>OY728132.1:270736897-273236897 GCA_963277665.1 Viscum album | reverse complement strand
TTTTATGATAATACTTTTTTTATTAAATGATGATAAGTATTATTGTCACTCATTTTATATAGATTCATTTACCATACCAATCCATTTACTTGGTTTTTTTTCTCCACATTTCATTGATGTATATCCTTTGGTGATTACTTATAATGAAGATAATTATAGGTCCACTGAGATGTTTTGGAGTAATTAATTAATATTTTTTATTTATTTAAACATTATGTATAAGCCTAATGTTCCAAAGTAACTAAACCATTAGACACAACAGATGTAATTTTTTGATGTTATTTATCATTAAAATGAGGTCATAGTAATATAATAAAGTGTAGGGTCACTAGGTATTATCTATGCAGTATAATTATTATTTCATATATATATATATATATCATATGTTTATTAAATTGATCATTAATACATTCCATTTAATTCATGAATGAATCACATCGCTTCACAATGCAATAGTTCTCCGTACAGACAAGTGACGTTATAATATTCCCAAGAACAGAAAAGACTGAGGGTATGTGTGTTATAAAAATACTTATGTATAATAATATTATAAATATCTTATATAGTATATATAAATAATATTTTACCCATTATTATCTACTTTTTATGGTAATAAAGAATAAATTCATGACATTAATTCATGAGGTGGTATCCCTCATTACACACAAATGATGATTTTGTAACCCATTTTATATAAGTGTATTAAGATATATTTCATACCCATAAAATAATAAATTATTCGTGTTCCTATGATAATGAGGTTATAAAATATTTATGGTATACTATACTTTTATGTACATTGAGATGGAAATAAAATAAAAACACGTTTAGAATACAAATACCTCTTGTTTAGGTATACTCATTAGGTTTTCAATAAAACATTTAATGGTTTTCTTTCATCCCAAAATAAGGATTCTAATGTGATTAGAATTATGTTATGGAGTGATTTTTTAAGATATTAGTTAATCAAAATGGATTTAGTGCTATGAATAAGCATGTGGAGTGACTGTCCTTTTATAGGTAAAGAGGATATACATTTTGGTAAATAATGAAACTTATTCAATATTGGTATGTAATTGTAACATAATACAGACACAAAAACCATAGAGTATGGTGAAATATTATATAGTTGAACCAAACCTCTACCATACAATTAAACACTTGTTTTAATCAATTTTTTCCTTAACTTCAATGATTACTTATTTTTATCATTTTCAGTTTCAATATAAATGTTTTTATAAGAAAAAATACTTATCCATTAAGACTAAACTAAAGTGATTATTTTGAGATATTTTCTCCCCCAAAACTATAATATGTTATCTAATTTATTAAAAAAAATTAGTGTTTTTGAAATTAATATTAACATAAACATAAGTAATGTGAAAAAACACTACTGAACCCACAATCAATGTAACAATGTTTTTACTATTTAGGGGTCAATTTGATCATTATAATAAATAATTTTGTCTATAAATGGTTTAGAGTTTATATTTATTAACATTAAAACATAAATTTCTTGATTTTATTCTTTAATTTATATAAACACATTTAATAAAATATAATTTATTATAAAATGAAATTAATAATTATATTTTTATTATTTATTTAATTTATAATTATTATGTTCAATAAAATGGATAAATTGTAATTATTGGTGTTCATAATTATTTATATTTATATATTCCACTAATAACAATATACTAAAATAATTCATTAATTTTACTTCACTTATATCATTTTTTGTATAATTTTTTATTTAAATTATTAACTAAATAATCTATGCATGAGACATTATTAAAGAATTATTATAATTATTTCATCTTAGAGAAATCTATATAAGTTATCATTATAATAAAATAAATTATCATTAAAATTAGTATTTATAAGAAATCATTTAAAATATTCCCATTTACAAACTCTTTTGTAGATATTAAATGTTAAAAAATTATCAATTTTGTCTTGTTTCTATACTTAAAATATTATATGGGTTTTTTTCATGTAAATGTGTCCCCAGAAATATAAAACTTATTTCTTAAGGTCACATTCTTCTAAAATTATCAATCCAATGGGTTTTTTTACAGTGTTTCTATGCCATTCTAACCATTATGTTTAATTTATTCCCATAGTAAACATGATTTTAACTTTATCACTGTCAATAATTTGAACTATTTGGAAAAATCACATTGTTAAAAAATTAGTTTTCTTTAATATAAATTATAAATTATTATTTTTAAAAATATGGCTTTTTTTAAAAATTTAATACACATAAGTGGAAAAAAATTAATTTAAAATATATCCAGTAGATATTGCGAGAAAGTAATTATTAAATTGAATATAAAAAAATATACTATAATAATTATATAAAATAAATATAAAATATAAAATTTGAAATAAACTGAATTAATACATTTATAATAGAAATATTTTTTACAATAAATTCAATTCTTAAATTAATTTATCATTATAAATTTTTGAGATAGAATGTCAGTTTCCTATTAAAATTTTGTATTATACATTATTCCAAAAATATTAAACATCTCATAAATATACCTAAAAGTGAACCCATTATAAATATGAAATTAATATATCATTAATGAAGATTAATTTTTGAAATAAAATTTAGCAAAGTGTATATTTATAGTTTCAATAAAATTATTCCATTAAAAGTTGAGAGAACTTATTTTAGAAAAATTTGGTTTTTTACGAAGAAAAATGGATCTCTTATTATCTTATGACTATTAAATCATTTGGTTTAATATATATTTTTTATATATAATAAATATATTTTTTATATACACTTTATAAAATTGAAAAAAAATGAAATTTAAATTATGTGTGAATAACATTACTAAATACTGTATTGTTTAAATACAATGTTGATCTCATAACATTCTATCAATAAAATTAAATTTGATATATAAAAATATATTTCAATGTATTGGTGTTTTAAAAACAAATTTATAAAGTCTCATTATGTTACCTTCCATTAAATTATTAATAATGAAGTTCATATACATGATCGAATGTGATGTTACCCTTTTAAAATCCCATGGTGATACAATATATTTGTCTTCAATATAATAATAATCCATATGCTTGTTAACCCATGATGGTAACTAAAAACATATGTTATCTTCATCTAATTAATAAAATTAGTCTTTTGGGGATAATTTCCTCATTTTCTGTCATAGGACTATGTTCCATAATTTATGTTTTTCAGAATTTATATCCAAATGATTCAACTAAACATTCAATGATACAAACAATAAAAACCCTAACTCTAGTAGCTAATACACGATGTTTACTTTATTACATTATATATATATATATATATTATCATATCCAAAAGTATTAAATTGTTTAGTAGTCTTGGTAAACTTGAAATATATTTTAATCTCACAATACATTTGAAAAAAAAGAGGTAATGTAAATATTAAAAAACGTCGGACTCATTTAATGACTCTATCCTCATATACTATACAATATAAACAAGATTAGGGTTAGATTATATTATCACTATGTTATACGTATGTTTGATTCTATAATGAGTAAAAAGTCATAATCAAAATGGCATGTTATATTATTTAAAAAATATTCCATTGAATTAATAAATTAAGAAAAGAATGCATCAAGGGATTATATAAATGTAGAATGTCATGAATCATATCTAGTCTGCATCAAAACCGGCACTATACCTAGCCCGGGACAAGGCCCGAAGGGTGTTCCCAATCCCCACGGGCTGGCACAATAGCCTGTGTATCATAAAACGAAGTTAAAGAACAATTTAACCAAGTTTATAAACATTAAACAACAAATAATTTCTATATGAAAAATCTATATTTTCCAAAACAAACAAACTTTTACGAAAAACAATTATTGGATAAAATAGTCAAAAAAATTAAAAAGCACTAATACAACTATATAAAACCATATTTGACAGCCCATGAACAATCTTCCGGGTAAGAGGCACTGTCCTCAAGCCATCTCAACATGACAAAACACAAAGGATCTTCTAGAAAGCCAAACCACTAGCACTAAAAACTGTACCAAATCCTATGAAAAAAATAACCAAGTGAACTTACACCCAATGTTGTAAGTAGGGTGTGAGAAAAATCCTAATAGGATACCACCACTAATATATTCCATGTGACAACCATTTTAAGACAAAATGTATTTTATATTTTTTAAATAACATATGCTAGTGATAGTTTCTAAAAAATAGAATATTAAAACTATACAATTTTGATGTGGGCTATTTTAAAGAAAATAAGATTTCAAATAAAAAACATGCTACTGATTTTTCTATCCAATCATACCATATGATGATAGTATGAAAAAAATATCTAGTGAGCACAAGCAATAGGAAATAACCCCTAGGTACCCGCTCATTGTGGGTCTCAGGTTCCTCATATCTCTGTTAGAGTAATAGTGACAATATCTGTTCTCATGAATGAGCCACTAGTAAGGAACATACCAATAAACTTGTGGTCCCAAATCATCATCATCATCATAGTTTATATAATTTTGTAATTGGAAATATTTATACATGAAACTGAGGCCAAATCCCATGGGATCCCTAGCATACAAGTACTTGCCCACCCGCCTAGACACTCAGGTTTCCCTCTTGTGCTAAAACATGTTCAACAAGCCATTAAATATATATTTCAAATGAAAATAAAACTTTTACATCACAAATTATCCAAAAAGACCCCATGTATATAACAATAGAAAATCCTATTTCTTTTTATTCAAATTAATTTTTGAGATCCAACTTCTACCAAAATATCCCACATAACATTTTTCATATCATTCACAATTGACAAAATATTCTAAAAATATTATAAAATATTTAAAAAGATGATATTCATTGCATAACAACCCACTCACTTATTACAAAATACCATATTTATAATAAAAATCCATTTTGAACATCACACTCACAAAAAACAGAGCACAACCTTGTTTCTCACCCACATCATAATATCATAAATGACCTCGAAAAATTAAAAATCATTATCAAAATGATTGACATCACAACTGGCCACTTTATCATTCAAAAACACACTTAAAAAAATACACAAAAAAATTACATAAACATTATTTGTGCCCATTTTTTAACTCATTTAATGATTTTCAATTTTCATAAAATAAACCTATTGGGAAAACTATGGTTTTCAATCAAAACCTATTTCAAAACCCACTTTCAAATCTAAAATCCCATCAATACCAATTGAAGACAAAATTGGAAGCCCTATAAATATTTATTAAACAACTCCCATGTATCATAAATTTACATTGAATAATACCAAAAAATATGATCATGAAAACACACACATAATCATAAAATATGTCCAAGAGGTATAACATGGGTTTACACATAAAACCCATTCAAAAACCCATCATTAATACCTAAAGGAACACCAATTCTCTAAAAAGGAGAATTTTTACCGAAAAATAATATTTAGTAAACCAATTTCAAATGTTATAAAATACACCCAAATAATACCCCAAGAGTTACATAGGAAAAAACCCAATTTCAAGCTAAAATGAAACCATAAAATTAAATGCTTAACCAAATAAATCATAATTTTTTTTAAACCACACAAAAAATATTAGAAACATGATAAATTGAAAATACAAGTAAGATATAACATCATAAAATTGTAACACATGGAATCACCTACATTTTTGTGTTGAAACCCCCTGAAATTGGTGCGAAAGATCAAGGACATCACTGCTGCACCACAATAAAGTGAACTGAAACCTAAAACCTCAAGATTACACAAAAAGGACACAAAGTAAAACCCTAGGTTCAAACCCAATATTATGTACAATTCATAACATCATTAAAGTGTAGTGAAACCATAAATTAAGGGAATAAATCAATGAAAGAAACACTTACTTGAAGAAATCATGGAGTTTCCAAACCAAAAACCCCATCAATGATGGGTTCTACGTGAGTTTAGAGGATCATGGTGAACACCAATGGATTCGGGAGTTGAATGGGGTAGAAATGTGGTGGACTAAATTTATTTCTGGGGGGGGAAATGGGAATTTCAAATATATTTTTAATGACATGGACACACCTCCACGGTTTTTCTGTATGGTTTGGAACCGTGCGGCCAAACCATGCAACCTGTTCTGGACACCCAAAACCATTCCATTATCCTCCAATATCAGGGGATACAAGGGATAAACCATGGGTGATTATAATACATGGTTAGAAGAGAAAATTCACAAAATAAAACAATGATTTTGTCACAAAAACTTATCCAACTCAATGGTACAAACCACGTCGACAACTTACCACACAAGTGGTGCCAATATGAGTGTCAATAATACAACTCTGATACAACACAACCTCACACTATCCCTTCCACAAAATATGAGTCCAATTACCATAAAAACCTCCAATACCATGTTCATTTGTCAAGAACACAATATTCCCAGATATTTCATACCCAGAATACCCAGAATCTAAGAGAAATCTAAGAACTGAAAGAGGACTTGTACCAAATAATGGACATCAAATTCTAGGTGTGATAATTCTATAAACCATAAAGCTTTACACCCCTGGAAAACCATATCAAGGGAAAAATGAAAGGCTAATACCAACTGAGAAACCAATAGGTACTCCTTTTCCATGTTTCTTCCCCAGTGGTCAAAACACATTCAATGATCAATTAAGGAAGGGATACTCCAACAAACCAAAAAATACATCACTTCCCATAAATTATCATGAAAATTCATATTTTGTCCCAAAATAAAACTCCTAAAACACTATCCAAAAAATAATAAAACAATATACCCTAAAAAACAAAAAAAACTAACGGGGATACACTTACCTTGCTTTAAACAAACCATGCGCATCCATCATTCCCATCGTTTACCCAAAGAAGATGTAGGTAGTTATATAGCTCTAAACAAGACAACCTACCACCATGCCGAGACCATGAACCAATTTGATTTACTAGTATGGGGAGACACAAATGGGCTCCCCACCATAAGAGACAACTCATTTTTTTGTCGAGACAGGCTCAGGGCACCAACATGGGGAGGCCCGAACAGACTCCTCTGTACTAGGGGTAAACTTGCATTAGACCTTTCCAAAAGAACATATATTAAATTCATAGTGGGTCTCCCCACCAGATGAACCAACCATCATTACTGAAAAACATGGTCCGACATAGGATGAACCCAAATTTAAAGTGTCGGGATGACCACACATTTAGTCCACACAATTTGTGAAGTTGATCGCTAACCATGAAAATAATTCCTTCTGCATGGCTTCCTTGCACACTGTCACTACTAATCATGAACAAACTGTCGCATAAGGGATTAAACGACACTGGGATTCCACCTGGATATGTGTGAGCTTCTTTGTGAGACCTATGGATATATCTTAAAGGATTGAAGCATCATCGACCTCATAGTTAGGCTTTAGAAACAAAGTGAATTAAACATCTTGTTTCAGTGCCACAAAAAGATACATCTCAAACCCCGATAAGATTTCCCAGACATAACAAATACCCAAATCACTTACCCCATCCCATCATTTTACTAAATCAATGACTTAGAATATGCACACACATCACACCATGTTTCTTCGCATGATAATGAATAGAAGGAAAGGGAACATAAAAACAACTTCCTCTAAAATAGGTGATTTTGTTGTTTTTTCAAGGGAAACCTACTCCCAACATAACAAATACTCTCAACGGATTACACAACATCACCATTACAATCACACAATCATGCGAAAACACAACGTGTCACCAAACATGACTAATGCAACTGATAGAAAATATACATGGAGTGTGACATTATACAATGTCCCATAACATCACAAAATTGCAGGAAGTGGACATAATAGCCACTCATGACCAGATATCCTACACTTGTGGTTTAACATAAAACCCTACTTCGATGATACTATGAGAGACCTAGAGATTTTCTTAGACACCATCTAGATAATCATCCACACTAACAACCCTAGACCACTTTTCCCATCAATTAAACAGCTTACTTAAGAAACTATGGTTTATTTCAATCTTCCACGAGCACTCCCAAGCTAGAAGAGGATACAAAAATCAAAGAATGTAAATTGTGTAAAATCAATCTCCAAATATCAAGAAAAATATTCTTTATATTGATCAAATGGAGGATTTTTTAACAGTGAAACAGTCTGTGTTGCACTCCAGTCATTCAGTAACCCTTAATGGGGGGCGTACCTAATCTAATGAGAGAACCCAAGGACCTATCCAAGCTGGTCCATTGATCAAAAAGATCCACAAAATACATCCAAAAACATGAAGGGAACCACCATGAAGGCATACCGAATTATTTATTTGAAGATACCACTAAATGGAACTTCAACCCACATTATCGACCAAACACAGAGCCATAACACAGTTCAAGACATGAGGGGTTATTAGACTCAAAACATCCCACAACATCCAAATCTTCAAAATCAAATAATATAGACCACCCCAAAGCATTCATAAAGATATCAAGTTTTCCATTACAAACATTTATTTGAAAACAAATGGTTTAGTGGTTAGCGTATCCACAAATAGTACCCCATGGGACTCACACATGCATGTTTCTGTGCAACACCGCACACCCTCCTATGATCCATCCAAGGACTAATCCCGTGGTTCCATTAACCATAACCCATACCATATAACCCAATGAATTTAGTAACTATGTAAGTTACTTATGTTTTAAAAAATAATCTTTCCACATTTTAAAACCGAAACATTAAGATAGTACTTTATTTGTCTCAAGATAGCTAACCCCGAAATCAAAATACCAGTTTACAGCTTACAAAACTTTTCACGAAGGCATAAAAATTAGAATAAAAACTCACCTTAAATACATTTATGTAAATTTAAAAGCATCCCATCCCATTAAGAAAAAATTAAATTTCATAGAAAACTCGATTGGAATCACTTTTTTTGAAACTAGACTTAACAATGTTTTTACTTTCAAAATCGGTGTAAACAAACCATTTTCCATTTCAAAACAATTTTGAAAATTCAGTTCCACTATTTACCAAGTCAATCAATTATAAAATTATTATAAAACCACTTCACAGATACATTACGCTTTATAAAACCATGTCATTGTTTCATTAAAATCGAATTTCCATGATTTTAAAACTAACGAAAACAAGACAATATGTGATGAAACTTGTTTTAGTGGGTGACTTGGATATATGGTTGGAGGTCATACTATAATCGCATAACCTTAATAGAGAGTGTTTTTGAGAAATATACCTAAATACGCATGGCTTCCAAGACCTTGCGAGCTCATTGACAATATTATTACAAGTATCATTTCGTTTAACCTAATCATGATCAAACCAAGAAATCCAATGGTCTCAAATAAATCCAGAAATCCCCTAGAGACTCGATTTTATGATGTGGTGTAGTGATCAGGTTCACTACCCATTATCTGAATTCAATGTCTCAAAAATCCTTTCTACAGACCATCCTGACTATTCATTAAATAACATGACCCAAATAGTTCACATGAACCTCCTCTGATACCATTTTTTCACGAACTAGATCTGATCTCCACCAAAACTGGAACCATACACATCCTGTAACAAGTCCTGAAGGGCATTCACAATCCCCACGGCCTGGAAAAAGTGCATGAGTATCACAAAATGATGTTTGGGAATGATTTACCCATGTTTATAAACAATTAAAAACAAAAAAAATTCTATATGACATTTCAGAATTTTTTTGAAACAACCCATCTTTTACAAAAAAACAAGAATTGAATTACATAATTTAAAACAAATATAAAATACTAAAAAAAATATTAAAACCCACAATTAATATCCCAAGAACCATCCTCATGGAATGAGGCTCTGGCCTTATGCTATCTCCACATGACAACGCCACGAAAGACATGCTAGAAACCCATACCACTAGAACTAAAAAAAGTACCCAAACTAGTGAAAAAATAACCAATCTACTTATACCCAAATGTGTAAGTATGGTGTGAGGAAAAGCATAGTAGGATACCACCACTAACATATTCCATGTGAAAGAAATTTTATGAACAAAATAATTTCATGTTTTGTAAATAAGATATGCTAGTGATAGTTTCTATAAGACGCAACATTAAAACTAATCAATTTGGAAGTAGGCTATTTTAAAGAAATATGATTTTAACTAAAACCAACATGATACTGTATATTCCCACAAATCATACCATATGACTATTGTAAGAAAAATTACATCATAAGAGAACAAGAAATGATAATTAACTCCCTAGAAATAGCTCGATGTGGGACACAGGTACCTCATATATTGGTGAGAGTAACCATCACAATATCCAATCTCATGCACTGGTCAAAAATAGGGAACATAACGAAAACCTAGTGGTACCCAATCATCATCATCATCATATTTTTGTTAGTATTGTAAGCTATAATGTATCCACGTGAATCTAAGGCCAAACCACACTAGATCACAAGAATACTGTTACACGTCCAACCACAATGATAGTCGGGTTTCCCTCTTGTGCTCAAACAAGTTCAAAAAACCATGAAATATATTTTTCACCTGAAAATAACTCTTTCAAATCACACATTAACCAAACATCCCCCAATTATATAACACAATAACTTTATCCCCATTTTCATTCTAATTGATTTTTGAAATCAAACATGCACCAAAATATCCCATAACACATTTTTCATATACATCACAATTCAAAAAATCCTTACATTTTTTTAAAAAATTTATTCCAAGAAGATAAAAATTACATAACAACCCACTCACATGTTACACAATTCCATTTTCATAATCAAAACACATTTTTCACATAACACTCACACAAAACAGTGCACAAACTTGTTTCGCACCCACATCACAATTTCATAAATCACCACAAAAATTAAGAAATTATTATCATAACTTTTGACATCAAAAATGACCACATTATTTTTCAAAAAACTAATTTTATGAACATAACCCCGCCAAAAAAGTACATAAAAATTCATTGTAAAAAATTGGAAACCTATTTCAAAACCCACTTTTAAATCCAAAATCACATCAATGCCAAACCAAGACATAATTGGAAGCCCTATAAATATTTATTAAACAAATATCATGTATTATAAAATCATGTCGAATAATACTACAAAATAATCACATGAAAGGAACATGTTTTCATAAAACACGTTCAAGAGGCATAACCTGGTTTTACAAAAAAAACCCATTCCAGAACCTTATATCAAACCCAATGGCACACCAATACCCTACCAATGGATAATTGGTAGCTCAAAAAATATTTTTCAAACAAATATCATATGTTATAAAATAATCTCAAATAATTCCCTAGGAGTTTCCCAGGAAAAACACCCAATTTAAATCTATAATGAAACCATAAATTCAAACGCTTATCCAAATAAATCATAAACAGTTTTCACACCTCACAAAAAATATTAGAAACATGATAAATTAATAAACCAATCATGCTAACTTGTCATAAAATTATTACCCATGTAATCACATACCTTTTTTGTCAATACGATCAAATATTTATGTGAAACATCATCTGCATCACCGCCACACAACAGGAAATTGAAGAATAACCTAAAACCACAATATCACACCAAAAAGACAGAAATTCATACCCTAGGTTCAAACCCTATAATTTATACAATTTATAACATCATGAAAGAGGGGATAATCCATAAATAAAGGGAAGAAATCAATGAAACAAACACTTATATGAAAAAATATTGGAGTTTACCCACCAAAAAACACATCAATGATTGGTTAAATATGAGATTAGAGGAGCTTGGAGAACTCCCATGCCAGATGGGGTCGAATGGGGGAGAAATGGTGTGTTTTAGATTTATTTCTGGGAGGTAAAAATGTGAATTTCAATTTTATTTTTAATGACTTGGATACACCTAGACGTTATGCCTTTATGGTTTGGAACCATGTAGCCTATTCTAGCCACCCAAAACCATTCCATTTTCCTCCAATTTTAGGGGGTAAAACGGGGAAATATAGGCTATGTATAGGGGAGAAAATACAAAATTAATCCATCCTTTAAAACCAAAAACACTTCTAACTAAACATTATAAACCACTTTGACAATTTTCCACTCGAGTGGTGCCACTAAGAGTGTCAATAATCCAACTCTAAAACAACACAGCCTTACACCATCCCTTTGAAAACAGAGTTGTAAAATTACCATATAATACCCCCAAGACTAAGGTCATAGGTCAAAAACACAAGATACACCAAAATTATAATCTAGGAACACCTTAAAACCTAGATAAATCTATGAACCAAAAGGGGACTTGAACCAATGCATGAAGTTGATATTGTAAGTGTGGCTTAGAATATCTAATGGATAATAAAAAAAATTATCAAGAAATTAAATTCATTCAATTGGACATCATAATATCAAACATCGTGATATATTTTCCTTCTTGACCATTCACTGAGTTATTTTAAAACAATGAGTGGAAATAAACTAAAATACAATTTAATTTGGAAAAAATGTTTTTCTCTTGATAAATTACGATGCATCAAGGGGATATCTACAAACATTCTCCACCCTTCACTTCATTTCCAACTCATTACTCATACATCGAATTAAAATTTTAATTAATAAAAATTAATTTTCATTAAAATAAAATATAATGAGTAAATAATAATGATTTACCATGGTTTTCTATAGTTAGTCTAAAATAATTCATAGTAAAAAATTCAATTTAAAAATGACTCATGGTTTAAAAAATAATAATATAAATCATAAAAACAATATTTATATTTAAGAGAAAATTAATTTTCAAGGATCATAAAAATTATACTATTTCAATAGAATAATAAGATAAAAATAATAGTGATTATTGATGGAAATCAATTCAGCAAGAAAAATATGTTTTAAAATAAAATCATGTACACTGTAAAAATAAAAAAATGAAGTGAAATATTTTGAAAATATTTCATGGAGGAGTTATATTTTTAATACCAGTGATAAATTTTACTGTAATATAAATATAATAAAACAGTTATGGTGGTGGGGAAGTTAATTAATTACATATACATTAAAAACATTTTTATTAAGAATAACAAAAGAACTCTTTCATAAAACATTAGAATGATTTTTTTAAAACAATTTCCAAATGATAAGTATAATATAAATTTTCATAATAAATAATTTTAATAAAAAAATTAGTATAATAAATTTAAAAATATGGACATCATTGAAAATTATAACCAATAAAATGTGATATATAATTTTTTCTAACATTTAGTGATTCCTTTCTTGATTCTATAAGAAAAGAGAGGGAAATTTAGAATGAAATATGGAAAAAATATCAACTATAAAATGATAATAAATTTGGTGGATTTAATGATGGGAGGATTATATGATTCTTTCAATGAAAATTAAGGAAATCCCAGACAATAATACTGTAAATATAATCCTCGCTTATTTAGAATTATTTAAATTGAAACCTGATGATCCTTTGTGATTAACTACATTAACAGTGTTTTTATATTTTCTGAAAACTAATATTTATATACAATAATGATTTTATTATTCTTGAATCATACCCAGTTCATCATAAATAGAATTATAATCTGACATACTAGTATCATATTCAAATTAACAGATCTAGAATAATTCGAGGTATATAATTTTGAATGTTGTAAATATTCCTTTTCCAAAATTAAGGAATAATTGAAGTTGTGGAGTGATGGCATCATAGTGATGTTGATAAGGATTTTAGAATAATTTGACTTTAGGAGTTAGAATATTTTAATTATTTCAAAACCAAATTAGATGATTCTTTTCTAGTTATAGTGTTTTCAGAATTCATGAAAACTCTTATGAAAAAAATATTTTGATGAAATAGTTCATCTAATGTATGAAATTAAAATTTTAAGATTAAATAATTATAATATAATGGTGATTCCATCTTAATAGGAATTCTATTATAATGTGAATACCATAAAAATTCATAATTCCATAATTATTATGATTATGTCAGACTAAAATGTGAAAAAAATTTAATAAGCTGGGAAATAAAATGAAATCATAATGAGGTTCGAAGGAAAAAAGAATTCGTAATGAGCTGAGTAAGAAATAGAATTCTTAATTAGGTGAGAAGAAAAACAAAATGTAATGAGATGATAAGGAAACTGAATTCGTAATAAGCTACGAGGGAAACTGAAATTGTAATTTTTTTTGAATGAAATAAAAATCATAAAGGGAAATAAAGGAAACATAAATCAAAATAAGATGATAAGGAAACCGATTTGTACTAAAATAATATAGAATTAGATTCATAATTAGTTGACTAATTGGAAGACTAAAAAATTTAATTATATAAGTTATATAAATAATTTAAGAGGCCACACATTAAATTAAATTTTGCAGAAATCTTAATGAAATCTAAGGAGGATTGAAGTTGTCAATGAATAAGTTTATATGTGATAGATTTGTTGAGATTTTTAATCATTGTATGTGGGAAATGTTTTCATGTATATCACTCGTAATTTTTAAGGTCACCTATTAAGACTAGTTAAAATCATTTATTGATTATTATTTTTATGCAAGACGAAATGAACAAAATATGATGAAATAAAATGATGGCCACTTCTATCCAAAGAACACATCATGTCGATGAGACTACTATATTTTTTTACTGATTTTAGCTGAGTCTAAGTATTGTAGATTGGGAATGGGTTCATTGCATTGAGTTCATCTTATTGACAGAATCAAATCTGGACTCATCGTATTGAGATAATAATAACCAGACTCATCATATTGAAGAAATATGTTTAAAATTCCTCGTATTAAGAGAATTAGATCCAAACTCATCATATTTAGAGAATAATATGTAGGCCCATTAGATTGAGAAAATTGGATCTATCAAGATCAAAATGGTTGTTCAAATTGAGAAATTGGGCAGAAGTTTTAAAAAAGTCTTTACTCTTCAACTTGTCCAAATTTTTTAAAAACAAACCCTTTAAACTAATGATATTTAGTATGATAATTAGAATTGGTTGATATATTGTGTCTAATGGTTTTTGGAAGAAGTTTTATTGACTTATTAATATTAGGGGGTTTCTATATACCCATGAGAGTGGCTATGGAAAGAATGTATGTTCTCACATTGAGGTTGATCCTTGTAAATCATGTGTGATTTTGTTTTTTCCCTACATTTTCATGAATGAGTTTTTACTAAAGTTTGATAAAGAAATAAATCATAGTAGGATGATGTGATTAAGTATGTAAATGGTTTTAAACTTATAAAAAGTGAACAATTGATTCAACCCCCAATTCTCAATTATTATTCGATCCTTTGGAACACAACATAGAATCAAATAGAATGTTTCCTTGTTAAATCCTTATCATGGATAATATCAATTCTATCAAAAGTAATTGAAATTTTATTTTTTATTAATTTTTTTATTATGTGACAATAGGATTATTAATTATCTTCTATATCCTAGTATGGATGTTGTTGATGATACTTATATCGGTTTTCCACATATTGAGAAAACATATGTTATTAAATTTTTTTATAATAAAAACATAAATTTAGAGAAAATTATATAAATGATATATTTATATCCTTATATTAGAATTTTCCTTAGAAGTTGATGGGTCTCAATACATCAAAATGAATATCAGGAAAGCAAGAATGTGCTTTCTAAAGGAATTTTTATTGTTAAGGAAGCAAAGATAAAAATATGGAGTAGTATATGTAATGACATTAGAATGATATATGAAAAATTATTTGATCAATACTTCTCAGGATTGAATGAAATTACTTGCAACAGCATATGATTCAGAGATTTTTTGGGTGACTCTAGAATTGTGAAGAATCATTTGAGAAAAATTATAGGTATGTTTGACTCTACAATTTCTTCCTTATATGACAGGTAGTACTTATCTCTTTAATAATTCGATAAAATTCTAATAACTATTAAAATGAGGAATGAACTAATATCTAAAAATAATATAAAATATTAAATGGTTTTTGATGCTATGAGGAAAATAAAAATTGATGATTTTAAAGAAGATATTCCTTCTGACTCTAAATATAATTAATATGATTAACTGAATGGTAAAATTATACCTATTATGTATAAAAATTATCCAAGTGGAGGAGGAAAATATTGAGTTAAACTTCCATTCAAATTTTTGTGTCTGTGGTGAAATCAAACACTTTACTATGAATTGTACCAAAAATAATTTTGGGGAATATTGAGGTGATTTTATTTAAAACCATGATGGAAGAAAAGGAAAAACAATTATAATGATGAAAAGTTATCAAAGAAATACAATAATAAGTTTGATAGAATCAAAATAAGTATTTCTAGTAAGAATTATTAATATAACTCAACTGAAAACAATTATTATGAAGATCATTGTTGATAAAAAAATAAGAAAATTCCATGATAAGATGAGAAGAAAAATATTCCCCATAGAGGAAATAAGGTGGTGAAAAATCATATAGAGTGTCAACTCAGAATAGAACTTATTTCAGGTTTTTAGAAAAAAAACTCTTAATAATGAAATTTTAGTAACAATTAATGATTTTCAATAATATATTTATTCTTGAAACAATTTCATCCAGAAGGATGAATAATTAATTTAGGAGAACATATTTTACACATATTTATTTGTAGAACAAGGAAAAATGATTGAATACCCCATTAAGAAGGTGAAAGACAATGAATATTAAGTTAAAAATTGTTAATCAAGACTTTATAAGTATGAAATTACCTTAAGGAATATTAATTAAAATATAAAAAATGATTTGGAAGTAATATATGAGACATATAAAGTTGCTGGGAATGCTAAATTTCATAATAATGTGAAATAATCTCTTACCAATAATAATGTTTCATCTAATTCATTTATCATTTCAGGTTCTAGAATATGTTTTTGTAATGTATGGGTTGATAAATGATGTGTGAAAACTATAAAATCTATAAAATTTAAAAATTAAGTAGAAATAAATGATGGTTCAGATCCTATGTATGTTAGAGATGAAAGAGTTTACCAACCTAATCAATGATTCTATAAATAAAAATCATTCTGAAATTGAAAATTAAAATTTGATGGATTTTTTTTTTGGAATCTTTTGGAAGATGGAATTTAATTTTTGTAAAGGAATATCTCTACACCGAAGACGGTTTTAGAAAAGAGGAAGATATAGTGAAGGTAAAATGAGTAGCATTCCAATCTTACAGAATGTTGAAAATATGAATTCCCTATAATTATAAAACATTCCAAAAAAATCAATATGAATGTTTGGAATATTTTTTGGGAGACGTGATTTGGATGGTCATTGTGCCGAATTATGTAGTAAACTCCTTCAAAAACATGTTTTGCATGATAGGACTGAAAAAAGCTAAAAAATTGTCACAAAATAGCTTTTTTTGTTGAGAAATATTTGAATGTATGTAAAAATAAGAAACCATGGATATATGGTTAAGGTTGTTCATCAAATATGATATATGATATAAAAATAATTAAATTTGATGAATGTCATGATGGTTTAGCAGTTACATATAGTAATGATAGTTTCATAAACAATCTAGGAATTTGAATGGATGACGATGAAGCAGATCAACATAAATGTAAGGGTGTTTTATTGGTTCATGGGATAAAAAAACATACATAGTATAAGAAAACATTATAATTTTTCAAATGTTGTTGTTTCTATAAAATATTTTTGCATCATCAAAATTATGAAAGATGTAAAAGTTATAATGAAAGTAGAATGAACTAGTAGGGATATATTTCAAATATAATATTTCAATAACTCATATTACATGGGTGTTAACGATGAAAATTAATCGGGGCACCAAATACATGGGAACCATCGATAGAAAGGTATGAGTAATATTTATAATGTTTATGTTGTTCATAATTTAACATAATTTAAATGAAGATATGAAGATGAGTTGATTAAATTCCAGAAATAAAACAGGACAAACAAAATTTCATAAAAGTGTTGAGATTCAGTCTACTAGATAACTTTATCTTATTCTGCTAAATTTATTTATGCCAATGAGATAAAAAAAATTTAATTATACATTATTATTTTTATTTTTATTTATCATTTAACTCGGATGAAAAACATCATATTTATAAAGAATTAGTCAAATGAAATTGAAATGTAAAACTTATTTAGAAAATATTTTAAGAAATATATGTGGGATTACATAAATAAGTTGAGAATAAATAATAGTAATTAATTCATAGAAAATACATTTGAAACTTATGTGAGAAAACATTATATAAAACTTCAGTAAAATTCTCCATATAATCCAAAAAAATGGATTTGTAGAAATAATGAATTTATGTTTTTTGGAAATGGGATGAATTATGTTAGTAGAATAAGAAAATTCAAAATTTGATTGGAGAGAAGATGTTAGTGTTGTTTTACATGTTCAAAATATATTCTTTTTGAGACATGAAACCAACATGAATACTTAATATATTTTGTTTCACAAAAACCCATCATTAAATTACTTAAATGTTTTTTTGATTTCCAAGTTTGATTAATATCAAAAATTCAGATATGGGAATGTTTGATGAGAAATATGAGGATGAATTTTTTTTTGTTTTATCCATTAAAGGATATATGTTCCAAATGTTGGTACATGTTTTTAAAATGTTGGAGGACTCATATGATGTGAATGTAATTGAAAAAAAATTCTATTTGGAATTACGAGGGAGTAAACATGATATTTCAAACTATGGTGAAATTAATACAAAACATCCTTATGAAGATTCAGAATAATTGTGCGATGAATAAATTTCAACTGGGAAATAAATGCTGTTATTTACTACCTTATTGAAACTTTTAATATTTTAAGGCATTATTAGTAATGATAAGGCTGCAGTTCATACAAGAAGAGTGTTGATATTAGAAAATTAGGCTTCACATATCTCAGACGTTTAACCATAAATAGCTCCATAATCTATTCAACATAAATAATTGGTTGATGCAATGAATTAATTGTTGGATCATAATGAGAATACTGAAACATGGGATATTATTCCGTAGACAAAAAATTTAATTGTTATTAGAATAAAGTGGCTTTATAAAAACAAATTAAATTATCATGGAGATGTTTCATGAAAAAATAAATACTTATTTTCAAATCATATCCACATTTTGAAGGTGTGGATTTTCATTAAACCGTAAACCCTATTTTAATTCTATAAAATATTCAATTGTTTCTTGTAGTGGATTGTTATCTGAATTACAATGTTTTTCAGATGCATGTAAAGTCATCATTTCTAAAGGGTGATATTTAAGAAGTAGTTAAACTTGAATTCCATTGTTGTTTTCTACATGATGATGATGAAAAAAATGTTTCTATATTTATGAAAACATTTTACGGGACAAAACATTCATTATATTCTTTATATTCTAAACATGTCAATTTTTGATATTTTTTATCTTTTCTAATGGAAAATTTGATAGCATCATATATCTGATAGTTATTCTATCCAAGACTGTAATTGTAACTGTTTATGTAGATGTCATAATTTTTTCTAGGGATATAGATTATTTTTTAAAAAAATTCATATGAAATGAATAATAAATTTGAAATGCCTATGTTAGTAGAATTAACATTCTTCCTTAGAGTACTAGTTCAACAAAAGGAAAAATACATTTTCCTATATCAATAAATGTTTGTAGAGGAATTATTAAACATGTTTGGGATGGAATAATCCAAATAAGATTAAAATATTATATTAGTGCATAAAATGTTCAGTAAAGACAAATTCAAAGTAACTGTGAATCATAAATAATTTTAGAAGATGATAAGTAGTATTTTTAACCTTACACCCTCAATGATATATATTTTTTATAGTGCAACATTGTGAGCTAGATATCAATGTAATATGAAATAATCACAAAATATTGTAGTAACTAGGATTATATAATATTTCAAATGAGAAAAAATCACATGGGTTGTTATAGAAAATAAATACAGTGGTAAAGTTTCAAGGTATTAATTCTTTCAATTACGGTGGTGATTGTAATGATGAAAATCTACCTCATGAGAAAAATATTTCATCGGTAAATATTGTATGATTTGGCATAGTAGGAAACAAATTACAATATTATTGAGAATAGTTGAAAAAAAAAATATGGCACCTAATCAGGTTTTTACTCTAATGTTGTGGATTAAAGATCAACTGAAATATTTTAATGTAAATGTTTCCAAACCATTGAAGAAGAACTATGATAATCAGAGTGAAATAGATCCTTCTAATATTATTTTTCAACATTAAATATAAAAACACATTAATTTAAAATTTCACCTTATAAAATTTAATGTTTGTTTTTGAGATGTTTTTCTGGAATACATTTAAATAAACTATCTGATTACTATTATCAATTAAAAACGATTTCTAATGAAAGGATTATTTTAATTGAGGATACAACTTCTTATTCATCCCCCTCCCATATCTTCATAAATCTCATAATAAAGTACCCCCACCATTATTAGGATTATTTTGATATAGTTGGAGAGAAAGTAACATGTTTGTAAATTATAAAGAAGTTTTTCATTATTTGTCATAAATGAATATAAATTTTGGGATATATTAAAATGGGAGATTGAAATAGAAATTTAAAGGGGTTTAAATTTCCATGGACAAAAACATTCATTCCCCTGAGGGATGTAATTTTTTCAAAAAAATAACTTTATCTTGTAGGGGTTGTGAGGACACACTCATTTGAGAAAGGATATGGTTTGATAATAATAACAAAACATCGATTTTTCAATAAATGTTTTATGGTGGATGATATTAAAAGAGTTGGAGATGTTATTAATGTGGGTTAAAAAGTATAGTTTTGTTGATGAACCTTTGTGATAAATTATTTAAACAATGTTTTTTTAACTTTTAATAACTAATCTTTTTATATAAGAATGTTTTTTTTATTTTGGAATCAGAGAAATTTCATCATAATTGGATTTATAAGTTGATTGACCGATATTAGATTTGGATCATCATATATAAATTAATTAGATTAATAAATTGTTGAATTGTATAAATTTTTCATTTCCTCATAAAGATAAAAAAAATGTTTCTCTGTTATGAAGTCGTAATGATGTTGAAGAGGTTTTTTGAAAAATATGATGTCAGAAGATAGAAAAATTTCCAGCATTCTAAACCAAATGTAAAAACTGATTTTATGGTTTTGTGTTTTTTACATATCTTGATATCCATCATAAAAAAATCATTTAAATAAATTGTTAAGTGATTTGGAGAAATTCAAAATTTTAGAGTGGAGAATTTCATCATAATGAGAATTCCATCATAATAATAATTAAATTGTGATGGGAATAGCATCATAATGATAATTCCTTATTTATGAGGGTTCCATCGGACTGAGATGATAATGAAACATGAATCATAATGGTCTTATAAAGAAAAAATACGTAATGAGCTAAGATTGAAGCATAGTTCGTAATGAGTCGAGAAGGAAATAGAAGTTGTAATGAGATGAGTAGGAAACTAAAATTGTAATGAGATGAGTATGAAATATAATTCAAAATGAGATGGGATTGAAATAGAATTCATAATTATTTGAGAACTGAAAAAAATAATTCCATGAGAAGAAAATAAAATTTTTATTGAACTAAGAAGGAAATAGATTTTTAATGAGAGGAGAATGAAATAGATTTGTGATGAGTTGATTATGAAGAGGACTAAAAAGTTAATTTCTAGAAGATATTTGAATAAATGAGGAATTAAAAAAATAAATTCATTTTTTATATCATATTGAAATCTATCATGGATTGATGATGTCTATTTTGATGTTTTAATGTGAGAGTATTATAGAGTTTTGGAATTTGAGTTTGTAGGGAATGTTTTCAAGTTTCGTGCTCTTTTTTTCCGATTCACCTATAAATAATTGCTTTGATAATTCATCATTATGGATTTTCATGTAAGAGTAAAATGATGAGCGTTAAAGAAATCAAGTGAATGTCATTTTTAGCTATATATATTCTGAGGAGGATCATACTATTAAATCATTGTTTACTGGTATGTTTACAGTTTGAGTATTTTAGATTGATAAGGGGTTCATCATATTGAGTCCATCTTATTGAGTCTATCGTATTGAGAAAATAATATCTAGACACATAATATTGAGATAAATAGATATAAATGCATCATATAGATCATATTTGATCCAAAATAATCACATTGATAGAACCAAATCCAGAATCATCATATTAAGAGAATAAGATTTAGTATAATTTTATTGATACAATATAATCTGGATGTATCAGTTTGAGATGTTTGGATTCATACTAAGTAATTGTGGAGAGGTCTCAAAATATTATATTCAGTTTATATATCACATTATTTTAATAAAACATTCTAATCAATCAGGGGTTAGTATAATCATTCAGATCAAGAGATATAAGGTGTCTTATGGGAGTTGGCACAAGCTAGTTTCATTTCTTCTTAATAATGGATTTTGATTTACCCATATGAGTGGTTGTTGCTTTGAAGTAGGTTCTCAAACTGAAGATGAACCATATAAATATATTTTAATTTAGATGATTTTTTAATTTATCATGCATGAGTATTTACTAAATGTTATTATTGGAATAAATCATAACAGGTTGTAGTGACTAAATTTCTAATTTTTTTAATGTATAAAAATTTAACAACTGATTCAACCCTCACTTCAAAGTTGGTACTCCATTCGTAAAAAAATTACATCCCCTTAAAAATGAATTAAAAAATTAATATTCAGGAAGAAATATGTATTCATTTAAAATATATATCAATGGATAATTATACATATCACATTAAAGTAAATATGAGCATAATATGAAATGCTTCTCAATGGGATTTAAATTGAGACAAATTATCTTACAAATATCATAAAATTGAATTGATAATTAATCAATGAAATGATTATGTGTTTCCAATGTAAATAAAACATATAAAAAGTTGAAATATAATATAAAATAATCAACGTTAACTACACACATAATCAATGCATATCATAAAAAATGAAGAATAAGTTTAACCCATTGATAATAAATCAAGTTACTCAGCCCCTTTCCTCTTGGAATCTGATGATAAAATTAAACTTATATAAAATAATTTGAATTTATATATAAAATTAAATTAAATATAAAATATTCATGATATATTATGATCAATGGAATATATAAACCATATAAAATAAATTAATTACATATCATTTAAATATTCCTTACATGGGAAGTGAGACAAAATCCCATTATCCTGGCCCACCTCTTCATGTATGTTCCTAATAATCCTAAATATAAAACATATGATAATTATTTACATTATTAAAAAAACTTTAATGTATATTATTCATTTTATATTATTTATTTCTATGTTATGATTATTTACATAATCAATTAATTTCACATCGGACATTTCGATGATATTTGGTTCAACTGTACAAAATGAATCAGGTAGGTTGACTGTGGTAAAAGTTTTCATTGTCCATTATATTGGGAATAATAATAGTGAAATATATTTATTTTTCATACGAGAATTATACATATAAAACCATAATATATAAATGGTTATGAAAAATAAGTGTGTTACAATCATGGGGATGGTATGCTATACGTACACATGAGTGGAATTTTTTTCAACGATAATGATTGAACGAATATAATAATTATTTTATCTTAGAAGAATTAGTATTATATCATATATAAAATATTTATTCATTGAATAAAATAGTATAAATCACTCACATTACATCATGATATTTTAAATAATCAAGTTATGCTCGATAATATAAAAGAAATGCATCAATATTAAATAAACCATGAATTAATTTTCATTTAAATGTTACCTTTATAACCATGTTATTAAAATAGTTTTTATAAATATGAATAACTAAATTTAGAAAATTAATTAGTTTCAATATTTATATAATAAATAAATTGTTCTTATTTTTATTATATAAAATAATAAGAATAATTTTAAAGTAAAAAATTTGTTCAAGAAAAAAAAATGTAATTTTTTAAAAGGTTGATTCATTATGCTCTACATAAAAATTTAAAATTAATATTCACCTATATTAGAAAAAATGAAAAAATTTATTAAAAATTTATTTTATCATATAAAAAAATATGGTAGTTAAATATTGGGATTTTATCTGAATTGGTGATTTTTCAGTGAGTAGTGAAAAATATTGATATTTAAAAATGAAATTTATTTTAAATATGTTATGTAATTAAAAATAATTGTTACACTTTGAACATGATAAAATTAACATATGTATTATTTATTTAGTTTTTCCCTAATTAAGTACATTTTAATTTCATTTAAATTGAATTGTATTATAAATTAGTTTTTACATTTTATGTAATTTTTTTTTAAAACAATTTTTATATAAAATAATGATTCTCCATTTTTTTTAATTAAAAAAAATAAATTTTATCAATTATTTAATTTAAATTTATATATTATAAATATAAAAATATTAATTTAAATTAATATCATGATTATTACTACTTGTAATGTAAATTTAAAATCATACTTTTATTAATAAACATTTTATTTAAATTCTAATTTTCAACGTGTCTGTGAGTTTAATATTAATTAAAATTTCTTCAATTCAATGTATTTAAGATGAAAAAATGTATTAAAATATTAAAATAGTTATAATTTTTATTTAATATTATTTTAAATATATTTTTTATCTCAATGAATAGTGAAAAATAATAAATTAATTATCATGGATAGGGTAAAAAATAGAATTACAAGGGGTTAAACTGAAATATGAGGGTTTAAATGGGAGAAAATCATATATTAAATATATTTTGTAGCCATATTTTTACCTTATAATGTTTATGTCTATATGAATGTATATTTTTGTGCCATTTGGCTTCTGAAAATGATGGGTTCATGGTTTCTTATAAAAAAGTTCAAGTGTTCCACTCACCTAAATTATAATATTCCTCATGTATTAACGTCTTCACATATTAAAATCTTATTATCTCCAAATTTTCCTAAAAATATCCTATTTAATTATCTCTTCAATACCTATATTCCATTTTTTGATCATAAATTCATCCTTAGAAGGATTTTAGTGCATACCTAAGGACGTTGTCAGATAAAGATGTATCATTCATAACTAAAACATTATTTTGTCTTCATCCTCCATAATATATTTTGGTAATATTAATATATAATAACAAAATTATACAAAATAAACATGATTTTATTATTTTATTGGAATAAACTAAATAAATATTTTACTCTATCAAATAAAATATAGAATAATCATCTCTTTGTATAATATCCTACCTCCTCATGAGTTGATGTAATTTTTTCCACTATTTGTCCTCATGGATCGTAATAATTATGTATTTAAATTATATATATGTTAATTTTAATTATTTATACATTTGAAGATAATATATCAAAAAAAAATTGTAATTTCCTTTCAATTGGAGATACAATATCTTCACTCATGTGTACAGTGGATAACTGCCTCATAGAGCGATGTGATTTTTTTTTTACTAAAAATTTACATAAAAAAATATAGATCAATTTAAATAACATATGATATATAAATTTAATAATTGTTCTATTCATGAAATTTTTATCGTTATTAATAAATAATATATCATTTACTTTCTCCCACTGAAAAAATATAACATCATTCTTGTACAAGTGTAGACAAACAAGTCAATGAAGTGACATGAATATATTTTCCTCAATAAATAACTTGATTGATATATATAACTTTATCTAAATTAATAATATATATTTTATGATATCATTAATATTTTATAAATATAAAAAATTACTTATATTCATTACATAATGATATCCAAAAATTGGAAACGTTGCTAATACATGCATACGATCTATCATTTTCATAATCAAAACAAATGTCATTTATTATAACCATATTTAATTTTCATTTTTAAATGTATTATTTTTGTAAAAAATTTAAATATTTTCATTATTATTATTCTGGGGAAGATGAAAAATGAGATAATGGATCAAAATTTACCTACAAAAGTCATGTTTGATACACAAGTCAAGTATCATCCAAATATCTAAAATAAATTTAATTGATTAAAAAATTATCTATAAAACTGTAATAAGAAATAATATATAAATATAAATTGAAGAAAAGTTATTTAAAAAATTAAATAATAATCATTTTATTTATTATATATGATGACAAAGAACGGTTGAGAGGAATCATGCTCAAGTTAATGAATTATCATTTCACTTTTACTTATGTGGGAGGAATGTCATATTCCTCTCCCAGTTTTATTGTGTGGGGTATAAGCATCCCATAAATGCATTTTTTAATTTCGTTCATGGAATTTATTAGGAATTATGAATCTATATGTGGTTCAATCATTCATTAGTCTTTTATCTATAGATTACTAATATATTAAGGGAATTCGTCTCAAATTTCATTCATTGAGTCATATTTTAATTTCATGGACCTAATTTGTTTTGTATGGGGTATATAAATACCCATTTACATGTAATATAATTAATAATATATAATTAATGTTATGTTAAATTTAAATTTCATTTATTTCATACTATTGGAATTGAATTTCATATTACCTTGTAGTAAAAAATTACATAAATAAATTTTCTTTAGTTGGGTGATATTACATATTCATTTTATTTGACATTCTACGATTTTGTGTTTATTGAATAATATTATATTATTGTGTATCATTAGTTGTTATACTGATATTTAAATATGAAAAACATAATTTATTCATTCCTGAATTGTCACCTCAACATTAGGATAATTGTAAGGGTTTCTCATCTCAAATTATATTATTTGGTACACATGTTATGATTATAAAAATATCTTAATTTATGAAATTTATAAACAACCCCTTTGAAATTATTTCTAAAAAAAATTTCTTACATTATATTTTATGTATTTTTTGAATTTTTTCTTTTTAGGGATTATGAATGAAGATTTACGAAAGTGTAAAAAGTTTTATGATACAATATGTTTTAATTTGTATGGTTTAGTATTGATATTTTATTAAAGGATTCTTTTATTATCATTTTTAAAAAAAAATAAATTTTATTATCCTTCGGATATTACTGAGTTTCCAGGTTATTTTACAATTTTTTTCATTTTTTATATGAAATTATTTAATAAACATGTTTTTAACAAAATCTGACATAATTTCCCTCCTCGATTATGAATCTCTTTTCTATGAAAACCATTTTCCTTAGAAATATTTTAAAAATTATTTTAATATAATTTTTATTAGTTATATTTACACAAAAATGGATTTTTTTAAAATAAATAAAAAGGACACTTGTTGTCTCTTTCTGAATAATTCACATTTTACTTTTATCAAAATTTTGAAATGATTATGTATTTTAACATACATGGAATGAATGAAAATTTCTACTATCATGACTGACCAATGTTTCAAGGATTGAATTTTAATTTTCAAATTTTATTTTAATGAAAATATTTTTCTAATGTATGAAATTTTGTTTTTTTTATAATTTTTTTTCTCAAAATGAAAAGGACAATATATTAGAAAATTATTCATGGGATATTTTGAAATCACTTACACTATATGATGACATCCTTTGATTTTAGTTATACTGAAAAACATACTTTACAAAATAATGTTATCAATGTTATATTAATTTTTTTTCCATGATTAACATAAAACCCCTTCATTTCTTTTTCATTCCATTAGCGATATGTCATATTGATATCAACCTTATTATTTCATTCAATTAATTATTATATTGGCATGGAAAATGTTTCTATTCCATTGGTTAGTGATGAAATTAAAGAAAAATTATTATTTTCATCGTAAAAGGGTAATTATTTTAAATATTTTACTCTTTAGTGGAACTTCGATGTTATTGAAGAACACACTTGATAACAAGAAAACATACATATTGTGTGCACCCTGATAGCCCATGGTGATCTTGATATGTCTTATATGATGGTTTTTCTATGTTAACTCAATATGAGCTTCATATATATTATATATTGGGTGAGACAATATTGTTCTTGTTGATCTAGATATATCTTACACAATGGGTGCACCTACACAGTTCTCTAGTGCACATGGTAATATTCCATTACACTAGAGGAAGGAAGGAGGGAGTTAAAATATGGTTTCTCCAATGACTAAATTAGGATCCTATTATTTCTAAAACACTCTTAATTTTTTTAATAAATATTATGCTACAATGTAGAGATATGATTTATTTATTCTTTCTATAGGATTAGAATTATTCATTTGAACATGATTGAAATCACATGAGTCAGGATTATTGAACATATGATTGCTTCATATGAAGAAATAATTATACCATGTTTCATGGGTGATGATATAGGTAATGATATGTATGAATTCCCAAATGGTATAATAATTCACTTTGATTATGTTATTATACCCTTGTTTTCAACTTATTATAACCAATGACATTCAACTGCTAATTCTTATGTTTATGTTAACTGAGTATTTCATATTTCCCTCCTTAATTATTATTTTCACTAGGTAATGACTAAAGATGTTAGATAAATTATTCCAATATGGGTTCCATATAGATGATGATGGTTAATTATGTTTTAAAATTTAATGTTTGTTATAGTGAAAAAATAATCCCATGAATTCATTGGTATTATTTATTTAAATGGTTTTCATAATTTTAATGAACTCTAAACATAAAAGGTTCAAGGTTATATAAGTGATACCTAATTATTTTATGATGTTGTATGTTTTTGTTGGAATAATTTGGGTCATTATCATCAGTTTCAATTAGGAAAATGTAATGTTTATGATTTTGGAACTGATTCCAGGAGTGTGGGTACATGGGTATTTTTGTTGGCATTCAATTTGGGTTTAGATAAATTCTGAGATTTTCATATTTTCATTTGAGGTTATATTAAGAGTTATGGATACCATCATAGATCTATAAGATTAAGTTTTATCATATTTTCATAGTCTTAGGAACCCAATTACGGTTTTAGGTGAGGAGATATTAATGTTATTAATAACATTTTAGCAGGAATTTTATTAGGTTCAAGAACATATAAATATTTTTTTTAATGTAAGGAATGACTATATATTTTTTGTAAAATTATTTTAATGAATTGATAACAATTAGGATAATATGATCATGTATATTAATGTTCTTATAGGAATAAAATTATTATAGTCTAGATAACCATAGGATTGAAAAGAGATTCAGTGACTGTGTGATGAACATAATTTGGAAAGAGAATGACCTATTTTTTTGATTTATAAAAGAATGTTGTGGGATATCATTTAATGATTAAATATTCAATTTTTAGGGATATTTAGGAATGATTAATTTTTAACCTAGCGTATTATATTTAATTTTATATATTAATATATTGTGTTATCATATGATTATTTAATAATTTTAAAATTATCTTACCCAATTATGATCATTTGGGTTTTGGATTGTCATAACTCATCCAACGGGGCCCGTGCCATGACTACCCCAAGACCGCCTCCCAAAGGATAGGAGCTCGCAACCAGCACTAAAGTCATCAAACTACAGGTGGAAGGAATTTTTTTGGTTACCTGTACTCACACACATGCCCAACCACGACCCAACACATCCAAAGGGGGAAAATAAAACCACTAAAACAAAGGTAAGTGCAAGTACATCTAAAAGTAAGTTGGAAAGAATACAAACCCAAAACACAAATGAAAATAGGAAAACAAAAAATGGAACTCTAAAGGGCTCTCGGCTGAAAACGAGATATGATTTTGAATGTATTGAAGCTACTAGAACCCGAAGTAGTAAGTCATGTCTGCCCAGTCCTATTGGGCCCTACCTAGTCATTGGCCACCAAATCCACCATTGTAGCATCCATCAATACCATCTCCCTGAGCACCTATATCGAAATGGCGGTTGTCTACACCAGACACAATATGTGTGGGAGAATCCTGTTCAGGTGTGAGTAACATAGTACTCAGTAGGGACCCCAAAACAAAAATTAAATACCAAACAACATTTCCTAAAGATGAAGAACAAAACACAATATATATCACACCATGATTTTAATAGGGCAGTAACAGTATCATAATAATTAGCATCATTAAAAACCTATACTATAATAGAACACCTTCTCTATAGATTACAGTAGGCCTGAAATGTCATGAAGTGGTGCTTCCCACAAACCTTGGACTGCTTATGTACTCCTCCGCATCACATATTGTGGGCGTGAAAAGACACAGAGGGGTGTTTTACACTCATCATGGCCTACATAGGAACTCATACTCATCCAGTACAATGGGCCTTCAATTTCACATTGAGGGGCTTCCCACCGTGGGCCTGTAAATTAATATAGAGGTGCTTCACACTAAGAAAAAAGTCAGCAGTTCTCAGAGAGTCGTATGGTTTTATACGTAGTGTGCATGGGAGAACATCTCCAAAAGATATTTATTGCACTTAAACATACACAAAATTCAAAATATTTCATGTCAAGAGATCTACCTCATCGAGAGGGTTCCAATGCAGCAAGAAACACATCAATCAGTCATCTGGTTTTCATTATATGACTGTTTTTGAAAAAATGATATGGTTTGATTCGAGTCTGATCCAAACCATCCAAACAAAAACTCCGGCCTAAACTCCCATAGATTATCTCATAAGGACCACCTGGTTATAAGTGTTATCATTCCAAAAACGGCGTGTCAATCAGACAACCAGTCTGTGAGTTAATAGCGCTTTAGAAACCAGGGGAATGGTTGATACGAGGCCCGTTCCCACCCGGTCAGACTAACTCGGCCAACCCAGCTAGGAGGTCGCAGATACCCGCGTTCATTTAGATTGACTCAAACCAACCTGGTGCGGGTCAAGCTCGATCATGTCCCACCTGGCTAGAGGGTGAGGCCCAATAGGCCTTACTCGACCCAGCCCGATTGACTGAGGTTCTAACCCGCATGGTCTCCCAATGACCCATTCTAGTCCATCCTGGCTCGAAGGGGACGTGAATCCAGCCTACCAGAGTGGGTTCAACCTACAGGGTATGCTTACGGACCGCTAGGAAGTGGGAATAGCCGCACGGTGTGACCAGAACTGTTGAATAGACAAGAAATAGCCTGACTGTAGTTTCTGTCTCCCATCTTGGCCCCACGGGCGTGGGGCCCGTCCACCAGCTGTGGTTGATAGACCGTGGATTCACCTGACAACTGGAAGCCCGGAAGACTATTCTTCCTTCCACGCGGCTCCGCACCTAGTGCCACATCCTCCAGTGTGCTGCTGTGTCGAACCAGTTGTGGCTTCCCAGTAAATGCGACTCGTCGGTGCGGGCCACCACCTCCACATGGACGGTGAGGATGGATGTCGTCGTTTCCACTGTCAGCGCTCCAGTAGGGATATTAGCGGACCACTAGCCGTGCTTCAGTGGTTTGTTCTTCATGTCATCTGTGTCTGTGGCCTCCCGGGAGTTCCCTCTTCACAGTTAGGATCCCAAACCATCCTTGAAATCGTTTCAAGGGTGTGTACACCAATAAAACAAATGCTGAGGCACTCTGGATTTATTTCGGTCGGCCCGATTCATCCGCATTAGAGGTTTAAAGATAAGAGCATGTTCAAGTAGTTTTTATTCAGTCATTCCCTTCATTAGTTTAGACCCTAAATAAGTAACCCCATGAATAAATATCCCTCCCACATAACGCATGAATCATGTATCAACCTCTTCGTGGGATGATCTATCTTTATTGTTTTTACAAACTGATGTGGAAAACATAAAATAAAAAATATTCATCTATTATGAAATTTGATGATGCGTCATTCTTTCTTGAGGGATTAAAACGTCAACATCGCTTCCTGACTCTGATCTTTGAATATATTCTAAATGATTATGTTTTGCCTACATTTTTCATTCTTTGATGGGGTGGAAGTCCATTAGAGGATTATCAAATAATCATTCAAATTTATTAAAACTTATTTTCCCCACGTGTCAAACTATATAAATTTTCATTTCACAGAATTTCCATTATAATGTAACATAGTGTCATTAAAATGTTTCATTTATGAAACAACGTTAATGTTACACATATATTATTGCATTAGTAGTCTATGTGATATAGTACATTAAGTGTTTCATTAATGATACTCATCGCCAACTGGTCGATGAACTACAAAGTCATCGTCTTCCACCCAGTTGTGAGAAAAGAAATAAATTAATTATTTAAAATATTTTATTTATTTTCATAAAATGTATGAAAAATATCATTTTTTCTCGGTCTTTTTCGGTCGATGATATGTAATTATTTGGTGAATCCCAACATTCTGAATTCAACAGATCCCTCGGATTTTGTATCCGTGCACCAATTCAAAAGTTAAAAAATATCACACACAGGTTTACAGATTGTATCATGAAAAAAGTTCAATAAAATTTTATCTTTTACCCTCAACCCATGCCGGTCATTATTATGCATCGCATAAGAGGAAAATCCCCCACAAGTTGAACGGTACTCTCAAATTTTCAATATGAGTTACCGTATAAGAGATATATGGATTTGAAAATAAAATAAAATTTAATTGCATTGGTTACGAAAAAAAATAACTTCCATTATTGGTATGTGCCATCCAATTTTATGATCATTCTAAAGAAATAATACCCTACAGAGTTCATCAGTGGTCTCATATTTTTAATCTGATTAAATATTTTTGAGTTATAAGAATTTGAAAAAAAATAATAATTTATTTATGTTATTTATAGTTATGCCATTTTTTGGTTTTGATACTAGAGGTCTGTGATGACAAAACATAAGTTGGGCCTATGGTAAACCTGCCGTCATGAATGCAATGGTGCCTTAAAAGTTTTGATCTGGTCACCAATTTAGGGGTTTTTACAGTTTTTTCAAGAAAACCACCTTCATGTGCTATTTAAAGCATAAATTTTTTTGACGTTTCATTCCAAGCACTCTGGTCCCTGGAATCACATGCCATCAAAATTCATGGTCTCGAAATAATTCTATATAAATTATAACAATTACACAAGAAATCTTGGAAAATGCATTCTCCATACCTTATGGATTTACATCCCTCAAATCCAAAACAAACATAGTCCAAAAGATGGGGGGTTCTGATTATGAATTTGAGCATCCCACTCTCATGTTCTCTTTTCGATATTCTACTGCTACAACTAAATGCACACTAGAGAAATCAACCACCCCCACAGGAACCACTCTTGTCGATCCTCTATCTAAACAGGGATCTCCAAAAATGTCTCCCTTTCATCAATTCCCTCCTTAACATAGTTAATTATGTGTGATGGATCATTCACATTCCTCCTCATCTATGACACATGGAAAACATCATATACCCAGTGCATCTATAGGGTATGAAAATGGTGGTAATCCACCTCTACAAATCTATTCAAGATCTAAAAATGTCCGATGAAACTGAAAGATAGCTTTATGCCCCTTCCAAAACAATGAAATCCTCATCGGGGTGAGACTTGAAGGAACACATGATCACCCTCCTCGAACTCCAACTATCTCTACCTCCTGGATGTAGAGGAATCTCAATCCCTCAACTAACCCCTGCTCCTCGATGGGTAGGAAGTGAGATGACTTGGAAGGTTGGTCAATGATCAACTAGATAGTGTTGTGACCTCTAGATTTAGGTGGTAACAAATCATGATGTTCATTATGATACTGTCTCATTTACAATCTAGTATCTCGATTGGATAAGTCAAGCCTACTAAAACATGGTGCTTGGAATTCACTTGATGACAACTAAGGCATCATAAAATGAACTCAGCCACTGCATTATTCATCCCTAGCCACTTATACTAACATTGGAGGTCCAGATACATATTTTCCAAAAACATGATATACTGCATGTACAGAAGTATGGAACTCCCTCAATACCTCCTACCGTAATTTCACTATCACTATGGTGCTCCCTATGATAAGAATGATGTGATCCATGCCTATCGAAAATCCACCAGAATCTTGTCCTAAGGATTACTGAGCACGGTGGGCATCACAGTCAACATTCACAAACTATGCCTCCTAAATTCGCTACAAGAGTGGGGGAGTAATAGTCATTGATTTAAGGTAGGGTTCTCGATCATCATCCAAGAAGGATATTTGCATCGCAGTTAGCTGCTCTGTAGCTTCACTCAGTAGATGTAAAAATGATTTCTTTCTAAGCATGCCTTCCACCACGTTCCCCTTACTTGGGGAATATACTATATAAATGTCAATGTATTTAAGGAAATATATCCATCACTGTTGTCATAGCTACTAAAAATCCTACATGCACCTTTCCAACCACGTGAAAGGCTACCCATTTTAACTGATAGATGTACCCATTAACCATTTGGTAGTGGCAACTTGTTATCCACATCCAAATTATTAATGTGATGGTAGTCCACATATAACCTTGAACAATGGGTCTTACTAAGACCTTCCTCTGAAAGTCCCCCACCTACACCCTCTTCTTACGAAGCTCTACGAAACCCTCTGATATACTGATTCTCATATCAGTGCCATCTCAGGTGAAGAATGATATAGAAGTCCATCCCCCTGTGGGGATGTCACCCTGGAAAAATATTTTCAAGGAAGCTTCCCGCACTCTACCTCAACTGTTGGGAACTAAACACTTATAACATTTACTACAATGAGGGTATGGTTGGCCTACTAAAGAGTGATCAGATGCACCCTCTTATGCATGAGTTCATATCTCGATTTTTAGGATAACATTTACTTCGCCGACTAAGGAAAACAAAATTAAATCATTGTAGATATACCACATCCTTTTTTCCTAAAATAGTTAATTTGAGCATGAAAAGTGGATGAACAGTACATTCTGAAACTATCATTATAAGGCCATGATGTTGTCACCAAGAGGTTACAACCAAATCTGTCACCTCAAGGGTCAGATCACACCATCGGCGTAAGTGTGTTTCTCGAGTCTCCTCCCATAGTTATCTCCATATATAATAATCAAGTCAACGAATTAATTGGATACTCTATGTCTTGATCAAGATTCGTGACAAGATGGTATGATTAGCACATGATTCTATTAATAATAAATCTAGTAATAGACACATACCATATCATGAATCATTCATGGGGCCCTCTGGTCATACGCCTTGATCGCATGCTACTACATCCTTCACATGTGTCCAATTGTGCCCTCAGTTCAAAAAGCTTAGTGAGAGTCATCCGAGTTCTAGTGTGGATATCAGTGTTGATCCAGGGTACCGATCATAGTAGAAGTTTAACTCCCATGTGAGAGGTAATCACAGAACATCATCATGATAATAATCTGTATACTCAACTGTCACTATGGAACATGAGGAATTATTACATTCACTTCACTAAGGGTCAATGTAGCCAACAAAATATGATTTGGATACAAGCTCTTCTACCAGAGTCCATCAACAGCTGCAAGGATTTCCCCTGTGCAAATAAATGGAAACCTGGTTCCATCTCCGTGGATGAACCACTCCCTTTTGCCTAATATAATCACTCATGGAATGAATAATACTATTCTATGCCAACAATAATATCATAAATGCTCGATAGTCTATAAATTTATCCTATCCATCACTATAGCATGAATGGTGGGACCATCTCGCACAAGATGACCTTTTTCATGACAATCATAGAAAAGGCTTCTCTTTTGGTAACTAGCATGTTCCCTCTTATGAACCCTATAGTTTCGTGGTTTAATTTATGTATCTACAATATGTAGGTCCTGCTGACCCGAAATCTCAGGTGATCGTTGCCTCAGATGTCTGTGACACACATTAAACCCCTCGGCCTCATCGATAAGTGACAAAAGATTCACACGCGAATTGATCTTGAAATATACATACACTTGAACAACTAGAGGTCGGACTACTAGATGATCAGCATGTGGTGGTAACACCAGTATACCTACTAGTGGGACTATCTCCAGCATTGCTAATTGAATAAACACCTCGTCTCTAGGAGGACTATCCTCACATATCAGGATCCTAGTTGGTGTTCCATGTAGAGGAAACCAAAGGAAGATCAAGATGTAACACATTTAGAAGGTTATACCTAGTGAGATGACTCTTATTTGAAATAATAAGACACTTATTCAACAAATTTTTTCATTTATTGATCCGAAACAAGATTTCAAGGTCCTGGAATATGTATAAGTCTCCCACCACACCAACATAAGACTCCCTGACTTTGAATGTCCAACTATCAATAGTTAAAACTATTTCCCAAAAACCAAACAATATACTGCATGTCTTTGTGGTATGACCGACTAACCTTTGATATAACTTTGTCATGTCCCTTCCCCCTGGTCATGTACTATGACTACCCAAATCCAATCTCTTGAGGGCTAGGGGATATCAACTAGCACAAAAGGAAAAACCTACAAGTAGGAGGCATTTTCCTTAGTACATGTGCCAACACACATGCCTAATCGCATTCCAACACATCGAAAGGGGGAAAATAATGTCACTAAAACAAATCAGAGTGCATGTACCTATGAAAGTAACAGTTCTAGAATAAAAACCCATCAAAGAACTCAAAAAAAATGAACTCTGATGGCCATCTGTAGAAAACCTCACCTGATCATGATAGTAGTGAATCTACTAGACGAAGTAGTAGTATGACCTATCCTCCCAGTCCTATTAGGACGCACCTAGTCGTCGGCCAAAAAGTCCACCTTCGTAGTATATGTCAGTCTTGTATCCCTCAGCACCAATTTTGAAAAGGTGGTCTTCTTCACTAGACACAACACACACGGTTGAAGCCCATGCAGGGACATAGTTATCATTATGGCCCCAAAAAAATGAAATACCACACAAAACTTACTCAAGGTAATGCAAGATACAAATGATAGCTCAGACTAGGTAAATTATAGGGTAGTGACAACAGAATAATTAGTCACATCATTAAACACCTAGAATTCTTGAAAACTTATCCTTTAGCGAGTACAGTGGGACTGCCAAGTCAACAAGAGGTTCTTCCCATTGACCTTGCACTGCATAGGTTCTCCTCCCCTGTCACGACCCGTCCTCGGGGCCCGTGTCGTGACTACCCGAAGCCCGCCTTCCATAGGCCAGGGGCTGGAGACTAGCACCAAAGGCGTAAATCCCGATAACTGGGAAGGCATTGCCTTTATAAAAGTAAATAAAACACCACATAGTACAAGTGGAAGTAAAACACTAAGTACAAAGAGAAGTTATGAAATGTAAATGGGCCAGAATACAAACCCAAAAGAAAGTAAAACTACAACTGAACAAAGTACAACATAAAAAGACAACATCTGGAAGGACGGAAGAGGCTCCTGGGTCGTCCTCCTCAGATCCTACCTGAAGGGTAGGTACAGATGGCGCAGCTCCGGGATCGTCCACCACGGATCCTACCTGAAGGGTAGGTACAGATAGCCTCCACAACGCTCTCGCCCATCAACCTCCTCCGAGTGTCGTCTCACCGTGAAGTACACCTCCAGATACTGACTCGTCGTGTAGTCCACCTCCGGGTACTGACTCATCATGTAGTCCACCTCCGGGTACCGTCCAGTCCTCGAACACTCGGCCTCTGTCAGCACTGCCCATCGTCTGCAACCAACACAACGAGGTGCGGGCATAGCTCGTGCAGGGGTGAGTATAAAGATATTCAGTAGGGACCCCGAGACCCTAAAGGCCTCACTAAAAAAACATGTATAACCACAAAGAAGATCTCAATAGATAACCTTTACTTAGGTATATTCCCATGCATATATCTAATTTATCAAGTAACCCATCTCAATCATGAGGAAAACACCAAGATCATGAAATCAACGGATAACCACTACCCAAGTATATGCCCATACATATACCTAATTTATCAAGTGACCCATCTCAATCATGAGGTAAACAGAAGGGTCAAAAGACTCAGCTCAAACCAGGATTCTTATTATCGAAACTGTAACTGCTGAAGAGTTCTATCTCTGGAGTGTACAGTGGTCATGTCACGACTCCGAGGTACTGCTCACTAACCTAAGACTGCTGAGGTACTCCTCCTGTCGAGTACTGCGGGTCAGCCACCCAAATATAGTAGTGCTTCCCGCCGGGGTATGTCACCCAAACACAGTAGTGCACACCCCCTAGTAGCCTGTCAAGGTACTCTCCGGACGAGTACCGCGGGTCTGCACTGTCACACAGGTAGTGCTCCGTCCGCCATGGGTCTGCACCCAAATAATGTATTACTCCATCCACTTGGCTAGTCGACTCACTCCAAGTCGAGTCGGTCAACCAGTCGTCATGTCTCAGTCGGCTACATGGTCTCCGTACTCCATACGCTCGTCTTTGGGAGGGTCTGATACACGAGCTATAGTTCGATACTCCAAGTATCTCAAATTCCCACGAAGAAGTATCTCAAAAGACTGCCTCGTCATAGGGTTCTCAACGCAACAGATGGCATGTCAATCGGACACCCGGTCTGTGAGTTATTAGCCTTTTTGTCGTAGGGGCCCGGTTGGTTTCGTGAGCGAACCGACCTGGCCGTATCTCAACTGTACCCCGAACTCTCATAGGGTATACTCATAGGGACCTTTCTCAATGTGATTACCAAAGTCGCTGGAGGTTCGTCAAACGGACATCTGGTCTTAATGATATTAGCTTTTCCGTTCCAAGGGCCCGGTTGGATTTCAGGTACAATCCAACCCGGACACTATCCAACAGCAACCAAAACTCAGGAAAATTATTCCAAATGTTCCGTCTCATCAAGAAGAATTCAACGAGACAGACAGCTTTTCAATCCGACGCCCGGTCTGTAAGTTATTGGCTTTTTCGTTCCTGGGGCCCGATTGGTTTCGTGAGCGAACCAACCCGACCACACTCCGACGACATCCAAACCTCGAGCGGAGTAAGCCAAAAGATCTGTCTCACTTGAAGAATCCATCCAAGTCGACGACACGTCAATCAGACGTCCAGAGGTCAAGATATAAGCGTCTCTGCTCCGAGGGCCCGGTTGGTTTCGTATCCGAACCAACCCGGCCGAACCCAAAGTGTTCCGAAACTTTGAGTGAGATATACCGAAACGACCGACTCGATCCAATGATCGCATCGCCGTAGACGGTTTGTCGATCGGAGTTCTACAGCTCAAGATATGTGCGAAAGACCGTGAGGGGTCCGAAAACGGGGGTTTCGGGCTCGGACCGGCCGCATCCCGCCCCTCGGTTCTGCGTGGCCGCGGAACCGACCTCGCCACTGCGGCTTCAGCCGCGACGGGTTTTTCCGGCGGCGCGTCGGTGGGAGCTTCCGCGGAACACCGAACGTGCTATGGTGGTCCGTTTTGCGTGCGGTCTTCGCCAATGGTCCTCCTGGGACCCGATCTTCACTACAAGGCCCTCAAACGCCATAACGGCCTGCTTCGTCGTCGTCCGTCGATCCGCAAATCGATAAAGAAGCTATGGAGGATTGTCGGGTCTTGTTTGTTTGGCCCGCGCCCTCCGCGTTAGGTGATATCAATTGGAAAATAATAAGCACATGATTTTAATCATTGACGAGGGTATAATTTATCCAAAATAAATTATACGAACACCTTGCAATCAAATACCCATGCACGAGAGTTTAAAAATTGAATGCGCGGCATGACGACATCGCGCATTCTTGCCACTCGATCCTGCATGGCGTGACGATGTCGCGCATGCTTGTCGCTCGATCCCGCATGGTGTGACGTTGTCGCGCATCCTTGCCGCTCGATCCTGCGCTGTGCGACAGCACCACATCAATTCATTCGATCCGCAACAACAAGTAAAAAATAAGGGAGGGGGGCGGCCATGTTTGTGCGGTCCAACCTCCTCCCATTAAATGATATCATGCGGTCCAAATATCACGGATAAAATACGAAAGAGAATCATGTATGGAAAAATCACGAAAACCCCCAACACTTTTCCCACAACGAAGAATTCGCAACCCGCAACATATTCTTCGCGGATCAACTTGATGTTTAGTTGATCCTCATTCTTTGATTTAGAAGGAAGTAACATGGGGTTCATTAATATTCACAAAACAATTCCCTACCCCGACGTTGCCTGAACGGAGGTTCATCAAATGAGGATTCATCGTGGAAAGAGACGTCACGAAAGAAGACGTCATCGACATCGCGGTAAGAGGCGTCGCGGAAGGAGACGTCGACCTCCGAGGAATCCGGCGTTCTTCACGTTCTTCGCGTTCTTCATGTTCTTCGACGAAGGAGATGAAGAAAATATTCAATCCTTATTCTTTTTCTCCCAAAGACTCCACCACAAGAAACTAACCCAAAATAAAATAAGCTCACCTATTATTTTATTATCATAACATAACTTTTTAATATCAAGAGTTTGAAATTTAAAAAGCCACACTTAACTCACTTAATTAATAACATAATTTATTAATATTTAAGTTATCAAGAGTTAATGGTGAGTTGAGGGGGGTTGAAGAATATGAAGGGGTGGGGTTCGTGTGGGCCCCACCACCATCATAACCTCTCTTGGGAAGTTGGGTAGTTACCCAACTTTAACACAAAGCCTTAAACCACTATAAGAAAATAAAAATTGTAGTTAATTTATAAATTAGACTTCCACAATTTTTATCATCTTCTCTCATGGAAACGCAACTCCGAAAATGGAGTTCCTAAGCAATTATCGGAGATATGGTTCCATCGGTGCCCTCAGAAATCGATTCTGAGCACCGGTTCAAAAGTTAGAAAAACCCGCTCGTCCGTTCACTGAACGTACCCGAGCCAAACTTCGGAAAAATGATTCAGGGCACATCGGGCCTCAGAATCAGGCGCCGTCAGAAACTGCGTTCTTGTAAAATTCCATAGAAAATTAAGAAAAAATATTCCTTGAAATTTCCGGGTCTTTACATTACTCCCACCTCAGGGCTTTACGACCCCGTAAAGCTTCAACACAAACTAGGGTCAAAAAAACGGTATTGATCACACACCTGAGCCTTCCGCTCCAATGTGCTTACCTGGAGATTCCGTACTGCCAAATAAAGCACACCCGAGGAATCAACCTTCCTCGTAGGATCCACTCCTATTGTAACGCCCCGACCCCAGCTACCCAGATTCGGTGCATTACTTCGTAACATTGGCATGATCACAAAAGATCAAGTCTCAAAAGACTGATTAGTTTAGTAGCCTTGGAAACACTAGATACATTCATAAGTCTTTCAGTACATCAAAAAGTAAACAAAACTACAATAACATGGTCTTCATAGTCCACACTCATATCCCTTTCTGACTACCCCTGCAGGTCATTCATAAAATACTTCTTCACATCCTGGAAAAATATTAAAACATTGAAAGGGGTGAGCTCAGATTCTCAGTAAGGTTAACAATATAGCGGAAGCTTTCATCAATAAACATATACATTTAAGGCAATGTATAACTAAAACAAAAGCCTTTTAAACATGATCATCAACATAATATAGCAAAAGTAAAATGAGATAATTCCATTTACTTATTCACATGGATATTCTACTGGTCGAATAATCACATGCAATATCAATAACCACTTTCATAATGAGAGAATGTATAATTCCAGACATTCTGAAACATTTTGTCAAGGCCTCGGCCAAGACGTCTAAAATGATTAAGGCCTCGTCCAAAACCATAAATCAAATTGGGAAAGGGCCTCGGCCAATTCCACGTCTAGTTGTCTCATGAGACCTACCGATGCATCGAGGAGCTATAGCGGGCTCCACCCGTCACTTATTAAGTCCAATACATTCCTCATATGAATAGGTTTAAACATATTATAAACCATAACATAATCGTATCACATAAAACATGCATAGAGGAAACATAAAATTTGCACATTTCAATCACAAGATATCAATACAACACATTGTTATAATAAAAATGCTTTCAAAACCATTTTCAATACCATAATAAAAGAAAGTTAAAAGTTTGAATTTATTTTTCATTAAAAAAATGATGGCTTGTAGAGGAAGCCGAAACTCAAATAATGGTCACGGCGGCGGAGAATTCATTGTCGCCGCATAAGTACGGAAATAAAAACATTCCCTTTTGTCATTTAGCAAAATGCTTTGTATAAAAAAGATTCCATTTAAATAAACGTAAAAGTCAAAGGGGTTTATACACCATATAAAAGAAAGTTGTGTATAAAACCAAATATGACTCAATGAAAGGGATTGAGACAAAGTCCTTAAAAAGATCATTTTTTTTAAATAAAGTACATCTATAATGTGTATTCACTATAAGTACACATAAATAATTTAAAAATACAAGATAGGACATAATAATATCATGACATAATTTGAAAGTAGGAGATTAACCCAAAGAATAGAAATTGGGTTAAGAAGTTCCCTTACCTCATGTCCGACTTGACTCTACCATTCTTTAACCTTCTGAATAGTAAACTAGAGTTAATATATACCTTATTAAGAACAATTTTCAATTTCATTATCCTTTTTATATCACTTATTACAATGATATGAACATTATGTAATTATTTAAGTTAATAATGGTCGTTTTGTCGATCTTTGGTACTTGAGTCAACAATAAACTTCTTATAATTACAAGTTGTTTATGTGGTAGAATATCCATTTTCTCCAGAATTATATTCATGATTTATATGTCATATATATCATATATATCCAGTATATACATTCATTTATAACATTACGTAACATTTAGAGGTAAGAAATGAAATGCACCGTTCATGGAGACGGTAAGGCGTACGTATGCATGAACGCTACTTTTATTTCTATTTCGTATTTAATGGAATGATGTTATAATTGTATAAAGTTATAATATAATTCCTGTATAATTTAATGTATAATACCATTTACTTCATCCTTTATACATCCCACATATGGCATTAACGATTCAAACCACTTTGAGGGGGCGGTAGTCCGCACTTCCTAAAATGAAATTATCGCATTTACCCATAATGGAAATCATAAAGTATGCCATAAATGAGAAATAAAGAAGAATAAAGAAGATATATAAATAATATATATATCATATATGAAAATAGTGTCATCAAAATGGCCACCATTAGAGGTGTTAAAGAAGTGTTGTACAATCATCGTTTCGTGAGGCAGAAATTCGCCATCCACAGAAACAGTATGTTCTTTAACCATTAGATGTAGGTGTGTGGAAGTGTAGCTCGAATAATTCTTATAAAAACATCCTAGTATATTTAGGATACTGGTGCTGTTACAAAATAAAGTAATAAAAAGAGTTTAAGGGGTTGCAGAAGCAAAATAAAACAAAACAACATTAGAGAAGACATTACCTTAAAATTGGGTAACTCTTTTTGATTTGAGCCAAAGGCTACTTTGGGAAGAATTCTGCCCAAAGTGAGGCTTCTAGGAGTAATAGAGGAAAGTGTAGAGAGTATTTGGGAAGAGGTTGGCCGAGCCAAATGGCTTGGAAGGTGTGAATAAGGTGGTAGTGGTGGGGGCCTTTTGTAAGAGGAGAGGAGGGGATCTTTTGGAAAGATTGAAATGTTACATTATTTTGAAATGCTTTTCGGATTACAAAGGTCCCACACTTCTATAATTAGAGTATAAGATGATAAGGGTTTTAAATCTATCCATCCAATAGTCTTTGGACAAGTGTAAGCCTTGGATTTTACATTATCTTTTCATTTTATTAAAATCGTTAAATAATGAGGTCATCGTTGCATCATAATGATGTCATAAATAATTTAATTTATTTAATGTCTAAAAATTATATAAAAATAATATGATGTAGGAAATCGTTTTAGCTTTCCAATGACTATTTATAGTAAAAAATATGACTTGTATAACCCCATGTGAAATTTTTTTTAGTAAAACATTTCATGTTTGTGTCATTTTTTACTTTAACATTAAATAAAAGGTATTTATGTCATTTTCCAACTAAAGTGGCTCCATGGGGTCCCCAAGTTGACGCATTGATTTTCTTGGTCGGAAATGGCACATCCAATGACGGTAGGACATGTTTCAAACTCATCTCATATTATTAAAATATTATTTTTTCCTTAAACTACACTAATTACCTCTAATCGCGATTAAGAACTTAAAAGTTACTATTCACCAAAAATTATTTTAATCTCATTGAACCACATTTTACATCTTAATGATAACCATGTATGTTGGATTTTTGAAAATCAAATCATAGAAGTGGTGATATTTCATTTAAACGAAAAATCAGTTATTTAACTACCACTTAGTGGTTTCAATATTCATCAAAAATTGAAGTTTTTCAGAACAATACCAAAATTTCACCCTAAGCTATAATTGATATTCCGAATTCAAAAATGATTTCTATTTTAAAAAATTCCAAATATATAAGTTGCATTAATTAATGTTATAATTAATTCTCGCTGTCACAACAAATAGCATGTTTTTAAGAAACAATTTATATCAAAAGATTGGCAATTGTTTATGTCCAATTTCAATGTTAAATTAATTATAATGACCACCATTGGATAAAATGGTAAAAATATATTCTAATTGTACTTTAAAACCACTAAATAGTATAATTTATCACTATAAATTATTTTGATTAAAAAAGTTGTTTTTAAGTATTTTTCACTATTCATAAAAAATTAGAAGTTCTCAGAAAAATACCAAAAATTCAACATAGGCTAATTTCAATATTCCGAATCCAAAAATGAAGTCCATTTTGAAATATAAAATTACTATAATTTTAAAAAGTGGTTATTATTATTCATAACGGCTACTTTGATTAATCGTTGTGTTTTAGAACTCGAAGTTGCGTACAATGCAAGCTATTGCATTATTGAATGAGAAGCGTATAATGGAAGCTCAGGGTGTTACATTCTCCCCTCCTTCAATAAATTGCATCCTCGTAATTTGAAATTTTTTTATTTGAAAATAAAAGGTTGAAAAGAGAAAATACCTTTGTGTAAACCCCACATCGGAAATAAGATTAATAAAATTTAGACTTAATAAGAGGGAAATGGAAATAAGAAAGTCACCACCAAATTATGATCTCGATAAGGAGAACATTGGTGGCAATTAGAGACATATAAATAGAGGAAAAATGTAAATATTTGTAGGGAGTGATTGAGTTCATCAATCACAATCAACTGTCAAATTGAGGGCCTCAAAGCCTTCAATCTATGTTGATTTAAAATATCATCAGTTCAACAAAACATAAGGTATTAGGATAACACATTTTTTTTTGATTTAATATCCCTTTACTAAAGTTTAAGAATTAATTTATTAATTAAATAAGAGATAGGTATATATATATTTATGCTTGACAATTAGAGTTTCAACCTTCAACTCATCTTTCACTCAAAAAGATAATAGAATTCAAAAATATTATACTTATCCTAATTGTATAAGGTTCCATATATTAACACATAACATTTAGATTAGTATAATTATTTTGTAATAACCAGGGACATCCTGTAGGCTAGTGGTAGGAAATAAAGGCATGTCGCACTATGGTTGTGTGTTCGATTCTTGCAGCTTTGTCCGACGCGACGGGTTATGCCCCACCCTGCATGTTGTCCTTTTCCTAAAACTATAGTATTATAATATTCCAAAAATAATCTTTATAATTTTTTTAACATTAAACAATACTATCCAAAGATCAACTTAATCCTCTCCAACTTTTATAGTTATCCAAAATACCCATGTCCAGACTTTCTCTAAAAGGTCTCTTAATTCCAAAATCAATTTATCAGATTCCCCAAACAATGTAAAGTCTCTCTTATTGTCACATACTAAAAATATGATTACCTTCATCATATTAAATCCTTACTGAAACAACAAGTACTACAGTACAATCCTTATATATACATATCACATTATTCTAATAACCAGAATATAATCCATGAGTCCAAAATCACCAATACATTAATTATTCTGCTTCAACTGTAGTAACAACATAAGATTTTCCTTGATCCCTTGACCTTTTCTGAGGTAAGTCTCCCTGACGCTTAGGACATTCATTTTCATAATGCCCCATTTCCCTACAATTGTAGCATTCAACATTGATAGCCTCTTTCTTTCCCTTGAAATAACGCACCTGGTGTCCTTTTTCTCAACATTTATAACAAACTCCCATTCCTTTTAGGCAAGTACCAGGGTGATTCTTCCCACAATTATCACATAATGGAAAATCCTTATTTCCCTTTTTCCCTTTATCTGTCTCTTGTTCCACCGTTCTCTTCTTCTCATGCTTTACTTTGTTGTCATAAGACTTAATGAATTCCTTTTCTGTCTTGATAGCACATGAGACAATATCTTCGTATGTTGAGAAAGATTGTGATACTAAAGATCTACAGAGAAATGGTTTTAACCCATCAAAGAAACGATCAGTCTTACTTCTTGGGTTACGTATGTAATGTGCAGCATACCTCGCTAACCTTGTAAAGTTAGCCTCATACTTTGCGACATTCTCATCCTCCTTCTGCCTCAGACTCAGAAATTTCCTTTCCATATCCGCTCGATGGTCTCGAGGAAAGTATTTTTCTAAGAACAGCTCTTTGAACTCCTGCCATTCCATGTTTGTTAATTCATCATCTTCCTTTGTGTTTTGAATTAGTGACCACCATTGATCGGCATCTCCAGTGAGGCGGTAAACTGCCATGACAACTTTCTCTCTTTCACTACCCCCCAAGGCATGGATTATTTTCATTAAGGAATTTATCTATTGCTCAGCTACTATAGGATTTGTACTCCCATTGAAGGTTGGTGGTTGTTGCCTCATGAAACGGTCTAGCATTGATCCTCCACATTGTGGATCAGGGTGCTCCATACGAGTAAGGTTATTATTCATAACCTGAGTGAGTTGTCCTAGTATGGTAATAAGTTGATCAGCACCAGTTGTATCTCCAGATCCACAATAATTATCTTGAGCAGGAGGGCAATCCCTACACGGAGTGTGTGCATTGATACGGTTTCCATTCCTTCCACTAGGCGCCATTTCTAAAAAATGGCATAAACTAGATTAGTTTATGAAATAAAATACATAATTCCATATTTGTAAAACACTTCACATAAATTGAACTATTTATGGATATAATCCATAATCATAAAAAAATGTTTCCTTTGAGGAAGTATATACTCATAACCCTTCATAGTGGTTTGAAAAGAAAATGACAATCATCCTAAGCATATCCCTCGGGAGTGTCGTAACCAAGAGTGCAGCAAGGCCTGTTGTCGTGCACCAGTTCCCGTTCGAGTCTAGCTTAAAGCGGTGTTTTCGGGTTTTACCCCTAGGTACATCTGTGCCAGAGCCGCCTCTACCTGGTCGTATCCAGACAGGGATGTATTGCTCGGAAAACTCACAAAATCTGTACAATAACAAAATTATTGGAAGTTCTTCTATATTAATCCTCAAAGACTATCTTTGGGCTATGTGCTCTAATCAGAGTTTATCTAAATCTAGCTTCCAATGTTAGTACTAAACTGCCTCTGATACCAACTGTAACGCCCCGACCCCAGCTACCCAGATTCGGTGCATTACTTCGTAACATTGGCATGATCACAAAAGATCAAGTCTCGAAAGACCGATTAGTTTAGTAGCCTTGGAAACACTAGATACATTCATAAGTCATTTATTACATGAAAAAGTAAACAAACTACAATAACATGGTCTTCATAGTCCACACTCATATCCCTTTCTGACTACCCATGTAGGTCTTTCATAAATTACTTCTTCACATCCTAGAAAAACATTAAAACATTGAAAGGGGTGAGCTCAGATGCTCAGTAAGGTTAACAATATAGAGGAAGCTTTCATCAATAAACATAAACATTTAAGGGAATGTATAACTAAAACAAAATCCTTTTAAACATGAACATCAACATAATATGAAAATAGTAAAATGAGATAATTCCATTTACTTATTCACATGGATATTCTACTGGTCTAATAATCACATGCAATATCAATAACCACTTTCATAATGAGGGAATGTATAATTCCAGACATTCTGAAACATTTTGTCAAGGCCTCGGCCAAGACGTCTAAAATGATTAAGGCCTCGGCCAAAACCATAAATCAAATTGTCAAAGGGCCTCTTCCAATTCCACGTCTAGTTGTCTCATGAGACCTACTGATGCATCGAGGAGCTATAGCGGGCTCCACCCGTCACATATTATGTCCAATACATTCCTCATATGAATAGGTTTAAACATATCATAAACCATAACATAATTGTATCACATAAAACATGCATAGAGTTAACATAACATTTCCACATTTCAATCACAAGATATCAATACAACACATTGTTATAATAAAAATGCTTTCATAACCATTTTCAATACCAAAATAAAATAAAGTTAAAACTTTGTATTTATTTTTCATTAAAAAAATGATGGCTTGTAGAGGAAGCCGAAACTCAAATAATGGTCACGGCGGCGGAGAATTCGTTGTCGCCGCATAAGTAGGAAAAGAAAAACATTCCATTTTTTCGTTTAGCTAAACGCCTCATATAAAAAAGATTCCTTTTGAATAAATGTAAATGTCAAAGGGGTTTATACACCATATAAAAGAAAGTTGTGTATAAAACCAAATATGCCTCAAAGAAAGGGATTGAGACGAAGTCCTTTAAAAGATCATTTTTTTAAATAAAGTAAATCTATAATGTGTATTCACTATAATTACACATAAATAATGTAAAAATACAAGATATGACATAATAATATCATGACATAATTTGAAAGTAGGAGATTAACCCAAAGAATAGAAATTGGGTTAAGAAGGTCCCTTACCTCATGTCCGACTTGACTCAACCATTCATTAACCTCCTGAATAATAAACTAGAGTTAATATATACCTTATTAAGAACCATTTTCAATTTCATTATCCTTTTTATATCACTTATTACAATTATATGAACATTATGTAATTATTTAAGTTAATAACGGTCGTTTTGTCGATCTTTGGTACATGAGTCAACAATAAACTTCTTATAATTACAAGTTGTTTATGTGGTAGAATATCCATTATCTACAGAATTATATTAATGATTTAGATGTCATATATATCATATATATCCAGTATATACATTCATTTATAACATTACGTAACATTTAGAGGTAAGAAATGAAATGCACCGTTCATGGAGACGGTAAGCCGTACGTATGCATGAGCGCTACTTTCATTCCTATTTCATATTTAATGGAATGATGTTATAATTGTATAAAGTTATAATATAATTCCAGTATAATATAATGTATAATACCATTTACTCCATCCTTTATACGTCCTACAAATGGCATTAATGATTCAAATCACTTTGAGGGGGCGGTAGTCCGCACTTCCTAAAATGAAATTATCGCATTTACCCATAATGGAAATCCTAAAGTATGCCATAAATGAGAAATACAGAAGCATAAAAAAGACATAAAAATAATATATATATCATATATGAAAATAGTGTCATCAAAATGGCCACCATTAGAGGTGTTAAAGGAGTGTTGGACAATCATCGTTTCGTGAGGCAGAAATTCTCCATCCACAGAAACAGTATGTTCTCTAAACATTAGATGTAGGTGTGTGTATGTGTAGCTTGAATCCTTCTTATAAAAAAATCCTAGTATATTTAGGATACTGGTGTTGTTACAAAATAAAGTAATAAAAAGAGTTTAAGGGGTTGGCGAAGCAAAATAAAACAAAACAACATTAGAGAAGACATTACCTTAAAATCGGGTAACTCTTTTTGATTTGAGCCAAAGGCTTATTTGGGAAGAATTCAGCCCAATGTGAGGCTTCTAGGAGTAATATAGTAATGTGGAGAGAGTATTTGGGTAGAGTTTGGCTGAGCCAAATGGCTTGGAAGGTGTGAATAAGGTGGTAGTGGTGGGGGCCTTTTATAAAAGGAGAGGAGGGGCTCTTTTGGAAAGATTGAAATGTTACATTATTTTGAAATGCTTTTCAGATTCCAAAGGTCCAAAACTTCTATAATTAGAGGATAAGGTGATAAGGGTTTTAAATCTACCCATCCAATAGTCTTTGGACAAGTTTATACCTTGGATTGTACATTATCTTTTAATTTTATTAAAATCGTTAAATAATGAGGTCATCGTTGCATCATAATGATGTCATAAATAATTTAATTTATTTAATGTCTAAAAATTATAAAAAAATACTATGATGTAGGAAATCGTTTTATCTTTTCAATGACTATTTATAGTCAAAAATATGACTTGTATTACCCCATGTAAAATTTTCTTTTAGTAAAACATTTAATGTTTGTGTCATTTTTTACTTTAACATTAAATAAAAGGTATTTATGTCATTTTCCAACTAAAGTGGCTCCATGGGGTCCCCAAGTTGATACATTGATTTTCTTGGTCGGCAATGGCTCATCCAATGTGGGTAGGACATGTGTCATGCTCATCTCATATTATTAAAACATTATTTTTTCCTTAAACTACACTAATTACCTCTAATCGCGATTAAGAACTTAAAAGTTACTATTCACCAAAAATTATTTTAATCTCATTGAACCACATTTTACATCTTAATGACAACCATGTATGTCGGATTTTTGAAAATCAAATCACAGAAGTGGTAATATTTCATTTAAACGAAAAATCAGTTATTTAACTACCACTTAGTGGTTTCACTATTCATAAAAAATTGAAGTTTTTCAGAACAATACCAAAATTTCACCCTAAGATATAATTGATAATCCGAATTCAAAAATGATTTATATTTTAAAAAATTCCAAACTTATAATTTCCATTAATTAATTTTATAATTATTTCCCGTTGTCACAACAAATAGCGTGTTTTTAAGAAACAATTTATATCAAAAGATTGGCAATTGTTTATGTCCAATTTCAATGTTAAATTAATTCTAATGACCAACATTGGATATAATGGTAAAAATATATTCTAATTATACTTTAAAACCACTAAATAGTATAATTTATCACTATAAATTATTTTGATTAAAAAAGTTGTTTTTAAGTATTTTTCACTATTCATAAAAAGTTAGAAGTTCTCAGAAAAATACCAAAAATTCAACATAGGCTAATTTCGATATTCCGAATCCAAAAATGAAGTCCATTTTGAAATATAAAATTTCTATAATTTTAAAAAGTGGTTATTACTATTCATAACAGCTACTTTGATTAATCGTTGTGTTTTAGAACTCGAAGTTGCGTACAATGCAAGCTATTGCATTGTTGAATGAGAAGCGTATAATGGAAGCTCGGGGTGTTACACCTGTCGATCCTTGATCCCCACTGGAACCTCCGTGGAAGTAACCCCATCGCCATCGTCCTTCTCCTCATGGTCGATGATATGCGAAGGGTCCAGCGCGTATCTCCTCAGTTGAGATACCTGGAAAACGTCATGCACCTGGTGCAACTGCGGTGGATGGGTTAAGCGGTAAACCACCTCGACTACCCAGATGAGGACCTAGAAAGGTCCGTTGAACCTCAGATATAAATTTCCGCCCTAGCCACACCTCCGTAAACCTCGTCAAGGTGAGACACGTATAAGGACGTGACCATCATCCTCAAACTCTAGAGGTCTCCAATTCCTATTTAGAACTGGAACTCAAAATGACTACTACCATGAGGGTAAGGTTGACCGACTCAAGAGTGTTCGGTTTCACCCCCCCTGTGCATGAGTTATCATGTGCTGCCTGGGGTTCCCTTTTCGCCGACCAAGGAAAACCCAAACAGACGTCGTAGTTAAGCTACAACCTTATTGCCTAATACCGCCAGTTTGTGTATGAACTGTGATTTCCCAGTCCATACTCAAACCAACGTCGTAAGGCCTCGACGCTGCCACCAAGAGATTCCAACCGAAACTCTCACCTCGAGGGTCTGACCACACCATCGGCGTAAGTGTGATTATCGAGTCTCCTCCCAAGGTATCTACAGACGTGAGGGTCAAGTCTACGGCTTACTGGAAACTCTAGGTATGGTGTCACACCCTGACCGCAGATGTAATTATTTTACTTCTTTCTTGGTCCCGATTAAAAAAATTTGAGGTTTTTTTGTGTTGGCGGTTTCACGCCGGTGCGCGGTCATCGCATCGCTAGCGGTGACCGTGCGTTCGGCCCGGGAGACTATGTGTTCACCCGACGTTTTAAATATTAAAATTTTTATGTTACCATTTATAATTATTACCATTTAAATTGTGTTATCATTATTGTGGTATTTTTATAAACGTTTATATATGTGTATAGTAATGTATATATATATAGATATATATGTCTATATATGTATATATATTTGCTTATATAAGTCTATGTCTATATATGTTTATATATAAATGTTTATTGTATTCACGTTTATATATATATATATCTATATATGTATAAATAAATATGTGTGTGTTATTTTTAATTGATTTTATTATTTTAAATATTTGATCAGAATAATTATTATTATAATTAACTAATTTTTACTTATTATTATATTTTATTATTATTATTATTATAAAGTTTTATTATTATTATTTTTATAATATTTTTCTATTATTATTATTATTATTATTATATTATTGTTATTATTTTTTTTATTATGGGTATGCTATTATTATTATTATTATATTATTATTATTATGGTTATTATTAATATATTATTATATTATAATTATGCTAAATTATTATTACTATTATTATTATTATTATATTATTATTATTATTATTATTGGGATTATATTATTGATATATTATTATTATGATATTATTATTATATTATTATTATTATTATTAATATATTAATAATAATAATAATATTATTATTATTATTGTGATGTTCTTATTATAATTCTACATTATTATTATTTTTATTATTATTATTATACTATTATCAATATGATTATGTTATTATTAATATATTGTTGATATTAACATTATATTGTGGTTATGCTAGTGTTATTATTATTATCATATTATTATTGTTATTATTATTACTATATTATTATATTATAACTATTCCTTATTATTATTGTTATTATTATTATATAATTAATATTATTATTATGTTGTGTTATTATTATTATGACGTTATTGTTATCACCATTATTATTTTCACATTATTATTATCATGATTGTTATTACTACTATGTTATTATTATTAATGTTGAACCTGTTCAACAGTCTTTTGTTTTAGGACCTGTTTGACGGCACAATACGGTGCGACCATTACGCAATGGGAGTTTTGCGCCGTGTTGTTTTTCGTTCCGAGCTGCGTCTTGAGTTAGGTCTCCCATTATACTCACCTTTAAATTTAGAATTTATTTATTCCATGACTTTTTATTAAGTTTCAGTAAATTTAAAAGTATTATTAAGAAGTTATTTATAGTGTAGTGATCTGCTAATGATAAAAGCTGTTTTAATTCTAGCGTTTCATTGAAAGCGTTTCTTGGATTTAATTGTGTGCTTCCATTGTAGTATAGATAAATGGTTCTTCCTGAAAAAAATGAAAGTCATGTTGAATTGTGTTTTGAAATGTTTTTGGTGTGTGTTAATAAGTAGGTGTTTTGTTAATGGAAAAGGTGTTTCTTAGAACCTGGATTAGAGAAAATTACCGTATGACCTTTAAACATGATTCTGGAAACTTAAAGTGTGGTTCTTGGTTGATGAAAAATGTTTTCCTTTATCGCGTGAACTAAGGTTTGGATTTCATTTTGAGAAATGGTGTTTCTTCAAAAAAATGATTAAAGGCCAATTTGGCTCTTGATAAAAGTGGGGTGCGTTTGGATATTAGAAAATGATTCTACTTGTGGAACCAATGTGTTTCAGGTTCAATATGCTGATTTGACTTCCCTAAATAAAGTTCTAAGTGTGTTAATGGTTTTCAATGAAATGGCGTGTGTCATATACCTTTAGAAATGCTTTAGTATTAAATGTTCAAAATGTAAATGATATGACGGCCCGGTTGGCACTTTATTAAATGTGATGTGATTATACATATATATCTATATATATACGTACTTTTGAGGGCATCTCTAGACGGGGACTTCCCTTCGAGGGTTGTTGTGTAGCGATGTCCGTGTAAGGGGTTAGCAAGTGCAGTGAGATGAGTCACGCGTGCGAGGGTCTCCCACTTACACAATGTTACTAAAACCACCATGGGTTATTGGGAATCTTGTAGATTATCAAGTGATGGTTGCTTTCTAACCCTGATTAGATGGGTTAGTACCCCCTGGAGTTGTGGACATTCCAGGAGGGATGTGCCACTGGTTGGCTATTAGGGCGGGCAGTTGGTTGTTGACTATGGAGTACCACACCGGTAGGTAGTCTGAACCCGAGTACGTCCAGGGGTTTTCTAGGGATGTTTAGGATCGCCCATTGTTATTGCTGATAACTTCTGGTTTATTTTTACTTGCACTTGGGTTTCCTTGCTTGTTTACCTTTACTTTCACCTGTTTTCCCTGCTTGTTTACTTTCAGTCATCCTCCGCAGCCTATACTGTTAGACTTTGGGAAAATGGTTTTCAAATGAAAATACTTTATTCTCTTTGTGTATGATTTGAAAATATAACACTACTTTTCTTTCTAGAATGAGTTTAACATTAATGAAAGGGAACCAGCTTTCGAATAATAATAAAGGAAATGTCTTGTGTTTTGATTTTCAAGTAAAGAATTATGAAAGCTTACTTTTATACATTGTAGTTCAAACCTAGATTATGTAGATTCTTTATTTTCTGGAAGTGTTTGGGGATTTGTTGTGGGGCTCACCTACTGAGCACTTTTGTGCTCACACCTATCTTTTATCATTTCAGTTGCAGGTTTCTTGTGTTTAGGTTTTCCTGGCTTGAGCTGCTCAGTGAGGGAGCGACGTTGGTTGTAGTTGGGTGGTGACCCGCGAGGTCACGTGGAGGTATGTCGTGGTGTAGTTTTGTTTATGTATTTAGTGTTCATTTGTTTGTTTGGTTTATATTTTTTCTTTGATCTTGATTTTAGTTTGGGCTGAAATCATTCCCAATGATTGACATTTTTAATGCCCGGCACTCGTTGCCATCCCGGGGGGATCGGGAACACTCCTCGGGACTTTCCACAGACTGACTCGGGTGACTGGTTCAGGGTCGACCCGGGCTGGTTCGTGACATATGGGGCAAGATTTTTGGAAGGAAGGAATGATTCGTATCAACACCTATTACTACAGCATCTAGTAGTGGACATAGATGGTCCCTTTAATCATTTTTAGAGCCATTGGGTCACACTCCTTGACCGCATGCAGCCGCACTCTTCCTCCGCCTTCCATCTCCCTGAGCCTGGTGGGGATAACTAAGGCGGGTGGTTATAGCATGTTAAGATGTACACCACCTCATTTTGTTCTCCTAACTCTGCCTCCATGTCTGCTGCTTCACAGACTCATCACTCCTTAAAGCTTCCACATCTTGAAACATTTAACATGCCCGAGTCTCTAAGACTGGGGCCAGTTTCCTGTTTCTTACTACACCGTGCAGTCTTTATCCGCTCCTGGATGACCTGCACCTTCTTTTACTATGATCTGAAAGAGCTGCTAAAAAGTTATCCTTTTCCAAAAAGAGAAACTCTGTCTCATCCCCTAGATAAACCACGCCCATTGCCTAATACAGTCAATCCCGACATGAATGATTCATTCGTGCCATGGATGAGGTTTTAAGGCCTCGACGTAACTACCAAGAGATCCAACTGTCACTCTCGCCTCCAAGGGTCGATTCACACTGTCGGCATCAGTGTGAGGTCCCTGGGTCTCCTCCAGTAGAAATCTCGAATGTGAGGGTCAAGTCAATAGTCCTAACCAGGACCACTCAGTATCAACCAAACAAAAATGACAGGAAAGCAAACATCACAAAGATAAGTGTCTTTTCATTATTGCAGCTCATAATACAACGACACAAATAAAATAGCAACATGGAACCAGAAGTACAAGATACATATCCACTAGTTCTGCTCCTGTCTACCTGCTCCTGGAGCTCTACTGCCTTGTCCACTGCACGATTGTTGCTCAAGCACCCGCCGCTGCTTCTGCCTCGGTGGCTCCTCCAAAGCCTGCAGATCAATTGTACGAGGAGTCGGACAGTCATGTGCCATGTGTCCCTTTCCACCGCATGAGTAACACTGTTTGTTTCTGGCACGCCTAGCTCTGTCCCCACCCCGGGTGCCCCGCACCACCGATCCTAAAACCCGAGATCTCCCAACTGCTGGTCTGGTCCTCCTGGACCTCTACATCATATGTCTACTACCCACAAATGACTCGGCTATGGATCGAATAACACGCGGCAAAGGCAGCAGCTCCTGAACACGCTCGGGGTGTAGAGCTACTAGCACAAACTCCACCCTGAATAAGGTCTCGAAGTCTTCCCTTGCGAAGGTCATCCCGTCACAAAAATGGAACAAGTGGCTCCACCACCTGCCTGCTGCTGCATGAAGAAGTATGGCAGCAAAGATCACCATGAAGTCTGCAGGTGTCCCCACTAGCCTGAAGACTCTCACCACAACCTACATCCAAACATCAGCTGCCGGTGGGTCTGTCTCTCCCCGGAACCTGGGTGGCCTCTGGCGCTGCAACTCGTGCAGTGCACTCAAGTGGCGTGCATCGCCTACTTCTGGGGCTGGTGGAATCGGTTTCCCAATGTATGGTTGTACTACTGGTGCCTCCGATGGTACCTCAACTAGAAGAGGGCCCTGTACTGAAGCCTCGTCGCTCGGCAGGTTGTCAGTACGTACATCCCTCTGGGCTCTAGCTGGTCGTCCGTGAAAAGGCATCCTGAAAGAAACATCATGACACGGTCAAATGATTATACCTGGTGAGCTAACATGGTTTGAGCTGATATTTAAATAAAACTTCTGGAAACACACATGCAATCAGTGTTTCCGTGCACAAAGTCAGAATTCAGTTGTCAGGGTCCTGGTGTATGTATACGTCGGCCGCCCGTACCAACACTGGACTCCCTGAACTGAAGACCACACTTAGAACCCTTAACACTATTGCTTCATAGAAAGATAATATCAGAGTTATAAGTTCTGCAGTAGAACCGACTCCTCTGATACCAATTTGTCATGACCCGTCCTCGGGGCTCGTGTCGTGACTACCCGAAGCCCGCCTTCCATAGGCCATGGGCTGGTGACTAGCACCAAATGCGTAAATCTTGATAACTGGGAAGGAATTTCCTTTATAAAAGTAAACAAAACAACACAGAGTACAAGTGGAAATGAACACTAAGTACAAAGAGAAGCGATGAAAAGTAAATGGGCCAGAATACAAACCCAAAAGAAATTACAACTACAACTGATCAAAGTACAACAGAAAAAGACAACAGCTGGAAGGACGGAATAAGCTCCTAGGTCGTCTTCCTCAGATCCTACCTGAAGGGTAGGTATAGATGGCGCAGCTCCTGGATCGTCCAACACGGATCCTACCTGAAGGGTAGGTACAGATAGCCTCCACAACGCTCTCGCCCGTCAACCTCCTCCGAGTGTTGTCTCGCCGTGAAGTCCACCTCTGGATACTGACTCGTAGTGTTGTCCACCTCCGGGTACTGACTCGTCGTGTTGTCCACCTCCGGGTACCGTCCAGTCCTCGAACACTCGGCCTCCATCAGCACTGCCCGTCGTCTGCAACCAACACAACGAGGTGCGGGAATAGCCCGTGCAGGGGTGAGTATAACGATACTCAGTAGGGACCCTGAGACCCTCAAGGTCTCACTAAAACCAACATGGATAACCATGAAGAAGATCTCAAATGATAACCATTACTTAGATATATGCCCATGAATATACCTAAGTTATCAAGTAACCCATCTCAATCATGAGGAAAACACCAAGATCATGAAATCAACGGATAACCACTACCCAGGTATATGCCTATACATATACCTAAGTTATAAAGTGACCCATCTCAGTCATGAGGTAAACACAAGGGTCAAAAGACTCAGCTCAAACCAGTATTGTTATTATCGAAACCGTAACTGCTGAAGAGCTCCATCTCTGGAGTGTACAGTGGTCATGTAACGACTCTGAGGTACTGCTCACTAACCTAAGACTGCTGAGGTACTCCTCCTGTCGAGTACCGCGGGTCAGCCACCCAAACACAGCAGTGCTTCCCGCCGAGGTATGTCACCCAAACACAGTAGTGCACACCCCCTAGTCGCCTGCAGAGGTACTCTCCGGATGAGTACTGCGGGTCTGTACTGTCACACAGGTAGTGCTCCGTCCGCCAGGGGTCTTCACCCAAACAAAGTAGTGCTCCGTCCATTGGGCTAGTCGACTCACTCCAAGTCGAGTCCATCAAGCAGTCGTCCGGTCTCACTCGGCTACACGGTCTCTGTACTCCGTACGATCGTCTCCAGGAGGGTCCACTCCACGAGCTATAGGTCGATACTCCAAGTATCTCAAAGTCCCACGAAAAAGTATCTCAAAGGAACGCCTCTTCATAGGGGTCTCAACGGAACAGACGGAGCATCAATCGGATGCCCGGTCTGTGAGTTATTAGCATTTTTGACCTAGGGACCCAGTTGGTTTCGTGAGCGAACCAACCCGAACGTATCTCAAATGTACCCCGAACTCTCATAGGGTATACTCATAGGGACCTTTTCTCAACGTGATCACCAACGCTGCTGATTGTTTGTCAAACAGACATCCGTTCTAAAATATATCAGCTTTTGCGTTCCAAGGGCCCGGTTGGATTTCGGGTACAATCCAACCCGGCCACTATGCAACAGCAACCAAAACTCAGGAAAAGTATGCCAAAAGTTCTGTCTCATCAAGAGGAATTCAATGAGACAGACGACGTGTCAATCAGACGCCCAGTCTGTGAGTTATTGGCTTTTTCGTTCTAGGGGCCCAGTTGGTTTCGTGAGCGAATCAACCCGACCACACTCCGACGACATACAAACCTTGAGAGGAGTAAGAAAAATGATCTGTCTCACTTAGAGGAATCCATCAAAGTCGACGACACGTCAATCGGATGTCCGGAGCTCAAGATATAAGTGTTTCCGCATCGAGGGCCCTGCTGGTTTCATATCCAAACCAACCCAGCCGAACCCAAAGTGTTCCGAAAGATTGAGTGAAATATACTAAAAAGACCATCTCGATCCAATGATCCCATCGCCGCTGACGGTGTGTCGATCGGATGTCTACAGCTCAAGATATGGGCGAAAGACCGTGAGGGGTCCGAAAACGGGGGTTTCGGGCTCGGACCGACCCGCCCCGAGACCCCCCTGGGTCGGCCCGAACCGGGTCGACCCACCTGGTTGCGTGTCCGGCACTGCCGGCACGGCCCGACCCGGCCAGGGCGGCCCGACCTAGCCAGGGAACGACCCGGCCCGGCCGGTTGGCACGTCTCGGTCGACCGGCCGAGCGAGGGAACCACGGCCCCCGCGCGGGGGCCGCTCCGCGGCTCCCGGACACGGCATGCCGGACGCGCCCCACCCCTTGGTTCTGCGCGGCCGCGGAACCGACCTCTCCACCGTGGCTTCAGCCGCGGCGGGTTTTGCCGGCGGCGCGCCGGCGGGGCGCGCCGGCAGGAGCTTCCGCGGACCACAGAACGCACTCCAGTGCTCCGTTTTGCGTGCGGTCTTCGCAAGTGGTCCTCCCAGGACCCGATCTTCACTGCAATGCCCTCAAATGCCATAGCGGCCTTCTTCGTTGTCGTTTGTCGATCTACACATCGATAAACAAGCTGTGGAGGGTTTTCGGGGTGTGTTTGTTCGGCCCGCGCCCTCCGCGTTAGGTGTTATCAATTAAAAAATAATAAACACATGATTTTAATCATTGAAGAGGGTATAATTTATCCAAAAAAAATTATACGAACACCTTGAAATCAAATACCCATGCATGAGATTTTACAAATTGAATGTGGGGTGTGACGACGTCGCGCATTCTTGCCTCTTGATCCCGTGCGGCGTGACGATGTCGTGCATGCTTGTCACTCGATCCCGCGCAGTGTGACGTTGTCGCGCATCCCTTCCGCTCGATCCCGCGCAGTGCGATAGCACCACATCAATTCATTCGATCCACAACAACAAGAAAAACAATAAGGGAGGGGGACGGTCGTGTTTGTGCGGTCCGGCCTCCTCTCGTTAACTGATATCATTCGGTCCAAATATCGCCGATAAAAGACGGAAGAGAATCACGTAAGGAAAAATCACGAAAACCCCCTACAGTTTTCCTGCAAAGATGAATTCCCAAACCGCAACATATTCTTCACGGATCAACTTGATGTTTAGTTGATCCGCATTCATTGATTTAGAAGGAAGTAACATGGTGTTCATTAATATTCACAAAACAATTCCCTACCTCGACGTTTCTTGAACAGAGGTTCGTCGCATGAGGATTCATCGTGGAAAGAGAGGTCGAGAAAGAAGATGTCATCGACATCGCGGTAAGAGGCATCACGGAATGAGACATCAACCTCCGAGGAATCTGGCGTTCTTCACGTTCTTTGTGTTCTTCGTGTTCTTCGACGAAGGAGATGATGAAGCTCTTCAATCCTTAGCCTTTTTCTCCCCAAGACTCCACCATAGGAAACTAACCCAAAATAAAATAAGATCACCTCTTATTTTATTTACATAACATAACTTTTGAATTTCAAGAGTTTGAAATATAAAAATCCACACTTAACTCACTTAATTAATAACATAAGTTATTAATGTTTAAGTTATCAAGAGTTAATGGTGAGTTGAGGGGGGTTGAAGAATATGAAGGGGTGGGGTTTGTGTAGGCCCCACCACCCTCATAACCTCTCTTGGGAAGTTGGGTAGTTAGCCAACTTCCACCCAAAGCCTTAAACCACTATAAGAAAATAAAAATTGAAGTTAATTTATAAATTAAACATCCACAATTTTTATCATCTTCTCTCGTGGAAACGCAACCCCGGAAATGGAATTCCTAAGCAATTATTGGCACTATGGTTCCATCGGTGCCCTCGGAATTCGATACCGAGCACCGGTTCAAAAGTTAGAAAAACCTTCTCGTCCATTCACTTAACGTACCAGAGCCAAATTTCGGAAAAATGCTTCCGGGCACACCGGGCCTCGGAATCAGGCGCCGTCAAAAACTGTGTTCTTGTAAAATTCCATAGAAAATTAAGAAAAAATTTTTTCTTGAAATTTCCTGGTCTTTACATCCCCATCATGTACTATGGACGTGAAAAGTAATTGAGATGTTCTTAGCACTAGTAATGGCCTACTGAGGTACTCCTCTCATCATGTACTATGGTCTTGAAAAGTAACAGTGATGTTCTTCCAACCATGGGTCGTCAAATTCATTGAGAGGTGCTTCCCACTTAGCCAAAATTTAGGAGTCTTCAGGTCTCAAATGGTCACAACATTTTGTACATAGTGAGCTTGGTAGAACCACTTTTCAACCCTACTTAACATGTCAACCTCCAATAATTTCAACATATAGCATCAAAAAATATCCAACTCGTTGAGAGGGTCCCATCACCGCAAATTGGTCATCAATCAGACGCTCGGTTTACAAGATACACATGTTTTAGTAAAAAGGGCATTATGGATTCAAGTCTCATCCAGCCCAAACATACGCCAACCCCATTAAAACGCCCACATAGTACTATAGATGTACTGTCACATCACAACGGGCCTCGTTCCATAGAAAACATGTCAATCAGAAACATGATATGCAAGTTATTAGTATTTTAGTAACCACAGGACTGGATGTGATGGGCCCTGGTCATACCAAGTTAGAGCAACGCAACCAACCCATAATGGGGGTCCCACATACCTTTCATCATTTGGATAGACTCGACCAGCCCTAATGTGGTTCAAGGTCAGTCTAGTCCTGCTAGGCTAGTGGACATGACCCAATATACCTCGCGGGACTCGACCCAGTTTTCCGAGGTTCCAGCAATCCAGGTTGCTTGATGACCCGATATAGTCAAGCCAGGCTCGAATGAGGCGCGGGTCTAGCAATCTAGTGTGAGTCTGGCCCACTAGGTGTGAGACCATCCTTCCGGGATGGGTCCAGCCTGCCGACGTAGTCCAGCCCACTGGGGGCTCAGCCTGCCATCTAGGGACTGTATGTACAGTGTGGCCGGTGGTGCCCCCGGCTGGGATGTGGCCTGGCTTCCGTGCCTGGCTCCCATATTTTTCCTACAGGCACGTGGTCCATCCATTAGCTGCAGTTGATGGACCACAGCTTCGACATATTTTTGGATGACCCAAATGTGGGTCATCCCTCTACATTGCACCCCTCTGCAATTGATGAGCCACAGATTCCCAGTCAACGTAGCCCGCCATTGTAGGCCACCTCTTCCATGAGGCTGGTGAGGCCGGCCGATTCCACTGCTACCACTGCGGGCGAGTAGGTAGGGAGTTTGGAGGACCACCCGATGCGCTCTGGTTGTCCGTTCATCGAGTTGTCTATGTCTGTTGCCAACGAGGAGCACCGTCTTCACCATGGGTATCTCAAACCTGACATTCCATAATTTCAATGGTACGACCGCCAAAAAATTACATTCAGAGGTGCTCGGGCTTTGATCATATTGAACAGGGGCCTCAATATTAGAGGTTTAAATACATGTTGTGGTTCTTGGAGTTTCCATTCAATCATTCCATGCAAGGATTTGGTCCCCAAATAAATAACCCCAAGAATAAATCACTCTCTTGCATAATGCATGAATTTCGGTTCAATATGTTTGTCGGTTGATCCATTTTCATCATTTTTATTATATGATATGGAATAACATCAATTCAAAAACCCCTACCTCTTATGATGTATGTTGTTAGGGAATTTGTCCTCAAGGGATTAAAACATTGAAGTCTCTTCCTGCATCCGATTATATAATGAAGTCGAAGATAATGAAGATCCTATAGCATTATTCATTCTTTGATGGGGTGGTAGTCTGTTAGAGGATCGCCAGAGAATCCACAAAATTTCATAATCAGTATTTCCTCCATGTGTTGAACTATAAAATGAAGCATGACGTAGAATTTCTATTATGTTGCGATATCACAACTTTTCCATTATTATGTGATGTAATTGCATTTCCATTTTTCTTGAGATGATTTTATGGAATAAATTTCAACAAAATGTCAAATTACTGATATCTTTAAAAAATAAATGTGAAAAAAAGTTTTAAATGATTTATGCTACATCTTATTATTCATCCTTCACACACTTCTTCCTAAATCCCATAAGTACCCACACCAATTTTTGTGTTATGTTGACAAAGTTGGCGGGAAAGTAATAAGATTGTATATTGTAAGAAGTTTTTAAGTATCCTTATTAAATGGATCTGAATTTTGGGCCATCATAAATTGTGAGAGAGATATAGAAATGTGTGGGGATTAATATTTACATGTCCCCAATCTTTTTTCCCTTGAGTAGTAAAATTTCATGAAAAACTATAATTTATCGTTTAGGTGGTGTTAGGAAACAGTATTCTGATAAAGGAAATGTTTTGATAATAGTAAATAACATGAATTTTTAGATAGAAATTTTTCATTGTAAAACATTCTAAGAGTTGGAAAATTTGTCAAATTGGTTTTAAACTAATAAAAAAGGGTTTGTTGAATAACCTTTGTGAATTCATATTTTAACAACATTTTTCATTTTTTGATAACTAATATTTTTGTATAAGAATGGTTTTTAATTTAGGAATTACACCATGCTCATCATAATGGGATTTATAAAAATATTGACTGACATCAGATTTAAATCATCAGATCTAAATTAATTGGATGTATAAATTGTTGAATGCTAGAAATTCTTCTATTCCTTGACAAGAGAAAGAAAAATGTTTCGATGTTATAAATTCGTAGTAATGTTGGAGAAGTTTGTTAACCAATGTAAATTTAGGAGTTATAAGTTTCTCAAACATTCTAATCCTAATAAAAAAATTATTTCGTGATTATAATGTTCTAACATATCATTAAACCTCTTAGGGAATTTTTTTTGATTAAATGGTGGAGTGGTTTGAAAAAAAAATTGAAGGGTGAATATATCTTCTAAATGGGTATTCCATCATAGTTGGAATTCAATCATAATGATAATTCCTTCATTATGAGGATTCCATTAGACTGATTTGAGAATGAACCATAAATTATAATGGGTTGAAAAAGAAACAAAATAAGTAATGATCTTAAAAGGATACATAATTCTTAATGAGTTGAGAAGGAAATAAAATTTGTAATGAGATGAGAAGAAAACTAAAATCATAATGAGATGAGAAGGAAATAGAATTAAAAATGAGATTTGGTGGAAACATATTCATTATTTGTTTCCAAGAAAATATAAATCATAATGGGATGATAAGAAAATATAAATTCTAATGATCTATGAAGGAAATAGATTTGTAATGAGCTGAGAATGAAATAGATTTGTGATTATTTGATTACGAATAATAAAAAAAAAATTAGTTTCTTGATGTTATTTGAATAAATGAGGATGAAAAATAATAACTTCAATTTTTTGTAAATCACATAAAAACATATTAATTATTGATGAATTCAATGTTTATTTTTAAATGTGAGAGTTTTTTGGAGTTCTAAAATTTGAAGAAGTAGGGAATGTTTTCATGTTTCCGGCACTTGTTTTTTTGAGTTTCCTATAAATATATTCTCCAATAATTTATAATTATGGATTTTCATGATAGTGTAAAATGCTAGGCATAGATAAAATGAAGTGAGTGTAATTTTCAGCTAATGATTTTGTGAGGATGAACATATAACTATATATTTCATTACCCGAATTTATAGAGTTTGAGTTTTTTAGATTGAGAATGGTTTCATCGTATTGAGTCCATCATATTAAGAAAATCAGATATAGATGCATCATATTGAGAGAATTGGATCATGATTCATCATATTGTTAAAATTATATCCTAAATATTCATATTGGGAGAATCAAATCCAGACACATTGTTTTGAGAGAATCAGATTCAGACTAATCTTATTGATAGAATCATATTTAGACTCATCAGATTGAGATATTTGGATTCACACTGAGTAATTGTGATGCAGTTTCAAAATCCTATATTCATTTTTTATATGAAATTTTATATAAGCATAAATTGTAAACTAAGAAGAGTCAATATAATAATTCCTATAATGAGATATAAGGTGTCTAATGGGAGTTTTCACAAGATATCTTCACTCCTTAATAATAGTGGATTCCCATTTACCCACAAGAATGGCTATTGCATTAACCTAGCTTCTCAGACTGAAGACGAACCCTCTAAATATTGTTTAAATTAGATGATTTTGTAATTTATCATGCATGAGTATTTACTAAAATTTGATAAGGGAAAAAATAATAACAGGTGGTAATGGTTAAATTTCTATTTTTTTTAAACATTAAAAAGTGAACAACAGATTCAAACGCCCCCCCAAATCTCAGTTGTAACATTATCTGTCAAAAAATTAAATCCCAATATACATGAATTAAAAAATTAATAATCAGGAAGAATCGTTATTCATGTTAAATATTTATCAATGGGTAATTATAAATATCACATAAAAGTAAATATGATCATAATATCAAATCTTTCTCAATGGGATTTAAATTGATAAAAATTATCTTACGAATATAATAACATTTGAGTTATTATAAATCAATGAATATAATATGTGATTCAAATGTAAGAAAAACATAAAAAATGTGGAATTAAAAAAAATAAAATAATCAAAGTTAATTAGACACATAATAAATTTGTATCATAGAAAATGAATAATGAATTTAATATAATGATAAGAAAATGAGTTACTAATCCCCTTACCTATTGGAATCTTTTGATAAAATCAAACTTATAGAAAATAATTTTAATTTAAATATAAAATAAAATGAAATATAAAATATTCATGATATAACAAGATAAATGTAATTATATAAGCCATATAATATAATTTAGGTTAATAATTTTGAAATCTGCATTACATTTGAAACTAAGATGAAATCCAATTCTCTAGGAGCACCTCTTCATATATATTCTTAACAATCCTGAATTGTAAAATTATGATAATTATTTGCATTATTAAGAATAATTATAATGACTATTAGTAATTTTATTTTATTGATTAACATGTTATGTGTATTTACATAATCAATTAATTTCACATTGGACGTTTTGATGATATTTTGTTCAACTGTACAAAACTACTCATGTATGTTGACTGTGGTGAAATATTTCATTATTCCATTATATATGTAAAAATGGTATTTAAATAAATTTTATTATTATACATGAATTATACATATATAACAATAAATAATATACGATTATGAAAAATAATTATGTTACAATCATGGAGATGGTATGATATACGTACACATGAGTGACATTTTTATTTTTCAACGATAATGATTGGATGAATATAAGAATTATTTTACCTTACAAGGACTATTATTATATCATATATAAAATATAAATTCATTAAATAAAATAATATAAATCACCCACTTAACATCAACAGATTTAAAAAAAATAATCTATGCTCGACAACTTAAAATACATTCAACAACATGATTAAATAAACAATGAAATTGTTATAAGGTAAATGTACCTTAATAACCTTATTGTTAAACTGATGAGTTTGAATATTACTAACTAAATGATGAAATTAAATTGGTTTAAATATTTATAAAATAAAATAAATATACTTATTTTTATTATATAATAAAATAATAATCATTTTATATAAAAAATTGTTTTCAAGAAGAAAGTTGTAATTTTTTAAAAAAAGTTTCATTATGCTCGACAGAAACAAAATAATATTAATATTCACCAATATTAATTTTATTTAAATATTTATTAAATTTTTTAATTCAATATATAAAAATATATTAGGGTTAAATATTGGGATAATAGATAAATTTTTGATTATTCAGTGAGTAGTGAAAAATACTGATTTTAAAAAATGTAATTAATTTTAAAAATATTATGTAATTTTAAAAAACCCTCATACTGTGAATATGATCAAATTAACATAAGTATTATTTATTTAGTTTTATCTTAATTAATTAAATTTTAGTTCTATTTACATTGGATGTTATTATTATTTTATTTATAATGTATTAAAATATGATTTTTTTTGAAATCTATTTTTATAGAAAATAATGTTTCCCCATTTTAGTTAATTTAAAAAAATTAACTAATTATATAAATGAAATTTATATATTATAATTTTAAAAATATTAATTAATATTAATATTATGATTATTACTAGTTATACTGTCGATTTGAAATACTTTTTCTATAAAAGCATATCATGAAAGTACGCTTTTTCGACATATCTGTGGGTTTATTATTAATTAAAATTTTCCCAATTAATATAATTTTATTTAATAAAATAGAATAAAATATTTTAATAGTTATAATATATTTAATATAATATGGTCAACATATATTTTTAACTTAATGAATTATGAAAAATAAAAAAACTAATTATCATAGATATGGTAAAAATTGAATTACAGGGGGTTAAAATGAATGATAATGGTTAAAATGAGATAAAAACATATATAAGATATATTTTATGGCCATATATTAACCTTATAATGTATAAGACTCTATAAATGTAAATGTTTTAGCTATTTTTTCTTGTGAAAATCCTCGTGGTTTTTTTTTCTTTTAAGAAATTTCAAGTGTACCACTCACCTCAATTATAATAGGCCCCCTTTCCTCTCATTTTTACATATTAAAATCTAATTTTCACCCAAAATAACAATAGAAATAACTTCATTAATTTTCTAACCAACAACTATATTCCGTAGTTTGATCAGAAATTTATTCTATGAAGGACATTCGTGCATACGTAAGGAGGTTGTCCGAAGAAGATGTACCATTCTTACCAAAGAAATTTTTTCTTGTTCATCCACCTTAAGATATTGTGATATTATTAATATATAATAACAAAATTATACTACATATCCATATATTTTATTATATTAATGTAATAAACCTGATAAATCTACAATTCTATGAAATGGGATAATGAATAATCATCTCTTTGTATGATTGTGTACAACCTCATGAGTTGATGTCATTTTTTCAACTATTTGTTCACATGGATCATCACAATGATGGATTTAAAGCATATATATGTTAATATTAAAATATTTATACATTTGAATTTATGATATCACAAAAAATGGTCGTTCCATTCCTTTATGGATATGATATCTTCACTCATTGGTATAATGGACTACGACTTCATAGAGCGATGCAATTCGATTTCACTAACAATTTTTATGAAAGGAAGTACAGATAAATGTAATTAATATATGATATATAAATTAAATAATTTTTATATTCACGAAATTTTTATCATTATTAATAAATAACATATCATTTTCTTTCTAACATTTAATAATTATCACATCGTTATTGCGCAAGGGTGGACCAACACCTCCATGAAGTGACGCTAAAATATTTTCCACAATAATTCACATGGATGATATATATATATATATATATATTGAAGTTAATAATATATTATTTAAGGTATTATTAAAATTATTTAAAGAAAAAATATTACTTATTATCCTTCCATAATGATATATATAAAATGGAAACGTCACTAATACATATATACGATCTACCATCTTCATGATCGTAACAAAGTTAATTTTTTATAACCATATTTAATAATTGTTTTTAAATATACTACTTGTGTAAATATGATAATTTTTTCTTTATTATTATTATTGGGAAGTTTAAAAACATAATACAGGATCATAATTTACTAATTAAAGTCATTTCTGAGACATAAGTCAATTATCATCCACATATCTGACAAAAAATTAAATGATTAAGAAATTATATATGAAATAGTAATAGGTAAAAGATATAAATATAAATTGTAAAAAAGATAACAAAAAATTAAATAGTTATAAATTTTTTTTATTTTGGATTAAAAATAATGGACAGGAGGAGTCCAACTCATGGTAAGGGAATCTGGTATTACTTTTACATATGTGAGTAAAATGTCATATTCACCACCTACTTTTATTTTTTGTGGTATAAACTTATAATGAATGTATTTTATGATTATTTTGATGAAATTTATTAGTATTTATGAATCTATATGAGGTTCTAACTTTCTATAGTCTTTTATCAATAGATTAATAAGGTATTAAGGGACTTCATCTCAAATTTCATTCATTTATTCATATTTTAATTTCATGATACTATTTTATTTTATATGAAGTATATAATGAACCGTTTACATGTAATATAATAAATAATTAATAATTAATGGTATTTTATATTTAAATTTCATTTCTTTCATAATAGGGTATTTGAATTGAATGTTATGCAGTGGTAAACAATTTCATAAATCAATTTCTTTTAGTTGTTTTTATATTAATTCATCATTGAATTTTATATTATTTGATTTTGGGTTTATTAAAATTTGATATCTTATAGTGTATCTATAGTTTTTATACACATATTTAATTATGATAAATTGAATTGATTCATTTATGAATTCTCACATCAAATTTATTATCATTGTAAGGGTTTCTCATTTGAAATTGTATTATTTTTAACACATGTTATTATTATACACATATCTTAATTTATTAAAGGTATATACTACCCCATTTATATTTTATATAACAAACTTTAATTGAATTATATCTCCTTTATTTTTTGAATTTATTCATCATTAGGGCTTATGAATGAAGATTTACCAAAGTGGGAAAGGTTTAATGTTACACTTTCCTTTAATCGGCATAGTTTATTATTGAAATTTTATAATAGGAAAAAATATGATCATTTTCATAAATAATCATTTAATTTTATTATTCTTTTAATATTAATGATGTTTTCATTTAATTTTACCATTTTACTTATTTCATACATTAAATTATTTAATAAAAAATGTTTTTAATAAAATCTAAGATCATTTCTCTCTACGAATTGTAATCCTTTTTCTAGAAACCCCATTTTCCACATAAATTTTTATAAATTATTTTAATATGATTATTAAATGTTATTATTACAAAAAAATGGTTTTTTTAAATAAATAACAAAGGACAATTGCTGTCTCTTCCTGAATGATTCAAATTTTTTACTTTTATCAAAAAAATTAAAGGAATCTGTATTTTAACATACTTGGAATTAATATAAATTTCTACCATAATGAAAAATCAATGTTTTAAGGCTTCAATTTCAATTTTAAAATTGTATTTTAAACAATATATTATTTTATTGTACGAAAATGGGTTATATTTTAAATTATTTTTTAATATGTAATTTATATTTTACTCCAAATGATTCATGTGATATTTAAAAATCAATTTCAATATACGATGACATCCATTTATGTTAGTCATAGTGATATTTTTATTTTACTAAATAATTTATGTAATGTTATTTTAATTTTATTTACATCATTAACATAAAAAATACTTGATTTCTTTTACACTCCCTGGGGGATATGTCTTATTGATATAAACCTTAGTATTTCATTCATTAAATTATGAGATTTACTTGGAACAACATTCTCTTCCATAGGTAAATGATGCAATGAATGAAACTTTATATTTGTTATCTTAAAATGTTAAGGATTCTAAATATTTTACACCTCAATGGTACTTGCATGTTATTCACAAACACATCTGAGACCGTATAGTTCTAGGTCATATTCATATATCTTATACAATGGGTACACCCACAGAGTTTGTTAATGCACATGTTAATGTTCCATGAGTATAGAGGCAGGAATAATGGATTTATTATATGGTTTCTACAATGATTTAATTATTATCCTATTATTTCTAAAACATGGTTTAATTTTTTATAAATATTATGATCCATTTTACCAACATGATTTATTTAGGGTTTTAAGGGGATTTAATGATTCATTTCACCATGATTTAAATCACATGGGTCCGGATTATTGATCTTATTATTGTTTTCTATGACGAAGAATTATTTTATGTATTATGATTGGTGAAATTGGTAATGATCGATATGAATTAAGATAAGATATGATCATTCACATTGATTATTTTATTATAATCTTGTTCATGTCTTATTATAAAAGATTAAATTCAACAGCTAATGCTTTTGTTTACCCTAACACAGTATTTGAGCTTTCCCTACATAAGTGTCATTTCCCCAGGTAATGCAGAAATATGATAATAAAATTATTTCAATATGGGTTTCATATCGATGATGAAGAAGAAGAATGAAATTATAATATAAATGGTGAATTATAGTGAATAAATAATCCCATGAATTCATGTGTATTATTTATGTAATGGTTTTTCATAATTATCTAAATGTCAAAAAATAAAACTTATAAGGGTATATAAGTGATACAATATTTTATTATGATGTTTTGTGTTTTTGTTGGAACAAATTATGTCACTATAATCAGTACTAATGCCAAAAATTCATTTTTTATGATTTGGGCACTGAATCCAGGAGTGTGGGTTCAGGGGTATTATTGTTGGCATCTGAGTAGGGTTTAGAAAAATTTAGAGAGTATCATATTTTTATGATAGGATATATTAATAGTTTTCTATAACATAATAGATTTATAATAGTACGGTTGATCATATTTTCATTGTCATAGAAACTCAATTAAGGTTTTAGGTTATGAGATATTAAATTTATTAATAAAATTTTTGTAGGCATTTTATCAGGTTCACGAACATATAAATATTTTATTTAATGTAAGTGATGAATTATAATTTTTTTTAAAATTATTTAAATGAATTGATAAAAAGTAGGATTATATGATCATGTATATATATAGTTTTGGGAATAAAATTTGTATCGTATTGATAACCATGGGATTGAAAATGTATTTGGTGACTATGTGATTAACTTAATTTTGAAATAGAAGGCCATATTTTTTGGATTTAAATTTGAAAGTTGTGACATATCATTTTATGATTTAATATTCATTTTTATTGTGGATATTTATAAATTATTTATTTTTAACCCGAGGTATTTATAATTAAATTTATATATTAATATATTATTTCATCATATGGTGATTTATCATTTGTATAATTATCATCACCAATTCTAATATTTTGTTATTTATAATATTTCGAAATATAGGTATAGTGTCCTTTTATCCCATAAATGGCTATGTGATCCCTAAAAAAATTATTTTTTGTGATTCATGTATTAATAAAATCAACATGAATACACATAATTTAGAGTAAAGGATAGTTTGTGGTGGAAATTGATTAATATATTAAATTCAACTTCGAAAGTATGTATATTTCATTATGTTTTCAGCGTAGATGGTAAAGTAATTCCTCAACTATATAAAAATGGTTTTGAAATATAAATAATTAATATTACATATATATCTTATAAATCAATGGGAATTAATTATTCATATATTTATGGTTTCAAGGTCCTTAACAATCTATTTATCATTCAATTTAATATGACCAATGTTCTATTTCATTGCCCAAAATTGTTTAAACATTATTATAAATCCCATTACATTTCATGATGGCATGTTTTCACATATATTTTGATTTTACTATTTCATTTTTTTGAAATAGTGAGAAGGGATTGGGAGGATACCTATAATGATTAAGTCTTTTTTTTATATTTACCACTTACACATGCATTTTTTTAGATCCCTAGCCCATACACATCGTGTAGTCAAAGTATAAATCATGTAATTCTTATTGTGAATAATCCATGAATTTTATACACGGAATGAATTATTTAGTCATTTTTTAATAGGTACACACCATATAATTATAAAAATAAGGATTTTAGAAAAAATTTGAATGATTTTTGTCACATATGTCACTAGAGAGTTATATAATGTGTAATGAAATAAAATAGAATGGTATTGATTTCAAATGTGGGATTTAGTTGGTGGATAATATTATTTTCAATTCATTATACATGAAACTAACCTCTCTCGATCATGATTTTTATGTTGGTGAATTTCATATAATCCATTCCATCTTGGTCGATTCTTTTAGAGAATTATAAACATCAGGGTTGTGTTCATCCGCTTCGAGCATGTAATATTCATAGATATAATTTAATTTTGGTGGTGGTTGTGTTTTTGATACATATATATTATAAAATAGTGTTTGATATCAACCATATTCTTATTGTGATTTCTCTCATGAAGGTTGTTCTCATGGTTTTTGGTTTCCATTGTCGAATGTTACTTGGATTCTACATTGATGAGGATGGTGTTTCTATTCAATGGGTTAATTTTATGATTTTTTTAATTTTTGATTAAATTATTTTGGTTTATTCATTGATTAGAAACGAAATGTGGATTCAAATAGTTTCATGGAAAAACCTATTTTTTAAAAAGGGTTTTTTATTTGAAAATGAGTTTTCTTGATTTTAAAATCGGTATTTAATCTTTAAACTAGATTTTTTATATTTCAAAAAATTTATTGACATTTTTATCATGATTTTGGAAATGTATTGGTTAATTTAACACTTCCATCCTAAGTTTTGTTAGGATAGGGACATGAGTATCCATAGTGTATGTTTCACTACTAGGAGGTATCATTTAGTAAAATAAACTTATAGTACTCTGTATCATTTGGATACAATGTATATCTTTTTTGGATTCTGAGTATCTAATACAATTTTTTATATAGAACATATCCCAATATGAGTTGATTTGTAATTTTTCGTTTATGGGTTTTTATAACATGAATTTCTGCAAGGATTATTTCTCAAATGTTTTTATATTTTTTTTGGATGCATAGAATCTCATTATAGGTTATTTCAAATATATGTGTATACCAATTCACCTCTTGAGGCGTGACTATTATTTCATGTTTTTATAAATTATACAATTTCTATTTCTATTTTGAAAATATGAATGACTTTTATGAAATCTAAAGGAATAAATGAGTTCATATTAGATTTATATTAATAAAATTATTTGTATCGATTTTTGTTTTAAATGACATAATTATTGAATTCATAATTTTAAACCATGTATATAAACAATAATAGTATCCAATTCGGGTTTGGAACACACCCCACATGTGAATTTGGTCATTTTTAGATGTCGTATTATTGGATAATGGTAAAGGGAAGAGTATCATATGAAATGTTTGATTCTTTTATTGCTATTTTTTTATTCAGGTTGTTCTAGAGGTGATTGTTGGTCACATGGGGATATGAATTTATTTTTATTTTATCCTATTAAGATTCAATTATATGTCTTTTGTCTTTTTTTCATATTTCCCTCTTCATTATAAAGTTATATTTCTTATTTTCTGATATCCATGTCTAGTTTCTTATTTCATATTTTACACATATCATGTTTCTACCCAGTTTAGGATGCTTTTATAATTTTTATTGTGGGTTTATTAAATTTTTTTATGAAAGCTAAGTTCAGACTAAACTTTGTTTGCACTACCTTAGTTTGCTTCTATTCATTAGGTTGACCATAGTTAAAACCATCAGAAATTAGACTGTATATGCATAAATGCAAAAGGATATCTCACTTCTATGGCTTAAATCAAGTTACCTTGGGTGGTTAGGAATTTTCACCAGGTTTGATACTTGATGTTTTAGGTCATTTTAATGAACTCAATGTGATGTTTTTCTATAATTAAGATGTTAAATTTTAATTATACTTTTTTAAGGATGGTTTAAATTATTAATTTTTTACCTACTTTTTATCTATACTTGATGTTGATCCTTTGATTTTAGAATATTGTCATGATTCATTGGTTTTTATCTTTTATTAGATAATTGCTTTGAGAAGATATCATTCAAAATAGGGATATGAAGCTATAAGATAGGTTCTATAGGAGAGTCCCATAGTAGTTCATACACTAGTAGAAATTTTTGTCCATAGTAATCAGAATATTGTTCAAGTGGATGTCGATAACCCATGATGCAAAGTAGATCATGACTTACAATTTCCCAAGATTAATACAATATATTTTCATGGTTAAATTTAAACCATGGAATCAATGGAGTGGCTTTAGATTAAAATTGAGATCTTTATATACTTGAAGACTACTAAATATTATAGGGTATGTTTTCTATGTAAATGATCTAGGGACTAGAAAGATGATGGTGGGAATCTATTAAGAATACTAATTTGCACAAGGGCCTCAAATGTACTTCCTTGAAGAAAACATCTAACCAAATGTTTTATCATAAGAAATTGCATGCAGATAAGAACTGAGAGTTTCTATCCTTTGAGAAGGGACACTATACCATTTTGTATTATGCTACCAGTTTTTCTGAGTTAGTATATCGGAAAATAAATATTTTCACTAATGAGTACCTGAAGGATTAAAAGGTTATTGTGGGGATGATAGGGATGCAATAGAGTGTTCTCTAAAAATATATATAGATTGTTCATATAATGACTAAATGTGTATGTAATCATAATAATTATTATATTTTTGGATGATATTACCATCAACAGTGCTATTCTGAAATGATATCTTTGTGTTTTAGGGAAGGATCCTCTTTCACAAAGGGATCGTAGGATTATATAGATTCAGACAATGGTGGTGGGTCCAATCCTTATCCTAGGGGAGATGTTCATTTCATAAATACATAATGGATTTAAGTAAAACAATATTTTATAGTTTAATATAATGTACGGATAATTACTTTTAGGGGTAAAATATTTATCTCATCATCTATGGAGAATTAATTGATTTATATAGGACCTACTAATTATTTTATATCAGATAATTAGTTGAAACTATCATATTGTGTTAAGAATTTAATAAATTAATTTCTGAACAATCCATGGTATTGGAAAATAGTTATGAATATGACTTCAGGTGCCCTTTATGACGTGTGATGATATCCAACATTGAGGTTGAGTGGGACTTTAGGGGATTTAAATTAAAATCATTGACTTATTTATTTACATTGATTGAATGGTTGATTGGTTGGTCAATGTTACGAACCAAAAAACTATTATCATCTTTATGTTTAGTTCTTATCTTTTTTTGGGGATCACTGATGTATTTTTGGGGGGAGTTGGACTTTATATTATGAAGGGAAATTATGGATTGTCTTTATGATTGGTAAATAAAGTGTTAATTAGCATGGATATTTCTTAATGAATATTAACCTAACATGGGTATTTTATTTCCTCTTATCATGCGTGAATACCCTAATATTATTTTTAGATCATTTTCTTATGTTTCTAACATAGATAGAGTTCTAGTTTACTATATAACATCCCCTTGGAATGATAACCATATCTATACAATCTTACGATAATGAAACTACTGGTTTGGTGTAACAGATTGTCCATGTTGAGAACCTAATGTCTAAAGTATTTATTTCCCTTAGTATGTATTTATGGGATTAACCAATCATATTTTAAAATAAAAAATACATGAGACATTTATTATTTATTAATTATTCAAAATTGAATTTGGAAATTATTAAGGACACATATCTTTAACCATGAATTCGTGTTTTATTTTATAAACTCATATGAATCATTGGGATTCTAATATTTACCGATAGTCAGAGTATCACAATTTTGATATTCTAGAATATGATATACCATAGATAGAATTTATGAATTGAATATAAATTTTGGGTTTATGTTTATCTTATTCGGTCTCACTAATTGTCAATTGATGTTTATTGATTTGATGAACTAGATATTTCATTGGTTCATGGACTATATAGTTTTTGTTTTCATAGATGATATTTTTTCTGGACTCTATGGTATTATAATAGAATAAGTAAAATATTCATATCATTCATTGAGCATTGAAAGGTCATTTTAAGAATGGTATGATTTCAAAGTATTATTTTTTAATTTTAGAGGTGTTGTTTTTAGACCATGTGATACCAGTGTGGGGTATCATTGCCGATCTGGAAATGGTATAAGTATTAATGCTATATGATCAGAAAAAAATGTGTTTGAGATTCTAAGATTATTTGTTTTAGTTGGTTGTTATATAGGGTTTGTTCATGAATTATATAACCTCACATGTTTTATGATCACATTTACTAGTAATTGTGTAATGATTTAACGGAATGAAATGTTTTAGATATATTTTGAGAAGCTGATGGTGTGGTTGAATTCTATACCAAAATTTTATGGTTTTGGACCAAGTTTAGGTTTTTATATTTTCTACGACGCCTCTAATATGGGAGTGGGATGTGTCTAGATATAGGGTAAACTTGTTGTCGCTAATCAAATATTCCAATTAATCCCTTATTATTAGAGCTACATTAACCGTGATCTTGAGTTGGAAAGTATTACATATTAACTCGAAAAGTGGTAAACACAATCTCTCTAGGGTGTAGCTTACAATATATTCTGATCCTAAGAGGGTGAAATATATTTGTACTCTGATAGATTTGAAATTTTCGAAGTGATATTGATTAGAGTGACATCAGACTTTTGAATTTGATATTTTGTGTAACCATAGAAATTTATTTTTGGTCTCGAATGTGTTGAGAATAAAATTACCTATATAAGCTGTGAATGAATAAGTTGAGGAGTGGTCTTTGATGATCGTTTTTTCCATGATGATCATGGAAGTGTAAGTGGATGGTGTAAACTTTTTCATGGCTATTGTGCAGATGAATTTTCTTTTAATGAGTGATTTCGACAAGATAATGTGGTATAATAAGAGTTAAACTATTTACATAATATATTTTTGGTGGGGATAACTCGGGGGAGTGGTCATGATATCCTAGTGGATCATTTTGCTTCCATTATAGGTTGGTTGTTTTTTCCCTTATGTAAGATCTATAGAACATTGGAAACTGTTCATTTTGATATTTTACCCCTATGGATACCATGATATATCATGACATGAGGTGTTGGAATTTATGGTATGGTATGAGGTGATTGTTGGTTGATATTTTTTCATCATGCCTTATAGGTTATAGAACTAAGGAGGATTACCAAAGATATGAATGGGATGTATAACCTTTACCCATTATGGTATGAATGTGGGATGATATATCCATTTATATATTATTTGATTTCCCATGGACAACATGCTAGAACAATGATATTTGGGTGATCATTGATAAACTCGTGAAATATTTTCATCATCCAATTATCAAAGAGGAGATGAATGTAGAAGAACATGGGGACTTGTATATCTGATACATTATGAGACTGAACGAGGTTCCATATATAGTTTTTTTGAAAAGTATTAAAGGATCACATCCATGTTCTTGGAATGTTTTGTAAGGGGTGATGGGTTCCCTGATTAAATTAATCACATCATATCATATTCAGACAAACAGGCAGATATACAGGGATATATATGTTATAGTGAATCTTCACATGGCTTGTGCACATGTTTTTAATGTTTAATAGGAAATTAATTTTTCATTTATTAAATTTTTATATAAAAATAGTAACAAAACATTGATCAAGATGTATCCCCATAATTCATTTCATGGGAATCTATATAGATTTTCATTATGGTTGGTATATATGGGAGAGTGGTCCTTTGTAGGGCCACACACTATTTAATAAAAAATGATGATAGTGAATTTGATCGATTACAATTTGATCAATTAATTTAGTATTCAGAAATCATATATGGACCATAGTCTTTGGCCTATGGAGTTTGGGGTGGTTGAATATGTTTTTCATTTTCTTACATCATGTTTGGGTTTTCTTAGGTTAGGTATAAAGGGTATGTTGGCCCTGATGTTTGAGGCCACCTTATTATATTTGGGGGAATAGAGAGGGAGTCCTATCTATAACACTTACCATCTAGATTAAAAACTATCAAAAATGTATTTCATGTTTATCATTGTTGGTGTTATATACCATATTCATTCCATATGATTATATGTTTGTATGTTAATGTTGATCCCAAACCACGTTTTTAGACATCAATTCATATTATGGATCACCAAGAAATGGTGGTGTGTAGTAAAATTATTCCCCGGGTTTGGGTACTATGGAATTTCATAGAGGATATCCACCACACATAGGATTGGGTGTTGTGGATGAGGAAGTAGTTTCCATCTATTTTTTTCAGATTCAGGATCATTATAGATTCTCGGGGGAAGAATGTTTTTGCAGTATTTTGGTAATAAAAATATGTTACCTTATAGTTTAGTATGTTTTTAACTTTCTTCCTTCCATTTTTTATTGGTTTAGTAATGCTAAGAAAGGATTGGGAGGACACATATGATAGTGTTGTCAAGTATTTTTTTTGGAATTTTCTAGAAAGACCTGCAGTTTTTGCTTCTTGTTGGGAACATACACACTGTTTTAGTGATGAACACATCATGTAGTGGAAATAATTTAAAATCCATAAACTGGATACATTTAAAAAATGGTTTAGACCCATGTAATAACTATACACTTTTTTAAGGGGAAAATACAATTCCTAAATAAATGTGACAATGCTTTTATTTCATTTATGAGGGAAAAGTTTTACACTGTGTTTAATGGAATTACGCATGATGTAATTATTGAATGATGTGGTTTGAAACATATATCTCAGCATATTACAAATATATTTGTCTGAAAACTATCCTCTATCATCATATAACATACATTAGGTGATCATGGGTGATTCTATTATATAAGAATTTATGTTTTCATAAATTTATAACCATTTAGGTTGGATTTCTCCTCTACCGTTATATAATAATCTTTGTAATTTTTTATTTTGTTTGTAGATATGATTTTAATCCAGATTTGTGATCATATAGTTTTTTATGTTAATTAATTTTAGATTCTTGGAATTCATCATCTTTTGATGTATTTTTTCTTGGGTTTCTTTACCAATTTTGAAAGGAAATATGTGTCTGATGTGTTAAGGAGGATGTTTATATAAATTGGGTTAGTTTGATAAATTTTATTTCATTATGGAATAAAATCTTTTTTAACTTACACTTATTATAAATTAAATGTGTTTTTAACTAGTTTCATGGAAAATAAAATGTGTTTTAAAATTTGGTTTTCATTGGAAACTAAATTTCATGAATTTGGAATGGGAGTTTTTACTATGAAGGGTATTTTATTGTAAATGAAAATGTTTTATGAAATTTTGATCAAGTTGTAAGAAATTTATTAAAAAAATTCACATTAGGAAACATGGGTGAGTTGGGATAGATACCCCGGTAGTCTAAATGTGTGTTGTAGCACTATGAAGTAATTATTTGAGATATATAGTGGTATGAATCGATATTTTTTTCCAAAATATGGCTATTTAGGATTTTAAGTGTACACTTTGAATTATCCTATAGGATAGATCCCAATATGAGGATCTTTGTCAATTTTCATTTATGGTGATTTATTGTATAATTTTTTTATTTTGGATTATTGTTGACATGTTTTATAGGAGGTAGTATCACATATATTCACAAGATAATTTATTTTATGGATATGTGTATTTTTGTTCACCTATTGATGCATGGTTAGGATTCCCTCTTTTTATCACTTATACATTAAATGTTTATAGTCTGAGAATGTGAAACTATTTTATAAAGACAATCAGGATTATAGATTTACCGTTTTTATTTTATTAAATTTTTTTATAAAATTATTTTGTTTTAAAATCAACAACTATTGAATTACTGATATTAGACCTTATATAGAATCATCGGTTTTATCCTACTAGTATTAGGATCATAACCTTCACATGAAATTTTTTGTTTGATAATTTTTATTTTAGGATCCATGGATCAAGAGGATCATTATGTAAAATTATGTCTTATATTGTTCCTATTACATTAAATTTTTTTGGGTCTAGAGGTGACTATTAGTCATGTGGGGATGTTAATTACTATTTGGTTTATTCACTTTATCTTTTATTCTATTTATTTGTTTTATATTATCCATTTTCTTTTTTGTACTCAAGTAATATTTGTTGTTTTTTATATCCATGACTCATTTTTTCATTCCTTTTTTCAACATATCTTGTGATGTTCTAGTTAAAGTGGCCTATAAGGTTTAGTTGGGATAGTTTTTTACTTTTATTCCATGTTTTTATATTTACTTTATATCAATTTAATGATATTTAGAATCCAATTTTTTTGAATACCTTCATATTTTCCATTTTTCCCTTTTTAAGAGAAATTTTTATAAACCCTTTTTTTATTTGAGTTCCCAATAATGATATATTCAGATTATATTGTCTATTTACAGAGAAATATTTAAGATATCATGGATGAAATTTATTTAATGGTCTGGGAGAAAGTATAATCACAAAATTTTACCAATGTAATATTATCTGAATAACATACAATACATGAAATAATGAGCATAAATATACATTGATATAAAATTGTTATAAATATGACTGTTATTACATGGCTGTGGAATTTATGGGTATGAATAATAATAGATAAATTATGAAAATTATATATTTTACACTGTTATAATATATTAATTGGTTATATATTGGTTATAGTATAAAATTAGAATCATTATAATGAAAATGATATGTTATATAAAAAAATTGTATTTTCTAAAAAAAGGTTTTTCGACACGATTGGTGAGCATTCATTAAAAATAAAATTTAATAATTAGAAAAAACAAAGTTAAATTTTTCTTTTAATTTATGAATTAAAAATATCAAAATTATCATATGTAATAAAAATGTAATTTTTGTGAAATATTTATTTTTTAGTGAATAGTGATAATTTTCTATTATTTATAAATGTAATTTCTTTTCAATAAATGACGCAATTGAAATGTAAAACTATGTTTTATAAATAACTTAATGTTACATGAGTATTATTTCTTTATTTAATATAAATAATTAAAACATAATTTAATTAATATTTTAATTTAATATTAGCTTATTTCTTGGTTATAAAACACGATTTTTCGGAAAAATATTTTAATATTAATAATTTCTCTATATTTAAATTTATTTAAAAAATCCATAACGATGAATGTTTTAAATGAACTTTATAGATCATATATATTGAAATATTAATTTTAATTCAAATAATTATTATTACTATTCATATATTAATCATCGAATCATTTCTTCATGAAAATTACACTTACTGAAATCCCAGTTTTTCATTGCATTTCTGGATTTAATTTTGAATATAATTTGGCCAAAATAAGAATTTAATCTAATAAAATGTATTACATATTTAAAAAGAATAATTTATAATAAATAATATGGTCACTTTTATTGATTAATATAATGAATAGGTAAAATAATATAATTAGCTACTATAGTTAACGTAAAAGAGGATATAATTTTGGCTAAACCAAAAAGATAAGGGTTTAAAAATACTAAAAAAGTTTATAAAATACTTTTTATAAATATATACGGTTCATATAAAATATAATTTTTTATAATGGTAAATTTTAGATCCTTGTGGAATATGAAAAACAAGCGTACACCTTTTGATTTTAAAAAATTAAAATTTTGGAACTATACTCACTTATAAATAGACAACCATTGTCCTCTCCACTTCACATCATCAATGAATATTTTCTCAGAAAATACACACCCAAATATCATTAATCGTTAACCCCTAAAAATATATCCCATGTTTTAATAAAAAAATCATTTCTAAGAAGGATTTTTCTTCATACCTAAGGAACTTGACGAAATAACATTTATCATCCTTAACCAAGAGTTTATATTTTATTTATTCTTCCAACTCATTAAAAAATTATCCAATTAAAGACATATAACACGACAAGTATAAAACAAATAATTAGATGTAATTATTCTATTGTAATATCCTAAATCTATCTCATATTCAATCAAATGGGATACATAATCTTTATTCTTGTGGATGATGACCTACAACCTCATGAATCTATGTCATTTGTTTCATAATAACCGCTCAAGTCTAGTTATAATTATTAATTTAGAGTATATATATATATATATAATATTTATAACATATTTATACTTATAGAGTTTTTATATCACATATTCCTCCTTACTTTTCATTCTATGGTGGATTCTCTTATGTCACATGTGTGTAAAGTGAATTACCGCCTCACAAATTGATGTTATTCATTTTATATATAGTAATTTTTGTGGAAGGAATTAAGAATATAATTAATCAATATATTTAATATAAATTATATAATTACGATGTTAATGTCATTATTATCATCATTAAAATATATTATTTCATTTTTTTCTTATAGTGGAAAATTATAGTGTCCTTCATGCGTATTTATTGACAACCACCTCCATGAAGCAATATTACTATTTATTTATCACTAAATAACATTTATTATATATATAATTATTTATAAATAACAAATATTTAATTTAGTATATTATGATATGTTTGTAAATAAAAAATATTAATTACCTTCATTCCCTAATGATCGTTGAAAAATGGAAATGTTTGGAATGTGTTTGTATGGTCTAAAATATCATGGCAACAACATAGATAATTTTCCATAACTGTAATTAATTATTGGATTTAAAATTATATTACATGTAGATAAATTGTTATATTTTCATGGAAATTGATTTCAATATATTTAAAAATTTCAAATTTGATAGTATTCATCCTACATAAGTAATTTTTGACACATAAGAATAATATCCTTAATAAATCCGAAAAAAATTAATTTATTAAAAAAATTTATAAAACATTTTATTAGGTGATATAAAAGGAATAATCAACATGAAATTGGTTATTAATCTGGAAAATAATTAGAAAAAGTATATTATTTTTTATATAATGAATGTACATGACTAGTTGACTAAAGGTATGGGTTTATTGTCCCTTTTTGATTTCATTAAGTCATATGATATATCCTCCAAATATTATATTTTGTTGTATATATAATTATAATGAATTTATTATATTATAATAATCATGAAAAGTATTGGGATTTAAAATTCCTTCTGAGTTTCTCCCTTTCACGAGACTTTGATCCATAGATTTCTAAAGTAGTGAGGGACATCATCTCAATTTTCCTTTATTGAGGTTTATTTTAATGTTATGAACAAAAAATATTTTATTTGGTATACAGAAATCCCATTTTATAGTTAATACCTTGAATACATCATTATTTATTGTATTTTAATTCATTATTTGAATTATTTTATCTAAGGTGATTTGACTTTAATATTACCATGTATTGAAGAACATTATAACTAAATTTATTTTTATTAGATTACATTACTTATTCATTTCAATTGATATTATATGTTATCAATGAAATAAGTTATTATTATCTTATTTTGTGTTTTCAATTTTTTTATTTGGATTTAAATTTGATATAAATAATTTATTCATTGATTAATTTTCACTTCAATGTATGACCATTTTAAGGGTTTCTCATCTCTATTTGTCTTATTCGGAACACATGTTATGATTATATGATCATACTCATTGAAGAGGAGTATCTAAATACAATTTACAAGTAATATCCTGATTATATTTATGGGAATGTTATATAATATTTTAATTGATGTCATATTTTCATATGTCTTTTTAATGATGACATACCATAGTAGAAAAATTGTTATGTTGGCATAACTTTTATTATCTGGTATTTTTTATTCTTGAATATACATTGAATTAATTTACTTGATCATTGTAAAATAAAAAATTTTAATTTATTATAATATAATGATTAATTTTTTTAAAGTAATAGTATTATTTTCCACACTTTTGTAATTATAAATATTTATTAAAATTGTTTTTATGAATATATTACTTTATTTCTCTCTTCAGTAGAAAATAAATTTTCAAAAAAATCGATGGTTTCAGAAATTTAATTCACAAATATTTTAATATGATTATTTAAATTAATTTTTAACAATGATTATATTTTTTCATATTTGTTTAAAATTAATTTTTTTATCAATTTTCCTAATTGAGAATTTTTATATTTTGAACACAACTAAAAATTTAATCATTATTTTAATTTACTCGAAATAAATAAAATTTTCTCCACTCATGAAAAATAAATGTTCTAAATATTCATTTTATTTTTAATTTTTTTTTTATTTTCTATTAAAATTAATATTTCAATTTTTAAAAAAATTTCAAATATTAAATAATTTTTAAAAAATTTAATGGTTATTTTCCTCAAGAAATTCTACAAGAGATATCTTGAAATAATATTATTTATGATATAGAATAATATTATGCATCTTAATGTAAGAAGAATGTTTTCTAAATTAATTTTTTTAATGCTATTTTAATGAAAATTTAGTTTGTCAATAGAAGAAACCCTTGTTGTTACTAACACTCTGCATGGGATATGTGGTATCGATATCATCTTCAATATTTCTTATGACGTATTTCTGAGATTGACATTGAATTTTTTTTGTTTCCATTCGTGTATGAAGAAATGAATAAATAATGTGTATTGTTATATTAATATATGACATATTATAAATGCTTAATTATGGAATCACACTTCAACAACATTTATGATCAGAGGTATCCCTGATACAACATATATTATGGATCCACCTAAATTGTGTTATTTGTTCCCAATATACCTTATATAATGGATTCTCAAGGATATCATTGGTTGATCCCATTATATCATATATGAAGGGTACATCATTATTTCACATATTCAAATTGATATCGATTACATAATGGGTGCACATAGAAAACACATTGGATTCTTTATATAGATTATATGATGGGTTTTCCCACATTTAATTCCAATGCATTTGATAATGTTCCTTATCGTTATAGGATAAAAGGAGAGAGTTATAGCAGGGTTATCCAATGGGTTTAATTGGGATCCAATAATTTTTACAGGTGTTTTAAATGAGTTATATTAATGGTTATCCATGATACCAACATGATTTCATTATTATCTATATGGGTCCTTAATGATTCACTCGATCAATATTGAAATAACAAGGATCAGTGTTACTGATTCATACAAATATTTCCTTTGATAAAACATAATTACAATATAAATTATTTATTATCAAAATATTAATGGGTATTAATTTAATTCTCTTCTAATAATGATATTTTATTATGTAATCATACCACTATTCTTATATTACTCTCACTGAGGATATTTAATTTCTATTGATTATGTTTACACTTACTATGATTTTGAGCTCACACATCCAATGCTTAATTTTACAGGGGTTATAAATAATATTTTTAATGTATTATGTCAAGAATGGTTCTATTTGGATGATGATGATTACCTAAAATGTTATATGAAAATATTAGTATAGTTTAAAAATACTCCCTTGAATTCATGTGTATTTTTAAATTCAGAGTTTGTCTTAATTATCTAAAACTCTAATCTTTTATGGTCTTTGGATGCGTTAGAAACCAAATATTTACATTTATATTATATGTATTGGATATTAAATTTTTTTTTCCTTCATCAGTATCAAATATAGAAATGTAATGTTTATGAATGTAGCACCAGATCTTATAGTATGGGTTTTAAGATATTATAATTGGAATCAAAGAAGGGTTTAGATAAATTCAAATATGTTGGTGAATTGGTGTCTAGTTAACATACTAGTTATAGATACCATCCAGGGGATATAAAGTTATGGATGAACATAAGTATGATGTCATAGAAACCACTTTTAGGTATTTATAGATGATATCTTAAAGTGCTAAATAAAAATTTAAGAAATTTTTTATTACGTTGATGTTAATGTAAAGATTTTGATTAACATAATGAATGAATTTAAAATTCGTGGAATTATTAATGGAAATGAAAACATTTAGTGTTAATATGATCTTGGATATTAATGTAATTAAAATAACATGAGTTCTATTAAATAGATTATAATGGGATTGAAAAGTTATTTATTGACTAAGTGATTAATTTAATTCTAAAAGTACATCCCCAAATTTATGGGGCTAAAATATTAAAATTATGACTTATAAATTGTGGTTAAAACAATATTTAATGCTGCAGATATTTTGCAATATTTTTTGAACAATGAGTATTACTATTTAGTTTTTGCAGGTTATGTATTATTGTATCATATGAAGGTTTAGTCATTTTGAAAATTGTCTTAAATATGTTATAATTTTATTTTTGTTTAATTTATAAAGAGATGTAGAATATATTTTAATACATTATATGGTTATGTGATATTTTTAATGTATCTTATGAGTGATTCAAGCATTATAAAAATAAAATTATCCTGAATACTCATTATTTAGAGAGAAATATTATATTTCAGATTAAATTTATTAGAGCATAAAATTAATCATATCATATAAGTATATGACATTATGTTTCAATAGTTTATGATAAAATAACTCCTAAACTATAAGAAAATGATCTTGAAACAAATTTATTTTATTATTACCTTCATATTCAATGAATCAACGATTATTTAACCCATAACAAATTTATTGTTTTCAGGTCTAAACATTGTATTAATATTTATCTTTCGTATGATTAATTAACTCTATAAATATACATAATTATATACTCTTTATCATATAACCATATGATCACTTCCCCCATTTTAATCCTAAATGTAATACTATTTTTGTGTGTAAATTTATATTTCACTTTCCCATTTTTAAGAGAGTATTTTATTAACCATTTTAATCATGTTGGTTTCTAGGAAAATATATTTTTAAATATCGAACCATCATTAACTGAGATAATGTTGAAATAGAAGGTATGTAATATATTTTGGGGGAGGTGAATATAACATCTTATTATTTCATTAATTGAATCTATGCTTTATATTGTAAAATACACACAACACAGAGCATAAGAACCCATAGAATCATATTCTTTTAAATATTACTATTTAAAATTTTCTTTAAAATAGTGGATATGAATGTGACTAACAAAATTAGGAAAATTATATTTTTTACCCATGTAAAAAATAAATTCAATATTTATTTAATGATTATTAAAAAATAAGAATCATTTTAATAGAAATGAACATATTTTTGAAGAAAAACTATATTTTTCTATAAATAAGATTCATCATGCTTTTCACACATATATTGAAATTAATTTTCTTCCATATTTAATAAATTTATTTTAAAATATTTAATTTAATTTATAATTAATAATATAAAAATTATCAAATTTATAAATTTGTGGATTTTACAAAAAATATTGAGTTTGTAGTGATTAATAAGAATACTGATTTTTAAAAATTGTCATTAATTTTGAATAAAATAATTCATTTAGAAGTAATATTATATTTTTATTATTTTTTTATGTAATATAATTATTATTTACATATATTTAATCCAATTATATCTTTTAGTGATTTTATTTTGGACTTTTCTATAGGTTTATTCTTGTGTTAAATAAGGTTATTTTTTTAAAAAATTAAAAATGTGAGAAATTTTCCTTCATATTAATTATTAAAAAACACAAAATAATAAATTATTTAAATTAAAATTATAGATTAGATATCTATAAATATTATTTTATATTGATATATAGATTATTAGACTCCATATATTTTATAAAAAATTAATTTTTTGGAAGATACACTTCATGAAAACTCACTTTTCTATCAAATCTATGAGTTTAATCGTAAATAAAATTTTGAGACTTATTCAAAATTTATTTGGTAAAAAGAAAAAAATATTATGAATTTTCATAATTATGTTATCTAATAAGATGAAATTAATTATTTTTACCATAATTAATAGTAATGATTGAAAATATTAATTAATGTGGTCAAGGTTTAATTGATTTATATGTTGTTAATGGAAAAATATAATGGGTATAATTCTTTAAAAATTGAACTCAATAAATTTTATGTATATATTTAAAAAAATTAATTTCTATTAAATGATAATGGTACATTTTGGATCCATGGGTCATGTGAAAATTTTCGATAAACCTTTTTCATTTTAACAATTAAAAGTGTGCCACTCACCTCACTTATTAAATCCTACCCACTATCCTTCCCTATTAAAAACAATAAATCCTTTTGGATCCTCCAAATTATGACTAATTCCCTTTATTAGTTCCCTAAAAATGTCTTATATCCCTTATTTTTATCTAAAATTATTCTTTATATGGATTTTGGTGCTTAAAAAAGGTGGTTGTCCAATGAAGAGGTATCCTGCTTAACCAAGTGTTTTTATGTATTTATACATTCTTCTCAAAATATAAATTAATTATAATTATAAGACAAAAAGAGTATATAAAATACTAATATATGTTATTATGTGAATGTAACAACATAATTCCATGTCATCTTCCATTAAATGGTACATGAAATCATCATTTTTGGTTTTAAGGGCTTCCAACTTGCGAACCGATGTCATTCATTTTCCATAATATCATATCATGGCTTGTTATAATGATTTATTTAATATATATATATATATATATATATTATTTTAAGAATATTTATATATTTTTATTTATTATATCTCATATATCTTCGTACTTTTCATTCTATGGAGGATATGAAATCTTTGCTCGTATATACAATGGACAACCACTTCACGAAGTAATGTGATTCATTTTTCACTGAAGAATTACATGGATGTTAATAAGGATACATTTAATTAATAAATATTCCATAAATGAAATTATAATGAATTTTTGGAAATATTCATCATTCGTAATATATAATATATCATTTTATTTCTTTAACAACAAAATGATAATGTCATTTTTGCATATGTGTAGAATACCACCACCATGAGATGATGAAACTCAATTTTTAGCATATAATAACATTGATTATACATATTCGTATGTTTAAATATATAATATGTAAAATTTATATTATTAATATTTTGTACTGATAATGTTTCACTAACCTCTTTCCCACATTGATCATTGAAAAATTGAAATGTTATTCATTATTACGTATGGCGTACCGTCTCGATGATCATAACATTGTTCAATTTTGACAATCCTATATTATGAATTATTTTAGAATTATAATTTATGTAAAAAATTCATTATTATTTTATTATTTTTAGTATTATTATTATTGTGTAGATGATAAAAAATGACATAATTGACCATAGTGAACCTACCAATATTATTTTTAACATGTACGCTGAATATCATCAATACATCCGAGATAATCTTAGTTGATTATAAAATATTACATACTATTGTAATAATTGAATTAAATGAATATTATGGATGAAAAGGGATATAAATCATATAAATTATGTAAATTAATTTAATAATTTGGAAGATAATTAAATACATGGAAAACCATGCTCAAAGTAAGGCTTTGTCGTCTCACTTTTACATCTGTGAGAAAATTCCAAATTCAACACATATATTTATAATTTGGTTTCAAAACATCCTATGAGTCTATTTAAAGATTATTTTCTTGAACGTTTTTTGTATTTACTAGTACATATAATGATAGTATCTATAAATTAACAAATTAGTAAGGGACTTCATCTCAAATTTTATTCATTCTGGCCTTTTTAATGGTCATGAACCTATTTTATATTATATTTTCTATACACTTCCAAATTTACTGGTAATATATTGAATCACTTAATATTGAAGGTATATTAAGATTAATTTTTAGTTCTTTAATATAATTGGATTTAACATGAAAGTTACTATGTGGAAATAAATTTCATAACAATATTATTTTTTTATTGGTTATATTGCATCTTCCATATATTTGATATTCTAATATTATGATTGTATTTTATTTAGATTATCTTATGATTTATTTACACTTTACTTATTTTCATTTGAATTAGATACATAGAATTGATACATTTATTAATTTTTAGTTAAATTTTCTTATCATTATAAGGGCTTCTCATCTAAAATTGTATTGTTTGGAAAAGAATTTATGATTATAAACAAATATTAATTTATCAGGTGTACACATTAAAACTTTTACATGTTATATAAGTAAAATACATGTGTTAAATATTTCTAATTTATTATTTGAATTTATTCTTTCATGGGGATTATGACTGAAAAACTAAAAAAGTGGTAAAGGATTTATGTTAAAATATATTTTTTAATTGAGAAAATTTAGGCTTGAATTTGCATTCAAGGAAATTATTTTATGAATGGAAAATAAATTCATTATATTTTCTATTACATTTTTATTCATGATTTTTTAATATAGTAGTACCATTTACAACACTTTGGAACCTAAAAGGATTTGAGAAATGGTTTTTTAAAATAATATTTCATTTTTTTATTCGGTAAAAAATCATTTTCCATCCAAATAAATGTTTTATAAAATTGGTTTAAGATGATTTTTATAGTCATTATTACTCATAATTTTTAAACAAAAATTAATAATATATAAAATTCATGTCAATTTTTGAATTAGGAACATTCTGGTTATTATTGAATATGTCAAAGGAATATATTTTTTACGTACTCAACATGAAAAAATTTGTATACAATAATGAAAACTGGATTTTTAAAATCATGATATTATATATATATAAGGTCATGTTAAAGAAAAAATAAAAATTCATTTTTAGAATGTTTTTAATTTTAAATACATTTTATAAATATTATAAATGTTATTTATCATTAAATTTTCCAAATTATTTTTTGAAATGATTTTGTATTCAGGATGAAATACTATGTTGTCACTCAATGCGAAAAGAATATTTTTATCGTGAATTATTCTAAATATTATATAATGGTATTCATAATCATTAACATCATCAGCCATTAAAGTTATTTTTATCGTGGATGGTTTATGAGAATTACATGAAACCCATTTTTTCCATTGGAGAATGAAAAGATAAATGGACATTTATTATTCTTATATGGAAAAGTAAAATAAATGTATTTTTTTCATGAATATTAAATGGAAATAAATGATGATCATGGGTGTCCTAGATACTTATTGTACGATGGGTTCATCTAGAATGTACTGGGTGAGCCCCATAGAGCTTATTTGATGGGTGCACTAAGATGGTCTTGGGTGAGTCCAATATAGATTAAATAATGGGGGCACATGGATAGTAATTTGGATCCCAATATAGATTATATAATGGAGTTACATAGATATATTTTCGTTCTTATGATATAGATTATATGTTTCGGTCTTCTATGTAGCTCTATAATTCATTGGGAGAATGTTCCTACCCATTAGAGGAAATGATGAGGGGGGATACTGGAGGGATTCTATTATACGTTTAATTGGGATTTATTTATTTATGAAACATATTTAAAACAACATTGGATGATGATGTTCCAAGATTCCTGGATAATGTTTTTTTATTCTTTCAACAGTTTTTATGAATCTTTTGATCAATATTGAAATCACATGGATTGTGATTATTGATTCTTATTTCTTATAAAATTGATAAATATTTATTCCATGTTTCATGAATAATGATCCACATAATCATGGTTATGAATTACTTTATCTTATGATAATGAACCATTATTATGTTATTATACACTTATGCACATTTATCATTAACTGATGAAATTCAACTCTTAATTCTTATGTTTACCCGTACTGAGCATTTGAGATCCTTCTTCTTATAATTCATTTTCCCCAGGTTGTCTAGAGTGATATTAAGAGAATTATTTCAATAAGGGTTCTAGATAAATTATTATTATCACTTAATATTAAATATCGAACACTGGTTATAGTGTCCAAATAATCCTTTAAATTTATTGGGGTTGTTCATATAATTTTTTTCAATATTTATGTAAAACTCTTAACCTAAAAAGAATTGGTGTGTGTACATGATCCAATATTTCATTTAGTTTTTTATGTTTTATGTGGAATAAATTAAAACACATTCATCTATACGAAATCAATAACTGTAATTTATATGATTTTAGAATAGTATCTAGGTGTATTGGATAAAGGATGTAATAATTCTTGTGATGTGATGATGTAATATGAATCACATCTGTTCATGGGGGTGGTAGTCAACACATACTCATGAACAATGTTATCATCTTCTTAATGAATAGAACTGAATGAAAGTATGTAATATATTATCATTTCATAATTATATTTATTTTTGTAATATTATATATATAAAAATTTTCTATAATTTGAAAAATCCATTAGAGGTAGTTATAGAAAATGAATTTCATCGGTTTTTGAAGTGTTATTCTTCCATACTCAAGAATGATAGTTTAATATCAAATTTTGTGGAAGATAATGTGGATATAGGGTATGAAATTTTCATAATAACATCTAAATATATTTTTAATCCTGATGTTATTATATGATCATGGTTGAATATAATTTTAAGGAGGTCGATGAATAAATAACACTAAAACAATCAGTTATTGGTTAGACCGCTTTTTTAGAAAATTTTTCTTATGTTATACCATAATACCGATAAAGATTGTATCAATCATATAATAATTTTTATATAATGGTTGGATGGGTTATTTTTTGGTATTGGGGATTCTATTGGATGATCTAAAATAATTTCAATATGTAATGAATGTAGGAGAGGAGGTGTATTTTTATAAGCGAGGGGACGAGAACTTGTGTAGTTTCTAAATGTATTAAATTAATATGAATTATTATTTTATGTAAATCAGATCAAAAATGAAATATTTTAATTATATCTTGAGAATGTTTTATATCCTATATTTTATTATATTTTGGACAGATTTGGATTATGTTGTTACCCAAATATTTTGGTTTTAATTAGAATTAACCATTTTTGACACTTATTATGGTAACAAAGGTTTTACTCATTATGCGTTAATATAGTTACTATAAAAGAAAAAAAGATTCATAAATGAACCATGTTTAAAATTTTATTCCACATCATTATTTATTTTTCAAATATAGTATTTTTATCAGAAATAAGTCATTTAATAAAATAATTTTAATAATAATATATTATTAATGTCATTTTTGGAACCCTTTTTTTAATTTTCGTATGAATAAACATAATAATAGATTAATATGAATATAATAATTTCTTAAATTAATATATTATTATATAACATTGAAAAATTCATGGAAAATATATCATATCAAATATATTACTCTTACTATTTTAAAATCATTTAATATATCTTCTAGTTAGATAAGATATTATTGTCTAAATGTTACGTAAAAATTTAAGGTAATTATGTTATCAGTAATGAATATAAATCAGTTAAAATTGTGAAAGTAAAAATATTATTAATAAAAGTAAAATTACTATTTTTTTAAAAACATATTTGTATCACAATGTGAAAATATTATATAATATTTAAATCTAGAGAGACATTTTTTATTTTCATTACATAAAATATTATATAGTTCACTTACATGGAAAAGTATCTCAAAAAAAATATACACTATATATGGATAGGTATAGAAAACAATTCTTCCAATATTAATGTTGATTCAAAACAGTGGCATTATCACTTAGTTATATCATATATTAGCCTGATTTATGCTTTGGACATGATAAGGAATTTTTATAGTTTTTACAATCAATTATGTCCCAAAATGATTTTGAGCAATTTAAATAATTTTAATTTTTGTTATTCATAATTTTATATAAATTTTATATAATTAAAACCATATATGTAGAATAAATGTATTTTATATGTACACGGAAATCCTGAAGAAAATATATTTTTAAATTGTTTTTTTATCTATAAGTTTTTTTATACCACAATTATATATTATGTTTAATCATATGAATTTAATTAAATTATTTATAAACAAAAAATAAATATATTAATTTAGGATAAATTACGAATATAATGGGTTTTTTAATGAAAATAAATGAATATTTTATACAAATTAACATTTTCACTATTTAATGAAAAAATAATTTATTTTCAAAAATCCCAAAATACAACTCTAAATTTTTAATGATATAGTAATTTAATAAATTAAATCATTTTTACTAATTGAATTTTATAAAATATTATAAACTTATTTATAATAATTTCTTATAAAATTCAATAAATATAATATATGAGAAATCACATTTTTTAATGAATAAAATTAATTTTTTATAATTTGAGTTATTTTTTCTTACTAACTAGTAATTTAATTTTTTTGGATTATGAAATTTATATTTTTGAATATATGGTTAATGATATTCATAACCAAAAAATTGATGATAAGTTTATAAGGGTCATATTTAAATAAAAATATATTGTTATTCGTTTATGATTTGTGTTTCATGTCATATATGCAATTGAACATGATGATTTTATTTTAAATTATCATGATGTTGATGAAAATGTAATAAATACATGAAATAAAATACATTTTTATCATGATATTTTTGATTTCATTATAATCAATACATATTATCATTTAACCATCTTTCTTCATTAGAAATAGGACTATCACACCTCATAATGATACACATGGGAGTTTAAACTGTTTATCTAGATTCAATTATAATTGGTATTCTAATCTTGATTATAAATAGTGGGATCTATATTTAGAGACATGGATATTGGAAAATTTCACAGTATGTGATCTATATAAAACACAAAAAATTATCTAGGAGAAAAATCGGGAAATTATTTAGGAAACACATTAGTGTATTCTCTAATAATGGGAATGTCATTAATGAGCATATTTTCCTCAGTTTTTGTCATATTAGATAGATATTGTTGATCGTAAGGAAATAATATCCATTCTTAATATGGTCATTCCAAATTATAATAATTCTAGTCATACACACATACATATAGTATAAGGATGATTTATTATATAAAGGGGGAATTTATTATACTAAAAATTTATCTTGAATCTATACATAGAAGGAAAATTTGTGCCAAAAATAACATGAAATCCCACTAAAGGGAGTGTTAAGAGGATCACAATAAAATTCATCTGATAAATTTTATAATGAAAAGATTTATATTCTTGGGATCAATTAATCGACCCATTGGTTGTTTTCACCAATAATTCGATTTCATTGTTTTTAGGTGCTGTTATAATTATTATACTAAAATTACATGATATCTAAATTTTTCATTGAACCAGATTCAAATTATATGTTTTCTATTATAAAATGAATAACTCATATACCTGTCTCAACTACATTTTCAGTATCCACTATAGTAGTTTCAATGAAATATACTCACTGTTTATTTCTTCTTATTTTCGGTTGTTTTAATCAATTATCTTCAAAACCCCTAGGATTATTTTTTTAGTTCACATTGTGTCCTCTATCATTGTAGTATTAGAATTTTACTATAATATAAGGGTTTACTAGAAAATTTCATTATTCTATAAGATATTATCTTTTCTCCCATCAATATTTTCTATCTTGGTTCTCTTTAATACCATAACTAATGAATTTCCTTATACACATAGAAATTTATATGTTGTTCCTCCATACACTTTTGATAAGTGGTATGTTATACATTCTTTCCACTATGTGACTTCTCTATCTTTACACGAAAATTAAAATATTTTTTTAATATTCCCTTGTTTGTGAGACCCTTGAGATTCCCATATATCAATTTCAAATTTGAAGTCTCATTAGAAAGCTTCCTTGTAGCTGTCAAAATCTAGAATCACAAAATTTTTTCACAGATTAAGACGTATCAAACTAATGAAATATTTAAAATAATATTTATTGTTAATGAAAATGTTTGAGGTTTATCAGGAAAGAATAATTATATTTTCCTCTATTCCACAATTTATTCATCATCTTTTTTATTGATTTGAAAGAACTTCCTCTCTATTTGATGTTAGATAGTTCAAGGAAAGTATTATTTATAAAACATTTTCCTAAATACAATCCAGATAGTTTCTTAAATATATTCTTCGTTCTTTGTATTTTTAATCAATTCCCACAAAATATCATCTTATCTCTCCATGAAACAAATAAACCACATGAACATATTTTCCCCAAATTATTAAAGGATGGAAAATATATTTTCAATGTATTGGTCCATTATTCCCTGATTATGGGATTATAAGATCCACTAAATTTCATATGTATTATCACAAAACGATCTAAATATAACAAAATATTTTTTGGGGAGTAGGATTCCCCCTAATTCATGTTTTTAACCATAACATCTGTTAATTGTATGTGTATTGTCATGAAGATATCAAATCATGGCCCCATTGTGTTTGTAATCTCCTTTGTGAAGTCATCACACATCATATGACATATGTTTTTGATTTAGTTCCTCCAATTTCAGTCTATTTATTATGATGATTGGAAAATTATATAATGGAAATTACATACTATTAAACCGAAAAATGGGAAACTATGATCCTTGAAGGGATAACTCATATATTAAATATATTCCTTAAGATATGAGTTTCTTGGACTTGATCTATGTTTTCTATGGTCTATCATTAATTTTCATTGTAATTTTTTCCCTTGATAATGGATTATAAAGTGATTTTGAATTTCTCATTTCATATAAAAACAGAGTATCAAATCACATGTGAAACACAAACACTTCATCGTTCACTAGGTAGAGATCAATTTTTTCTCTAATGCACAATTTTTCAGGTTAATAAGCCTATGTAATATTTTTCTAGAACCATATCCACTTATAGTTTATTATATATGTATTTTTATAAAATCCACTCATGATATATTGTCCCACAATTTAGTGTTTTCCATATGTTTAGTTTTATCAATAAGGATTTCATAGTGGTTTTCAAATCCTTATCTTCAAAAATAGTTATACCTTCCTCAAATAACTTGTTTTATCCTAATTTTTTAAAATCATTTTTTACAATTTATATTTCTCATCACGTGAAAATCATTATTTTATAATAAATATCACACATAATCTAGTATCTTGAGGTTCACCTAAGGGTTAAATGGGTGTCCAATGGTCATTAAGAGGGAATTTTAGTTTTTCATGAATTGAATATGGGAGAAGACACTATTTTGTAGGTTATGTAACGGTAATACCATTAATCTAAGGTTATTGTTTTGGTCATATACTTTTTTCTCATGGCATTTCAAAAAAATTATATTGTTGCAATATTTCTTAAAATCGTCGCTATTTATTAAATTTAGTGATGTTTTCTAAGATACATCATCAATTAAGTTGTGATTCCTAGAAAATAGGGCTAATTCAACTAAATTTCCTTCGAATCATACATAATTTATCCCCATTTCCGTAAAATATCAGTAATTTACATATTTGATTCTTCTGAAAACCCCACTAAAAATATATATTTTATATAACATAATTACCCATATCGATTTAATTTCTTTAGAGAGATATATATATTAATATATATAAATAATGAAACCTATATATAAACAAATACATATACATATATATATATAGATAATCACACAAATTTATAAATATATATGTTGTTATATAGTTATATATAAAACGCCAAATATATTTAATTTTTTAATGAAAACGTGGCTATTTTAGTGGCATTATTACCAGTTTTTTAAAAGGTGGGTCAATATATATATATATATACTTATATATAAATACCTATACATACACACATATAATTACACACACACAAATATATGTACATTTATACAAATATAATCACATAATGACATATTAACATATAAAAAATATAAACATCTGTATGTTAATATAAACATATGGTGTATATAAAATCTAATCATAAAATATATATTACACATAAACACACACACACAGACATATATATATATATATAAATAAATAAAATATAAACATAAAATAGAAATATATATATATATAATAAAAAATATAAATGTATTTATAAGCATAAAATGTATACATACACAGAGATATATATAATCATTAAAAATATATATATAGTATATAACAAAAAAATTATAAACATATATATATTTAATATGAAATATAAACTTATATGAAAATATAAACAGATAATCACAGACACAGATATAAAATATAATACAAACACACACACACACACACACATATATATAACCATAAAATTTGAAATTTGAAATTTGAAATTTAAAATTTAAAATAAAAATTCAATCACACATATATAATATATTATTTTTTAATATAATGGCACATATATATAGATATATATAAACAAAACCCCATATATGTTTGTATATATATATATTAATATATATAAACACATACATATATATATATAAACATATATATATATATATATAAACACACACACACACCTATATAAATATATAAATATATATATAAACCTATATATATATGTATAAAAAATTAAACAGTTTAAATTTAATAGTGTTTTTATGTAAATGTTACTATTTTAGTAAAAAAAAATTTGTCATGCAACATGTGGATTATTATGTATTTAAATATATTTATAGTTATATATATGTATACATACATGTATATATTTATAAGCACAAACAAACACACACATATATATAATCATGTATATATATGTATTTATATAGACAAATATGTATATATATATATAATATAAACAAATAAATAAATATAAAATATAGACATAACTATATAATATAAAATATAAAATATAAACCTATATATGTATATAATAAAAAAATTATATATTAATAATTTATTATATAAAAACATATATATATATATATTAACACAAATAAAAAATATAAAATACACTCAAATTTATAATATAATATAAAATATAATATATAAAATATAAACATATAAATTCATGTATTAATATATGTATGCATATATATATATATATGTAATACTAATTTTTTAAATACTAAAACACATTTATATGTATTAAAAAATATAATTCAGTTAAATATATAAAACATTCATGGTTGAGTCGGTTGATTCTTCATGTGTGATGTTTTATGGTAGGGATTGGAATCATTACATATGGAGATTTTCAGCATCCAACGTGTGGGATAAACAACAGTACAAGAGCACGGTGAGGGTAAGGGGATATAGAGGATAAAGGTGTTGCGGGATGTATGGGGAGTATTAGAGTTTGAAGGTGAAATGTGGGGAGGTACTAGAGGTGTGGTGGGGGAATGTGATGAGGAGGAGCATGATGGATAGATACAAGAGGTTTGTGGGCAAGGGGATGAGAGGTGACATAAGATGAGGTAGAACATGGGATAGAGAATAGGAAGAATTTTTTTTTTTATTTTAAGAATTTTTTTAAAAAATACATATGCTTTTTTAAAAACATCGGTAAAAAAATTATAGAGAACAAAACAAAATAAATTATAAATTTCAACTAAAAATGTAAATAAATTTATTAACCGATGATTTTCAAAAAGTTGGGTAAATAAGGTGTCACTAAATAGATATGTTTATTTACATTTCTAATTTACCAAATTTTATTTACCAAAGATTCTCAAAACCATTGACAAAAGAGGTGTCACTAAATAGAAATCATTATAAAAATCTCTATATTAAATTTTTTATTTAGTACATCTTTAATAAAACATCTATAAATGAAGATTCATTAATTTAGAGACACATAATTTACCAATATTTTTCAAAAATGTTGAAAAATAAACTAGAGGCATTTTAAAATGTTTCTAATTCAATAAAAACATCAATAATTTGTTTTTATGAAATAGGGTATCTTCGTATCCTTTGTAATGTAAGAGCTTGTGTTTGGCTTCTGTAAGGGTGACTCCCTTTTTGTATACACTTCGTAAGGTTGTGATATTGTTGTGTAAAGGTAAACCCTATGCCTTTAAATTTATGTGATTTTTCTCAAATGATGTATGAAGGTAAGTCCATACCTATATAAGGGTAATCATGAGTTGTTCAAGGGTAATAAAGTATTTCTATAGGCTACACAAGGTTAAAAATCTATATTTTGTTAGTGTAACAAACCAACATAATGGTACTCTCTATATGGGTGAATTATTTCTACTACTATGTATTGTAAAAACAAGTCCCAGGTATACATAACTATATATTCCCATAAGGGTATCATATTATATCCTCCATGTATGTTTAAAACAAGTAACCCCTATGTAACACCATGGTGTCATGTTTAGGTAATAAATGTATCTTAGTTTTCAATTTTCCCTCCTTTTGATCTGCATCCCACATTGACCATATTTGAATAGTTTTAAAAACAAAAAATTATGAATGATGATTTTTATGAATCATTTAGGGTCTTTATATATTTTAATTAATATCATGAATTATCCACATTCAAGATCTGATTAATCATAAAATTATATAGTACATTTAAATTTTGGTCTTATTACCATGAACCAATACAATGGTTCAGTCATAAATATTTTTGAACACTTACGAACATTAGTTTTGGATAGCCTCTTGATATTGAGAATTCCATATTTCCTTAGGTAAATTTTTAGTGTAACATTCATTTACCAAAATGAGTTCTTCACCGGGTATCTAGGTATGATAGAACCTTACCCTCTCTTTTTTATTATGGGGGCAATTTTTTCAAATGATAAATCAAGGGCATGTTTTCCATAAGATGATTTAGTAGTCAACTTTTGAAAGTATGATTAAAAAAATTTCATGAAAATTATAATTATTTATTAATATTATAATGATCCATATTTATGGAAAAAGTATAAATAGTTATTATTCCTTTGAATCACATATTATTCATGGGAGAGATTAGTTTCCCTCGTAAAAATGAAATTATTATCAAATTAATATTATATAATTATCAAGATGTATAATATGAAGTATTCATGTTTATTTTGGAATTATCTAGGAGAGGTAAACTGTTATCACATGTGGTGTTTCTATTTCAATAATAAATAATATAGATAGGAATAGTTCTAGGAATCCATATTGAGTTTTTTGAACCGTTTGATATGCAAGAATGTTACATGCGATGATTCTTTGATAAACCATTACATTGACATTGAAAACATTTAAGTAGGTGGTTTCATGTACTACAATCCATGTCACTATGCATCTTAGTTGGAATGATATATGAATTTAAGTTTTTTTTATAAAAAACATGATATCATATAATGTTATATTTAGTTAATAAATCTTAATTTATTAATTGTTATAATGTTTTAATTAATTAATGTTTTATATCCAATATATATATAATTTTATAATGGATATTATGTACATGGTGTCTTGGTTTTTTTCTTACTCATCTAGGGTTGAGTATAGGTTGGTTGTGTAGCTTGCGAGACCTTTGATTGGTTATTGATCAAATGGTTTATGTGTAGCTAGCAGATCCAATGTATGATGTTTCAATACCCCAGGTTGTTTTCATTTTTTTTCCTATTACCTTAAGCATGTAAAACCATGTTTGATGTTTTATTCCATGTAAAACTATAATGACTCTTGTTGATACTTTATACTCTATTTATATGTATACCTATAATTCCATATTGTGAATTTTATGTTTAAATAACTATGTTACTATTCATTATATGGATCACATGCATGTGTGAAAGTATAGAATGGATAAATATTGTGTGATATTGTATGGCTATGGATGAGAACCATGTTTTTTATGTTATGACACTCGATATGGATGACTCATATGATTCCATTATTTCTATGTGATATGTTTGTTGTACAATGTGTAGATGTGTTTTGTGTATGGTTCTTAATTGATAGATACACCATCAGGGATCAATATCCCTATATTGGGAGTGTATCAAGATTAATCATGTCATCCCCGTATGATATAAGGATATATGAACATGAATGTTGGATTGGTGTGTCATAACATGGGTAATGAATATCATATGTAATGAGGCTTGATAGGCGATAGTGGGTCATGATGGTGAATGTGATAGTCCCTAAGAGACAAAAATATGTAATTATGTCCCATTGTGGTCTGAACAGGAGGTCCAGATCATGTGCATCTATAATTGGAGATCGATTATGTTGTCCTAGTGAGGTATATCCTATATTATTAGGGCATGTACAACTAAGGAGAGAGAGATGGGGCATGATTACCAAACGAGGTCTTACCTATGACTTGTAGCCTTGTGAAAGGATATTTTTTTACTTCTAAAATCTATTATGACAACATTAAGTAAATGAGATGAAGAAGGTATGTTCATGTGTCAATTGTGGATTGGAATGTTTATGACATCAAACACATGGTTATTATGACATTTTTGTTATTTATTATTATGTTATGGTTGCATAGTAATTTTTTTGTGGCTACATTCTGCTGATATTGTCACAGAAAAAAACATTGTTTATTATTTGGTATATAATGAAATCTGTTGGTGGTGTCCAAGTAATTTGTACTCACACTTATCTAAATAGTCCAAGACATGTGGGTTCTCATCCATCCCTCACATCATGTAGTTACATATTGAGCTAAGGTCATGTTATGTCCTCTAGTGGGATAGGTCACTTAGATGATTGAGATGTAGATGAGATGTGTGTTGGAGTTGTACTAGAGCCTCTATTAAATTATTATTTTCATATTTTTATATTTTGTTTTCATGGTGAGTTATTAGTTCCCTTTACTCATGTTTGAGTCATTTTTTTTAAATACCTTAATATAGTTGGTATCTTATTGGTTTCTAATTACTTTGATTAAATATTGTTCACATGTTTGGATGTTTATTTTTATTGAGCACTGTGATTATAGGGACAATATCTCTTTGGTTCCACATGATAATATCCCTTCAATTAAGAATTTGATTCCATATAGAGAGTCGAAACTGAGTTTATGAAACATTTTCACATGAACCCAATGATTTGGGTTAGGATGGCACAAAATAGAATTAGAGAACTTGATGTCTTCTTTTTTCATATTTTGGGGAGATTTTAGAAATTTTACATAAGAATGTGTCTGAGCATGTGGTAAAATGCATAAATGTGTATCACTAATAACTTTTCCTAGGAAGTCCATCTTATCATTTCATTGGATTAATTTTCATGTTTTTATTTATTAGCATATTCTATTACCTCATGTGATGCATATGTATTTTTTAGGATCTGATTACATATGGATTTGTCTATTATAAATATTGTAAATATGAATTATAAGCATCATACTCTCTATGAATATTTTTTATTACGTGTATGTTACATGTATTTGATCATACTGAAAATGAATAGCTCATTTATTTAGGATAAAAAAACTTATATTGTGTCACCCATATGTGTTCATGATAAAATTATACTGGATAAACTTCTATGTGTGTGAACATCTTATAGTATCTCATGTGATACTATGGTGTGGGGAATCTTGGTCATTTTGATAATTGTAATAATTATAGATATGATGATAGTAATGATGATACATTCTGTCTATGTATAAGTTGTGAAGTGAAATTTATCATTCATTGTAATCAATTAGTGTACTTGGTAAAAAAACAATGTTTGAGTGGCCTATGGATAATTATGGTTCATTTAAGATCCAATTATAGTCTATGTGGTTTTTCACAAATAGTACCTAGTAGAATCATGTTTAATTCAATAGAAAAATATTAACTTTCAACATGGTTGGTCTAAGAGTGAAATAATCATGTAATGTCATGGAGATGTTCTTAGATAATTTTTCATGGGATATAATCCACAGTAAAGCATTTTGAGGGTTTTGTGAAGGACTAGGTGGACATTGAATGTGAATTATAATATAAGTGACTCAATGTCTTATGATTTGTGAAGGAAACATGAGTGATGATATTAATTATGAAGGAATAACCTTGATTTGTTACTTAAATGTTTTTTTTTTGAAAAAATACGCATCTAATATATGTAATATTTAAAATTAGTAATGCATGGACATGAAAATTTTCTTTTGACCCAAGAGTATAGTGTAATTAGATTGTTGGTACTTATGTTACATGATTTGGTTAAGGAGCATTTTTATGATTACTGAATCAATGGAAGGATCTAATGTTTTTTGTCCTATTATTTTGAAATTCAACTTTCTTAATCTATTGATTGATTGTCCTTGGAATTCGAGCATTTAAGTGTTGACCATGGGAGGAAATACAATAGCTTAGCATGAAACCCGTTATATGGGTACTTCGAGGTGGAGTCCGGTAATAACATGTTTTATTTCTAAGGAGGAGTGACTCAAGTTCATACTTTTTTGGGGATGTTTCCTTTTTGTGAGTGAAAAGATATTAATGATTGGGAGTCTAGGTCTATAATATATGAGTTATTAGAAAAATAAATCATTTAGAGTAATGAGTGGTGTTTTCATTCTCTACCTATTAAGGATTCGGAGACTAGGTCATTGTTCCATGAGTTAGTGAAAAAATGAATCATTTGGAGTAATAATTTGTGTTTTCATTCTATATTAGAATATTTGGGATATGTGGGTGTTAATTTTGTGGTTACACATTGGTTATTGAATGAGTGATTGAGAAAATATTATTCATGGTTTTTTCAAATTATATTGATGAGTCAATCGATGTTTTGATGGTAGTTCATTGAAGTTCTCTAATATAATACCATCCTTGGTATTGGGAATAATATTTCAGTATGAAATAATATAGTTTAAGAGAACTAGTGTTCACTGCTTAAAAAGTTTATTCTGTGGTGGAAGACAATGTCAAAAATGGATATGGAAATTGTTGTACATGATAGGATGAAAATAATGATACTCTGATGGTGGGGATCATGATCTTGGCTGTGTGTGAAGAAAACTATATCATAGATGTTTTTTGGTCTGTGTATGATTGACCATTGGATGATCACGTTTACTCTAGTTAAAAATCATTATTAAACCAGTGATTATCTGAATTGTAGTAGAATATTGAATGTTTTTTTGAATATATAGATTGATGGAAAATAGATTTTGACATTAGACACCAGAGAAAAAATATTTCATGATGTGGAGGAGTCATATGGATGGATCACTAACATATGGTTGAGGGCCTTATGGATAGTTTATGGGGATGGTTAACCATCTAGGAAAACTTTTATAATGTGAGTTTAGACATTCTGGTTCATTGGAACTATTTTGAAATGCATTGTATACATTTTTATATTCTCTTGTGGAAATTTTTTATGATAATGGTAACAGTTTTTTTCACATTATTTCTTCTTGTTCCTCACATTATATGTGTTCTCTTGAATTTTTATATACTACAACATTAATGGTTTATAAACCCTTATAGTTTTATGTGGTCATGTGGATGGAATATAATCATTTTTATAATATCTTGATGTTTGGGGGTTTTGTTAATTTAAAGAACTACCATTTCATCCTTTTATGTGTTTATACCTATTGTTGTTGTTAGACACCATTATGGATGGTTTTTGATCCATTTTATCATCTGGTTTCTTCGTCTTTAGATAGAGCTCAATAATGATGTTATTAGTTCATGATAGGTTCAGCATCTAATATTTCTATTGGTTGATTTCATCCACCCACGATGGTGTGAAATGCATCAGTCAGACATTTCTCTTACTATCGAGTGATTTATTAGGGTATAAATCCTTACTGGTAGTATAACTTTATTATAGATGGATGGATCAAATATTGATCATTAGAGAATTTTTAATTTTTGGAATCACTAAAATGTTTTTCATTTTTCATTTCTTACATTTTAAATATCATCTCTTGAGTATTTCTTTATGATGTGTGATCATAGTTACTTCACTGAGTTGAAGATATTTTTTTTCAAAGTCGTTTTCCTCATGTTCCATTGGTAAATATTTAAATTGTGTAGAATCTTGTACTACATCTCTGGTTCTTTTACATGGTTTAGGGTAGTTATCATTGCAGAATAATGAAAAGATAATCACTGTCTAGTGTTTCCCTGAGATCCTAAATATGGTGGCTTGAAATTACTAAGATCATGTCATATTAGGTATGACTTAGATCATTAGAGGGACTATTGAATGTAATTCCTGAAGATGATGAAGTTTTTAAACGTGGATAATTATAACATGCCCAATTTATAAACCCCTATTTTTTATAATTTATTAGTCTTCTAATGGGAAAATATATTTCTTTTTCTAATAAATATTAATCTTACTCATTTATTTTGAGTGTTACATAAGAGAAAAATTATTTTTAAGCCTCTATGTCAGGGTTGATGTTTTATCATATATTGGATAAGGGAAAATAAAATTTTATATAAGCTATATAAGGGTAATTCCATTTTATAAAAGGTTGAGTGAGGGTAATGTACACAAACCATATGGGTATATGGGAATCATATGCACTGTGTATGGCTATATAGTCTTCTGTAAGGGTTTGGTATTTTTTAGAGACACTATTTAATGTTAGGAATGTTCTTCATAAATATAATCCAGAACATTTAAGGGTTTTTGAGGGCATTAAGAGGTTGTATAATGTTATGTCTTTATCGGTGTAAGGGAAACCAAAGGTTGGCTGAAAGTAAACTATGATTTTTATAGGTCGTATAAGGGAAATCCTGTACTGTTCATAAGGGTAACATACCCATGTAAGGGTAATCTGTGTATGGGAAGTAAGATTCTACCACTGTGTAATGGTAAAAAAGATATACTTATGGAACATTGTTATTTAATGTAAGGTATAGTATATTTATGATTATATGTATGGTTGAAACAAGATACTATTATGATGTTTCAATAATGTCATGTATGGGTGATTGTTTTAATCAATTTTCAAATGATCTCCCTCTTTTTAATATACAACACATATAGACCCTTTTTTATTGATTTTAAAATCCAAAAATAATCAGAGTTGATTCATTTGAACAATTTAATTATTTTAAGTTCTTTTATAGACAATTTAGATGATCTAAATTCATTATTTGAGAAAACTAAAAATTATATGGTTAATTTAATTTGTTCTTTTTGTTAATGTGAATTATTAAATGAGTTCCTTCATAAAAATATATGATCACCTACTATATTTAGTGTGGGATGTTTTATTGTGTAATGGAAGTCCGGTTTTAATTTTTTCATGTTTGGTGAATCATTGTTTGGCTAAATTATTTTCCTAAACCAATTTCATGGAATTTCATAACCTCAAACTCTCTCCTCTATTCTGGGTGAAGAGTTTTTACAAATAATTCCCAAAAATCATTTCAATAATAATATTTCATAGATATTTATTGAAATTATATTTTAAAATATTTATAGGAAATGATAATGTTTTATTAAAATAATAACAATATATAATTATGGAAAAAAGAAAAATAGGTATTACTCTTTTCCATATAGTATAATTATATAGATATATAGGTTATTATCAAAAGGTAAATTGAAATTATTTTATATGTATTAATTTGTAACAATCCAAAAAGATATTATAGAACTAACATGTATTTTTTGGAATTATACTTGAGAGTTAAACAATTATCACTTGTTTAGATTTTGTTTCTTTTGGAAACAAAATATACGTAAATTGAGTGGAATTCTTTGATTTTATGATATGTTTCTTCATGAATAAGTTTGATCTATTTAATATATTGTGGTACAAGACTAACTGAGTATAAAAAACTATAATATAGTGTACTATTATAACGTATATGTTAAATCAAATGGTATTAAAAGGAATAAATAAATTATGAAATGAATATGGTTTAAAATTGTACAAAAAATTATTGGATTTGTATAGATTAAAAATGAAATAATAATCAGTTAAATGAAAAAGAAACTTATTCTGAATAATATATATTCCTAAAAGGAGGTCTCATCACTCTTTTCACAAATACTATAAAATTAATTTATATCACATTTATATAATTTATTTTACATACATTAAATATTTTTATAAATAATTTTTTCACAATTAAAATAGAGTGAATTGTTTATATTTTTTTGAAATGGATCATTTTTTGATGAATTGTGAAAAGTACAAGTTTTTTTGAAAACATCCTTTTTTTAAATTATTATAATTATTAATTTTATTTAATAATTATTTTCAGTGTAAATGTTTTACAATGTTATTCTAATATATGTTTTTTATATCATTATAATCAAATTAATTTTTAATTTTGATATTAAAATATTCAATAATTATATAATTTGTTTCTTTGGTAAGAACTTTTTTATCTCATTTGTAGGTTTAATTTTAAATTGATATTTTTACATTTGTGAATGGAATTTCTGAAAATGGACTCCATATTTTTAATAATCATAATTAATATTATATGATAATCTTAAATATAATATAATAGTATAGAATAGTAAAAATTAAAAAAAATCCATTGACCTCGTTATGGATAAAATGAGTTTATCAGGGGTTAACAAAATAGATAATGGTCAAAATGACTAATAAACTACTTTAATTTCTATTTTTTAGAAATATTTACACCTTATATAATCCATATGTAAAAAGTATCTTTTTTGAGCCTTTTTTCTTGTGAAAATCATGGGTGTCACTTTTTCATTTAAAACATTTCAAGTGCGAATTTTCCCCTATGAATAAATGTCCAACCCCTCTCCTCTAATCTTCAAACTCTCAAAAGATTATGGAATAGAATATACCTAACCAAATATCTTAATTAAATCCCATCTATAAATTATTGTTTCCATATTAGTTATAAATCTATTTTATAAATTCCATGGTGAAAAACCTAAAGAGGTTGTCCGAGGAAGGGGTAATTCTCCAAACCATGAATTTTCATTTTACATTATATTATAACTGATGAAAATATTATCCAACTATGATAATAAAATAAAACAATTATACCTATGTATAATAATATTTTGGTATTTTTTATGATAGCCTATACCTATGAAATATTTAAGAAAATGTGTAACAAAACCAATGATCATGTGTATGGAGAACTATAGCATTGCTACCAGATGTAATTTGATTTCCATCCCCAATTCTATTCGATGGATATGATGATGGATTTACTAAATTGATAGTATATTTATGAAAATAATACATTTTAATATTATAATATCATATTTAACATCACAAGTTAAAAATCCATTAGAACACAATAACATCTCTTGGGCATACATATAGACTACTCTTTCCATGTAACCATGTGAATTTTTTTTCATTTTACTTTAACCAGAATGAAATTAATGATATATTTAATTATTATATTTTAACTATTTGGTATATTAATGTTTTGTTAATTTTTAAATATTTTTTTACCAAATTTATGTTCTATCAGTTGGAAAAATAGATATAACGTTTTGGCATACGTACAGTCTACCATCACTATGAATAATACAACTCCTTTTTCCATTTTATCATTTATGGACTATTATAAACACAATTATATAATTATTATATTGTTATTTATATAAATTTTAATATTAATAAGAATATTTAACAATTAAAAATTAAAAATTGTTGAAACAATGAAATTAAAACTTAAATTAAAAAAGTGAAATTATCACCCAAAAGAGTGATATTAACAAGGAAATTCAAATAAATTCGTCACAAGAGAGTACATGTAAATGATATACAGTATTAAATATATATGTATTATTTTTAATATTTTTAAATTCATAATTATTTATTATATAATAGGAATAGAAAATTATTAATGAAATGAAACTCGAGATAATGGTTTCTTACCTCACTTTTACTTCCATGAGGCGTAAGTCATATTTTCCAATAAGTTCAATTGTGTGCTGCATATATTTCACATTATATATTGTATATAATGAATACCTTTAGCTTCATGGTATTTAATGATTCATATGGTGTAATTTAATTCAGGGATATTACAATTCGGAGGAAACATTTCCATTGTTTATTAATATTTCTCACGATTAGGTTTCTAATGATGAAATCATATGGTCTGTATTTCTAAAAACTAATTAATTATACTATAATATAATAATTTTTAATGTATAGATGTTTTCCTATCATTTTACTATCTTTATAAACAAAAGGTACCAATATAATATTTTTAAACAAAATGTACTTCATTTATCTCTTTAGTCAAGAAATCCTTTTCTTCCATATCCATGTATTCTAATATATTCCTAAAATTTACAAAATTATTTGTAAATAGATTTTTTTAAAAAAATTAAATTTTATGAAACTTTTTTAATGGAATATTATTATCATTTTTAAATGATTCTTTTTAATCCTCTTTATAATAGTGTGAATGGAATCTTTTTTAACTTATATACTGGGTATATAATTACCCACCTTCATAATAGCTAATTAAGTTGAATCTTGTTTTGGAATTTTATAAGTATATTTTAAATGAAATATTTCACATAATATTATAGAATGTATAATTTAAGAAAATAAATTTCACAGATAAAAGGATATTTTCCATAACAACATTAATGGATTTTGTTTCAGAATTGTATTCATCAAAATCATAAAACTTTATTTCTTATATGATCCATTAATATAATTTTATAATTATTCTAACCTTATTATTTATCGAAAGAGTTTATGATGTTTTTTAATGTGGATATACTATTTTCAAACCATTTTCAATAATAATTTCATACTTTATTAGGTTTATTGAATGGGGAAAGAATTAAAATTTCATATGTTATTTTTTTTAATCAGAACTTTTAAAATGATTATGATTCACTACATCCATATTTTTAATTCATTAGACATGTTTAGTGTTGGTTGGTGCACCCTATAATGACTTGTTTTAGTGGAAGGTCATATGAGACAAACATGACTATGTATTTGAGTATATACCCATTTATATATGATGTATTGGTATGAGTGATTCATGGTATGGGTGTGATGTTTGGAACTATGAATACAATCACTATGAGATTATTTATTGATGATCAATATGATCACTTGATTAGTTAAAATATACATTCTTATGTTTCAAGCTCCTGTGATTATATATATGGAATTATTTGATCATTATATAATCATTTCATGTTGTTGTCATGTAATGGAATTAAGGACATGAGTTTCCATAATTTACATTTTTATATTTATTATGAATTATTTATGATATATTATATTATATGAATACACTTACATATCAATACACATATCTCCTTTCATGTGTTTCTTTTCCCTAGTAAATCCATGAAGTGATACATGATTGATATGTATAGATTTTCATTAGTTTATAGTGTTATTCTCAATGAAAATACTATGTTATATTTTATGTTTTAAATTATAATATGATATTTATGTGTTAACCATGTTTATGTACACTACTGAGTCATTAATTCCATCTCGATGTTATTACTTTTATCTTATTCCAATTTAATAAAGAAACCACTCAAGCTAGGCTACGTGGTTCGTGGTATTTTTAACAAGATTCAGAATTCCATGGGGAGTAGATTAAATTGATTGATATGTGTCCATGTTCCAAGTGGAAAATAATTAGTAAATTACAATATTTAAATTAAAAACCATGATGTATGTGGTCTCGTGTATTCTACACTATGGTAATATGCATTTTTTTTATCACGAGATGTGAGTTTCGGCACATTAGGTGAACAAAGATTAAATCTCATGTTTTTATAAATAATAAATAATTATTAGTTAATTAATTATCCTTAGGACATAATTAATTAATGGAACATGTCAATTAAGTTGAAATGGTGCCAAGGTAAACATTTTTACTTGTGTGTTGTCTTTTTTTCTTGGCAACTGATAGAAGAGTATTGACTAGTTGTGTAGACCAAGAGACCAACGTTTGATTATTGATCACATGGTCAGTTTGTGTGGCCATTGGATCCTATATTTTATTTTAAGAAACCTTTTGGTGTGTTTCTATGCTAATTGAGACCTAGACCCCATAAGACAATGTTCGATGATTGATAAAATGTTTACGTATTATAGATCATAATGATATTTCATGTCCTTTTTATATTCAAACATGAATATCCTTGATGTGATTCAACTGTATGAATAGAACATGGACCACTGTTGATATTAATCACATGTGTGTATAGGAATTTTATAGAGACTCATTATGTGGTCTTACTGTACATCTGATCTCACCCCTTTTATATGTTTTATTTTCCCAGGATACCGAGAAGTGTATTATGATTGATATATAGGTTTATGATATGGGAATAATAGAATTATCAAAGAATTATTTGTGTTGTGTTTTATGTAATAATGTTTAATGTTGTGTTTTTCTTTGTCATCTATTTTCCAATACTACTAAACTGATCAGTCCATAGAGACTTGATTCATAGTAAACATTCATAAATAAATCACTACCTCCAGGATTCTGGGTTCGGGGTGTTACATATACTGAGAAAGAGAACCCTAGTATTGAAAACAAAAAGTCTATAAATAATATATAAGTGTAAAAATAAAAAATATCTAATCCTTATTATTAATTTTCATTGTTATATTTTGTGTATTTAGATATTTTATTACTAATTTATTTCTATTATTTATTATCATGATTAATGTATTAAAATATAAATTTTATTAATGTCAAATGTGTAGAGACGAATCACATATGAGAGTTCATTAGTTTTTTATTTCTAGTCGATGTTACAATTAATTTAATTTTTAATCACTGTTTTATATATTTACTTTTTTTATTTATAAGGTTTATAATATAATATATTGGGATATTCTTAGATCCATGATCCAATGAATCATGATTTTGATAAGTATAAAAATAATTATTATTATAATTTGTTTTATATTATTTAATTTTTACATTATATTTTAAATATGTCAAACATTGGTAAATTAATTACATTATTAATATATCCCAAATAGTATAGGAAAATTTATAGCCTATGAGGATGCCCATGTCAGGCTGATTGATAATAAAAAGAGTAAATGTATAGTCATTGTAATAATTAGTGTCATAAAAACACTATATAGTGATTTAACAAGAAATATTGAGTGAAAAATACAATATACATTATTATATTGTCAATGTATAATATTATTGATAAGATAGTATCAAGTTTTCAATGAAGGAATAGGTTCAAGTAGAGATATTTTTTGTTTTAAAGTTTCATGAATATATCATGAAAACAAATATAATCATCTAGTGATGCATTGTTATGAAGAGAAAATATAGTATATAAGTTTTACAAATATACTTCAAAAACGTTAAGATAAAAGTGGAGGATTGTGATAATATATGGTGTAATGTGAAAAAAATATACAAATACTTTTCTGTAGTTTATAAATCAATATTTTTATTCTAATGATTCATTTATCATGTATGTGTCAATAAACCATATTTTGCAACAAAAATATATTAGTTTTTTTATTGAAACCATAAAAATATATTCTGTTAAAATACATGGAAACTCCTTGGTTTTGGAAAATTTACAGATACTATAAAGATATGGTATTACTATTATAAATATATCAAGAATTTATTGAATATTAATTTGTTACAATAAACTCAATATTTCATGTTGTGATTTTTAAAATACTACGAGCTACATTGTTTTTCTATTATTATTTATAAATTTAATTTTTTATGAAATTATATAACTATAATTCTATTTAATGGCTCTCCTTTTCAAAAAACATATTCTGTACTTATGTTTTACATTATTAAATGTATAGTTGTGTCTTTTTTTATTCCATACCAAAACGAAGTTTCATCCATTTTTATTCCACCTTTAGAATAGTTAATTATTAAAGGGTTTTAAATCCCCTTAAATAGTATGTATGTCTAGTGTTCTTATTACTTATAAGGGAGTATATAAAAGGCGATGAGTGATGTAGGATTTCATATGTGATATTCTATAAAAATACTTATCATAATTTCTTGTTTATCTAATCACATTAAATTTTTAAATTTTATATTCATCCCCATTAGTATTTACTACATAAATATCCTAGAAAAACAAGTGGATCTAATTGTTTTTAATTTTAAGATTTATCAATTTTTATTTTGTAATACTGTTTTACAAAATGTGTTTTATATAATTTGGATTCATTTATATGTGTTTTTGTTTATATATATGCCATCATCTCGAATAATATAATGAAAATATTTACTAATGTTTGAAATTTTAATTTTTTTATAATAAGTTGTGATAATATTAATTAATTCTTATAATTAAATATGTGCTCAAATAATTTTTACCATATTGAATATATTGATGCATTTTTATGTTCATAATAGCTTTAGTATCAATCATTTTTATGTTACCTATTTTATATATTTTTTGGAAATAAATATAATATTTTTATTTTCATGGTAAACATGTTTGTCGTGGTATCTATATATTGTGTTCACACATCATGATGTTTGTATTAATTTAACAATAACATTGTGATGTATGTTTTGGGAATCTTATTTGGTATGTATTTGGGTGAGTTGGGGTGACATGATATTATAGATCACAATATCATGGTTGTAGGGTAAATATGATAGGTGAACATCATATTTGGGAAATTTAGGTGAAACAATTGGTCTACATATACTAGAAGTAATATTTTGTGAACATAATTTTCAAACTCACACCATCAGAACTATTGGGTATTAGTATTTATGGGTGAGGTGTTTATATTTTTATATAATGAGAAATTTAACTAGTTAGCTGATTTAAAATGTGGTTTAAGCTTATTTGGAAAATAAATTGTTCAAGTGGATTTATTTTTAAGTGTTTTGTTTTAAAGGTTATAAATATTTAGATTTTATATTCATGGTATTTTATTGTATTCTTTTATGGTCATACTACTCGCACAATAATACAAATGGTGGATAACGTTAGTTATATTTTTATTATGACGTTAGTTTTTTAACATAAATTTAAGGCACCAATGTAAAAAAATTGATTGGTTTTATAAACTAATGCCAATACTTAATTACATTTGTTTTTTGGTGTCAATTTTATAAAATAGATATTCCAAAAATACCTAGTAGAATCAGTTTTTCCGTCGGCTTCTATAAAAACTGACACCAAAAAGAACAAAAAAGTCATCGGTTTTTACTAAAAATGATGCCGATTATGATTTTTTTTATTTTTATGTTATATATAATTTTATGAGCTTCTATTTGGATGAACATGGGTCGATAAGGGTGTTACATATCAAAATTTATGGTCGTCTGAAATTGAACATATCTTTGTTTTGATTGATACAACTCATTTCAAAGAAGACCTGAGAAACATGACTGAAAATCAAATATACCATTAAAATAAAAAATAATAATATTGAGAACACATTTCAATTGTTTTAGGTGTTTCCATCAAAATGATATGTTTTTATCATCATAAATATTAGTTATAGGGTAGAACTTATGAAACAATGAAAAAATTTGGCAATAATAAATTTTACACCTCTTTTGGTAAATCTAATCCATATATTATAAATTTATAACTCGATATTATTAATAAATTGTCATTTTAAAAAAGTTAATCTTTATTTTTGGAAATTAATGAAAAAATTAATAACGAAATAAATTAGTAGTAGATATATCGTCTTCATTTATTCGAATGAAGCCACGTTCAAAACATCATTGACTGGAAGACGTCGAAAATGTCGAAAATGAGGAATGAAAGAGGAGATATATTTATATATAATAAATGAAAATTTAGAAATAGGGTGGTATGAAATTGTATGAGGGGCTTTAAAAAGATAAACACTCACTGTAGAAAAAATTCAAATACAAATCTTCCAGATTTGTGGATACTATTTGACAACAGTTTTCTTTAAAACCGACAAAAAAGTAGACTACATTGGGTTTTTGGCAATGGTTCTTTAAAAATAATGATGCGAAAAAGCCATTCAATATCATTTTTTGTGTCAGTTTATAAATAAACTGTCGCTTAAAAATTAAAAAATAGTAAATTTTTTCATTATTTGTTTTAACAATCGACTCCAAAATGTAAAAAAATACATCTATTTTAAATAAACCACTACTAAAAAGAAACAAATCATGTTGGATTTTTAAAACCCGATTCAAGCTTTAAACACTAAATATTTTTTCAGTTTGTTTTTAAAAAAACCAACCCCAAAAATTAAATGTTTTTTAGAATGGTTTAGAGAATTTATTAAGTTTCGACTTCTATGTCATTGATCTAAAACTTAGTTACATATTAATTGTTATGGATTTTAAAATTTGTAATTTTTAGGTCTTCTCCTTGATAATATAAACATTCGACACCAATAAATTGTTTTTCATTAATCTATTACAGCTCTTCGGCCATTAAAATAAATTCTTAAGAAATATCCTAAAACATAGTAATTTTTATTTGTCAGTTTTTTTAAAATATGACGTAAAATTATTTTGTTTTTATTCATTCCATTGATTTTTAGAAAAAATTATGCCAATAAGCCTCAACAACCATATTTTTCATCTATTTATATGAAAAATAAATCATCATTCCAACCTTATAAATAATTTTCCTACTAGTGTAGTCGTGTTTTACTAACCTTTAACTTGTGTATTTTTTTCTCTATGTAGTATTAATTTTTTTTGAATAGTTTGTGGACTAATTTATTTCATATTTGGAATGTATTTTTATTGAATTTCTAAAGAATAAAGGTCTAGAGAATAAGTATATATTTTTTGTTTTATATTACATCAATTTTATTATTCTTTTTTATATTACATAAAAATATATATGACTATTAATTTTAAACATTCGTTGAATTATATTTTGTATAATATGAATTCATTTAGTTATTGTTTTTAAAAATATTATATTTTTTAAAATAATTTTCTATAGATTATTTTATTAAATAATTTATTTTTCCTCTATTTATATAATTCAATGTGTTAGTGGTAAATGGTTTTTCTTTTAATAGTTTTAGTACTACTAGAAGAGTAATTGAAATATCCCTTTAAACCCACCACTTAGTACGTATTTCCTTATTTTGATAACATCATGTTATATAATGTTTAGCTATTAATATTTATAATTATCTATACATTTAGTAGAAAATATATAATCGTGTAATGGTATGTTTTTATCACATGTTTCTTATATATTTTAAAGGGAAGAATGTCGATTCTTAGAGTTCGTTTATGAATATATATACATATTTTATCATGAGCTTGAAATTATGAAGCTTCAAAATTATATGCCTATTGTTTTTTTCAACTACATTATACTACAAAATATGTTTAAATATATATCATTTTATTACATTCTTTTATAAGTTGGTTATATTTTAATTATCACATCATATAATAAGATTTACCTTCAAAAAAACTATTAAATCATAATGTTATTATGTTATCAATGAAAAATATATATATTCTTGTTGATTAATTTGATACAAATTCTATTGAATTATTCATTTTATTCAATGTTATATGACACAAAATCTTATGAAAAATAACTCTATATTAGATTTTTACTTTATATCAAAAAAATGAAATAATATAATCTAAATAATTAAAAAAATAACACCTCAAGATCAATCACTATATTAACCAAATCATAATTTTCTATTTACAAATGCATCTAAAAATTATTTTTTTATAACTCATCTATTATATCTTTAGACCATTATGAAATATATAACATATTGATATAATATAAAATATATCATGTCCCGATTTTATTAAAAAAAATCTAATACATATTTCAAAAATCATTGGATTAACATTTATTCTATAATTATTCATTATAAATATCACAAAAATAGTCATATGTATAAATATTTCATATCTATAACCTGTAAAATTATTATTCAATGATTATATGTAATATATTTATTAAGATTGATAAATAAAATTATGTTTTTTATTACCAATCCTAATAAAAAATTCACACCGAATATATATAATATAATTTTTTCATCATTTTATTTTAAAAATATTCAATTATTTATTACATTTCACCAAAAATAATTTTGTTTAAATATATACATTAATAATAATATTGCTTATTTTAATTAATTCTACATAGGGGTTTATGTCCACATTTATTGTCAAGATTCCTTTTTTGTTGAAAAATTCGCTTAGCATAGGATTCCAAGCCCTTATATGATGTTTAAATCTATATATGGTCTCCTTTAGTTTGTATAAATATTTACCATTTTCATCAACTAAATTTGTTAATGAAAATTTACTCTAAAATAGTGAAACCCCAGACCCATGCCCTAATATCTGGCGGTATAAACAAAAACATTACATACTTTATTTAATGTAACATGTGAAATATTATTTATAACCATCCCTTATTACAGAAATAAAAAATAATTATTCTGTCGCTTTCATCCAAAGTATATTTTTAAGTTAAGATAATTATATAATTACGGAGAAAATAAATAATTACTAACTCCCTTGATTATTGTATAGAATATACTATTTTCCAATTATTTACGGAACTAATTAATTCACAGAAAAAGTCTTAAACATTTCCCAAAAATTCATTCACATGTTTCATCCATAGAAAAAGGTAACATGTAATTAACTTTTCCATAACATGGGGAAATGCAATTATATGAATGGGTGAGATCAAATGTTCAGTAAAAGGAATATAAAACTGAATTAATCCTTACTGAAATTTGGTATTAAAATTATAAAAGGAATTTGTAAACAATATAAAGACATGATCATCTTGAAAATGGTAGGATGATATATGAATCATAAAAAAATATAAAACATATAACAATAATTCCAATTGCATACTAAAAGAAGCCATAATAGTGGAAATAAAACGAATATTATCAATGAATTTTTCCAACGAACATTACTTGAAATGGGACCATAGTTAGGATATCCAAATGTCAGGTCCTCAATAAAATAAACTATCATGTAATGAAAATTTGGATATATAAAAAACTAAAATATTTTTTTTCAAATGGGACCTACCAGAACATCATGGAGATATACAATGATGGCCCCCACATATTTCATGTCTAATTATAATGTATTTACAATTAGAGAAAATAAATAAATAAGACATGAATAGAATTTTCAATAATCATCTAATTAAAATAACAACATGTGGAATTAAATTTTTCTCCATTACAATAAAATTTAATACCTAATCATAAACTTTTGGAGGAATATGGTTCATTGTTAAAAAATATATTATCAACATGACAACAATCCTCTGTTTTAAAAATAAAATATCTGGAATGATAATACTTCTCTCGATGTAAGTAGAATATAATAATTTCAAATTGAAAAAAATACAATCTAAGTATTGTAATGTTTTTTCCCACAATATATAACAATTAGAACACAACATATTCAATTCTAGATAAACATTATAATAATCCATCGGTAGAAAGAAAGCATATTTTTTCAAAAAAAGTACCACAAGAAGTGAGAAATATTTTTCAATGTGAATATATGGAAGGAATGTATATCAAAATAAAAATGAGATAATATACCACAATATAATAAAAGGTTATAATATAACCAACATATATGACTTATTTCATGAAAAATGGTCCTTAGTTAATGAATGAAAATTTAGTTACAAATAACTCATTATATATGGGAAAAAACTAAATTAATAGGAACATGAATAAGGAAGATTCATATGGAAACAAACTCTCATGAAATACAAATATTTGGATTAAAATATATCATTGGGTAGTGAATACTCAACTTATAGAATAAATTGTACACAATATGTGTTATTTCTTGATGAATTAGAATTGAGACCAAGTAAAATCGTGGATGTTGAGTAAAATAATAATCAAAATTGACGGAAAACATAAAATAACAATATTAAAATAATATTCATTATATTTTATCTCAATTTCAAACAATATTCCACAAATAAATTAAATTACTTGATTTTATACAATACATGTTTTCGTGAAATAAAATTATGATGAAAACCCTTACCTCTTATCTTTACTTATATAAGTATAATTTTACATCCCATATCAAAGTAAAGGATATATTATTCACTTAAATTTTAATATTTATAACATATTTTTCCATTGGAACTCATTATTAATGTTCATTTTCAACATGAATTCTTTCAATTTTCAATATTAGGTGTTTTTTGTTTTGATTTTCTAAATTTGTTTCATAAAAGTAGTGTCCATTCCCATTCATCATTAAAATTTCAACATATATGAATCATTAAATTACTGTTAGTTTTACTTATAATTATTAATAATAAATTATATTCATTTTAGGAATGGTTTAATCATTATATTTACAGATTAAATCAATAAAATACATGTTTTAGTGATTCTTGACAATCAAAGTGTGTATTATTAAATAATGAATTAAATTTTGATATAATATCGTAAGAACCAAAAAAGATAATTATTTTCAATTTATTTCATATTGTATGTTTAATTTTGTTCCCATAGTGATTCATGAAAGAAATACATAGAGTATTTCAAAAAGAATATTTAACCAACCCAAACATGAATATACACTAAATTAATGAATTTTTATGAGGAGGATCTATAATAATATAATTATAGAATAATAATATTTATATTATATATTATTAATTATATTTATAAATTTTAAATTTAGAAATTTATAATAATATATAATTTATGTGGAAAAATTATATAATTTTAATAAAATATTATACTCGTAGTATTATTATTTTAAATTATTAAAATAAAGATGATCATCTATTGATAGTATCCTTAATTTGTTATACCATAACCCTAATGATTTACTTTGAATTATTTTGATCCATTGATAATTTCTATATATCCAAATATTTTATACAACCTATGGAAACGAATCATGTTACATCTTGCTGGTAGTAGTCCTTGAAGCACATGAAAAAACAGTTTGTATATATTAGTGTGTATATAATAGGAATAATCAATGGAAATGGCCTTATTATATTATAATTGACATATATTTTTTATATAAATATAATTATATTTCTGTGACTATAATAAATTTTAAATATTATAATTATGATGAAAACTATGTAGTTGTTATTACTCAAGTTGGGGACATGAAATTTCTTTAAAATGTAGCTTGAAATTGGAGCACATAGGGTAACTATGAGGAAAATGTGAGAATGATAGTGGGTTAGGGTTATAAGGACATTAAAATTGACCATTTTTAATTTGTAATTCGAATGTAGGGTGTGTTTTATGTAGTAAAGATGTTACCTTTTTATAAGTGAACATATTCTAATTTTTTAAAGTAACTTGTGGATTTTAAATAATTCCATGAAAATATTCTTGGATTAGTTTCTAAAAAAATGAAAAAAAAATCAGGGAAATGTTTCCTTCTGGAAAAAAATTTCAACAATTCAATTATAGTAATGTCTTTAAAATTTTTTAAGAATTTTTCACTAGGATAAACTCAATTTACCTCTTCTGCATTACCTAAGAAATTAATTTCTTTCATTAGTAATTGATTTTAATTAAAACAATTAATATTTAACATTGTACCAAATATTAGACATATAATTTAAATTTTATTATTATTTTTATCAAATAGAATTTATAATGGTTTGAAATTTTATTTTTATAATAAAGACACTAAATCATATAAAATCTCTTTAATGATAAATAATGTTTTTATAGTTTATATTTATATATATTGTAAAATTATATTGTATAATTAATTAAATAAAATAGGCTTATTAATTATAAAAAATAAATGTTATGATATGGTCAATTTAATCCATAATCAGATTTCCTATAATAAATATTTGATTCAAATAAAAGATCAAAATCAATTTTTTATAAAGATGTAATTTAAAATAATTATAAAAATTATATCACAAGTATAATAAGCTAAAATAATATTTTCAGATTAATTATTTTATTCCTGAAATTAGTTTTTGATAACCTAAAAATATTTTTTATCATCTAGGTTATGCTTAAGTAGTGATAAATTAATGAAAAATGTAGTTTTTTAAAATACCGTATTTTTCTAAAAATGAATCCATTTAGATAATTATCAAAAAACTAATAGTTACCTTATTATTATATAAAAAATTATAAATCATAGATACATTAATTAATTAAAATTTTAGATATTTTTTTAATTAACTTTTAGATAATATCCTAAAACATAATGTAAACTATAATTTTATTAGAAAATGGAATTTCAAAAAATTTACTATTATTATTATTATTTTATATCATTTTCCAAATTGATTGGTGTTATCAAATTATTAATACACGAAATAATCTTTCATTATATTTTATATTTCTCTAAATAGAAATATCAATCACATAAAGATAATTTATTTAATAAGACCTTCCTAAAGAAATATTTTTTTATTCATTTTATGTAAGTTAATTAATTTTGAATTCATATTAAAATTAAAATATAATTTATTAATAGGTCACTAATTATCATTACTTGTAATTCAATTTTTATTTTTTAATTGTGGTTTATAAATAGTTCCGTTTTATCTAGATATATGTATGCTTGAAATTTGGTTATGTTCTTCATATATAGAAATATATCAAAAAATATTTAACTATTTAAATGCAATAATAAATTAATACCATGGGGTGTTACATTGCACCCCCAAAAATTAATTACATCCTAATTTTTTTAATTATTCCCCTTCAAAAATATAAGGTGGTTTATTAAGTACAAATATCTTAATGTATCAACAGTACTAATATTATAGGAGATAAGAATCTCAATAATATGCATATATATATATATATATATATATTTCTCCCAAATATTTGATTAAATCTCCAATAACTCTTTGGTGGGAAGACATATTTTCAATTTCCTTGACTCTATAGTATGACTTGTTCTAAAAGGTTTTCAATGGTTGGTATGAAATATAATTTCACATTTTTCTAATTATTATACATACAAATGAACATAAATAATGATACCATACCCATACATCTCTCACCCACACATACTCGGCTTAGTAGAATAAATTAGGGTCTTTAATCAAAGGATAATGTTGATGAGGAATGATTATCCTCCTCATAATTATCCCTGAGATTCACATTTATACCACATTCGTCCAATTTCATAATATTAGATTCCACTAAAATGACTTATGCATGCTCAAAAATATCTCTTAATGTCATCACTAGATACAAAAAATAACACTTAATATCATTTCATATAGATTATACTGGTCCCTATTAAACTTCTGCCTTAAATAATCCTCAATATAAAGTGAGTAGGGGATATGTGTATTATCAGTTCAGATCCTTCTGTGTAAGATCTCATATTTTACTAGGTAAATCCCACATTGAGTTTTTTTTTATCCTTGGTGGATGAGTCTCATTTAATGATGCATATACATTCTTCAGAAAAAATACATAACATTTGGGGATATATGTTGTTTTGAATTAGTGGGGTCTAGGTATAAATTTTTTATATCAATTTAAATTATTATTAATTATTTTTTTATCTTTGGTTGTGGTTCAGGTCCATATGTGGAATTTGGGGTCAAAAAAATCAGTTGGGAAGTATCACACCATGTACATGGTCTCTGATATGTAAACGCTACTTAATATTTTTTGATCCAATTAAGGTTTTGAATATGTTAAACATCATGTAAAAGGTAAATTCCCGAAATAATTTTGTCACAATTATATATTAATCAATAAAAATGTGTTTATCAGTGTATCAAATTAAAATGAAATACAAGAATTGTAAATGGATAATAGACTATATATTTGTTGAAATCATTTGATTTAAGTGGGTTGTGGATTTTATGGTTCCATATTATTTCGGTGAATCCTTCCCTTTCTTTAAATAGGGTAGCTTCAAATATATTTTAGAGAAACATTCTTTATTATAGACATTCAAATCACACATTTGATACGTAGGGACTGATTTTTTTAGTTTTACATTATATCTATTTGATCTTCATCATTTGCAATGTAATCGCTTGATGGTGGTCATTTTTGGTTTTTATGATTATTGGTTTGATCTAGGATCCATCTAATGATCATAAGTTCCATGTTTTCATTTTTGTAATCCGTTTGGAAGTGTTGGTTGATCATCAGTTAAAGGTAGGGGTCTTAAAATTAACTTCTGAGTTTGTAAAATTTCAAGTATTTAAAATATTTTAATTGCACCGATATAATGTGATCCTAAATTAATTAAATTTCGAAGATTAATTTTCTCTAAAATTTATTTGGATTCGATAGGGTATTGACATAGCTTAATAATAACATTTCAGTGTAAAACCCATTTTTTACAAAAGAATAGGTTAGTTTTTAAATGATTGTTGAGAATGACATGGGATTTGGTAAATTCCGGATATATATTCACATTGTATTGACATTATTATTGATATGACTATCATGTTCTTTGTTTATGAAGAAGTGATAATTAATATGTTTCATTGAAGGATAAATTATAATTTTCATAATTAACTGTTGTTCCTTATTAATATGATATTGTGATATTATTTTTTCCACGACATGTGTTGTGACTTCTATGTTGTAATGTTTATAGAGGGTGTTGGCCAATTTTTAATTCTAAAATTATTATATATCAAGATATTCTCTCATACATGGTGAAATGATTATATATCATGGTATATTCTAAGACAAGTTGATATGATAATATATTTATATATGGATTAAGACTTGATAAAATGATTATATTGGGAGATAATCCCATTGAAACATTATCAAATTATTATATTACATTCTTGGATCTAATAATTTTTTTATTATTTATATATTGTTCACGACACTAATTAATTGATGAAATTATTATATATTATGTTTGAACTTGATTATTGTGATTTATACCATAGTTTTATTTTTATAGTTTCATTGGCATGGTTGTGAGACATGATCAGAGAACTTCTAGAATGGAACAAAAGAAGGTAATATTTTTCTATAGTTTTATGTTTGTGGTTTTTTGGAATGGTTGTGAGACATGGTAAAAGATATTCTGATATAACACCGAGGTAGGTAATTTTTTTCATGGGTTAGTGGTGCTGGTTGGAATGGTTTTCAGTTATTATCAAAGATCTTATGGATCAGTTTTGATGTAGGTTGATGTGGTATTAGTATAAATATATAATTAATATATACAAATTTTACATTAATTAATTCATTCACATATTATATTACTATTTATGTTTTGACATAGTGGTGTCAGCCTATTCAGTTATACCCAGAGCCTACTCGACAATCCTTTTTATAATAGAGAATGTTATATGGATACATGATTAGAAAAAAGGTAATGATACCATGTTGTTGACTGCTTCTTTCTATATGGGTTGTATTTTGGAGACATTACAAATAGGGGTTTCAATACTTGGGTCATTTGAGTCATTATTTTAGTATACTAGTATTTAATTTTTATTTTTTGTACAATTTAATATATTTACATTCCAAAATAAAACAACATTGTTCCCTCATTGTTATTTTTCAATATTCAATTTTCTTTAATTAATTTTTTTCTATTGAATTGAATTATTTATATTATTTATACACTCTAATATTAATTATTATATGATTAGTAATTTTTGTTTTATTATTTTAAACATGGGAATATTCTCCACACAGTACTAATCAGACCTTCACTACTAGTCGGTTTCCTTTAGAGTATGGGGAGGCACCCTTGATGTCCTATAAACAACCCATTTTGACCACGTGAGAGAGTTCTTGATCATGGAATGTTAGCAAGTGGTATCAGTGAACACCATGATAATTTTCAATTTCATTTCTATTTGGAAATGTTGAAAGGATACTATTAACTGTCAGTACACTATAATGATATTTTTCATGTGAGTAGCTAACCCATGTATCCGGGTAAATCTGAGTGCCCATGGTTGGATTGATGACTATACCATTTTCATTTTATAATTAATGATATTTCTCTCTTAGTGATTAACTTTTTGGGTGAGTTTATTGATTTTTTATGTTATTATTTTTCGAGATTTATAGTTCTGGGCCAATATAGAATATGGTGAGGATGAATATATCAAAATACTCACATATGGATATATATTGTAACGAATTGTTCATGCTATGGTCATAAATATTTCATGTGATATATACATTCTTATTAAAAACTAATATTAGACACCTATTTTATATTATGAATGAAAAAAATTAATTTATATGATAATCTAAAAAACATTTAATCCATGTTTAGATAGAACATGAGTGTTGTTTTTCTATTATTTTCACCTATTGAGGATGACTATGTTGTTATAGATAGTGTTCTAAGGTGTTTAGATGTCTTGTAGAGAAAATGCATCCTTTTTATCTTCAAGATTAGTCTTAGGAGAGTGGAAATAATCATGCCACTAGTATTGTTTCACTAGATCATCCTATAATTGTAGAGAATCATATGGCTATTCAACATTGTGTTAAATTCCTTGGGGTCATGAAATCAATGGAATGTGGAAATTTCTGCATCATAAAATTGATTTCTAATATTTTGAGAGGGTGACAATTATATAATCCACATACATTCACTGGGGTGGGATACCTCCGTAATGTCACAATTTGGAAGGATTTATTCCACATGATCAATAATTTTCATTAGATAATATCAGATAAGAAGGTGAAGATTTCTGAATATTTTCATTATAGACCTACCAAGACTTGGTGTGACTTTTTAGAATGTGTATGGAAGTAGGCTGAATTAGTATGGGTGGATTTTGAGATGAAGTTATTTAGGAATTTCCATTGGGGATGTTGATCAGTGAGACAACATAGGATTTCATATACCTAATGTAGGAGGGAATGTCTGTGATGGACAATGTTGATTGCTTCCCTGACCTAAAGTAATTTTACCATCCTTTCAAGTTGGTGAGATATCGAGGGTGTGATGTATTCAATATGGTCCTTTATAAAGAATCATATATTATGTTAACATTTTATGTATAATATTTTTTTTATATGTGAGGAATCACGTACTCATTATATAAGAGAATTTGATAAAGGCCTCGAGTAACGACTTCGGTATTTAATTAGGGAAAACTGTGAACTCTTATTCTTGTGTAATGAAGCATCACTAGGGATGTTTTCTCAAGGGAATAATTTGATAGTGTAGTAATGGAAGAGTTCATCCAAATTATGATCATGTTTCATTACTATATTATTAGTGAGTTAAGATGGGTCGCATGTGGACTCAATGTATATACCACCCTTTAGAGTGCTGTCCTTGTGGATGATTTGACCACCTATATATGTTTATAGAAAAATACAACAATAAAATAGTCGAAGGATATCATGAATGGTACTACAGTTTGGGAAGGACATAGATACTCCTTCTTATACATGTAGTTTTGGTTATGTTATATGTTTTTATGGATATAGGGGGTGTGTTACCCAAGTGTAAGAGTGATAGTACTAGGAATAGAGAATATCTCAGAGCAGTCAAATTAGATCACAGGGAAAATGAGAAAGTTTGGACCATGATTTTCATACTACTCCATCTATTTTTTATATAGTATTGTCTACGATTAAGGGTATGATTCTTGTATTATCTACCCAAGACTATTTTTTGTTTTATATTGTAGAATCACATTCCTTTTTATCAGATTACTTTTTATCAACTCTAGATATTGGTGGCCACTTTTTCGGTCTAGATATGTTTATTCTGAAAATTACAAGTTTCAATTTGATTCATTGTATAAATTAGTTAGTCCATATCAGGATCATATCAACTATTATCATAGGAGATTTAGTTTTATATCTTTATAAGAAGTCATCTATTCTCACCATGGTGGTTGGGATCTTCAAGTGTGTCTTGTAGGACCATTTCAATGTATATTAAATTATCACATGGCTCATATAACTGATCATACTATAGATAATAGTTAAATTCCCCATGATTCCATTACTCTAGTGGTAGACCATGTTCATGATGTTTTTCTTGGTGAGTTATATGAGTTTTGAATAGAGCGATATATCTTGTTAAAGATTGAGTTTTTTTAGGTAGAATAGCCAGTTTCAATACCACTAATATAATGTAATTTATAGAGTTTTGGGAGTTTTTCTTTTAGTTGGATAATCTGGAAGATGACTTATTCATATTTTCTAGTAAATATACTTGAGGTTCTCCAATTATATTTCTGAAGAAGGCAGATGGGACATTCCAATTTTGTCTGGATTATCAAATATTAAACCAGATGAAAGATAATAATTGGTATCCAATTCCGTGTATTGACGATCTATTTGATCAGGTGATAGATGTTAATATCTTATCCATGATTAATTTGATATCAGGATTCCTAAAATTGATGGTGAAAATAACATACATACCTCAGAAATCATTTATTAGAAGGTATGGATTTTATCATTTTGAAGTGATGATGTTTTATTTTTTAAATAAATGTAGTATTAATAACTTTGATGAAGTAGATCATTCATCCTTTTCTAGCCCAGGTTTGGTAGTTTTTAAAAAAAATAATATGGTATTTCTATTTATAAGGTGATCATTCCCCATATATTGACATCGCCATGAGTACATTGATATGGGATTGGATTTACACAATTATAACCAAATAATTTCTTTGTATTGATAAACTAAACATATTAGGGAATTTCATCTCAGAGGAATGAGTTTTAGTATACCTAGAAAATATTTAATTAGAGGTATATTGGGATAAACCCATGAATTTCATTTAGATTTAGATATTTATATGTTTATTAAGTTATTATTGGAGCTTCAATAAGGACATATAAAATTTTGAAGTGTTTATTTTTAGTCTGACTAATAAATGAGTGATGTTTTTGGGTATGATTCTTTTCGGATATATTTTTAAGAGATTAAATTAAATATATCTTCAGCACATATCTTATATTTACCTATTCTTGTTAAATAATATGTATTGTGATATGATGCATTTAGTGTTAGACTCTAATCAGTTATTATGCTAGTGGAATGATTGGTTTTTTATGGTACTGAAGAAATGAGACTGAATGAGGGTATTTACCCAACTGACTATTTTATGCTTGGAATAGTGGAACAGGAATTGAGATTTTGGAGAACTTTTCTCATGGGTGAGATTTTTTTGGTATACATGGACCATAATATCCTTAGGTAAAACATTTATATGTGGTACATGAATCTTCAGTAGAGGTGGGGGTCAAGTATATGTACTCTTTTGATGTCGAGTTGGCTTATACATTAGGTAAGGGAAACATCATTACAAATTAATTTATCAGGAAAACACAAATAATGGTAGAACTAGAGTCCTATGATGAGTGTCAGGTTATGGCCATATTTTCATATATGAATCTACATGTTATGTATTCCTAGAGATGAGTAGCTCAAACATTGATAACTATTATACACGTGCTTCTGGAATGGATCAAGATTGAGTAGTTATCTAATATGAAGGGCTTGATTCTGATTGACTCTTTATATGGTGGGGAGACACCATCAGGATGGTCTATTGTAAGTCAAAATTTTCTTATTTTTCTTGAATTGGTAGGGGTTACTCTGGATTGTGGGAGGAGATGACAAGAGTGTCTCATGATTATATATGGGTTTTATATCCTAGTTTTACAATGATGTATATTGATTTATATATAATTTAATGGTGATTGGGAATGAATGAGGAGGTAGATGTCTTTATGGGGAGATGCATCACCTATTAATTGGTGAATACTGAGAATTAGTGGAAATTGACATTTTTTATCCTTTTCCCATTCCATTGTAGAAATGAGATGCGTTCCTGAAAGATTTTGTGAAAGTATTACTCTAGAAAACCAGTAAGAATAATTCTTTATCGGTAATCATGGACTGATTGATGAGGGTAGTGCAGTTTTAACCTATTAGAGAGACAATAATAGTATATGATATATGTATTGTTAATGTGGGATAGGTAGTTTGGACTCATGGTGGTCCTAAGAGTATTGTTGGTAATAAAAATCTACTTTTCACATTGTGAATTTGGTATGGCCATCATAAAGATATGGGATCCATGATTTTTTTGAGCACACACTATTATCCTTAGATAGATAGTAAATATAAGTGGTCTATTTTGGATCCAAAAGATGTAATATGAACTTTTCTTATGGATTTAAGTGTTTAAAGGGAGTATTATATGAAACTCATGGAGTTCATATATAACAAATAATCTTGAAAATCAATCCAGATGAATGCTTTCATGTTTTTGGGTGGAAGTGCATTCTATTTTCCACATTGTTTTATGGAGGTAGGTGATATAGTTCCTTTTAGACAGAGTCTCATGCATGAGACATCAGAGAAACGTTTATTCGTCATACAATGGTGGGTTACCTTGTAGAGTAGGAATAAAACTAACATTTACCATCAAATATTAACTTTGGAGTTCATGGTTTTTCATCACATTTTCCTTTGGGTGCGACATAGGTTGCAGAAACAATGTACCATGAAATAAGTATGGAGGCATTATAGGTTTTTAAAGGACATTCTAGATGGTGGAAATGGTTGGCCTAGTATCATTCCAATTATAACATTCAGATGTATATAGTTCAATGAATGATGTGTTTCACATGTATCAAATTATGAGATATCATTCAGATCCTTTTCATGTGATAGAAGTACAATATGTCTAGCTTAGTGTTGGTAATTTTCTGATGATAATATAGTTTGAATTTTAGAACACATTGAAAAGTATATCTAGGATACGGTGATTAATTTGGTTTGACTGTTGTTGTAGTAGACTATGATATTTCAAATGTAGACCTGGAAGTGTTTTCTTAATATTAGAGAAACATGGAATGATTTGTTTTCTAAGAACCCAAAATGACTCTTAGAGAATCTTGGTGATATGTTATTATATTTTTGGGAGGTTTTATGATCCTATCATTTTCTAAATATATCCCTCTTTTATTTATTCCATTTTACCCAAGGTAAAAAGGGCTTATTCGGAGATAGAGAGCCTTTTTTTGTAAAAGGATCTAATGTGTGAGGATATTTATTTTTTATTAATAAATTCTTGGTATAAATGTGTTATTTTTTTTTATAATGATTTTCAATGCATTAGATGAATTTGGATGTTCTCTGAGTCACTAATTATAATGTTGTCTCAAAATTTTCCACTGGGTGATTAAACTCTAGGTACATGTTACATGAAATTAACTACCACTAGGAAATTCATGAAATAGTGTTAATAATGAATCCTTTACACATCAAGTAGGCCATACAAAACATGTAAATGATGTATAGGGTTAAATATTAATTTGTGACAATGACTTTTACATTATATCCCTTTAAAATTAAATAGTTTATATGTGATTAGTTTACATGCTGTGAATTTTTTATAAGAAGTAATTTTAATTATATTGTGAATTTCATGTTTTCTCATTCCATCAGTGTAGCCTTTTCCCTCTTAAACAATGAAGGATTCCATGTGCTTTTGGAGAACCATTCCTCTACCCAGATAATATGCTTTTCTTATGTTTTATATTCCCTCCTTTTGTTTCTCATAAAATTTTGGTGTAAACTCTTGACCATTTTTTTGGAATTGATTTTCATCAGGTTTTTAGGATCCTTAATTCAATAATATTTGCCTTCATTCCTATTAGTGAATACCATTTAATTAATTTCCAGATATTCAGTTAATGGTAGGGGTATAGATCGTGACCCTTTTATCTGCTAAATTACATGTATGTGAAATATTTCAATTGCACCAACATAATGTGTTCCAAATGTAATTAAATGTAGAATTGAATTTTTCCTTGAGATTACATTATATTAAATTACATACTATCCTTGATAATGGAAACCATTTCATGGAGAACAACCTCGTTTATAAATTAACTGGTTAATGGATTAATGTGTTTTTATCATTACATGCGATTTATCTGTTGCTTGATAAATATTCACGTCGGATTAGATTGATTTTTCATGACTACAATGTTCATTATATATGACCAAATGATATATGAAATCTGTAATTAAATGATAAATTTAAAATTTTTATAATTTTCCTTTGAGCTATATGATGTGCTACTATGATTTCATTGTGATTATTCCATGTTCTGTGATTTCTATGTTGTAATTTTTATATAGGGAATTGGCCCTATTGACATGATGAAATTATTATATATTGGCTATGCATTACGACACGATGAAATTCATATAAAATGAGAAATTCCATAAAACATTTGTAAATTATTATATACCAAGATATGCACCAAGATCATCTGAAATGATTATATAATAGGCTATGCCTAGTGACACATGCCGAAATTCTTATATACCAGGATTAGTCCTAGTAAATGTTGTAATTATTATATATCATTCCTAGACCAAATATATCATTCAAATGATAATATAGATGGTTAGTTGTATATTTTTTTGATTTGTACCATGTTTAGATGGTTATGGTTATGCTGGAATGGCTGTCATACATTCGGAGAGGAATTCCTATATGGTGATGATGTGGGTCTTGTTTTAACTTATTTATATAGTATTAGTTATGTTTCCATTGTTTTGGGACATGATAAGAGTAGTTCTAACATTTTGTATATGGATGTTATGTTTTTCATGGTTATATGGTTATGGTTGGCTAGCTTTTTTGACATTCTCAGAGATATTCTAGCATGGTGTTGAAATAGGCTCCTATAGTATTAATTTAATAGTTTAATTAATTGATACAACTACCAATTTCATTAGTGAATACACTTATACTAACAATTTTTTATGTTTAGACATGGTGTTTTGAACTTATGGATTTATACTCACACCCTACATGAGATTCCATTTGTTAATAGTGTATACTATAAGGATGCATGACTGAACAAGGGAATGGGATATTGTTGTTGATTTTTTCATGTTGGAAGTGATGGAGTTTGGGAATGTGACTAACATGAAGTTTGGGATGGGGAATTTTGGGTCTATATTTATACATGGTAGTATATTATTTTAATTATTTCTTGCAATAAATTTAGTTACATTCTAAAATAATATCATATTATTCCGTTATTACATTATTGGTTTATAAATTTGGTTATTATTATTTGGTTTTCTTCTCTATTGAGTCATATCTATTATTTTTACACTTTAATATTTATTTTTGATGATTATTTTGATTTTTTGTAACTCTCTAACTAGTTGGTATGGTCTCCTCACCATACATATCACACCCCCTCTACAATTACTTTTCCTTTGGAATTTTGGGTTGTGAGCATTATAACTTATAACTAACATGTTTTGGCCGTGTGAGAGAATTCTAGATTAGGGGACGTCATAGGGTGGCAGTTCATATACCCATTCATGGGAATCTATGATCAGAAATGATTCCAACATATTCTATAAGGGATATATTTTTCTGGGGTATTGAATATAATTTATAAAATACTATCAACCTCAATTTCAAAAGTAAGTCTCTCCCTTTTCTACCTCACATCTATGTCCTATTACATTAGAATATAAAACCGGGGTTTATATTCTAGTTACACTACATGAATTTATTTAATATCTTATTTTTATACATAATTAATTGTATGTGTTTATGTTGAATTTATATATAATGATAAATATTATTTTTTGTGGTCTTATAGTATTGTAGTAACATTAAAATCTCTATGAAGAATATGATGGTTGTAGAAATAATTGTAATCCAATTCTCTACACTAATATGTTTGGGGTACTATGTTTATGTATCAAATAATAAAGATTCTAAAAAATAAAAAAAAATCTATTGGAAGAATAATCTGATTTATATCTTTCTAAACATAATCTTGGTGTAAAATATTCATTCTACGTAATGTTTAAACCTGTATTAATTTAACATGGGTAGTGAAATAATAGAAACTAAATAGTTAAAATATATTACAGTTACTAAAATAATAATATAATAAGGATTCTAAAACATTTGAGTATACGAGAGATTACCATTTTTATTTTCATTTCACTACCCACTTTTTATAATTAGAGTATCATAGGATTTCTTATATTTCCTTTCTTTTAGTGGATTATAATTTTTATCAACATTGTTATCTAGGTCATTATAGCATCCCACCTTTTTTATCATATAAACTTTAATTACATTATACAAAATTGGGGATCTTTAAGGTTTAGTGTCTTGGAAACTAGGAACTTAAAACATGAAAACATAAAAAAATCATCTTAAACACTTGAAAGTATTCTCCTCAGGTTCATCCTAGGTTCATTACTGCATCTCATAACCTGGGGACATACATCAAAAGAAAGGGTGACAAGAAGGCCTATTAAGGGAAACAAGAGAAACATTTTACATGTGAGCTTGAGATACTAAATAAGGTCACGAAAAGAACATTAAGGAATGAGAAAAAAATCATGAGATTTATCATAATAAAAATAAAATTTTTCCTAACATGAAGATGTGGATACAAAATTTAATATTGACAATCATTTTGATTCACTAAGGTCCATCCCCAAGGTGTCATTAAAAATTACCAAGCTTATTCACCAAGGTATCGGTCTAAATGGTCATCTCTAGAGATTACGTCATTACCCAATGCATTGGAGCACTATCTGGGTGCACCATTGAAATTTCTTTATTATCATGTGAGCCACATATATCATCATCAATCATTTCATAAACAACCCATATAGGAAAAAATTGAATGGGTTTCATTTCATAATCACAACGTTTTAAAAACTATTTTAAAGACATGATTTTTACCTCACATTAAACCCACAGAAAGGGAGAGCGGGTATCATGTATGTAAATCCCAGAATTTAAAATAGAACAACATGGTATATATGTGAATACACCTACTGAAGAGAGAGCTTTTAGTATTCACTTAATAAAATAAAAGAACTTTAGAAAAAGAGAGAGACATTTTGAGACGGAAATTCTACAGCATAACAGCTATGTTTCGGGGTTTTAGAAAACATTGAAAAGAGAGGGGAAATGGGTCAAAAAATAATAAATGTCCCATAAAACAGTAGAGGGACATAATATGAATGATATATGAACATGGTAATGAAATTTAAAGGACATACCATTTGAAATGACAAATATATAAGGAAGACAAAAATTAGATTTCTCTTATGAAAATCCCGCAGCCTAAAGGCGTCACTTAAACTTCAACCAAAAATGAATTGACAAGATCAAATCGGGACTCTCATAAAATTAACATAAGAGTTAAGTATGATAAATATAGAGATCATACCTCAACATAATAAAAATATATTTTAAAGACTTGAATGGAAAATAGATCTTGAAAATGAGAATGGTGAAAGAATCCCTTAAAAATTCGGCAGCCTAACAGCACCACTTAAAACATCAGAATACTGAATTGAAGAGATAGAATAGGGTCTATAATTATATGAACATACGATTTAAGTATTATAGATATAGATATCATACTTAAACATAATAAATAGGAACATGAAAGACCTGACATGAAAATCGATCTTTAAACGAGAAAGGTGAAAGAATCCCTTAAAAATTCTGCAGCCTAACGACGCCACTTAAAACATCAAAATACTGAATTGAAGACATCAAATAAGGTCTCTAATAATTTGAACATAAGATTTAAGTATGATAGATATAGAGATAATACCCCAATATAATAAAAATTAACTTGAAAGACTTGTCATGAAAATAGATCTTGAAAACGAGAAGGGTAAAAGAATCCCTTAAAAATTCGGCAGCCTAACAACGCCACTTAAAACATTAAAATAACGAATTGAAGAGATAAAATGGGGTCTCTCATAATATGATCATAAAAGATCAGTATTATAGATATATAGATCATAACCAAGCATAATAAAAAGGAACTTGAAAGACATTACATGAAAATAGATCTTGAAAAAATTAGAAGGGAGAAAAAATCTGTTACAAAACATTCGGCAGCCTAACGGTGCCACTTAAAACATCATAATACGAAATAATCAGAGTAATAGGGGATATCTAATTATATGAACATTAATAGGGATGTAAGAGGAATATAAAAGAACATCCTTTAACATAAGAACATGGAGCATTAATGAAATGACATAAAAGAGATTACTTGAAAAGAAAGAGAGAGGTCAGATCCTTTACCTTAAAACGTAACTCTTAAAACTCAATGGTTGGGACCTTGAGGGATTGGGGCACCTTGGGAGGACTCTTTGGGAGGTAATGAGACCTGAAATTCGTTGGGTTATAGTGGGGAGTCGAATGGATGAGAGGATGGCTTGGTATTTATAGGGAAAGTGAGGGGACAAGGCATTAATGGCCAAGAGACACCTCATTAGTGGTTTTGACAAAACCATGGGATTTCCCATGGTATTTGCCCATGGTATAGCCACTCGGGACACCTAATTCAATAATTCATCCCATTTAGTCGACCATACCTTAAAATATCTGATGGCATCATCATGAAACAGTTATGATGTCATTAAACATACCGAAACCCTAAAACTGTATTTTTACTATTCACTAAAAATTCAACTGTCTCAAAAAAATCCAAAAATTTCACATTAACCAAATATGAATGCACTGATTTCAAAAATGAACTCCATTTTATAAAAATAATTTTCTAAATATTATTAATTCAATTTTTAAATAAATACACTATTCACCAAAAATTAATTTTTTCAGAAAATCCCCAAAAATTACCTTGACATAATATCAATGCTCTGAGTTCAAAAATGAAATCCATTTTATAAAAATAATTTTCTAAATATTTTTAATTTAATTATTAATTAAAAAACACTATTTGCCCGAAAAAACTAATACTTGGATAATAATTTATGAAACCGTTATTTAACCATTTTATTGAATCACATTACCTAATCAAGGTGCCTAGATTATATTAATACTTTCTTTAAGTGAGATTACAAATCCATTTGGTCACATTACTAATCCTAAGCATAAAATCACTATTAAGAATTTACTATTCATCAAAAATCATGTTTATCTTATGAGACACTAAATTTCGTACTGGACAAAATTATAGAAGACTATTTTTGAATATCATTACACGTTTTTAATTATTTAAGGTTTACATAAACATTTTTAAAATTTTGTTTTTCTAAAATTCATCAAAAATATACATAATCTATTTATCCGGTCATTTGAAAATTCCTAAACTTCATCATAAGAAGAAATCCCAATTTTTTATTTAAAAAAAAGTATTACACAAGGTAGTTATGGTCACCTTACATACCCCCTTATCACACCAGCATAGGACCTCAGTGTAATGTGTGCTAAGGTAAGAGAATCCGAGGGAGGCTCGACCAACATCGCATGAGTAGTAATTTCTATCAGTTTGAACTTCTCACAAAGGAAATTCCATTCTAGCTTCAGACAATGATGTTCATCTTGGGTTTGGACCAGAGCAAAGCCCAGTGGTACTACCTCCTTCCCATGTTCTGTTAGATGGGCTTCGATCGGTCCAAGACTACTAGGTGAGGCCATCAAATCTTCTTTCTATATTAATTAACCAAGATTACTTGTATTTAGAGACAATAATCGAAACGTTTCGTTTACAGCGGTCATATTGACCAACGGTCATATAACAGTCAAAACCCAATGGTCTTATTTTAATTATACTCGTTTTATCAAATGATACATTTTTTTTGAGTATAAAAACAAAATAAAATAACACACAAAATTAGGAAACATGATTAATTCAAAATTTCGGGTCGTTACAATCTTCCCCCCTTAAGAAATTGCGTCCTCGCAATTTTTAAAATTGGGTTTTGAAATTTCATTGAATGTCCCACATCGTAAAAGAAGTCAGTAAAAAAATTACTTTAAAAAAAGAAAGGGTTGTACAAAGGTCACTCGAGTTAACCCACACTAGAAATCCATGTAGGAAAACATGGACATGGAGGAGAAAACAAAGGGTCATGCTCTGAGGGAGAGTGAAAAAAAACATGATTAGGAGAATGTTAACCATAAGAAAATCCCATACTTGTGATGTGTGTAAACGGTATTTGATTACCTAGTAGGAAACAGAAACCAACAACATTTTTGTTTTACGTTCCATTTCATAATTTTTAGGAATTCATTTACTACATAGAAAAAAACATAAGAAAATATACCTAACGTCAAGTAGAGTTTCATCCTTTAATAAGTCTCTACCAAAACTAATCTTTTCTTAAAATGATGAGAATTCAAAAACACTTGGTCTCATCAAAAGCAAAAGAATAATATTCTAGAGAATCACATAATCCACAAAAGATTAACTATCTATTTCATCTCTCTTTAAACATTATCCCATGCAACAGAAAGGTTAAGGAAAAACAACTCTTCAAAAAGAAACAATCCCATAGGAAAAGAAACTACTTTTTAATCTTCAAAGTTCCATGGTACTACCCAAAGTTCATCATAGACCATTCCATAAATAACGGTCCTTAAAATTACTCAAAATAAACCAAACTAAGATTGAAACCCAAATACAAGAAGGATTTGATAACATAATCTTCCAAAATAAACTTCATTGTTCATCTCCAAACAAAATCAACCACTCCTAACATCTTATAACAAACTTAGCTAACCTAAACATATTTTACCCATGATAGGTTAATCATTCCCATAAGTAACCTAAATTACTATAATTCCACCTTAAATTCATCGATACTTCAAAATATATGTCAACCTTACCCCTCAATGAAAATACCCTATTAATCTATTTACCTCGATCATATAGGGTCCCCAAAATAGTGAACGTCTTCCAAAATAATAATCATCTTTTAATCCCCTAATCATATCTCTCATATTAATACGACAATCGTCGCTTTTCCTATCATGTTGGTTGTTGGGACATGTTCTTCCATTTCACTCCATTAACTAAGAAGATAATATATAATTAGGGGCTTAAATACTTATTAAATAATCATTAAAATGAACATAAATCATATAAGGATAACTTGTAGAAGAAACGTATACCGTAACGTGTGATCCCCTAGGGTTCCATCTAGGTTATCCATGATCATATATTCTTATGTGAATCTTTATTTTATTTTATCTTTGTTCCTTCAACAATGGTTCATACTAAGCTTATGAATTTACCAAGGCATATCCCCCAAGAGTGTCGTAACCAAGAGTGCAGAAAGGCCCGTTGTCGTGTACCAGTTCCTGTTTGAGTCTAGATCAATGTGGTGTTTTCGGGTTTTACCCCTATGTACATCTGTGCCAGAGCCACCTTTATCTACTCGTATCCCGACAGGGATGTATTTTCTTGGCAACCCATTACTAAATACTCACCAAAATACCAGGAATATTTCCTATATAAAAACTTTTCTATAGGATTCTTCCTAATGTTTTCATATCCTAATTTCCAAAAATAACTAAACCATAATTTGATTCTAACTATAGCATCCCACCTTTTTATCACATAAACTTTCATTACATTATACAAAACTGAGCATCTTTAATGTTTAGTGTCTTGGAAACTCGGAACATAAAACATTAAAAACATAAAACATTCTTCTTAAACACGTGAAATGATTCTCTTCATGTTCATCTTAGGTTCCATACTGTATCTCATAACCTGGGGACATACATCAAAAGAAAGGGTGAGCAGAAGGCCCAGTAAGGAAATCAAGAGAAACATTTTACATGTGAACTTGAGATACTTCAATAAGGTCATCAAAAGAACATTAAGGCATGAAAAAGAAATCATGAGATATATCATAATAAAAATAACATTTTTCTTAACTTGAAGATGTGGCTACAACTTTTAATAATGACAATCATTTCTTTTCACCAAGGTCCATCCCCAAGGTGTCATTAAAAATTCCCAAGGTTATTCACCAAAGTACCAGTCTAAATGGTCATCTCTAGAGATTATGTCTTTACCCAATGCATTGGAGCGCTATATGGGCGCACCCTTGACATGTTTTTATTATCATGTTAGCCACATATATCATCATAAATCATTTCATAAACAACCCATATAGCAAAAAGGTAATGAGTTTCATTTCATAATCATAAGGTTTTAAAAACTATTTTAAAGACATGATTTTTATGTCACTATAAACCCATGGAAAGGGAGAGCCGATCTCATGTATGTAAATCCCAGAATTTAAAATAGAAAAAATTGCTACATATGTGAATATAGCTATATATAAGAGAGCTTTGAGTATTCACTTAATAAAATAAAATAACTTTAGAAAAATAGAGAGACATTTTGAGACGGAAATTCTGCAGCATAACGACTATGTTTCGGGGTTTTAGAAAACATTAAAAAGAGATGGGACATGGGTCAAACTATCATAAATGACCCCTAAAATAGTACAGGGACAGAATATGAAGGATATATGAACATGGTAATGAAATTTTAAGGACATAACATTTGAAATAAAAAATATGGAAGGAAGAAAAAAATTAGGTTTCACTTATGAAAATCCCGCAGCCTAACGACGTCACTTAAACTTCAACCAAAAATGAATTGACAAGATCAAATAGGGTCTCTCATCATTTGAACATAAGAGTTCAGTATGATAGATATATAGATCATACCCCAACATAATAAAAATAAATATGAAAGACTTGACATGAAAATAGATCTTGAAAACGAGAAGGGTGGATGAATCCCTTAAAAATTCGGCAGCCTAACAACGCCACTTAAAACTTCAAAATACTGAATTGAAGAGATCAAATAGGTTCTCTCATAATATGAATGTAAGAGTTCAGTATTATATATATAGAGATCATACCCCAACATAATAAAAAGGAACTTGAAAGACTTGACATGAAAATAGATCTTGAAAACGAGAAGGGTGAAAGAATCCCTTAAAAATTCGGCAGCCTAACAGTGCCACATGAAACATCAAAATACTGAATTGAAGAGATAAGATAGGGGCTCTCATCATATGAATGTAAGATTTAAGTATGATATATTTATATATCATACCCCAAAATAATAAAAATTAACTTGAAAGATTTGACAAGAAAATAGATCTTGAAAACGAGAATGGTGAAAGAATCGCTTACAAATTCGGCAGCCTAACGACGCCTCTTAAAACTTCAAAATACCGAATTGAAAAGATCATATGGGGTATATCATCATATGATCATAAAAGATCACTATGATAGATATAGAGATCATACCCCAAAATAATAAAAAGGAACTTTAAATACTTTACATGAAAAAAGATCTTTAAAAAATGAGAAGGGAGAAAAAATCCGTTACAAAAATTTCGGCAGCCTAACGGCGCCACATAAAACATCATAAAACAAAATAATGAGAGTAAGAGGGGATATCTCATTATATGAACATAAAAAGGCAATTAAGAGGAATATAAAAGAACATCCTTTAACATAAGAACATGGAGCATAAAATAAATGACATAAATAGATTACTTGAAAAGAAAGAGAGAGGTCAGATCCCTTACCTTAAAACGTAACTCTTAAAACTCAAAGGTTGGGACCTTGAGGGATTGGGGGCACCTTGGGAGGAAACTTTGGGAGGACTCCTTGGGAGGTAATGAGACCATCACTTCGTTGGGGGAGAGTGGGAAGTCGAATGGATGAGAGGATGGCTTGGTATTTAAAGGGAAAGTGAGGGGACAAGGCATTAATGGCCAAGGGACACCTCATTAGTGGTTTTGGAAACACCATGGGCTTGCCCATGGTATTTGCCCATGGTATTATCCACTAGGGACACCTCATACAATAATTCATCCCCTTTAGTCGACCATGTCCTAAAATATCTCATGGCATCATCATGACACAGTTATGATGCCATTAAACATACCGAAACCCTAAAACTGTATTTTTACTATTAACTGAAAATTCAACTTTCTCAAAAAAAATACCAAAATTTTACATTAACCAAATATCAATGCTATGATTTCAAAAATTAATTCCATTTTATAAAAATAATTCTTTAAATTTTTTTAATTTAATTTTTAAATAAATAAACTATTCACCGAAATTTCATTTTTTCAGAAAAAACCCCCAAAAATTACGTTAACATAATATCGATGCTCTGAGTTCAAAAATGAAATCCATTTTATAAAAAAAATTTCTAAATATTTTTAATTTATTTTTTAATAAAAAACACTATTCACCTGAAAAAACTAACACTTCAATAATAATTTTTGAAACCGTTATTTAACCATTTTATTGAATCACATTACTTAATCAAGTTGGCTAGATTATATTAATAATTTCATTAAGTGAGATTACTAATCCATTTGGTCACATTACTAATCCTAAGCATAAAATCACTATTCATAATTTACTATTCATCAAAAATCAATTTGATCTTATTACAATCTAAATTTCGTACTAGACATAATGGTAGAAGGCCATTTTTTGAATATAATTACTCGTTTTTAATTATTTATGGTTTACATAAACATTTTTAAATTATCGTTTTTCTAAAATTCATCATAAATATGCATACTCTATTTATCCGGTCATTTGAAAATTCATAAACTTCATCATAAGAAGAAATCCCAATTTTTAATTTTAAAAAAAGGATTACACAAGGTAGTTACGGTCTCTTTACATAGCCCCTTATCACACCAGTATGGGACCTAAGTTTAAGATTTGTAAAGGCGAGATAATCTGAGGGAGGCTCGACCAACATTGCACGAGTAGTAATTTCTATATGTTTGAACTTCTCGCAAAGTGGATTCTGTTCTAGCTTCACACGATGAAGTTTGTCTTGGGTTTTGTTCAGAGCAAAGACCATTGTTGCTACCTCCTTCCCATGTTCTGTTAGATGGGCTTTGATCGGTCCAAGACTACTGGGTGAGGCCATCAAATCATTTTTCTATATTAATTAACCAAGATTACTTGTATTGAGAGACAATAATAGAAAATTTTAGTTTACAGCCGTCATATTGAAAAATGGTCATATAACAGTCAAATCCCAACGGTCTCATTTTAATTATACTCATGTTATCAAATGAAACATTTTTGTTGAGTATACAAATAAAATAAAATAACACACAAAATTTGGAAACATGATTTATTCTAAATTTTGGGTCATTATAGTCATCATTTAGTTCAAAAATTATAATGTATTATCGAATGTCTAATTTTGGTTCCATTGAGTTGGGTTGTGTCATACTTCCTTACCTAATACTCAAAATACAGAGCCAAAATCACCATGAAATTTCTTAAAATTCTCTAAAACCAAAAATATTTTAAAACTATGCACTGAAAATCCAAATTTCCCATTCGTAAATAAAATTAATAATTCCTTCAATAATATATCCTATTATGTATATGTTGGTCAGAGTGAGTAAATATAGACGGTAAAAAATTGAGTTTCCAATATTAAAATCTATTTAAAAACAATTAAATATAATCCAAAAATTCATAAAAACACCCATTTAATCAAAATAATAGAAATATAAAATTTCACCTTTTTAATAATTTCTCATGGAGGGAGTGATTATCAGTTAAAATAATCATTTTGTATCACTATATAATATTAAACAAAATTACATGATGAAATAATTCATATAACCAAAAATTTATACTATCTATGGATGAAATGTTTTGTTATATATTTTATGAATTTCTAAAAATTAAAATATGAAATGTGCTAAATAAAACTAATAAAACCCATAGTGGAATTAAAAAAGGGTTTCGGTCTCAAGATGTGGCTTAATCGCCTCTACTTGAAAATCCCATATATAATAATAGATTATTAAACAAGAAATATTATCTATAACATGGATCATGTTTTACAATCAATATCACACAAAGGGGTCTAAGTTCAAAGTCTCTTACATAGTTATACATGAGAATGAAATGGTACAATTTCACAAAATACATCTTCCATAATTATTCAAGTGAATATAACAAAACTGTTTAAGATAATGTTTTAAGCACACTCCAATTTATGATCATTTGACATTGTGTATAGATATATAGATTAAAACAATAAATTTCTCAAAATTTAAGCCTAAAATTTAATGAATAATAGATACATAGATAAAAATTATGTTAAAGAAAATTTTGTGATAGTTTAGTATTTATGATCCATGTAGTTTTCCTTTTATAAGACCTCAATTAGGTTTCTCCAAATCTACAGGAAAATAGAGTTTCATATATATTTGAAAAATACTTATGTTTTTGTATGTAAATTTCCATTATTAATTTATCATGAGAATGATATAATCCTCATAAATGTATCCTTGATGTATCTATTATATTTTCTTTATATGATCACATATTTATTCACACATGTGAGAATGATAGTTTTGTAGAACATATAACCATATATATATATTAATCCATTGAATATTTTAAATAAATCAAACCTAGATCCTTATATTTGGTATTAAATTAAGAGGTCCCAGATTTTACAAAAATGCATCCCTGATATTTTTTTAGAATAGTGATTCATGAATCCACATGTTTCATTAATGAATTAATGTAAAAAACTATTCATTGGAACAATTAAATTTTACTAATGCATCTAAAATGAAATTGTATCACTCCGGTGGTAGATCCTCACTTGTGGTAGATATAGTCTACTGCTGAGTGATCTTTAGAAGTATATATTCTCTAGAAGTAGATGTTCTCAGTTGTTCGATCTAGTCTAACAATACATCAGTCTTGTGATAGATGAACACTAGTGATATATGTTCCAATGGTATATCTAATCAGTGGTTGATATTTCAGCGGTAGATATTAAACAATATAGCATTCAATGGAATTTCATTCAATGGTTGATTTTTTGTGGTTGATCATCATTGGTAGAGTATCATTACCTGATATGACATTATAAGATATTCAGTGGTATATCTCTCAATGGTTGTTCAGAAGTTGTAGATCAATCAACACAAGACATGTTTTACAATTTATAGATTTCCTCAATAGCAGATATATTAAAAGTATAGTCTGAAGTTAGATGTCATCTGCTGGTAAATCTATCATAACTAGTGTTATATCATCATAAACAACCATATATATATATATATATTATCTAGTGGTTGATCATCAAAAAACAAAACATTACCCTATATTTAAATGAGAGTGTATTTACTATCATAAAATATTGATCTTATTTAAATTATTATGATTATTTTGGATCCGTAAAACAAGGTGGTGATAACCATAACACCTATTTGATTATCACAGATCACTAAATTTTATAAACATGTATAAGAAAAAATATACACAATGACGAATAAATTTAAATAATGCCTATCATAAATTCTGAAATTTATAATGAGATATAACACATTAGACAAATATTTAGAAATACAAAAAATATAATTAGAATCCTAAATTACATCTTTTAATACTCCTCCTATTAAGATTATCAAAATGATATGGATATAAAAAATAAAATTAAATTTATGAAATAAAAATAAATCATATGTAGTTTTCAATAGATAATAATGTCAAGGATTATAGTCTCAAAAGTAATAAAAGGGTATATAGATTCTATATATAAATCTAATCCAAATCTGATCCACAATCAACCTATTTAGATGAAGTGTCCACATGGTCTTATCCTTAACCTAAATCTAGAGGCTCAAAGGTGGATAGTGAGGGTGAAGAGGTAGTATGTGAATGCTCTCATATGGAAATTATAATGAGACTATGAACATATTTATCCAATGTAACTCTAAAAGGTCGAAACATCGTAGGAATATGCATAGATGATGGTGTAAAACTATGATCAGACACATGAATGGATTTAGGCACCACCACTGTAGTCCCAAATTATTACAGAAATAGATTCCCAATGTTAACAATAGTGGTAATGATGTTGTCACCATTATCCATTTCCGTAAAAAAGACCTTCATTTATTTGATTTTTCTTGAGTAGAATGGATAATAATTTTAAATGATTCACATATTCCTTGATGACCTTAGCCATATGAAGTATCCTATGATTTTGAGCGTGAAACATTAAATGATAAATGAACTCATTCATTGTATGATCATGTAATGGAGATAATTAATAACTCGAGATAAAATCTTTCTATCACTTTTATCTTCATTAAAATGGTACCTATCAAATTTATAGATATTCTCACTATGGTACATTATTTAATGACTCTCTTACTATATAAAGTAATATTGATGGAACATGAAATAATTCAACTCCCATCTTAATATCTCTCAAATATTTTAAAAATCAACTGAAAAATTAGGTCGCTAAGTAGTGGAAGTAGAAGCGCCCACAATAGATATGTTTTCCAACCTCTCTATAAGTAATTTATAGACTAAAATAATGAATCCAACCATATAATAAAAGATAAAATTAACTTCTTATATCTAATAGTATAACTGCATGTTCTTAATCTCCGAATCTTTCATCCTCAGGATCAGTTTAGGATGACTGTCAGACATAATCAACTTGAAAATTAATGTAATATAGGAATAATATATCATGAATTCATGACAAGATGTGGACCTAAAAATCCAAATAATATATGAAATAATCATGAAAATAAAATAATTTATTTAAACCTTAGATAAATATTTAATAAGAATTGGATAAAGGGAAGATGATGTGTAATCCTCTCAGAAGTTGTAAAAAAAGCCTTTACCTTTCAAAACTCATTTGTATGAACTTTTCTAGGAATGTAAATCAACTATCCAGCCACATCTATCTATTCCACCAAATATCACTCAATTTCATTTCTATAAGTAGTTATTCAAATTCCAATATGATTGGGTGTACATATATGTTCATCATCACCACCCCTACCATCACCATTGATATCAAAATAATATTAGGATATTTCTAGTAGAATGGAACCATGATATGGGTTCCTGTTGGATGGTTATTCATCCTCAACTATGACTTAAACTACTTCTTCATCGTTGTGAACTGATTTCTTACTAGTAGGTAATGGAGCATATTTTCCCAAAATATTTTCTCTAATATCAACACTATAAAAATCATCAACATCGGACTAATCCTCCAAAAATATTAATTTATAACAATTCCTACCTAAGGAAGAAGTACCATGAGAGTTATGAGTCTTGTCTCCCTCATCATCATCACCGTACTTTTCAAAAACATCATAGTTATTAGTCCCATCACCATAAAATTTTTATATGAATCATATTAATATATACATTCAACTATATATTTTAATATCTAAGAAGATATTTCAAATAGTTATTCATCTAAGACTTCAGTTACTATTTTTTATCCCTCTCTAAGATGGATTTATGATACAGTAAGTAGAATGGATTAATTAATATATCCATAAGATTTATAGGGGCACTTGACCACATCTTGTTCACTCACATACTAAAAAAAATAATACATTAATTTTTTTCTCTAACTAGATAGGATTCTTCTTCAAACTAATAGTTATATGAACAGATCACAACATCATCATGTTCGATGCTAGGATCAACTATATTCATAGGTATCTTGCGATTTTGTAAAAGATTCAAATACACATAAATATTTTCATTTTCAACTACCCATCTCTTTATACATGGCTCTAATCAACCATCATCCTTTTTCAGGTAGAAATACCTAAACAAAAACCACCACAACTAAAAAAACATATTCTTATTCAGTAATTGTACTATTGGATTCCAATAGTGAAAAAATTATTATAGAATGAGTCATGGAATTTGTTCTTAATGAGGTATTTATGATTAAATAATGTTGACCATAAGATGTTTGTAAAGACTTACCATATCTCCTATTTTAATAAAGATTAATCAAAACACATTTTTGGAACTTCATGGTGCTATTAAATGATTTAAAAATAAAAATCCAGTAATTGAGGAATTAAAACACAATTTTATAATCATCATCAAGCTCTATAGTATTTATTACTGACACTCACCAATATCCAATCAACTCAGGTAGTTTATTCTCATAAATGAAAAAGTCACTATCACTAATAATGAATCCTTAAAAATCAAAAGAAATTTCTATTTGAGGTAAATTAAGGCATCTAGACCATTACAAAGATGAAATGACTACATATTTTCCATCAATAATACTTCTAAAATTATTATTATCCACACTGAATTAATACTCTCAATATTGATATAACTTGTGAACCAACCACATAAATCATGGTTGTCCTTTCCATGAGTATATTTCCATCCATTATTTGTCAGGGATAAAATTAAGAACTAACGAAATTATTAATACCATACCTTCATAATATATCTATTTTTTAGTAGTGAAAACTCGAGTATAATGTTGGTTGTTTTTTTTGATAGGGTCAATACGTCTAGATTTACCTTTAATTAATCATTAATTATGTGGTACTTCATGATATGAAAATGAATAATGCATCACTCAAACCATTTCACTGATTAAAAGGTAGAAGGGAAATATTATAAATGTTTTATGGTTAGGGGATAATAGAATATGAATGGTTTAAATTGATTCTTCAGTGAGGGGTTCAAAAATTATATTTAATCCAATATAATTATTTATGGGTTTATTTAAAGAGAATATATTAAAATATTCATGTAAATATAGAAAATTTATCATAGAAAATATAATCTATAGAAGATAGTTGAATATACTTCAATTTTATATTTTCCAGTAGTGTGTCACCCAACGACCAATCACCAATGGTGGATCAACCAACATTGAATCACCAAGGATCCATCAACAATTACGGATTACCAATGGTGGATCTCCCAACGGGGGTCATCAATGGTTAGTCACCCAATAGTAGAAGAAAAATTGATTATTACCTAATGTTATATCACTAATAGAGAATCTCTATAAGAGGATTACCAATGGTTGATCTCCAAAGGCGGATCTCCAAATTTTGATCACCAAAAAACATTATCTATAAAAAAGTAACTATAAAGGTAAAAAAATAACTAGTAGTTATCATTTAGATATCATATTTATAATATATTATAGACATAAAATTAAAAGGATCTTCAAAAATAAAGGAAAACTAATTTTCAAAACTAATGAATTCAAATGATAAAACACTGTAATGAAAATTATATCCCAAAATGGGGTGTCTTATATCAATATGTATTATTCTACTATTTGATACAATATTCCTAGTGAAAAGACCCATGCTTGGTGTACATGGATAACAGACTTATTTTTTGGAATGTGTAATACTTTTCAAAAATATACACTAAAGGATAGTATTAGTGTAGTGTCTTTGGAAACATGGAACATAATCAAATAACTTGGTTAAAGATCACCAACATATCATGAAAATATATCCCCTTTTGTTTTACTACCTAAAACCATTCTTTATATCCTTAGTAAAAGAAAATAATAAAAAGGGTGAGCCCAAATGATCAGTAATAGTAAACTTGTATAACATAAAACAAACCATAAACATAATAATGTAGAAACATTAACATAAATATTAAATAACAAAATCGTGATTCATGAAATAAATCCTCGATGTACTTAAGGAACATATCAAAAAAGAACATTAGCCATTATAAAATAGCATTGGCATAAAACGTAGAAACGCGGAAAAAAGAACATAATTTGATTTCCATAGTACAGAAGGCATTTATTCTAAGGCGATCATCGTGGAAAAATTACAATACAGAATCGGGTTTACATGTCGTTCCATCCATGTAATACTAAACTAGATTTACATGTAGTTCCATCCATATATTATAGAATATAATTTACATAACATTATTGTTCTGTCTATATCATGATATATAAATCTTTACCGAATGAATTATAGGTATATATATTCCCCTGCAATCTCATAATGAAATCATTCTTACATGTTCCACAAAAACATAAACCATTCATCATAGCATAAACCATGAAACAAAATGGTTTTCATAAACATCATTCCATCATAAAAAAATCCATATAAAATATTATTACATAATTAACATAGTAAAATAAAATTCATAATAAGGATAGAAATAGAACCCTATATATAAGAATCATGATAGATGGAAAATAATATTTATAAAACACGTGATGTTAATTCTTGAAGAAAATATCCTTTGTTCTTCTAAAAATATATTATTTTATAAAAATATGTTGTAATTTTAAAATAATATAATTTAGTTGAAGATAATCATGAAATATTGTAGAGTAAGGATTAATGAAATAAGGCATCATGAAACCGTAAAAAACCCATTCATGCTGTATAAGTTAAAAACACTTCTCCTCGAACTTTTTACGGAAATGCCAAAAAGTACATCGTGAAGAAAACGAAAGAAAGATTCATTTAATACCATTACATAAAAATTCACCAATGGATAAAATTTGATTTAAAAAATAGTATAATAATATAAATAATATTATATATTTAGGAAACATGGATATAGATGATAAATATAAACCAAAAAATTCTTCTGTATAAACAATATCGGTAAATAATGAGATTGGGAAATTATCGCTTACCATAGGTCTAATTTCCACTGTATGTGTCTAAAAATTATGAATAATGTATTTAATAATATTAATAACATGTAACAAAACGATAATAATATTTATGACATAAAATATTATTCACTTATGACATTATATTACCTGTCCATTTATCAATTTCATGTTAAAGAGAAGTTTTAGGTAATAATTGCTTTATTTAATGTACATGTTTTTATGTGTTATTCCTGATATTATTACAAAGACATTGACATAATTACCTCGAGAATGTAAAACATGATTGGTATATCATATATATTCTGTATATAAATATACATAACTGATGGATAAATGAAGTGAAATACATTGTTCATGGAGATGGTAGGTCGTACGTACTGAGGAAATTGTTTCTATTTCCATATAAAATAGAATGGAAGAAAATAAATGATATATATATATATATATTCACATAAATATAGTAGAATTATCATTTCATATATTTCATTATTATATCTTATATATACATTATGATCATTCTTGAATGGTTAACGTGGATAATGAATCTCATCGTGTTGTTGAGATAGTAAGTTATACGTACGCACAAGGGAAAATATCACTCCCTTGATTGTTAAATAGTATTGAATTGGATGGTATATGATTTTTAAGAAATAATAAAATCTTATATACATTATTTAAATCCATTATACTCATAAATATAACCACAAAAATTAAGTATTTATGAAAAAAATTACACCACGGTGTGGAGACGGTAAACTGTACATACGCATGCAAGGTGATATGGTTATTCGTAGGCTAGGTATAAAGATTTATATGGTTTCCCCATTATTATAATAATATTTTAAATTGTATTATATAATTTATTTATTTATTTTTTATGGAAATAAAATAATATGTGGAAGTATAAGAAGAAAATGATTTTGAAATTGGTGGTAAAACAATAACCACTTTTCGGGTCACTCCTTTTTTTATGCACAAAATGACTCTTTAAGATGGCCATATATCTGATGAGTGGAATCTATGATGAAGTGAGGGAATATGGGATGATAATTGGGTATTATTTGGATGATCCAATGGGAATTGGCGGTGTTATTAAAAGAAAATAAGAGGCTCCCTTTTAAAAGAGAGGGGAGGAGCATCTATGAAATGTCTTGAAATATTAATTTATTATAAATTAATTTTCAATTTATAAAGCTTATTATCTCATTTTTCTCGTAGGTAAGATGTGTGAAATTCGCATTATCTCAAAAAATAAAACATATATATGATTTTATTTAATTTTAATAAATATAATTTGGATTTATCTTCATTTAATATATTTAATTTTATTAGTCCTAATAATATTAAAAATATTAAATGGTAATAAATATTTACAAATGTGTTGTCAATTTTAACTAATTAGATAATTTATGAGATTTTAGACAACTTAAGTTTTAATTTTTAATTTTTAAATATTTATTTTATTTAAAAATAATTCAATAGTATGTTATTTTTATAAAGTATCAATAGCTTCAATTTTAACACTATTTTTTTATTTGAGCTAAAATGAAATCTACAAAAAAGATAAATTCAAACCAAAATATTTAATGACTCCAAAAAAGTCATATTCACCAATAAATTTTGTAGAAAACATTAATTAGTTAATATTTTATTTATTTTAATATTTTTAAACCCATTAATTTCATATTTCTGTTAATAAAATAATTTCTCCACCACTATTAATTTATCATTAATGATAATTATTTAATATCCAAAAATTCTTAATAAAATTACATGATATATATAATTTCTTTCGATTTATGGAGAATATTTTTGTTTTACATTTTATCACGTTTATCGCTATATTAAAATTATTATACATAAAAGAGAAAAGAGAGTGACATGTTTTCACTTTCTTTTGTTTTAATTATAATTACATCACTTTCATGGAAAAATCTCCATTAAATGACTCAATTCTGAACCTTAAGTTATTTTGGTCTAATTTAATTCATCAAATATGATTATTTTAAGTTGTTATGGTGATTTTATTATCTTTATAATGTTTTTTGTTAGCCTAATTTACCGGAAACATTTATCTACGGTAAATAAAAATGACCAATGTTACTATTCATAATGTCCAATAATAAAAGGTTCCTAATTAGAAAATTTAGACCTTTTGATTCCAAATATAGAATAAATTTTTCAAAATTCTAAACAAATAATCAGTAGAAGATAATTTTATATTAATTCTCATTGTCTAAATAAAAAAGTTTGTTTTTAAGAAATAAAATCATATAAAATGATTGACATGAGTTTTTGTCAAATTTAAAAGTGAAATTAAATCCAATAAATGTAATTGTAATATATTAGAAAAATAATAATCCAATAACACTTTAAAACCAATATTATATAGAATATAACTATATATAAAATTAAATGAAAATGAAATTTTCAATTACAATTTATTATTTTTTCATAATTTATTAAAATATGAATTTCCACAGAAAAATAAAAATAATAATAATAAAGTAAATTATGATGTCCTATTTCCTAATAATATGTTCATTTTGTTAGATATAATATATAAAATTGTAAAAAAAAATATATTATAGTGATGTGCTATCAAAAGGAAGAAAAGCTGCATTTTTAAAAAGTAGTAATGTTATTTGAAAAATTTGAATTTGTTCTTATACATGCCTAAAAATACCAAATAAGAATGGTAATGTTATGTAAAACTCAAAATGTGGCTAATAATATTTATAATGGCTGGTTTATATTCAATTAAATAAGAATATTTTAATAATATATCATTGTTTAGTGAAACTCGGTATTCCACACAATGCAATCTATCAAGGATGGTCACCCTTGTGTGTAACACATGCCAAGAATAGTCTGGCATATACTACAAGCTAAAACAGTTTTTCATATAGAACAAGCTGATATCGTCACAACATACTAAACAAGACAATAAATCAAATAAAAATATTCTCTCTTATAATATCTCTAAGTGTTATATTATACACCCTTTAAATGGAATTTCACCCTCATAATTCATCGGGGTTATAAAAGGTCTACTACATAACAGTTTCATTCATTGAAACCGTTGTCGTAAAAAGGAATACTAAAACATAATTTGTAAACGGAATTTTAGAATCATAATTGATATACAATGTCACTCATCAAGGGGTTTCCACATAAGAGAACATTGGTGGTAAGTGAATACATGGGTATGGAAGAGACATCTAATCATCATTTTCAAACGGATAGTGCTAGATAATATTGTTGGAGAATGTTAACAATGAGAAAGCCATTAATTTTTAATGATTTAAGGGACTATTTGATTAATCAGATACAAATGTACTAGGATAACATTTTATGTTTTCAATATTTTTTCCAAGTAGTTAAATAATTTTTTATGAGAATAAATACATGATTATGCTACAATCTCTCCATTGTTAGTTTCGTGAAAATTTTCCACATCATCTCTTATTTAAAAAAATGAAGTTGAATTTTTCATTATTGATGTGTTATAAGATCATGCAATAGAATGATCGGTCATTGCATCTGGCTCAACAAAAAGGATAGAATAGGTAATAAAATATTCATAATTCCACCTATAATGAGATAATACATTAATCTAACAAACATAAACCATAATATTACTTGTACTCTCAATAAAAGGATAATATTACAATTCGTCCAAAAAAACGGAAAATCTAAAACATTAGAAATAATTGATCTAAATTAACATAACATTTATCTCCCATATCTCATAAGGTAGTACTTATTTATCACATTTCAAACCTGTGAATACCTTAACTATTTATTCCAATTAAACATGAAAATTACCATAAGACCTTACTGAAATCATACATTCATTCAAAATTAAATATTTCCAAACACATAAAAAACTAAAAAATCATATATACTCAATCCATGATATAAAAATTTATTTATATCAGTCATGAGGTCATTAATACTACCAAACATCTCATTATCTTTTTATCCCTTAATTAGGGACATATCATGAATTTTTCAATAATATTTGAATTAAATTTCATGGTTTTAGATGCCATTCAACATATACATTCAAATAATTAAGGGAAAAAATATTTTAAAACCCATAGTTGTTTCTTTATTACATAGTACCATAAAATTACTTATACAAAAGTATTCATGAAAAACATGTAATCATTCAACTATCTTATTAAACCACTGACTAAGTTTCAAACTTTTATTCCATACCATATCTTTCATCTCATATATCATTTATAGTCTATTCATTATCATCAACATAAATGATACCCATGTGACCACACTGATTCTCTTCATGATATTTCCCTTTAGGGAGTCAATTTTAATAATTCACATCCATTCCGCATTTATAAAATTTTACTGTCACTGATTTCATAGTATTACCATTTTCCTTAACAGTTGTGTTAACTGCATCGTTTCCTTTGAAATTACTAGCTTTGTGTCATTATTTTCAACACTGGAAGAATATTCTAGTTCCATTGTAACATTCTATTTTATTTCTCATCCCACATGATTTAAAAAGGCCAAATTGAACTTTATTTCCTCTATGTTCATCACGAAACTCCATCTTTCTGATACTAGATGGGTCATAAAACTCACCAAAGTTGAGATTATTGATTATATTATGTGATTTTGGATTGGGAATAATAATGATTCTTCACCTTCAAATCCTATTTCATTTGGTTTTTAGGAGGGAATTAATTGCATTTCCCAATGCATTGGTCATTAACATGATTCATTTGTGTTACAACCATCGTCTAAAACCCAAAAATAATTGTGTGTGAGGAAAAATTCATATTAGGAAACAACATAATCAAGTGAGAGTATATTCCATATCTAACAACATAGGTTTAATCCTAGGTTATTCATGATAGTTACCATAATTTGAAGATTGTTTCCTATAATAATACTTTCCCTAAGACACATCCCTAGACATACCATGGAAAAATCTCTAGGGTTCTCACTTATTCTTTTGCTTCATTGCTTCCAATGGTTGACTAAAACATCGCTCTAATACAAAATATAGAGACCAATGATTAACATACATGGACAATAGACATCTTCTGGTAGATAAATAATATATTACAGAAATATATTCCAAAAGACTATATTTGTTTTCTACCTTGAGAAACTTGGAACATAATCCTCTAACTTAGTGAAATCTCTTCAACATCTCCCATAAAGATCATTCCCATTTTTTTCCTACCTAGATCCTTTATTTACATGTTGAGGAAAAGAAAACAATAAAAATTGTGAGCTCAATTTATATATAAGGGTAAAAATAGAGTACATAAACCAAACCATAAATATAATAATGTAATAACCTGAACATAAAAGTTTAATATCAAAAATCATGAGTCATAGATTAAACCATGGCAGTACGTAAGGCATAGATCACAAAATAAAATTAACCATCATAAAATTTCATTGGAATAGAAACATGGAATTATGTTAAACAAATAATCACATAATGGGATCTCCATATTAGCCAAGTAATTTCTATAAATACAATCATAGTATACATGGTCTACTACTGAACCAAGTTAACATGCTATTCTAGCCATGTATTAACGAACCATATTTACTATCATTCCATACTTGTATCGCTAAACTGGATATACATTCCATTCTAGTCATGTATATATCATGAGATATAAATAATTACTCATTTAATTTTAGTTATATATAATTCCCACCGATCTAATAATGATATCATTCCTATATGTGCCACAAAAAAATAAATCATTCACAATAACATAACCCACTAAATAAAATTGGTTCTTAAACACCATTAGATCATAATATAATCTATATAAAATATCATTCCCTCAATTAGTTAATAAAATCATAGTAATAATAGTGATAGAAACATAACCCTAAATAAGTTAATCTTCATATATGGAAAATACTTTTGATAAAAAATTGAACTTAATTCTTGAAGAAAATAACCTTCATAAAAAATGTTTTCTTTTATCAAAATGCCACTCAATTTAAAAAAAAATAAAATTTAATTGAAAATAAACATGAAATAGTTTACAGAAAGATTCATGTAAATAATGCTTTATGAAACTGTAAAAAATCCATTCATGTCGTATAAGTTAATAAAATATTATCCTCGTACTTTTTTGTGAAATCTCAAAAAGTAGCTCGTTTAGAAATTGAATGAAAGATTCCTTCCATACCATTTAATAATAATTATCCAATGGGTAAATTTTAATTTAAAAAATATTATAATAATATATATAATATTATTTATTAAGGGAACATAGATTTTGATGATAAATATCCACTTGTAAGTACATACATTTAAACAATAATTGAAAATAATAAAATTAAAAAATTATCCCTTAAGTTAGGTATTATTTTATCATTTGTGTCTAAAACTCCTTTATAGTGGGTTTAAAAATATAATTAACTTGTATCATAACCATAATAACATTTATTAAATCATATATTGTTCACTTATCACATTATATTTTCCTCTCATTTATCAATTCTACGTTAAAGCAACGTTTTGGGATTTATTTGTTTTATTTATCATATGTGTTTTGAAATGTTATTCATGATATTATGACAATGATCATGATTAACTTACTTCAATAATTTAAAACATAACTCATATATCATATATATTCAGTATATAAAATTATATAATATATTGATACATGAAATGGAATACATCGTGCATGGAGACTGTAGGTCGTATGTACCCATGAATGTTGTTTATGCATCCTTATTGAATTATGTCGATGAAAGTAAATGATATATATATAAATTAATCTAGTATAATTATTATTTAAAATATTTCAGACTTATTTACTAGATATACTTTGATTTAATTCTTGAATGGTTAACATGGATAATGAATGTCACCGCTTCCTGGAGACGGTAAGTTGTACATATTCACAAGTGACGTTATCATTCCCTTGATGGTCACATAGTATGGAACTATATGAAATATGAATTTAAAAGAAATAAAATCTTGTTTTATTAATTATTTATATCTATTATACTCATCAATATACCCATAGAGATTATTTATTAATGAATAAAAAGTTACACCACTGTGTGGAGACAGTAATCCATTCGTACGCACACATTTTCAAATTGTTATTTGTTGGATGTATTTAAGGATTTATAAGTTTTTATAGTAATTTAAATAACATCTCATAATGTATAAGATAATTTTTTTTATTTCATTTTTTTGAATAAATATTATAAGAGGAAGTAGAAGAAGAAAAGAATATTGAAAAAGTAACAAAACAATTACCTTTTTGGGTATCTCTTTTTGGTGTGAAGAAAAAGACTCTTTATGATTTCTTTATGACCAATGGGTGGCTTATAGGGTTATGTGAGGGACTTTTTGGTGATATTTTGGTAGGGTTTGGTCGATACAATTGGATTTGGAGATGTGATTAAAATATAAGGACATGTGCCTTTTCATAATATAGGGTTGGAAAGTCTAGAAATATTAATTTATTGTAAATTCATTTTCCTTTTATAGTGATTCTAATCTCATTTATTTATAATATAAGATGATTATAGGTCTAAATACTCTATATTAAATAATTATTGACATATTTTTATTTATTTTAAACCTTATCATTTTTATTTTTTTGAAGGCCTCTATATCACCCTGAGAGGGGGTGTGAGGATGTCAAATTTTTCTCCAAATTTATTGGATCTTAATCCCACGTTTATAGGAAATTAATCAAACTTATATGATGAATAATTCTTTTAATTAAAACATTCACCTGAAGAAGGAAAACAAATCACTTTTACATTGTTCACCAATAAGGGGTACGTCCAAGGATAATAACCTGACAGGTTTTCGATCTTACATAATTACACTATTCGTCACAAGTTGTGGATTATAAGGTTCAGTTACAATCACTCTATCCTAGGAAGACTTCCTTTACAAAAGTTCAGGGAAACTCAGTTCTTCCATTATATCAAATCCTTTGAATCCCCTTGTCTCACTTCCCTGGGTGATGTCACACTCATTTTATTGATGTGAAGGTCCCTTCTACGTATATGCATGAAAGTATTTGTATCCTATTTAGCATTAGAATTTACATGGATGAAGGTGTAGAGATGAATCTATTTAACATTAAATATTCTTCTCCAGTTAAAAAAATAGATGTACTAAGAATTATTCTTCTGTTTGGCTAGAATCAAAAAATCTTTTGTGATTATTTAAAATTAAAAAACAGCTCACCAGGCATCATCAGAATAATCCCTTTATCATCCATGTGTGGATATGAACATGCATGTTACAGTATATATATGATATTCCTTTTCACTTCATTACACACGTGCACCCTTGGATTAAGAGGATTCTTTTCAAAGTATTTACATATGCATGTGCTAGCATCAATGCATTCACTTTCTCTTCTTTCTTGTGTGATGGCCCTAATGGGATTGGATACTTTAAGTACAGAGACAACCTCTTCACTCTTTTTCTTAGAACAATAATCATGAATGCATGGGATTTAATTGTTTTCTTATAAAAATATTTAATATGAATGCATTCACTCACTTCCCATCACCATGCACAATATTCCTTCTCCCTTCCTCATCACACATTTTTCACTTTGATTTTATTATATTTATATGTATGTAATTTTATTAAAACATCAATTTGTGCATTTAGGTATGGCATGGTGATCGTATTCTCCTCTTACAATCCAATGGTATAGACATATCTTATGAAAATTTGGGCTTGTATTCTCTACGAACTGGGATAATTTGATGCCCCTCCTTGCACAAGGTATGTCTGGGCTTCCTTCACACAAGAAGTGGGGACCTCCTTCACTTACCAAGTGTTATGTAGTTCTCCACTTCATCGAAGTAAAGTTGGTTAACTATACCTCCTCTTATCAGATCTAGAAAGGTACACAGTACCATTTCCTCATGATCCTAGAATGGTTTGTGGGAACTCTCTTTATGAACCAAGAATGGTTCATGGCTGTAACACCCGAGACTTTTATGTTATATAAATCAACAAAGGAATATTTTTCTACACACATCACTTGCTTGGCTTGCTTTACACGAAATCACAACCTTCCTTGATAGCTTGTGTCGTATGCAATACCGATTTCACTAAACAATGATATGCTATTAAAATATTATTAAAACTAGCCGTTATGAATAGTAATAACCACTTTTTTAAATTTTTTAAATTTTATTTTTTAAAATGGACTTCATTTTTGGATTCAGAATATCGAAATTAGACTAGGGTGAAATTTTGATATTTTTCTGAAAACATTCAATTTTTGATGAATAGTGAAACCACTAAGTGGTAGTTAAAAAACTGATTTTTTCATAAAACATAATTTTACTGCTTCTGTGAGTGGAATTTAAAAAATCCGAGAGAAATAGTTGATGTCAGTAAGTAAAATGTGGTTCAATGAGATGAAAATAATTTTTAGGTGAACAGTAACTTTTTACTTTTTTTAACACGGTTAAAAGTAAATAGGGAAATTAAGGGTAAAAATGATATTATTATTACCCTAAAACATGTACTAATTCTATTGGATAAGTTTAATTCGACCAAAAACAAACATAGGAATAAAATATGACCATTTAGGCCAACTTGGATTAGATTAGGTCATTTATTATTAATTTATTTAAAGAAGGGTTTAAATAGTTTAAATCAATGTTTAATAAGTAAATAATTTTTAATATAAGTTTATATATAAGATAAATACTACTATAAATATTAATTGTAAAGCTAAAAATATTTCCTAAATAATTTTATTTTATTTGTAATTTTTAGACATTAAATAATTTATTTTATTTATGACACAAAGATGATGCAGTAATTATCTTATTGATGACATATTGACATAATTGATGTTATAAACACAAAAATAATTTTAATTTGAGACTTTTTATGAATTCCACTAATTTTCTAGATTAATATGACATGTTATTATTGATTTAATTACCTTTTTTAGAACTAATCATTCTGTTATGACTTTCACAAAAATTTATTACTAAATTGTGTCAAAATTGACATAAAATAGTTTTTAAAAAAAATATTATATTAGTAATTGTTATTTTACTCATAAAAAGCTAGGGTTCGACCAAATGACTTAGATAAGTTTTTATATATTAATAATAAACAACATGGGGTTCTTTGGGCTGCTTATAGTAAGTTTATTAACCTTATAGTATAAGAACATAAGAAGACACGGTAAAAGTAAAATTATTTAACTTAATGTTAAATCTAAATGATAAGGTTAAAATAGGAACCTAAACTTGTATAAATTCTATTGTATGAGGGTATTTAGACCCATACCCACCTTAGCTTCGAAATAAATCAAATTGGAGCTATTTAAAACCGAATTTGTCTTTATAATAAAATAATAGTTTTATTTATTCCAAAGGTACCCCTCCTCTCCCTTATAAAAGGGAACCTCTTCCCCCTCTTCCTCACACCACTTTGAGCCTTCAAGCTCGGCCAAACCCTGCCAATTTCTTCTCTCCACTTCCCTAGAGACATCATAAAGGTTATTTTCTTCTTCAAAGACCTATTTTAGTGCCCTAAAAGTAGGTCTCAAAGAAGCACTTCAAAGAAGAGGTAATGTCCGTTACCGATTCTTTCATCTTTATTTATTCTTCCACTTCTTCTTCTTTAGTTTTTTCATTATAAAGTAATAACATTAGTATCGCTCATATACTGATATGTTATTATAAGTATGAAACAACCCTATTTCACCATCTATCCATCCTAAGGAAAAAGAAATCACCGCGTGCGCGTACGTACGGAATACCGTCTCCACGTCGTGGTGTAATCTATTTTCCACCACCACCTTACTTGGATGGGTATAATGGTGTAAATAATGAATATATATGACTATTATAAATTGATATGTTTTATGAAATAGTATACATACACTCCAATATAATTCCACGATCATAAGAATGATATCATCACTCATGCGTACGTACGGAATACTGTCTCCACGATGTGATGCGACTCGTTCTACATGATCTTAATTTCATAATGATTATATAAATGAATTGAATGAATGAATATGATATATATTACACTAATACCATTCTGGAAATGGGTTATCTCTAACCTAAAGAGAAGAATAAGAATTTATTCGACAAAACACGCATAAGAACAAAAAGTTATAAACACCCGAATAACAAGTAGCAATGAAATATTACTACTAAGAAGCTAAGAATATGACCATATATGATATCATAAAAATAAGTATGATTCTGGAATAAGTCAATAACATTATTTAAATCAGTATACAGGAGGTTCGGATACGTACAAACATATCAGACCTATGGTAAGGGAAATATCACAATCTCATTTTTATCCGAGATTTTTTATACTTTGGTATTTACTGGGGTGTATTTTATCATCCACATACATGTAATATTATTTCCATCCACCTACAATTGATTAAATCCAATTTTACCCTTCGGTGAGTTTTTAGTAAAAGATATGAAAGGAATATTTTGTTGTTTTTCATACGAGGTACTTTTTGACTTTTCCGACAAAAGTACGAGAAGAATGTTTTTTTTAACTTATACGGCATGAATAGATTTTTAAAACATTATTTCCAAGAAGCTTCCTTTACAAGTTTTCAAGTTTATTTTTAATCAACTTCTCTTAGTTTATAATTTTATGACATGTTAAGAAAGGAAAAGTGTTTTTGAAGTATAAAGGATATTTTCCTCAAGAATGGAGTTCAAGTGTTTTATCAAAATTATTTTCCATCTAAGATAATAAAGGGTTCTGTTTCTATCCCTATTATTACATGGATTTGATTATGTTGTTATGGAAATATTTTTATGAATTATTTTATCTTATATGAATTGTTTTTTGATGTCAAGATGTTTAAAGATTCCCATTTTGTTTACATGGGTTATGCTATGATGTATGGTTTATGATTTTGTGGCACACATAAAAATGGTATCATTATGAGATGGGTGGGGCCTATATCTCCCTAAAATTCATTGGGTAATGATTTTATATCTCATGAGATAAACATGGATAAAATGGTAGGTTATACCGGTTCAGTGAAACAGGACTGAAACGAAGAATGAACTCGGTTCAGAAATGGACTTTGTCCACTAAGATAGTCTTGGAAATGAGTCTTGACTAACAATAAAATTATTCTCTATGATTAGGTGTGTATGCCACAAAGTTTTATGCTTTATGTTATGAATATTGGGATTCCAATTCACTACTATGATTTATCCCATGTTATGAAATTATTCACTCTTTTGCAGGTTAAGATTTCCAAAAGTTATGTTCTTATGAATATGATGTGATTGATATTTCTTTTTTTTACCCTTTCTGAGCATTTGAGCTCACCCTTTTGTATGTTTTCTTTCCCTAGGTCAGGAAGAAGGTTATTAAGTAAGATATGCCAAAAGGGACTATAGATATGATGAAATAAATGGGAGACAATGTAGACGCTTTATGAACCAGTTGTTTATGTTTCCCAGTTTCTAAAGACACTATACTTATACGGTCCATTGATGGTTTTGTTATATGTTGTAATAAGTATGCTTCAATTTTGATGTAATAACAATGTATGTAATTTATGGGTCATTATAGTTGGTATCAGAGGAATGGTATAGTCAACCTTTGGAAACTAGGATGTGAAAGCCTTAGTAAAAACCCTAAGGATAAGTCTAAGCATAGAACACAATCTTAGTGTTCTAGAAATGGCCATGAATAACCTAGAATAAGACCTTAAGTGTGGAATTTTATTCTTGATTATGTGGTTTTCCTATTATAATTACTGTATCTCACACTATTCTTCTTGGTTTTAGTTATTTGCTGGAACCCGAAGGAACCGTGTTAATGCAGAATGCGACGGGCAATGAAATGATTGTCCCCCTGAGCAACCAAATGTTATGGGAGCTGGAATGAAAAATCTTGTAGCCATGCTCACACAACTTTCTCAAGCTATGAATTATGTAGTACTTCCAAACGAGCAAAGGAAGGAGCAACATTCTGTTGAATCCTTTATGAGATAGCGTCCACCTTCATTCAGCGGGTCTACTGATCCATTAGTTGCAGAACAATGGGTTAGTACTACTGAAAAGATATTTTCAGTTCTTCAATGTTCTGAGCATGATAAATTCATCTTAGCAGTGTATCGTTTGGAAGGTGATACTGATCAATGGTGGAATATTATTAAGAATATGAGGAAAAGGGATGAAATTGAGTCTATGGAATGGGATGAGTTCAAGAACATATTTTTCAATAAGTACATCCCTCGTATTCTCCGAACAAATATGGAGGAAGAGTTTCTTGAACTGAAGCAAAAGGATGATGAATCTGTTTGTACCTATGAAGCATATTTTAAAAGACTTGCAAGGTACGCTTCTGGTATTATTATCCAACCTGAGAGTAAGATCAATCGATACTTTAGTGTCTTAAAACCAATTCTTAGAAGGGCCTTAGCCATAAGGGAGTTCAATAGCTACGAGGAACTCGTTCGATGTTCTCTCAAAGTTGAGATGGAGATTGGAGTAACCCATCAGTCATATGGATTTGATAAGAAGAGGAAAATGGAATTCAAAGGAAAATCTAAAGAGCACACTGAAAAGAAGATGAGCTTTCCCTTATTCTCAATGTGTGGAAAGAAACATGGAGGGAGATGTCTTAAAGGGACAAGTAAATGTTTCAAATGTGGAAAGGAAGGTCATCGGGCATCTGAATACCGCGATGATGGGAAGAAGATGTCAAATGATGCAAACAAAGGAAGGGATACAGATAATGAACCTACTACACATCAATGTTTCAATTGCAAGAAGATGGGACATTATGCCAATAAATGCCTTAATCCAAAGGTTCATGACGATGGTCGACGTCAACAAACTCTTCAGGCTAAAGTCAAAGGAAAGTCACATGCAATTTCTATCAGTGATGTGGAGTACAATAACGATGTGGTGAATGGTACACTTACCATCCACTCTAAAGTAGAAAATGATTTATTTGATTCTGGATCCACCCACTCCTTTATTTATGAATAATTTTCTAAGGGTATCACCATATTACCTGAACAATTAGATGTTGAGTTAGCTGTGACAACACCTAATGGAACAACAGTCACATCAAAAGTTTATAATTCTTCTCCGATTGAAGTTTGTGGGAAAGTGATTCCTGTAAATCTTTTGATCCTTCATATTGTGTAATTTGATGTGATTCGTGGCATGGATTGGGTTTTTATACTTGGAGCTCATATCAATTTCCAAAGAAGGGAAGTCACATTTCATATTCCAGATCAATCTATGATCGTCTATCGATGCAAGGATGAACATAACCTTCAAGTGGAAATTTCTTCCATTTTATGGGTATTGATTCCACTAAATGAAGGTTATTTATATCAAATGGTTGGTGAGAAACTCATGATTAAGAATATGTCCATTTTACAGGAGTTTGATGATGTCTTTCCAGAGGAATTACTGGGTCTTCCACCGAATCGTGAAGTTGAGTTTTCAATAGAACTCGTACCGGGTGATTTTACTATTTCAAAGACACCTTATAGAATGGACCCAATTGAGTTGGAGGAATTGAAGAAGAAACTCCAAGAGAATCTTGATAAGGTGTTCATACGCCCTAGTGCGTCACCTTGGAGAGCACCTGTTCTGTTTGTTAAGAAGAAAGATAGATCAATGAGACTTTGTATGGATTATCGAGAACTTAACAAGATCACTATCAAGAACAAATATCCTCTCCCACACATTGATGAAGTATTTGACCAACTACACGTAGCTCAATACTTTTCCAAGATTGATCTTCTTTCAGGGTATCATCAATTAAGGGTCAAAAGGGAGGATATACCAAAGACAAATTTTCATACATGGTATGGACACTATGAATTTATAGTGATTCCATTTGGTCTTACTAATGCCCCTACTATCTTCATGGATCTAATGAATAGAGTCTTTAGAGACTATCATGATCAGTTTGTGGTAGTCTTTATAGATGATATTCTTGTCTATTCAAAGAGAGAGGAAGAACATGAAGATCACTTGATAATTATATTGAAGACCCTGAGAAAGGAGAAGCGTTATGCCAAATTTACCAAGTGTGAATTTTGGCTTCAAAAAGTTACATTTTTGGGACACATAATCTCAAAAGAGGGGATATCTGTGGATCCAGCAAAAACTGAGGTTATCGAAAGATGGTCGAGACCAACAATAGTAACTGAGATCCGAAGTTTTCTTGGTTTGGCTGGATATTATCGACATTTTGTGAAATATTTTTCACGATTATCTAATCCACTCACCAAGTTGACTCGAAAAGGAGTTATGATTGTTTGGATGGAGGAATGTGAAGAGAATATCAAGGAGTTGAAAAGAAGGTTATCCAGTGCACCTGTGCTCACACTGCCTTGTAGTGGAGAACAGTTTGTGATTTATAGTGATGCATCCAAGAAGGGATTGGGTGTGTTCTTATGCAAAATGATATGGTGATAGCTTATGCCTCACGACAGTTGAAAATAAATGAGCAAAATTACCCAAATCATGATTTGGAGTTAGCTGCGGTAATATTTGCATTAAGGATTTGGAGGCATTATCTTTATGGAGAAAGGTGTGACATTTATACTGATCATAAAAGATTAAAGTATATTTTCACACAAAAGGTGCTGAATATGCATCAAAGAAGATGGTTGGAGCTAATTAAGGATTATGACTGCTCAATCCATTACCACACTAGGAAAGCAAACAAGGTGGAAGATGCATTAAGTCAATAAGACCATGCTAGTTTATCCATGATGAGAATCACAAAAGATCCAATAATTATGGATTTACAAAGGATGGATCTAGGAATTATAATGAAAGGGGAAAAATCGTATCTTTCTCAAATGAATGTTCAACCATCTATACATGTGAAGATTAAAGAGGCACATAAAGAAGATGTCGAATTACAAAAGAAGGTGAGAAATGTTCCTGAATTCAAACATGATTGTGATGGGATAATAATGATCCGTAATCGGGTTTGTATTCCTCCCATCCCCGAATTAAAAAAGGAGCTGCTGGATGAGGCTCATAGTTCTTAATTCTCTATTCATCCTAGAAGCACGAAGATGTATAGTGACCTGAAAGAGTACTTCTGGTGGGATGGCATAGAAAGAGATGTTGCTGAATATGTCTCTCGATGCATGGTTTGTCAACAAGGTAATGCTGAGAGACAGAAGTCTAAGGGGATGTTACAACCATTACCCATACCTGAATGGAAATGGGAAAACATCACTATGGACTTTGTCACAGGACTTCCTAAAACATCCAAAGCCAATAATGCTATCTGGGTCATAGTTGATTGTCTTACAAAGTCTGCACACTTCATTGCTATTAGAGAGGATTTCTCTCTAGATCAGCTTGCCAGGATATATGTAAAGGAAGTGTTAAGATTGCATTCAGTACCACTTTCTATTATATATGATCGGGATCCGAGATTTACCTCGATGTTCTGGAGAAGTCTTCAGCATACTCTGGATACATATTTGAGTTTTAGCAATGCTTATCATCCTCAGACAGACGGTCAGTATGAGAGAACAATTCAAACTCTAGAAGATATGTTGAGAGCTTTCTCTATGGATTTAAAAGGTGGTTGGGATCAACAACCTACCTTTGGTGGAATTTTCTTATAATAATAGCTTTCACTCCAGTATTCAGATGGATCCTTATGAAGCTTTCTATGGAATGAAATGCAAGACTCCAACCTGCTGGGATGATGTTGGGGAAAGAAAGATATTAGGACCTGATCTCGTTGATGAAATGGCAGAAAAGGTCAGATCTATTCAACAACACATAAGAGCAGCTCAGAGTCGACATAAAAGTTATGTTGACAACCGAAGAAAAGACCTAGAGTTTGAAGTGGGTGATAAAGTGTTCTTACAAATATCTCCCTGGAAGAGGGTTATGAGATTTGGAAAGAAGGGGAAGTTGAGCCCTATATATATCGGTCCTTTTGAAATACTGGATCGTGTTGGGAGGGTAGCTTACCGATTGGAGCTTCCACCGAATATCTCTCAAGTTCACGATGTGTTCCATGTATCTCTCCTGAGAAAGTACATTCCTAATCCTTCACATGTACTCTTCTCAGAAGTTGTACCACTGGAGCAAGATCTTTCTTATGAAGAACAACTGATAGAGATTCTGGATCGTAGCGAAAAAAGTCCGACGAAACAAGACCACTTGATTGGTGAAAGTTTTATGGAGGAACCACCAATTAGAAGAAGCTACATTGGAGCTTGAGGATATGATGAGGGAGAGGTATCCTCATCTGTTTGTTACAAAGTGATGAATTTTGAGGGATAAATTCATTTTAAGGGGGGTAGAATGTAACACTTGAGACTTTTATGTTATATAAATAATCAAAGGAATCTTTTTCTACACACAACAGTTTCTTGGTTCGCTTTACATGAAATCACAACCTTCCTTGATAGCTTGCGTCGTATGCAATACCGAGATTCACTAAACAGTGATATGCTATTAAAATATAATTAAAACTAGCCGTTATGAATAGTAATAACCACTTTTTGAAATTTTATAAATTTTATTTTTCAAAATGGACTTCATTTTTGGATTCAGAATATCGAAATTAGCCTAAGGTGAAATTTTGGTATTTTTCTGGAAACGTTCAATTTTTGATGAATAGTGAAACCACTAAGTGGTAGTTAAAAAACTGAATTTTTCATAAAACGTAATTTTACCGCTTCTGTGAGTGGAATTTCGAAAATCCGAGAGACACGGTTGATTTCAGTAAGTAAAATGTTGTTCAATGAGATGAAAATAATGTTTTGGTGAATAGTAACTTTTTACTTTTTTACCATGATTAAAAGTAAATAGGGTAATTAAGCGTAAAAATGATATTATTATTACCCTAACACAAGTACTAATTCTATTGGATAAGTTTAATTCGACCAAAAATAAACTTAGGAATAAAATATGACCATTTAGGCCCACATGGATTAGATTAGGACATTTATTATTAATTTATTTAAAGATGGGTTAAAATAGTTAAAATCAAATTTTAATAAGTAAATAATTTTTAATATAAGTTTATATATAAGATAAATTAGACTATAAATATTCATTGGAAATCTAATAAGATTTTATACATAATGGTATTTTATTTTTAATTTTTAGACATTAAATAATTTATTTTATATATGACACAATGATGATGCAATAATTATCTTATTAATGAAATATTGACATAATTGATGTTATAAACACCAAAATAAATGTAATTTGAGACTTTTTATGAATTCCACTAATTTTCTAGATTAATATGACATGTTAGTATTGATTTAATTAACTTTTGTCGAACTAATCATTCTGTTAAGACTTTCACAAAAAATAATTAATAAAAAGTGTCAAAATTGCCATAAAATAGTTTTTAAAACAAATATTATATTAGTAACTGTTATTTTATTCATAAAAATATAAGGTTCTTCCAAATGACTTAGATAAAGTTATATATATTAATAATAAACAACTTGGGGTTCGTTTGGCTGCTTATAGTAAGTTTATTAACCTTATAGTATAAGAACACAAGAAGACACGGTAAAAGTAAAATTATTTAACTTAATGTTAAATCTAAATGATAAGGTTAAAATAGGAACCTAAACTTGTCTAAATTCTAATGGATGAGAGTATTTATACCCATCCCCACCTTAGCATCGAAATAAATCAATTTTGAGCTATTTAAAACCGAATTTTACTTTATAATAAAATAATAGTTTTTGTTATTCCAAAGGTACCCCTCTCCTCCCTTATAAAAGGGCACCTCCTCCGCCTCTTCCTCACACCACTCTGAGCCTTCAAGGTCAGCCAAACCCTGTCAATATCTCATCTCCACTTTCATAGAGGCATCCTAGAGTTTCTTTCCTTCTTCAAAGACCTATTTTATTGCCATGAACGGAGGTCTCAAAGAAGCACTTCAAAGAAGAGGTAATGTCTGTAACCGATTCTTTCATCTTTATTTCTTCTTCCACTTATTCTTCTTTAGTTGTTTCATTATAAAGTAATAACATAAGTATCACTCATATAATTATATGTTATTATAAGTATGAAACAACCCTATTTCACCATCTATCCATCCTACGGAAAAAGAAATCAACGCGCGTGCGTACATACGGAATATCGTCTCCACGCCGTGGTGTAATCTATTTTCCACCACCACCTTACTTGCAAGGGTATAATGGTGTAAATAATGACTATATATGACTATTATAAAGTGATACTTATTCTAAAATAGTATACATACACTCCAATATAATTCCACGATCATAGGAATGATATCATCACTCGTGCGTACGTACGGAATACCGTCTCCACGATGTGATGCGACTCGTTCTACATGATCTTCATTTCATAATGATTATATAAATGAATTGAATGAATGAATATGATATATATTACAATAATACTATTCTGGAAATGAGGTATCTATAACCTAAAGTGAAGAATAATAATTTATTCGACAAAACACACATAAAAACAAAAAGTTATAAACACCCGAATCACAAGTAGCAATGAAATATTACTACTAAGAAGCTAAGAATATGACCATATATGATATAATAAAAATAAGTATTATTCAGGAATAAGTCAATAACTTTATTTAAATCATTATAAAGGAGGTTTGGACACGTACAAAGCATATCAGACCTATGGTAAGGGAAATATCACAATCTCATTTTTATCTGAGATTGTTTATACTTTGGTATTTACTGGGGTGTATTTTATCATCCACATCCATGTAATATTTTATCCATCCACCTACAATTGTTTAAATACAATTTTACCCTTCGGTGAGTTTTTAGTAAAATATATTAAAGGAATCTTTTGTCGTTTTTCATACGAGGTTCTTTTTGACTTTCCGATAAAAGTACAAGAAGAATGTTTTTTTAACTTATACGGCATGAATGAATTTTTTAAAAATTATTTCCAAGAAGCTTCCTTTACAAGTTTTCAAGTTTATTTTTAATCGACTTCTCTTAGTTTAGAATTGTATGACATGTTAAGAAAGGAAAAGTGTTTTTGAAAAAGAAAGGATATTTTCCTCAAGAATGGAGTTCAAGTGTTTTATCAAAATTATTTTCCATCTAAGATAATAAAGGGTTCTGTTTCTAGCCCTATTGTTACATGGATTTGATTATGTTGTGATGGAAATATTTTTATGAATTATTTTATATTATATGAATTGTTTTATGATGTCATGATGTTTAAAGATTCCCATTTTTATTACATGGGTTATGCTATAATGTATGGTTTATAATTTTGTGGCACACATAAGAATGGTATCATTATGAGATGGGTGGGACCTATATCTCCCTCTAATTCATTGGGTAAAGATTTTATATCTCATGAGATAGATATGGCTGGAACGGTAGGTTATACCGGTTCAGTGAAACAGGACTGAAACGAGGAATGAACTTGGTTCAGAAATGGACTTTGTCCACTAAGATAGTCTTGGCAATGAGTCTTCACTAAAAAGAAAATGATTCTATATGATTATTTGTGTATGCCACAAATTTTCATGTTTTATGTTATGATTATTGGGATTCCATTTCACTACTATGATTTATCCCATGTTATGAAATTATGCTCTCTTTTGTTGGTTAAGATTTCCAAAAGTTATGTTCTTATGAATATGATGTGACTGATATTACTTTTGTTTACCCTTACTGAGAATTTGAGCTCACCCTTTTGTATGTTTTCTTTCCTCAGGTCAGGAAGAAGGTTATTAATTAAGATATTCCAAAAGGGACTATAGATATGATGATATAAATGGGAGACAATGTAGACGCTTTATGAACCAGTTGATTATGTTTCCCAGTTTCTAAAGACACTATACATATATGGTCCTTTCATGGTTTTGTTATATGTTGTAATAAGTATGCTTGAATTTTGAATTAATAACAATGTTTGTAAAGTATGGGTCGTTATAATGGCTCCCCTGCTTCATGTTCCTAAGAGGTATGTGGTTCCTTTCTTCACAAATCTAGGAGGTACAAATCACCCCTTCTCTTTATGGAAACAAAGTGGAATGCGGTTTAATCATAACAAACCCAAAATAGTTCAAATATCTTTCTCTCCCATTGTAAAAATTGAATTATTAGAGAGATTCTGTTTCACAAAACATGAGCTATCTAAACCTTGGGAGCAGCAGCCCCTTCTCGGATCAGTGGATACCTTTTCATTAAAAGAGATATAATATTTTCCACATCTAAAATCCATGAGATTTTTCATGAAGATCATGGTTATGAAATATTCCAACATTTATCATGAGATACACTGATATTATATATTGTTTCATTTTCAAGCTCACAGACATCTTATTTGGTAATTTTCATGCATTCGAGAAGAAATGTTTCTCATTTTAGATCTTCACATGAATTCATGTGGCCTTGGCTACTTTGTTATCATTATCCAATATTCCCCTTTGATTAATTTTAATTCATGAACAACGTACGTTGCATGCATTCCTTTGGCAGGTTCCACAGGTCCTGAGGATACTGAAATGATCCTCAGGGTGATCAAATCATGGTTCTTCATTAACATCAGTGAGATGCAGTGGCAACAGTGAGCGCTCAAGGTTAAAGATGATGACACATCATCTTAAAATGATTACAAGGGAATAGAATGACCTGGGTTCAAATGCACGAGGCACCGATGCAATGAACATGGAAGATTAGATTCTGATAGAAGATGAGATGTACAGTCTGGATTGCACCCATGTTTTTAAATGATGAACTGTAACCAACATTTCCTTTTCTAACATCGAAACAGATACAAGGGGTAGTCGTAGTTTATCAAACAATGTGCTTCTCCATACACTCAGAATTCTCCTCCCCTCTCCTCGATACAACCCCATACCGAGAACTATGGGAAAAATCTACACCCCCTTCTCTGTGCATGCTTCAACCTAGCTATGCACTGCTCATCTCTCGTGTTCTCTTGTCGGCCTACATACATCTCTGATTGCTGGAAGATGCCTATGTTGAACCCATGCCACATTTATACTGGCCACGGATGGTTCCTTCATCATGGTTGACCCTAGAGTCCCACATGTGTTGGGGTTGAGCTGGCCACAGCTGGCGTTGTAGGTCGGACCAAATTTTTATGTTAGGAAAATAAAAACAATTGGTTATGTACATGATCGCCATCTAGACTAGTACCCTAACCCCATGTATGTCCACCTTAAAATTCTATTCCCATGCTGTCTCTTTTCATTTTATCATTTTACATAATAGAAATCCATTCATCACATTTATCATCATTGACACCCATCTGACACCCATTGACACGAAATACAAACAACACACCAAGGTGTTCCCAACATTATCTTTATTTCATCTATTCAATTTATTTTGTAGCAATAAAATTTTAAATATTAAATTGTAATAAATATTTACTTATGTGCTGTCAATTTTCTATAATTTGATACATTATGAAATTATTTTCCATATAATTTTCTCATTGTAATTTTAAAATATTTTCATGTATTTTAAATATTTAGATTTTATGTTATACTATTAAAATATCAAAAAATTTAATTTTGAGAATATTCATTTATTTGACATTAAATAAAATCCATGATGAAGATATATTAGAACCAAAATATTTTATTCACTCTTTACATGTCATGGTCACCTATAAAAATTTCATTGTAAATTAACTTGTTCATATTATATTTCATTTAATATTTTCAAAACCATTGATTGGGTATTTCAAATAATAATATAATTTCTACATCACAATTGATTAATCATTAATGGTAATTATATTAGATCTAAAAATAATATATAAATTCACATGATCTATAAAACTACATTATATTTTTGTACACTATTTATGACCTATGTTTAATCTTGTTTATCACTACATTAAAATTATTATACTTATAAGATATAAGAGACTGTCACGTTGACACTTTGATTTGTTATAATTATAATTACATCACTTTCTTGGAAAAAAGTCCATTAAATGAATAAATTCATACCCTTAGGTAGTATTTGTAGACATTAACTAATTAAATAATATTTTTCTTGGTGTTAGGGTAATTTTATTACCCTTATCATATTGTTTGTTATCCCAATTTACCTTATTTTCCATTAAATGTGGTAAAAAAAATTAACAAAGTCAATGTTCAAAATGTGAAAAAATATAAGGAACCTATTTCAAACATATAAACCTTATGATTATAATTATGTGATCCATATTTCAAAATTCAAAACACATAATTGGCCGAAGATAATTTAAAATAATCACTTTTGGCAATGCCAAAAAGTGGTCTTTTAAGATGTGAAAACTTATGAATAGATTGAAATGTGTTTATGTTGAATTTAAATTTCAAATAAAATAAAATAAAGAACATTGGAATAAATGCTAAAATCAAAATCAAACAACACATTAAACCTAATTAAAAGGATAATATAAATATATAGATAAATTAGATGGAAATACAGTTTGGAATTAAAATGCATTATTATTCACTTTTCATTGTAATATGAATTTTGTCAGAAAAATAAAAAAAGTAATCAAATGTAAACATTAATGGATTTCTTTCCAAAAAGAACTTTATTTTTTCAAATAAAATATATAAAAGTTTTAAATACAATAATCAAAATGGGTGCACTATCAAAAGGTGACAAAACTGCATTTTTTAAAATTCTTATTTTATTCGAAAAATTGAATTTGTTCTTATATTATGTTCTAAACATACAAATGATGAATAATAATGTTATATAAAATTCAAATTTTGGTTAATAATATTTATAAAAAAAAGTTTATATCCCATTAAATAATAATATTTTAATGATATATAGTTTTTTAGTGAACCTCAGAATTGTGTACAACAAAAGCTATTAAGGAATGTTGCTTTTACGTGTAACACAAGAAAAGAATTTTGTGGCGCATACTACAATATAATATAGTGTTTCATATATCAGAAGTTAATATTTTTGTATTGTAAAGAAGAAGACACTGAAGAAATTGAAAAGTATCTACCTCATCATATCACAGGGTGTTACACATAAGAATATTTTTCATAATTGTATTTTCACTTTTTTGTGACATATCAAAATTTACATCACGAGTTTAGTATATTGTGTTTCATTCAAAAAATATGAGTCAAAATGATCATGTATCTATATATTCATTATTATAAGTAGATATTGATATAGAAATTTTGTTTTTATGACACCATTAATCTAGCGACTTACCCAAAAGGTAACATGTTCCAAAGGATCATCTTCCATCAAAAATACAACCTCCAGTATCTCAATCTGGAAAAGTCAAAAAATATAATTCATTCTATATTAGATAAATAAAGCCGAAATTGATTGTATACATGAGGTATCTTAAAATATTTTGGATCGTAAGTAAATTTGACTATTTAGAATTATCATGAAATTTGGAAAATATATACTCAATAAACATAATATCTAGTTGATGATAATTTCAATAAAGAAAATATCTTATTATATGCCTCTAATTGGTTTGATCTGAAAATTTACTAATCTCATAATGATCATATATACAGGATTAACTCAGGGTATTATCATCAATTTTTGTTATATCCAAACCAAACAAAATTAAAATGTCTTTTTTACAATTAAATTGATATAAAATAATTCAATAGTTATTTTAAAAAATTTGAAAACCAAGAATTAATGTTAAATCACCATTAAAATCATTTAATAATTAGTCTGGTTAATTTAAAAAAATCCTAAAATAATGAATTTTGATAAGATCCTAAAATTATATCATCAACATATATTTGAACACCTAAAAGAGATTTTGAAATTAATTATATATATATATTATGATCAGATATTCCATTAGCGAACCTCTATAATTAAAAATGTTATGAACCTATCTTACCCATAACTTAGAAATTATTTTAAACCATATATATGTTTAATTAATTAATATAATTGATTAGAAAATTGGTGATTTTGAAATCCATGGGGGTTTTGAATAAAAAATTCATCTACTATATACCCATTTTGAAATTCAATCAAAACATCTATATGATATAGTTTAAAATTAAAATGTGCTATATAAGAAAAAAACATTATAATGTGTTCATGTCTAGAAAATGGTACAATGGTTACCTCATAGTTAGTACCTTCTTACAGAAGGTATCCTTATAATACCAATATAGATTTTTTTCTTACTATAGTTCCTGAGTCAACCAAATTGATTATAGACACCACTCTAGTGAAAATTGTAAAAATGTATTCAAGTATTTCCAATTTTTTGAAAAAAATATTTCATTCAAATTTATTGAGTTCTTTATACATTACATTTCCTATAGTTCAATATTAAATTCAGCATTAAGATTTTTGGTTTCATGTTGTGACAAGAAATATTGATTTTCAACAGGATTTCAAAGAGAAACAATATTTTTTTTACTATATATAGATATATTTAAAATATCATAAGGATGGTATCTTTCAGTATTAAATGATGAATGAAAAAGAAGGATAAATATCTCATTATCACTTATAGGATTACATTTTTGTTATTCCTCTGTACTAGATTATTTTCTGCTTTCTTCATGGATCTATCAAAAGTATTAGTATTTATATTCATATTTTAAAGATCATCTTCTATGTTTTCTAAATGGTTTTTAGTCTCATGTGGATATGTTTCATCAATTATATCATTTAAAAATTCAACGATGAACTATTTATTTTTATTAAATACACTATATAACTTGGTAGATTTTTAATATCCCAATAATATTCCTTCATCACTATTGTACAAATTTTTTTCAATATTATCTTATATATAGAAAATAATGACTTTGAACCCAAATACCCTAATGTGATTTATCATTTTTTTGTTGCATTAAATAATTTATTTGAGGTTTTGTTTATGATTCATGTAACTAGTGCACTATTAATTATGTAATAATGTGTATTAAAAACTTCCTTTACAATTTAAAAGGTAAATAATAATACATTATGATGGTTTGGGAAATTTTATGAATGATTCTATTTCTCCATTATACTACACCATTTTATTATGCAATCCTAAGAGTAAAAAATCGACGACTATAACCATTTTGGGAGAGAAATATTCAACATCACTAATTTAAAAATCATTGCACTGATCATTTATTATGGTTGTAATTTTATTTCAAATAATATTTTCTATAGACATGGAATATATACTAAAATATGAATAATCATCACTTTTGGAAGCAGGAATGAATATCCAAGTAAATATAGAAAACTCATATACATGAACAAAAACATAGTGGTTGGTATTTTAGTAATAAATTATAGAGGATCCAAAAATAATAATATGAACTAGACCTAGTGGATGATAAGTTGATACTTATTTATTTAATTTAAAATATATTTTGGCTTATTTCAATTTTTAACATGGATTACAAACTATATCATTTAGTAATTATAGTTTCGAGTGATTATTGAAAATCTCTTTCCTATTTATCTTTCCAATTGAATGAATAGTGGAATGGACTTGTCATAAATTCTCAAGAAAATACACTAAATAAAAGAAACATAAATATGATTATTTTGATAAAAAATAATTTACATTTAGTTCGTATACATTATCACATATTAATGCAATAAAAAGTAAAACAATTATAGATTCAAAATCAGTAGTGGAATTATTCTCAAATATAAAATGTAATCCATTTTAATGTTTCTATGACATAATAATAATAATACTAATTAAAAATATATATATTTTATTCAATCAAGAAAAAAGATATAAATTAAAATAATATTTGAGATACTGATTTGACCAAGAACATTTATTTTTTTGTCAGCATTTTAACCAAAAGTGGCATGCCCACCATAAATCATGATTATGTTCACGAAATGTGAACAGTCTATAGTTATGTTCCTCTAGAATCAACTATCAATATAAAATAATTTCTTACTCTATATTTTCATGTAGGCTTCATGTGAAATTTATTTTAAACCTAAAATTAAAATTTTGCACCCAAATTTTTCTTTAGTCCGGAAATGTAAATAATAATTTCATTTGGAATACATAAATATTTATCTGGGCACTTATATGATGAGTTAAGAAATTGGGAAATAAATTATTTGTAATTAATAAAGGAAAAAAAACTAGTATCAAAATTATAAGAATTGGAACTAAGAATAATTTAATGATTCATAATCCTTTTATTTTTTACACAGATATCCAATTCTCGTAATATAAATTGGTGTAGATTTTTTTCAAAGTAGATAGGATAAGGTATTTCTTTTTTTAAAATAAATAAAAACAATTTTTGATTTCCTAATTGGATAACATTACCTCATTTCTTTCCTTTACTAATAAATAAGTTTTATCATTTTTTGTATAAAGATGTTTTAATGTTAGCAGACAAGGCATGGGGCTTCTTTATAGATTTATATTTATCGTTATTTTATTATATTTATTCTACACAATATTTTAGTATTCAAAATTTTATTAATTTTAAAATTTCCAGTAATGGTTTCATCTCCATAAGTATTAGAATTATCTTGCGAAGATTCATGAAAAACACTAGATTCATCATATGTGTTTTCCAGAAAATGCATATGGTATCTACCATGTATCTCTTATTTGAAAACGTTTAATTCAATTAAAATGTCTTCCGAGACACACCATGTTTCTTTCAAATAATTATTATAACTATTATCCCTTTAATCATATATCTTATTAAATCATTACATGGGACAATCCACAATGACCTGACCATTTATATTGCATTCATATAAGTCAATATCGATTGTAGTATCATCTATTTCAATTATTTTATCCAGTTACATATATTTCTATACATTTATTTATATGTATGAATAATATATAACTTATTTATTTTGTAGAAAATTTTTAAATTCATAGTCAGATGTTTCATCTCCACATCTCTGTAATTATGTTACTCTTCATCTTGTGAGATATCTAAATTGATCTTCTCTTAGTGTTATGTAACATTAGTTATGAAAACTAAATCATTTCTCTTTAATTCATCATTAACTTGAATATAAAAATTATGTTCTTCTTTATAAATCATGATATCACCTATCATCTACTAAATTGGAAAATTATATATGTCATAAGATTCTAAAATTTAAATAGGTTTTCCTCTACATCTATCAAGAAAACACCGAAATAGGTGTATGAACAGGCCTTTGTCGGAAAATGTTTTCCCTAGTGAATTTATCATATTCAAAATTTCATTATACTTGAGATACATATCATGAATTGATTCGTTGGGTTTCCTATAAAATATATCAGATTTAATTTTATAACTACTGAAACACATTTTATTGAGATTTTATTTTCATTTATGAGAAATATCTAATGTATCCAAAATTTCAAATGATGCATCACCTGCTAATATTCTGTTAAACTCTTATTCATGTAATTATTAATATATATCATTCATCTGTTTTTTGTTATTTTATAATAATATTTAGAACGATCACTCCATTAACCTCTAGTAGTTTTGGGTAATTTTTATGTATCCTTAATTATAGTGTAAATTTGAAAACCCATGTTATCAAGGTGAAATTTTATTTTAATATTTGATTTAGATTAATTAGTTCCATTAAAATTGGGTTACTATTAGTAAAAGATCCTTGTTATCTATCATTATGCATAAAAATATATAATTATTTATAAATTTTTTTCTATCTAATATATCTAATTTAGAGATAAAAACATATTATAAAAATATATAAAATAGAATTTTAATTACATTAAGTTACTCTTCATGGAATTGAGTTGAGTTTTTGTAATTAATTTTTTAAAAAAATATATTAAATCCAAAAAAAAATTTATGGACAATGAATTAATAAAATTAGATGAAATATATATATTTTATATTTAAAATAATTTCACAATATAGGTTTAATGGATAGTTAAAATAGTCATTTATATAATGTTAACTTTTGAAACAAAATTACCTTATCAATAACATTATATATATAATTAATATTAACTATTAATGCATGATTTTGTTACTGATTTTAAAAACAACATCACTGTTAAATATAAAATTTTAAAACAAGAAAAAAAACATAGAGGTTTTAAACAATGGGTTTTGACTGAAGTAAAATCCTAATCACCTCTACTTAGAAATAACCAGCACCCAATAATTTTATAAAAAATTTAAATTGATCCACATCCTAAATTGTGTTTAAAAATCAACAAAACACAACATTTTATATTCCCAGATTATGTTATATAGTTTTATATGTAAGGTTTATGGTATAATGTAACATTACACCTCTTACATTGTTATCCATGGGAATAAAATAAAAGATATTTTGAGAATGTCAAATGAAAAATCCAGTTTATGCACATGATAATGTTCATATTGATACAATGAGTACAAAAACAAATAGTTCAAATATTGAGAATAAAATGTAAATCGAATGATGTAGATAGATCTAAATTGTGATTAATCCTTATTTTTGGTGTTTCAGTTGTTTTGAGTCATTCTATTTATATTCTAATTAATATATAATAATTTTCACTGAATCTTAATGAAAAAAATTAACATAAATGTCTAAAAGAAATATATTTTTTGTATTTCAATCTTCAATTTTGATTCAGTTTGAGAAGGATATAGTTTATTTGGATGTGTCACTATTTATTTCTTGGATTTTATCTATACAATCACTTATTTTTTCACACACATTCAAGAAGGGGTTATATTGAATATATTACTCACTTGGTCAAATTAACCATTGTAGAATAAAAAATATAAAAACTTGTATACTAATATTGGGGATTAAATATCTACGGTCTGAATCTATCATCAATGTATCCATAGAGTGGTTTAAAATAAGTATTTGGAATCCATGTGTGTCTTCAAAAAAATAGAGTAATTAAATATGAATTATAAATTTAAAACAAAATCATAGAAATATTGTGGTAGATCCTCACTGGTGGTAGATCTTTTTTAATGGTATATATTCCCTAGTGGAAGATCACCTCTAGAAAAAGTTATTATATTTGGTTAGATATTGTATGAATGTAGATATTTTTGTAGGTAGATCAAATCTTGTGGAAGATGTGTTGAATATAGTTCTCTTTAGCAGTAGAAATGTCAGTGGTACATCTTCAGTGGTAGATTTATTAGTGGTTTGTATTTTATTAATATATCATCAATGGTAGATCCCTAAAAATAGATCTATTTGTGGTAGATTTTTTGTGGATGGTTTTTTAATGGTATATATTCTATAGTATATCTACTAGTGGTAAATCTGCAATTATATCTTTGTAAGGGGAAGAACATATAGACTATTAGGGAATTCCTTCAACAAAATATCCATTTAAATTAGAGTCTTACATAGGATATTGTCAATAATTATATCCAGTTGAACTAGTAGTAGATCTTCAAAAACAATGATAGATCTTTTTAAACTATCGATAGATACTCACATAAACATTTTCAATCGAATAATTTCATAGTAATTGATTTAATATTATCAAAAATTGTACAAATTAGAATAAAAATAATAATTATTTTTAATCATTAAAATAAAGAGGTCCCAATAGTATAAACACTGATAATATACTCCCAATAACATACCATTCATAAAACCTGTTTGAATATCCAATTCATAAAATTCTAATCAGATTATTTATTCCTCAAAATATTAACAATTTCATTATCCATTAATTTTTATGATATTGTTGTTAATAAGACAAAAACATATTCATAATATATCATAATACAGAAAATTGTATAAAAATTACCATGGAATTATCATAAACCCCATGTATATTAATATTGTACAAGTTTATATTTTTCAAAATCACACAAACTATTATTGTCTTAAAAAAAACATATTCTTAAACTAAATCCTATTCAATAATAAATCATGTGTATTATACAGTTGTCCAAAAAAAATATAAACTTCTAATAATATTATTTTTCAAGGTTATAAATATAATTTAATATTTGTGACTATATAATTAATAAAAAATTTTAGAAATTGAACCTAATATTTTTCACAAAATCTTGATAACATTTAAAATATAATAAATTATCATCAATAAATATCTCATAGAGATTAGAATATCTAACTGTTTTGAAAATAATGAAATATATATATATATATATCTCATTAGCACAATGAAAAATATGAAAAACAATTCCATGATTATAGTTATATAATATAAAAATTAGAAAATTATGTACGCTCCCTTATTTGGTTATAAAAAATAGATGATTATATATTCATACCATTATCATATTAATCGTAATGATAAATTATAAAAAAACAAAATTGTTAGGATTACATAAAAAATATGAATATGAAAACTAAAATTTGAATATTCCATCTTTACTAACACCTTTATTGCATCATTATATATATATTATGCAGTCTATATATCATTATTTTAGGTTATCTTATAATTCACTACCTAATAACTAAATACAATTATAAAATGGGTTCTTTATAATAATTTCCAATTCTAATTTGATTGACGAAAACATATTCCTTAAGATTATATCATCAGGGGTGATGTTATAGGTTTACTCTTTGTATATCAGAGTGATGATTGATGTAATTCTCCAATAAACCTTTTGTTGATTTTTTACCCTATGTGCACATACACACTACCCAAATCAACATTCTAGTATACATGCATGAATTTTTTCTTAGAAGAAACAAAAAAAAATCTATAACATTCAAAAAATATCTTGATATTATCGAAAATATAGATTTATTTATAAGGTTTTCATTAATATATTATTACCCTAATCAACAAATTAAATGTTAATTGATAACATGATAATACATCACATGTTTTTCCAAAATGGTTATATATACCTTTGAAATTATTATCAACCCAAACTATAACCCATAAAATATCCTAAATAAATATTCCTATATATAATTCTAACCAAAACATTACATTAATACCAACTATGACACCTCAAATCCAAACTTCTGAAACTAGTTCTGTAAATTCGTGATTTATTTGATACCATCCATGATGGTAAAAATATATTACCATTAATTAAAATAATAAAAATTGATTATTTTATATCTTATACCAATGAAAAATTTAAGGATTAATGATTTTGAGAACTAGGGAAAAAACGAAAATGATGATACCCATTTGTGTTTTATCAAATTGTTAATTTTTCCATTACACATGAAACTATATAATTCATTACAGGACGTAAGTATCTCCCACAAATTCATTCACATGTGTTATCCTTATAAAGTACCAAAATGTTATAATTTTTAATATAGACTAGGGTAATTGGAACATATGAAGGAATGATCCTAATATTTTTATATGGGAAACATATAATTGATGGAATCATTGAATAAACATAGAATAAATACTATGTAAGGAATAGGATAAGAACAATGAATACATAATCATCATAAATTTGGGAGAATTTTATATCAATGAAAATATTTGAAATTATATATATCATTAATATTGATCATGTGTTAATGGAATATTTAATTACAGACATAAAAACACAACAATAAATGTATTTTTCCTTGAAGCAATTCATTGATATTGATATTGTAGATAAGAAATAATATTGTATGGGCTTTAATAAAAGTGACTATGCTACTATAGGGAGAGATATACACTAATACCAGACATGTTTTGTCTCATTTGACTTATTGATTCAAGGAGGGTCTAATAATATTGGGCCATACCAGTAACTTTTTTATGTCCAATTCATTAACCAAGAAAGGAAATGTGTAAAAACACATAATCCACAATGAAAATAATCATTTATATTTAAATAAGATCATATATAATGTCAATAAATCTACCCATTTAAATAAATGGGATAACATAATCATAACCCAACTACAGGAAATAAGGGGGATGCTTAAAATATACCTATTAAACTTTTAAATAATCATCCATATTAGAATAAGAACATATGGAATGAAAATGCATTGCCCATATTAATAAAATATTATAATATTTTGGTGAAAAAATTCATTGCCCATATCAATTGAATATTATACTCATGATATGGGATTCAATTTTCTTAAAATTTTTCCTTGAATTTGATGTGATTAGTATAAATATGTTTGGACATGGTACTATATTATAGGTATAAAATTATATAAATATAAAAACATTGGATTTCCAATGATTAATTCTATTGTAAGGTGTATTAGGAATTGGTGAATATGTTACCTTTTTAAAATTTAAGGAAGGGTTATTATTTTGAGTAAACCATAAATTTTCATGAATTCATTGGCACTATTCAAGGGTTAATAGTTCAAACATGTAAATAATTTTAGTAAAAATAGTTTTTTCAATGAAAATCTTAAAAATTAAAATCCAGCAAACAACATTAAATAATTTAGGACATTTACATAAGGTTAAACAAGATTTATCAATTTTAATTTTACCATGGTATGTAATTTCTACCATTAGTAATTAATTGTTAAGTAAAAGATTAAGATTAAAAAAAATATACTTAATTTGATTCAAAAAAATTAATATTTAATAATAATTTTATAAATGAAAACTATTAAATATTTAAAATACAATTTTATTATTAATACAACTAATTGCGAAAATAAATATTTATAAGAAATAATTTTTTAATGTTTAAAAATATATTTAAGATATAATAATAATGGATACTAATTTCCAAGAAACATATTGATTTATTATAAAAATTTAAATCTCATGAGGCTTCAAATGAAATAATAAATGAAACCTCCTATGAAAAATAATTGATTCAAGTGAAATAGAGAAAATAAGTTTTAGGTTAAAGTGATATTTTAATTAGTGATAAATGTATTTGTTTTGTGATTAATAATATCAAACGGTATTTTCAAATTTATTCATAAAATACGTATTAGGATTCTTAAAAAGTTTTAAAGTTATCAAGGTTATTCTTCCATAAAGATAAGATCATATAAATTATAATTTTCATAAATACCGTATTTTTTGAAAAAATAATTCATTCTAGAAATTAATAAAAATATTCGTACTATCTTACTTTGGATATAAGAAATTTAAAATTTATCATTATTTTAGTAATTTTAAATTAAAGTATTAATAAATTTAGTGTTTAATAAAATGATAAAACATAATGAAAATAAATTATAGTTTTAAAATGAAATTTAAAATTATTAACTTGAAATATCTCATTTCATATAATTCACCATCTAAATAGGTGTCAATAAATTATTAATATAAATCATAATTTTCCATTAATCATATGTTTGTTGAAATATAAATGTATAACACTTAATATTCACTTTCATTGTAAAAATACATTTCTAAATAATAAGTCCTCTTATTATCCTTTTTAGGTAAACTAATTGGCTTTGATTCATATTAAAATTACTATGTAATTCATAAAATTATTAATCATATCAATTTCCAAAAATGAAATGGAATTTTAGTAACTATCTTTCTTAAGAATTTTTATTTTATCTAAAAATATCATGCTTCCATTAATGTTATGTGTTTCATGTACATAAAGCCGAAAAACACAATTAATTATTTAATGGTTATTATATATAAAAATATTATGTTGTAGCATCGATATCACTAGTTTGTATATATATTTTATATTTAATATATATTATTTATTGTATCTTTGGTTTTTAAAACAATAAACATTTGTATCAAATTGTGACTATGAAAATTGGAAAATTTATCCGTGAAAACAATTCAATCAATTTCAGAATATCAGTAACATTCCAATATAACTTTATTTCTTCATTTGTAACATTTTAAATTAACTTATTCCAAAATACATAATTTTACCTATGTTATTATTCTATTTTTAATTTCAGACAATATTCATATTGTAATTTTTCATAGTTAGATTAAATTATACATTATTATAATTTAACATTCTCATTTGAAAAATACATTCATCAATAAGATCTCGATCAACTTTACAATGTAATCATTGTTTAATTACTATTTAATTTCATCTTATTATTTGAAATATAATGTTATTATTGAAAATATTATTCTATTTTCCATATGTAAATTTATCTATGAATAAATAAGCATTAAACCTTCATTCATAATATAATCATTACTAATATAAAATAATCAATATATATATAGTGTAATTTTACATTTATAATTAACATTGAAATATTTTTAGAATAATAGATATAGTTTGGATATAAATTTTCAACATATTCATTATTGGTCTCACATATAGTCATATTTTTTGGTTAATTTTCAATATATAACTATCATACATTTTGTATTTTCTATTTTATTGTGTTTATATGCTAATTAATTATACAAATTCCACTTTAACATTCCTTAATCAATATTATCATAATTTTTTTTGAAAATATTTATCCTTAATCTTATTTCAAAAGTATCTTGGTAGTTTTTTGGAACACATAACATTTTTTTATTAAAATACATCTAATTAAATATTTTATAAGAATTATCTAATAATAAAAAAACATCTTGAATATTAAAAATAATAAAATTAATCAATCATTATATTTATTTGTGGTTTTATATTCAAACATTGTAGTTCATCCAATTTCATCAAATCCTATATTCATTCATTTATATAACCCATTATACTAGGGGTTGTAAGAATCATTGTATTCATGTTTAGTTAAATTATTTTAATGATAATTTTTTAATTAATATTTTATTAACTCCATTACATGATCTAATATCACATTAATTTTAGATAAAACAAATCAATTGTAATATATGTTATAAATTTTGAAAACATCTTTATAGAACATGGATTATGATTCATTAACACCACATTTTTTCAGAAGATATTTTCATCAATGAATTCATTGAAATAAAGATATCCTTTTTTCATTGACGATTCATCAGTTTATGTATACTATAATGAATATATTTAATGTTTAATTTTTTTAAATCTTAACAGTCTTTTGAATATTGTGTTCCATCTTCACATTTTTACATGTCTTACATTGTATATTTCCTTCCATTCATAAAATAGTAAGGCCACCAATTTTTTAGTTATTAGTAATATTAGTATGACTTATCTATAAATTCTGAGAAATCCATCTATGTGATAATTGTTTTTCTTCTTTACCACCAAATAAAATGAATTTTGTTTACTAGGGGTCATGATATAGTGTAATGTACCATTAAAATTTAACAAAATCATTATTTATTCCATTTAGTTTCAATTTAAAATTTCCGAATTCATGTATTTTTTAGTGAACATTTTTTATCAAAATTAATTGAAGATCCATAATGAATCATGAGGTTCTCTATGGTTTTTATGTATTTAGTCATATAAAAAAATTATAATAAAATCATGATTTCATATCCTTTTTTATAATATTTCATGTAAACATATTCTAGAATTGGTCTTTAAACCATTATTCATAATTAAGGTGATTTTGTACGAGTATATGATTATATCTGTGTGGGGATAATCATGAGATAATATTTATAAAATAAACTAATTTGATCACATATTTCATATATTTTTTCAAGATAGTAAAATATTATTTGGATTTTAAATTTTAAATCTTATTTATTAAAGTTGTATCATATCAAAATTTTATCTTACATTCAATATATATCTCCCATAAATTTCATATATATATTTACTTTTTTTATATACCAATAAAAATATCATTTATAACTATAATCTCTATAAATAAAAAACCCGTTAAATATGGAAGATATTATCCTAATGATTTCCAATCTATTTTTATAATCATCTGAAAATCAATTTCTTCATAGAACTGGTTTGTTGTTTGGATTCATTAAAGTCGTTTTCTTTATATTTATTTAACTCTAAATGAAAGAATTATAACATTAGGAATGATAAATCTAATGGACCCAATTATTAAAAATGTTATTATATTTTCAATGGGTTTTTTTACATATGATTATCTAAATAAGTTGAAATAATAAAATCTTTGTTGGGATTTAAAGAAGATCCAATATTATGTTAATTAATTATATTTGAAGATATGATAAAATATAATTATACTAGGTGATGTAGTGCAATGTATATATTTTTAAAATTTTTGATTCCAAATATGTTTTATTATTTCTATATCATGATAAATTTAATTACTAAGTGATGATATTAGATAAATATGGGATGAATAATAATAGAAATGTTGAAAATGAAAATATAAATATAAGGAATTAGAGTATTTATTTCACTATAATGGGAGATACTTCAGTCATAAGTATGATTTAATATTGTATGGAATTTTTTGAAATCCATATAGATATTGTAGAAAATAATTTTTTTATTCAATGACATATACATCATCAATGTTGATTTTATTCATTGAGTTGTTTTATTTATTTTATAAATAGGGGTATTTCTTTGATATAGTGTGATACCATTATGTATTAATATTTTTTACTACATAAATGTAATAATTATAATTTAATTTATTATATTAGTAAATTTTGTAGGAATTATGTTTACTAGTACCAAAACCAATACAGTCACCTAAATTTGTGGATTTTTTTTCAAATTTGTTATACGAATATGTTTTTTTGTTATTGACATTAATATGGCTGAGGCAGTGTTTACAAATAATAAGATATTTCTATTACTATATGTTTATATGTAATATTTTTTGATAATATATATTAACAAATATTAGACTTTTTGATGTTATTAACGAAATAAATGGATAAGTTTCATATTGTTTTGGGTATTCATTGCATAAAATTTTTGATAATTATTAACAACTTTTTTTCAAAAGAGAATAAAACATAAATTTTTTAGTAAATATAGTGATATAATAATAAATTATGTGACATTATAAGAAATGATGTATTTGATTTTTTTTTTGATTTTATATATATACATATATAATTTGGTCAACTATTTTTTTGAATATAGAGATTTTTTTATTAGTATTTAAAGATGAAAATAGAGAATCCAGGAATGTTCAATGATATAAAATTGATGTATCCATCCATACATAATTTGTATATAATAACAGAGCCATTAAAACAGATTATTTCACCATAATTAACATTATTGTCCAAAAAAATAATCACCATCGACCAATATTTCTAGTGTATTTGGAAGATTATACAAATAACTACAACATATTAAACATAATTTTAATTTAATTATTTAAATATTTAATTTGTTATCATATACCCATATCTTTTTAAAATTATATGGGATACCCTGGGGTTGAATACATAAAAAATATTGAGCTAATAATCACTATATTGAGAAAAATGTAAATAATGCATAACATGAGAGACACGAGGAATGACATCATATCATGAAGTGAATTAAAATAATGATGAGAACATGGAACATTTAAATGAATGAATAAGGTCATGGAAACATAAGTATGTGGATATATCATAGGCATAACTAAAGGATAACAACCAAGAAACACAAATATTTGATAATATACAGCATAACATGGCATTATTCGACTAACCCCTGTTATAGGATAGTTTTCTTACTATCACATCCCCCACACTATACATAGTGATCCTAGTCTAACTAGTCATGCATTATACATTTTATTTCATGATACATTAACATTTCCCAATGAATTAGGTTAATATAATTGAATAGCCAAGAAAAACCATATCAAACCTATAGAATAATTTATACAACCACAAACCATAATCAAAAGTTAATTAGTAAAATTATAAATATATCATAAGCATGATAAAATCCATGAGAATAAAGTGTGTTTCATTATATTTTCATAAGGTATAAATTAAATTATATTATAATTATTCTTATGATATTATGGAGTGAAATAATTTTTGTTATTTGATTTTTATTCAAAATAAATAATAGAAAACATCAGGGGTAGTAATTTTATAAAATAATACTTTAAAGTTTTTTAATAAGTAGTAATAAAAAACCCCCATATGTGATTCCTATCAAAATTATTGAAGGAACATTACCCGATGAATATAGAAAATTTGTTTCTTTTAAGACTAGTATTATGATAAAGAAATTTTCTTATGAAATAAAAAAAATTATAAAAACAGTAATCGTAAAAATATATGGGGGTGATACTTTACATGATTCAGACAATGGGATGTTCACATAAAAATTGGATTTTGAAATAGAGAAATCGTCAAAGAGAACGTCAAATGTACTTTACCAAATAAAAAATTAATATAAAATAGGTATATATGTAAAGATAACACACACAGACACACATATATATTGTGAATAATATACATGAGAAGAAGATTAGGTTATTTGGTAAAAAAATTGGGAATGTGTAAAAAAATATAACATTGGATGTTCACGAGATCCCATAACGTGTTATTAAAAGTGAATTTGATTTGGACATAATATACTAGACAATTAAATTAATTTCATTATTTTTCCATTTAATAATAATATTCATATATATTTAATGTTCAATATCTCATTTATTGTTAGTTTTAATTTATTTGTAATAATGTTTTTGAATAATCATTCACTCTGGATTGTTTGGTTATTTTCAACGTAACAATTTTTTTAATTGATAGTGTTCAATGATGTTGTAAAATAACGTCCCGATATTCATAATTTTATATATTTATTTTGTTTATAATTAATTTACTAAATAATTATATACTTTAAATGGTTTTCTAAAAGAAAATTAAATTATAAAAGAGGCATTTATAATTTTATTTAATGATGCCAATGATAGTATAACAATATATTATTTTTGTTACTTATAGATCTTAATTTGTTATAATTATTGAAGACTATCAATTTTAAAAATATCATTTTTAAATTCTAAATTCTTCTTAAATTTTAATTGTAACATCACTGGTAAATAAAGAATATGAAATTTCCATATTTATTCATATTTTTAAATTAATTAATTATTTTACTTTAAAGGGATTTTATTTTTTATGGCGTACATGATACACAACAACGGGTTTCTTGGAAATATTATGTTGCACACAACATTGAGTTATACTGACAAAAATAATATATTATTATTTTAAATAGTAGTTAACGCCTAGTCATTGTATTGGAAGGAATGGACAGACCTAACTACAACATGAATATACATGTTTTTTAAATTCTTTTACATTTATCCCATAAATTTTAGAGGTTTAAAATAAGAAATAATCTGATTGTAAGTGTAAATACTCTAATATTCATTAAAAGGTCTACATACCACCTTTTGATGGAGACCCTCTTAAAATATTTTTTTGGTCACATTTATATTTTATATTTGACAAAATAATTTTTTTTTGAAGCGGTACATAAAAAATAAATTTTGTTATTTTTTTGGTATTTTTCAGATAAAATTTATTTTTTGAGGAATAGTGATAAATAATATATTTTAATTCAAAAATATCTTTCAATAAAATTTATTTATATGGTTATATTATCTTTGTAATTATTTTTTAAATTTAATTATATTATTCTTTTACCATTTAATCCAATGTTGGTCATTGGAATTAATCTCACTTTGAAATTGGGCATAAACAAATGTCAATCTTTTGATATATATTTTTTCTTAAAAACACGCCATTTGTTTTCACAATGGGAATTAATTTTAAATTAATCAATGCATCTTCTATGTATTGAATTTTTTAAATCAGAAATCAGTTTTTAATTCAAAATATCAAATATAGTATAAGCTGATTTTTTTTTATTTTTCTGAAAAACATCAATTTTTGAAAAATAGTGAAACCACTAAGTAGTAGTTAAAAATTGAATTTCTTATTTAAATAAAATTTTACCACTTCTATGAATTGAATTTCTTAAATCCAACATACATAGTTGTTATTATTAAGTACAACTTGGTTCAATAAGATGAAAGTAATTTTTTGGTGAATAGTAACTTTTGAATTTTAATTACCGCAGTTAAAGGTAAATAGGGTAATTCAAGGAAAAGAGAATATTATAATAATACTAAATTACCTCTAAACATGTCCTAATCTTATTGGATGAGTAATGGAAGACCATTTGAATCTTTTGGTCGATTTGCTGTCCCCATGGTGCCACGTCTGAGTGATAATAACAATTTAGATTAATTAATCTAAAATAAAGAAAAAAATGACACAAAAAATATCTTATAGAAAATTAATTTTTACATGTGGTTATATAAGTTATCTATTAAACTATAAAAATTAATTGTAACGCTAAAAATATTTAATTCACCAGGATATTTGTTTTATAATTTTTAGACATCAAATAAATAATATTATTTATGACACAAAAATGATGCAGTATTTATCTCTTTAATAATAGATTTAACTAAATAAGATTATAAATATTAAAATAACATCCCAAACCGGTCCAATTATTATTTTAGCAATTTATCTCAAATATGAGTCATGTTATATTTTACTTTAATGTGTTTTGGACATTTTTAAACCGAAGATACGTTTATAATAAAATACGTTTTTCAAACATTCCTAAAGAGCCCCACCCCCATATAAAAATCACTCACTTCTAACCAATTACACAAACCTCTCAAGCATTTTTTCTCACACCAAATCTTCACAATTAATCTCCCTACGTCACTATATTCTTCCTAGAAGCTTTACCTTAGGATGAAAACACTTCAAGAAGTCCTTTTGGTTCAAACCAAAGGGTGTTAACTGAATTAGAGGTTACAGTTTCTCTTAAATTATATACTTTTATTTAACATGTCCAAACCATAAACTCTTTTCATTACATTATTTTATAACAACACTAGTATCATCAAAATAATTTGTTTTTTTATGAGAAGTATTTGAACTATCCTTACACTCACCTCCATCCAATGGATAAAGAACATATTTTTTCTATGGATAACGAACTACAGCCTCACGAAACGAAGATTGTTCAAATAAATCCTACTGCCTATCATGGTGGCTATTATGATTAAACTATATTTATATATTATAAATATTATTTTTATGTTCTTTTTATGATTCTGTATTTTTACTTTATAGAATACCTTTCTGGTTTCCATTATGATTAAACGCGATAATTTAATTTGAGTAAGTGCGGACTACCGCCCCCTCAAAGTGATATGACCCGTTCATACCATATGTGGAACATATAAAAGATGAAGTTATAGATATTATATATGAAATTATACTTTAATTATAATATATCTATGTTTAATTATGTTTTAATTATATTAATATACTAAATAGAAATTAATATAACATTCATGCATATGTACGGCTTACCGTCTCCATTAACAGTGCATTTCATTTATTATCTCCAATGTTATGTACTATTATAAATACATATATAAACTGGATATATATGATATATATGATATATAAATCATTAATATCATTCTGGAGATAATGAACTCTTGGCCACATGGAAAAATATTAATAATAAGGTGTTCATTTTCTACTCAAGTACCAAATATCGGCAAAACGACCATTTTTAACATAAATGATTACATATTGTTTATAACATGATAATAAGTTATATAAATATAATAATAAAATTAAAAAAGTGTTCTTAATCAAGTATAAATTAAATTTAGTTTTTTATTCGGGACGAACCAGGAACAAACAAGTAAATTCAGACACAAAGTAAGGGATTTCTTATCTCACTTTTAATTCCATGAGATTTCCAATATTCACCACTTAATTATTGCATGCGATGTATTGTGTAAATCCATTTTACATATATCATCATTATTATATTTATATTTATGATATTATATGATTTATTTGGTTGTTATTACCTCTTTTCATGTGACTCGATTGATTACAACATTGTAAGTGGTTTTCATATCACTTTTTACTCCATTGAGATTTATGAAATATTTGACACTATTTCCTTTTGGGTGGTGTATTTAATTACCATTATTGTATTCCTTATGCAATATAATATATTTTTTTGTGTATTTACATCTTCATTGTATGATACTTATTTCATAAGTCTTATGCTTCGTAAGTTACCAAATCGGTAATGGAACCTTTGACCCTCATATTTTTAAAAGACTCCTTGTTGATATGTCATTTAATTTACATATTCTTATGTTAGGATAAGTTATTCTATATGATTATTGATAAAAATCATATTTACATGTTATGAGTGATCCTTTTACCTCTCATAAAATCATTCTGAATTTTAAATTTACGCCGTTAGTATGTCGAATTTCGGTAAGAGAACTTTTTTTTACCCAATTTCAATTATTTGGGTTAAACATCAACTTATTCACTATGTCGTTCTATGAATTTGTGTGAATAACCTATAATTGTTTTACAATTAATATCCACTTATATCAAGTTTATTTTTATTTGTCACACATTATTATGTAGTTGATTTATCCTTAATCTAATGATACAATTTTTATAAGGGATTTCGTCTCAATTTATATTCTATTGAGACTTAAATGTTGTTATGAACCAATTCACTCTTATGGGGTGTATATAATTTCATTCTACATATTATATAATGAATCCCCTTATTATCATAATATTAAAAAGTACTGATTAATTTTTTTCCTCATTTATTTATATTCAAGCATCTCACTTTTTGTTAAAAATTCATTTACTAAAATATAATTTTAAATTTTTTAATGATATATTCATCTAAATATATATCATTAATGTCCTTGTTTTCCAAATTATTTTTGTGATTTATTTATATGGACATTAATGATTTCAAATGATAATTCACTTAAAAGAATCAAAGTGGTATGGGAAACATTGATTAAAAATATCATTATTAAATGTTTTAAATGGATTTGAAAATGATTTGATAAGTCATTGTTTATTTCAATATATTGATTAGATATATTGTTATTGGAATATTGAAATGTTATATTTCCATTATGCTTGTGTTATGTGTTATTAATATGTTATGGTTATTGGGTATTGTTTATGTATATGGGTGGTTCCGTGATAAACCTAGGGTGGGTGAGCCCGAGATAGCTCTCCAATTAATTGGGTAACATGACAGAGGTAAACTTTAATGTTTCTCCATAGATATTTATGAAATATATTATTATGTGTATTCCAAATGTGACTTCCTATTTTTTGTGATAGCTATAATGCAAGTATGATATGAATTCAATAGGTTACCTTTATGATTTATGATATCTTTATGTTATTTATAAATATTATGACATCATGAGGTATGTTATGAATGAAAAGTATGGTTTCATATATTTTTATTTATTGATGGGATAATGTTTATTTTCATTATTTTATAACCCTTACTAAGATTTTTATGCTCATCCCGAGTTTTGAATTGTTTTTCATTGGACATAAAGATGAATATTTTCAAAGATGAGATCAAGGATAAGTCATGCTCTCGAAAACATAGTACTAGACATGTCTCTATTTTTCAAGAGTTATTATTTTATGAAAAATAGATACTAAGAAGTAGTGTCTATAAGAAATTTTCAAGTTGTTATGTAATAGTTATAGCCTAATTCTCTAAAACACAGAACCTAAAAAGGTCCTCAATGTGAATTATTAATTTAATTCAAGATTATGAAATGTTTATGGTCGAGTCCTTATAGTTGGAATTAGATGTCGGTTTAGATACCCTTAGAGGATAGGGTGTTCTTTAAGTGAAGTGACATTACCATAATGGTTAGGATTTTATAAATATTCATAGTTATTTTAGATAGAGTGAATGAGATTAAGATAGCCAGAATAATTATATCATAGTATTTACCCTCCTAATAAGATATTATATGATGATTTTACTGATATACTCACACTTAACTTTTTGGTTTTAGTAAATTGCTCGATCTAGCACGCACCAAAGTAACAGTGTATGTGATGAAAAGTATGATGGTTTTAAGATTGAGAAACTGAATGAAATGGGATCTGTAATGACAACTCATGTGGTTATTCTCAACCACCTATCTAAAGTAATGATTGACCACCTGAACCTTGGAGATTTATATATTTCATCTTATATTCACGGAAAAAATGTGCATGAATGTTTAGGTAATAATAATAAAGGTAAGTATATTAAAAAACCAATGAGTCAAGATGTGGAATGAAACACATAGGAAAATGTTTCAAAGGGATTGGAAGATTCTATAGATGTGGAAATAAATGACATGAAGCAATAACCTGCAATGGAAAAAGGAAGCATCCAGTTGAATCTAGGAAAGGGAATGATGTTCTTTCTAAGCGATCATGGAATTTTTTAAATGTGGTGTGCATGGTCATTATAAAAACAAATTTCCTATTAAGATATTTTGAGATTGTGATCACTTGTATGAGACAAATATTTTTTTCCATGCCTAATGCCATTCCGATTGAGGATGAAGAAGCTGCCCTGACTAATGAACGGTATGGATTATTTCTTAACTGATGTTTATAAATTTTTAAATCAAAGGATATGCTTCATGATTTTGTTTGTAGGAAATAATAAATTCAAAATAAGTTGGAAATGAATGGATAATGGATCATGATGAACATTTAATGAGTAAGAAGTCAACAAATAAGTGATTCGGGAGTTATAGTAGATTTTAGGATGGTGAAATGCTTAAAATTATTATGTCTCTTTTGATTGTGGGATTACATTAAAATTATTTTTATAGTTTCTGTAAACCTGAAGTTTGATATATGATAATTTTATTCAAGAACTAATTATCTTTTTCTTTTGTGGATATAGTTATAAAGATCCATTTGGGTTTATAAGATCCTTGTATTTGAGGAAATTATATGTAAATGCATTTTGGGATGAAAAATTAAAGATATTATAAAAAAATTGTGGTTAAAAAATGTTATGGTTATTTATGATAAATTTATCTCTTTTGGGGAATTTTATAAAATTATATAGTTTTTTAAAAAGGGCAACAAGCAGACCATGTGACAACCCATTGCGTCGGACCAAGCTACGGGAATTGAACCCACAACCAATGTGTGACTCGATTTATCGCCTACCACTTTACTACGCGAATTCCCTGGTTATTATGAGTAATTCATTTTAGTTAGATGATTTTATGAATCTGGAATCAGTTGGTTTTGGGTTATCTATAGAAATTATTAACCTATAATTGAGAATATGTGATTAGGTTAATTATGTTTCAATATGATACTTTAAGAGTTACTCATGTTATTTGTAGATAAATGTTAAGATTTATCTTGAAAAAATATGTGATTAAATACTTATAAGAATTGGGATTCAATAATAGTTTATATAACATTGAATAATTTTATAGACAATTTTTTATCAAATGGTCTTTTTTGAAATTTGGGTTTAGTTTGACAAATTTTGGAGATTGAGAGCAGTTTTTCTTTTTGTAAAAGATTATCCTTTTTGGGTATTATCTGATCTCACACAAACCATTTCAGTTTTTCATAATTTCTAAACACATAGAAAAAATATATTCCATATTTTTTGGATTATGCTATTCCATATAAGTAGATTATAGCACATTCAATATGAACAAGTCATATTGAATACTCATCAATTGAAGAAACAATAAATGAGTTTTTCGTAAGAATTTAGTAATGAATGAAAGTCTACATAACAAGTAAGAATGTTTCCTTATGTTTATAATAAAGATCGTAAATAAATTACACAAATTTATGAAAAGTAACATAAAAAATGTTGTCTGTTAACTTTTCTAACTGGGAATAAATATCGTTTAACATATCACAAGTGTGTGATATTCTGTAGGTTAACTTTCTCCTAGTCCTGTTTTCTATCTCTCTATCAGAACTTGATGGTTTATTTCTCTTATATATCCACGTTTTCATGGAATCCAAGTATCTTTTGTCATGGATGACCTTTGGACTTCCCTTCCTTTATTTTCAAGTGATAGTTTTATCAACTCTTTTTCTGATGTGGTACATTCAATGATGTTGCTAAACCCAATTTTAAAATTGTGAGGATGCAATTCCCAAAAGGGTATATGGATGTAACATCTCAGGTAAATAAAGAATATAAAATATTCATATTTATTAATATTTTTAAATTAATTATTCATTTTACATTAAAAGGGATACTATGTTCGATGGTGTGCCCGATACATAACAACAAGCTTATTTTAAATCTTATGTTGCACACAATGTTAAATTCTACTGAAAATTAAATATATAATATTATTTCAAATAATAGTTAACGTGTAGCCATTCTATTGGAAGTAATTGAATGAACTAACTAAAATATAAATATACATATCTGTCAAATGTTTTTACATTTATCCCATAAATATTAGAGGCTTAAAATAGCAAAAAAATCTTATTTTAAGCACAAATACTCTAATATTCACTTAAAGGCCGATTTACCGCCATTTGATGGTGAAACCCCATTAAATATTATTTTAGTCACTTTTATATGTTTTATCTGACAAAATAAAATTCTTATTTAGAATTAGAACATAAAAATTTACTTTCAGTAATTTTTTGGTAATTTTCTGATAAAATTCATTTTTATGAATAGTGAAAATTACTGTATTTTAATTCAAAACTCTCTTTTTATCTAATTTATTTATATGGATTGAATTATTTTTAATTGTCTTAAAAGTTTAATTAGATTATATTTTCACCATATAATCCAATTATAGTCATTGAATTAATTTAATTTTGAAATTATCCATAAACAAGTGTCAATCTTATGATAGATATTGTTTTTTAAAAACAAGCTATTTGTTTTGAAAACGAGATTTAATTTTAAATTAATCGATTAAACTTCTATATAATTAATTTTGTATAATAGTCATCATTTTTTAATTCAAAATATCCAATATTTCTTAGGCTGCTTTTTTGGAATTTTTCTTAAAAACTTCAATTTTTTATGAATAGTGAAACCACTATGTAGTAGTTAAAAAACTGGCTTTTTATTATAATGAAATTTTACCTCTTCTGTGAATTGAATTTCAAAAATTGAACATAAATGGTTGTTTTTAGTATGTAAAATTTGGTTCAATAAGATGAAAATAATTTTTTTGTTAATAGTAACTTTTGAATTTTATTTACCGCGGTTAATGGTTAATATTGTAATTCAAGATAAAAAGAATATTATAATAATTAAAATTACAATATAACTTTTTATAACCTAATTGGATGAGTCATGGAAGACCAAGGGAATCCCTGGGTGGATTTTGGGTCCCCATGGAGCCACTTGGAAGTGATAATGACAATTTAGATTAATTAATTTAAAGTAATGGAAAAATGACACAAACAAATATCTTTTATTAATTTAATTTTTACATGTGGTTATATAAGTTAACATTTCAACTATAAATATTAATTTTAATGCTAAAATTTTTTACTACATCATGGTATTTTCATATAATTTTTAATCATCAAATAAATAATATTATTGAGGACAGAAAAAATGGTGCAGTATTTACGCCTTTAATAAATGATTTAAATGAATCAGATTATAAATATTAAAATAAAATCAAAAAATCTGTCCAATTTTTATTTGATGAATTTATTTCAAATATGTGTCATCTTATCTTTGACTTTAATGTTTTTCAGACCCTTTTAAAGAGAATATATGATTATAATAAAATATTTTTTCCAAACTTCCCTAACGAGCCCCTCCTCCCTATTATAAAAAGTGCTAATTTCTAACAAACTCCTCACACCTCTAAAGAGATTTGGATCATCAAACCTCTTCCAAATTAATCTTATTACATCACTCTATTCCTCCTATAAGACTTATCTTTAGCAGAAGGTACTTCAAAAAATCCTTTTGGTTCAAACCAAAGGGAGTTACCCGAATTAAAGTTAACAATTTCTCTTGAATTCATTACTATTATTTTACTTCTACAACCCATAAAATATTCTCATTACATTATTTTATAACAACACCATTATCTCAAATATACTAGTATGTTTTTATGATAAGGATTATAACTACAATGACACACACCTCCATCTAATGGATAAAAACACACTATTTCTATAGACGTCGAACTACTGCCTCACATAACGATGATTGTTAAAATATCTCCTACCACCTCTATTGATGGAACTTATGGTGAAATTATATTTATATATGATATATATTATGTTTTTTTCTTTATTATTCTGTATTTTTAATATATATAAAACCATTATGACTTCCATTTTGAGTAAACGCGATAATTTTGTTTGAGAAAATGCGGACTACCGCCCCCTCAATGTGATATAATTCATTCATACCATATGTGGTACATATAAAGGATAGAGTTTTTGAAATTATATATGATATTATTTGGGAGTTATAATATAACTATGTATCAGTATGTTTTCATTCAATTAAAATATTAAATAGAAATAAATGTAGCGTTCATGCGTACATATGACTTACCATCTCCATGAACGGGGAATTTCATTTCATATCTCAAAATGTTATGTACTGTTATAAATAAATATATATATACTTGATATATATTTTATCTATGATATCTAAATCATTAATACCATTCCATATATAATGGAATATTGACCACATGGACAACATTTAATTATAAGGTCTTCATTTGTTGCTCAAGTATCAAATATAGACAAAACGACCGTTATTAAATTAAATGTTTACATATTTCTTATAACATGGAAATAATTGATATAAAAGGAATAATAAACATTAACACAGGTTCTGAATCATATATAAATTAATGTAATTTTATTATTCAGGAATAATAAGGAACAAACAAGTCATGTCAGACATGAGGTAAGGGATTTCTTATCTCACTTTTATTTCTGTGAGATTTCCATGATTCGCCACTTAATTATTGCATGTTTTGTATTGTGTAATTCCATTTGATATATATCATAATTATTTTATTTGTATTTATAGTATTCTGTGATTTATTTGGTGGGTTTTAGATTTTTATCAATAGACTCGATTGATTACAACAGGGTATGTGGTTTTCATCTCACTATTTACTCTAATGAGATTAATTATTTATTTTCCATTATTTCCTTTTATATGGTGTATGTACTGACCATGATTTTATTCCTTGTTAATTTTACTAGAATTTTTTTTATTCACTTATTAATTGTATGATCCTTCTTTCATGGGGTGTATGTTGCGTAAGTTACCAAATCGGTAAGGGAACCTTTCACCCTCCTATTTTTAAATCACTTCCTTTTGTTATGTCTTTTAATTTAAATCTTCTTATGTTGGTATATGTTTTTTTATATCCTTATTTATATATATTTTACGTTCATGTAATGATATATCTTTTTCCAAATAATCAATTCATTCTGAATTTTTAATTGATTCCATTAGGCTGTTGAATTTCTGTAAGGGAACTTCTTTACCCAATTTCAATTATTTGGGTCAAACTTCTTCTTATTCACTATGTCATGCTATAAATATGTGTGAATGACCTATGATTGTTTTACAGTTAATATCAACATATATATAGTGTATTCTAATTTTTCACACATTATTATTTAATTGAATTATCCCTAATCTAATGATAATGTTTTTATAAGTGATTTCATCTCAATTTACATTCCATTGAGACTTAATTGTTGTTATGAACCAATTCACTCTTATGTGGTGTATATAATGTCTTTTGGAATAATATATCATGGATCTCTTTATTCACATGATATTATATAGTTTTGAATAAATGTTATTACTCAATTATTTTTATTCAAGCGTCTCTCTTTTTGTTACAAACTCTTTAACTAAAATATCATTTTAATTGTTTAAAAGATTTATTCTTATAAATATATCTCATTATGGTCCACATTTTCAAAATGGGTTTTACGATTTCTTTATATGATCATTAACATTTTCAAATGATAATTTATTTAAATTATTCTAAGTTGTATTGGAAACATTGATTCAAAAATCTCATTATTAAATGTTTTAAATGGTTTTGAAAATGACATCATAACGAATTTTTTATTTCAATATCTTAATTTTATATACAATTATTGGAATGTTAAAATGTTATCTTTAATTTTTTCTTGTGTTATGTGTTATGAATATGTTATTGTTATTGGGAATTGAATACGTATATGGGTGGTTTCAGGATAAACCTTGGGCGGGTGAGCCCGAGATAGCTCTCCAATGTATTAGGTAATTTAACGGAGGTAAACGTTAATGTTTCTCCTAATATATTTAGGGAATATATCATGGTTAGTATTGAAAATTCCACTCCTTATATAGCTTTTATATCTAAAATGTTAATATGTTATGTATCCCATAACATACCTTTAGGATTTATGATTTCTTTATGATATTCATAAATTTTATCACTTCATGAGGTATGTTATGATTGAAAATTAAGGTTTCATATATTAGTATTTATTGATGGTATAATGTTTCTTATCATTATTTGATAACCCTTACTGAGCCTTTTATACTCATCCCATGTTTATAAATGTTTTTTACAGGACATAAAGTTGAATAGGATCAAGGATGAGATCAAGGAAAAGTCGTGCTGTCTAAAACATGGAGCTAGACATGTCTCTATTTTTCAAGAGATTTTATTTTATTGAAAATGGTTATTGGGTAATAGTGTCTACATGAAATTTTCAAGATGTCATGTAATAGTTACGACCTAATTCTTAAATCTCCAAACCTAAAAAGATCCTTAAAGTGAATTATTATTTTAATTCAAGATTATGTAATGTTGAAGGTCAGGTCCTTACATTATCCATGTTTGGTTGTCCTGGAAAATATAAAATATTGTTTATTGGGGTGGTCTCTGTCACTCACTTATGAAAAAGTTTTCATTTTTATCAATAAAATTAGTTAAAGGTAACACATTTTCCATGAATGATATACCTTAGGTAACTCATTAAGACAAATTAGCTTAATATTTTTATGATTAATATTCTTCAAATTTGTGGAAAATTTTTTGATGATAGACTTTGTTAATGATAAGGTCAAAACAATTTTTTGTAATGGGTCTATAAATAGAAAAATGGTGTCCATTATTTCTCTTATTCCCAATCCTCAAAACACTCTTTCATTGAGATATATAAAGAATAAAATTTTCATCTAATTAAAAATATATGTAACATCAATGGTTATTAAAACATATACACTATGAACATTGATCCATTTGGATCTGTTTCCAAATTATTTTGACCTTTTATACTATTTATGAAAGTATATTTGGTCATGATATCATTCAATACCAAAACTCATCATACAATGCAAGCATTAAAAATATCTTCCCATATATTTCATTGTATGGGACCATTTTAATAATCTATTAGAAAGATTTATTGTACAACCACATGAAAAATTGAAGATACTGGTCTAAGAGTCTCTTAAAGACCATTGTGAAATATCATAATGTAAACTCATGTATATAGAATGATCACTCAAATTTTCCATTATTCATGGGATGATAATCCATAACGATGTTATTCACTATGCTTATAGTGTTCCAAATACTCTTCCAGAACTATGAGGTGATCCTTAGATCCTAAACAAATACAATTAACATTTTGTTTAGTGATGGCTTAAAACTTATATAATGTATATATTTGCATGTAAATAAATAGAATATTGAAATTGAATATAAAGGAAGTTATTAGTATATATAACCAATACCACTATAACACATGTATAATTCTTCCCTGTTGATGTATTTGGAAGACCCATAATTGAGTCCATCATGATTTTTCTCACATTCAAATATATATGGGAAATCATTTGATTATCCCGTGGGGTTTTTTCTTCACAACCATCAAATGATAAGTCATCTAGAATTTGATTGTATATTCTTCAATATGATTCATAATAATGTCTCACAAATAGTTTTCTAAAATATTTCTATATTTATACATTATTTTGAATTGATGGAGAATCTTTAGATCTGACTATTATTAAATAGCTCCATATTCATCCTGATAAAGATGGAATATGTAGTCATTTTGAAAATATCACCACTCCAACATTTTTTTGAACATTGAGGATTTTCCCACTCCAATATTATCCACCATCTTATATATCTCTATATCATTCTTTTCATCTGCAAAAACTATATATGAAAATTTTTACATGTTTATACAAACATTATTAATCCCTTTCCTATCTTCTTCATGTGTAATTAGATTAGATCCTTCCCAATTCTCATCATGGTTAATGTTGCTCGATTCATGCTTTGAATATAATCTTTGACGTTATTCGCCTTCACATAATTTTAGTGGTTTGAGTAATCCTAATCTTTGTTAGCTATAAAAATCATTAGTTATCCATGTTCTTCTCCTTTTATGTGGACATATATTTTTGGATTTTTTATCAAAATATATTTCAAATTTCTCTACATGTTTAAAATTCCTCAACATATTCAATGTATAAATTATTTTATTTGTTTCTAGATCATGATTCAGATAGATCTTTTCACTCACCTTTAATTTTATTGAGGAAAACTATATGACATTGTAATTGTTCAATAGTAAATAACTAAAAATCTTCATGGAATAATCACTATAAATAATAAATAATATCCCCCACTAAACATCATTTTCAGTACATGTGATATTATTAATTTCTTCTTCTAACATAATTATGCTCTTGATGTCACAATTCTTTGATAGCAAAGGAAATCACGGACTGCCCAAATATTAGAACTAAATTCTGTCACATTCTAGAAGAATTGTATAACAGCATGTAGTCAACACCACACTCTTTAAATCTCAAGATTGGTGAACTCATCAACCTCTCACTCAACACCTACAAAGACTACACGAATCTTTATATCTAAATTAATGGATACCCTTCTTTATCAAATAATTTAATTCTGTTGATAACCTAGAGAAATCAAGCACACATATTATATAGAAGCCTGTAGAACCAGGGAATCTCCTTTCCTCCATCATACACTTGGGTGGATCCAAAGTAGACACTGGATGAACAATCATTGATTCCGGCGGTACACCCTCAATTTAGATGAAATGATCTAGAAATTGGTATTTTGTGTAACGCCCCGACCCCAGCTACCCATAGTCGGTGCATTACTTCGTAACATTGGCATGATCACAAAAGATCAAGTCTCGATAGACCGATTAGTTTAGTAGCCTTGGAAAACACTAGATACATTCATAAATCTTACATTATATCATAAAGTGAAAGACTAATAACAAAGTCTTCATAGTCCACACTCATATCATCTTCTGACTATCCCTGCAGGTCATTCATAAAATACTTCTTCACATCCTGGAAAATATTAAAACATTGAAAGGGGTGAGCTCAGATGCTCAGTAAGGATTACAATATTGCGGAAGCGTTCATAAATAAACATAAAAATTTAAGGCAATGTATAACTAAAACAAAAGCCTTTTAAACTTGAACATCAACATAATATGGCAAAAGTAAAATGAGATAATGCCATTCACTTCTTCACATGGATATTCTACTGGTCGAATAATCACATGCAATATCAATAACGACTTTCATAATGAGGGAATGTATAATTCCATACATTCTGAAACACTTTGTCAAGGCCTCGGCCAAGACGTCTAAAATGATTAAGGCCTCGGCCAAAACCATAAATCAAATTGGGAAAGGGCCTCGGCCAATTCCACGTCTAGTTGTCTCATGAGACCTACCGATGCATAGAGGAGCTATAGCGGGCTCCACCAGTCACTTATTAAGTTCAATACATTCCTCATATGAACAGGTTTAAACATCTCATAAAACATAACATAATCGTATCACATAAAACATGCATAAAGGAAACATAACATTTCCACATTTTAATCACAAGATATTAATACAACATATTGATATAATAAAAATGCTTTCAAAACCATTTTCAATACCAAAATAAAAGAAAAGTGTAACATGGTATTTATTTTTCATTAAAAAAAAGGGTATGGCTTGTAGAGGAAGCCGAAACTCAAATAGTGGTCACGGCGGTGGAGAAGTTGTTGTCGCCGCATACGTACGACAAAAACATTCCCTTTTGTCGTTTAGTAAATTCTTCGTATAAAAAAGATTCCTTTTGAATAAACGTAAAAGTCAAAGTGGTTTATACACCATATAAAAGAAATTTGTGTATAAAACCAAATATGCCTCAATGAAAGGAGATTGAGACGAAGTCATTACAAAGATCATTTTTAAAATAAAATATATATATTATGTGTATTAACTATAGGTACACATAAAGAAAGTAAAAATACAAAATAAGACATAATAATATCTTGACATAATTTGAAAGTAGGAGATTAACCCAAAGAATGGAAGTTGGGTTAAGAAGTTCCCTTACCTCGTGTCTGACTTGACTCAACCATTCTTTAACCTCCTGAATAATAAACTAGAGTTAATATATACTTTATTAAGAACCATTTTTAATTTCATTATCCTTTTTATATCACTTATTACAATGTTATGAACATTATGTAATTATTTAAGTTAATAACGGTCGTTTTGTCGATCTTTGGTACTTGAGTCAACAATAAACTTCTTATAATTACAAGTTGTTTATGTGGTAGAATATCCATTATCTCCAGAATTATATTCATGATTTAGATGTCATATATATCATATATATCCAGTATATACATTCATTTATAATATTACGTAACATTTATAGGTAAGAAATGAAATGCACCGTTCATGGAGACGGTAAGCCGTACGTACGCATGAACGCTACTTTCATTTCTATTTCGTATTTAATGGAACGAAATCATAATGATATAAATGTAAAATATAATTCCAGTATAATATAGTGTATAATACCATTTACTTCATCCTTTATACATCCTACATATGGCATTAACGATTCAAATCACTTTGAGGGGGCGGTAGTCCGCACTTCCTAAAATGAAATTATCGTGTTTTACCCATAATGGAAATCATAAATTATTCCATAAATGAGAAATACAGAAGAATAAGTAAAACATAAACATATTATATATCATATATAAAAAAAGTGACATCTTAATGGCCACCTTTGAAGGTGTTATATGAGTGTTGAACAATCATCGTTTCGTGAGGCAGAAATTCGCCATCCACAGAAACCGTATGTCCTTTAACCATTAGATGTAGGTGTGTGTAAGTGTAGCTCGAATCCTTCTTATAAAAACTTCCTAGTATATTGAGGATACGGGTTTTGTTACAAAATAAATGAATAAAAATAGTTTAGGGGGTTTGAGAAGAAAAATAAAACAAAACAACATTAGAGAAGACATTACCTCCAAATCGGGTAACTCTTTTTGATTTGAGCCAAAGGCTTCCTTGGAAAGAGTTCTTCCCAAAGTGAGGATTCTAGGAGTAATATAGGGATTTTGGGAGAGTATTTGGGCATAGGTTGGCCGGTCCAAATGGCTTGAAAGTGTAAATGAGGTGGGAGAGGTGGGGGCCTTTTATAAGAGGAGAGGAGGGGCTCTTTTGGAAAGATTGAAATGTTACATTATTAAACAATGCTTTTCGGATTCTAAAGGTCCCACACTTATATAATTCGAGGCTAAGGTGATAAGGGTTCGAAGTATCCTCATACAATTGGCTTTGGACAAGTGTAAGCCTTGTATTTTTCATTATCTTCCCATTTTATTTAAATCGTTAAATAACGAGGTCATCGTTGCATTATCATGATGTCATAAATAATTTAATTTATTTAATGTCTAAAAATTAAAAAAAATACTATGATGTAGGAAATCTATTTATATTTCTAATGAATATTTATAATAAAAATTTGGAATTGTTTAACCCCACTTAAAAACTGTTTTAGTAAAACAACTCATGTTTGTGTCAATTTAATTTTAACATTAAATAAATATATATTAATGTCATTTTCCAACTAAAGTGGCTCCATGGGGTCCCCAAGTTGACCCATTGGTTGTCTTGGTCGGCCATGACTCATCCAATAGGAGTAGGACAAGTTTCATGCTCATCTCATATTATTATAACATTATTTGTACCTTAAACTACATTAATTACCTCTAATCGCGATTAAGAACTTAAAAGTTACTATTCACCAAAAAATTATTTTAATCTCATTGAACCACATTTTACTTCTTAATGACAACCATGTATGTCGGACTTTTGAAAATCAAATCACAGAAGTGGTAATATTTAATTTGAACGAAAAATCAGTTATTTAACTACCACTTAGTGGTTTCACTATTCATCAAAAATTGAAGTTTTTCAGAACAATGCCAAAATTTCACCCTAAGATATAATTGATATTCCGAATTCAAAAATGATATCTATTTTAAAAAATTCCAACCATATAAGTTGCATTAATTAATTTTATAATTAATTCCCGCTGTCACAACAAATAGCGTGTTTTTAAGAAACAGTTTATATCAAAAGATTGGCAATTGTTTATGTCCAATTTCAATGTTAAATTAATTCTAATGACCACCATTGGATAAAATGGTAAAAATATATTCTAATTATACTTTAAAACCATTAAATAGTATAATTTATCACTATAAATTATTTTGATTAAAAAAGTTGTTTTTAAGTAATTTTCACTATTCATAAAAAATTAGAAGTTCTCAAAAAAATACCAAAAATTCAACATAGGCTAATTTCGATATTACGAATACAAAAATAAAGTCCATTTTGAAATATAAATTTTCTTTAATTTTAAATGGTGGTTATTACTATTCATAACGGCTACTTTGATTAGTTGCGGTGTTTTAGAACTCGAACTTGAGTACAATGCAAGCTATTGCATTATTGAAAGAGAGGCGTATCGTGGAAGCTCGGGGTGTTACATTCTCCCCTCCTTCAATAAATTGCGTCCTCGCAATTTGATATTTTTCTTTGAAAATAAAAGGTTGAAAATAGAAAATACCTTTGTGGAAAACCCACATCGGAAATAAGGTTAATAAAATTTAGCCTTAATAAGAGGGAAAGGGAAATGAAAAAGTCACCACCCAATTATGATCTTGATTAGGAGAAAATTGGTGGAAATTAGAGACATATAATTGGAGAAAAACGTAAATATTTGTAGGGAGTGATTGAGGTCATCAATCACAATCAACTGTCAAATTGAGGGCCTCAAAGCCTTCAATCTATGTTGATTTAAAATATCATCAGTTCAACAAGACATAAGGTATTAGGATAACTCATTTTTTTTGTTTTAATATCCCTTTACTAAAGTTTAAGAATTAATTTATTCATTGAATAACAGATAGGTATATATATATTTATGCCTGACAATTAGAGTTTCAACCTTCAACTCACCTTTCACTCAAAAAGATAATAGAACCCAAAAAAATTATACTTTTACTAATTGTATAAGGTTCCAAATGTTAACACATAAAATTTAGATTATTAAATTTATTTTCTAATAACCAGGGACTTCCTGTAGGTTACTGGTAGGAAATAAAGGCATGTCGCACTATGGTTGTGGGTTCGATTCCTGCAGCTATGTCCGACGCGACGGGTTATGCCCCACCCTACAGGTTGTCCTTTTCCTAAAAATATAGTACTATACTATTCCAAAAATAATCTTCATAAATGTTTTAACCTTAAAAAATACTATCCAAAGATCAACTTAATCCACTCCAACCTTTATAGTTATCCAAAATACCTCTGTCCAGACTTTCTCTAAAAGGTCTCTTAATTCCAAAATCAATTTATCAGATTCCCCAAACAAAGTAAAGTTTCTCTTATTGTCACATACTAAAAATATGATTACCTTCATCATATTAAAACCTTACTGAAATCAACAAGTACTGCAGTACAATCCTTATATATATATCACATTATTCTAATAACCGAAATATAATCCATCAGTCCAAAAGCACCAATACATTAGTTATTCTGCTTCAACTGTAGTAACATCATAAGATTGTCCTTGATCCCTTGGAATTTTCTGAGGTAAGTTTCCCTGATGCTTAGGACATTCATTTGCATAATGACCCATTTCTCGACAATTATAGCATTCAACTTTGATAGCCTCTTTCTTTCCCTTGCAATCACGAGCCTAGTGACCTTTTTCTCCACATTTATAACAAACTCCCATTCCTTTTAGGCAAGTACCAGGGTGATTCTTCCCACAATTATCACATAATGGAAAATCCTTCTTTCCCATTTTCCCTTTATCTGTCTCTTGTTCCACCGTTCTCTTCTTCTCTTGCTTTACTTTGTTGTCATAAGACTTAGAGAATTCTTTTTCTGTCTTGATAGCACACGAGACAATATCATCGTATGATGAGAAGGTTTGTGATACTAATGCTCGACGGAGAAATGGTTTTAACCCATCAAAGAAACGATCAATCTTACTTCTTGGGTTACGTATATAATCGGAAGCATGCCTCGCTAACCTTTTAAAGTTAGCCTCATACTTTGGGACATTCTCATCCTCCTTCTGCCTCAGACTCAGAAATTGCCTTTCCATATATGCTCGATGGTCACGAGGAAAATATTTTTCTAAGAAAATCTCTTTGAACTCCCTCCATTCCATATTCTATACGTCATCATCTTACTTTGTGTTTTTAATCAGCGACCACTACTGATCGACATCTCCAGTGAGGCGGTAAACTGCAATGACAACTTTCTCCCTTTCACTACTCCCCAAGGCATGGAATATTTTCTCTAATGAATTTATCCATTGCTCAGCTACTATAGGATTTGTACTCCCATTGAAGGTTGTTGGTTTTTGCCTCATGAAACGGTCTAGCATTGATCCTCCACGTTGCGGATCAGGGTGCTCCATACGAGTAAGGTTATTATTCATAACCTGCGTGAGTTGTCCCAGTACGGTGAGAAGCTGATCAGCACCAGTTGTATCACTAGCTCCACCATAATTATCTTGAGCAGGAGGGAAATCCCTACACGGAGTGCGTGCATTGATACGGTTTCCATTCCTTCCACTAGGTGCCATTTCTAAACAATGTCATAAACTAGATTAATTTATGAAATAAAATACATAATTCCATATTTGTAAAATACTTCACATAAATTGAACTATTTATGGATATAATCCATAATCATAAAAAGAAATGTTTCCTTTGAGGAAGTATATACTCATAACCCTTCATAGTGGTTTGTAAAGAAAATGAGAATTATCCTAAGCATATCCCCCGGGAGTGTCGTAACCAAGAGTGCAGCAAGGCCCGTTGTCGTGCACCAGTTCCCGTTCGAGTCTAGCTCAAAGCGGTGTTTTCGGGTTTTACCCCTAGGTACATCTGTGCCAGAGCCGCCTCTACCGGCTCGTATCCAGACAGGGATGTATTTCTCAGAAAACTCATAACATCTCTATAATACCAAAATTCTAGAAAGTTCTTCTATAACAATCCTCAAGGTCTATCTTTGGGCTATGTGCTCTAATTAGAGTTTATCTACATCTAGCTTCCAAGCTTAGTACTAAACTGCCTCTGATACAAACTGTAACGCCCCGACCCCAGCTACCCAGAGTCGGTGCATTACTTCGTAACATTGGCATGATCACAAAAGATCAAGTCTCGAAAGACCGATTATTTTAGTAGCCTTGGAAATCACTAGATACATTCATAAATCTTACATTACATCATAAAGTGAAAAACTAATAACAAAGTATTCATAGTCCACACTCATATCCTCTTCTGACTATCCCTGCAGGTCATTCATAAAATACTTCTTCACATACTGGAAAATATTAAAACATTGAAAGGGGTGAGCTCAGATGCTCAGTAAGGATTACAATATTGCGGAAGCTTTCATAAATAAACATAAAAATTTAAGGCAATGTATAACTAAAACAAAAGCCTTTTAAACTTGAACATCAACATAATATGGCAAAAGTAAAATGAGATAATGTCATTCATTTCTTCACATGGATATTCTACTGGTCGAATAATCACATGCAATATCAATAACCACTTTCATAATGAGGGAATGTATAATGCCAGACATTCTGAAACACTTTGTCAAGGCCTCGGCCAAGACGTATAAAATGATTAAGGCCTCGGCCAAACCCATAAATCAAATTGGGAAAGGGCCTCGGCCAATTCCACGTCTAGTTGTCTCATGAGACCTACCGATGCATCAAGGAGCTATAGCGGGCTCCACCCGTCACTTATTATGTCCAATACATTCCTCATATGAACAGGTTTAAACATCTCATAAACCATAACATAATCGTATCACATAAGACATGCATAAAGGAAATATAACATTTCCACATTTCAATCACAAGATATCAATAAAACATATTGATATAATAAAAACTCTTTCAAAACCATTTTCAATACCAAAATAAAAGTAATGTGTAACATGGTATTTATTTTTCATTAAAAAAAGGGTATGGCTTGTAGAGGAAGCCAAAACTCAAATAGTGGTCACGGCAGCGGAGAAGTCGTTGTCGCCGCATATGTACGACAAAAACATTCCCTTTTGTCATTTAGTAAATGCTTCGTATAAAAAAGATTACTTTTGAATAAACGTAAAAGCCAAAGTGGTTTATACACCGTATAAAAGAAATTTGTGTATAAAACCAAATATGCCTCAATGAAAGGAGATTAAGACGAAGTCCTTACAAAGATCATTTTTATAATAAAATATATATATTATGTGTATTCACTATAGGCACACATAAAGAAAGTAAAAATACAAAATAAGACATAATAATATCATGGCATAATTTGAAAGTAAGAGATTAACCCAAAGAATGGAAGTTGGGTTAAGAAGTTCCCTTACCTCGTGTCTGACTTGACTCAACCGTTCTTTAACCTCCTGAATAATAAACTAGAGTTAATATATACCTTATTAAGAACCATTTTTAATTTCATTATCCTTTTTATATCACTTATTACAATGTTATGAACATTATGTAATTATTTAAGTTAATAACGGTCGTTTTGTCGATCTTTGGTACTTGAGTCAACAATAAACTTCTTATAATTACAAGTTGTTTATGTGGTAGAATATCCATTATCTCCAAAATTATATTCATGATTTAGATGTCATATATATCATATATATCCAGTATATACATTCATTTATAATATTGTGTAACATTTAGATGTAAGAAATGAAATGCACCGTTCATGGAGACGGTAAGCCGTACGTACGCATGAACGCTACTTTCATTTCTATTTCGTATTTAATGGAATGAAATCATAATGATATAAATGTATAATATAATTCCAGTATAATATAGTGTATAATACCATTTACTCCATCCTTTATACATCCCACATATGGCATTAACGATTCAAATCACTTTGAGGGGGCGGTAGTCCGCACTTCCTAAAATGAAATTATCGTGTTTTACCCATAATGGAAATCATAAAGTATTCCATAAATGATAAATACAGAAACATAATTAAAACATAAACATATTATATATCATATATAAAAATAGTGACATCTTAATGGCCACCTTTGAAGGTGTTATATGAGTGTTGAACAATCATCGTTTCGTGAGGCAGAAATTCGCCATCCACAGAAACCGTATGTCCTTTAACCATTAGATGTAGGTGTTTGTAAGTGTAGCTCTAATCCATATTATAAAAAAATCCTAGTATATTGAGGATACTGGTGTTGTTACAAAAGAAATGAATAAAAAGAGTTTAGGGGGTTGGAGAAGAAATATAAAACAAAACAACATTAGAGAAGACATTACCTCAAAATCGGGTAACTCTTTTTGATTTGAGCCAAAGGCTTCCTTGGGAAGAGTTCATCACAAAGTGAGGCTTCTAGGAGTAATAGAGGGATGTTGGGAGAGTATTTGGGCAGAGGTTGGCCGATCCAAATGGCTTGAAAGTTTAAATGAGGTGGGAGAGGTGGGGGCCTTTTATAAGAGGAGAGGAGGAGATCTTTTGGAAAGATTGAAATGTTACATTATTACACAATGCTTTTTGGATTCTAAAGGTCCCACACTTCTATAATTCGAGGCTAAGGTTATAGGGGTTCGAAATCTCCTCATCCAATTGGCTTTGGACAAGTGTAAGCCTTGGATTTTGCAATATCTTCCTATTTTATTTAAATCGTTAAATAATTAGGTCATCGCTGCATCATCATGATGTCATAAATAATTTAATTTATTTAATGTCTAAAAATTAAAAAAAAATACTATGATGTAGGAAATATTTTTATCTTTCTAATCAATATTTATAATCAAAATTTGGATCTGTGTAACCCCACTTAAAAACTGTTTTAGTAAAACAACTCATGTTTGTGTCAATTTAATTTTAACATTAAATAAATATATATTAATGTCATTTTCCAACTAAAGTGGCTCCATGGGGTCCCCAAGTTGACCCATGGGTTGTTTTGGTCGGCCATGACTCATAAAATAAGAGTAGGACAAGTGTCATGCTCATCTCATATTATTATAACATTATTTGCACCTTAAACTACATTAATTACCTCTAATCGCGATTAAGAACTTAAAAGTTACTATTCACCAAAAAAATTTTAATCTCATTGAACCAAATTTTACTTCTTAATGACAACCATGTATGTTGGATTTTTTAAAATCAAATCACAGAAGTGGTAATATTAATTTGAACGAAATATCAGTTATTTAACTACCACTTAGTGGTTTCACTATTCTTCAAAAATTGAAGTTTTTCAGAACAATGCCAAAATTTCACCCTAAGCTATAATTGATATTCCGAATTCAAAAATTATAACGACCCATAATTTACATACATTTTTAATACTTCAAAAATTGAAGCACACTTATTACAACATATGATAAAACCACAAAGGACCGTATAGGTATAGTGTCTTTAGAAACTGGGAAACATAAACAACTTGTTCATAAATCTTCTACAGTGTCTCCCATTTATTTCATCATATCTAGGGTCCCATTTAGCATATTCTACTTAATATCCATCTTCCTGACCTGGGGAAAAGAAAACATAAATATGTGAGCTCAAATGCTCAGTAAGGGCAAATAAAGGAAATAAAAATCATATCATATCTTTTTGAAAAATCAAAACCTGCAAAAGAGATCATAATATCTTAACATGGAATAAATCATAGAAGTGAAAATGAGATCCCCATAATCATAACATAAAACTTGAAACTTTGTGGAATGCACACATAATCATGGAAAATCATTTCTTGTTAGTCATGACTCATTGCCAAGACTATCTTAGTGGACAAAGTCCCTTTCTAAACCGAGTTCACTCCTCGTTTCAGTCCTGTATCACTGAACCGAAATAACCTTCCGTTCCAGCCATGTCTATCTCATGAGATATAAAATCTTTACCCAATGAATTGGAGGGAGATATAGGTCCCACCCATCTTATAAGGAAATCCTTTCTTATGTGTGCCACATAATCATAAAACATACATCATCGCATAACACATGTAACAAAAATGGGATTCTTGAAACATCATGATATCACAAATCAATTCATATAATATAAAAGAATTCATAAAAATAATTCCATCACAACATGAACAAATCAATTTAATAATAGGGATAAAAACAGAACCCTTTATTATCTTAGATGGAAAATCATTTTGATAAAACACTTGAACTCCATTCTTGAGGAAAATATCCTTTCTTCTTAAAAAACAATTTTCCTTTCATAACATGTCATACAACTTTAAAATAAAAGAAGTTGATTAAAAATAAACTTGAGAACTTGTAAAGGAAGCTTTTTGGAAAAAATGTTTTAAAAATCCATTCATGCCGTATAAGTTAAAAAAAACATTCTTCGTACTTTTGTCGGAAAGTCAAAAAGTACCTCGTATGAAAAACGACAAAAGATTCCTTTCATATATTTTACAAAAAAACATACCGAAGGTTAAAATTGGATATAAACTATTGTAGAAGGATGGAAATAATATTAAATATTGAGGGAACATGGATGTGGATGATAAAATACACCCCAGTAATTACCAAAGTAAATACAATCTCGGATAAAAGTGAGATTGTGATATTTCCCTTACCTTAGGTCCGATTTACTTTGTTCGTGTCCGAAGCTCCTGTATAATGGTTTAAATAATGTTATTGAATTATTCCAGAATCATACATATTGATATGATATCATATATGGTCATATTATTAGCTTCTTGTTAGTAATATTTCATTGTTACTTGTTACTCGGGTCTTTATAACTTTTTGTTCTTATGCGTGTTTTGTCGAATAAATTCTTATTCTTATCTTTAGGTTATAGATAATTCATTTAAAGAATGGTATTAGTGTATTATATACCATATTAATTCATTCAATTAATTTATATAATCATTATGAAATGAAGATCATGTAGAACGAGTCACATCACATCGTGGAGACGGTATTCCGTACGTACGCACGAGTGATGATATCATTCCTATGATCGTGGAATTGTATTGGTGTATATATATATTATTTCAGTATCAATATTACTTAATAATAATCATATATAGTTACTCATTACACCATTATACCCATCCTTGTAAGATGATGGTGGAAAATAGATTACACCACGGCATGGAGACGGTATTCCGTACGTACGCACGCGCGGTGATTTCATTTTTCCGTAGGATGGATAGAAGGTGAATTAGGGTTGTTTCATATTTATAATAACATATCAGTATGTAAGTAATACTGATGTTATTACTTTATCATGAAACAACTAAAGAAGAAGAAGTTGAAGAAGAAATAAATTGAAAATATCGGTAATGGATATTACCTCTTCTTTGGAACGCCTCTTTGAATCCTCCACTTAAGGAACTAAGACTGGTCTTTGGAGAAGACCAGGACCTCTAGGATTATTCTAGGTAAGTGGAGAGGAGAAAATGGCAGGGTTTGGCCGAGCTTGAGTGCTCAAATTGGTGTGAGGAGGAGGGGGAGGAGGTGCCCTTTTATAAGGGAGGAGAGGGGCACCTTAGGAATATCTCAAAATATTATTTTATATTAAAGTCAAAATCGGATTATAATGGTTCCAAAGGGTCTTATTTCGAAGCTAAAGTGGGGATGGGTCGAAATCCTATCAACCAATAGGATTTAGACAAGTTTATGGTATTATTTTAACCTTATCAATTAGATTTAACTCTATGTTAATTAATTTAACTTTTACCGTGTCTTTTTGTTTTCTTTCACTATATGGTTAATACACTTACTATAACATGCCAAAAGAACCCCAAATTGTTTATTATTAATATATATATCCTTATATAAGTCATTTGGCCGAACCTTAGATTTTTAGGAATAAAATAAAAATTAATAATATAATATTTTATTTAAAAACTATTTTGTGTCAATTTTGACACTATTTGATATATGATTTTTGTGAAAGTCATAACAGAATTATATGTTCGAACCAAGTTGATTAAATCAACATTAATATATCATAGTAACCTATAAAATTAGTGTAATTCATAAAAAGTCTTAAATTACATTTATTTTTGTGTTTATAACATCAATTATGTCAATATTTCATTAATAAGATAATTACTGCATCATCATTGTGTCATAAATAAATTAAATTATTTGATGTCTAAAAATTACAAATAAAATATCATCATGTAGGAAATCTTTTTAGATTTCTAATGAATATTTACAATTGAATTTATCTTATGTATAACCCCATATTAAAAATGATTTACTTATTAAACATTGATTTTAACTATTTTAACCCTTCTTTAAATAAATTAATAATAAATGTCCTAATCTAATCCAAGTGGGCGTAAATGGTAATATTTTATTCCTATGTTTGTTTTTGGTCGAATTACACTTGTCCAATAGAATTAGGACATGTGTTAGGGTAATATTGATATCATATTTACCCTTAGTTACCCTATTTACTATTAACCGCGGTAAAAATAGTAAAAAGTTACTATTCACCAAAAAAATTATTTTTATCTCATTGAACCACATTTTACTTACTGATATCAACCGTGTCTGTCAGATTTTTGAAATTCCATTCACAGAAGCAGTAAAATTAAGTTTTATGCAAAATTCAGTTTTTAACCTACCACTTAGTGGTTTCACTATTCATCAAAAATTGAAAGTTTTCAGAAAAATACCAAAATTTCACCCTAGGCTAATTTCGATATTCTGAGTCCAAAAATGAAGTCCATTTTGAAAAATAAAATTTATAAAATTTCAAAAAGTGGTTACTACTATTCATAACGGCTTGTTTTAATAGCATATTATTGTTTAGTGAAACTCGGTATTGCGTACGACGCAAGCTATCGAGGAAGGTCGCGATTGCGTGTAAAGCAAGCCAAGAAAGTGTTGTGTAGAAAAAGATTCCTTTGATGATTTATATAAAATAAAAGTCTCGGGTGTTACATTCTACCCCCCTTAAAAGAATTTCGCCCTCGAAATTCGTCACTTTGTAACAAACAGATGAGGATACTTCTCCCTCATAATATCCTCAAGCTCCCATGTAGCTTCTTCAAGTTGGTGGTTCCTCCATAAAACATTCACCAAGCGAGTGGTCTTGATTCGTAGGACATTTTCGCTACGATCCAGAATCTCTATCGGCTGTTCTTCATAAGAAAGATCATGCTCCAGCGGTACAACTTCTGAGCTGAGTACATGTGAAGGATCTGGTATGTACTTTCTCAGGAGAGATACGTGGAACACATCGTGAACTTGAGAGAGATTCGGTGGAAGCGCCAATCGGTAAGCTACCTTCCCAACACGATCCAGTATTTCGAAAGGACCGATGTATCTAGGGCTCAACTTCCCCTTCTTTCCAAATCTCATAACCCTCTTCCAGAGAGATATTCGTAAGAACACTTTATCACCCACTTCAAACTCTAGGTCTTTTCTTCGGTTGTCGGCATAACTTTTCTGTCGACTCTGAGCTGCTCTTATGTGTTGTTGAATAGATCTTACCTTTTCTGCCATTTCATCAACAAGATCAGGTCCTAATAGCTTTCTTTCCCCAACTTCATCCCAGCAAGTTGGAGTCCTGCATTTCTTTCCATAGAGAGCTTCATAAGGAGCCATCTGAATACTAGAGTGAAAGCTATTATTATAAGAAAATTCTACCAAAGGTAGGTGTTGATCCCAACCTCCTTTGAAATCCATAGAGCAAGCTCTCAACATATCTTCTAGGGTTTGAATTGTTCTCTTAGACTGACCGTCTGTCTGGGGATGATAAGCAGTGCTGAAACTCAACTCTGTATCCAGAGTATGCTGAAGACTTCGCCAGAACTTCGAGGTAAATCTCGGATCTCGATCAGATATAATAGAAAGTGGTACTCCATGCAATCTTACCACCTCCTTTACATATATCCTGGCAAGCTGATCTAGAGAGAAATCCTCTCTAATAGCAATGAAGTGTGCAGACTTTGTAAGACGATCAACTATGACCCAGATAGCATTATTGCCTTTGGATGTTTTAGGAAGTCCTGTGACAAAGTCCATAATGATGTTTTCCCATTTCCATTCGGGTATGGGTAATGGTTGTATCATCCCCTTAGACTTTTGTCTCTCAGCTTTAACTTGTTGACAAACCAATCATCGAGAGACATATTCAGCAACATCTCTTTTCAGGCCATCCCACCAAAAGTACTCTTTCAGGTCCCTATACATCTTCGTGCTTCCAGGATGAATAGAGAATGATGAACCTTGAGCCTCATCCAGCAACTCCATCTTTAATTCGGGGATGGGAGGAACACAAACCCGATTCCTGAACATTATTATCCCATCACAATCAAGGTTGAATTCAGGAACATTTCTCACCTTCTTTTGTAACTCGGCATCTTCTTTCTGTGCCTCTTTAATCTTCACATGTATAGATGGTTGAACATTCATTTGAGAAAGATAAGATTTTTCCCCTTCCATTATAATTCCAAGATCCATCCTTTTTAAATCCTTAAATATTGGATCTTTTGTGATCCTCATCATGGATAAACTAGCATGGTCTTGTCGACTTAATGCATCTTCCACCTTGTTTGCTTTCCCAGGGTGGTAATGGATTGAGCAGTCATAATCCTTAATCAGCTCCAACCATCTTCTTTGACGCATATTCAGCTCCTTTTGTGTGAAAATATACTTTAAACTTTTATGATCAGTATAAATATCACACCTTTCACCATAAAGGTAATGCCTCCAAATATTTAATGCAATGATTACGGCAGCCAACTCCAAATCATGTGTTGGGTAATTTTTCTCATGGATTTTCAACTGTCGTGAGGCATAAGCTATCACCATATCATTTTTCATAAGAACACACCCCAATCCCTTCTTGGATGCATCACTGTAGATCACAAACCATTCTCCACTACAAGGCAGTGTGAGCACAGGTGCACTGGATAACCTTCTTTTCAACTCCTTGAAATTCTGTTCACATTCCTCTGTCCAGACAAACTTAACTCCTTTCCGAGTCAACTTGGTGAGTGGATTAGTTAATCGTGAAAAATATTTTACAAAACGTCGATAATATCCAGACAAACCAAGAAAACTTCGGATCTCAGTTACTGTGGTTAGTCTCGACCATCTTTCGATAACTTCTGTTTTTGCTGGATCCACAGATATCCCCTCTTTTGAGATTATGTGACCCAAAAATGCAACTTTTTGAAGCCAAAATTCACACTTGGTAAATTTGTCATAAAGCTTCTCCTTTCTCAGGGTCATCAATATAATTCTCAAGTGATCTTCATGCTCTTCCTTGCTCTTTGAATAGACAAGAATATCGTCTATAAATACTACCACAAATTGATCAAGATAGTCTCTAAAGACTCTATTCGTTAGATCCATGAAGATAGCAGGGGCATTAGTAAGACCAAATGGCATCACTATAAATTCATAGTGTCCATACCTTGTACGGAAAGCCGTCTTTGGTATATCCTCCCTTTTAACCCTTAATTGATGATACCCTGAACGGAGATCAATCTTGGAAAATTATTGAGCTCCGCGTAGTTGGTCAAATAAGTCATCAATGCGTGGGAGAGGATATTTGTTCTTGATAGTGATCTTGTTAAGTTCTCGATAATCAATGAAAAGTCTCATTGATCCATCTTTCTTCTTAACAAATAGAACAGGTGCTCCCCAAGGTGACGCACTAGGGCGTATGAATCCCTTATCAATATTCTCTTGGAGTTGCTTCTTCAATTCCTGCAACTCAATTGGGGCCATTCTATAAGGTGTCTTTGAAATAGGCAAAGCACCCGGTACAAGTTCTATTGAAAACTCGACTTCACGATTTGGTGGAAGACCCGGCAATTCCTCCGGAAAGACATCATCAAACTCCCGTACAATGGGAAAATTCTTAATCGTGAGTTTGTCACCAACCATTTGAGATAAATAACCTTCATTTAGTGGAATCAATACCCATAAGATGGAAGAAATTTCCACTGGAAGGTTATGTTCATCATTGCATTGATAGATGATCGTAGATTGATCTGGAATATGAAATGTGACTTCCCTTCTTTGGCAATCGATATGAGCTCCATGTAGAGAAAGCCAATCCATGCCAAGAATCACATCAAATTCCACTAAAGGAAGGATCACAAGATTTGCAGGAAGCACTTTCCCACAAACTTCGATCGGAGAAGAATTATAAACTTTTGATGCGATTGATGTGCCATTTGGTGTTGTCACGGCTAACTCAACATCTAATTGTTGAGGTAATACGGTGATACCCTTAGAAAAGTCTTCAGAAATAAAAGAGTGGGTGGATCCAGAATAAAATAAAACATTTTCTACTTTAGAGTGGATGGTAAGTGTACCTTTCACCACATCGTTATCGTACTCCACATCGCTGATAGAAATTGCATGTGACTTTCCTTTGTCTTTAGCCTTACGAGTTTGTTGACGTCGACCATCATCATCAACCCTTGGATTTTGGCATTGATTGGCATAATTCCCCATCTCCTTGCACTTGAAACATTGAAGTGTAGTAGGTTCATTCTGTGTATCCCTTCCTTTGTTTGCGTCATTAGACATCTTCTTCCCATTATCATGGCATTCAAATGCCCGATGACCTTCTTTTCCACATTTAAAACATTTACTTTTCCCTTTAAGACAACTCCCTCCATGTTTCTTTCCACACTTTTAGCATAAGGAAAAGCTCATCTTCTTTTCCGTGTGCTCTTTAGATTTTTCTTTGAATTCCATCTTCCTCTTCTTATCAAACCCATGTGACTGATGGGTTACTCCAATCTCCATCTCGACTTTGAGAGCACATCAAACGATTTCCTCGTAGCTATTGAAGTCCCTTATGGCTAACGCCCTTCGAAGACTTGGTTTTAAGCCACTAAAGAATCAATCGATCTTACTCTCAGGTTGGATAATAATACCAGAAGCGTACCTTGCAAGTCTTGTAAAATTTGCTTCATAGGTAACAACAGATTCATCATCCCTTTGCTTCAGTTCAAGGAACTCTTTCTCCATCTTTGTTCGGAGAATACGAGGGAAGTACTTATTGAAAAATAAGTTCTTGAACTCGTCCCATTCCATATACTCAATTTCATCCCTTTGCCTCGTATTCTTAATAAGATTCCACCATTGATCAGCATCTCCTTCCAAACGATACACTGCTAGGATGACTTTATCATGCTCAGAACATTGAAGAACTGAAAATATCTTTTCAGTGGTACTAATCCAATGTTCAGAAACTTATGGATCAGTAGACCCGCTGAAAGAAGGTGGACGTTGCCTCATGAAGGATTCAACTGAATGTTGCTCCTTCCTTTGCTCGTTTGGAAGTCCTCCATGATTCATAGCTTGAGAAAGTTGTGTGAGCATGGCTACAAGATTTTGTATTCCAGCTCCCATATAATTTGGTTGCTCAGGGGGACAATCATTGCATTGCCTATCGCATTCTGCATTAACACGGTTCCTTCGGGTTCAAGCCATTGACTAAAACCAAGAAGAATAGTGTGAGCAACACTAATTATAATAGGAAACCACATAATTCAAGAATACAATTTTCATGCTTATGGTCTTATCCTAGGTTATTCATGGCCATTTCTAAGATTGTGTTCTATGCTTAGACTTATCCTTAGGGTTCTTACTAAGGCTTTCACATCCTAGTTTCCAAAGGTTGACTATACCTTTCCTCGGATACCAACTATAACGACCCGTACTTTACATACATTTTTAATACTTCAAAAATTGAAGCACACTTATTACAACATATGATAAAACCACAAAGGACCGTATAGGTATAGTGTCTTTAGAAACTGGGAAACATAAACAACTGGTTCATAAATCTTCTACAGTGTCTCCCACTTATTTCATCATATCTAGGGTCCCTTTTAGCATATTCGACTTAATATCCATCTTCCTGACCTGGGGAAAAGAAAACATAAAAAGGTGAGCTCAAATGCTTAGTAAGGGCAAATAAAGTAAATAAAAATCATATCATATCTTTTTGAAAAATCAAAACCTGCAAAAGAGATCATAATATCTTAACATGGAATAAATCATAGAAGTTAAAATGAGATCCCCATAATCATAACATAAAACTTGAAACTTTGTGGCATGCACACATAATCATGGAAAATCATTTCTTGTTAGTCATGACTCATTGCCAAGACTATCTTAGTGGACAAAGTCCCTTTCTGAACCGAGTTCACTCCTCGTTTCAGTCCTGTATCACTAAACCGAAATAACCTTCCGTTCCAGCCATGTTTATCTCATGAGATATAAAATCTTTACCCAATGCATTGGAGGGAGATATAGGTCCCACCCATCTTATAATGAATCCTTTCTTATGTGTGCCACATAATCATAAAACATACATCATCGCATAACACATGTAACAAAAATGGGATTCTTGAAACATCATGATATCATAAATCAATTCATATAATATAAAAGAATTCATAAAAATAATTCCATCACAACATGAACAAATCAATTTAATAATAGGGATAAAAACAGAACTCTTTATTATCTTAGATGGAAAATCATTTTGATAAAACACTTGAACTCCATTCCTGAGGAAAATATCCTTTCTTCTTAAAAAACATTTTTCCTTTCATAACATGTCATACAACTTTAAAATAAAAGAAGTTGATAAAAAATAAACTTGAAAACTTGTAAAGGAAGCTTTTTGGAAACAATGTTTTAAAAATCCATTCATTCCGTATAAGTTAAAAAAAAACATTCTTCGTACTTTTTTCGGAAAGTCAAAAAGTACCTCGTTTGAAAAAAGACAAAAGATTCCTTTCATATCTTTTACAAAAAAAACTTACCGAAGGGTAAAATTGGATATAAAATATTGTAGAAGGATGGAAATAATATTAAATATTGAGGGAACATGGATGTGGATGATAAAATACACCCCAGTAATTACCAAAGTAAATACAATCTCAGATAAAAGTGAGATTGTGATATTTCCCTTACCTTAGGTCCGATTTGCTTTGTTCGTGTCCGAAGCTCCTGTATAATGGTTTAAATAATGTTATTGACTTATTCCAGAATACACATATTGATATGATATCATATATGGTCATATTATTAGCTTCTTGTTAGTAATATTTCATTGTTACTTGTTACTCGGGTCTTTATAACTTTTTGTTCTTATGCGTGTTTTGTCGAATAAATTCTTATTCTTATCTTTAGGTTATAGATAATTCATTTAAAGAATGGTATTAGTGTAGTATATACCATATTCATTCATTCAATTCATTTATATAATCATTATGAAATGAAGATCATGTAGAACGAGTCACATCACATCGTGGAGACGGTATTCCGTACGTACGCACGAGTGATGATATCGTTCCTATGATCGTGGGATTGTATTGGAGTATATATATATTATTTCAGTATCAATATTACTTCATAATAATCATATATAGTTACTCATTACACCATTATACCCATCCTTGTAAGGTGATGGTGGAAAATAGATTACACCACGGCGTGGAGACGGTATTCCGTACGTACGCACGCGCGGTGATTTCATTTTTCCGTAGGATGGATAGAAGGTGAATTAGGGTTGTTTCATATTTATAATAACATATCAGTATGTAAGTAATACTGATGTTATTACTTTATCATGAAACAACTAAAGAAGAAGAAGTTGAAGAAGAAAGAAATTGAAAAGATCGGTAATGGATATTACCTCTTCTTTGGAACGCCTCTTTGAATCCTCCACTTAAGGAACTAAGATTGGTCTTTGGAGAAGACCAGGACCTCTAGTATTATTCTAGGGAAGTGGATAGGAGAAAATGGCAGGGGTTTTCCGAGCTTGAGTGCTCAAATTGGTGTGAGGAGGAGGGGGAGGAGGTGCCCTTTTATAAGGGAGGAGAGGGGCACCTAAGGAATATCTCAAAATATTATTTTATATTAAAGTCAAAATCGGTTTATAATGGTTCCAAAGGGTCTTATTTCGAAGCTAAAGTGGGGATGGGTCGAAATCCTATCAACCAATAGGATTTAGACAAGTTTAGGGTATTATTTTAACCTTATCAATTAGATTTAACTCTAAGTTAATTAATTTAACTTTTAACGTGTCTTTTTGTTTTCTTTCACTATATGGTTAATACACTTACTATAACATGCCAAACGAACCCCAAATTGTTTATTATTAATATATATATCCTTATCTAAGTCATTTTTCCGAACCTTAGATTTTTAGGAATAAAATAACAATTAATAATATAATATTTGATTTAAAAACTATTTTGTGTCAATTTTGACACTATTTGATATATGATTTTTGTGAAAGTCATAACAGAATTATATGTTAGAACCAAGTTGATTAAATCAACATTAATATATCATAGTAAAATAGAAAATTAGTGGAATTCATAAAAAGTCTTAAATTACATTTATTTTGGTGTTTATAACATCAATTATGTCAATATTTCATTAATAAGATAATTACTGCATCATCATTGTGTCATAAATAAATTAAATTATTTGATGTCTAAAAATTACAAATAAAATATCATCATGTAGGAAATCTTTTTAGCTTTCTAATGAATATTTAAAATTGAATTTATCTTATGTATAACCCCATATTAAAAATGATATATTTATTAAACTTTGATTTTAACTATTTTAACCCTTCTTTAAATAAATTAATAATAAATGTCCTAATATAATCCAAGTGGGCCTAAATGGTCATATTTTATTCCTAAGTTTTTTTTTGGTCGAATTACACTTGTCCAATAGAATTAGTACATGTGTTAGGGTAATATTGATATCATATTTACCCTTACTTACCCTATTTACTATTAACCGCGGTAAAAATAGTAAAAAGTTACTATTCACCAAAAAAATTATTTTTATCTCATTGAACCACATTTTACTTACTGATATCAACCGTGTCAGTCAGATTTTTGAAATTCCATTCACAGAAGCGGTAAAATTAAGTTTTATGCAAAATTCAGTTTTTAACCTACCACTTAGTGGTTTCACTATTCATCAAAAATTGAGAGTTTTCAGAAAAATACCAAAATTTCACCCTAGGCTAATTTCGATATTCTGAGTCCAAAAATGAAGTCCATTTTGAAAAACAAAATTTATAAAATTTCAAAAAGTGGTTATTACTATTCATAACGGCTTGTTTTAATAGCATATTATTGTTTAGTGAAACTCGGTATTGCGTACGACGCAAGCTATCGAGGAAGGTCGCGATTGCGTGTAAAGCAAGCCAAGCAAGTGTTGTGTAGAAAAAGATTCCTTTGATGATTTATATAAAATAAAAGTCTCGGGTGTTACAAAAATGATGTCTATTTTACAAAATTCCAAACATATAAGTTGCATTAATTAATTTTATAATTAATTCCCGGTGTCACAACAAATAGCGTGTTTTTAAGAAACAATTTATATCAAAAGATTGGCAATTGTTTATGTCCAATTTCAATGTTAAATTAATTCTAATGACTACCATTGGATAAAATGGAAAAAATATATTCTAATTATACATTAAAACCACTAAATAGTATAATTTATCACTATAAATTATTTTGATTAAAAAAGTTGTTTTTAAGTAATTTTCACTATTCATAAAAAATTAGAAGTTCTCAGAAAAATACCAAAAATTCAACATAGGCTAATTTCGATATTACGAATACAAAAATGAAGTCCATTTTGAAATATAAAATTTATATAATTTTAAAAGGTGGTTATTACTATTCATAATGGCTACTTTGATTAGTCGCGGTGTTTTAGAACTCGAACTTGCGTACAATGCAAGCTATTGCATTATTGAAAGAGAGGCGTATCGTGGAAGCTCGGGGTGTTACATTTTGAAATATATAATTATCACTTATAGACATTCACATCAAGATGGTTATCTCATAGAATGGTTATGACCATCATCAAGTGTATCACATGTTCCTAATAAGATGTTGAGTACAACAAGACGTCTTATATGGTGTCCATAAAAAACCTATGTATTAAAGGTAAATAGAACTTTTCATGAGTCATTTGAACACTATTTTTGAATTATTCATGCCAAATGTATCAATAAGTACTCATAGTTACTATAGAACCACCAAAATGTTGTCTCCAATATGTCCACATCCCATACCCTTAGTTGGGTAAAACCTTATTATAGGTCAATTTTAAATATTTATCACTCCCCTCACAACTAATAATATTGTTGGATGCTCCTATTTGGAATATATATAGTCTTCATAGTTTCATTTTTCAAGATACAGTAATCCACACATAACCTCAAGATCATTTAAACCTTTTTTAGAAACATTTGGGTTTCCAAGGGAGAAATATTGGTCACACATATCTCTTCAAGAATGAAGTATGAGAAAATCATTATAGGTAACTATAAAAAGTGGGATGCTATTAACATCATATCATGGTGATAAAAATATTACAACTAAACTACCAATATTGTATTCATGCATGATAAGTTAGAGTGGATCCGTTCCCAAGGACTAACAGTCTACATATCATAATCTAAATACAACAGTGTTATCATGTGACAGCTAATAGAGGGGATCACATCACAAGGTCTAGTGGTCTCTTAACATTTCACATGTTTATTTAGGGTTGTATTTAACAGTCTTCCTAGTCGATCTGGTCCTTAGCCACATCTGAACCATCTAGCGTACTAGTTCTAGTATTACCACCTCTATATTCAGTATTCACTTTATGCCCAAATTTTATTTCACATATCTCATAAAACATCACTTTCACATATACATGTGAATAATCACATGAACATAACTAAATCACCACATTATCATTTTCACATTGATCCAACATTCAATATCCACATCGAAACAAGCATTTTTCATAATCAAACCCGCATTCCATTTAACATGAACACAAAAAATATTTGAAAATAAATTTATCAACACTTTAAAAAAAATTGAATCCCATTTAGAAACACAACATTAATAAAACATTTTTCAACCAAGAATTTCCATGGGAAAATACCCTTTGAATTTTATACTCGTATCAAAACCATTTTACAACATGCTTCACGTAAATTTCATGATTCAAATCATCATTTATGAATTATAATAACGAGTCCAACATGAAAAAAGGCATTATTGTGGAAAAATAATCATTCAATTCATTCACACCATTAAATATATTTGAAAACAAATTTCTAACCTTTCACATAAGGAATAAAAAAATTCAAGAAGCACCACAATGAAGAATATGTCAAAACATAACCACCATCCTATATAGAACTCATTTTTCACATGTTCATATCAAAACCATTCTAAAATATAATTTTCACCAAAAAAATCCATTGAACACATTTAAATATTATAGTATGAAAGGTAAACTTATCCAATAATGTAAGATAATGGAACCATTTAACTCACACATGTAATCATTTGGATGTCAGTGTGAAAGAAAAACTACACCACCATAATACGTTATAAAGGGAACATTGAATAATAAGAATCCAAACATCACCTGAAAACATAATATAAAAATGTTTTTATGTCAAACAACCCACTGAAATGTTTAATCTTAGGAAATAATGAAGAGAAACCTTAAAAATATGTAGAAGTCAATGTTAAAGAGGCTTACTATAAGATTTCATGAAATTACCACACAAAAAATTACATATGATATAAGATAAAGAGGTTCAAAAAATAAATGCGGAGGCACTGATGGATGCTAATTTAGAATTGGGTTTATGTGTAGTGAATTAGAGTTATAATCAAAGATGGAAAAAATTTATTGAAAACATTATAATGACCTAGAAAAGTCACTCATTTTTTCAAAACCTCAAGCAATTATGTTTCCCTTAATAGGAATGGGATCAGGACATATGGTGAGCAAACATTATTTGAAAAAAAAATTATAATCAGGTAGTTACAAATTTCTAAAATGACCATTTTCTGCACTGTATTCTTGGTAAGGGATCATTGATTCCCCTAACATGGAAAAAAACGTTGTCTACTGATTCTAATCCAAAATCCTCTATTTGTTACCAAAACCACATGTGGAGAACCCAATTATAATTATATGAAAATATTTATATAGATGAATATCATAAAAAATAATCACAGATGTTATAATTCCCTATAACATGAAATCTTAACACCCCTAAAATTTCACTCCAAATAATGAATAGGGAATAAATTTATAATCCTCCTCAAACCAATACATCTACTTCCAAGTATCATTGGAATTGATAATGGGGTTCTAAGGAACTCAGAAAAACATAATTAAAATTCCCAAAAAAGTCTCTTGAGAATCCACAATTTTCACTAGTTGATATAAAACTAACAAATTCAAATCAAATTCTAACTCCTCCCAATTTAGAAAAAAATATAGATCATTGTTGAACATTTTTGGATGAGTGACATGGAACAACTCATGAATTTAAATTACTGAGAAGGAAAATATAACATATATTCTAACTTTCTAATCTTCTTGGGAATATCAAATTGTCCGGAATACACTGGCATTAACTTCCCATTCTTACCCAAATGATGATGACCAAAACAATGGTTCATTGTTAGAAACATCTGGTCTACAATAGAAAACACCAAAGAAATATTCCATTGATCATTATAAGCATTGTGATGTCTCTAAATTTTCAACAAAAACCACTACATCAACTTGACTTTATCAAAAATCTATTTCACAAGTCATAGTCTTAATAGCAAGGTCTCAACCACATTAGTCTAATAAAAAGGGGATTGACAAGGCCGACTATAAAGTTCCTCAAAGTGAGTCATTAAAATTTAAGATTTTAACTATTTTTATATGATATCTTAACCAATACTAAATTGTTATCCCATTAACCTATGAAATCCATCACACATTCTCATAGCATGTCTACTAAAACCTAATTTTCCTACTTTTTTGGACCATCAATTTGAGGATGGCATGTTGTTATGATCTTGAAATGTGATCCCATCAACTCTTTAAGGCCATCCCAAAACCATGATCTAAAATGGGGATACCTAATTGAAATAATTTGTAAGGGAAAACCTTGAAACCTCACTACATTAGGATCAAAATACTAACCTAACACATCAACATTAGAAGAATCTATAATTTGACTGAAATGCTCTAATTCGGTCAAATGGTCCATCAATACACAAATTTCATACCTCCCCCAGGATGTATAAGGTAAGAAAACAATAAAAAATATAGAGATAACTTCCTAGTTTATGGTAGGAATTAGTATAATGTGATGAAAACTCGAGGCCTTTGGTGCTCTGCTTTAAACTGTTGAAATGGGTAACACCACGATACGTAGTCACGTATATCTCACCTCATACATGGCCACAAATACGATAAATGCATGTTTTATTATATCTTCATAGAACTATGATGATCGACCCACATATACTGGTAAGTATCTGACATCACCACCTTCCCCAATGATAACGAAACCACGATGCAACCCATGAGGAACAAGACTCACTCAAGAGACAATAACCATTCCAAGTAACCTCCTCACTATACATAAGTTGAAATGAATGCTGAAAATATCATCATTAGGGTTCTATTGGTAAATCAAATAAAAAATAGGCTATGTTAGATAAAAAATTTATAATAAAACACCTCAAGATTGTTCTTTGGTCTCAATATGAATCTAAGAGAAAAAGCCCATTAATGTCCACTCATCACTAGATTCATTCAATTATTTCAATAGATCATTTATTCTCAATGCATATAAAGCCATATATTCATTAATAAAGGTATATATTAGATCAAAATAGGGCCCTTGAAGATACTCAACCCAATGAAATGGCATTAAATTTATATGTGTCTATGTGAAAATCTTGGTTAAATTATAATGATAAAAAACCACTAACTTATCCACAAAAACATGATGATTTTATATAATCATGGAAAGAATCACAATTTCCAATTCAATGTCATTGGTTGGGTAATTATTTTCATGTGGTTAGATTTGGAGTGAACCATAAGACACCATAGGGTTATCCTACATCAACACAAAACCAGGACCCATACCTGAAGCATCACAATAGACAACATATCCATTTTCAGATTCCATCTTGATAAAATAGCGGTTGTGGTCAACCACGACATAATATCCTAGAATAATTTTTGAAATTATGGGATCCATACAATCGTATTCTCTTTCTGGTAGAGTATCTTTATATATGAATAAATCAAAGGGAAATCCCATATGAACCACCTATAACAACCTACCAGACTGAAAAAGATTTGGATTTCATTCAAATGTTCCTCTCAATTCCATGACATATCAGCGCTGATTTTTATAGGGCCCATTGAAACCCCTTTCTTGGAGATCACAATGACCCAAAACATTACCCCACTGATCTAGACGATTTAATTTGACCTTATATCAACGTGATGGTGGTCATGAATGATGACCACCATGATCTGAAAATTACACTCTTTCTCCTCCTTAGTTCCAGAATAAACCATGATAAAATCCATAAATACCACAACAATAGGGTCAAGATAATGATGGAACACCATATTAATGAGTTCCATAAACACCACTAGAGGTATTATCAACCCAAAAATAATGACCAGGTACTCATAATGGTCAAACATATTTTGAAAGGATGTTTTCGGAACATCAACGACTATTATTATAAATTGACGATACCTAGAACGCAAATAGTTATTGTTTAACCATATTTCCACATTATGATTATTAGGAAGGTCATCAATATAGGGGAAATTTATTTAATCCTGATTTTTACCATGTTCATCATATGATAATCACTACACACCTGGAGAGATCCATCAGTCTTCATCAAAAACTGATGTGGTCGGTCCAAGGGTAGATTATCCCGTGAATAAATTCATTATATTCTAAATGGAAGAATTGTACATTTAATTCACTCATTTTTGTGGGACCCATATATTATGGGGTAAGATATATCTATTGTGCTACCAATAACATGTTGATAGTTAACTCCACACCCTACTTTGGAGGCAGACCTGATATATCCTCTAGTAAAACCCCTGGGAACTAATCCAACACTAGAGGTAATCCACTCCCAAGAGCATCATCATCATCATCCAATATTATCAATGAGTCCTAATAAACAATATTTACCAATTTCAAAAGTTTATTTCCATCACTTCCTAATTGATTATCCTATTCACGCTGAAAACCCTAGGTTCTTCCCTTAGGATACATGAATCATACTCTCCACGTATAAAAATTGATGTGCACCTCAAAACAAGCATTCCAATCTATAAAATGGATCTAATAAAATATGTCCATATCCAAAACTATAAAATCCCATTACATCTCAACCCCTAACATGTTTATTGTACAATACAAAATCATGACTCCTTGTTCTCACTTCATACCATGTTGTTTTTTCAACTCCGTCACATACAACATAAGATCAGTTGGAAACATTAACACATCTACAGGATGGGGACAATCAAAAGAAACTAATGGATTAGTATCAAAGAGAACCACATATGAAGATGATTATATAATAATGGTAAATAAAACTATTTTATGCCCTACATCATGTTCCACTGGTCCTCAATCCACCACATGAAGTTTCCTCTTCTCAGCCAGAGCCTAAGACATAACCCTAGCATTCAGATCATCCCTAAAAGGACTCTTCCCAGAAGATGATTCATCCTTGCCACCATGAACTCCAAAAAGTGAACTTTTTATCATTGATAATTATAGTTAGTTTGAAATCCATGTGGAAGATATATACCCTTTTTCACTCTGATATGGGCTAACCATATCGAAAATTTACTACAAGTTTTCCATACCTCTGCACCAGGGACATGTTATAGGCAGAGATGATCCTGGAGATATAATTTTCAATAATTTACCACACTTATGGAACATAACATAACAAACCTTACAAGCCGCCGAAAAATAAAACTAAGAAGGGTGGCATGAACTACCAACTACCTTCTTTGATACTCGTCCTTCTACCTCTTCTTCTTATATGAGTTGCCACTACCCTAACCCACTACTAATACCAATCCATGTAAGCTAGGATTTCCACAATGATTGATCTCAAACATCATCACATAATCAATCACCTCAATATGACTTTTTAACAAGAATATGAACTATTCCAATCAAATCTCTGGAAACTACCCCATCTATGAAATTTGTGCCTTCATCAGTTCATTGTAAAAAAATCGTTGTTGTGTAACTAACTAACTCTACAAATAGGTTAGAATACTCCATCATAGTCTGGTCAACTTTGATGATATTAAAAAACTATTGCGACCTAGAGAAGTCCAAAATCACAGATAAATACTACTAGTTGAATAAAAACTGTAAATAATTACATCCCATCTTCTCTGGATTTCAATCTTATAGCATTGAGTTCCACTAGTTTGAACTCGGACCTTCCAACAAGAATGAATCATAGAACCTTATTACTACCTCAAGAGTACCAGGAAGTTGGTACACCATTAATGTCTTCCCAATCCCCTACTATACTTCTTGAGGTTCCATGATTCCTCAAAAAAAAAGGATTCTTGTTCTTTAGAAGCTCATGAACATTATCTTTTCATGGACATGGTTCGTCTTCTCAATCCAATGCCTAACCATAGAATGCTCCACGATCCAAATCATGGATATTCCTAATCATAGCTTCCCATAACCTTGGTTTAGTTAGTGAGGGAGAACTATATCCAGCCTCTTCCAGTAGCTTCACATGAATTCTCTAAGGATGTGTCACGCTAAAATAGGAAAAGGCCACAAGGAAACCAACCAATAGAACCGTCGACACATTTATGAAAATTTAAACAACAAAAACTAATACCTATACATTATTTCTTCATAAAATAACAAAAATCATCACAATAATAGGTCATCTAAAAAACATCACCCACACATAGTGTATATACACAGTTTGTGGCCAATACGTCTCACCTAGAAGAAAAGTCAAACAAAATACCAAATTCCTATGGTCACTCCGGACCTTCCATGAGGTGTGCTGGCCAAGAAACATTCTCATAATCGGAACCTCGAGAAAAAAAATTAACATTATTCTATCCAGACTCATTAGAATTAAATTGACACAAATTATCATCACCATATCTAATTCTGTTTCACAACTGATGAAATAAGAGTGTCTTCCACCCCAACACCCGGCCATATCTGTGACATGTCTCGTAGGGAATTTTTGATACCCATGGCCATGAAAAAAGTTCATTTGTATCAAAAATATAAATTCAGAATGATTTAAGCCATTTATACGGTCACAAACATCCAATAATTATAAGTCACACATTAACTAATTTAAATAACCACTTAACATATAAAAAATTATCAGGTTCAATGTTTAATACATTTATTGAAGCCAAAAGTTCTACAATAGAAGAGGAAAAAAAACCTATCCCAAAATTCTCCATGAAACAAGAGGGAATTATCCCTAAAACCACCACCACCACCTATTATAAGAAGTGGTACACTAGAAATTATATCCTCTATCACCACTATTGCAGACGATTCCTTTACATGGTTCATACATAAAAATGTCAATATGCACCCAAAAGACACCCTAGGTTTGGGCCAAAGCATAATAGGATTACACCAAAAAAAAATCGTCCATGATATAAAATTTTATGAATAATCACCATTCATATTTTCATTATAATATTTGAAACATTTTCAAAAAAATATTTTAAGGGAAACATTCTCTATAAACCCTTTTAAAGAAAGAAAATTTTTAAAAAATAATATATCTTTAATATAAAATCTTCATAAGGTGTAAAATATAATAATGACTATCACCAAATATCCAAATCATATTCTCACAAGAATGTTTCATGGGAAAATATCTATAGATAACTAAAAAAAGTGGGCTACTATTGACTATATAGCTCGGTTATGAAAATTCTATAACTAAACTACTAAAAAAATTCTGTGCATGAGCCATTATAGGAGATCTCATCCCAATGTCTAATGATATCCCTATAATAAGACAAATCTAATAGTGATCCAATGTATGAGCCCTTATATGGATACACACCCCAATGTATAGTGTTCTATGATGATTTCACATGTTTATTAGTGTTGTAATAATTAATCCTTCTTGATAATCCAAAACCTCAACAACTTTTGAATCATCTAACATACTAGTTTATGTTCTCCCATATAGATACATGAGATTCCCATTGAACTAATATTTTATTTATATATCACTTAAATAATCATTTTCACATATAAATACCATGAATCAGAAGCACGCATGTAAATTAATACATTTACGTTTTTCACATTGATCCAATGATCTAAATCTATATGGAAACTACCCATTTCTATAACCAAAAGCGCTTTCAATTTTACACACACAGCAAAATAATTTGAAAATACATTTCACACCTCTTTCATAATGTATAAAAACTAGATTGAAATAGAATAATATGAAAAAAAAATTGGATCCAACCATTGCGTTGGGAAAAGTCCCTTTCAAATTCATACTCACATCAAATCCATTTTATAACATTCTTCATATAACTTTCATAATTCAAAGGCTCATATACGGTAAAAAAATGAAGAAAAAATGAAGAAAAAGAAATTATCTGATAAAATAATATTTTAATTCATTCACACCATCAAATATATTTAAAAACACATTTATACTCTTTCTGAAAATACCTAAAATATTTAATAAAAAACCTAATGACGCAATCATGAAACATAACCTCTTTCCTTTAGAAGATTCATTTTTCCCCAAGTACATATAAAAACCTTTACTCCCCACAAAAAATACATAAAATTCATTTTAATAAAAAATGAAGGAAATCATAACTCCTATAAAAATTAATATCATGAACCACCTACCTCACACTTGGAAACTTCCAAAAATTAGTGTGAATTCACAACTTCATAACCACAAAACCCTATAAACTGATGATCAAAAAAATTATCATTGTGATTTTTAATAATAACTTATGATAAAACCCTTTTTAATGTAAAATATCCAATGGAAAAATCGAAATCAATAATGTGGGAGGAGAAACCCTAGAAACATGGAACCATGAATCCCTCACTATCCAAGTGGATATGTCACATAATTTTCCTACATGGTTATCAAAACCACATGGAAACCATAAATCCCTCAAAATCAAAGTGAAATAAGATGCAAGGTTACCCCAAATGTTTTAAAAACAATTGTGCTTACTATACGATAACCACATTCACTATACACCATTCAACGCATGGTTTCCTTGAAAATGATACACATCCTCCCCTAACTACGCACCAACTGTGTACCACAAATGTTAATCCCAATACATCCCTTTTTTCACAAAAAACACAAAAGTCATGTATTATTATAAATTCTAAAATATACATAATAATATAATAATAAAACATGGATGATGCTATTGGAGTTCCCTATCACATTGTACCGGTCCATCATATTGACTAGCATTTGTAGGGGTGACACAACTTCCATGATTGATTTCAATTTTGCACTGACTATGAAGGGGGATATGGAAATTTTTTCTATTGATATTATTAATGTTTGTATACATTTTGACAATTGGGACCATTATATCCATCATGTATTCCATGTTCAAGGATTTTTTTCCTATGTTCATGTAATGGGTTTCCTAGTTTCCATGTTTTCGAAAGGGTAATTTTCATTATTATGTTCAATAAATGGAGATTCATGTAAACATGTTTATAACATTTAATAATTATTTTTAATTAATAATATAATGATTGAATTATTCACCAAATTTGATACATATAATTTATAATTTTAAAATAATTTTATTTAATTTCTTATACATAGGTGAGAAATTTTATTTTTTATATAATCACACCTAAAAAGGTATTAATAATTTTTAGAAAAATTAATTTTCTAAGCACTAGAATTATACATAAAATTAAATTACATTGGATACATATTTTTATAAAATAAATTAATTTATTATATAAAAATAAATCATATGATTGTTTTTTTGAAATCTGAACTCAAATCACGCATGGAAAATATTTGAGATAAGGAAAAGGCCAAAATTAGTATTTATATATATGAATCATTTTAGTTATTTCTAAAAATGATCATCATATATTTCATAATCTAATATGATGATTAAAAGTCCATATTATTTTCTATTAGAAATATATAATATTAGTTAATATATTTTTTTATTCCTATAGTGAATTCTTATATAATTTCCATTTCAAACAAATTAATCATTTTATAAAGACTGTATTTTTTGACTAAAACATGACATTTTATACAAAAGAACAAAAAAATTAATATGTTTTTTTGAGATGATGAATTAAAAAATGGAGTAAATTTTTTGGAATTTAAATATCTATAATTAAATTTTCAAATAAACTCATCAATTATTGATCATTATAGTTTGATAAAACTGAATATGTTTTTTACATAATAATGTTAGTTCTTAAGAATTATATGTGGCGTTTAAATATTGTGCACCCAGGCGGTGGGCCTATCATTCCGATGTGGATTTTGGATTGTTGAAAGACCATTTAGTTTCAAAATAGTGAAATGGAATGATGGAATGTGGTTTATAGGTTATATCCCACATTCATCCAATCATTCATGATCACGTGGCCACCTATGTCCTATATCGAGCGCTAGGTATGGTTTGATATTGGGTCTTCCATCTAAATTGATTGAGAATCTCGAATCGTCTATAGTATGGGTGGAATCGTATGGTCAACCATGATATACTACTATAGGGGTGAGAATTTTCCTGGTGCATGGCCCAAGAACACAAAAACAGGAATCTGAGATCAACCTAAAAGGAATCCCAATCAAATTGTAGGGAAGGATGCTATAGTGTTTCTAGACCACCCCACCCGAACCTTGGTCATATGCTTCGTGGTGTACAATGAAACCACAACCCCACACTTAACACTTTGATAGAGTTAAACTCAACCCCTAACACTTCTAATTAAAAATGTTTCATGCTTGGGAAAGACTACATGGAAAACTATTCTTTACATGATAAATTGGGAAAACAATTACCCAATGATGGATTTCTGAAAATTAATAGTTTATCTTTCATTTTTTCGACTTTGATCATAATATATCAATAATTTTGTCAATGTATGATCATTTTTAAATCACTATGGGTTAATTTTCGGATTTACTACTGGGGTTGGTGAATAACTTTATGCTTGATGAACTAAGTGTGTGATGAATTTGGTACTCCCAGAACTATTGGTCAATGATAAATAATAGTACACTTAGACAATTGAAGTTTATTAATCATAGACATAGACAAAACATTAATCCTCTAATATTTAGTCTGGGTTTGTAAATACCATGGTTCATATAATTTTTCTGAATCCCAAATTAATAATAGAGTTAGGACACCCCCTGAAATATAATGTAATACGTCCCCTATCTATGGAATTCATCACCTACTAAGTTGGGAGGCTTTTCTAGGGGAGCACGGTTTGAGTACGGTTACGATAAACCGTGCGGATGCTCCAGGAAACCATGCCGGGGGAGACAGTAGGCATCGTATGGCATGTGCAGGGTTTTCCAAACCGTGCGAGGCAACCACGTGTACCCTTGATCTCAAGGCAGTACTATGCACACTGTTAGGGCACGGTTTGCCAAACCATGCGGACTAACCGTGTGGCCACTTAAAATAGGGGTTTAAAACCCAGGTTCACCCGGGATTGCACCATTCCTATCAAAATCCTCTCCCACTTGATCCTCACTCATGATTTTCAGTTCTCTAGGGAGGTAGGGGCTCTCCCACTCGTTTTAGAAGAGATTCAAAGGGGTTTCAAGGTGGTTTGAGGGTGGTTTCTTCCGGCTAAGTCTCTTATCTTGGATTCCTTGTGTTATCCTCTAGATGTATATCCCTCTATTTCATGTTTTTCTAGATCAACACTTTTTGTGTGTAGATCTAGGGATGTGGTTGGATTGGACGATGATTTTAAGGCTTATGAATGTTAGGGAAGGGGATATAGAGAGGTTTTGGTGGTGCGTTCCCTAGATTTGAGGTGTGATTTCTTGGGGTTCGATTTCATCGGAACACTAAAGGTAGGTGGAATAGCTCTCGAGTCCACTTGGATTTAAATTTTTTTGGTTACAATTAATTTTTGTTTCTTAAAATTAATTTTGTTGTTGATGTGCGAAATCGGATGAAAATCCCTTTGGTAATGGTTTGGGAATTTTGGGGAAGAAGGGCTTGTGGTGAAATTCTCTTGATGTGATTTTAAAATGGTGTTTTAAAATAAGTTGTTTTGTTGGTTTATTATGATGAACTGAGTAAATGGTTTTAAATATAAAGGGTTTTTTTATTAAAATAGAGTTTTTCATGGAAAATGGTTAAAGGTCATTTTCAATAAATGTTTGATTTATTGAATTGAATTGGCATTTAATGGAAATGGTTGATTGCATGTTGTTGTGGCCTTGATGGGTTATATGCTCGGTTTTGTTGGCTTACTTGAATGTTGTGAATGTGGATGAGAAGGGACACTATAAAAAGGAGATGGATACATAATACCTATATAATTACAATTTAATTCATTTTAGTCTTTTTATAATAATTTTTGATATATAAATTTTTTTTGAAATTTTCACAGTCTTTTACCCACCTCCTAGGAGAAATTGAAAATATACATAAAAACTAATTTTACCACTTCTATGAGTGGAATTTAATGAATCCGAGAAACACGGTTAATATCAAGGAGTAAAATTTGGGTCAATAAGATAAAAATAATTTTGGGTGAATAGTAACTTTATAATTTTATTTACCACGGTTAAAAGTAAATAGGGTAATTAATGGTATAAATGATATTATTATTATCCTAAAACATGTCATAATTCATTTGGATAAGTGTAATTTTACCAAAAACAACCTTAGCAATAAAATATTACCATTTAGGTCCACTTGGATTAGATTAGGAATGTTATTATGATTTAATTCAAAGAAGAGTTAAAAGAGATAAAATCAATATTTAATAACTAAAATATTATTTATATTGGGTTATACATATGATAAATTAGAAACTAAATATTAATTATAAATCTAAAAATATTTCCTACAAGATTATATTTTATTTAAAATTTTTAGACATTAATAATTTAATTTATCCATGACACGATGATGATGTAGTAATTACCTTATTATTGTAATTTTAACATAATTGATGTTATAAATACAAAAATAAATGTAATTTGTGACTTATTATGAATTCCAATAATTTTATAGGTTAATATGACATGTTATTATTGATTTAATTAACTATTTTCTAACTAATTATGTTGTTATTATTTTCACCAAATTCAATTACCAAATAGTGCCAAAAATGAGATACAATAGTTTTTAAAACAAATATTATAGTATTAATTGATATTCTATTCCTAAAAATCTATGGATCGGATAAATGACTTATATAATGTTATATATATTAATAATGAACCACTTGGGGTTTTTTTGGAAATATATAGTATGTTTATTAACTATATATTTTATGAAAACAAGAAGACACGGTAAAAGTTAAATTATTTAACTTAGAGTTAAATCTAAATGATAAGGTTGAAATAGTAACCTATACTTGACTAAAACATATTTGTAGATAGTTTTTAGACCCATTCCCACTTTATATTTGAAATAAGTCACTTTGGAGCCATTATATACCGAATATAACTTTATTATAAAATAACATTTTAAGTTTTTCCTAAGGTGCCCCTCACCCCTCTTATAAAAGGGAACTCCATCTTTTATCAACTTCTTTCCTCCAAAGCCATTTGTCTCGGCCAAACCCAGACCATTTCACATCTCAACATCTCTATTTATATCATATAAGTTCTTTTCTTCTCAAAAGACAAACTCTAGTCCCCTAAGAGGAAGTATAAAAGAGACACGTCATGGAAGAGATAATCTCTTCTACCGATTCATTCAAGTTTCATTCTTCTTCTACTTCCTCTTCATTAATTTTTTCTTTATAAAGAAATTACATAAGTATAAATAATATAATGATATGTTATTATAAATATGAAACAACCATATTTCACATTCTATCTATCATAGGGAAAATGAAATCACCGCGCGTGCATACGTACGAAATACCGTCTCCAGGTCGTGGTGTAATCTATTTTTCCATCACCACCTTACATGGATGGGTATAATGGTGTAAAGAATTACTATATATGGTTATTATTTCATCATCCAGATTCTGAGATATTATATCATCCACTAAAATTCCACTCAATAATTATGGTAACAATATCATCGCTCGTGTGTACGTATGGATTACCGTCTCCACGACGCGATGAAATTCAATCTACATGGTAACCATTCAAGAATGAATATAAAGTATATATAATGAATAATAATGGTATATATAACATAATAATACTACTGGATTTATTTTCATGTTATTTACTTACTTCCTTTCATGTCAATAAGGACTGGAAAACAGCGTTCATGCATACGTACGACCTACCGTCTCCATGAACAATGTGTTTCATTTCATTTTTCTATCTATTATATATATATATATATATAATGAATATATATGATATATAAATCATGTTTTACATTATGGAAGTATCTAAAGCATGATATAAGTTATAATAATATCAATAACAACAAGTACAAACATGTACGATAAATGAAACGATTTTACCTAAAATGCTACTTTAACATTGAATTAACAAAAGAACGGGTATTATAAAGTCATAAGAGAATAATATATGATAACATAAATATTATTATGGTTCTATTAAAAGTTAATAATATGTTTAAACCCACTACAGAAGAGTTTCAGACATATCTAGAAGAAACTGGACCTAATTTAAGGGTTAATTTTTCAATCTCTTTTTTATTCGAGATTGCTTATACATAAGTATTTATGATGGATATATTTTTCATCCATGTCCATAAAAATGTTTTTCATAATGTTTTTAATATTATTCCATGTATGATTAAAGTCATTTTTACCCTGATTTTATTTTTACATTATTTTATGGAAGGAATATTTTTTTTACCAAACGAGGAACTTTTTGTCTTTTCCATCAAAAGTACGAAGAGAATGTTTTTTACTTATACGGCATGGATGGATTTTTTCAGTTTCATAAGGAATTATTTCAATGAATATTCTTCTAAAAAATTTAATGATTATCTTCAAAAATATCTTTTTCTTTTAAAATTTCATGGAATTTTGAAAAAATAAAATGATTTTGAAGAAGAAAGGATATTTTCCTCAAGAATTAATTTCAAGTGTTTTATCAAAACTATCTTCCATATATGATGAAATTATAAAGAATTCGTATGTTTTCAAGTATAATGTATCTATTATTTACATGGTTTGATTTTTATTATGATGAAATGATATCCATTTTTTATAAGGATTATTTTATGATGAGATGATGATTATGAAACCCATTTTATTCGTTGGTTTATGATGAATGATAAATGATTATTTTGTGGCACACGAAAGAATGATTTCATTATGAGATGGGTGGGACCAATATCTCCCTCCAATGCATTGGATAATTATGTATATCTCATGAGTTAGACATGGCTGGAATGGTATGTCAATCCGGTTCAGTGATACAGGACTAGAATGAGGAGTGAACTCGACTCAGTAAGGGACTTTGTCTACTAAGATGGTCTTGGTAGTAATGCCTTGGCTACTATGGAAATCATATCATGTGATTAATGGTTCTCCATAACTACATGATTTATTTCCAAGATATTTTATCATTATTGATGTTCTTTTATGATATATTCCTTACGTACATCCAATATTTATATCATCCCTCAAGATTTTGATGATTAGATTCTAAGTTAAAGTTTCTTTATTGAAATGTTTACACATTGTTTTATGTTCCATATGTTTACCCTTAATGAGAATTTGAGCTAATAGTTTTTATGTTTTATTTTCCCTAGGATATAAGGAAATTTTTTATTTAAGAAAACAAAATGGGCTAGTTCTTTATTGGAGATTTTGAATATCTTTCACCACGATTAGAAAATTTTGTTCCGAGTTTCCGAAAACACTAAACTATTACAGTCTGTGGGTGTTTGTTTTTGTTATGTATTAATTATTCTATAAAATTAATGAAATATCTATGTATGTAAAGTTTAGGGTCTCTACAATTGGTATCAAATGAACGGTTTAGTTAACCTTTGTAAATTAGGATGCGAAAACATTAGTGAGATCCCTATAGATATTTCTAAGGTATGTCTAGGGATGTTCATATGGTTTTATATAACTATAGTTTACAGTACTAGAATTATGTTGGCGATCATGAATAACCTAGGGTAAACCTAATGTGTCATTAATTAAAGAATATGTGATAAGTAAGACATCCCATAAATGAAATTTTATGATTATGTGGTTCCGGGTTGTTTTAAATGTTTCTTACACTATGGTTTCTGGTTTTAGTCAATGGAGGTAACCCGAAGGAATTGGGTAATCATTGAATCCAAAGGAAAAATTTCTGACTATGAGCAATGAGATTGTTTAATTCCTAGAAAGAATGATGTTGTTGTTATGTCGAATCAGTCATCACGATATATGATTAACAAGTTAAACTTTAGTTGTATTCCTAAGTCATAAATCAAGAGGAAGATGTACTTTTTTGAATTTTCACATGGTGAGGAGCATAGAAAAAGGATGATTCATATTTTTAAAGAAGGGAAGAAGAACATTGATGAATAACTCAAATGGAGGGGAATATGTTATCTATGTGGAGAGAAGGGTCATAGGGTGAAAAACTGTTATGGAGTTCAATGTATTATCTGAGGAGAACATGGGAATTACCCATCTCAATGCCTTGACCTAAGAGGTTACTTCTAAATCAAGGAAGGACTTATTCCATGACAATAATTGAAGAGGATGGATTGAATTCTTTATGTATTTGTATTAATGAATAATGTTGTTGAGGTACTTTTATGGTATATTGGAATATCTATGTGTTGGTTCGTTGTGGTTTCCCAAAAGAATATGGTACCTGTAACCATGAAAAGTGATTGAAATATTTTTGGAAATCAGATGATATGGCCATAATGAAGGGATAAAAGGAAAATAATATGATTGAAATTATTCATGAGCTCATTATTGATATAATAACAAAGTGATATCATATGTTTGAGTATATAGAATTTTTTGGATTTTGGAATGTGGAAAGAGTTAAATTTTGTTAGCATTCATGTTTTCACTGAGGCTCTATGGTAATACATGTTTCAAAAGAATATATGATTAAGGTATTCACATGTTTGGATTGTGACCAACAAGATATATCTTGTAATATATGGGAGATACATGATGGAATTCACATTCTTGTTATGTGACCTTTCCAGTAAGTGTTTTCTATATATTATGAGATTGGACAGATGTATTTTGGATAAGTATAAATATTGGAAAGTATTTTGTCAGACATCAGTTTGTATTGTTTAATTCTAGAATATTTTTTTAGATATTATTTCTATAATGTTATAATAGTCTTTTTTTAGAAAAAGGACAACTTCTAAGATGGGTGACACCCCACCGCGTCGGACAAGGTTGCAGGAATCGAACCCAAAACTGAAGTGAGATACTCCTTTATCAAATACCACTGGCCTACAAAATGTCCCTGGTTAGTAGAAACTAGTTTTATTTTATTATGCAAGATGATAGATGAAGAATAAGTCCATTATGGGACCATATCTGATTAATATCACCATAGATGGACTTATGTATATAACTATTGCTAACTTATGTTTGAGATAGATGGATTGACCTATCATTCTATCGTATGATATACTAAAACTTTGAAAAAAAATTCAAATTCATTTTTTTATGATATGAAGTGGAAATTGTTCGAGGCATGAGAAACGTTGAGATTGTACCAAAATCAAGTATGTATTTCTCTTAATTCATAACTTTTTCAACTTTAGGGAAATGATCATGAAAACCAAAAAACATTGTCTTAGATGGTACCATAGATCATCAAAAATTTATGGCTCTGTGATTGTTGGACTTTTCTTAGACATGTTCTCTACCACTCTCCATCAGATCTTGATGGTTATATTTCTCTTCCATATCCATATTTTCACCTATGTTATTCTATGTGGAATCCCAGTGATGAGTTAATTTGGGTAACCGTTACATTTCATACATTAGTTTTTAATGTTATGTTTTGTCATTCCTTTTCACGATGTGGGTTTCTATTAAAGAAACCTTCAATTAGTAGACCATTTATAACCCCGACGAATTTCGATGGCGAAATTAATTTTAAGGGGTGTAGAATGTAACACCTTGAGATTTTATGAGATATATTTTTTTAAATTTATTTGATGTCTTCTATTGTACACTACATAAATATTATCTTGTACTATACACAACACTGTATTAGATTGCGGTATAATCAACAATATTCTTGGCTCGTGTTACACAAAATATCCAAGATTCATTTTGTGGAAATTATTCTACAAACATTAAGTATAGATTTTGATTAATGAATAAATTAAATAAGTTTTGATTATGTTATATAAAAAACCAAACGGATCATGCAATACACGCATCCCTGACATGGCTTGCATTACACACAATCAATACCTTCCTTGATAGCGTGTGTAGTACACAATATCGGGTTTCACTAAATAATGATATGTTATTAAAATATTATATAGACAAGCTGTTAGGAATAGTAATACCCAATTTTTGAAATATTATAAATTTTATCTTTCAAAATGGACTTCATTTTTGGATTCGGAATATCAAAATTAGCCTAGGGTGAATTTTTTGAATTTTTCTGAATACTATCATTTTTTGATGAATAGTGAAAAACACCGAGTTATAGTTTAAAACCGAATTTTTATTTAAATAATTTTTTATTATATTTAGATTTATTTTAGGTCAAAATTGATACATAATTCCTATATAAGTTCAATTTAATTCATCGGACCCATTTTATAATAATTATATATATATATATATAATTTTTGTTGAACTTTTCACCGTCTTTTACCCACCTCCTTTGAGAATTTTGAAATTTACATAAAACCTAATTTTACTGCTTCAATGAGTTGAATTTCGAAAAACCAAGAGACATAGATAATATCAAGGAGTAAAATGTGGTTCAATAAGATAAAAATATTTTTTGGTGAATAGTAACTTATTTAATTTTATTTACCACGGTTAAAAGTGAATAGGGAAATTAAATGTAAAAAATATATTATTATTACCCTAACAAATGTACTAATCTATTGGATGAGTTTAATTAGACCATAAACAACCTTAGGAATAAAATATAACCCTTTATGTACATTTGGATTAGATTAGGAAATTTATTATTAATTAATTTAAAGAAGAGTTAAAAGAGTTAAAATCAATGTTTAATAATCAAAACCTTTTTAATATGATATAATACATAATATAAACTTGACAATAAATATTAATTAGAAATATAAAAATATTTCCTACAATATTATATTTTATTTATAATTTTTAGTCATTAAATAATTTAATTTTTCTATGAAACAATGACGATGCAGTAATTACCTTATTAATGAAATGTCAACATAATTGATGTTATAAATACCCAAATAAATATAATTTGAGACTATTTATGAATTACACTAATTTTCTAGGTTAATATTAAATTTTAGTATTTATTTAATTAACTTTTACAGAACTAATAATTCTATTATGATTTTCATAAAAATCAATTACCAAATCGTGTAAAAATTGACATAAAATAGTTTTTAAAACCAATATTATATTATAAATCGATATTCTATTCCTAAAAAAACAAGGATCAGAAAAAAGACTTATATAAGGTTATATATATTAATAATTAACAACATGGGGTTCTTTTGGCAGTTTATATTAAATTTATTAACCATATATTGTAATAAAACAAGAAGACTCGGTAAAAGTTAAATTATTTAACATAGATTTAAATATAAATGATAAGTTTAAAATAGTAAGGTAATCTTGTATAAAACCTATTGGTTTAGAGGTTTTATACCCATACCCACTTTAGATTCAAAATAAGTTACTTTGGATCTATTATAAAGCGAATATGACCTTATTATAAAATAATATTTTATTTTTTTCCTAAGGTGTCCCTCACCCCTCTTATAAAAAGGCACTCCCTCTTCTCTCGTCTTCACTGCTCCCAAGACATTTGGATCGGCCACACCCTGCCCATTTTTCTTCTAAAAATATATAGATATATCATATAGGTTCTGGTTTTCTCAAAAGATCAACTCTAGTGCCCTAAGAGGAAGTATAAAAGAGACACGTCAGGGAATAGGTAATCTCTTCTACCGATTCGTTCAAGTTTCTTTCTTCTTATACATCATCTTCTTTAATTGTTTCATTATAAAGTAATAAAATCAGTATCAATAATATAATGATATGTTATTATAAATATGAAACAACCCTATTTCACCTTATATCCATCCAACAGAAAACAAAATCACCGCACGTGCATACGTACGGAATACCGTTTCCATGCCGTGGTGTGATCTGTTTTTCCACCACCACCTTAATTGGATGGGTATAATGGTGTAAAGAATAACTATATATGGTTATTATAAAATTATACAGATTCTGAGATATTATATCATCCAATACAATTCCATTCAATAAATATGGGAATGATATCATCGCTCGTGCGTACGTAAGGATTATCGTCTCCACGACGCGATGAGATTCAATCTCCATGTTAACCATTCAAGAATGATTATAAAGTATATATAATGATTAATAATTCTATATATAACATAATAATTATACTGGATTTATGTATCTGTTATTTACTTACTTCCTTTCAAGTCAATAAGGAATGGAAAACAACGTTCATACGTACGTGCGGCCTACCGTCCCCATGAACGGTGTGTTTCATTTCATTTGTCTGTCTATTATATATATATATAATGAATATATATGATATATAAATCATGTTTTAGATTATGGAATTAAGTAAATCGTGGTATAATTAATAATAATATGAAGAACAACAAGTCCAAACACGTACGAAAAATGAAACGATTTTACCAAAAACGCTGCATTAAAAATGAATTAACAAAAGAACGGGTAATATATATTCATAAGTGAATCATATATGATATCATAAATATTATTAAGGTTCTGTTAAAAGTTAATAATATGTTTAAACCCACTATACAGGAGTTTTGGACACGTGTAGAAGAAATTGGTCCTAAGGTAAGGGGTAATTTTTCAATCTCATTTTTATTTGAGATTCCTTATACGTAAGTATTTACTGGGGTTATATTTTTCATCCATGTCCATACAAATTTTTTTCATAAAGTGTTTAATATTTTAACATTTTTGTTTAAATTCATGTTTAACCCACTTTCACTTTTACATTTTGTTATGAAAGGACTCATTATTTTGTTTACCATACGAGGATCTTTTTGATTTTTCCGGCAAAAGTACGAGGAGAATGTTATTTTTACTTAAACTGCGTTAATAGATTTTTTTGGTTTCAAAATTACTTATTTCAATCAATATTACTATACAAAATCTCCTGAATATTTTCAAAAAAATAATTTTCTTATAAAATTTCATGGCATTTTGATAAAAGAAAATAATTTTGAAGAATAAAGGATATTTTCCTTAAGAATTCATTTCAAGAGTTTTATCAAAAATATTTTCCATCTAAGATGACATTATAAATTATGTTTATGTTTTCAAATATAATTTCTCTATTATTTACATGGTTTGATTTTTATTTATATGAAATGATATCTATTTGTTTTATATGGATTCTGTTATGATGGGATGATTTTTATGAAACCCATTTTATTCTTTGGGTTATGATTAATGATTTATGTTTATTTTGTGGCACACGAAAGAATGATTTCATTATGAGATGGTTGGGACCTATATATAGCTCAAATTAATTGGGTAATGATTTATATCTCATCAGATAGACATGGATGGAATGGTAATTTAATCCGGTTCAGGGATATAGGATTGGAATGAGGAGTGAACTCGATTCAGTAAGGGACTTTTTCCACTAAGATGGTCTTGGCAGAAATGCCTTGGCTACTATGAAAATCATATCATGTGATTAATGGTTTTCTACAATTAAATGTTTTATTTTCATGGTATTTTATCTTTATTGTTGTTATTTTATTATATATGCCTTACGTACTTCCATGATTTATGTCATTGCTCAAGATTTTTATGTTTAGATATTACGTTCATGTTTTTTCATTCCAATGTTTATGGATTGTTTTATGTTCCATATGATTACCCTTACCGAGAATTTGATCTCACCCTTTTTATGTTTTCTTTTCCCCAGGATATAAGGAATGGTTTTAGGTAATAAAACAAAAAGGGTAAGTTCTTTATGGGATATATTGAAGATCTTTCACCATGATTAGAAGATTTTTTTCCGACTTTCCAAATACACTAAACTATTACAGTCCTTGGTTGTTTGTTTTTGTTATGTATTATGTATTCCTCAAGAGTAATGAAATGTCTATGTATGTCAATTTTGGGGTCTCTACATATGGATTCAATTATGGTGGTGTTTGTAGACAATATTATGGTGTTTTCAAAGACAAGTGTGGAGCATGAGCAGCACATGGCGACAGTGCTAGGGATCTTTAGAGATCATAGGTTTTATGCAAAATTTTCAAAGAGTGAATTTTGGATAAAGGAAGTTCATTTTCATGGACATGTGATTTCTAAACGAGGAGTTTCAGTGGATCTGTGTAACACCCCAAGCTTCCATGGTACACTTCTCTTTGAATAATACAGTAGTGTGTGTTGTACACAACTTCGAGTTCTAACACACACCTCAACAAATCAAACTAGTCGTTATGAATAGTAATACCCACTTTTTGAATTTTTATAAATATTATCTTTCAAAATGGACATCATTTTTGGATTAGGAATATCGAAATTATCTTAGGGTGAATTTTTGGTACTTTTCGGATAACTTTCATATTTTGATGAATAGTGAAAATTACTAAATTTTATTTAATAACAACTATTTTAATCGGAATAATTAATAGAGATAAAGTATGAATTTGAGTGTTTTAAAATTATATTTAAAATATAATTTTTCCATTTAATCCAATGTTGGTCATTGTACATAATTTCATATTTATACATGACATAAACAAGTGTCAATCTTTTAGTAGTTATTGTTTCTTAAAAACACGCTTTTTGTTTTAAAAGTGGGAATTAATTTTAAATTAATAAATGAAACTTCTATGATTTAAATTTTGTAAAATAGTCTTTATTATTGAATTTGGAATATCAAAATTAGATTAGGGTAATTTTTTTATTTTTTTGAAAACATTCAATTTTTGATGAATTGTGAATTCACTGAGTTACTGTTTAAAACTGACTTTTTATTTAAATAATAATTTATTTTATTTAAATTTATTTTAGGTCAAAATAGATAAATAATACCTATACAATTTCAATGAAATTAATTGGAGTCATCTTATAATAATTATAGATATATAAAAATTTTATTGAACTTTTTCACCGTCTTTTACCCACCTCCTAGGAGAATTTGTAAATTCACATAAAACTTATTTTTACCTCTTCTGTGAGTGGAATTTCGAAAATCCAAGAGACATGGTTAATATAAAGGAGTAAAATTTCATTCAATAAGATAAAAATAATTTTGGGTGAATAGTAACTTTTTACTTTTATTTACCACGGTAAAAAGTAAATAGGGTAATTAAGGGTAAAAATGATATTATTATTTTCCTAACACATGTCCTAATTCTATTGGATAAGTTTAATTCGACCAAAAAAACCTTAGGAATAAAATATGACCCTTTATGTATACTTCTATTAGATTAGGAAATTTATTATTATTTAATTCAATGATGAGTTTAAAGATTTAAAATCAATGTTTAACAACTAAAAAATTTTTAATATAGGGTTATACATAAGATAAAGTCAATTATAAATATTCATTTGAAAGCCCAATGGCCTTGGACCTTTGGGCTATGTAATGGGTCACCCTCTACTCAGTCTAAATATGTATTTTATTTAATAATAAATTGAGGCTTATGCCCCAACCCTTTAAAAAAATTACCTTATTAATGAAAGAATCAAATAAATGGTAATATAAATATTAAAAGAAATATTATTTCAAAGTATTTATGACATCCAAGAATTCTCTAGGAGACTGAAATGTTAGGGCTGATTCAATGTATCTTTTTCGAAGTAATCAAGTTGTGATAACTTTCAGAACAACAAAATACCAAATAGTGTCAAAATTGAAATAAATTAATATTTAAAACAAATATTATATGATTAATAGATATTATATTCTTAAAAATATAGGGATCAGACAAATGACTTATATCATGATTTTCTTATCATTAATGGACCACATGGGGGTCTCTTATAAGTTTATAGTATGTTTATTAACCATATAATATAAAAATACAATGAGAAATGGTAAATGATAAACTAATTAACTAAGGGTTAAAACTAAAATATAAGGTTAATAACGTGACCCTAATCTGTCTAAAACATATTGGTTAAGTGGATTGAGACCCATCCCCACCTTATACTTTGAATAATCCACTTTGGAGCCATTATAAACTGAATATAAATTTATTATAAATTAATACTTTAAGTTTCTCCTAAAGAGCCCCTCCTCCCCCTTATAAAAGGAGACCACTTATAACCAATTACTCACACCATTAAAGCTGTTTGGATCATCCAACCTCTAATCAATTAAGACCAATAAATTAGTATCCTCCTCCTAGAATCCTCACCTTAGGAAGAAGGCACTTAAAGAGTCCTTTTTGGTTAAAACCAAACGGAGTTACCCAAACTAATGGTAGCAACTTCTCTTAGATTCTTTTCCTTTATTTTTCATCTCCAACCCCTAAATTCTTTTTTTTCTTTCCTTTTGTAACAAAACAGGTATCCCAAATATACTAAGATATTTTTATGAAAAGTATTCTAACTAAACTTACACACACCTCCATATAATGGGTGATAAACATAATGATTCTGTGGATGGAAACCAAACGCCTCACAAAATGATGATTGTTCGATTATCTCCTACCGCCTCTCATGGTGGCCATTCTGATGACACTATAATAAAATATGATATTTATTATATTTATTTTATATATAATCTTCTATAATTCCATTTTATATCATACATTTATTCATTTCATGTTGTATATATATATAGGATAATTTCATTAGAGGAAGTGTGGACTACCGCCCCCTCAAAGTGATATGACTCGTTTATACCATTAATGGATCATATAAAGGATGGTATTAATGAACTTAATTACAACATATAAGATATTATATTATATTTCAATAATAATATACCAATGTATTATTTGTTTTTTATTCCTTTTAAAATGAAAAATGAAGTTAAAGTAGCGTTTGTGCGTACGTACTGACTACCGTCTCCACGAACGTGATGAGATTCATTCCCCATCATATACATTGAAGTCCAATTCTCATTTTATGATTATAAATAATGTTTAAGGACTTGATATCATTATGTATATGTATAAGATACAACCTATCCATAACGAACACGACTTATGTAACAAAACTTATTAAATAAAACGAGTAAGTTAACACCCGAAATAACGATAATACTAATATATTATTAACAAAGAAATGTTAAAAGATCATATATGATATCATATTAATGTATATTATTCATTAATAATTTAATAAAAATCATTTAACCATTATACAGGATATTACCCTACCCTCGACAAATGAAAATTACAAGGTAATGGGTTTTCATCTCACTCCTTATTCATGTGAGATTCATGCCATATTGCCACTGATTACCTTTTGTGTGGTATATGTACTAAACATAATTGTATTCTTTTTGTAGTAAAATTTAATGTATGTGTATTTACATATTCATTGTTTGATACCTCTTTCATGGGGTGTATGGTTCGTAAATTACCAAATTGGTAAGGGTTAATTTCTCAATCTCATTATTATCCAAGATTTTTTATGTGTAAGTATTTACTCAGACATTTTTATCATCCATGTCCATTTTCATAAAAATGATTTCAAAATGAGTATTTTAAATATTTTTGAAAGGTACTCTTTTTCAAGATCATAATTTTAAATGTTTTAAAGATTTATCTTTCTAAATATTTTTAATTAATGTCCATGTTTTCCAAATTATTTTATGGATTTATTTAAAGGGACAGGAATGGTTTAAAATGTTAATTACTTTAAAATGTTTCTAAGTGGTATGGTAAACTTTTATTCAAATATGTCATTAAATGTCTTCCATTATAAATTGTGTGAATTTTTAATGTTTTCATGAAAAGGGATATTTCAATAAAAGAGTTTTACAAATAATTTCCATCTATGTCAAATCCTTTCATGGATTTTAAACTTGTTTTGAAGTTAATTTATTATGATACAAAACTTCCATATTGTATTAAAGGATTTCTGATATGTTTGACTATGCATGTTTTACTTTTATACCATTAATGGTTTATGGTTAACATATTGAAATTTCGTATCCTAGTTCTTAAAAAAATATTTATGTTATCTTTCAACCTTTTCATAAGAGGAATGTGTTGGACATAGTATGTGACAGGTGGAGCCCGCTATAGCCTCTCAATGCATCAGTAGGTCTCATGAGACAACTAGACATGGAATTGGTCGGGGCCTTTACCCAATATTATTTATGGTTTTGGCCGAGGCCTTAATCATTTTTAGACGTCTTGGCCAAGGCCTTGACAAAATGTTTTAGAATGTCTGGAATTATACATTCCCTCATTATGGAAATAATATTGGTGGTTCATTTGGTTATTCAACTAGTAGAATACCAATTATTATGTTTTATTATGTAATTATTTACTCAACTCATATTCTTTCCATAAAACTATTCATGTTTAATATTGGTAAAGGTATGTGGTGTCATTTATTCACTATGTTTAATATTTATGTCATTTTAGCTATATTGCTTACCCTTACTGAGCGTTTGAGGTCACACCTTTCTACATATTATTTTTCCCAGGATTCGAAGAAGTGTGTTATGATTGATATGGAGGGTTAAGCTAAAGGAAATAAGGGCATTCTCAAAGAACTATTTATGTTGTGTTTTATTTTTGAAATTGAAATGCATTTTTAATGTATGTAATCTATTTTCCAAGACTGCTAAATCGATCGGTCCTTCAGGAATTGATTTCTTTTAATCATGCCAATGTATTAAAATAATGCACCAACTCTGGGTAACTGGGGTCGGGCTGTTACAGTTGGTATCAGAGCAAGTTTAGAAATAGCCTTGGAATCTAGATTTATATAAAATCTGCTTAGAGCACATATCCATAAGATAGAATTTGAGGATTAGTAGAGAATAACATCCTAGAATCTTGAAATTTTAGTTATTTTGTGAGTTTTCTGAGCAATACATCCCTGTCTGGATATGAGCAGGTAGAGGCAGCTCTGGAACAGAAGTACCAAGTGTTAAAACCCGAAAACACTACTTTGAGCTGGACTCGAATGGGAACTGGTGCACGACAACGGGCCTTGTTACACTATTGGTCACGACACTCCTAGGGGATATGCTTAGGATAATTCTAATTTTCTTTACAAACAATTATGAAGGGTTTATGAGTATATACTTCCTCAAAGAAGACATTTTTATGATTATGGATTATATCCATATACTGTTTAATTTATTCCAATTGTTTTATATGTTTGGGATTAGGTATTTCAATTCATAAACAAATCTAGTGTATGCCATTGTTTAGAAATGGCGCCCAGTAGAAAGAATGAGAACTCCATCAATATGCATGATCCAAAGAGTACGAAAGATCATATATTTCATATTCTTAAGCCAGAATTTAAAAGGGAAATAGTCTCCCCTGTATTATCATCATATGAAGAAATATTATAATGTGTTGATATGATATGTAAAGAATTCTCTAAGTTTTATGGCTTTGAAGGGAAACCAGATAAGGAAAAGAATAGTAGAGATAAGGATAGATAAAGGGAATATGGTAAAGAAGGATTTTCCTATATGTGATAACTGTAGAGATAATCACCTTGGAAAATTCTTGAAGGGAATGGGAGTATGTTATAAGTTTGGAGAAAATGGACACCAAGTACTTGACTACAAGGGTAAGAAAAAGGTTTCAAATGTACAATAATTCATCTGCAAGGAGTTTGGCCACTACGCGAACTAATGTCCCAATCATCAAATTATGCCATAAATGATGCTATTGGATAATAATCACATTATGATACTACCACAAATGAAGAGGATTGAGTAGTGTTATTATGTTTTTATTTTTTAATTATTTCATTGATGTGTTGTATCAAAGATGTACTGGAAATAAATAAGGATTGTACTGCAGTACTATTTCATTGAGGATTTGAGATTTTATGGTACTAAGAAAAGTTACTCTACAGTGAGTTAAACTTTTTGGAAATTACATGGTTTAAATAAAGATAATCCTTAATAAGGTCCTAATATTTATGTACTGATTTTGGAATAAGATATGGTTGATTTGGGTAAATTATATTGGATATTCTTGACTTCCTTGAAACTGATTAAAGATCAGTATTTTCCATCATTGTTGGAGTTTACAAAATTTTTGGATAGATAAATTATATATAGTATTCTATAAGGAATAAGGGAGCATGAATGTAATCAATAAGGATTTGTGGTAATTCAGGATGTTTTAGTGTTTTAAAAGAATAAATGATTAAGGTATTCACAAGCTATTACGGGGTAAAAAGGATCTACATTATGTTTAACTTTCATATAAATTTTGGACTGAGAGTTTACAGAAGTATTTTGTATAAGTCTAAAGGATTGAAGGGATTATGTTTGAAAAATTATTTTTGGATTTTTATAAAAGGAAAACATGAATACCGTGTGACGACCCGTCGCGTTGGACAATGTTGCAGGAATTGAACCCACAACCATAGTGATATTCGGATTAATCACCTAACACTGGACTACGTGAAGTTCTTGGATGTTATAATGCAGTTTCTTCTTTTAAAAGGTCTGATATGTGAATTATAAATTCATTATATTTGGAACCCTATACGATTAGGATAAATAGAGTATTTTTGTGTTGTATTATGTTTTGGGGTGAAAGACGAGTTTGTTGTAGAAATTAATTAATAGATAAAACTCTAATTATAAAGTAACTATATATCTTTATGATCTTATCGAATCTAATTAATAAATTCATCAACATTATGAAAATGAACATAGAAAAAAAATGTTGTCCTATATAGTACCTTAGATCATCACAAATTTAAGGCTTTTGGATTGTTGGCATTTTCATAGCCATGTTCTCTTGAAATATCCATCAGATATTTATGGTTATATTTCTCTTTTATATCTATATTTTTCTACTTGGTACCCTAGTATGTGTTATTTTCAGTAACCTTCATACTTACCACTCTTTATTTTCAATAGAGGCCTTATTAATCCATTTTTCGATGTGAGATTTCAACTAAGATATTTTGAAATGTCATCCCCATGTTTCCAATACTAAGTATAAATTGCGAGGACGCAATTTATTTAAGTAGGGTAGAATTTAACACCTCAAGCTTCCATGGTACGCTTCTCATTGAATAATACAGTAGCGTGTGTTGTATGCAACTTCGAGTTCAAACACACACCACAACCAATCAAACTAACCGTTATGAATAGTAATACCCACTTTTTGAAATTATATACATTTTATATTTTAAAATGGACTTCATTTTTGGATTTGGAATATCAATGTTATCTTAGGGTGAATCTTTGGTACTTTTCGGATAACATTCATATTTTGTGGAATAGTGAAAATTACTAAATTTTAATTAGAAACATCTTTTTTATACGAAATAATTAATAGTGAAAAATTATGAATATGAGTGGTTTAAAATTATATTTAGAATATTTTTTACCATTTAATTGGTCATTAGACATAATTTCACATTAAACCGGACATAAACAAGTTTCAATCTTTTGATAGTTATTGTTTCTTAAAAACACGCTTTTTGTTTTAACAGCAGGAATTAATTTTAAATTAATTAATGAAACTTCTATGTTTTGAATTTGGAAAAATAGACTAAATTATTGAATTCTGACTATCATAATTTTCTTAGGGTAAATTTTTGGTATTTTTTTGAAAGCATTCAATTTTTGATGAATAATAAAAACATTGAGTTACTATTTAAAACCGGCTTTTTATTTAAATAATTATTTATTTTATATAGATTTATTTTATGTCAAAATAGATAAATACAACCTATATAAATTCAATGTAATTCATTGGAGTCAGTTTATAATAATTTTAGATATATATAAATTTTATTAAACTTTTTCACCGTCTTTAACCCACCTCCTAGGAGAATGTGTAAACTTACATAAAACACAATTTTACCACTTCTTTGAGTGGAATTTAGAAATTCTGAGAGACACGGTTAATATCAAGGAGTAAAATTTGGTTCAATAAGATAAAAATATTTTTTGGTGATTAGTAACTTTTTTTGCATTCATTTACCACGGTAAAATTATATAGGGTAATTAAGGGTAAGAATGGTACTATTATTACCATAACACATTTCCAAATTCAATTGGATAAGTTTAATTAGACCCAAAACAACCTTAGGAATAAAATATTACCATTTAGGTCCACTTGGATTAGATTAGTACATTTATTATTATTTAATTTAAAGAAGAGTTAAAAGAGTTAAAATCAAAGTTTAGTAACTAAAACATTTTAATATAGGGTTATACATAAGATAAATTAGATTATAAATATTCATTAGAAAGATAATAATATTTCCTACATAATGGTATTTTAATTATAATTTTTCGACATTAAATAATTAAATTTATTTATGGCACAATGATGATGCAGAAATTACCTTATTAATGAATGAATCAAATAAATGGTTATATAAATATTAAAATAAATATAATTTCAACGTTTTTATGACATACACGAATTTTCTAGGTGAATATGACATGTTAGGGCGGATTCAATGTTTCTTGTGAGATGTAATCAAGTTTTTATGACTTTCACAAAAACAAAATACCAACTAGTGTCAAAATTGACATAATTTAATATTTAAAACAAATATTATATGATTAATTGATATTATATTCCTGAAAATATAATGTTCGGCGGAAAGAATTATATCATGATAATTGTATCATAAATGGACCACATGGGGGTCTCTTGGAAGTTTATAGTAATTCTATTAACCATATAATATAAAAATACAAAGAGGCATGGTAAATGTCAAACTAAGTAACTAAGGGTTAAAACCAAAATAGAAGGTTAATAAAGTAACCCAAACCAGTATCAACACTATTGGTAAAGTGGATTTCAACTCATCCCCACCTTATAATTTGAATAATCCAATTTGGAGCCATTAGAAACCGAATATGAATTTATTATAAATTAATACATTAAGTTTTTTCTAAAGAGTCCATCCCCCCCTTATAAAAGGACACCACTTATAACCAATTCCTCACACCGTTCAAGACTTTTAGATCGTCACAAATCTTCTTAATTAAGCTCCATACATCCCTATACTCCTTTTAGAAGCCTCAACATAGGCATAAGGCACTTTAAGAGTCCATTTTTGGTTCCAACCAAAGAGAGTTACCCAAATTAAAGGTCACGATTTCTCTTAGCTTCTTTTCATTAATTTTACTTCTCCAACCCCTAAACTCTTCTTATTTTTTTCTTTTGTAACAAAACCAGTATCCTAAATATACTAGGATATTTTTATGATATGTGTTCGAACTACACTTACACAGACCTCCATCTAATGGGTGAAAAACATAATGTTTCTGTGGATGGAAATCAAACGCCTTACAAAACGATGATTGTTCAATTATCTCCTACCGCCTCTGATGGTGGCCATTATGATGGCACTATAATTAAATATGATATTAAATATATTTATTTTATATATAATCTTCTTTACTTCAGTTTTATATAATACCATTATTCATTTCATGTTGTATATATATACGATAATTTCATTTGAGGATGTGCGGACTACCACCCCATCAAAGTGATATGACTCATTTATACCATAGATGGAACATATAATTGATGGTATTAATGAAATTAAGTAATAGATATAAGATATTATATTATACTGGAATAATAATATAACTATGTATTATTTGTTTTCGATTCCTTTTAAAATGAAAAATGAAATGGAAGTAGCGTTGGTGCATACGTACAGACTACCGTCTCCACAAACGCGATGAGATTCATTCCCCATCATATCCATTAAAGTATATTTCTCATATTATGATTAAAAATAATGTTTAAGGACTTGATATAATTCTGGATATTTATAAGATACAACCTATCCATAACAAACACGACGTATGTAACAAAACATATAAAATAAAATGTGTAAGTTAACACCCTAAACGATGATAATACTAAGATATTATTAACAATGAAATGTTAAAATATCATATGTGATATCATATTAATGTATTCAAGTCTTTCAAAATTTAATAACAATCATTTAACCATTATACAAGAGATTACCCTACCATCGAAAAAGGAAAAGTACAAGGTAAGGTGTTTTCATCTCACTCCTTATTCCTGTGATATTCATGCCATATTGCCACTAATTACCTTTTGTGTGGTCTATGTACTACCCATAATTGTATTCTATTTTTAATACACAGTAATGTATGTGTATTTCCATATTCAATATGTGACACCACTTTCATGGGGTGTATGTTTCCTAAGTTACCAAATTGGTAAGGGTTAATTTCCCAATCTCATTATTATTAGAGATTGTTTATGTGTAAGTATTTAATGAGACATTTTTATCATCCATGTCCATTTTTTAAAAATGATTTCAAAATGAGTATTCTATTGTTTTTTTTAAATTACTCTTTATCATGATCATATTTTTAAATGTTTTAGAGATTTATCTTTCTAAATATTTTTAATGAATGTCCATGTTTTCAAAATGATTTTAAGGATTTGTTTAAAGGGACATGAATGTTTTAAAGTGTTAATTACTTTAAAATGTTTCAAAGTGTTATAGGAAACTTTGATTCAAAAATGTCTTTAAATGTCTTCCTTTCTTAATTGTGTGACTTTTAATTGTGTCCTTGAAAAGGGATATTTCTATCAAAGAGTTTTAAAAATAATTTCCATCTATATGAAATCATTTAATGTATTTTAAAATTGTTTTGAAGTTGATTTATTGTGATACCAAACTTCTATATTGTATTGAAGGTTTTGTGATATGTTTGACTATGCATGGGTTATTTTTATTCCATTCTTGGTTAATGGTTAAAGTAATGAAATTTCTTATCATAGTTCTTATATGAATGATTATGTAATGTTTCAACATTTTCATATGAGGAATGTATTGAACATAGTAAGTGACGGGTGGATCCCACTATAGCTCCTTGATGCATCGGTAGGTCTTATGAGACAACAAGACATGGAATTTTCTGAGGCCTTTTCCCAATTTTATTTATAGTTTTGGCCGAGGGCATAATCATTTTTAGACTTATTGGCCGAGGCCTTGACAAAATGTTTTAGAATGTCTGGAATTATACATTCCCTCATTATGGAAATAATATTGATGGTTCATGTGGTTTTTCGACCAGTATAATACCCATGATTATTTTTTATTATGGCATTATTTACTCAACTCATATTCTTTCCATAAAAGTATTCATGTTTATTATTGGTAAAGGCATGTGGTTTCAATTATTCATCATGCTTAATATTTATTTAATTTTCCACTATATTGCAAACCCTTACTGAGCATTTGAGAACACCCATTTCTATGTTTTGTTTTCCCAGTATTCCAAGAAATGTATTATGATTGATATGAAGGGATAAGTTAAAGGGAATAATGGTGTTCTCAAAGAACTACTTATGCTGTGTTTTATTTATGAAATTGTAATGTAATGTTAATGTATGTAATCTATTTTCCAAGACTGCTAAACCGATCAGTCCTTCGAAACATGATTCCTTGTAATCATGCCAATGTATAAAATAATGCACCAACTCTGGGTAATATGGGTTGGGGCGCTACAATCTGGAAATGATAGAGGTTGTTATCTCATGGAAACCACAAAATAATGTGTTTGAGATTCAGAGTTTTCTGGGTCTAGCTGGGTATTATTGGTGTTTTGTATGTGATTTTTCACTTTGGACTTCACCGATGACAGCTTTGACAAGAACGAATTTTCTATTCCAGTGGAATGAATAATTTAAACAATGATTCAAAGAGCTAAAGGGTCGCCTTACATCAACACCAATATTTGTTTTTCCAGAACCTGGAAAATGGTACATAGTGTATTGTGATGCATTGGGATCAGGGTTGTGGTGTGTTCTCATGAAATGGAATCATGTAGTTGCGTATGGATCATGGCAGTTGAGGGTGCATGAGAAGAACAACCCAACTCATGATTTGTTGTCGGCAGTAGTGGTCCATGCTTTGAAATTGTGCCTTCATTATCTCTTCGGTGAGAAATTCACGGTATATACAGATCATAAGAGGTTGAAGCACATTTTCTATCAAAGGGATTTTATCTTGAGGTAAAGTAGATGGATGAAATGTCTCCAGATTTTATATTTTGAATTAATGTACACACCAGGTAAGGGAAATTTGGTGGAAGATGCATTAAGTAGAAAATTATATACTCAGGTGGTAAAAAAGGCATCAGACCAGTGGTCGTTGATGTCAGTTATAGCCGATATATGGTTGGAATGTGAGGACCAGTGTGATAGAGTGGTCTTATTCCTGGTTTTGTTGATTCCTAACTTGGGTGTCTTGGTTAAAGAGGATCAAATATCTGATTCTGAGTTTGTGACCATGGGGTAGAGACTCAATGGTGGGGAGACCATTGAGGGTTGGAAACTGAATGGAGATTCATTTTTGTGTTTTCAGAATTAGATGGTTGTACCATTTTTATTTCATTAGGATCTTCTTATGGCGTATCATCATTCTATGTGGGATTTTTATCTTGTAAATCATAAAATGTATAAAGCATTGAAAGCACAGTTCTGGTTAGATGGTATGAAAAGAATTGTGGCTGAGTTTGTTTCGAGATGCTTGATTTGTTAGTATGTCAAGGTTGTGCTTCAGAGGCCAGAAAGAATTTTGTAGTCTTTACCTATCCTTGTTTGGAAGTGGGAACAAATAGAAATTTATTTTGTCACAGGTCTCCCATGAATGTTCAGAAATCACGATGCCATTTGGGTGATAGTTGATCGACTAATGAATTCGGGCCATTTCATCCCGATTTGTGAGTCTCATACGGTGGAGAATATGTCCAAAATCTATATCCGGGAGGTGGTAAAGAGGCGTGAAGTTCTAGTTTCGATTGTATCAGATAGAGATCTGAGGTTTACATCTCGTTTTTTGAAATCCTTGAAGCAAACCCTTGAGACACAGTTTACTATGAGCATGGCATATCACCCTCATACGAGTGGTCAATCCAAGAGGATGATACAAATATTCAAGGATATGTTGCGTGCTTGTGTAATGGATTTTGGTGGGTCTTGGGAGGAGCACTTGTCGTTGATTGATTATTCATACAATAACACTTTTCAGGCATCCATACATATAGCTCCGTTTGAAGCATTGTATGGGAAGTTGTGTCATTCTCCACTATGTTGGGGTGAAACGGGTGAGTCCTCGATGGTTGGACCGAGCCTTGTTCAGTAGACTATGGAGAAGATCATGTTGATCATGAATAGAATGGAGACAGCTAAGAGTCATCAGAAATCATATGTGGATCATCTTCGACGGTCATTCTTGTTCAAGGCGAGTTATCATGTTTTCTTGTAGATCTATCCTAGGTTGGGACATCGTCAGTTTGAAAGTAGGGAAAGTTATCTCCGAGGTACATTTCACCTTTTGAGATTCTTGAGCAGGTTTGTAAGGTGGCTTATCATTTTTGTTTTCCACCTAGGTTCATTTTGGTGCAAAATGTGTTGCATGTGTCGCAGTTGAAAAAGTATCATCCAGATCGTGACCATGTGATTTGATGGGATCATGGTGAGCTAGAACCAGATGCTTCATTGGTGCATGTGCCAGTGCAGGTTGTTGGTAGTAAAGAGAAAGTATTGTGTGGTAAAATCGTCAGTTTTGTTCTTGTTTTGTGGCAACATGGTCAGATTTAAGAGGATCCTTGTGAGTGGGAGAAAGATATGGTCCAGTAGTGTCCTAAGCTCTTTCGGTAATGGTCGGGTTCACTAAATTCATAGGACGGAAAGTCCAATGGTGGGGAGAATGTAGAACCCCTGTTTTGAGGTATGTGGACTTTTATTATGCATTTTTTACATCTTTAAAGTGCATGAGATTATTTGGGAAGATGATGGAAGAGTTTGGAATGGGTTTTGATAAGATTAGAGGCTTTTCTAGGGGAGCCCAGTTTGAGCACGGTTAAAGGAAACCGTGCTGATGCTCCAGGAAACCGTGCAGGGGAAGACAGTAGGCTTCGCATGGCCTGTGCATGGTTTTCCAAACCATGCGAGAGAACTGTGTAGACCTTTTCTCTCGAGGCAGTAGCATGTGCACGGTTAGCACACGGTTTTCCAAACCATGGGACCATGTTAAAATAGTGTTTTAAAACCCGGGTGCACTCAGGATTGCCTCATCCCTCTCCAAATCCTCTCCCACTTGAGCCTCACTTAGGATTTTCCTTTCTCAAGGGTGGGAGGGGCTCTCCCACTCATTTTGGATGTGATTAAAAGGGGTTTCATGGTGGTCAGTGGGTGGTTTCTTCTGAGTATGTATCTCCTCTTGGTTTCCTTGTATTTTCATCTAGATCTACATCCTTCACCTTCTTGGTTGTTTAGATCTACACTTTTTTTTGTAGATCTAGGGTTTTGGTTGCCTTGGTTGATGATTTTAAGTCTTTTGTATATTAAGGAAGGAGATCTAGAGTGGTTTCAGTGGTGCATTTCCCAGATTTGATGTGTGATTGCTTGTGGGTTGATTTCTCCGAAACACTAAAAGTAGGTGGCTTCTCTCTTGAATCCACTTGGTTATAACATGGTTTGGTTATAATTAATTTTTTTTGCATAAAATTAATTGTGTTGTTGATGTGCAAATACGGATGGAAATCCGTTTGTAATGATTTAGGAATATTGGGGAAGAAGGGCTTGTGGTGAAATGCTCATAATGTGATTTTAAAATGGGGTTTTAAAATGAGTTGTTTTAATGGTTGATTATGATGAACAGTGTAAATGGTTTTCAATAAAAGGGGTTGATTTATTGAAATGAGGGTTTTGCATGGAAAATGGTTAAAGGGATTTTTCAATAAATGTTTGATTTATTAAATTGGATTGGAATGTAATGGAAATGGTTGATTGCATGTTTTTGTGGCCTTGATGGGTTATATGCTTGGTTATGTTGGCTTGCTTGAATGCTGTGAAAGTGGATGAGAAGGGACACTATAAAAAGGGGATGGATAGTGGACGAGAAGTTCCACCATCAATGGTAAGTGTACGAGAAGTTCCACTATAAAAAGGGGATGGATAGTGAATGAGAAGTTCCACAATCAATATAAAGTGGATGAGAAGTTCCACCATGGTTTCCTGTGTGCATGGGTTGGATGGGAAGTGCCACCATGATGTGTCGTTTACTAGGATGGTGATGTCTTTAGATGGGGATTGTGAGTGAAATATGAAAAGCAAAATTGGTTTGTGTCTTGGTTGATTTCGCTTCTTTGTGTGTCTTGTGTGGCTTACGGCATGATTTCTTGGCTTTCCATGGGTTTCTTTTTTTGGGTGAAATGGCTTGGTAAGGGTGTGTTTGGTTTATGGTAATGGATGCACTTGTGATTATTTTATATAAAATGTTATATAAAAATGTGCTAATGGTTTTATCCTAGTGGCATGTGTAGGGAAGTCATTTGGGGAAATCTTACTGAGTTTTAGTACTCACCCCCTACTTTGGCATGTTTGTTTCTTTATAAATGATGTGTACTGTGATGCTGGAAAAGGTAAGACATCACCCTCCATTAGTAGTGAATCGTGATGTCTGGGTGGAGCTTGGAGCATGGATCTTGGTGTGGAGCCATGGATCGTGTCTTGGCACATGTTGGGTTTTGTTGTTTTGTTTCCACTTTATACTCTGATGTGGTATTGAAATGTCCAATTGTATTGGTTTTGGGATGTATTGTGGAACAAATTGGTTTTCCTTTGTGAATACATGCTGGGATATTTTATTGACATGCATCATATAGTGTTTTTTAAGGATGGTTTGGGTGGTTTTGTATTAAGGGAAAATTGGTATCCAATTTGATCTTGAATCCCTCGGCATTTATTACCATCCTTTGGTATCTTGGGAATGTCACTTAAGGATAAGTATCCCTCACGGCCTCCTCAAGCCAATGAGGAAGGGGCAGGGTGTTATAAATGGTATCAGCTTGTTCAATCCTTTAGAGTTGATTCTCGGATTTGGAGTTGACATTCATTGTTGTATATTTCTTGAGTCGGGATGGTAGAAAGGCATTGGAATGTCGGAACATGGAATGTATAGGATAAAAGGACGTAGCTAACCGTTTTATGTTGAGTATTAAGTTACTAGGAAGTTGGGTACATAACTATTTTGGAGACATTTATAGGAATTGGATATCTCATTGTCGTGGGTGTAGCCAATGATATGAGCATGACATGCATGGTAGAAATGAAATCTGTCTAGGATGCATATATCATTGGGCATAATGATTTATGGGATAAATTGAGAAATGGTTTTTCAAATGTGTAAAATTATTATGTGAATAAATTAGGTATTTTGAAAATGGTTTGGTTTTCAAAATGGTGAATCATGGTAAATGTGGATAGGTGGAAATCCTTTTTGAGATAGTGTTGTGTAATGTGATTTGAAATGGGATTTTGTGATGTCTACGGAAGTGAGACTCATGGATTGTTTCATGTTTATATAAATGGCATCAGGTAGGCATCGTAGAGACCAACTGGAAGTGTCTGATGAGAACACGGTTTCACCTGAGCCTCAGGTGAACCATCAGTTAGTGCACAGTATAGTTCAAGCTTTCCAAGCTGTGTAATGTGGAAACAAAGTGGATGAACCAAGGCATGTGGATCATGTGGTTCAGTTTGAAAATAATAATCCACCCATCATCAGTGGTGATTCAGAGCCAGAGTGTGTAGAAACATGGATGAATAGAATGAACAAGATTTTTGAGTTCTTTGGAATGTCGGTAGTGTTATAAATGAAGTCGGCCACGTATATGTTGGAATATCTTTCCCTTCAGTGGTGGGAGTTGGTAGTCCATGAGGGGACAAACTAGGGTGTGATGTGGGAAGGATTTAAGGAATTGTTTAACAACCAATTCTAACCACATACTATCACACCCATGACCTTTTTTCTAAAATCATTATTTATTTTATTTCCATTCCTGATTTTTTGGGGGTTTACCACTCATTTTGGTGAAAAGGATGGGTTTTGAAAATTTGGGCCAAAACGTGAGCCCAATTCCAGATTTTAAAAAAAATTCGTTTCTTCTATAACTCCTTCAATTTTTACTATTTTGTACCCATTCCACTTCCCAATTGGCATACCCTGATATATTAAAATCACCATTTTCTTTTGGACCACATAGAAATCCAAAATCATAATGGATTTGGGTTTTTGATTAAGGTAATGGGTCTGCCCGTAAGCCCATTTGATTATTTAAATTATTTTTTTAAAGTTTCCATATGTCATTCATTTTTAATGTTTTCTCATGATTCCACCTCCCTCTCAAAGACAATATCCCGATGATCTCCCCCATTATCGTTTTTGCAATTTTGGATCTTAGGTGAACCGCTAATTAGGGTGATCTTTCATACTCTTTTTCTAATCGACCATATTTGATGAGGTATAATAAATATTTCATAAATCCTTCATTTTTCATCCCTTTTCCCCCATTTCAGTTCCCACCTGACCTAATATGACTCCTTTGAACCTCCATACCAGTTTTGGGTACTTGGAGATTCATATTTTGGTGGATTTAGGGTGATCTCTTCAATATTTATAAAAGTAAGTATTTCCCTATTTGATTTCTCCTCTTTTCTTAGGGTTTCATCCCTCATTATTGATGATCCAAAGTGTCCAGAACCTAGGTTCTGTACCTATGGTTTAAAAATTAATATTTTTATTTAAACATTGTGTTCTAGGGATGGAATTATCTTCCTTGTGGTGTAGGGTTGGTGTGGTTGATGATTCACACCATGTTTTGAGGGATTCAAAAATTTTGGTAGATGATTCTATGGGTAACCATTTAATGAGGAGTTAGTTTTCTTGAAGAAATAATTTTTCATGTTCCTTATGTGATGTGAATTATGCAAAAACCATTTATGGTAGCAATAGTAAAGCATTTTGTATTATAGTTACATTTTTGTTTCAAGTGTGTATTTTTCAAATGTATTTAATGAGTTATCTCTTGTGGTAGTTTTGTAAAATTTGGAAGTGATTTATTAGTTTTGGAAAGGGGCTTTCAATTTTTGTTAGGTAATAATATAGTGTCATGTGGGCCTAAAAATGGGGGTTCATTGAATGGGTTTTATTTATATAACCTTGTTATACTCCTATAAAGTGTTTTATGGATTTGTGTGATCTCATGAGTATCTTTTGTGATATTGTTCATGGTGATTATATAACATTTGAAAGTAGATTATTACATGTTGATTGGTTACAAAATTCCGTTTTGGTCGGGGATTGGTGTGCTTTTGGCTTAAAAAGAGGTTTTTGAAATGGGTTTTTTGTGCAAAGCTTTGGTATACTCCTTATAATTGTTTTATGAATGTTTTGAATGGTTTATTGAGTTGTGTATGTGGTAAAACTATATCAGAAAACTTTTTTGGTAGGAGTGTATTTTTAAAAGGACTATTTAATTTTTGAAATGTTTGTTATGTCATATGTATCATCTTGAAAATATTTTATTAAATTGTTTGAAGGAGGTATTGAGGTGTTAAGGTGATGTGAATTTGATGTGGACTGTTTTGTGTGACTATGATGTGAAAAATTGAAATTTTTATTATGAAAGGAGTGTCATGTTCCATTTATGTGGGCCAGTATACCAGTTGCAATATCTTATAACTGTTTTATAAAATTTTTTAATGGTTTTGTGGAAGTGTTGAAGAAATGTAAAATGTGTTGTGGGTTATTATGGTGTCATTCGGATTTCAAAATCATTTTGATTAAAAAAAGGACTTTTGGGACTTTTGTGGTATACATATGGGATTTTGGGTGAGTTTGTGTTGTTGAAATTATATTTTCATGTTCAATGTATATTTCGTGACTTGTTGAACTTGTTTGACCATAAGGGGAAAACCTAGGTATCTAGGTGGGTGGACGTGTACTAGTATGCTAGTGAATCTGTAGGGTTTGGCCTCAGTTTCACTTAGCAATATTGACACATACAACTCTAACTAAAAAATGATGATTATGATTGGGGACCACTAGGTTATGGTTATGTTCCCTACTAGTGGCTCGTGCATGAGAATGTTTATTTGTGTTGGTTACTCTCACTGAGATACGAGGCACCTGGGACCCATAACTAGCTACTGCCTAAGGGTTAATTCATATTTCTTGTGCTCATTAGTTACTTTATACTTACCTTCCTCATATGGTACATTTGGATGGAAAATTATATAGCTTTGGTGTTTATTTTGAATGTCTTAATCATTAAAATAGCCCACTTGAAAACTGTTCTTATTCAAAGATTCGTCTTTTAGTGATTGTAACTAGATTCTCATGTTTTTGAAAACTTGCATGCTTTATGTCTTTAAATGTTTATCATATGAAATATCTTAGTGGTGGTATCCTACTAGGCTTTGGCTCACAACCTACGTTCACCATTGGGTGTATGTAGACTTTCTTCTTTTGTGTCACAGGTTTGGGTACAGGTTTTATGCCATTGGTTTGGGTTTTTAGCAATCCATCGTGATGCAATGTCGTAGAGATGGGTTGAGGGTGGTGCCTCTTTCCATGTTGAGGTTATTGGTCTATAATTTCATGAGTTTTTACCATTGTAATGGTCTTCAAACATTGTTTAAAATATTTCAATTCAGTTATGAATTTTAGAAAAAGTTTTTTTGGTTTGAAAAATCTAGAATTGATTTCATGGATTCATTTGTTGTTTTAAATATACAAACTCTGGTAAATAGTTCCCAATTTTCAGTTTTTGATACCCAGGCACTTGTACCAGCCCGTGGAGATTAGAAACTCCCTTCGGTACTTTCCATGGGTCCGTCGAGTGATGGTTTTGGTGGCGAACAGATTCGGTTAGTGACAAAATGGTATCAAAGGGAGGTTCTCTCTATTTGAGTCATGTTATTTGGGAAATAGTTGGGATAGTGTGGAGTTAAGATTTTCGGGACATGAAATTCTGGTTATGGGTAGTGTGATTGATCACCGCACTCAAGTCGGTATTCATGTCACTAGGGGAAGTCTGGATTTATCTATGTATTTTGGTTTTCTTGGTCTGATGATGATTAGGGGAAATGAAAATAGAGTTGAGTTAATGGACTCAGTGAGCTCACTGGGTCTGGCAAGCCATGTGGAACCATGGGTATTCCCTAGAACACTCTCTATGACGGTGAAGTGATTGGAATATGGCTACCAACCATATTTCCAAGTCACCCACAGAAACTAATTTCTTCTTGCATTCATTTGTGCTTTAGTTTTGAAATCATGGAACTTTAATTTTAAAGTAACATGGTTTTACGAAGTGTAATGTTTTTGTGAAATGATTTTCAAATAAAGATGGAATGTATTGATTTATGAAATGGTGGAATGGAATTTTTAGAATTGTTTTGAAATAGAAATTAGTGTTCTTATATCTCTTTTAAAATCAGGAACCATATTGATGTTGGTTTTCAAAGGTGTTTCCAATTTAGTTTTCTAAACCATTAAAGGGTGTTCTAATGGGATGTGATGTTTTAAAATTTATGTGAATAACTTGTAAGTGAGTTCTTTTCTTAATGGTTGGGTCCTTATGAAATGTTTTTTAAGATGTGAACTGGGATTTTGATCTCATTCTTATGAGTTTTAAGAAAAAGGGTGGGTTGGTTGACAGTTTTGTTTTTGAAAAATGTGAAGAATTTTAGTTTTATCCATTGGTATTTCAATGAGAGACCATATGAATGGGGTTGTATGGGATTATGGATGGTTGATGGCATGAATGGATGAGTTCTTGGACGAATATGAGGAGGGTGCCCAGTGTGGCACAAAAACATACATGTGTGAGGCCCATGGGGTACTATTGGTGGATACGCTAACTGCTAAACCGTTGGATTTCAAAGAAATGTTTTTAAAGAAAAACATGATGTCTTTATGAACTATTTGGGATGGTGTATATTGTGTGTTTCTGGAAAATGTTGATGTTGTGGGATGTTTTGATTCCAATAACCCCTCCTGTTTGAACTGTGTTTTGGGTTTGTGTTTCGTCGGTAAGATGGGTAAAAGGACCTGTTAGTAGTCTCATATGAGATATGTTTCCGGACACCTTTACGGTGGTTAAATTAATGTGTTTGGATATGTTTTGTGGAATGTTTTTACCAATGTACCATCTTGGTTGGGTCCTCGGGTTCTCTCGTTGGATAGTGTATGCCCCCATTAAGGGTTAGTGCACAACTGAAGTGCAACCCAGATTGATTCGTCGTTGGAAAATCCTCCTGTTGGTCAATTTAAGGAATATTTTCTTGAGATTTTTAGAATGATTCTACACCATTTACAATCTTGGTTTTTTGGATCCTCTCATTGCGGAAGAGTTCTCATGGATGGAAGAAATATACCTTAGATTCATATGCTACCTAATTCATCAAAGGTGGATGTTGTCTGGGGTTGTTAATATGGATAGTGTCTAAGAGGGCCTCTGAGTCCTTTGAAGTCTCTTCGAAGAAGGGGTTTATGTTAGACCACCAGTGTGGGAAATCTGGCCACGAGAGGCTGTTATGGACACTTTCTGGAATGATGTGATATTTTCGGATGTTTTATAAGGCCCCCTCATTGTACTATTTCTATGAGTCGCTTTGATCATGTTCGGTGACACGTTGTGATGTCGCGTGCTCATTTGACTTTAACGGTGAAATTTTTAAATATTTTCTGAGTCTTTTTTTTTCAGAAGTTTTTCTCATTTTTGGAGATCATGAAATCCTCTGTCTTAGAGGAAGGTGTTTATATGTGGCCTTTATTTCTGTTGTTTCTCACCTGAAGAAACAAGGTGTGATGTGAGTGCATCCTCTAAACCCTTATTTCAGTGAAATTACATGTTTTGGTATAGTAAGTTCTAGAGTGTGTGTTTTCTTGATGAACCCATATGGGATTTAATGTAGTTGTTTGTAGCATCGAAAGAATAAATTATATTCGGGGTTTTCCAAATCCTAACTGCGAGGCCAGATAAGCTTCTATCATTCCAGCTCTTGCCATAGGTCCCGGAGAGAAGTAGACATGTTGTCAGAGGGAATCCCAGTATAGTTTTTAACCATGTACAAATAACTGTTCTCAGTATGAGAGATGGTAATATTTTATACATTTTTTGTTGTCATATTTCTTCTTTTGTTCCCATTTGGTGGAAAGATGTGGAGGTCCTCATCCCCATGTTATCTCCCAGTGACTTTCTTTTCCCCTTTGGTTTTGTTTGGGTTCGGGGGAAAGGTTTTAGATTTGTACAAACATGTTGACTGAACATTTAGTAGTAACCATTCCCCAGAAAACCATGTAGGTATGAGGATCCAAATGGCTAGTGCACAGTTTCCCAAATTGTGCGGGCTAACCATTCGGTCATCCCAACTCTTTAAGTTTTGGGGTTTTTCTTGTGCCACCCCTTATTGGTCGGTTAGGATGGTCGGTACTTATGGTGGGGAGACCCACTATGAGTCTAATGTATATTATTTTGAAAATTCCTATTGGGATTCTACCCCTTGTACTGCGGAGTTTGTTTGGGGCTCTAATGTTAGTGTCTTGATTCTTTCTCACAAAAAAAATATTTAAGTTGTCTCTTACGGTGGGGAAACCTATTTGTGTATTCTTGTACCAGTAACTCACTTTTGTACATGGTCTTGGCTTGGAAGTGGGTTGTCTAGTTCAGAGCTATATAAAAACCTACATCTTCAGTGGGTAAATGTTGGGATTGGAAAGTTCCCAATGGTTTAGTTATATCAAGATAAGTGTAACCTTGTTCGATATTCTTGTTTTTTTGGGTAAATTGCTTGAGCATTGTTCATATTGTGTTTGAGGAGTTTTCTTTTACGATAAATCCTGAATGTGCTTGATAATTTCAGTAAAGTGTTTTTTTGTTTTTGTGAATTATTCCTTCATTAATTGATCATGGAGGCGTTTTGGCCTTTGGGGTGAAATTTAGCAATGGAGTCCATTTCTGCCTTTCGATTGGGTTTGGTTTTTTCTTTTTTCTTGATGTGGCTTTCTTAGGGAAAAACGTTTTATGGTGGGGAGAATTACCACAACCATTACCTTTTTTTAATTCATTATTCATTTAATTTCAATTCATGATTTGTTTTTGGGGTTTACCACTCATTTTGGTGAAAATGGTGGGTTTTAAAAATTTGGGCCAAACTGTGAGCCCAATTCCAGATTTAAAAACAAATTCCATTTCTTTTATAAATCCTTCAATTTTTACTATTTTGTACCCATTTCAATTTCCAATTGGCATACCTGGATATATTAAAATCACCATATCCCTTTGTATCACATAGAAATCCAAAATCATGATGGATTTTGTTTTTTGATTAAGGTAATGAGTCTTCCAGTAAGCCCATTTCTTACTTTATATTATTTTTTTAAATTTTCCATATCTCATTCATGTTTTACTGTTTTCTCAGGATACTACCTCCCTCTCAAATCAAATATCCCTATAATCACCCCCATTATCTTTTTCGAAATTTTGGAGCTCAGGGAAACCATTAATAAGGGTGATCTTTCACACTCTTTATCAAATCAACCAGATTTGATGAGGTAAAATCAATCATTCATAACTCCTTAAATATTCATCCTTTTACCCCCATTTCAGTCCCCACATGACCTAATATGACTAATTAGAACCTCCATACCAGTTTTAGGTACTTGGAGATTGATATTTTAGTGGATTTGGGTCAATCTCTTCAATATTTCTAAAAGTAAGTATTCTTCTATTTTATTTCTCCTCTTTTCTTGGGGTTTCATCCCTCTTTCTTGATGTTCCAAAGTGTCCAGAACCTAGGTTTCGTACCTAGGGTTTAACCATGAGTATTATTTATGAAAAATTGTGGTCTAGGGCTGTATTTATCATCCTTGTGGTGCCGGGTTGGTGTTGTTTATGTTTCACACCATGTTTTGAGGGATTCGACAATTTCGGTATGTGATTACTTGGGTAACCATTTAATGATGAGTTAGTTTTCTTGATTAAAATTTTTTCATGTTCCTTATAAGATGTAAATTATTCTAAAACCTTTTTTGGTAGGAATAGTAAAGAATTTGGTATTAAAGATACATTTTTGTTTTATGTGTGTATTTTTCAAATGTATTTCTTGTGTTATCTCTTGTGGTAATTTTGTAAAATGTGGAAGTGATTTATTAGTTGTTGAAAAAAGATTCCAATTTTGGTTGGGTAATGATATAGTGTCATGTGGGACTAAAAAGGGTGGTCATTGAATGTGGTTTATGTGTATAACCTTGTTATACTCCTAGAAAGTGTTTTATGGATTTGTGTGTTCTCATGAGTATCTTTTGTGATATTGTTCAAGGTGATTATATAACATTTGAAAGTAGATTATTAGATGTTGATTGGGATGAAAATTCTGTTTTTGTATGGTCTTGGTGTGATTTTTGTCTTAAAAAAGGTTTTTGAAAAGGGTTTTATGTGAAAAGCTTGGGTATACTCCTTATAACGGTTTTATGAATGTTTTGAATGGTTTATTGAGTTGATTAAGTGGTGAAACTATATCAGCAAACTGTTTTGGTAGGAGAATATTTTTAAGAGGTACATTTAATTTTTGAGAAGTTTGTTATGTCATATGTATTATCATGGAAATATTTTATTAAATTGTTTGAAGAAGATATTGAGGTGTTAACGTGATGTGAATGTGATGTGGACTGTTTTGTGTGAGTGTGATGTGAAAAATTGAAATTTTTATTATGAAAGGAGTTTTATGTGCCATGGGTGTAGGATTTTTATATGAGTTTTAATATCTTAAAATTGTTTTATATAATTGTTTAATGGTTTTGTGGAAGTGTTTAAGAAATGTGAAATGTGTTGTGGGTTATTTTGGTGTGAGTCAGATTTCAAAATCATGTTGAATGAAAAATGGGATTTTGTGACTTATGTGGTATACATATGTGATGTTGGGTGAATTTATGATGTAGAAATGATATTTTCATGTTCAATATATATTTCATGACTTTTTGAACTTGTTTGAGCACAAGGGGAAAACCTGGGTATCTAGGTGGGTGGACGTGTACTAGTATGCTAGTGAATCCGTGGGGTTTGGCCTTAGTTTCACTTAGCAAGATTGACACTTACAACTCTAACTAAACTATGATGATGATTATTGGGGACCACTAGGTTATGGGTATGTTCCCTACTAGTGTCTCATGCATAGGAATAGATATTGGTGATGGTTACTCTCACCAAGATACGAGGTACATAGGACCCATAGCTAGCTAGTTCCTAGGGGTTAATTCATATTACTTGTGCTCATTTGTTACTTTATACTTACCTTAATCATACAATACATTTGGGTGTAAAATTCAGTAGATTTTGTGTTTATTTTAAAATGGATAATCCTTTAAAATTTCCCACTTGAAAACTGTTCTTTGCATCATTTAGAAATTGTAACTAGGTTTTCATGTTTTTAAAAACATCCATGCATTTTTTCTTTAAAGGTTTATCATATTGAATCTCTTAGTGGTCGAATCCTACAAGGATTTGGCTCAAACCCTTCTTAAACCATTGGGTGTAAGTAGACTTTCTTATTTTGGGTTACAGGTTTGGGTACAGGTTTTATGCCATTAGTTCGAGTTTTTAGCGGTCCATCGTGATGCAGTGTCGTGGAGATGGCTTGAGGATAGTGCCTCATTCCATGTGGAGGTTCTTGGGATGTCATTTCATGAGTTTTTACCTTTGTAATGGTCTTAAAAGATTGTTTAAAATTGTGTAATTCAGTTATGAATTTTAGTAAACGTTTTTTTGGTTTGATAAAACCAGATTTGATTTCATGGATTCATTTGTTGTTTTAAGTATACAAACCCGGGTAAATCGTTCCCAATTTTTAGTTTTTGATACCCAGGAACTTGTACCAGTCCATGGGGATCAGGAATTGCCTTCGAGACTTTCCGTGGGTCGGTCGGGTGCCAGTATTGGCAGCGAACAGATTCGGTTCGTGACACATACGTTCATAATTCAGCTTACGACTGATTTCTTCAGTTTGAAGCAAGAGATTATGTATGTGACAGAGTTTGAAGCTATGTTTATGAACTTAGTGCGGTTTTCACCTGAGGTGGAGGGTAGCGTGACGTTGAAGGAAAGGATCATAGGAGTGGGGTTAAGGCAAGAAATTCATTCAAAGATAGCGGTGCTGTGTATAAATGATTACACAGCGATGGTGAATAGAGCCTCTGTGGTTGAACGAGATCTGTTGGGAGCTCCGGGTGGAGGAAACACGTTGGTACCCATCGGAAATAGTGGGAACTCTAATGCTGAGTACAATAAGTGGAGGGAGACTTATTCCTTGGGTGGGAACTCTATTGTTGCACATGTGGTTGATTTTTTGGGTTTAAGGGTAGAAATGATGCCCCGGTTTTAATACTTCAAACTTCTCTGGGTCGAAGAGAGTGTCGAGCCTCTTTATATAGATCATGTTGTATTATTGTGGGAGAGGTTGAGATAACCTGAAATATCTCAGTTATTGAGATGGATGGGTATGTTGTAATCCTGAGAATGGATTGGCTAGTGGCGTTTAAGGCCCACATCGACTGTAATGCGCAGACAGTGGCTTTTACGACACACGATGGTGTTAGACATCTCTTTAGAGGAGAGAAGCATGAAAGGAAGGGTGCAACGGGTTTGTTGTCACCAGCAGTGGGCACGTTATCATATCATTTGGTGTTGTTGTTGGAATCGGTAAACGGTGTTGAGCATAGTGTTCTTCCAGCAGGGGTGGATCAGTTCATGGATGTTTTTCCTGAAGAATTCTTTGGGTTACCTCCCATAAGAGAAGTGGAGTTTATGATTGATCTCCTCATAGGGACAAGTCCTATCTCACTTCTGTCTTATCGGATGGCACCAGTTGAATTTCAGGAATTGAAAATCTAGTTGGGAGAGTTAGAGAACAAAAGTTTTATCCGGCCTAGCATGTCTCTAGGGGCAGCATCAGTGTTGTTTGTGAAAAAGGCGTACAAAACTTTGCGGCTCTATGTTTATTATCGTAGACTTAACCAAGTTATGATAAAGAGTAGATAACCACCTCCATGAATTGATGATTTGTTTGATCAGTTGAGGGGAGCCCGGTGGTTCTCCAGGATTGACCTGAGGTTGGGATATCATCAATTGCAGGTGAGGAAAGCCGATATTCCAAAGACAACTTTCAGAAATAGATATGTCCATTATGAATATTTGGTTATGGCATTTGGTCTAACGAATGCACCAGCGGTGTTCATGGAATTGATGAATCAAATATTTCAGAGATATCTGGTGTAACACCCCGAGATTTTATGAGATATATTCTTTTGAATTTCTTTGATGTCTTATATTGAAGACTACATGAAAATTAGCTTGTACTATACGCAATACTGTATTATCTGTTAGTATACAGAACACTATTCTGGGCTCATGCTACAGACAATTACGAAGATTATTTTTGTGAATGTTATTCTACGCGACCTTAAGTATAGATTTTGTTTCATGTATAAATGAAATAAGTTTTGATTATGTTATATGAAACACCAAACAGAGCATACACTACATGCATCCCTGACTTGGTTTTCATTACACGCAACAAGACCTTCATCGATAGCGTGTGTAGTACGCAATATCGAGATTCACTAAATAATGATATGTTATTAAAATATTATATAAACTAGTGGTTATGAATAGTAACACCGAATTTTTGAAATATTATAAATTTTATCATTTAAAATGGACTTAATTTTTGGATTCGGAATATCAAAATTAGCTTAGGGTGAAGTTTTGGCATTTTTTTGAAAAGTTTCAATTTTTGATGAAAAGTGAAAAATAGTGAGTTATAGTTTAAAACCAAATTTTTATTTAAATAATTATTTATTTTTTTTAAATATATTTTACGTCAAAATTTATATATAATACCTATATAAGTTCAATGTAATTCATTGGAGTCATTTTATAATAATTTTAGATATATAAAAATTTTATTAAACTTTTCACAGTCTTTTACCCACCTCCTAGGAGAATTTACAAATTTAAAAAAAACCAAATTTTATCGATTCTATGAGTGGAATTTAGAAAATTTGAGAGACATGGTTAATATCAAGCAGTAAAATTTGGTTCAATAATATAAAAGTAATTTTTGTTGAATAGTAACTTTTTAGTTTTATTTACCACGGTTAAAAGTAAATATGGTAAGTAGAGGTGAAAATGATATTTTTATTATCCAAATACTTGTCCTAATTCTATTGGATAAGTTTAATTCGACCAAAGAAACCTTAGTAATAAAATATTAGCCTTTATGTCCACTTGTATTAGATTAAGAAATTTATTATTATTTAATTCAAAGAAGAGTAAAAAGAGTTAAAATTAATGTTTGATAACTAAAAAAAATTATAGGGTTATACAGAAGATAAATTATACTTTAAATATTAACTATAAATATAAAAATATTTAATACAAAATGATATTTTATTTATAATTTTTAGACATTAGATAATTTAATTAATCTTTGACACAATGATAAAGCAGTAATTACCATATTAATGTAATTTTAACTTAAATGATGTTATAAATACCCAAATAAATGTAATTTGAGACTTTTTATGAATTACACTAATTTTCAAGGTTAATATGACATGTTATTATCGATTTAATTTACTATCATTGAACTAACTATTCTGTTATGAGTTTCACCAAAATCAATTACCAAATAGTGCCAAAATTGAGATAAATTAGTTTTTAAAACCAATATTATATTATTAATTGATATTCTATTCCTAAAAATCTACGGATTGGAAACATGACTTATATATGGTTATATATATTAATAGTTAACCACTTGGGGTTCTTTTGGTTTGTTTATAGTATGTTTATTAACTATATATTGTAAGAAAACAAGAAGACACGGTAAACGTTAAATTATTTAACTTAGAGTTAAATCTAAATGATAATTTTAAAATATAACATAAACTTGTCTAAAAACTATTGGTAGAATGGATTTAGACCCATACCCACTTTATCTACTTAATAAGTAACTTTGGATCCATTATAAACCAAATATGACTTTATTATAAAATAACATTTTATGTTTTTCCAAAGGTGACCCTCACCCCTCTTATAAAAGGTCACTCCCTCTTTTGTCAACTTCACTCCTCCCAAGCCATTTTTCTCGGCCAAAACCGGCCCATATATCTTCTCAACATCTCTAGTTATATCATAGTGGTTCTGGTATTCTCAAAATACCAAACTCTAGTTCCCTAAGAGGAAGTATAAAAGAGACACGTCAAGGAAGAGGTAATCTCTACTACCGATTCTTTCAAATTTCTTTCTACTTATACTTCTTCTTATTTATTTGTTTAATTATAAAGTAATAACATTAGTATCACCCATATACTGATATGTTATTATAAATATGAAACAACCCTATTTCACATTCTATCTATCCTAGGGAAAACGAAATCACAGCACGTGCGTACGTACAGAATACGATCTCCACACAATGGTGTAATCTGATTTTCCACGACCACCTAACATGGATGTGCTTAATGGTATAAAGAATAACTATATATGGATATTATTACATTATATAGATTTTGAGATATTATATCATCCACTCTAATTCCATTCAATAATTATGGGAATGATATCATCGCTCGTGTGTACGTACAGATTACCGTCTCCACGACGCAATGAGATTCAATCTCCATGTTAACCATTCAAGAATGAATATAAATTATATAGAATGAATAATAATAGTATATATAACATAATAATGCTACTGTATGTATGGTTATGTTATTTACTTAATTCTTTTCAAGTCAATAAGGAACGGAAAACAGCATTCATGTGTACGTATGACCTACCATCTCCATTAACAGTGTGTTTCATTTCATTTTTATATCAATTATATATATATATAATTAATATAAATGATATATAAATCATGTTTTACATTCTAGAAGTAATTAAATCATGATATATGAAATAATAAGATCAATAACAACAAGTCCGACCATGTACAATAAATGAAACGATTTTACCCAAAACGTTGATTTAACATTGAATTAACAAAAGAACAAGTAATATAAAGTCATAAGAGAATCATATATGATTTCATAAATATTATTATGGTTCTTTTAATAGTTATTAATAAGTTTAAACCCACTATTTAGGAGTTTCAGACATGTGCGGGTGAAACTGGACCTAAGGTAAGGGGAAATTTTTCAATCTCATTTTTATTCGAGATTGCTTATACATAAGTATTTACGGGGGATATATTTTTCATCTAGGTACATAAAAATGTTTTTCATAATGTTTTTAATATTATTCCATGTATTATTAAAGTCATTTTTACCTTTATTTGATTTTCACATTGTGTTATGGAATGAATATTTCTTTTATTTACCATACGAGGAACTTTTTGACTTTTCTGGAAAAAGTATGAGGAGAATGTTTTTTTACGTATATAGCGTCAATGGATTTTTTTTGTTTCATAACTACATATTTAAATGAAGGTTCCTCTACAAAATTTAATCATTATTTTCAAAAAAATCATTTTCTCTTAAAATATCCTGGAATTTTGAGAAAAGTAAATGATTTTTAAGAAGAAATGATATTTTCCTCAAAAATTCATTTCAAGTGTTTTATCAAAACAATTTTCCATATAATATGACATTGTAAAGTATTATTCTATTTTAAGTTATAATTTATCTATTATTTACATGGTTTTATTTATATTATGATTAAATGATATCCAATTGTTTTATATGGATTATGTTACGATGATATGATGTTTATGAATCCCGTTTTATTCTTTGGGTTATGATGAATGATTTATGTTTATTTTGTGGCACATGAAATAATGATTTCATTATGAGATGGGTGGGACATATATATCACTTCAGTGCATTGGGTAAATATTTATAATTCATGAGATAGACATGGCTATAATGTTATGTTAATTCAGTTCAGTGATACAGGACTAGAACGAGGAGTGAACTCAACTCAGTAAGTGACTTTGTCTACTAAGATGGTCTTGGCAGCAATTCCTTGGATACCATGGAAATAATATCATGTACATAATGGTTTTACACAATTACATGTTTTATTTCCATGCTATTTTATCATTATTGATGTTCTTTTATGATATATTCCATATGTACTTCCAATATTTCTGTCATTGCTCAAGATTTTGATGTTTATATTTTAAGATCAAGTTTTTTCATACAAATGTTTATGGACTATTTTATGTTCCATATGTTTACCCTTAATGAGAATTTGAGATCATCCTTTTTATGATTTATTTTCCCTAGGATATAAATAAATGTTTTAGGTAAGAAAAAAAGGGAATGTTCTTTATTGGAGATATTGAATATCATTCACCACGATTAGAAAATTTTGTTCTGACCTTCCAAAGACACTAAACTATTATGGTCCTTGGGTGTTTGTTTTTGTTATGTATTATGTATTCTGCATAAGTAATGAAATTTATATGTATGTCAAGTTTAGGGTCTCTACAATTGGTATCAGAGGAATGGTTTAGTAACCCTTTGGAAACTAGGATGCGAAAAAATTAGTGAGATTCCTAGAGATATTTCTAAGGTATGTCTAGGGATGTCCCTATAATTTAGTATAACTATAGTTAACAGTACTAGAATTATGTTGGTGATCATGAATAACATAGGGTAAACCTATGGTGTCATTAATTAAGGAATGTGTGATAATTTATACATCCCATAAGTGACAGTTTATGATTATGTGGTTCCTGGTTATTTTAAATGTTTCTTACGCTATGGTTTCTGGTTCTAGTCAATGGAGGGAACTCGAAGGAATTGGGTAATCATTGAATCCAATGGAAAAATTGGTGAATATGAGCGATGAAATAGTTTAATTCCTAGAAAGAATGATTTTGTTATTATTTCGAATCAGTCATCACGATATATAATTAACAATTTGAACATTAGTTTTATTCCTAAGTCATAAAATAAGTGGAAGATGGACTTTTATGCCTGTTCACATGGTGAGGAGCATAGAGAAAGGATGATTGATATTTCTAAAGAAGGGAAGAAGAACCTTGATGAATACATAAAATGGAGGGGAAGATGTTATTTTTGTGGAGAGAAGGGTCATAGAGTGACAAACTATTATGGAGTTCAATGTCTTATCTGTTGAGAACATGGGCATTACCCAACTCAGTTCCCCAACCTAAGAGGTTACATCTAAATCAAGGAAGGACTTATTCCATGACAATCATTGAAGAGGATGGATTTATGTGTTTATATATTGGAATTCATGAATAATGTTGTTGAGGTACTTTTATGGTATATTGGAATGTCTATGTATTGGTCCGTTGTGGTTTTCCATACCAAAATGTTACCTGTAACCTTGAAATAGATCGAATTATTTTTGGAAAGTATATGATTTGAGCATAATGAAGGGATAAAAAGAAAATAATATGATTGATAGTATTCATGAGCTAATGATTGAGATAAGAACAAAGTGATATCATATGTTTGAGTATATATAATTTTTGGGATTTAGGAATGTGGAAAAAGATAAATTTTGATAGCATTCATGTTTTCACTAAGGTTCTATGGTAATACATGTTTCAAAATTATATATTATTATGGTATTCAAGTGTTTGGAAAGAGACCAAAAAGATATATCTTGTGATATATGGGGGATAAATGATGGTATTCACATTCTTATTATGTGACCATTCCAGTAATCATTTTATATATACTATGAGATTGGACAGATGTATTTTGGATAAGTCTAAATATTGGAAAGGATTATGTCCGACATCAGATAGTATTGTTTAAGGATAGAATCTTGTTTTAGATATTATTTCTGTAATGTAATAATAGTGTTGTTTTAGAAAAAGAACAACCTATAGGATGGGTGGCAACCCGCCGCGTCGGACAAGGTAGCGGGAATCGAACCCAAAACCGAAGTGAGACACTCCTTTATCAACTACCACTGGCCTACAGGAAGTCCCTAGTTAGTAGAAACTAGTTTTATTCTATTAAGAAGGATGATAGATGATGTATAAGTCCATTTTGGAACCATATTTGACTAATCTCACCATAAATGGACTTATGTATATAACTTTTGATAACTTATTTCTGAGACAGATGGAATGACCTATCATTCTATCGAATGATCTACTAAAACTTTTCAAAACACAAATTCAACTTCATTTCATTATGATATGAAGTGGAAATTGTTCGAGGCACGAGCAACGTTGAGATTGTACCAAAAGCAAGTAAGTATTTCTCTAATTTTAAAAAAAATCTATTTTAGGGAAATGATCTTGAAAACCAAAAAAACATTGTCTTAGATGGTATCTTAGATCATCACAAATTTATGGCTCTGTGATTATTTTCCTTTTCATGGACATGTTCTCTACCACTCTACATCAGAACACGATGGTTAGATTTCTCTTCCATATCCATATTTTCACCTATGTTATTCTATGTGGAATCCCAGTGATGATTTAATTTGGTTAACCGTTACGTTTCATACTTCAGTTTTTAAAGTTATGTTTTGTCATTCCTTTTTACGATGTGGGTTTCTATTAAAGAAACATTTAAGTTGTAAACCATTTATAACCTCGACGAATTTCCATGGAGAAATTCATGTTATGGGGGGTAGAATGTAACACCATGAGATTTTATGAGATATATTCTTTTTAATTTCTTTTATGTATTCTATTGTATACTACACGAAGATTATCTTGTACTATACACAACACTGTATTAGCATGAGGTATACATAACACTATTCTTGGCTCGTGTTATACACAATTTCCAAGATTCGTTTTTTGGAAATTATTCTACGAACGTTAATTATAGTTTTTGTTTAATGTATAAATGAAATATGTTTTGATTATGTCATATACAACACAAAATGGAGCTTGCACTACACACAACCCTGACTAGGCTTGCATTACACGCAATCAAGACCTTCCTCGATAGTGTGTGTAGTACACAATACCGGGTTTCACTAAATAATGATATGTTATTAAAATATTATATATACAAGCCATTACGAATAGTAATACCCAATTTTTGAAATTTTATAATTTTTATCATTCGAAATGGAATTCATTTTTGGATTTAGAATATGAAAATTATCCTCGGGTGAATTTTTGGTATTTTTCTGAAAACTATCAATTTTTGATGAATAGTGAAAAACACTAAGTTATAGTTTAAAACCGAATTTTTATTTGAATAATTATTTATTTTATTTAAATTTATTTTAGGTCAAAATTGAAACATAATACCTATATAAGTTCAATTTAATTCATTGAGTCATTTTATAATAATTTTAGATATATAAAAATTTTATTGAACTTCTCACCGTCTTTTACCCACCTCCTAGGAGAAATTGCAAATCTGCATGAAACCTAATTTTTCTGATTCTGTGAGTGGACTTTCGAAAATTTGAGAGAAATGGTTAATATAAAGGATTAAAATTTGGTTCAATAAGATAAAAATAATTTCTGGTGAATAGTAACTTTTAACTATTATTAACCACAGTTAAAAGTAAATAGGGTAAATAAGGGTAAAAATGATATTATTATTACCCAAACACAATTCCTAATCTATTGGATAAGTTTAATTATACCATAAAAAATATAATGAATGAAATATAACCCTTTAGGTCCATTTGGATTACATTAGGACATTTATTATTATTGAATTTAAAGAAGAGTTAAAAGAGTTAAAATCAAAGTTTACTAACTAATACATTTTTAATACAGGATTATACATAAGATAAATTCGACTATAAATATTCCTTAGAAAGATATAAAATATTTCCTACAAAAGTATATTTTATTTATAATTTTTAGACATTAAGTAATATAATTTATCTCTGACACAATGATAATGCAGTAATTACCTTATTAATGAAATTTTAACAAAATTGATGTTATAAATACCCATATAAATGTAATTTTAGACTTTTTATGAATTAAAATAATTTTCTAGGATAATACAACATGTTAGTATTGATTTAATTAACTTTTATAGAACTAAAAATTATGTAATAATTATTACTAAAATCAATTACAAAATAGTGTAAAAATTGACATAAAATAGTTTTTAAAACAAATATTATATTATTAATTGATATTATATTCATAAAAATCTAAGGATCAAAAAATGACTTATATAAGGTTATATATATTAATAATGAACCACTTGGGGTTTTTTTGGTAGTTTATTGTAAATTTATTAACCATATATTTTAAAAAAACAAGAAAACATGGTAAAAGTAAAATTATTTAACTTAGAGTTAAATATAAATAATAATGTTAAAATAGTAACCTAAACTTTTCTAAAACCTATCGGATGAAAGGATTTAGATCCATACCCACTGTAAATTTGAAATAAGTCACTTGGGAGCCATTATAAACTGAATACGACATTATTATAAATTAATATTTAATGTTTTTTCTAAGGTGCCCCTCAACCCTCTTATAAAAGGGCACTCCCTCTTCTATCATCATTACTCCACCCAAGACATTTGGCTCATGAAAACCCTACCAATTTATCTTATAAACATCTCTATTTATATCATAGAGGTTCTGGTTTTCTCAAAAGACCAACTCTAGTTCCCTATGAGGAATTATAAAAGAGACATGTCAAGGAAGATGTAATCTCTTCTACCGATTTTTTAAAGTTTCTTTCTTATTCTACTTATTATTATTTAATTTTTTCATTATAAAGTAATAACATCCGTATCACTATTATACTAATATTTTATTATAAATATTAAAAAACCCTATTTCACCTTCTATCATCCTACGGAAAACGAAATCACCGTGCATGCGTACGTACAAAATATTGTTTCCACACCGTGGTGTAATCTGTTTTTCCACCACCACCATAATTGGATGGGTATAATGGTGTAAAGAATGACTATATATGGTTATTATAACATCATATGGAGTCTGATATATTATATCATCCACTTCAATTACATTCAATAATTATGGGAATAATATCATCGCTCGTGCGTACGTACGGATTACCGTCCCCACGATGCGATGAGATTAAATATCCATGTTAACCATTCAAGAATGATTATAAAGTATATATAATTAATAATAATTGTATATATAACATAATAATTCTACTTTATTTATTTATATGTTATTCACTTACTTCTCATCAAGTCAATAAGGAAAGGAAAACAACGTTCATGAGTACGTGCGACCTACCGTCTCCATGAACGGTGTTTTTCATTTCATTTATCTATCTATTATAAATATATATAATGAATATATATGATATATAAATAATTTTTTATATTATTGAAGTAAGTAAATCATGATATAAGTTATAATAATATCAAGAACAACAAGTTCAAACACGTATGATAAATGAAACGATTTTACCCAAAACACTACATTAGCAAGGAATTAACAAAAGAACGGGTAATATAAATTCATAAGTGAATCATATATGATATCATAAATATTATTATGGTTCTTTTAAAAGTTAATAATATTTTTAAACCCACTATACATGAGTTTTGGACACATGCAGAGGAAATTGGACCTAAGGTAAGGGATAATTATTCAATCTCATTTTTATTTGAGATTGCTTATACGTAAGTATTTACTGGGGTTATATTTTTCATCCATGTCCATAACAATGTTTTTCATAAAGTGTTTAATATTATTACATGTATGTTTGAAGTCATGTTTACCCAGATTTCACTTTTACATTGTGTTATGGAAGGAATCATCCTTTTGTTTACCATACGAGGATCTTTTTGACTTTTCCGGAAAAAGTACGAGGAGATTGCTTTTTAACTTATACTGTGTGCATGGATTTTTTTGGTTTCATAACGACTTATTTCAATCAATCTTCATATACAAAATTTCATGATTATTTTCAACAAAATCCTTTTATTTTAAAATTTCATGGGATTTTGAGAAAAGAAATTGATTTTGATGACGAAAGGATATTTTCCCCAAGAATTCATTTCAAGTGTTTTATCAAAACTATTTTCCATATAAGAATACATTATAAATTATGTTTATGTTTTCAAGAATAATGCCTCTATTATTTACATGGTTTTATTTTTATTAATATTAAATGATATCCATTTGTTTTATATGGAATATGCTATGATGGGATGATGTTTATGAAACCCATTTTATTCTTTGGCTTATGATGAATGATTTATGTTTATTTTGTGGCACAGGAAAGTATGATTTCATTATGAGATGGGTGGGACCTATATATCCCTCCAATTCATTGGGTAAAGATTTATATCTCATGAGATAGACATGGCTGGAATGGTAAGTTAATCTGGTTTAGTGATAGAGGACTGGAATGAGGGGTGAACTCGATTCAGTATGGGACTTTGTCCAATAAGATAGTCTTGTAATCAATGCCTTGGATACTATGGAAATCATATCATGTGATTAATGGTTTTATAAAATTAAATGTTTTATTTTCATGCTATTCTATCATGATTGATGTTCTTTTATGATATATTACTTACGTACTTCCATGATTTATGGCATTTCCCATGATTTTGATGTTTACATTTTATGTTCAAGTATTTGCATTCAAATGTTTATGGATTGTTTTATATTACATATGATTACCCTTACTGAGCATTTGAGCTCACCCTTTTTATGTTTTCTTTTCCCCAGGATATAAGAAAAGGTTTTATGTAAGAAAAAAAGGGTAAGTTCTTTATGGGAGATATTGATGATCTTTCACCACGATTAGAAAATTTTGTTTCGAATTTCAAAAGACACTAAACTATTATGGTCCTTGGTTTTTTGTTTTTGTTATGTATAATTTATTCCTCAAAAGTAATGAAATGTCTATGTACGTCATGTTCGGGGTCTCTACATCTGGATTCATTTGTGGTGGTGTTTGTAGATGATATTCTAGTGTATTAAAAGACAAGGGAGGAGCATGAGCAGCACATGGAGACAGTGATGGGGATCTTGAGAGATCATAGGTTTTATTCCAAATTTTCAAAGTGTGAATTATGGATAATGGAAGTTCATTTTCTTGGCCATGTGATATCTGGAAGAGTTGTTTTAGTGGATCTGGAAATGATATATGTTGTTTTCTCATGGAAACCGAAAAATAATGTGTTTGAGATACTGTGTTTCCTTGGTCTAGATGGGTATTATCGGTGTTATGTACATGATTTTTCACATTTGGATTCGCCAATGACAGCTTTGAGAAGAAATAATGTTCCATTTTAGTGTAATGAATAGTTTCGACAATGTTTCGAAGAGCTAAAGGGTTGCCTTACATCAACACCAATCTTGATTTTTCCAGAACATGTAAAATGGTACGTGGTGTATTGTGATGCCTGGGGATTAGGGTTGGGGTGCGTTATCATGCATGGGAATCCTGTAGTTGAGTATGGATCATGGAAGTTGAGGGTGCATGAGAAGAACTACCCAACTCATGATTTGGAGTCAGTAGTAGTGGTTCATGCTTTGAAAGTGTGTCTTTATTATCTCTTCGGTGAGAAACTCACAATATATACAGATCATAAGTGCTTGAAGCACATTTTCTAACAATGGGATTTGAACTTGAGGAAAAAGATATGGATTAAATATCTCAAGTTGTTTGATTTTGACATAATGTACACCCCAGGTAAGGGAAATTTGGTGGCAGATGCATTAAGTAGAAAATCATAAACTCGTGTGGTAAAACAGGCTTCAGACCAGTGGCAGTTGATGTCGGTTATAGATGATATGTGGTTGGAATGTGAGGACCAGGGTGATCGAGCGGTCTTATTTCTTTCTCTGTTGATTCCCAACTTGGTTGGCTTGGTTAAAGAGGAATAGATATATGATTTATAGTGTGTGACCATGGGGTCGAGACACAATGGTGGGGAGACAATTAAGGGTTGGCAACTGAATAGAGATTTAGTTTTGTGTTTTCGGAATCAGATGGTTTTACTAATAGCATGTCAAGAGGATCTTCTTAGGGTGTATCATCATTCTATGTGGGATGTTCATCGTGGAATTCAAAAAATGTATAAAGCGTTGAAAGCACAATTCTAGTTGGATGGTATGAAAATAAGTGTGGATGAGTTTTTTTTTGAGATGCTTGAATTGTTAGCAGGTCAAGGCAGAGCATCAGAGGCCAGAAATAATGTTGTAGTCTTTATCTATCCTTGTTTGGAAGTGGGAACAAATAGCTATGTATTTTGTCACAAGTCTCCCATGAACGGTCAGAAAGCTCGATGCCATTTGGGTGATAGTGGATCGAATAATGAATTCGTCCCATTTCATATCGATTTGTGAGTCTCATACGGTGGAGAATCTGTCCAAAATCAATATCTAGGAGGTGGTATAGAGGCACGACATTCCAGTTTCAATTGTATCAGATAGAGATTCTAAGTTTACATATCGGTTTTGAAAATCCATGCAGCAAACCATTGGGACACAGTTGACTATGACCATGGCTTATCACCCTCATACGAGTGGTCAATCCAAGAGGACGATACAAATTTTGGAGGATATGTTGTGGGCTTGTGTCATGTATTTTGGTGGGTCATTGGAGGGGAAATTTTTATTGGTTGAGTTTTTGTACAATAAAACTTATCAGGCATCCAAACATATAGCTTTGTTTGAAGCATTCTACGGGCAGTCGTGTCATTCTCCACTATGTTGTGTTAAAATGGGTGAGTCCTTGATGGTTGGACCAATCCTTGTACAAGATACTATGGAGAAGATCAAGTAGATCATGAAGAGAATGGAGACGGCTTAGATTCATCAAAAATCATATGTGGATCATCGTCGACGGTCGTTTTCATTCGAGGTGAGTGATCATGTTTTCTTGAGGATCTCTCCTAGGTTGGGACTTCGTCGGTTTGGAAAGAATGGAAAGTTATCTCCTAGGAACATTTCAACTTTTGACATTCTTGAGAAGGTTGGTATGGTGTCTTATCATTTGAATATTCCACCTTGGTTCAGCGCGATGCACAATGTGTTTCATGTGTCTCAGTTGAAAAAGTATCATCCAGATCGTGACGATGTGATTCGATGGGATCATGTTGAGCTAGAACTGGATGCTTTGTTGGTGCATGTTCCAGTGCGGGTTGTGGATAGGAATGAGATAGTATTGTGTGGTAAAATTATCGGTTTATTTCATGTTTTGTGGAAATATGGTATGATTAAAGAGGAGTCTTGGGAGCGGGAGAAAGATATGGTTGAGAAGTGGCCTGATCTCTTTCGGCAAAGGGCGGGTTCACTACATTCCGAGGACAGAAAGTCAAAGGGTGGGGAGAATGTAGTACCCCGTTTTGAGCTATGTGGCCTTTTATTATTCATTTTTATGTGTTTAAAGTGCATGAGATTATTTGAGAAGAGGTTTTCAGAGTTTGGATTGGTTTTGGATAAGTTTGGAGGCTTTTCTAGGGGAGCACGGTTTGAGCACGGTTATGGGAAACCATGTGGATGCTCCTGGAAACCGTGTTGGGGAAGACAGTAGGCTTCACACGGCCTGTGCACGGTTTTCCAAACTGTTCAAGGAAACTCTGAAGACCCTTTCTCTTGAGGCAGTAGCGTGCACATGGTTAGCGCACGATTTTCCAAACTATGTGGCCACTTAAAATAGGGTTTTAAAACATGAGTGCACTCGAGATTGCCTCATTCCTATTCAAATCCTCTCCCACTTGAGCCTCAGTCGGGATTTTCAGTTCTCAAGGGTTGGAGGGGCTCTCCCACTCATTTTGGAAGCGATTAAAATGGGTTTCAAGGAGGTTTGGTGGTGGTTTCATCCGATTAAGTATCTCCTCTTGGTTTCCTTGTGTTTTCCTCTAGATATAAATCCTCCTCTTTCTTGGTTTTCTAGATCTATAGTTATTGTGTGTATATCTAGGGTTCTGGTTGCCTGGGATGATGATTTTATGTCTTATTAATATTCGGTTAGGGGATCTAGAGAGGTTTTAGCGGGGCATTCTCCGGATTTGAGGTGTGATTGCTTGTGGGTCGATTTTGCTGAAACACTAAAAGTATGTGTCTTACCTCTCGACTCCACCTGCTTATAACTTTGTTTGGTTACAATTAATTTGTGTTGCTTAAAATTAACTGTGTTGTTGATGTGCAAATTTGGATGGAAATCCCTTTGGTAATGATTTTGGAATTTTGGGGAAGAAGGGCTTGTGGTGAAATGCTTTTAATGGGATTTTAAAATGGTGTTTTAAAATGAGTTGTTTTATTGGTTGATTATGATGGACTGAGTAAATGGTTTTCAAAAAAATGGTTTGATTTATTGAAAAGAGGATTTTCATGGAAAATGGTTATAGGTTATTTTCAATAAATGTTTGATTTATCGAAATATATTAGAATGTAATGGAAATGGTTGATTGAATGTTGTTGTGGCCTTGATGGGCTAAATGCTCGGTTATGTTGGCTTGCTTTAATGTTGTGAAATTGGATGAGAAGGGACACTATAAAAAGAGGATTTATAGTGGATGAGAAGTTCCACCATCAATGGTATGTTGATGAGAAGTTCCACTACAAAAAGGGGACGGATAGTGGACGAGAAGTGCCACCATCAATAGAAAGTGGATGAGAAGTTCTACCATGGTTTTTTGTGTGCATTGGTTTGATGGGAAGTCCCACCATGATGTGTTGTGTAATAGGTTGGTGGTTTTTTTAGGTTGGTATTGTGAGTGAAATATGAAAAAGGTAATCATTTTGTGTCATGGTTGATTTGGCTTCCTTGTGTGGCATGTTTGGATTATGGCAGGTTTGCTTGGCTTTCCCTCAGTTACTTGTTTTGGGTGAAATGGCATGGTAAGGGTTTATTTGGATTATGGTAATGGATGCACTTGTGATTATTTTATATAAACTATTTTATATAAATGTTCTAATAGTTTTATCATAGTGGCATGTGTAGGGAAGTCATTTGGGGAAATCCTCCTGATTTTTATTACTCACACCCTACTTTGGCACATTGGTGTCTTTGCAGATGTTGTGTACTATGTCGTGGAAAAGGTAAGACATCAACCTCCATTATTAGTACATCATGATGTCTGGGGGTAGCTTGGATAATGGAGCTTGGTGTGGAGCCATGAAGTGTGTCTTGGCTCATGTTGGTTTTTTTTGTTTAGTTTCCGCTTTATACTCTGATGTGGTAAATACAAGTCCAGTTGTATTGGTTTTGGAATGTATTGTGGAACAACTTGGATGTCCTTCGGAAATACATTCTAGGATATTTTATTAACATGCATCATATAGTGGTTGTTAATGGATGGTTTGGTTTGTTTTGTCTTAAGGGAAAATCGATACCCAATTTGATCTTGAATCCCTCGGCATTTATTTCCAGCGTTAGCCATCTTGGTAACGTCGCTTAAGGATAAGTAGCCCTAACTACCTCCTCAAGAAAATGAGGAAGTGGTGGGGTGTTACAAATGGTATCATCTTGTTCGGTCCTTTAGAGTTGATTCTTGGATTTTGTGTTCACATTCATTGTGGTATATTTCTTGAGTCAGGTTGGTAGAAATGCATAGGAATGTCGTAACATGGAAGGTATTACATAAAAGGATGTAGCTAACCCTTTTATGTTGAACTTCATGTTACCAGGTAGTTGGGTACATATGTGTTTTGGAGGCATTTATAGGCATTGGATATCTCATTTTTGTGGGTGTAGCCAATGAGATGAGCATGACATGCATGGTAAAAATGACTCACTCTAGGATGCATATTTCATCGGGCATAATGATTTATGGGATAAATTGGGAAACAGTTTTTCAAATGTGATAAATTGTAATGTGAATAAATTTTATTTTGAAAGTGGTTTGGTTTTCAAAATGGTAAAACATGGTAAATGTGGAAAGGTGCAAAGCCTTTTTGTGATAGTTTTGTGTAATGTGATTTGAAATGGGAATTCGTGATGTCTACAGAAGTGAGACTCATGGTTTGTTTTCTGTTTATAGAAATGGCACTGGGTAGGCATCGTAGAGACCAACTGGAAGTGGCTGATGAGAAAATGGTTTCACCTGAGCCTCTAGTGAACCAGTAGTTAGTGCACAGTATAGTGCATGATTTCCAAGCTATGTAATGTGGAAAAAAAGTGGATGAACCAAGGCATGTGGATCATGCGGTTCAGTTTGAAAAGAAGAATCCACCCATCGTCAGGGGTGATTCCAAGCCAGAGAGTGTAGAAAAATGGATGAATAGACTGAATAAGATTTCCGAGTTCTTGGGAATGTCGGTAGAGTTAAAAGTGTAGTTTAACATGTATATGTTGGAAGATATTACCCTTCAGTGGAAGGATTTGGTAGTCCAAGAGGGGACAAACCAAGGTGTGATGTGGGAAGGATTTGAAGAATTGATTAATAAAAAATTCTACCCACATACATTCAGAATTCATCATATGACTTATTTCTTCAGTTTTAAGCAGGAGATTATGTCTGTGACAGAGTATGAAGCTATGTTGATGAACATAGTGTGGTTTGAACCTGAGGTGGTGGGTAGCACGTCCTTGAAGGAAAGGATCATTGAAGCGGGGTTATGGCAAGAAATACGTTCAATGTATGTGGTGCTGTGTATAAATGATTACACATAGATGTTGAATAGAGCCTCGATGGCTGAAAGAGATCTGTTGGCAGCTCCGAGAAGAGGAAGCATGGTGGTACCCATGGGAAATAGTGGGAACTCTACCGCTGGGTACAAGCAGAGGAGGGACACTTATTCACAGGGTGGAAACTCTATTGCTGCATGTGTGGTTGATTTTCAGGGTTTAAGGGTAGAAATGATGGCCTCGGTTTTAAAAAATCAATCTTCTCTGGGTCGAAGAGAGTGTTGAGCCTCCTTATGTAGAGCATGATGCATTGTTGTGGGTGAGGTTGAGATAACCTGGAATTTATCAATGCATGATATGGATGGGTGTGATGTAATCATGAGAATGGATTGGATAGTGGCGTTTAAGGCCCACAATGACTGTAATGAGAATACAGTGGCTTTTACGACACACGATGACGTTAGAAATTTCTTTAGAGGAGAGAATCATGAAAGGCAGGGTGCAACGGGTTTCTTGGCACCAGTAGTGGGCATGTTATCATATCAGTTGGTGGTGTTTTCATTTGAATCGGTAGATGGTGTAGAGAAGAGTGTTCTTCCAGCAGTGGTGGATCAGTTCATGGATGTTTTTCCTGAAGAATTCTTTGGGTTACCTCCGGTTGAAGAAGTGGAGTTTACGATTGATCTCCTCCTATGGACCAGTCCTATCTCACTTATGTTTTATCAGATGGCACCGTTGAATTGCAGGAATTTAAAATCCAGTTGGAAGAGTTAGAAAATAATGGTTTTATCTATCCTAGCACGTCTCCATGGGCAACACCAGTTTTGTTTTTGAAAAAGTCGGATGGAACATTGAGGCTCTTTGTTGATTATCATAGACATAACTAAGTTTGAATAAAGAATAGATATCCACTCCCATGAGGTGATGATTTGTTCGATCAGTTGAACGGAGCCCAGTGGTTCTCCTAGATCGACCTGAGGTTTGGGACATCATCAATTGCGTGTGAGGAAGGACAATATTTCAAAAACAGCTTTCAGAAGTAGATATGGCCCGTATGAATATGCGGTTATGCCCTTTGGTCTAACGAATACACCAGCAGTGTTCATGGCATTGATGAATCAGATATTTCAGAGATATCTGGTGTAACACACTGAGATTTTATGAGATATATTATTTTTAATTCCTTTGATGTCTTCTATTGTACACTACATGAAGATTAGCTTGTACTATACACAACATTGTATTAGCTTGCAGTATACACAACACTATTCTTAGCTCGGACTACACACAATTCCCAAGATTTTTTTAGTCAAAATTATTCTATGCAAAATTAAGTATTGATTTTGTTTCATGAATAAATGAAATAAATTTTGATTATGTTATATGAAAAACAAAAACGGAGCTTACACTACACGCATCCCTGACTAGGTTTGCATTAGAGACAATAAAGACCTTCCTTGATAGTGTGTGTAGTACACAATACCTGGATTCACTAAATACAGACATGTTATTAAAATATTATATAAACTAGCTGTTATGAATATTAATACCCAATTTTTGCAATATTATAAATTTTATCTTTCAAAATGGATTTAATTTTTTGATTGAGAATATCGAAATTATCCTAGGTTGAATTTTTGGTATTTTTCTGAAAACATTCAATTTTTGATGAATAGTGAAAAACACTAAGTTATAGTTTAAAACTGAATTTTTATTTAAATAATTATTTATTTTATTTAAATATATATTCCATAAAAATTTATATATAATACCTATATAAGTTGAATGTATTTCATTGGAGTCATTTTATAATAATTTTAGATATATAAAAATTTTATTGAACTTTTCACCGTCTTTTAACCACCTCCTAGGAGAATTTGCAAATTCACATCAAACCTAATTTTAACGCATCTGTGAGTGGAATTTAAAAAAACGAGAGACACGGTAAATATAAAGGAGTAAAATTTGTTTCTATATGATAAAAATAATTTTTGTTGAATAGTAACTGTTTACTTTTATTTACCAGAGATAAAAGTAAATATGGTAATTAAGGGTAATAATGATATTATTACTATCCTAAAACATGTTCTAATTATATTGGATAACTATAATTCGACCAAAAATAACCTTAGGAATAAAATTTTACCCTTTATGTCCACTTGGATTCGATTAGGACATTTATTATTATTTAATTTAAAGAAGAGTTAAAAGAGTTAAAATCATATGTTTAATAACTAAAACCTTTTTATATAAGATTATACATAAGAAAAATTCTACAATAAATATTCATTAGAAAGATAAAAATATTTCCTACAAAATTTTATTTTATTTATAATTTTTAGACATTAATTAATTTAATTTATCTATGACACAATGATGATGCAGTAATTATCTTATTAATGTAATTTTAACATAATTGATGTTATAAATACCCAAATAAATGTAATTTGAGACTTTTTATGAATTACACTAAATTTATAGGTTAATATGACATGTTAGTATTGATTTAATTAACTTTTTTGTACAAATTATTCTTTTATGATTTTCACCAAAATCAATTACCAAATAGTTCCAAAATTTAGATAAAATAGTTTTTAAAACAAATATTATATTATTAATTGATATTCTATTCCTAAAATTCCAAGGATCCGTAAAATGACTTATATAAGGTTATATATATTAATAATGATCCACTCGGGGTTTGATTGGTAGTTTATAGTATGTTTATTAACTATATATTGTAAGAAAACAAGAAGACACAGTAAAGGTAAATTATTTAACTTAGAGTTAAATCTAAATGATAAAGTTAATATAGTAACCTAAACTTTTCTAAAACCAATTTTTAGAGAGGATTTAATCCCATAACCACTTTAAATTCTAAATAATCAACTTTTGAGCCTTTATAGACCGAATGTTACATTATTATAAAATAACATTTTATGTTTTTCCTAAGGAGACCCTCACCAATCTTATAAAAGGGAACTCACTCTTCTCTAACTTCACTCCTACCAAGCTATTTTTATCGGCCAAAACCAGCCCATTTCTCTTATTAACATCTCTAGTTATAACATAGATGTTTTGGTCTTCTCAAAATACCAAATCTAGTTCCCTAAGAGGAAGTATAAAAGAGACAATTCAAGGAAGAAGTAATCTCTTCTCCTGATTCTTTCATGTTTCTTTCTTCTTCTACTTCCTCTCCTTAATTTGTTTAATTATAATGTAATAACATAAGTATAACTAATATACTGATATGTTATTATAAATATTAAACTGCCCTATTTCACATTCTATCTATCCTAGGGAAAACGAAATCACCGCGCGTGCATACGCACGGTATACCGTCTCCACACCGTGGTGTAATCTGTTTTTCCACCACCACCTTACATGGATGGGTATAATTGTGTAAAGAATATATATATATGGTTATTATTACATCATAAGGATTCTGAGATATTATATCATCCACTTTAATTCCATTCAATTATTATGGGAATGATATCATTGCTCGTGCGTACGTACCGATTACCATCTCCACGACACAATGAGATTCAATCTCCATGATAAGCATTAAAGAATTAATATAAAGTATATATATTGAATAATAATGGTATATATAACATTATAATTCTACTTTATTTATGTTTATGTTATTTACTTACTTCCTTTTAACTCAATAAGGAAAGGAAACCAGTGTTCATGCATAAGTACGGCCTACCGTCTCCATGAACAGTGTGTTTCATTTAATTTTTCCATGTATTATATAAATATATAATGAATATATATGATATATAAATCATTTTTTACATTATGAAAGTAAGTAAATTATGATATATGTAATGATAATATCAAAAAAAACAAGTCCATACATGTACGATAAATTAAACAATTCTACCCAAAACGCTGCTTTAACATGGAATTCACAAAAGAACGGGTAATATAAAGTCATAAGAGAATAATATATGATATCATAAATATTATTATGGTTCTGTAAAAAGATAATAATATGTTTAAACCCACTATATAGGAGTTTCAGACATGTGCAGAAAAAAATGAACCTAAGGTAAGGGGTAATTTTTCAATCTCATTTTTATTCGAGATTGCTTATACATATGTATTTACGAGAGATATATTTATCATCCAAGTCCATAAAAATGTTTTTCATAAAGTTTTTAATATTATTTAATGTATTATTAAAGTAATGTTTACCCAAATTTGATTTTTACATTGTGTTATGGAAGGAATAATGCTTTTTTTACCATATGAGGAACTTTTTGACTTTTCCGGCAATAATATGAGGAAATGTTTTTTTACCTATACGGCGTGAATGAATTTTTTCGGTTTCATAACAACATAGTTAAATGAAGCTCCTCTACAAAATTTAATGATTATTTTCTAAAAAATCATTTTCTTTTATAATTTCATGGAATTTTGAAAAAAAAATGATTTTGAAGAAGAAAAGATATTTTCTTCAAGAATTCATTTCAAGTGTTTTATCAAAACTCTTTTCCATATAATATGACATTCTAAAGTATGTTTATGTTTTAAAGTATAATGTCTCTATTATTTACATGGTTTGATTTTTATTCTGATGAAATGATACCCATTTGTTTTATATGGATTATGTTATGATGTGATGATGTTTATGAAACCCATTTTATTTGTTGGGTTATGATGAATGATTTATGTATATTTTGTGGTACACCAAAGAATTATTTCATTATGAGATGGTTGGGAACTATATCTACCTCCAATGCATTGGGTAAATATTTACATATCATGAGGTAGACATGTCCGGAATGGTAAGTTAATCCGGTTCAGTGATATAAGACTAGAACGAGGAGTGAACTCGACTCAGTAATGGACTTTGTCCTCTAAGATGGTCTTGGAAGAAATTCCTTGGCTACTATGGAAATAATATCATGTGCTTAATGGTTTTAAACAATTACATGTTTTATTTCCATGCTATTTTATCATGATTAATGTTCTTTTATGATATATTCCTTACGTACTTCCAATATTTATGTCATTGCTCAAGATTGTGAAGTTTAGATTTTATGTTAAAGTTTTTGCATTAAAATTCTTATGAAATGTATTATGTTCAATATGATTACCCTTAAGGATAACTTGAGCTCATTATTTTTATGTTCTCTTTTCCCTAGGATATAAGGATATATTTTAGTTAAGAAAACAAAAAGGTGAAGTTCTTTATTAGAGATATTGAATATCGTTTACCACGATTAGAAAATTTTGTTCCGAGTCTCAAAAGACACTAAACTATTACATTCCTTGGGTGTTTGTTTTTATTATGTATTAAGTATTCTGAAAAAGTAATGAAATGTCAATTTATGTCATGTTCAGGGTCACTACAATGGGTATCATAGGAATGGTTTAGTTAAACTTTGGAAACTCGGATGCGAATAAATTTGTGAGATCCCTAGAGATATTTCTAAGGTATGTCTAGGGATGTCCCTATGGTTTAGTATAACTATATTTTATAGTACTAGAATTATGTTGGAGATCATGAATAACCTATGGTAAACATAAGGAGTCGTGAATTAATGAATGTCTGATAAGTTAGACATCCCATAAGTGAAATTTTATGATTATGTGGTTCCTTTTTATTTTAAATGTTTCTTACACTATGGTTTCTGGTTTTATTCAATGGAAGGAACCCAAAGAAATTGGGTAAACATTGAATCCAATGGAAAAATTGGTGACTATGAGCAATGAAATTGTGTAATGCCTAGAAAAAATGATTTTGTTATTATTTTGAATCAGTCATCATGATATATGATTAACAAGGTGAACATTAGTTGTATTCCTAAGTCATAAAATAAGAGGAAGATGGACTTTTATGCATGTTCACATGGTGAGGAGCACAGTGAAAGGATGCTTGATATTTCTAAATAAGGGAAGAAGAACCTTGATGAATACATAAAATAGAGGGGAAGATGTTTTTTGTGTGGAGTGATGGGTCATAGAGTAAAAATTTGTTATGGAGTTCAATGTCTTATCTTTGGAGAACATGGGCATTACCTAACTCAACGCCCTGACATAAGAGGTTACGTCTAAATCAAGGAAGGACTTATTCCATGAAAATCATTGAAAAGGATAGATTTACGTTTTTATGTATTGTTATTAAAGAACAATTTTTTTGAGGTACTTGTATGGTATATTGGAAAATCTATGTATTGGTCCATTGTGGTTTTCCATAAGAATATGGAATCTGTAACCATAAAAAGTGATTGAAATATCTTTGGAAAGAAGATTATAGGCGCATAATGAAGGGATAAAAAGAAAATAATATGATTGATAGTATTCATGAGATCATGATTGAGATAAGAACAAAGGGATATCATATGTTTGAGTATATAAATTTTTTGGGATTTTTGTATGTGGAGAGAGTTTACTTTTGATAGCATTCATGTTTTCACTATGGTTTTATGGTAATACATGTTTCAAAAGAACATATAATTAAGGTATTCACATGTTTGGAATGTGACCAATGTGACCAATAAGATATATCTAGTGATATATGGGGGATAAATGATGGTATTCACATACTTGTTATGTGACCTTTCCAGTAATCGTTTTCTATATACTATGAGATTGGACAGATGTATTTTGGATAATTCAAAATATTGGAAATGATTATGTTGGAAATCAGATAGTATTGTTTAAGGCTAGAATCTTTTTTTAGATATTATTTCTGTAATTTTATAATATTGTTGTTTTAGAAAAAGGACAACCTGTAGGATGGGTGACAACCCGTTGCGTCGGACAAGGTTGTGGGAATTGAACCAAAAACTGATGTTCGACACTCCTTTACCAACTACCACTGGCCTATAGGTAGTCCCTGGTTAGAAAAAATAGTTTTATTTTATTAAGCAGGATGATAGATGAAGTATAATTCCATTTTGGAACCATATCTGATTATTCTCACCATAAATGGATTTATGTATATAACTTTTGCAAACTTATGTTTGAGATAGATGGAATGACCTATCATTCTATGGAATTATCTACTAAAACTTTTCAAATTACAAATTAAACTTAATTTATTTAATATATGAAGATGAAATTGTTCGAGGCATGAGAAACGTTGAGATTGTACCAAAATCATGTAAGTATTTCTCTTAATCAAAAGTTTTTCTACTTTAGGGAAATGACCTTGAAAACCAAAAAAAATAATTGTCTTAGATGGTACCTTAGATCATCACAAATTTATGGCTCTATGATTGTTGGCCTTTTCATAGACATGTTCTCTGCCACTCCTCATCATAACATGATGGATAGATTTCTCTTCAGTGTCCATATTTTCACCAATGTTATTCTATGTGGAATCCCAGTGATGATTTAATTTGGTTAACTATTACGTTTCATACTTCAGTTTTTAAAGATATGTTTTTTCATTCCTTTTTACGAATTGGGTTTCTATTAAATAAGCTTTTAAGTAGTAAACAATTTATAACCCCAATAAATTTCGATGGTGAAATTCATTTTAAGGGGGGTATAATGTAACACCCCTGAAATTTTATGAGATATATTATTTTTAATTTATTTGATGTCTTCTATTTTAAACTACACAAAGATTATCTTATACTATACACAACACTGTATTAGCTTGCGGTATACGCAACACTATTCTTGGCTCGTGTTAAACACAATTTCCAAGATTCATTTTTTTGGAAATTATTCTATGAATATTAATTATAGATTTTGTTTAATGTATAAATGAAATAAGTTTTGATTATGTTATATACAACACCAAATAGAGCTTTCACTACATGCAGAACAGAATTGGCTTGCATTACATGCAATCAGGACCTTCCCTGATAGCGTTTGTAGTACACAATACCGGGTTTCACTAAATAACGATATGTTATTGAAATATTACATATACAAGATGTGATGAATATGAATACCCACTTTTTGAAATTTTATAAATTTTATCATTCAAAATGGATCTCATTTTTGGATTCGGAATATCAAAATTAGCCTAGGGTGAATTTTTGGTATTTTTCTGAAAACTATCAATTTTTTATGAATAGTGAAAAACAATGAGTTATAGTTTAAAACCAATTTTTTTAAATAATAATTTATTCTATTTAAATTTATTTTAGGTAGATGTTGATACATAATACCTATATAGTTTCAATTTAAATCATTGGAGTCATTTTATAATAATTTTAGATATATAAAAATTTTATGGAACTTTTCACCGTATTTTACACAACTCATAGGAGAATTTTCAAATTTGAATAGAACCTAATTTTACCGCTTCTATGAGTGTAATTTAAAAAATTTGAGACACACGGTTAATATCAAGGAGTAAATAGTGGTTCAATAAGATAAAAATAATTTTTTGTGAATAGTAACTTTTAACTTTTATTTACCATGGTTATAAGTAAATAGGGCAATTCAGGGTAAAAATGATATTATTATTACCCTAACATAGGTCCTAATCTATTGGATAAGTTTAATTCAAACATAAACAACCTTAGGAATAAAATAGTACCCTTTAGGTCCATTTGGATTAGATTAGGACATTTATTATTATTTAATTTAAAGAAGAGTTAAAAAGAGTTAAAATCAATGTTTAATAAATAAAACATTTTTAATATAGGGTTATACATAAGAGAAATTAAACTATAAATATTAATTCGAAAGATAAAAATATTTCCTACAAAAGTATATTATATTTATAATTTTTAGACATTATATAATTTAATTTATCTATGACACAATGATGATGTAATTTTTACCTTATTAATGAAATTTTAACATAATTGTTGTTATAAATACCCAAATAAATTTAATTTGAGACTTTTTATGAATTCCTAAAATTTTATAGGTTAATATGACATGTTAGTTTTAATTTAAATAAATATTATACAACTAATAATTCTGTTATGATTTTCACTAAAATCAATTACCAAATAGTGTAAAAATTGACATAAAATAGTTTTTAGAACAAATATTATATTATTAATTGATATTCTATTAATAAAAATATAAGGATAAGAAAAATGACTTAGATAAGGTTATAAATATTAATAATGAACCAATTGGGGTTCTTTTGGTAGTTTATAGTAAATTTATTAACCATATATTGTAAGAAAATAGGAAGACACAGTAAAAGATAAATTTTTTAACTTGGAGTTAAATCTAAATGATAAGGTAAAAATAGTAACCTAAACATGTCTAAAACCTGTTGTTTGAGAATATTTATAGCCATACTCACTTTATCCTCGAACTAAGTCACTTTGGAGCCATTATAAACAGAATATGACCTTATTATAAAATAACATTTTACGTTTTTTCTAAGGTGCCCCTCACCCCTTTTATAAAAGGGCACTCCCTCTTCTCTCGTCTTCACTCCTCCCAAGCCATTTGGCTCTGCAGAACCCAGATAATTTATATTCTAAACATATATAGTTATATCATAGAGGTTCTGGTCTTCTAAAAAGACCAACTCTAGTTCCATAAGATGAAGTATAAAAGAGACACGTCAAGGAAGATGTAATCTCTTCTACCGATTCTTTCAAGTTTCTTTCTTCTTCTACTTCATATTATTTAATTGTTTCATTATAAAGTAATAACATAAGTATCTATAATATACTGATATGTAATTATAAATATGAAACAACCCTATGTTACCTTCTATCCATCCTACTGAAAACAAAATCACCGCGTGTGCGTTTCAACGGAATATTGTTTTCCACACCGTGGTGTAATCTGTTTTTCCTCCACCACCTTAATTGGATGGTTATATTGGTGTAAATAATAACTATATATGGTTATTATTACATCCTATGGATTCTGAGATATTATATCATCCACTCCAATTCAATTCAATAATTATGGTAATGATATCATCGCTCGTGCGTTCATACGGATTACCGTCTCCACGACGCGATGATATTAAATCTCCATGTTAACCATTCAAAGAATGATAATAATGTATATATAATGAATAATAATTATATATATATATAATTATAATGATACTGTATTTATTTATATATTATTTACTTTCATCCTTTCAAGTCAATAATGAAAGGAAAAAAACTTTCATGCGTACGTACGACCTACCGTCTCCATGAACGGTGTGTTTCATTTCATTTTTATATCTATTATATATATATAAATAATATATATGATATATAAATCATGTTTTAGAATATGGAACTATGTTAATCGTGATATAAGTAATAATAATATCAAGAACAACAATCCCAAACACGTACGATAAATGAAACGATTTTACCCAAAACGCCGCATTAACTAGGAATTAACAAAAGAATGGGTAATATAAATTCATAAGTGAATCATAAATGATATCATAAATATTATTATTGTATTTTTAAAAGTTAATAATATGTTTTATCCCACTATACAAGAGTTTTGGACACATGCAGAAGAAATTGGACATAAGGTATGGGATAATTTTTCAATATCTTTTTTTTGAGATTGCTTATACGTCAGTATTTACTGGGGTTATATTTCTCATCCATGTCCATAAAAATGTTTTTCTTAAAGTTTTTAATATTATTCCATGTATTTTTAAAGTCATGTTTACCCCGCTTTCACTTTTACATTATGTTATGGAAGGAATCATTCTTATTATTACCATACGAGGATCTTTTTGACTTTTCCGGCAAAAGTATGAGGAGAATGTTTTTTTACATATACTACGTGAATGAATTTTTTTGGTTTCATAAAAACATATTTTTATCAAGATTCCTATACAAAATTTCTTGAGTATTATCAACAAAATCCTTTTCTTTTAAAATTTTATGGAATTTTGAGAAAAGAAAATGATTTTGATGAAGAAATGATATTTTCATCAATAATTCATTTCAAGTGTTTTATCAAAACTATTTTCCATCTAAGATGACATTATAAATAATGTTGAAGTGTTCAATTATAATGTATCTATTATTTAAATGGTTTGATTTTTATTAATATGAAATGATATAAATTTTTTTATACGGATTATGTTATGATGGGATGATGTTTATGAAACCCATTTTATTCATTGGGTTATGGTGAATGATTTATGTTTATTTTGTGGCACATGAAAGAATGATTTCATTATGAGATGGGTGGTACCTATATATCCCTAAATTTAATAGGGTAAATATTTATATCTCACGAGATAGACATGGTTGGAATGGTAAGTTAATCTGGTTCAATGATATAGGACTGTAACGAGGAGTGAAATTGATTCAGTAAGGGAATTTTTCAATGAAGATGGTCTTGGCAGTAATGCCTTGGGTACTATAGAAATAATATCACGTGCTTAATGGTTTTCTACAATTACATGTTTTATTTCCAAGTTATTTTATCATGATTGATCTTATTTTATGTTATATGACTTATGTACTTCCAAGATTTATGACATTGCTAAGGATTTTGATTTTTAGATTTTATGTTCAAGTTTTTGCATTCAAATGTTTATGGATTGTTTTATGTTCCATATGTTTTCCCTTACAGAGAATTTTAGCTCACCATTTTAATGTTTTCTTTTCCCCAAGATATAAGGAAAGATTTAAGGTAAGAAAACAAAAAGGGTATGTTTTTTATGGTAGATATTGAAGATCTTTCACCACGATTAGAATCTTCTGTTCAGACTTTCCAAAGACACTAAACTATTATGATCCTTTGTTGCTTGTTTTTTTATGTATTATGTATTCCTCAAATGTAATGAAATTTCTATGTATGTCATGTTTGGGGTCTCTGCAACTGGATTCATTTGTGGTGGTGTTTGTAGATGATATTCTGGTGTATTCAAAGACAAGGGTGGATCCTGAGCAGCACATGGCGACAGTGCTGGGGATCTTGAGAGATCATAGGTTTTATGCCAAATTTTCAAAGTGTGAATTTTGGATAAAAGAATTTCATTTTCATGGCCATGTGATTTCTGAAGGAGGTGTTTTAGTGGATTCGGAAATGGAAAAGGTTGTTATCTCATGGAAAATGAAAAAGAATGTGTTTGAGATACAGAGTTTCCATGGTCTAGTTGGGTATTATCGGTGTTCTGTACGTGATTTTTCATGTTTCGCTTCGCCGATAACAGCTTTGACAAGAATGAATGTTCCACTATAGTGGAATTAATAGTGTCAATAATGTTTCAAAGAGCTAAAGGGTCTCCTTAAATAAACACCAATCATGGTTTTTCTAGAACCTGGAGAATGGTATGTGGTGTATTGTGATTCATCGTGATCAGGGTTGGGGTGCATTCTCGTGCAAGGGAATATTGTAGTTGCATATGAATCATGGTAGTTGAGGGTGCATGAGATGAACTACCCAAATCATGATTTGGAGTCGTCATTATTGGTCCATGGTTTGAAATTGTGGCTTCATTATCTCTTTGGTGAGAAATTCACGGTATATATAGATCATAAGATCTTGAAGCACAATTTATAACAAAGGGATTTGAACTTGAGGCAAAGGATACGGATGAACTCTCTCTAGATGTTTGATTTTGACTTAATTTACACACCAGGTAAGGGATATTTGGGGGAATATGCATTAAGTAGAAAATTATATACTCATGTGGTAAAACAGGCATCATACCAGTGGCAGTTGATGTCGGTTATAGCCGATATATGGTTGGAATGTGAGGACCAGGGCGATAGAGTGGTCTTCTTTTCGGTTTTGTTGATTCCTAACTTGGTTGGCTTGGTTAAAGAGGGACCGATATCAAATTATGAGTGTGTGACCATGGGGTCGAGACTCAATGGTGGGGAGACCATTGAGTGTTGGCAACTGAATATAGATTCAGTTTTGTGTTTTTGGAATCGGATGGTTGTACCAGTTTCTTGTCAAAAGGATCTTCTTAGGGCGTAGCATCATTCTATGTGGGATGTTCATCCTGGAATTCAGAAAATGTATAAACCATTGAAGGCACAGTTCTGGTGGGCTGGTATGAAAAGAAGTGTGGATGAGTTTGTTTTGAGATGCTTGACTTGTCAACAGGTCATGGTAGAGCATCAGAGGCTAGAAAGAATGTTGTAGTATTTACCTATCCATGTTTGGAAGTGGGAAAAAATAGCGATGTATTTTTTCACAGGTCTCCCATGAACGGTCAGAAATCACAATTCCATTTGGGTGGTAGTGGATCGGCTAATGAAGTCGACCCATTTCATCCCGATTCGTGAGTCTCATACATTGGAGAATATATCCAAAATCTATATCTAGAAGGTTCTAAAGAGGCATGACATTCATGTTTTTATTGTATTATATAGAGATATGGGTTTTACATCCTGTTTTTGGAAATCCTCGCAGCAAACCCTTGGGACACAATTGACTATGAGCATGGCATATCACCCTCATACGAGTGGTCAATCCAAGAGGACGATACAAATCTTGGAAGATATGTTGCGGGCTTTTGTCATCGATTTTGGTGGGTCATGGGAGGAGCAATTGTCATTGGTTGAGTATTCATACAATAACAATTATCAGGCATCCATACATATGGCTTTGTTTGAAGCATTATACGGGAGGCCGTGTTATTCTCCACTATGTTGGGTTGAAACAGGTGAGTCCTCGATGGTTGGAACTAGCATTGTTCAGGAGACTACGGAGAAGATCAAGTTGATCATGAAGAGAATGGAGACAGCTCAGAGTCACCAGAAATGGTATGTGGATCATCATCGACGGTTGTTGTTGTTCGAGGTGAGTGATCATGTGTTCTTGAAGATCTCTCATAGGTTGGGAAATCATAGGTTTGGAAAGAATGGAAAGTTATCTCCGAGGTACATTTCACCTTATGAGATTCCTGAGCGGGTTGGTAAGGTGGCTTATCATTTGGATTTTCAACCTAGGTTCAGTGTGGTGCACAATGTGTTTCATGTGTCGCAGTTGAAAAAGTATCATCCAGATCATGACCATGTGATTGGGTGGGATCATGTTGAGCTAGAACTAGATGTTTCATTGGTGCATGTGCAAGTGCGGGTTGTGGATAGGCACCAGAAAGTATTGTGTGGTAAAATTATCAGTTTAGTTCGTTTTTTGTGGAAACATGGTCAGATTAAAGAGGAGACATGGGATCGGGAGAAAGATATGGTCTAGTAGTGCTCTGATCTCTTTCGGTAAAGGGCGGGTTCACTACATTCCGAGGATGGAAAGTCTAATGGTAGGGAAAATGTAGTACCCCTTCTTTGAGGAATGTAGCCTTTTATTATGAATATTTATGTGTTTAAAGTGAATGAGATTATTTGGGAAGAGGTTGGAATAGTTTTCAATGGGTTTGGATAAGTTTGGAGGCTTTTCAAAGGGAGCACGGTTTGAGCACGGTTAGGGGAAACGGTGTGAATGCTCCAGGAAACCGTGAAGGGGAAGACAGTATGCTTCGCACATCTTGTGCACAGTTTTCCAAACCATGCGAGGAAACTGTACAGACCCTTTCTCTTAAGGTATTAGCGTGCACACGGTTAGCGCATGGTTTGCCAAACCGTGTAGCCACTTAAAAATAGGGTTTTAAAACCCTGGTGCACTTGGGATTGCCTCATTCCTCCCCCAATCCTCTCCCACTTGATCCTCACTTGCGATTTTCTATTCTCAAGGGTGGGAGGGGCTCTACCACTCATTTTGGAAGTGATTCAAAGGGGTTTCTAGGCGGTTTGAGGGTGGTTTCTTCTGATTTACTATCTCCACTTGGTTTCCTTCTGTTTTCCTCTAGATCTACAACCCTCTCCTTCTTGGTTTTCTAGATCTACACTTGTTCTGTGTAGATCTAGGGTTGGGTTATCCTTGGATGTTGATTTTGAGTCTTATGAATATCAGGGAAGGGGATCTAGAGAGCTTTCAATGGAGCATTCTCTGGATTTGGGGTGCGATATCTTGTGGGTAAATGAGTTGTTTTTTGGTTGATTATGATGAACTGAGTAAATGGTTTTCAATAAAAAGTGTTGTTTTATTGAAATGGGGTTTTGCATGGAAAACTGTTGAAGGAAATTTTAAATAAATTCTTGATTTATTGATGTGGATTTGAATGTAATAGAAATGGTTGATTGGATGTTCTTGTGGCCTTGATGGGTTATATGCTCGGTTATGTTGGCTAGCTTGAATGTTATGAAAATTGATGATAAGGGCCACTATAAATAGGGTATGGATAGTAGATGAAAAGTTCCACCATATATGGTAAGTGTACAAGAAGTTACACTATTAAAATGGGATGGATATTGGATGAGAAGTGCCACCATCAATAGAAAGTGGATGAGAAGTCCCACCATGGTTTGTTGTGTGCATGGGTTGGATGAGAAGTGCCACTATGAGGTGTTGTGTATTAGACTGGTGATGTTTTTAGATGGGTCTTGTGAGTGAAATATGAAAAAGGTAATCGGTTTTGGCATGGTTGATTTGGTTTCCTTGTGTGGCATGTGTGGCTTACGACATGATTGCTTGGCATTCCATGGGTATTTTTGTTTGGGTGAAATGGCATGGTAAGGGTGTGTTTGGATTATAGAAATGGATGAAATAGTGATTGTTTTATATAAACTATTATATATAAATGTGCAAATGGTTTTATCCTTATGGGATTTGTAGAAAATTCATTCGGGGAAATCCTACCGAGTTTTAGTACTCACACCCTGCATTGGAACGTTGGTGTCTTTGCAGATGTTGTGTACCGTGACATGGGAAAAGGTAAGACATCACCCTCCTTTAGTGGTGCATCGTGATGCTTAGGTGGAGCGTGGAGCATGGAACATGGTGTTGAGCCATGGAGTGTGTCTTGGATAATTTTGGGTTGTGTTGTTTAGTTTTCTCTTTGTACTCTAATGTGGTATAGACATGTCCAGTTGTGTTGGTTTTGGGATGTATTGTGGAACAACTTGGTAGTCCCTCGGAAAACATGTTGTGATATTTTATTGAAATTCATCATATAGTGGTTGTTAATGGATGGTTTGGTTGGTTTTGTCTTAAGGGAAAATTGTTCCCCAATTTGATCTTGAAGCCCTCAGCATTTATTGCCATCCTTTGTCGTCTTGGGAATGTCGCTTAAGGCTAAGTAGCCCTGACCAACTCCTCATGCCAATGAGGTAGGGGCGGGGTGTTACAGACCCACCCCCCGCAATATAATGTTTTAGGTCTGCTATCTATGGAATTCATAATGTACTAATGTGTTATTATTTATTCTAAGAGGAATAAATATTCTAATGGGTCAATTTCATTCAACTAAAAAATTTCATTTCTGAAAACTACCAAACACCCAAATCTATAAATATTAGATGATATAGGATTTGGTCACACTTGATTGTTTGAATTACATGAATTTCCATGGAATTTGAATCTTATGATGTTAGGTTATTAAGGGTGATATTAACCTATCTATCTGGTTCTCTTCCATTAAGGTTTTACTTCATTATATTTATGGGTTTTAGATAAGTAGTTTATTCTATCCTTCATTTGTGATTTTGTGAAATAATTCATGGTTTCTATAAACATGATTATAAATGATAAAATTACCTGGATGTTTCCTGTATTGTGTACATTAAAAGAAGTTATGTGGTTATCTTAATAGTATCAATGATAGTGGAGTAGGATATTAGTGGTACACAGAGATGGTGGGTGTTAGACAGTCTTCCTGATTATAATATATCATGTCCAGAAGTCTTTATCTTCTCTAATTATTGTCAGTCAGATTTTTAATTGGGTTATTGGGAACCTATTTTTCCCATTACATTGAATGTTTTTCATCATGTGTAATCATTTTTTGGAAAATTTCTTTGAGAATCATGAATTATATATTACATTTTGTGTATTTATCTAGCTTCCACTATTATTTCTTGGGAGTTCATGTGTTTGTTTTGGTATATTATGATAATGTCTCACATCATATGTGATATTACTACTCAATGTTAATATCATTCCCCTATCCTATTGTAGAATTTTCTATAATAGATCACTATGAATACTTATAGCCTTGGTGGATTCTTTATGGATTAGGCCATGTCTGTTTTTATTAATTATTTCTATTTTTTGATGGATTTTAGAATTTTGTATCTTTTTTTCATATTTTTTAAATATTGGGAAATGGTGTCTTATGGTCCTGAGATTATATTTTAGATAGGGGAACGTTGTGTTATTGTGATGACTAATGTATCTATTCCCTAGAAATATATTTACTTCATTTTTAACATAGGTATTTTAGGAACCATTTTTTGAGTATTTTCATTATTGTATATTGATCATATAGGTGTTGGTAATTTTTTCTTTTTAATTGTTATGTTAAATACCACGATATTCTATATTGAACATGTATCTTCTGGTTAAAAAGGATTTCAAAAATATAATAGCCATATTGGATTTGGATTTAGGGTTGAGATGTGATGATACATTATAGAATCAAACAATTATCCATGTGATTAAAGAGGCCACTATCAAGGGACCAGATCATGAGATATACCCATAGGGTTGAGATGGAGCTGGTCCAACATAAATGTTGTAGGGAGGATAACCTCCAAATATATAACTTGTGATCATTACTCCACTCATGGATAAGTATATGATTTTAGTGGGTTAGGATTATTTTTTTTATAGGATACATATTCTATATAAGTTATAAATAGTTATACAAAATATTTGCTGAGGTGTTCTTGACATATATGTTTTGGCGATATATATTGAGGTAGTTATGTTAGTGTTTCTATTCATTTAGACACATTATTATTAGAGCGGTCTTACCATATACCCATCTATATGTAATAGTGGGTCATTGGATTTCGATGATCACCCATACCCATGATAATGTTACCCTTCCATGGACCATGATTGAGTGTCTCTAATGTTTGGGGTAATACCAAGAAATATTGAACAAATTAAATTTTTATAAGCTTCATAACTATAATATGAAATATTGTCCAGAGAAGAGTATGTATTTATTTTTTCTTCAATAATTAGGTATAATCTCAATGTTGTTTGAGATGGATTACATCATGTATTAAAGTTTCATATGGGACCTTACAGAGAGATATGATTTGGTGTTCTACCATATGCATCCCCACCCATGTAAGAATTTTAGAGAGTGATATAGTGACATTGAACATCATAGAATAGGGATAGGTGATATAAGGAGTTTATTTCTATTTTCATACAGATGATTCATTATAATTTTCCATTCAATGGAAGGCATTGAGGATATAACATCAATCAAGTACACATGCACAATCCGTATCCCGGGGAACATAAATATAAGACTGAAAAAGAGATCAAACATGAATGAAATGAGGTTGTTTTATTTCTATAGTGTACACGGACATATGGACTAAGACTATGCAACATGGCGTCTAATAGAGGTATATCAAGATAGCACATTGGATGGACCGTTATGAAAGATGATGTGGTACAATCAAGGGCCTCCTCATGGATGAAAAAAATTCCCATAGAGAATCTCTATTAGTTGGGGACCTAGTGGTTCTCTAAGAGAATCCATATGTAGAAAATATTATGTTCTGCCTCATTTACCACCACCTATAGTATTTCAATTCTATGATCATGGATATTGAATCTCTTAGTAATCCTTAAATTATTGGATTAGGAATTATTGAAAATATATATGGTGATGGTTGTTGTCATTATAATTGGTCAAGGTTAGTGACTATAGTGATGGTCAAGGTTTACGGGCATTACATGTGTTGGTATGTCTATGAAGTTAGATTGATTTTTTTATAATTTCAATGTTGAAAACATGATTAATTTTCCAAAGTTTATGATTGTTGAACAAATCATTGAGATATTTAATGTTCCCAAATATTATTTACAAGCAATTTTATTGACTTCAAACTCATTTACTATTCTTAATGGAATTGTAAAAAAGTGCTTTTATTAGTTGAATATGTCTGGAGGCATTCTAGAGGCGATTTTCATGGATTGTGTTGTAATAGAGTGAAATATTGCTAAAACAAGCATGATCACATGATAGTAATGATTATAGTTCATCCCTCCACACCCCATATAATACTCCATATGGTATTTGATATTTTAGATATTGGAATACACCACAGTGTATCTAACAACATAATAGAGGATATTTTGGAGTGTTGCACCACATATTAATCACCATAAAAAATGATACTACTGCTGGTTGTTTTATAACAAAACATAGAGGAAGAAATAATAAGGTTAAACATAGATATATAGCCTGGGCAAATAAATAATTTTCTAGTGATATATTGCTCCACCATGTAGGATAACTAACAAGGAAATCAAACAATGATTTTTCTATGGAGTAGAAGAGATTGAATTCAAGAACGTGTGTTCATTATATAATTGTTTCATGCAATAGGTTGGAAACATTGAGGCAGTGGTCTACAACATAGGGGTGATTGCACGGTAGTGGAAAATAGTTCAAACCATCATATTAATGATGTTTGTCATGAATGTGAAGAGTATTATATGATACAGAAATTGAAACTATAATTCAAACGTGGGAACAATATTTTCATGTTACATTGCCTATAAAAACCATGATGTAGAAGTTTGTGATGAGTATTATCAATACAACTGAATATTTTGAGGATTCCATAGTGAATATATGAATTTTACCATGTAGGGTCCTAACATAACAATGCTTATGTATTTAGGGACATCAAACCCTATATGAGTCCACACCAAAATAGATGTGGTTATACCTCAATGTTGTGTTTTTTATATATTTATAATAGAATTATAAATTATGTGAGGATTTTTATACTTGAATACGTACGGGTTTTATGAATGATAAATGATCATGTATTCTGGACAAGTTCAATAATTGAGGGGAATGCTAAATGAATCTATTCCATGCCATATAGATAGAATGATACACCATGTTGGATGTTTCCAGACATTCAAAATTTTAAAATTCAAGGTGCTACACCATAATACCTCAAATTACATTACAACCTGGTAGTTTTTAGTCAACTGGAAGATTCAAAAGAAACTAAAATAAGGGGAATTATTTCACCTACTCCAATCTATCCAACATTGATTTAAAGTTACAATAATATACTAATAATTATATGAGACAATTTCAACGAACGTTTGAATGAGGGGATTCAATCTCATTCATAAATTGAGTGTAAATATTTTTATTCTCTCTAAGTATGATTTTGGTCTTTCTAGTGGAAGGGATAATTATAGAAAATAAATTACCTTTTCTAAATCTTGTCGATAGAATGTATTTTATTTCATTTAGGTGGTATAAGTCCTAAAGAATTGTAAAAAAATAATAATAAATCCAAGAAGAAGTGGAATGTTGTTTTATATTCTTATAAAAAATTGATGTTGTTCTACAGTCATTCTAGAAGTTACAGAAGGTTCAAAAACAATGATCATTCAAGAATAGTGAATAAAATACCCAGTAATACATCCGTTGAGAATAAATTCATACTCAAGGATAATATCCATGTAAAAGATTATTGGAAATGGTTCTATATATACATAATCCATGAGGGGGTTACATTCCATCAGTAGTGAGACAATAAATTTTGGTTCAAGGGGTTAACCCTTAGGACGTAGTGATTTGTCCCCAAAATTAATAATGAATTTATTCTTGGTATATCAATGAATTATACTAGTACATTGTAAATAGATATCATCAATGTGATTTTGGATCATGAATCAATGATGGTGATTTATCCGAAATCATATCCTAATGAGGGTGAACCTGTAAAATTATCATGTCCATATTTACATTATGCCTGAATAGAAAATAAAATCAAGAAAAAAAGATATTCAGGTAAAGAGTATAAAAATTTGAACATAATGTTCGGGTCTTTATATCCATTATGTTTAGTGACATAGTTAAATGATAAATAGTATTAATTGATTATTCAATTTTCACACCCAGATTCACCATCATTATCTAGGTGATCTCATTCAAATTCCATTTTTTATAACCAACAATATTTATAAAAGGGAGTATTTCATATGTGGATTCTTTTTATTTTACATGATCTGAAGTTTGGTTGAATATTTCATCCATTAAAAAGGCTCCTTTCATTAATATAAAAAGTTTCACTGCATATAAAAATATTTTCATCTATGACAAGGATTTTTCTCTTTTATAGTCTTGGTAATTATTAATAAATGGAATTTTTCTATCAAGAAGGCACAAAATTATCATTGAAAAATATATAAAAAAATTTAAACATATTCATATGTCAAGGAGGAGTTGTAGGTTTCTCTTTATGAACTATTTCATGGAATGATAACTGATTTCATGTTCCTTATTGTAATGTGGATTAAATTAGAATAATTTTATTGGAAAATAAGAAAATATTGGTGGTAGTTTCCATATTAAAATTCAAAAAAGAAAAATAAGAAGATGAATTCATCATAAATGTCTTAATCTATAGTTGATGTAAAATATAAGATGAATGGAAATTATTATTCTAAAATTCTTGTGGATAATGGATATAAAATTTCAAACTCTCTGTTAGAGATAAAAAGTATATTGTATTCTAGTGATAAAATTGAAAAAACCCCAAGGTGTTATTATACTGAAATATCATTCAATTACAATGATGATCAATATAGTATAATGAATTGTGTGCACTATTCAATTTATAAGGATATATCCTTTTAAAAAAATGTTAAAAAGTTAATAATTGTACCTTATTTTAAGTATAAAAATTGGAATTCTGATTATAGAACAACATTATATGCTATAAGAGCCATCCCAATAGATTAAGAAACAAAGGTCCATAGAAAATGAATTAAATGGAACTGATATTCCACTGATATCACAATTAACAAGAATTAAAATGGGATTTGTGAGATTTTTTATATTATTTTTATGATGTTGGATACAAAATTTGATTAAAAATTAGAGGGGGAAAGAGAAAATAAAGATAGGTTGAAAACACTAAATAGAATATGAAGATACCTCTAAAAGATATATGAAAATTTGACGAAATAAAGAGAATTTTATAATTTAAATATAAAATAAAGGTGTTTTTACATAAAAATTTATGTAATTGTAATTGTATAAATAATTAATGAAAGAATGTTCTTTTAACGAGGAATATTTTTACACATCATGAGTAGGTGTTTCCAATAAAACATTCCACAATATGTTAGAAGAGATCATATAGTGCAAATATCTATATCAAGAGATGAAAAAATGAGGTATGATTCATATGAAAAGTGTTTCTTTTTTTCATAACATTAATCATATGGCAATTTTTTAAATTGAGTATGTCCATGGATGGGTAAAGTGCCTATACAATGACAAACTACTCCTTTGATTTTCTAAAAGATTTCTTATCCTTGAAGATGGACGATTATGATGGAAAATATGTTAATTGATTTAAAATTTTTGAATAACTGTAAAAAACGGTGTATCAATAACTAAAAATGTAACATTCACAATGAATCAATTTGAGGAAATAAATACAAATATAATTAAAAGACAATTGGTTTCTCTATATATATAATGATGTTGGAGGATAATTTGATTTAGACACCACATGGTAATATGTATTCCAAGAAGGAACTTTTTCCCCTAATAGAATAGGATTCACAAAGTGTTCCTAAAAAAACAACCAATATGACAGTTACAAAGATGAAATAGAGTATAAATATTGAGTTGAGATTCTCTAGTGATGAAGACTAATACTCTAGTTGTCCATGTGTGATCGGTTCCACAATTGTATTAAATCACAAGTAAAGGAAGGATTACAATGTTCAAATCAATATAAAATCTAAGAGATAGGTATCATACAAATGATATTCTTTGATAAGTGGTGGATTTTTCATTTGATAAGTGATGATAAATAAATCAATCATTTATTCCAATACCATATGAAAATATGAATAAAATTAAAGGAGTGATAGAATTTTATGGGTTGTATTATCTATAAAAATATTATTCCTCAACATGAGGAACCCTGAGCTTCCCTTCTCCCTATATTTTTTATTGTGTTGAATTTTTAAGATGAGGTTTAAAACAACGGGGTATACTATCATGGGGTTATTGTTCTTGAAAATAAAAACAACGATTGTGATACAAGTCACCAATCGATGGAGCATAATGAAAATATGGACATAAGAATATGCACCCCAATGTTGTACCTACAAAGTGATATTAAATTTATATCAATAGAAAATGTTTCAGGGGCATTTTTCTAAAATTCTATTAACAAATGTCATATGTTTTTAATGAATTTGAACATCTAAAAGTCTAGGAATTAAAAAGAAATCTATTTTTATATTAAAACACTCTTTAAATAAGTTATGTAAATTAATTATTAGTTCGTGTGAAATTATTTATCATGTTGTATTTTTACTCACAACCATGTAATTTAATATTATATACCAATGGATTGGAATGATTTAATGGAAATTCAATTGTATCTTCTAAACGAGTAAAATCGAAAGATGTTATGCGGGTTTATTATTATTCATGAGTAACATGGGAAAATTTATGGTTGTCTATAACACTGCTTAACTCCTACAATGATATTAATATTATAATTAGTTTAGAATTTATATAAATCTCAAGTGAGATGTAGTAAATTCAATAAGTTAATATCCTTAAAAATTAAATAATAATGATTATTTTCTTTTCTCTCATCTATTTTAAACAATATTTGGATAACACTCATGTGGTTGATGATAAAAATTGAAAATATTCTGAAATATAGGGTGAAAATAACCTAAGGTTGAGAATATATCCCCATGGGGTAATTGATCATTCAAGGAAACATTTCCATTAATAAGATGATGATTTATGTGAATATGATGTTCCCTTCAATATGGTGGAGAAAGAAAAAAATATATCACAATATTTATAGAATGAGGTTTGGAAGGTACCTTTTAATTCAAATAGACCTTTGTATTTTATAGAAAACATAGGGGATATGAATATATGTTGAGAGAGAGATGTATCCTTATGATTAAAAGAATCTTCCATTAGTGAAATGTATAAATAAGAGTTACATTAATGTATTGTTAAAAATTAATAAAGGGGGATAGTTTGAAATTTTATGGGATTGAAGATGGATTTTTTTACAATAATGGTGGCCATAATTGTTTAAAATAATGTCTTCTTTTTTATAATAAGGCTAGTCATTTATGGTGAACAAGATGTTATTTGGAATAATAATTTAAAAAATGGAATTTTTTGAAATCATTATTTATAACATGATAAAGATGAAAAAATGCTAGAGCGATGAAGCATTCCTTTAGATAATGATAAAACTAAATGATTATGAAGATGGTTTGTTGTAAAAAATTAAAATATAGATAATTATTTAATGTAATTGTTAAAAAAATTATATCTTCAAGTAGAATATGTATGAAATCATTTCAGAAGTGTTTTTAATGTTGTCTATCATACAAGAGTGTATGTTTTCCAAAACGATATTTACAACACCATAGTGGTTGTTATAGTTCACAAAACTATTCTGCAAATCATGCACTACAATATAATTTGGAATCTAGAGGGTTAAAAATGGTCATAGTAAAAAATAGTACACTACAGTGTTGATGGTTTCAACCTAATGAATGATGGAAGATTCCAAAATAAGGCCAAAAAAAGATTCACAGCTAAGGCATGTCATCCCTACACATGTGTGGGAAATCTCAACCACATATGGGTATAAACAAGGCCAAAAAAATGGATTAACTATAGAGAAAGAGATTGTAAATTCTAGTATGTGTTCATATAAAGTTAGTGGTCCACATGGGAGGGTGGCAGTGTGGAGGCCAAGGTCATTGCCACATCGCAACAATATGGAGGAGGCCATAGGCATAACCTGTTACACACGAATAACATTTCAAGGAAGTAAACATGATTAAATGTCATGGTAATTCTATAGGTAAGTCCTATGTGGGACTGAATTCTTAAATCTCACAATGTATTCAATGACACAATGATTTTGAAATGTGGTTTGAATAATTTCAGAGCCACTATAGATTTCGAGGTGTCAACACTTCAGTTTTACCTTGAATCATGTAGGGTATGAATTATGTTGAAGTAAATAATTTGGGGATCTCTTTTCATATAGTAGGATATGTAACATTATAAGTCCCAATGATTAAGTTATGTACCCATACTATAGTAATATCATTATGAGAAATAGTGTGTGGATATCATTCTTGTATTCATGTAGGAGTTATGGATTAGTTAGTTGATGTGTTTTTAATAAATGTCCTATAATTGGGGACCACACAACAATACTCTAGACCATCATCAAGTAATGTAGTGGTGAAATTTAGTAAATATTAGCATGCAATATAATTATCAAAATCGGAGTGGTTACTCTTTATTAAATCTATCCACAACACAACTAGGTAGTATTTAGTCAACTGTTAGTGTTAATATAAAATGAAATAAGCTGAGTCAATTCATAGGGTCTTGGTTGTACAAATAATATTTAATGGAAAATTATAATCCAATCAAATACATGGGACATGTGGAAAGATACATATAAAGAGTAGATTCAATCCCACGCAATATTTTGAAAGGGAAGAGATATATACACAATAATGATGGTATTGGTTTTTTTAGATATATATCTATATAGAGAACATATTTCTATATATTAATATTAGAAAATTTGGATAATTAATTCTAGTGAGGGGATAGAAAAAATTGATGATAAATAAGATATTTAATATCATGATATGATGAAAAATAACAACATAATTTTATGTTATTATAGATAATAGATGTTGTTCAATAGTTCTTTTAGAAATTAGTAATGTATTACATAATGTTGTATTAACAAGTGGTGAAGAAACAACCAAAAAAATACTTCAATATAGAATCTATTAATTCTATAGGATTAAAGAAAATTATGTGACCCCATAGAAAGGACCTAAATATCCATAACCTGTTTATGTGATTCAATCTATTGATAGTTATTTAATTATGGAAAAATTTATGGAGAGACATTTGGGATGTAGTGAGTAGTGCCTAAAATTTTTAAGGGAGTGAGGATATGAATAAGAGTAACCTAGCTCAATCATTATTAAAATGTGATGTTATTTTTTATTTTATAACATGAGGCAACACTGGTTTATTCTCCTTTGATGTAACATAGTGTGGTTTAATAATGTAAATACTTGTAACTATTATTACATTATACATTCACATGAAAACAGATTGAGGAACATATAAGAATATCTGGCTAAATTGAATAACAAAGTGACTAAACAGATTGATTGGTCAAGATCCTCAAAGGTTAGTGAGATATCTAAATGTGAAATATTTTTAAATGGGTATCACATTATCACTCCCGGATTTACCCTCACTCTTAGGGTGATCACATGCTATGTCCCATGTTTATTTATAATAGAATCCATAGACATAGGCTCATGTATGTGATATATTTTAATGAACCAATTGCGACCTTCATGATTCAAAATAAGATTTCTGTTTATTCCACACATTCAATTATAATAATTAATACCAATATTTGTCATTAATTTTTCATTGAATCCCTAATTTGATAGATAGAATTATTATTATATCCCCTATCCAATAATTTATAGATTGACACACTTATGGATAGAGAAACCAATATCACACATATTTAACGAGTATATTAGGTTTCTCATAGCATAGTGATGTTTTTTGGGATCATACATTGGATAATATGATTCTACAAAATTTCATTTATGTAATAGATTAATTATAATTAATGTCTTTCAGAATGAAATCTTATCTTTAGTGTTTAGTGTAATTTTTTGTTGCTTTTTTTATTTTTATAATAGGTTAGTTGGACCTTTAGTCATAAATATAGAGTTCTATTTTTGTTATGTTTCCACCAATCACCCATAATTTTATTGGTTTTCTATATTGTAGATAAATTTCATTATCAACTACTTTTAGTCATAAAAGAGTTAATTTGTGTGTTTTTTGTGGGTGTAGGATTTACACCTCATTTATAAATTACAATATTTATTATTTTTCCCCAAATAAAAACATTAATAATGTTTTAAACATATCATATGGTTATGGTTGAGATCTAAGATCTAAATATGTTCTGAGATTAACTTTTGGATAATGGTTTCATTTAACCTAGTGTATCCTATCGGTTAATATAGTTATATTGTCAATATGATTAAATGTATATTAATGGTACAATCACTATATAAATAATATTACAGTCAATAAAGAGTCCTTTTATCCTGGAAAATTAACTTTTTAATTATATTAATGGAATGAAGTCATTCTAAAATTTTGACATGAGATTATTCTATGTCCAACCATATAATAATCAAAAATATATCCTGAAGTTCGTTTTCATTTTCCTATATATTAATTTTTAATTTCCAGTTATATATTTTTGGAATAAAATTTCCCCCACATGTCACATAATCATAATCCATTCATATATACTCTACATGATGAAGAAAAACGTAACATTTCACCATAACATAACTGTTGAAAAGAAAATGATTTTTGTCAATATCTTATCATCATAACCATAAATAATCCTATTATAAATAAGGAAAATATCATATAATAATATACTAATTGAATCATAATTTTCATCATATGATTCCATCCTTTATGAAAAATTCATTTAAAATATCCCCTAGATCATTTTTTGAGTAATATAACCATTAATTTTAAAGCCTTTTATTGAATAGAATGATATTTCCAAATACAATCAAATCCAATTTTATTGATTACAAACATTTAAAAATATAGTTTATTATTCAAATCATTTGAGATGTAATGATAGTATGAAAATTCATTTAATTAATAATCATTAAAAAATGATTTTCTTCACACCTTCGGTAGTAGTACCATGTTAAAAAATAACAACAATATTATTTTTGATACCTTTTGGTAAAGATTTAAAAAATATATAAAAATGAATATAAAAAACCATATATGAATATTTCAAAACATTCTTGAAAAAATATTAGATAATAAGGATATGTAAGAAATAGGATTTATGATCGAAAGATGATCAATGAGGTAAAATTATCTTAACAAACTTTTAGAAAGTATTTTTTTATAAAATGAGAATAAAATAGTTATAAAACCTAAAAATTATAGAAATATTAGATGAAAATAAAAAATATTGTTTCTTAATAGATAAGTATACATAATTGTTCATTAATGATAATTCCATTATAATCTATCCAAATTAAAATTATATTGTACCGTAATTCCCTTAAAAGATTTGTGACTTTTGAATCATATTACCCAAGGATAAATAACATCAATTAAAAATTTATATATTACAAAAATAAATATATTGATTATATATTTTCTCAATTTTGGATTGATATTTATCCCATATATTAGTAGAAGTTCATAACATAACATATGTTTCAAATAAGACATTTTGAGATTATAAACCCTTAGACATTTGGTAATATATGAATCTAAATACAATAAAATTGTTAACAATATACGTATTTTTGTATCCCTATAGTTTCTTTTTTAAATATCATGAATTTCATAGTTGGGTGTCATATAGAACACAAAAAATAAGAAAGTGGTGAGTATGGAATGAGACTCATAAAATTAAAATTTAGTCAAGAATCACTTACCATGTGTATTTTCTTGCATCATACACTCTCAATTATATTATATAATAAATATATATTTATTTAAAATATATTAAAATCCATATTCATGGATCTAATAAAATATATTATTACCTTATAAAATTTTATTTTCTATATATTGATAATTCATTATTATAATCATTTTTCTATATATGAGAATTTTTTAATTATCCAAGTATGTTTCATTTAGATGGTTTCAGAACATGAATCACAGTCATGGATTAATAATCTATAATATCAGGACATATGTATCATATTTATTAAATATATAATTTTTTTAATTTATTATATATGGTGGTGATGAAAAATTTATTACACAACTTCTTGTAAACGGTAGTCCTTATGTACTCACACATGATGATTGAATATTATGATGGGGAGAAAAAAGTAAAGTTAAAAAAATTCCCCATTTTATATTCATTATATTATCATATATATCATAAAAATTTGTTTCATTTATTCTTATTAGTAACCATTTAATTGACAAATTAAAAAATAACATTGCTTCATGGTTGTGGTCGTCCACACATATGAATGAGTGACATTATCATTTATCAATAAATTGAGGGGTTTGATGGTATATAAGATATTATAATTATATATGTATAATTATTCAAAAAATATTATAAATACATATAAACTCCATGATAATAACCAAACATGAATTATATTTATGGAGAATGAATTGTATAGCTACATAGAGGTAGTAGTCGACACTTACAGTTGATCGATAATTTTCATTTTCTTATTGATGAAAAAATATGAAAAATGATTTTTCCTTCAATGTAATATCATTTAATTATATTTAATATTTTTAATTTTTTATATTGTATACCATATATTAGTTGGATTTAGAATACTAAATAACTTGGAAGAGGTCGTGTAGGATTATTACCTCTTCACCAGTAGTCTTCCTTCATATCATTTACTAAGGATCCATGTAGTGGAATTCAATGAAGAACTGCACCTCAAATTATTTTATATGAAATTTTATAACATAATTAAGTAGATTTTTTTCAAGATATGTCAATAAAGGTGGAGAAAATAAGAGATATAAGGGTTCCCTTTTATAAGGGAGGCAAGGCACAGTACTGTAATATTTCAGAACACTACACTAGTGTATTGTCAAATTCATGGATTAGTGGTTCAAAATTACTTTAATATAAAATTAGAGAAGATCGAGTATATAAAAAACACATCCAAAATTATTTATACATATATTATGTAAATTTAACCTATATAATTTTTCTTTAAACCCCTGTTAAACATTTTTATCATTAATTGTGGTCACACATTTTTAAAAAATTTATTGTTACACATTTACACCCATGGTATAATTCACTAGAAATATTACCATGGGATGACATATAACAACATATACCATCCCCATCATCATTTTTGAAAATATTTTTCATTTCTAAATCATTTATTAAAAAAATTTATAATATAAAAAATCCTTAATGTCATTTTTAGGATAAATCATTAAATTTGACCTAAAATAAAATTACACCAAAATTTATTTAATATTAAAAACCTTTAAACATAAAATATGAAATAAAATTACACATAAAATTCATCAAACAATGTGATCCATACAAAAATTATTTATTATATGGTTTTTATAATAATTGGTTATTTTTTATTCTTCTTCAAGAAGAATTGTTTTGACATTACATATTAATTCAAGGTAATTATATCGTGATTAAAAATAAATTAGTACTGTAAAAATAATTTACTCAAAATAAAAAATCAATTAGATATAATCATAAAATATTATCCCAATGATAAATAAATTGAGATTCAAAATAAATGACTGTGAATTTTTTTATTTTCATTTACATAAAATAATATACAATTCATTATCAATTAAATATTTCACATAATTTCCACAAATTTAAATAATGGATAATGACGGTCAAATTGCAGTCTACTAAAACATGATAACAAACTAAATTACACTAAAACTACAATGAAAATATATATTCTTCAAAAATTTAATTATATTTTTATTCCTCAAATAAAATAATTGACTATTGAATGTATTCATGAAAACAAAAAATATGGTAAACATAATCAAATAAAAAATAAAAAACATTTTTATTAAATCACTAATAAATTATAATTTCAAAAATAATATCCTTTTTATATTTTCAATTTCAATAATTCATTTATCTCCACTAATAATTGTTATCTTAACATCAGACACACATTTGGGGTTATCATTCCCTCTGTCATGTGTTTTCATTAAAACTCATCCTTACAAAAAAAATTACCTTCCTATGATATTAGTAATAATCATCAATTTTTTGAAAACAATCAATGAAAAAATATATAGAAAAATCCTCATATGTTTCAGCGTAATTATGACATGAATATCATTGATCAAACACTTTTATAATTTAATTCTTGAATGCCAATACATATACAACTCAATAATACACATTAATAATTGGAATATTATAGGATATTCCTTAGTCTTGGAGTTATCCATTTCATTAGGGTATTTAGTAATATAATTCCCACATTACCCTCTCTTTTGACATTGAACTAGAAATAGTACATTAGGATGTACATTAATTTTCTCCATTAAACCCTTCATTTTTCCTCAAATAATTACTTGCATTATTTTAACATAATTCAACACATAAAACATATTCATATTATATTGATACATTTACCTAATGTTTTCATACCAAATTTATTAAATTATGGAAGGTGGTTCTTTTATACATAATTTCCTTCATTAATTAAACATGCATGAAACACCACTTATCACTTATTATGTTTTTCATGAACATTATCGATGTTGTGGTTGTCAATAATAGAATGTTATAGATGATTCGTATAAATCACAAGGTTTTAAAAACTTCCCCCCCCCATTTCAATTTTTTATTCCTAAATAAAATCATTTCATTTTCCATCACATTTAGTTTTTATAGTGTTCTTTTGGGTTACATACATTGAATATAACAAAAAATTATTGTGTGTGAACCAATATGAATACAAATAAACTACATAATCATAAAAAAAAATTAATAATATATATAATGAAATATTATTTCAAATCAATGACTGCTTATGTTTATCCTAGTCTATAATATATCACTATATATTAAAACCCATCATAATGGTTTATAAATAAGATGGTAATAAACCAAATCATATCCCATATGAGTGTTTGGAATAGTGTACAGACTTAGGTCCACTCATCATACATCATTTAGTATTTACTTGATAAAAAATCTATCCCAAATATAGTTGTTAACCCAATGTGAATTTGGTCTACATTAATAACAATTTCTCAATATCTATATATGAATAATTTTCTTGAAAAAACACACCTTTTTATTCATCATAACATAGGATGTTATCCTTTACATAAGGTCATACTATGGTGTCCCAATAATATTATCATGTATTAGATTAAAAAAATAAATTGTGCATTGATAAGAATTATACAAAATCCATAATCACATATATAAATCTTATATATTGTTAGATGAATATTCAATAGATTATAATACGATCGACTCCATAACCATAAGGATTTAGTGTATTTGGATTCTTCTAGTCCTAAATAAATAGGTACATAATATATCTTCAATATAACACAAAATGTTCTTCACACATAGTACACTTCTTAAAAACACCCTACATAAAATCATTCTTCATAATCATAGGAAATGTAAAATCATAATAGTGAGAATAAATGATTAAAAATGTTAAACATAATAGATATCAATCAAAGATCCTACGTGATCATAAGATAAATATAAGGGAAATAGAATGCAACCTTAACAAAAAAAATTATTTCCCAATATATTTTACATATTTAATCATGATTCATGGAATACATCTTCATCCAAAATAATAAAGTGTTCTGGAGAGTATGGAATCCTTAATAATAAATTTTAATCCTTGAGAGAATTACATAAACATTGGAATACTAAAAAATTGATTATAAGATTTTTAAACTATATAAATTTAAACATATTCACTCATTATTTCATGGAAATTAAATCATGTCTGCACATAAAAAATGGAATGACACTTGGTCCACACATAAACTTGTAGGTATGAAACCAAATAGAACACATAAATTTATATATACAAAAAAATCTCCAAAAAATTATTATAAACATAAAATAATGTTCATGTATAAAATAGAAATATCACAAGTTATCCATATTTTAAAAATTCATTATAGGGATATAATTGTACCACCCATCACAGAATCTGAATCAATTCATATGTTCACCACAATATTAAGAAAAAAATTAACAATTCATCATAACTAAATCCATTGAATAAAAAATCGATTTTATTCCATATTTTAAAATAATAACCATAAACCCACTATAGAATGAATAAGAGTGATATCCTAAAATCATATCCATAATAAAATATAATTAACATTAGATAATTTAATTATAAATGAAAAATTATGATAAAATATAACATCAAACATTTATTGAGGAAAGTACCCATTTTATTTTGAAATCACATATTTAAACATAAAATATTTAGAAAATATTAATGAAACCATTTTATTTCAAAATAAAAATATAAATAATTAAAAGTAATATTATATTCATTGTGTGGTCATGAAGAAATGCAATTTCATTAATACCTCAATTATAAAAATAATTATACGATTCAGACCTTTTGGAAAAGTACATTATTTATAAAAATACGATAATATTTTTTTTAACAACATTTGTAAATATTTAGAACATAGATAATTTTTTTTGACAATAATCTCATTATATTCAAGAAAAATTGAATAAAATTTATAAAACATGGATATTGAAAAAAACTCTATATGGATGATAGAATAGATGTAACGTAATATTTACATAAAAAGTTTTCTAAACAAATTTGTGTATAATATAGGAAAAAATTGTATTGAAGAATAAAAATTCCATTAGTATGAAATAGATAATAAAAATTAAATTTACCAATTAGAAAAAAATCTTATAATTTGTCTAAATTGAAATTTTTTCATTGTAAATTCCAATTAAAATTATATTATGTCATAAGTCCCATACTGATTTAATTACTTTTGAATCGTAATATCCATGAAAAAATAACATCAAGTGAAATATTAAATATGAAGAAAACATGTACATTGATTAGATAACATTTCAATGGGGCTGCAAATACACCTTATTAATGAAGACACATGTATAACATAACATATGTCTCTAATAAGACAATTTTATATGATAAACCAATACAAAATTGGAAATGAATGAAAATAAATCTGATAAAATATATAATAATAGATAAAGTATTAATTAAATATAATTTCATGAATAAAAACATAAAATATATTCATTGTTACTATATACAACACACAAAATAAATGAATAGTGAATAGGTAATACGGCTCATAGAAATAAAAGTTAGATGAGAATCATTTTCAAAAAGTCACATATTTCTACCTATATATAAAAATATTTGTTATAATAATTATATATTATTTATGATATGTTATATGACCATATTAATATATATATATATATTAAAAATCATAATTTACATACAAAATCTTGTCACCCTTTTATTAACATTTCTTTTACAAAATCATTATTATGGGTGATAACTACTTATTTCATGATTGTTTCAGATAAATGGTTCTTGAACATTGAAAATAGTTATGGTTTCTTCAATTTAAGAATACATATCATTAAAAAATTATATATGAATTCATCATATACAATTTTATAATTATACATTTAAAGTGGGGATGAAAAATGATTTACATCACTCTATGGAGATGGAAGTATATACATATGCACGAGTTATGATTCCACTTTTAGATTGTTGGAATGAATTAAAGGTATATTATAATTCACCTTTAAAGACCCATTATTTTATCATATATATACAATATATATATATATATATATATATATATATTAAATATATCCTTATAAAAATCTATGTGAATAAAAAATGAAAATTGAACCACATCCCATCGTAGAGGGGGTAGTCCGCACATACACATGTGTGAAATTGTATTTTTTAATAGAATACAAGGTAAAAAGGTAGATAAGATATCATAATTAATAAATAATTATTCTGTAAAAAATATATTATATATAAATATTTAAACTTTCATAATTGTGATCCATGAATTGTGATGATGGATAGTGAATTATAACATTATGTAGAGGCGGTAGCCTACATGGATGCACGACAGATAATTTTTACTTCCCATTTGATAGACAGGATGTGAAATATGTGTAATGCATATTCATAATAAAAATTTGAATATTAAATATATTGAAGTTATTATTTAATAATGGATATCATATATTTAGTGGAGGTAGAAAAGTATATAATTTTAAATTGGTCGGGTATGGAAAATTAATTTTCTTAAGTATACCTTAATTAGATCACTTCATATAAAAAGTGGGTATTGTATTTTAAGAAGACTAGAACCTATAAATAATTCATAGAGAATTTAAAATATAATTGGATAGTATTTGGATGTGCTATGTGCCTCATAGGGTTGTAATGAATAAGGAGGAAGGCTTCCATCTTATTAGGGATTGAATGGTCACTCTTGTATTTTTATAATAATTTAATAATAATATAAATTCACAATCATTGAATTTTTTCTGAATTATTCTAATTATAAATAAAATATGATAAAGTAAAAAAATCAATTCAGAAGATTTAGAAAAGATTTTATGTCATTTTAACCATATATCTATAGTATAAGCACACATTTACCCTTTTTATCATTAACCACAGTAAGACATTATTCAATAATTAAGTGTTATAAATTTACATATATAGTAGAAAATAGCACACAGATGATAATGAGATGAATTTTTTAACCATATACCATCCCCATCCCCCATGCCCTATTTTAATATTTTAATAATTTTTATTCATTGAATAATTTATTGTATAACATAAAATATCATTATTGTATTTTTAAGATTAATCAATAAATTTGACTTTAATGTAAAAAATTAAGATATATAATTCAAATATGGACAATTTAATCATATATAATACATTATTATTAACCATTAAATACAATAAATACTAAAATTCATACCACAACATATTTATCTGTTCATTTTTTAACTGTTTTGTAAAATTTTATAATATTTCTACAAGCAATGTGTCAATATTGTTTAATCATATAACGTAATTATATTACCAAGAAAATTTAAAATAAGGTAATATGTTAATAATATATTAATATGAAGAATAATTATTTAGAACCCTTCTCAATATTTTTTTATCCTCATAATAAAATTATAGTGTTTTTAATGAAATGATAGTTGCATTTTGAATTTATTTTACATAAAATAATATATAACTATTACCAAAAGAAAAATGCCACTAAATTTCCATAACATCAAATATTTTATGATTATGGTCGAATCCCAATCAAAAAGTATTTTGATGTAAATTTTTAGGGTAATTTTAAATTCGTAACCCATAGTATTAATTATTACTTACGCATTTAAAATTTTCTTTTTGTAGTATTATTATTACCACATTAACTATTAATATTAGGAAAAAAATTAAATTTGAATAATTAATATGTTTTATGTTCTAATTAAAAATATGAAATCCATGTTTCATGATTCAATATCTATAAACTGTAAAAATTAATTTATATAAGAAATTTTAAAAGGAATTGAAAATGGGATTCTAAAAAAATTATTTTTTTCCATATGAGTACTATTATACAATGATCAAGATTAGTGTTGATACAAAAGGTTTAAATTCATTTTATTATCAAAAATATTAATCTATCCTTACAAAAAATATAAAAAATAATTTATCGTTTAAAATTCAATAATTAGAATATACTTTTTGCTAAAAAATCGATATTTTTACTATTCCCCAAAAAATTAACATTTTCGAAAATTTAATAATATTAAACAAAAGATAATTTTGATATAATGATAGAAAAAGTTGTGTTTTTTTATAAAAAAATAATTTATAAATGTTTTACAAACTGATTATATTATTTACTCATAAAAACAAATAAAAATCATTTATTGTTAAGAAATTATTATTGATTCATAAAATTACATTTACGAAAGTTTAGTGCTTATTTAATAATAATTTTTTAACAAAATTTGTATTGATTTTTACCATTATACATTTATTTCTTAATAAGGGTATTCATATCTACACCTGTAAATATTACTAATGTGTTATAATATATCGATGGTAGTTCTAAGCATGGTGTTGCGTGTCACATAAAGTATCAAACCCTTATAAATTTTTAATGAGAATATATTCTAAAATAATGGGGCAATACATTATACTCCACTTACATATATTTCTCCATTTAAATTTTTATCTTTTATATAAAAGTATTAATATTTCCAAATAGCTTTTTCAAAAACACTCATTGTACAAAGGGATAATAAAATATCCCATAAAAATGGATGTGGGAAGAATAATGGTTAACTAAACTAACACAAAATATGATAACTGGATATGGATGACATGCATGATATGTTAAAATGCATGAATGGAGGAAAAAATAATATCTAATGATTAATAGAGAGTAATAGGGAAAATTTTCAAGAGATATTTAATGTCCAGAAAACCATAAATCATTGAGGGGTTATAAGACTATTCATTTAACAAAAAATAATCTAAATGGATTAAATTTTATATTTCATGACCCTTTTCAAATTTGGGGTATTATCTTAGTATAAATATATAATACATAAAAAATATAATTTATTTCTTTCTTTCACTTTCATAATCACATTATAATCATTTAGTTGTTCATTGATAAATTTCCACTTCATTTATTACAAAAATAAATGAATATTCATGTTGAATTTTTCATAATTGATGAATGAGAATTTACTATTAACATATCATAATATCCTAAATTCATTTCCTAAGTCTATTGATATTTAACAAACCAAAATGGTTAACACATGTTATCTAAAATAATACATATGTATCTAAAACCTCATAAAAAACAATAAATGATAAACATAATCAATTCCATAAATAGTTAATCATAATAATACTTAAAAATATATAAATAAAAATTAAATACACAAAAATATAAAATACATTTTTATAATTTTTCCCATGATCAGCAAGAAAATTTATCCATATACAACATCAGGAATCACATTGTTCCACCTAAAAACATGTGAGTTATTTAATCATAAATTCTCTTAAAACATTATAATAACATAAATACCTATGAAACATCAATGAAACAAATCATGTATCATGAAATTAATACAATACTTATTCATACAACAAAATCATTGACTATGGACTATATCCCATACATGAAAAAATTACATCAAATTTCATTAAAGATAATGTAATCCAACTATTCGTTAAATCAATAATCATTTCCAAGGTAATAAATATTATCCCATTATCTTGTCCAATGTAAATCAGATCATTATCCAAAATTAACATAGTTTTTTCAACAACAAGAAAGTATTTAGTGTTTTCATTCCCTCAATCATGTGTTTCCCAAAAAATATCACCTTACCTCCAAATAACTTTTTTAGGTTAGAGATACCATTGTAAATATTCTTCTAAATCATTAATGAAAAAAATATAAAAATTCACTTTATTATTCATGATTCTTATACCAAAAATATAATTTATGAAACTCTTCTTCAACATAATTCTTGTATCCTAATATATACATATATAAATAATTACACTTTAATGGATGAAATAACTTATGTGTTGTATTACCAAAAGAGTAAACCTTAATGTTTGAACATTGATTTAGACCATTCTGATTATCCCCACAAAAAATACATTAAAAAATAAATGGCACTTTAGATATAATTTATTTTTATATATCCAACAATTTATTTTTCTATAGAAACAAATAGGGTTATTCATTAATTATCCTCAGATTCTAGAAAAACTCATCCCTTTATGACATTTACCTTATTTCTCCTTCTAATATTCATAACATGAATGAATAATAATCTTAATCCCATCATGTTATTCATCAACTAGACTCTCATGAAACACCATTTATCTCTTATAATGTGTGTTAGGAATCACAAACAAGTCAATTATGATAACCATATAACATGATAGATGATAGGTCATAGTAACAAGGGTTTTCATTCCAAATCCCACTTTATTTGGTTTATCGTGAGGAGATTAATTACATTTTTCATCAGATTCAGTGTAAAAAAATTCTTTTTTTTAGGTTCCATCCAATGAATAAAAAAAATGATAGTTTGAGAAACAATAATAATATTAAAAAACCATATAATCATGAAAAATAATTCATAGTGTAACTAAATCATTAAAATTATTTCTTATCAATGACTACATTGGAGTAAAATTATCTATCCATGATTATCATCAATTCATATCCTTCATACTACATCAAAATGAAAATTTGAATTTACCAAATAATATCCCCAAATAGATTATATATATTTTTGTATTCCTTGGACTACTAATTTTGCACCATCCATGATCATGTTAATTCTAGGTCTACCCCATTTAGTGTTTTTACCCTTAGCTGTGTATATGCCATATCAGAATCCACTTGAAAGAATCCAGATAATGATTTATTTTCTAGAAGAACAAACTTATTTCATTACCATAACATTGGACGGTATACTATATATATTCTTATCCTTGGGGTTATGAGTAACATTATTTCATTCTAGTTTCTGAAAAAAATAAACTGTATTCTAATACCAACCATAGAGTAAAAAGTTCTTCAAATATTAATGTTACATTTTATTAGATGAATATTAAATATGTAACAATATTATCTATTAAATAACCATGAAGGACTGCTGTCTTGGGTGACTTTGATGCATAAAAAACTGCTTTATAAATTATATTTAACATATTGGTCAAATATTTTCCAAGATAAAATTCCTATTACAAAAACCCTCCATAAATTATATCATTATTAACTATGGAATGGAAGAATAAGAAATTGTACGACCAATTTAATCATAAATTTTAACATAAGAGATATAAATCAATTATAAAAATGAATCATAATATATATCTAAGATAATGATCACATAAAAATACCATTATGATGTCATTCCTAATCGATTTAACATCATGAATAATGAGTCCTTAAATAATTCATTTTCATAATATAAGATAATATTACTAAGAATATAGAAACATCAAAAATAAACCATGATCTTTGATAGCCAAAAATAAACATATGAATTTGTGAAAAACAAAAAAAAATATAATCAATAACCTGTATAAACAAAATCATGTTCATTCATTTTGTTATGGACATGAAATCTATCTCTCACATAAACATACATACTCAAGATAAGTTACACACATAATCATGTGGAAATGTAACTGACTCCCCACATAAATATATGAACAATAGTTTGGGTCTATACATTGATCAGGAAAATGAAATTATTTACATACATAACAAATTTAAATCAATATTTATGCATATTTATAATGATTATACCTTAAACATTACATAATAATGAGTTAAGTCGATAATTTGATATTATTTCACATTCAGGATATTTTCAGGTTTAGATAATTGTATAATTAAGTCATAACTCATACATAACAACTTATATATTAATAATTAGAAACATCTACTCACTATAATTTTTTTTCATAAAAATTAAAACTTTTAAAAAGGGACATGGTTTTATATCAGGTTTAAACATCATTGCATTTCTGTAATCCCATCACCGAATCTATTAGTCTTTAAATAATGTCTATAAGATTTAAAAACTAGGGATGAGAATAAAAATCTCATTAATGGATACATAATGAGTGAAAAAATGTATTCTTAAAAACAAGTAAACTATAAATACATTATCAAATTGTTATAGTTTTCATCTTTAAGAAGTACTAATTACACTTCCCTGAATATAAGGTAACTACTTTCCCTTTCCAAAATAAAAAATATTAACTTTAAAAAACATAGAAATAAGACAATTTATATAAAGGTAACATGAGACATAATCATAAATAAATGTAATAAACATATGCTGAACATCCATATGTATCATTAAATAGAATTTCTATACATCCAACATCCATTACCAATGCAATGGTGGTTATAACATAAGAACACATCATTCATTTAAAATGAAACCACCAAAAAAATTTCATGTAACTACCCAAATTTATTTATCATGTAACGACTCTTCAAATGTCCCAGTACCATTATAAAATCATAACACATAAATTATTTCAATTATCAACTTTTCTTTAATAAAATTTAATTTTAAATCATAAGAAGTCATCTCAAAATATTGAAATAGGTGATCCGCTTTTCAAATAATTTTAAATAAAAGAGAACCCAAAATAGGAATAACGTACGCAGTTTACATTTAAAAACATTAAGGATTATATAGGAACACTATTATAATAGATGTTACCATAGTGGAGAAGTCATTATCGTCGCATATGTTAAAAAAACATTTCTTTTGTCATTTTGGAAAATGTTTTATATAAAAAGATTCTTTTTGAGAACAAAGAAATAAATTAAAATTCCAAGGAGTTTATAATACACATTATAATATAATTGGATGTTTAACATTAAAATATACCTAAATGGAAGGTGGTTTAGATGAAGTCTGTTACCATGAGTTCGACTCGTCGAGTAGTGTTGTTATATTCCTCTTCATCAGTTGATCACCTTTGAAGAACACTTTAACACCTATAATGAGGGTGTTTTCCAAATAATAAATTATAAATAATTTGGGTAGGGATTCATGTATTGGTTTTAAGTATATATTTATTGAACAAAATAGATTCTGAAGTGTGAGTATTAGAGAAGAGTGTGTAAATTCTTATAATAGAGGGAAGGGGTGCCATTGGAAACTCATAAAATATTGAATTAATATAAATTATGTTTTTAATCCAAATTACTAAAAAACTATATATTTTGTTTATAATATAACGATAGTTCAAAATCATTTAATCTAAAAAAATTGCGGCATGTATTGATTTTATTTTATTTTTTATCTTTTCTGTTTACCCTTAAAATTTCTCAATTAATTTAATTTGTGCTAACAACATTTGAAATATTAATAAGGTTTATTTTTTACTTATATGGGGTAAATTTTTTATAATTGGAAACATAGTGGAATATTAGACCTTATCATAGTCATTTTTTTCTTTTAATATATTTTTTAAATTTTTAAATAATTTAATGAATTATTAATATTATAAAATATCAATTATGTATATTATTACACTATTCATTTTATTGAATTTAAATAAACTCTAAACTGATATATAACATCAAAAAAACCATTTAATGGACTTAATAAATGTCATGGTCACCTATAAGTTTTTTGGATGGCCTCAATGTAGAGACCCGAAACTTGACGTACATGAACATTACATTACATTTACGGAATACTTAATACATAACAAAAATAGACACACAAGGATCGTAATAGTTTAGTGTCTTTGGAAACTCGGAATATAAATATCTAATCATGTTGAAAAATCTTCAACATCTCCCATAAGGATCTTCCCCTTTTTGTTTCCTTACCTAAAACCTTTCTTTAAATCCAGGTGAAAAGAAAACATATAAATGGTAAGCTCAAATGCTCAGTAATGGTAAGCATAGAGAACATAAAACAATCCTTAGAAATTTGAATTTAAAAAACATGAGCATAAAATCTAAACATCATAATCTTGAGCAATGACATAAAACATGGCAGTACATAAGGTATAGATCATGAAGAAACATTAATCATGATAAATTAGCATGGGAATAAAACATGTACTTTTGGCATCCATTAAGCACATGTAATGTTTTCCATAGGAGACAAGGCATTTCTGTCAAGACCATCTTAGTGGACAAAGTCCCTTTTTGAATCGAGTTCACTCCTCATTCCAGTCCTGTAATACTGAACTAGATTAACTTACCGTTCCAGCCATGTCTATCTCATGAGATATAAATCTTTAACCAATGCATTGGAGGGAGATATAGGTCCCACCCATCTCATAAGGAAATCATTCTTACTTGTGCAACAAAATAAACATACATCATTCATAAAAACCCAATATATAAAATGGGTTTCATAAACATCATCCAATCATCACATAATCCATATAAAAGAAATAGATATCATTTCATATTAAGAAAATTGAATCCATGTAAATCATAGAGACATTATACTTGAAACATACACATATGAAATAATGTCATCTTAGATAAAAAATGTTTTTGATAAAACACTTGAAATGAATTCTTAAGGAAAATATCCTTTTTTCTTCAAAATCAATTTCTTTTCAAAAAAAATCATGCAATTTTAAAAGTAAAATATTTTGTTGAAAATAGTCATGAAATATTTTGGAGGATGCTTCATGAATATAAGGCTTTATAACACCATAAAAATCCGTTCGTGCTGTATAAGTTAAAAAAACATTCTTCTTGTACTATTATCGGAAAAGTCAAAAAGTACCTCAGAACATAAACAAAAGAAATATTACTTACATACCATGTAGTAAAAGTCAATAATGTGTAAAAAGGATGAAAACACTTTTATAAAACATGGGCATGGATGATAGAAATAACCCCAGTAAATACTTACGAATAAGAAATCTCAGATAAAAATGAGATTTGCAAAATTATCCCTTACCTTAGGTCTGATATGCTTCGTACGTATCCAATTATCCTATATAATGATTTAAATAATGTCATTGACTTATTACAGAATCATATTCATTGTTATTACATCATATATGGTTCACTTATGACTTTATATTACCCGTTCTTTTGTAAATTCAAGTTAAAGTAGAGTTTTGGGTAAAATGGTTTCATTTGTCATTCGTGTTTTAAATTGTAATTATTCATATGATTACTTAGATCATGATTACTTACATCCAGAATGGAAAACATGATTTATATATAATATATATTCAGAATATATATATAATGGATCGATGAATGGAACGAAATACAGCGTTCATAGAGACGGTAGGCCGTACGTACGCATGAACGCTGTTTTCGTTTCCTTATTGAATTGAATGGAATTAAGTAGATGATGTGAATATATATATATATACATAAATCCAGTAGCATTATTATTTCATATATTTCATGATTACTTATTATATATACTTTATAATCATTCTTGAATGGTTATCATGGAGAGTGAATCTCATCGCGTCGTGGAGACGGTATTCCGTACGTACGCACGAGCGATGATATCATTCCCATGATCGTGTAATTATATTAAAGTGTGTGTGTAATATTACAGAATAAATATCACTTTAAAATAATCATATATATTCATTACTTTCACCATTATACCCATCCATGTATGGTGCTGGTAGAAATTAGATTACACCATGGCGTGGAGACGATATTCCGTACGTACGCACGCGCGGTGATTTCATTTTCCTAAGGATGGATAGATGGTGAAATATAGTTGTTTCATACATATATTAACATATCAGTATATGAGTGATACTGATGTTATTACCTCACAACGAAACAACTAAAAAAGAAGAGGTTGAAGAATAAATAAATTTGAAAAAATCGGTAATAGACATTACCTCTTCTTTGAAGCGCCTCTTTGAGACCTCCTCTAAGGTTACTAAAATTGGTCTTTGAAGAAGACCAGAACCTATAGGATTTATCTAGGGAAGTGTAGAAGATAATTTGTCAGGTATTGGCCGAGCTTGAAGGCTCAAAGTGGTGTGAGGAAGAGAGGGAGGAGATGCCCTTTTATAAGGGAGGAGAGGGGCACCTTTGGAACAACTAAAAATATTATTTTATTATAAAGTAATATTCGGTTTTTAATAGATCAAATTTGATTTATTTCGAAGATAATGTGGGTATAGGTCTAAATAATCTCATCCAATTAAATTTATAAAAGTTTAGGTTTCTATTTTAACCTAATCATTTATATTTAACCTTACGATAAATAATTTTACTTTTACTGTGTCTTCTTGTTTTCACACAAAATAAGGTTAATAAACTTAATATAAAAAGCCAAACGAACCCCAAGTTGTTTATTATTAATATATATAACCTTATATAAGTCATTTTGCCGAACCATAGATTTTTAGGAATATAATAACAATTAATAATATAATATTTGTTTTAAAAACTATTTTATGTCAATTTTGACACTATTTGGTAATTGATTTTTTTGTAAATCATAACAGAATGATTAGTTCGAAATAAATTAATTAAATCAATAAAGACATGTCATATTAACATATAAAATTATTTTAATTCATAAAAAGTCTCAAATTACATTTATTTGGGTATTTATAACATCAATTATGTAAATATTTCGTTAATAAGATAATTACTGCATCATCGTTGTATCATAAATAAATTAAACTATTTAAAGTCTAAAAATTAAAAATAAAATATAATTAAGTAGGAAATCTTTTTAATATTTCTAATTAATTTTTATAGTCAAATTTAGCTTATGTATAACCCTATATTATTATTCATTTACTTATTAAACATTGATTTTAACTATTTTAACCCTTCTTTAAATAAACTAATATTAAATGTCCTAATCTAATCCAAGTGGGACTAAATGGTCATATTTTATTTCTAAGGTTTTTTATGGTCGAATTACACATATCCAATATAATTAAGATATGTGTTAGGGTAATAATAATATCATTTTTACCCTTAATTACCCTATTTATTTTTAAGTGTGGTAAAAAAAAGTAAAAAATTACTATTCACCAAAAATTATTTTCATCTCATTTAACCAAATTTTAGTCCATGAAATTAACCATGTATCTCGGGTTTTCAAAATTACACTAACAGAAGTGGTAAAATTATGTTTTATGAAAAATTCAGTTTTTTTAACTACCACTTAGTGGTTTCATTATTCATCAAAAAATGAAAGTTTCCAGAAAAATACCAAAAATTATGACTAAGCTATATTTGATATTATAAATTCAAAAATGATGTCTATTTTACCAAATTCAAATTATATTAGTTACATTATCTAATTTAAAAAATTAATTCTCGTCGTCAAAACAAATCGTGTGTTTTTAAGAAACAATAACTATCAGAAGATTGATACTTGTTTATATCCAATTTCAAAGTGAAATTAATTCCAATGAGCTACATTGGATTCAATGGTAGAAATATATTCTAATTACACTTTAAACCCAATTATAAAGATAATCTGACCATATAAATTATTGCGATTAAAAAAGTTGTTTTTAATTAAAATATAGCGTGTTTTTACTATTCATTACAATATGAAAGTTATCAGAATAATATGAAAAATTTATACAAAGTAATTTTTATACACGAATTCCAAGGAAGAATTATATTTTGACAAATTGAACGTATAGACATGTCAAAAACATGATTTACGGTGGCTGCGCCACCAAAAGGTCCCAAAACTACATTTTTTGAAAAATAATTATTTTACTCGAAAAATTGATTTTATTCTCATACCATGTTATAGAAAATATGTCAGATGAATATTAATGTTATAAAATTCAAAATTTAGTTGATAATATTCATAATGACTAGTTCATAATAATATTATAACTATATATCGTTGTTTAGTAAATCTTGGTATTGCGTAGAACACACGCTATCGAGGAATGTCGCGATTGCGTGTAATGCAGGCCACGTCAGGGTTGTGTGTTGTGCAAGAGTCCTCTGTTGTTTCATATAATATAATCCAACCATATTTCATTTATACATTTAACATATATATATACACACTATCAAAATTTTGTGTAACATGATCCCAGAATAGTGTTGTGTATACTGCAAACTCATACGGTGTTGCGTGTAGCATAAGGTAATCTTATTGTAGCATGCAACACAAGACATAAATGATATTAAAAGAATATTTTTCATAAAATCTCAGGGTGTTACATTCTACCCCCCTTAAAATGAATTTTTCCCTCGAAATTTGTCGGGGTTATAAATGGTTTACTACTCGAAAGTTTGTTTAATAGAGACCCACAATGTAAAAAGGTACACCAAAACTTGCCTTTAAAAACTAAAGTATGAAATGTAATGGTTACCCAAATAAACTCATCACTGGGTTTACACATAGGAGATCATAGGTGAAAATATAGATATGGAAGAGAAACCTAACCATCATGTTCTGATGGAGAGTGGTAGAAAACATGGCTATGAAAAAGCCAACAATCACAAAGCTATAGATTTTTTATGATCTAAGGTACCATCCTATTCATCAGATATAAGGGAACGAGGACAACATTTTTGTTTTTAGAGATCATTTCCCTAAAGTTGATGAATTAAAAGAAATACTTACATGATTTTGTTACAATCTCACTATTGTTCGTGAATTGAACAATTTCCACTTCATCCCTTAATGAAATGAAGTTGAATTTGTTATTTGTGATGTGTTAGCAGATCATGTGATAGAATGATGGGCCATTCAATCTGTTTCAAACAAAAGGTTAGCAAAAGTTATAAGTCCATATTATCGTTAGATTAATCGTATATGGTTCCAAAAATGAACTTATACTTCATATATCATACCACATAATAAAATAAAACTAGTTTCTACTAACCAGGGACTTCCTGTAGTCCATTGGTAGGTGATAAAGGCCAGTCGCACTTCGGTTGTGGGTTCGATTCCCAGAGCCTTGTCCGACGCGATGGGCTATCGCCCGTCCCCCAGGTTGTCCTTTTTCTAAAATTACATTACTATAACATCCCATCAATAATATCGAAAAAAGTCTTATCTTTAAACAATACTAACTTATGTCCAACATAATCCATTCCAATCTTTAGGCTTATCTAAAATACTTCGGTCTATGCTCATAGTATAAAGAGAATTATTACTTGAAATGTCACATAACAATGACGTGAACGACATCATTTATCCCCCATATATCATAAGATATATCTTGTTGAATACCTTATTCATGTATTCTCTTGAAGAATTAATACCCATTGATCCTTAGTGAAAACATGAATGTAGTTAAAAGTTAACACTTTACTCATACCAAAATACTAAAAATTATATCTACTAAAAACATGATATTACCTAGTACTTATATCAATCATGAGTTCATGAATACAATCAAACATCTCATTATCATTTTATTCCTTCATTATGCGCATATAGTCTACTTTCCAAAAATATCTGAATAACCTTCCATGGTTAATGGTACCATTCAACATATACTTTCAAATACATTTAGGAAAATCAATAGGGTAACAATCCTTAGATGATTCTTTATTCCATAGTACCATTAACTAGACAACATAACTCTCGATAAACATACAATCATTCCAATACCTTCTAAAAAAACTGACTGAGCTTCAACACTTCTTTTAGCTCATATATCATTTGTAGTCTCCTCATCATCATCCACATAAATACTACCCATATGACCATGCTGATTCTCTTCATGAGATTTTCCATTAGGGATTTGGTTTGCATAATGCCCGTACATTCCACATTTAAAACATCTAATCATTGTTGATGTCGTAGCAATACCATTATCCTTGTCTGTGGTGTTAACTGAACCTTTTCCTTTGCACTTACTAGCTTTGTGTTCTTCTTTTCCACACCCAAATCATCTTCCAATTCCTTTGAAACATTTTCCTTGATGCCTCTTCCCACATGATTTACATAGGGGATGTTGAAATTTCTTTCCTCTATGATCATCATGAAACTCCATCTTTCTGTTATTATCTGAGTCGGGAAACTTACCAAAGTTGAGATTATTGATCATATTATGAGATTTATGATTAGGCATAATAACGACGTTTGGACTTCCATATCCCGTTTAATTTGGTTTCTCATGAAGAATATCATTCAATTGTCTGTCATATCCTCCATTATCGTGAATCTTCCTATTTCCAGCCATTTTCTAAAACCCAAAAAGATTAGTGTGAGAGGAAAAATCATTCTAGGGAAAACAACATAGAAAAGGGGGAGTACCTTCAATATCTAACATCTTAGGATAAATTATAAGATCGTTACCGTAGTTCTAGGACTATATCTTATTCATATACTTATCCTTAGGGACATCCCTATACATACCTTAGAAATATCTCTAGGGATCTCACTAATGTTTTCGCATCCTAATTTCCAAAGGTTAATTAAACCTTTACTCTGATACCAACTGTAGAGATCCAAAGCTTGATGTACATGGAAATTACATTACTTTGGAAGAATACTTAATACAAAACAAAAACAGACACACAAGGACCGTAATAGTTTAGTGTCTTTCAAAACTTGGAATATTAACATCTAATCATGTTGAAAGATCTTCAACATCTCCCATGACGATCTTCCCCTTTTCATTTCCTTACCTATTTTTTTTAAATCATTGAGAAAAGAAAACATATAAAGGGTGAGCTCAAATTCTCAGTAAGGGTAAGCATAGAGAACATAAAACAATCCATAGACATTTGAATGTAAAAAAATACGAGCATAAAATCTAAACATCAAAATCAGGAGAAATGACATAAAACATGGTAGTACATAAGGCATAGATCATCAAGAAATATTAATCATGATAAATTAGCATGGGAATAAAACATGTAATTGTGGGATTCATTAAGCACATGTAATGATTTCCATAGTAGCCAAGGCATTGCTATCAAGACCATCTTAGTGGACAAAGTCCCTTTCTGAATCGAGTTCACTCCTCATTCCAGTCCTGTAATACTGAACCGGATTAACTTACCATTCCATCCATGTCTATCTCATGAGATATAAATCATTACCCAATGAATTTGAGGGAGATATAGGTCCCACCCATCTCATAATGAAATCATTCTTACATGTGCCACAAAATAAACATAACTCATTCATAAAAACCCAATAAATAAAATGGGTTTCATAAACATAATCCCATCATCACATAATCCATATAAAAGAAATGGATATCATTTCATAATAATAAAAGTGAAACCATGTAAATCATAGAGAGATTATACTTGAAACATACACATATGAAATAATGTCATCTTATATGAAAAATGGTTTTGATAAAACAATTGAAAATAATTCTTGAGGAAAATACCCTTTTTCTTCAAAATCAATTTAGTTTCACAAATCATCATGCAATTTTAAAAGAAAATATTTTTTTGAAAATAGTCATTAAATATTTTGGAGGAAGCTTCATGAAAATATGGCTTTATAAACCCGTAAAAATTCTGTTCGTTCCGTATAAGTTAAAAAACATTCTTCTCGTACTTTTTCCGGAAATGTCAAAAAGTACCTCGTAATGTAAACAAAAGGAATATTCCTTACATACCATGTAGTAAAAGTCAAGAATGGGTAAAATTTTTGAATCACTTTTATAAAACATGGACATGGATGATAGAAATAACCCCAGTAAATACTTACGAATAAGCAATCGCGGAAAAAAATGAGATTTGCAAAATTATCCCTTACCTTAGATCCGATATGCTTTTTACGTATCAAAACCTCCTGTATAATGATTTAAATAATGTCATTGACTTATTACAGAATCATATTCATTGTTATTATATCATATATGGTTCACTTATGACTTTATATTACCCGTTCTTTTGTAAATTAATGTTAAAGTAGCATTTTGGGTAAAATCATTTCATTTGTCATTCGTGTTTTAACTTGTAATTATTCATATGATTAAATAGATCATGATTACTTACATACAGAATGTAAAAAATAACTTATATATAATATATATTCATAATATAAATATAATGGATCGATAAATGGAATTAAATACAGCGTTCATGGAGACCGTAGGCCGTAGGTACGCACGAACGCTGTTTTCGTTTCCTTATTGAATTGAATGGAATTAAGTAGATGACATGAATATATATATAAATAAATCCAGTAGAATTATTATGTCATATATTTGATGAATACTTATTATATATACTTTATAATTATTCTTTAATGGTTATCATGGAGAGTGAATCTCATCGCGTGGTGGAGACGGTATTCCATACATACACACGAGCGATGATATCATTCCCATGATCATGGAAATGTATTAAAGTTTATGTATAATATTAAAGAATCAATATCACTTTAAAATAATCATATATATTCATTAGTTTCACCATTATACGCATCCATATAAGGTGGTGGTTGAAATTAGATTACACCACGGCAAGGAGACGGTATTCCGTACATACGCACACATGGTAATTTCATTTTCCATAGGATGGATAGATGGTGAAATATGGTTGTTTCATAATTATAATAACATATCAGTATATGAGTGATACTGATGTTATTACCTCATAAGGAAATAGCTAAAAAAGAAGAAGTGGAAGAAGAAATAAAGATGAAAGAATCGGTAACAGACATTACCTCTTCTTTGAAGCGCCTCTTTGAGACCTCCTCTTAGGGTACTAAAATTTGTCTTTGAAGAAGATAAGGACATCTAGGATGTTTCTAGGGAAGTGGAGATGAGAATTTGTCAGGGTTTTTCCGAGCTTGAGAGCTCAAAGTGGTGTGAGGAAGAGAGGGAGGAGGTGCCCTTTTATAAGGGAGGAGAGGGGCACCTTTGGAAAAACTAAAAATATTATTTTATTAAAAAATAATATTCTGTTTTTAATAGATAAAAATTGATTTATTTAGAATCTAATGTGGGGATGGGTCGAAACCTATCATCCAATAAAATTTAGACAGGTTTAGGATTCTATTTTAACCTTATCATTTAGATTTAACCTTAAGATAAATAATTTTACTTTTACACTCTCTTCATGTTTTCTTACACTATAATGTTAATGAACTTACTATAAAAAGCCAAACGAACCCAAAGTTGTTTATTATTAATATATATAACCATATCTAAGTCATTTGGCTGAAATTCAGATTTTTAAGAATATAATAACAATTAATAATATAATATTTATTTTAAAAACTATTTTATGACAATTTTGACACTATTTGGTAATTGATTTTATTTGTAAATCATAAAAAAAAATTAGTTCGAACTAAATTAATTAAATAAATACAAACATGTAATATTTCCATTTAAAATTATTTTAATTCATAAAAAGTCTCAAATTAAATTTATTTGGGTATTTATAACATCAATTATGTTAATATTTTGTTAATAAGATAATTACTGCATCTTCATTGTATCCTAAATAAATTAAATTATTTAAAGTCTAAAAAATACAAATAAAATATAATTATGTATGAAATATTTTTATATTTCTAATTAATATTTATAGTCAAATTTATCTTCTGTATATCCCTATATTAAAAATTATTTACTTATTAAACTTTGATTTTAACTATATTAACCCTTCTTTAAATAAATTAATATTAAATGTCCTAATCTAATCCAAGTGGGCCTAAATGGTCATATTTTATTCCTAAGGTTGTTTTTGGTCGAATTAAACTTATCCAATAGAGTTAGGACATTTTTTAGGGAAATAATAATATCATTTTTACCCTTAATTACCCTATTTACTTTTAACTGTGGTAAAAAAAGTAAAAAGTTATTGTTCACCAAAAATTATTTCCATCTCATTGAACCACATTTTAGTCTTTTATATTATCTGTGTCTCTCGGATTTTTGAAATTCCATTCACAGAAGTGGAAAAATTAAGATTTATAATAAATTCTGTTTTTTTAACTACCAATTAGTTGTTTCACTATTCATCAAAAAATGAAACTTTCCAGAAAAATACAAAAAATTAGGCCTAAGCTATATTTGAAATTATAAATTAAAAAATGATGTCTATTATACGAAATTCAAAACATATTAGTTACATTAAGTAATTTAAAATTTAATTCCCGTCGTCAAAACAAATCGCGTCTTTTTAAGAAACAATGACTATCAAAAGATTGATTCTTGTTTATATCCAATTTCAAAGTGAAATTAATTAAAATGACCAACATTGTATTAAATGGTAAAAATATATTCTAATTACACTTTAAACCCAATTAAAAAGATAATATAACCATATAAATGATTGCGATGAAAAAAGTTGTTTTTTATTAAAATATAGCGTGTTTTTAGTATTCATTAAAATATGAAAGTTACATAATAATATGAAAATTTTATCCAAACTAAATTTTTATACCCTGATTCCACGGAAAATTTTATTTTGTCAAATTGAACTTATAGACATGTCAAAAACAGGATTTAAGGTGGGTGCGCCATCAAAAGGTGGCAGAACTACATTTTTTGAAAAATACTTATTTTACTCGAAAAATTGATTTTATTCTCATACCATGTTCTAGAAAATGTGTAAGATGAATAATAATGTTATAAAATTCAAAATGTAGTGGATACTATTCATAACGGCTCGTTCATAATAATATTATAACTATATATCGTTGTTTAGTGAAGCCTGGTATTGCGTACAACACAGGCTATCGAGGAATGTCGTGGTTGCGTGTAATGCAGGCCAAGTTAGGGTTGCGTGTTGTGCAAGACTCCTACGTTGTTTCATATAACAGAATCCAACCATATTTCATTTATACATTGAATATATATATATATACACACACTCTCAAAACTGTGTGTAACATGATCCATGAATAGTGTTGTGTATACTGCAAGTTCATACGGTGTTTCGTGTAGCGCAAAGTGATCTTCTTGTAGCATGCAACACAAGACATCGATGATATTAAAATAATATTTTTCATAAAATATCGGGTTGTTACACTGAAATATTTTATTTTATATTTATTTTAATATTATTTGTATAATTTATTTGATTATTTCATTGATCAATCAATTATTGTGTCAACATTGTGTCATAATTGAATTTAATTATTGAGTTTTTTAAAATTATAATTAAATTGCCATGATGCAAGTAGTCTATTTAACATTATAATTACTTTTAATAGTCTATGTGATCATTGATAGAATGAAATATTAATTTTTTAGTATGAAGATACATGATTATGACCTATTTTCATTAGCAATAAATTAAATTTTATAAATGTCATAATCACACAAAAGTGTCATCCAATGGGAAAATATTCATCCCAATGATTTTATGGGTTTTCCATAACTCATACAATAATATTAGAAATAATGTTAGGGTATTTTTATATTATTATAATTTTATTTATACCCTTAATTACCCTCTTTCCCTTCAATTGAGGTAAATTAATTAAATAATTAATGATACTATTAATAGTTTTAAAAAATAACTGGGACTAATCAAATAATATGAACATTATAATTACAAATATAGAATACATTTTTCAAAATTTAAAATAGAGAATTATAAAAAATAAATTTATATAATAATCTCGTTGATGGAATATAAAACTTTTTTTATGTAAAACGTTCAAAAGTTATCATAGTTTTTATATTCAATTTCCTACTAAAATTGATTCCAATTTCAAAAATTATATTAAATGATAAAAATATAAATTTATTATACATTAGAAAATTTAAATGGATAATCTAATTATATAAATAAATTATAAGAAACACCAGTTTTGAATTTAAATGCAGTATCTTTCATTTTCCATTAAAATATGAATTCTATTAGAAAAAACAAAATATTCAAGAAAATATAAAATTATGTCTCTCTTAAAAATAATAAGATTATTTTTTCCAATATAACATATTTATGTTAAGGAAATATTTATGAAATTTTTTCTCCATGAAAACATTGTAAAACTACCTTTTAAACAGATTAGAATATTTTTGGCTTAAAATTTATTTTATTCAAATTTTAATGCTTTAATTTCAATTAGATAAAAAACTAAAAAAATAACATAATATATATAGTTTATTTCATTCCCTCTAACACCATGAGTATTCTATAACTAAAACTAAATAAATTATACTGAAAATGTATTATTTTTCGTTATAACTCATTCTTATGTAAAACAAATGATTTTAATGAAACTCATTGTTGTGTGTCGAGTATGCTATTATAAATAGTATCTCTGTTAAGGAATAACTAATATCTAATTTATAAATATTAATAGATATGAAAATGTATTATTCGAAAATTACCTATACTATTACATCCTTCCCTCCTTTTAAAAATTAAATCCTTACAATTTTTTGACAAATAAAATAAGTGGGGGTGTTTTTATTTCATACAATTTTCAGATTTCCATACTTCCTCTTCAACCATATAAATTTTACATAAAACCATAACTTGATAAATCCCAAAATTCCCAAACACATTCTCTCTATGGTCAAGAATCAGGATTACTTATTTCTCATAATAAATATTCTCTTCTAACCTAACTACTTCTAGACTCAAAAATAGGAGATGGATCTATAATATAATTTCATAACATTGAAACATTTAAAAAATTCTGTAATTGGGATAAACATGGATTACAAAACACTCTATAGGAAACTGTTCCAACTTTATTCCGGACTTCCTAGGGTCTAATGAACCATGATTCAGCATCCCTTTCTCACCAAAACACGTCACACTTTTTTATATATAACTATTAAGAAAGACAAGATCAACTACCTCAAAAGATTGATCCTTTCTCCGGTTATCCTTATATCCTTTCTACATGTTATGAGATGTCCTCTGTGTTTCTTAATCAACTAATCTATTTATACTATATAATCTACCAACTCCTTCCACATCAACTTCTATTCACCCACTTCATCTCTCAAAGTTGGATTTAGACACTATAATCCATATAATACCACAAATAGCACCATCTGTGTGTTGTATTAAAAACAATGATTATAATCAAAGTCACCCAAATATATTTTTTCTCAAATTACATAGTTATCCATTGAACATGCTTGTATGATGTCCTCAAATGTCTGAATTTTGCGTTCGGCCTACCCATATTGTTGAGGATAAAAAGCTATACTGAAATCATAATACAGTACCAAACAATTTTTTAAGGCCTTTCCAAATGATAAAAGTGATACTTGGAACATTAACAGATACAGTGGAGAGTGTAAATACATGTCACATTTCCATCACTTTAATTACAATCAAGAAATTTGAACTAGAGATAGAGTGTCTTGAATTGTAATAAAACAAAAATATTTATTCAATCGATCCACAAAAACACCTATCTCATTGTTATCTCAAGAAGTATTTGGTAATTCCACTGCGAAATCCATTGGTATATTTTCCCATTAACACTCTATAATTGTAAATGGATGAGGCATCCCATATAGAAACATCTAAACTGCTTTAATATATAGACATATCAAATATCTTTGGGTAAAGTCAGCAATTAGAATTTAATTCCATCCAACTATTAATACGCCTGAAACAATCAATACATCTTAGTACTGCCTTGATGAACTGAAAATGGAGAACAATGAGCTTTACATGACAAATATATCTTTAAATGTGAAGCACTCGGCACACATATTCTATTTCAAGACCTCAAACAAAGCCTTTATCAATGTTAAATTTTGGTAATTTACCTTTTTGTACCAATTCGTCCTTTTTCATCATCTCATTGTATTCCTTATATGATTTATTAAATCTCTCTAATAGATATGATTTTACTAAATCCTTGAAAAAATAGTGTAATTTCATAATCCAATGAATTTCCAGGAAAAATTCATAAAATCATTAACCAAAGGACCGCATTCCAAACATTGCACGGTTAATGTAGAATTACTTATTTTGACTCAATAAATCATCATTTTTATTTTATTTTGGGTATGGTAATGAATCAATAAATCATAATCCTTTATTAATTCTTTCCATCTCCTATATCTCATGTTCAATTATTTCCATGATAATATATACTTCAAACTTCTGTGATCAGTATACATTTTAGAATTTACATCATTCAAATGATTCCTCCAAATTTTTTATAAAAAAATAGTAGATAATTACAAATCATAAATATCGTATTTAATATAATGAGGTTTCAACTGAAATGAAGCATAAGAAATTATTTAGTAATTCTTTATTTTAACACAACACTGTACATTCAATTAAGCATCAGTGTATATAACAAATTCACTATTACTGGAAGGAATGGATAAATCATGAGAATTTTCCAATCTTCTTTTATCTTTCAAAAGATAGTCATCACATTATTTTATCCAGATGAACTTCACTCCCTTATGCGTTATCGTAGTTAGTGGGATATATAAATGAAAAAAATATTTCAAAAAAAAATCAACAAAAAACTATTAATCCTTGAAAAGTATTTATCTATGTAATATTGGTAGGTATTGGACATCTTAAAATACATCATTTAGATGGGTACAATGTTATTGCATCTTTAGAAACAATATGAACATTGAAATAAATACGATGCCATAAAAATTCACTTTTATTAAACATTCCATATATATTATATTATTTTATGGTTTTCAAAATAATCCATCACGAACTTTCATGTTTATTATAACTTCTAGAATGTACCAAAATATCATCTATAATCACAACCACAAACTGATAAAAAAAACGATTAAAGACTCTATTAATGTTATTAATTAATAAAATACAAGAATTATATAACCCGAAAGGTGTAACAAAATACTCATAATTTGAATATATCATACCGAATGATATCTTTAGAATGTCATCCTTATTAACCTTTAACATATGGTACCCATACCTCAAGTCAATCTTTGAAAAATAATAAGCTCCCTTGAGATAATCAATAAAATCATTTATATGAGGAAAATGATACTTGGTCTTAATATTGATTTTATTCAAGTATAATTTTTCGATAAAATGTCCTATATTACCATATTTCTTTTTCACAAAGAATACATGAGAACCCCATGGTGTAGTGCAAGGTATAATAAAACCCTTACCCTAAATTTTTTATCGATTTTTCCAATTCCACAATATATACATGGTACAATCAATATGGGGGTTTATAAAGAGTATTAGAATCAAGAAAAATTTCATTAGAAAAATAAACCACTAGATTAGGAATAATATCAATAAATTCATTAGGAAAAACAAATGTGAATTCATTCACTATTGAAATGTGACTAATGAACGATATTTAATTCTTTTTAGCAACATGAGATAGATAATGTTAACATCTATTTTTAATCAATTTGTCAGCTTCTTGTTTTTTATCAAAGGTATAAAATCATTGAATAAAACATTCTTGGAATTTTAATAAATTTTATCATGATAAAATAGAATTCAATCCATACCCCAAAATTATATCAAATTCTACTGTGGAATGTCTAATAAGATTTTTATGAAACACCATCCCAATAATGATAATGTAAATATAACAATAAATATTTTTTGATTTAATAAATCCACCAGGTGTTTTTACCAATTGTTTGATATCAAATTCACAATGATATATTTCTAATTTAAATTTAATTATATCATAAATAAATGATTGTGATGAACCATAGTAAGAAAAAGTATTGTCATACTTTGAAAAATCCTATAACATACCTATCAACACTACATTTGATGGTCCCATATCAATCGTAGTGGTATAAAAGGATTCTTCCACACCCTTCTGCTTTTGATCATGAATGTTTTCACATTGTAAAATCAACTTTGGAAACACAATGGGATAATTCCCTAACTCATAATCATCTCTTTTATAGTTAGAATCAATATTTCTATTATTACCATATTAGATGTTATTCCTATACTTTGAGAGACATTCTCCAGAATTTTTTAACCAAATTTCTCACATGATCGAAATTTAGTTTTCTTACATCTGAAACGCTTTGATAAATTCATTCCAATTTCTTGGAAACTACATTTCTTCTTTTTTCATACTCTCATGGAAGAAATGATACAAAAAAATCCCATTTCTACCTTATAATCACATCAGACAAGTATCTTATATATTTTTAACTCACAAGAACTAATTCCCATCAATATTTCAGCTTTAATACACATTTAAACTGATATATCTAACTATCAATATCGTAGATAAAATTTGGGATGTACCTTGACAAACAGGGAAACTTTTCTTCATATATAGCCACCAAATCATCTTTATTTTTTTAAATTCAGGGAATTTCTTTTTCATACTGTCTTGAAAATCCTTATGAAATTATTTCTCAAGGAATATACTCTTAAATTCATCCCATTCCATATTATTAATTTCTTCACATTACCATGTGTATTTAACAACTGACCACCATTGATTAGACTCACCTTCAAGACGATAAATAGAAATATTAGCATTTTGATTTTATAAACACCCCAATACATTAAAATTAATTTCTTTTTCTTCCACCCACCCTTTATATTGCAGAGCGTCTGATGATCATCTTAATGATGGGGAACATTGAATTAAGAACAGCTCTACTACTAACATATTCCTCTTTAGATGATTTGGTTGATCTCATGCGTGGACACCACCATGGCTTATCGCCCAAGTCAACTAATCCATCACTACAAAAAATAGTTTAGTTCTAATTCCGAACATATCCCAATACTGATTTGGAATGTTGTTTTCCTTTATATACCATCCTAGTATAAATGCACTGTTTCCTCTTCTAAAAACCATTATAAGCAAAAATATATTAGATTATGCAACATTGTAATATGAAAATCCTATATCATTTCAATTTTATGATAAAGTAAAAATAATTACATATATTTTAATAAAAATATCATAACCCCTAAAGTTTTCTAAACTGACCTATGTTATAAACAGAAAATAAATGGCCTTAATAATTACTTAATCATGAGTTATGTAAGTATGTAAAATTTATTACACATTGAGAATATTTTTAGGTTTATAGATTTAGAGAATTTGTCTATAAATTATACATTAAAACATAAATATAACAAAGTAGACACATCAAATAAATATAAATTTTTTAAAAAAGAAACTATTAAAAGGAAACATGGATTTGTTTTGTGTTCATACATCATAACTCCTCATTGATCCCATAATTATCTTTATTCTTCTTTAAATGTTGAGAAAAAACATTTCCAAATAAGGGATGAGAATAAAAAGCATAGTAAAGGAATATATAAAGAAGTAAAACTATTAGTCTTGGTAAAACATGTTAACCATGAATGATTTATCATAAAGTATTAATTTTCACATTTAAGAATTAATAAATAATATTCACTGTATATAATATAATTATATAAAGATTTTTTAATCGAATGATTACCTTTAAACTCAAATAAATAACAGGAAACATATAATGGTTATTTGGGAAATATTCATACTTCAATGGAATAACCATAAGTTTGATTTCCAAACATATCTCTAAATTTAAAATCCATAAAACCGACTTCTATACCCAACACATTTATGTTTATAATGTTACCACTAATTATTGGATTATATGAAACCACATATCTATGATTTATCATGTAAAACCCATATTTGTATTATCACGTAACCACATGTCATTGTTTTATGTACCATAATATGATCATAAGAAATAAAATATCTTAATTATCAACATTTCTCTCATAAAATTTCATTTTCAATCATAGGAAATCATTTCCAGATATTAAAATAGTCCATCCAAATTAAAATTCATTTTCAATACCTAAAAACCTAAAAATGAAATTATGTATTTTTTCTGATTTAAAAAGAATAAAATTATAGATGAATCTAAATATCAAAATAGCAGTTATGTCGATGTAGATGTTGTTGTCGCTAAATAAATTTTTTTAAAATTACTTTTTTTTATATTAAACAATACTTCTTATAAAAATAATACTTCTGAGAACATTGGAATTTATTAAATATAAAAGGAGTTGATTATGAACATTATAAAATAAGTTCATATATAACAAAGAAAATTGACTCAATGAAATGAGATTGAGATGAATACCCAAACAAGAGTTCCACTCATCGCGCACAATCGTTATATTCCACTTCATCAGCTGATCACCCTTGAAGAACACCATAAAACCTTTATGGAAGGTGTTATTCCTAAAATAAGTCTTCATAAATGAGGATAGTTCTTCTAGTAAGGGCATTGGAAGATCATGGATGATCCAAATTTCTTTGTATGTGTGTGTGTCAGATAAGAGTTGGTACCTTTTTATAAGAGATGGAAGAGGTGCCTTTGGAAACTCTTAAAATATTAAATAAATGTAATTTATTTTATTAATCCAAATGACTCAATAATGAGATAATTAGAATATAAGTTTATTATAGTTCTAAATCATCTCATACAGTAATTTCTATATAGGTATTGATTTTATATTAAACCTTTTCTTTCCGGTTTACCCATAATTTTTATATTTTTTTAAAATTGTGGAAAACATTTTTAACATCAAGAGGCTATAATTCTTACATATATAGGATAAAATTCCCATAATTGGAATGTTAATTATATTTTCAACCTTATAATATTCACTTCGCTATTTTTAAATATTTTTATTATTTTTATATAATTTAATAATTTATTATTTTTATGAAATATCAGTTATGTATATTTTGGAACATTTTATTTCATCGAAGTTAACTAAAATCCAAACAGAGAGATAACTTATAAAAACCATTTAATATACTTATAACATGTCATAATAAATAATAAAATTTGTCAATGGAATGAAAATTTTCAAATTATATGTATTTTAATATTATTAGTATCATTTATTTGATTCCTCCATAAATAAAAATATCATTTCATCATCACTGTTTGAAATTAAATTAAATTATTTATTTCATAAAAATAATAAATAAATTACCATGATCCGTCAAATATTTTTATCTTTCAAATGAATATTTATAGTCAATGACATAAATTCATATTACCCTATATTAAAATTTGATTATTAAGAATAGACATGATTATAACATATTTTCCTTAAAATGAAATTAAATGTTATATATGTCATAATCACATCCATGTGGCTTCTAAGGGGAACAATTTCAACCCAAGGATTTCTTGGTTGGCCATAAATCATCCAATAATTTTAGGACAAGTTTTATTGAGGTTTTATATCATTATAATATTTTGTTACCTTTAATTACTATATTTAACTTTAACTATAGTAGATAAGATTAATTACTAAAGTTACTATTCATAATGTCCAAAAATAATATTGGCCTATTCACATAATTTAGATCATATAATTCTAAATATGGATCTGTTTTTCCAAATTCAAGCTATATAATTGTCAAAAATTAATTTAAAATTCAACTCTGTTGAGGAAATAAAAAACCATTTTTTTAATTATAACATTCAAAAGTTCACATAGTTTTTATATTCAATTTCAATGTAAGATTGATTCAAAAGACCTAAATTTTATTAAGTGATAATAAATAATTTAATTATAATATAAAATTAATTAAATTTATAATATATCTATATAAATAAATTAGACAAAAAAGCTATGTTGAATTAAAATGTAGTATTTTTCATTATTCATGAAAATGTGAATTTTATGAGAAAAACACCAAAAATTCAAACAATGTAAATTTTTCTGTCCTAAATCCAAATAATAACTTTATTTTGTCATATTTAACATATAAAGTTGTAGGAAACTATATATATAAATGTTTCTCCATCACAAGGTTGTAAAACATCATTTTAAAAATATTAGAGTATATTATGCTGAAATTTGAATATATTTTCATCTTAATACTTTAATATTTATTAGATTAATGTAAAAACATCATATAAATATTTATGGAACCAGTATAGAATTTTATTTTCAATCCCAAAAATAAAAAGTCTATGGGATAACTACCATTTAAAAGAAATACTAACAATGTAATATTTTTCTGTCTAGCACAGTCTTGTGTGCAACATAATATTTTGGAGAAAATGGTTTTTTAGTTTCAAGTATAACACTTTTCATTAAATCATAGTCTTGCTTGAAACATGTGATTTTGGAGTAAATGGGTTTTGAGTTTCATGTACAAATTTGGATATAGAATCCCCATTATGGTAATATTAATATCTATTCCATAAATATTGGTAGTTATAAAAATTTCTTATTCAATAATTAATTGTGATGTTACAGTCTTTACCTAATGTATTAGAGGCTTATAATGGACACACCTTTTATAAAATCATAATCTATTCACATGTACACAACATTATCATGAAAACATTTAACATTTCTATTTAATATGAAATATAAAAAACAATTTAGGGAAATATTAAATCATTATAACCCTAAACTATCCATAGATTGGTTGAGGATGGAATTATAGAATTATATAATAAATTAATGTCATGTTACACTAATGTATGTCAACATAGAAAAAAAAATTTTTAAAGATTACTCTTAATATTTCTTGAAAAACTCCCATTTCATTTTTAAATACCTTATTTTAAATCCCAATACATCAGAAATATTAAGGAATTTATTTTCAATATACTGTGGAATATTATAAAATAATATTGAATGCATTCAGTGATGATGAATATAGGAAAATTCTTTCTTACAGTAATCATTAATAGAAACATTTTTGTCACACTTTATTATAATTAAATTGTTCATAAAATAATGAGAAAATTATTTCATCATTTCTGTAAAAAATTAAATCAATTTATGAACTTAATTTAAAGGATAATTTTTGAATAATAAAAAAATTTAAAATATTTTGTAAGACCAAGAAATTTATTAAAAATGACTTATGATTCAATGATGTAAAAATGTCATCATTGAATAAAAACATTTATTGAACTATTTTTGATTACCAAGGAGTGAATATGGTACCAAAAAATCAAAACTATATAAACATAAGGCATGAATAAAATTTAATTGAGGGTAATAGAAACATATCAAATAATTTCTCACATTGGAAATTCAAGCATAATAAATCTATATTAAAATGATATGGAATCACAAATCCCTTAAATCATTTGTAACTTGTAAATTTTTATCCCAATGAAAGAATAAATTTAATTTAAACATTAAATATCATAAAAATAATTTTATTAAGGACATATCATATTTAATTTTAAGTATATACACCTTGTAAAAGTATATAGGTGTATAACATAGCACACTTCAATAAAAGACAATTTTATTTGATAAGTTATTATATCATTGGTAATTAAGGGATCATAACTAAAAAAAGTATGTACTATATATGGATTTCAAATCCTCATTATTTTATGATAATTATTATCAAATAATTTCATGGGAAGTATATACACCACAATAAATAAATATATAGTGAATATGGATTGTGTTAGAAAAATATAAAAATTATATGAGAATCCCTTAACTCAAGTCATTTTTTCACCGTGCACATTCAAATAAATTATGTAAAAATTATATTTTTACTATAATAATGTTATAGAACCATACTCAAAATATAATACAAAATATTATTTAATTATAAAATCTCATCACAAATATATTAAGCAACAATAATTAAAATCACTATAATGGTAGATAACAACTTATTTTTTCTTGTACAATTTAGTTCGATGTATTTTGTACATCTATATTGGTCATAGTATGATCATCTAAAGAATATTAATCATGAAAAAATTTCAATAATCATTCATAATAAAATAGTTATAGTTAATCATTTAGATTTCTTATTCAAAATTGATTACATCACTTTTTGGAGATGATAGTACATACATATGCAGATGTAATGTTTCTACTTTGAAATGGTTGGAATAAAAGTGTGGTAAATAATAATTTAACATTTAAAAATTATTATTATATTATATATATTATATTTACTAAAAATTATATCTTTATTATCATCCAAATATGTAGGAAATGAAAAATAATCACATATCATTATAGAGGTGGTGGTCTACTTGTACGCACAAGAAACGTTATCAATTTTCAATGGATGGAAATGTATGAAGGTTGAAAATATATTATAATTTGAGTATTATAATTATTTCATAAATATATTATTTAAATTTTAAATATTACAAAATATAAATCCTTTATTTTTTTTATAGAGAATGAATAATTTATTAACATTTGGGCAGTATTCCACATGTACACATGAGAAACATTTTTCATTTCTATTTTGATTGGAATTATGATCAAAATGGTTCAAGAAAAATAATAATTAAACTTTTTATGTTTCTAATAAATAGTTATTTATTATATAATGGATGACATATATTTATAGTAGGTTTCATAATAAATATTTTGAATGTGGTCAGGTAGGTGATTACACATTTTTTGGTATACCTCATTTAGATTCAATCTTATGGACACATGATATGTTATTTTAACAGAACTAAAAACTATTATTCATATATATCATGGTTTATAAGGGAATTATGTGTGGTATTTTCATATAGGTTTCTCAATGTAGTGTAAGGAATATATAGTAGGGGGTTCTTTTATAAGTAGGAAGGGGAACACATGAAAATATTGAAAACATAACACTATTATAAAATAAAATTACATCCATGTAGAACCAAAATTAGATTAATTTTGAATTATATTTGATATTTTATAAATATAATATAATATTATTCAATGAAAATATTTTCTATGTCAATGTAACCCTTATCACTTTATTTCAACCATGCTTTAAACATTTTTATCCTTAACCACGGTAACACATATATCAATCCTTAAGAGTTATAAATTTACATATAAGGTAAAAAATAAAAAAATACATGGGATGAAATTTTCAACCATATCACATCCCACTTCACATATTTTAACTCATTTTTTATTTTTTTAATAAGTTAATAAAATATTATATCATAAAATATCATTAATATCATTTAGGGGACTATTGATATTATTTCACATTAAAAATATAAATAAATAAATGTATATTAATCTAAAACTTCTAAAAAGAAATTATAGTTTTTAATTATGATAAAATATTACTCAAGACACAGTTTCTCCAAAAAAATATTTTACATTTTATAAAATTATATATTAAAATTTTCTAGTACTTGCACTACCACCATGTAAGTGTTTCATAAGAATTTAAGCTAACTATATCATTGTTAATAATTTAAAATAAATTACTATTATAAAAAATATTATTACCAAAAATATACTTTTAGAAACAAATAAAAAAAAATTTATTCCCCTGATTAAACATTATTTTTTGTGAAATAATATAGTGACATTATATATTATTCATAAAATTATATATAAGTAAATACAGAATAAAAATGGAACTAAAATTATATAAAATAAAATATTGGATGATTATGCTAAACACCAACTCAAAAAATATATTAGTGAAATTGTTAGGGTTATTTAAATTTCTTCTTCCATATTTTTAATCATCTCTTCCACATTTTACACATTTTAATAATGTTGGAACATTTTGATCATGTAATTTTTCACAATGAAAAAATATAAAATTGGACCCAATAATAATTTTGGAAATATTATTTACAAATACTGAATTCATTTTTTAATGTTTAATCATTATAAATAGAATAATTTAATTTAATATAAAAAGGTTTAATATAATGAAATAAATTTATTTTAAAAAATAGACTTTATGTTTAAAAGAATTATTATACTAATATCATGTATAATGTCGATACCAAAGTTAAAAATTGAATAATATTTAAAAAAATATAATGAAAAATTAAACTAAAAAAGTATAATTTCAAATAATAGAAAATAATAAAAAGTTACATTATTAAATAATTACTTTTAGTATTACAAAAAATAAACATTTTTATATAATTCCCAAAATTTAAACATATGATAATTTTTTTATGATGATTAAAAAAATTATATTCAATTTATACAATATAATTAAAAAAAATTGAGATATTTATTTGATAATTTTACCCCAAAAATCAATTAAAAAAGATTTTTCTTATGAACAAATATTTCTCATGCGTAAAAAAAATTATAAAATGTTGAGGGATTATTTATTATTTATGATTGAGTGGAATAATTGTGAAATTATTTTATAATGTGGTTAGTAGTATTCATTCCTAAGAATGTAACAAGAAAGTTATAATATATCATGGTCCATTTTCTGCTTGGCTATGTAAGTTAATCATGTAATTGAACACTTATAATTCATATAGATCGAAGTATATTATAATATATTAGAGTTCTAAAATGAGTACTATATTTATAATGTTTCTAGTGGATGGAGATTGGTATGTAGTTTTATTTGACTTTATGAGGATAATTCTTCAATATGTGATAATATAGAAGAATATAGTTAATTTTTATGGGTATAGGTAGTTGAGACACCAAAAGTACAACTATGTGAAAAAATCTATAAATTGTTGAAATAATACTCTCTTTAGAGAAATGGTGACATTACGTAGTTTAAATGTTTTATATATTAAATATAAATCATTTGATCTTTAGGTGTATTTTTCTTAGTGCGATTTCAAAGTGAGGCATAGGTGGTGGTACAAGTTTCTAGAGGAATATATCTTAATGATTCTCTATACTATATGAAAGGGAAATATGGTGGCAGATTCTGTTAGTTGAAAATATTGACCTCATTTGATCGTAGTGATGTTTGTAATGTCGGTAGAAATGAACTTATTCTTAGTGGAAGTATGAGATGTTAATTAATCATAATAAATGGTTTATACCCATCAATTCATTAGTCTGTGAGGGATTCCTAGATAGGACCCTTTGAATTTGAGGTACAATATGATTGGATGACCTCATGAGAGACACTCGATGGATATTATAATGGTGGGGAGATAATTATCCTCTTTCAATAGTGGGCGGTAGTTTTAATTGCACTATGGGATGCGGTGTGAGTGGTTTCCAAACGTCCCCCTTAGCAGAACATCTCTATCTTGTGATTATATACCCAAACCATATGTTTATATATTAGTGTCTATATATAGAGTCTATTTTTTTAATGTAAATTCATGGTGTAAAAAATTTACATAGGGGATGGTGGGGAGACATTTTTCTATAGGCTTCGCTCACAATCTATAATTTTCAATGTTGATTTGGGATGGAATAGAAATAGACTTCATAGTGAGATATCAATATTCTATGAAATCTATATAGTATATCTTGGAGATCCTATAGTTGTTAACAATTGTGTATTAGAGTTTATTGTATGGATTGATACATTTTAACATATAAAAGATAATTATATTTCATGGAGTTCCAGTAAAGATTGTTTCTGAAAAATATTCATAGATCATGACCCAACCGTCAAGGATCATGTTCGAGACTTTTGTGACATAGTAGAAATTATTATTTATATTTTTCCCTTATATTTATATATATAAGGGTCTGGAAAATTGAGGTTCTTAAAGATATATTACACCTTAATTGTAACTTCAATATCGATAGGGAAAACATCAATGTCAAATATTAAGATACCTTACTAGAAATCCCTATCATATATAAATATTTATATATTTGAGTGTAATTAATCATGGGGATAAAGTCAGTGTTTTTTATGAATAAATAGGTTCATTGATCTAGGAATAATTGAGGACAAACTGAAGCAATTAGATGTCTTATACGACCTAAAGATACATAAATTTAGACATGTATGATGGAGACAATGTTTTACTATATATCTATAAACATCATTAATGGTAAATGTTTTATTTGGTAATCCTGATCTTTCCTAGTTTAATAAGGATTTTCCTCATATTTTATAAGGATGGAGCTATTGTGTACCACCTAGCACTACCCTCGCAATTAGATGGGGTGCACGATATCATTCGTGGGTTAAAGATTAAAAGTTACATAAATTAACCAAAAAATATCATCAAATAGGTTAATCTTGAAAACAAGGAGAATACTATGTTCATATACAACCCAATGGTCATCGTGGACTAATAGTACAATACAATTCATGTTAGGGAGATAATTAGTGTGTCTATGTTGTGTAAACACATTAACATTCAAGTAAGTTCAAGGGAGAACAAGAGTCGAATACAAAATTATTACAGTAATCAATTTTTGTATGTTATAATTTATACGGAAATAAAAAAAATTATTTGATGATGTAGTGGAACTAAAAATTTATTTTAAAACATTAAATTATTTTTAATAATATTTTTTATGGAAGGAGCTTAGTCATTTTCCAAAATTTTTATTTCAAAACTTACTTTTTTAAAAATAAATTAATATATTATTTTTAGATGACATTTTGTTGTAATTGGAAAATATATTTTATAACACCCCAATATTTTTTGAAATATTTTCTTTACAAATAAATATTATTTCATTGATGCCTCTATTAAATGGAACAACACTGTCATGAACCGCCGGCTGGGGCCCTTGCTGTGAATACAACAATACCTCCTTCCATAGGCCCGGGGATAACGACTAGCACCAAAGGCGTATTCACTAAAACTAGAAAGACATTGCTTTTATATCCTGTAAACTCACATAAACAAGCACACAACAAGATACGATCATATGAAAACTGTATAGTAAATAGACCGAGTACATTAAGTAATAGGGGACAAAATACAAGTCCAATTGGAAAGTAAAATAAACTGAAAGGTATAAGTAAAATGAAATGGATCCTATCAGTATGGACCCCTAGAGCCTCATGGTCTCACAAAATCCACAAAGGATAAACCCTAAAGCATGAGATCTATTAAAACCCTACTTAGGTATATGCCCAAACATTTACCTATGTTATCAAGTATACCAATATCAAACATGATTAAATGAAAGAGTCCAACTCAAAATATCAAAGCTCAACTGTCCCACAATGAAAGAAATACCACGAAGGTATGTACCACACAGGTATGCCACATAGAAGAATACCACAATGGTATTGACTCATCTCACACCAGGTATATTTTAGGTACAGTAGTAGAGATGATTAGATGCAACTACTAATTCATCTTACTCTGTTAAGATGCATACCCATGAAGGATCCTAAGTCATCTTTAGACCCTTAAAGGATCATATTACATCATCCAACCCACACAGGATCCAAGTACCTTGTCAGACCCACACAGTACCCTAGTACATCTTCAGACCCACATAGGATCGATGTGCATCTTCAGTACATCTTTAGACCCACACAGGATCCTTGTACATCGTTTGTATATTGTCAGACCCACACAGGATCCTAGTACATCTTTAGTGCGCCTTCAGACCCACACATGATCATATTACATCGTCAGTACATCATCAGACCCACACATGATCCTAGTACATAGTCAGTGCATCTACAGACCCACACAGGATCCTAGTACATCATCAGTACGTCGTCAGACACACATATGATCCTAGTATATCGTCAGTAAGTTGTCTGAAACACACAAGATCATATTACATCGCCAGTACATTGTCAAACACACACAGGATCCCAGTACATCATCATTACATCTTCAGACCCATAAATGATCCATGTACATTGCGAGTACGTCGTCAGACGCACAAAGGATCCTAGTACATCTTCAGTATGTCGTTAGACCCACAATTGATCCTAGTACATCATCAGTACGTCATCAGAACTACACAGGATACTAGTACATCATAAGTAGCTCGTCATACTGACACATGATCCTAGTACACCGTCAACCCGTTTTCAAACCCACAAATAATCCTAGTACATCGTAGGTATGTCCTCAGAACCCCACAAGATCCTAGTATATCAACACAGCCAGCTACAGGGTTCCCACACTAATCTCAATTGTCTTCGAGAGGGTCCTCTTTTCATGCCACGAGTCAATACACCAACTATCATGAAGTCATAGTAAGAAGAATCCCAATGTTCTGTCACATCATAGGGGTCTCAACCCAATAGACGGTGCATCAATCGGATGCCCAGTCTGTAAGTTATTAGCATTTTAGTCCTGAGGTCTAGTTGGATTCGTGCTCGATACAACCCGACCAGACCCCAGACATTATCCCAACCTTACGTGGGGTATAACAAAAGGACCGTGTCACTCCATAGGTTCCATATCCATAGGCGGTTCATTAAATTAATCCCCGGTGCCAATATTATGACCAAAATACTGAAAATGGGTCGAAACTGGATCGGGACTAGTCAGACATAGTAGGACTGACCCGAACCGACCCGGCCTGTGCTGGGCAGCCCAACCTGAGTGACCTGCTTGGGGCGGAAGCCTATGGTACAGTGGTGCGGTATGGGGCCCACAAGAACCACGGGGCGGCAGGGCAGCCGCGGTGCCGCGTGATGGCCGCAGTGCATTACGGGGGCCACGGTGCGACACGGGGGCCGCGGTGCGGTGTGGGCGCCACGGGGCGGTGCGACGGTTGTGGTGCAGCGTGGGGGCCCTGGGGCGGTGCGGGGGCCGCAGGGCGATGTGCAGGCGGTGGGGTGGTAGGGAGGCTTTGGTTGCGTCATCGCCTTCGTCATAGCCGGCAGTGTACTAGTTTCCGTATTTGAGTCCCAATGGTTCCATTCGCTGACACCGGTCGCTGCCTTCATCCATTTCTAGAAACACAAAAAAAGTCATGAAACATTGTGTATAGTTCGGGCCATGTTCATTTGGCCTGAACCCTCTTATTTAGGGTGGTAACAAGCGGCTTAATAAATCTAGCATGAAGAACGTCAAACCCTACAACCTCCGATAATGATTATTCCAAAACCCGCAAAAAGAAATCATCTTCGGATCAACTACATAGAGTGTTGATTTGCGTTCTTTATTTTGAAGGGAAGAACATGGGAATAAATAATCACACATAATTAAACCCCAACCATGAAGGTTTGTTTACGGAGGTCACGAGGAAGGAGTCATGTTTTTTGGGATAGTGGCGTCGGCGTTCGTCACATCCGCTCCATACTTCCAAAGTCATCTCGAACATCATCTTCCCTCTTCAATTATGGGGTGTGTTCTCCATTAGAGGATGTGTTTCTCCATTATTCTCGAAATCTTCTCCCTTTTTCCAACAGTCTCCAAAAAATACCAAAAAATGAAATTCCAACTAAAATTAAAATAGGTTTAATTTATGTTGACACCATAATTTAATGACACTATTGATTAAATGGAGAGTATGCATAATTAATTTACTCAATTAAATGGGATGATTAATTAATGGGTAGTTTAGAGGTTTTCTTCATGAAAGTGGCGTGTGGGTGGTCCCCACCACCATGGATTCAAATTATGGGTTTTGGTTAGTCTGGACCCCACCTCTTAACATTTAAATGGGAGGTTTAGTTCTGGTGGTCCCCACCTCTTAACATCCAAATGGGAGTTTCAAATAAATATAAAAATGTTAACCAATTTTTCTTTTTCTTTTTCCACAAAAAATTGAAAATTATCTTTCACCCTCAACCTACCCTGGTCGAGGTAAAAATATCCTTAAGAGAATACCAGTGCATCGAGTTCAACAGTGCTATCAGATTTCAATTCCAAGCACTAGTTCAAAAGTTATCGAAACCCACTTGCATGTTTCTTGAACGTACCCGTAAAAAGGATCATACATTCATTCCGGGCATACAAGGCCTCAGAAACATGCACCATCAATTTCGTAGACTTGTAAAATTCAGATTTAACTAAAAAAATTTACAAGGAATTTCTGGGTCTTTACATTCTCCCCACCTTAGGGCTTTGCATCCTCCAAAGAAACATCACTAAACTAGGAAAACTAGTTGGGGTAATGAGCATGAATATGAGCCTACCTCTCCTAGGTTCTCTCATTGAGGGTCTTATGCTGCCAGTGAACACGCACTAGAGGTATCGACTACCCACGAAGGAAACACTTCTTCTGATCCTCAATTTCCCCTAGAACCTCCAAAAACTCTGCCCCATCATTGATGTCCAGCTCGCTGTGGTCGATGACATGAGACGGTTCGTGCACGTATCTCCTGAGCGGGGATACATTGAAGACTTATTACACCCAATGCAACTAAGGAGGATGTTCTAGGCCATAAGCCACATCACACACTCTGTTGAGGACCTGTAAGGGTCCAATAAACCTCGGAGATAACATTCCGCCCAAGACAAATCTCTACAACCCTCATCGAGGTGAGACCCGTAGAACTACATGGTCTCCATCCTTGAACTCTAGATGTATCTGTCTCCTATCAGCCTAAGAATTATGCCTTCTCGGTGCAGTCTTCATCTTCTCTTGTATGATATGCACCTTCTTCGTGATAACCCATACCATCTCTAGTCCCACGAGTGCTGACTCGCCTGGGTCAGTGCAGCACAAAGGTGATATGCAAGGATGCTAATAAAACTCTCAAAAGGTGTCATCCAATTGGTGGAGTGACAGCTATTGTAGTATGAAAACTCCACCGAAGGCAAGTGATCCTCCCACCTACGACCGAAGTTGAGGATGAAAGCACTTATCATGTCCTCGAGTGTCTGAATGGCCCGATTATCCTAGCCATCCTTATAAGGATATAAGTTCATGCTCAAACAAATTAGTGTCCCAATAACCTCCTACAACCACTACTGGAAATTAGATCTTTCCCAATGCTTCTATACCAACGGTTTGCAAAACCCATTGGTATAGGTCCCCTTTCCCAATGGTTTGGCCAAACCATTGGGAAAGGCCCCCAAATTGGCCACTTTTCCCAACGGATTGGCCAAACCATTGGGAAAGGCCCCCAAATTAGACACTTTTCCCAATGGTTTGGACAAACAGTTGGGAAAGGTGGACCTATCCCAACGGTTTGGCCAAACTGTTGGGGAAGGTCCCCAAATATACCACATTTCCCAACGGTTTGGCCAAACCGTTGGGAAAGGTCCCCAAATATGCCACTTTTCCCAATGGTTTGGCCAAACCGTTGGGAAAAGTGCGGCAAAATTCAACATCCTCCACTGAATGAAAATCACTACCAAAGACCTATACCAACGGTTTGAACAACCGTTGGTATAGTTACTTTCATTTTTTATCAGACCTTCGTACCGAGAACATTATATAAATCAAAATTTAAAATATTTATGAGAATATATATACATATTTATGTAATTATGATAACAAAAGTCATGTTAGGTTAGTGGTTGAGTCGTTCAATGATAAATGAGGGGTTCTGGGATCAAATCCCAGCGGATGTTTTATTTTTGTAATTTATATACCAACGGTTCCATTACCATTGGTATTGATTTCATATTACCTATACCAGTGGTTTCCAAAACCGTTGGTATAGTCTTATACTAACGGCTTACTTGGCTACGGTTCTCCAAACCGTTGGTATAGGCTATACGAAAGGTTTGGAGGCCTATACCAATGGTTCCAAACTGTTGGTAAAGGTTAGTTTTCCAGTAGTGAACCCCTTCCTTATTCCGGAAGTAATATTTGCATCACGAATTCAGAAAATATTCGAGGATAGTCCATTTAGCCGCAAAATCTTCTTCACATAGAGGTGGCCAAAGCTCAACACTTAACCCTGCTCTCTTATCATTTGGTAGTGAGCTAACATGGTGAGTCGGTCGATGATCACCCAGATATAATCATGAACTCTGTATGCATGGGGATGTACTGTAATGATTTCCATGGATATCACATTCTACTTCCACTCTGGGACATCTAAAGGCTAAACCAAGCTTGCTGGTACCTGATGCTCCACCTTCACTTGTCGACAAGTGAGGCACCGAGAGAAAAACTATGCTACTGCTTTCTTCATTCCCGGTCAGCATTGTTGTCATCAGAGATCCTAGTATATCTTTTACACTGCTGGATGTACCATTAGAGGGGATGTGTGTAACTCCCTAAATAATTCCTCCCGAAGTGATACTGGTACCATGGTACATCCTCTGAAGAGGATGATGTGCTCCCCAACTTTATAAAATTTATCAGGTGCTTGTACGATGGATATCTAATTATTTTGAGTCTCGTAGTCAACGTCCCCACGCTGCACCTCCCTATATCTCTGATGAATTGGGGGAGTGACTTTGAGAGATTGAAGAAATTATGCTCCAACTCGATCCACAAAAGATATCTCCAAAGTGGCCAGATCCTCTACCACCTCTCCTAATAGCTTTATACGAGATATCCTTCTACGTGAATCTGCTACAACATTCGACTACCCATGATTATATACTATCTCAAATTCATAGTCCTAGAGGAACTCATGCCAAAATCTATGTCTCATGTTCAGGTCCTTCTGAGAGATGATATACCTAAGAATCTTTTGATCTGAGAAGATTGTAAAATTCTCTCCCATCAAGTAATGTCACCACATTTTCAATTATAAGACCACTACTGATAACTATAGTTCATGAGTAACATATTTATGCTCATTATGTATCAACTATGAAGAACCATATGTGATCACTGCTCGCTCCTAAATCAGGACACAGCCGAGCCCGGTCCTTGATGCGTCGCAGTAGACTGTGTACCCTATGCCCTCCTCTGGAAGCCTCAAGATGGGTGCACTAGTCATCCCTTTCCTCATCTCTTGAAAAGTATGTTGGCATCCCTCTGACCAAATTAAGGGTTTCCCCTTCTTGTTAAATGCTGATAAATGTGGTGAAACTCTGGAGAAATCTGGCACAAACCTCCGGTAGTTTCCAGCCAAACCCAAGAAACTATGTACCTCCACCACACTCCTGTGAGTCTCCCAAGTATGTACTGCCTCAATCATCACTGGATCCACCACAAGTCCACCCTCCATGATGAGGTGTCCCATAATGTTAACCTCTTGGATCCACAACTAGATTTTTTTGAGAGTAACATAAAGCAAGTGCTCTCGGAGTGTGTCTAGAACTATCTGCAAATGATAGTTATGCTCTTCCTCAGTAGCCGAGTAGATCGAAATGTCATCGATGATGACTAACACATATCGATCAAGGTATGGCTGAAATATACTGTTCATGAGTTCCATGAACACTACAAGAGAGTTGGTTAGGCCAAATGGAATGACCAAAAACTGATAATGGTCATACTGACATCTAAAACCTGTCTTCTTCACATCCTCATCTCACACTCTGAGCTGGTGATAACCTGATATGATGTCAATCTTCGAGAACCCCCATGCTCCCTTCAGCTGATCAAAGTGGTCTTCAATCCTAATTATTGGGTACTTTTTCTTCAAGGTAACCTAGTTCAGGTGCCGATAGTCATCACAAAGCCTCATGCTCCGGTCTCCTTCTTAGCGAACAAGATCAGGGCTGCCTTAGGCAAAACACTATGCCAGATGAAATCCCTTCCCCTGTATGTCCTCCAGCTATATCCGCAGCTCACGAAGCTCCGTGGGAGCTATCTAATATGCTGGTGTAGATATTGGTGCCATCCTAGGGTACAAGTCATTGTAAATATCCACCTATATGTGAGAAGGTAGACTTGGGACATCATCAGGGAAAAAATCTGTGTACTGGTCCACAACTACAGGATAGCTCAAACTCTCCACATCAACAGCTCCGAGGGTAAGACTAGCCAACTGATGTGTAATCGGTTGCACCCTCCTCCGGATAAGTGTATCCCATGCTAAAAAGGTTCCCTTCTCGTCATTGAAGGTAAACCTGGTCCCATCTATGCGGAAACACCGTACTTTGTGCCTAACACAGTAAATTTGAGCATGGACTCTAGATAACCAGTCCATATCCAATATGATGTTGCAAGCCCACGAAGCACTACTAGAAGATAATAGCTAAAGATATCACATCCTAGAGTAAGCTCGCACTACCTAAACCAGTACGTAATCATTGAATCCGCTCCCGCATGAGTCTCTGGCAGTATGGATCGAGCCAGCATTTCCTTCGGAATCTCTGAGCTCCGAACGAGGGAAGTGGAAACAAAAAAATGAATAGAACATGTGTCTATAAGTACTACAACTAAGGTGGAGTAAACAAAGATCGTACCTCGTATCATCTCCAAAGATCTATTGTTGCAGGCCTTAGCTTCCTAGAGCTGAGCTCTCCTCTGTCCTCTTGATCCCTATGGTCGGGGTGGACCACCTGGTGGTGGTGGCTTTAACACCTCAAATCATCACCCACTGCCAGTTGCACGACCAACTCCTCTACCACGTCCGTTAGATCCCTAAGGACCTCCACAGTTGAATATCTGTCACTTTTTGGGTGGTCCCTCGACTATCTGCTGATCATCCGTACAACGGGTCGGACAGTCACGATCCATGTGACCCTGCCTACTGCATGAGAAATACTTCATGTTCCTCGCATGACTGACTCTGTTTCCGGTGCCCCACACAACCGATCCTGAATCATGCAGTCATCGACCTATAGGTCTAGTCCTCTAAGACCTATGTGATGTCTGTCTGCTGCAAGCTATAGAAGACTCTTCTATGTGATGGCTTGTGGTGGGTCTCGCTGTTATTTACTGCTCAGTAAGAAAACTCTCCACTAAGAGGGCTCTCTCCAACACTCCCGCGTACGCCGGGATGCTGAGAGAAATCACCGATGCCCTGATCTCCCATATGAGTCCATGCCCGAAGGTCCGACCCCTAAAAAATGGGTCTTGAACCATATATGTTGAATATCTTGAGAGGTCAGTGGACTTTTCTATGTACAGAGCCACAGTCATGCTGCCCTGCTGCAGATGAGGAAGCTTCTGTATGTGCACTTTGTGAATAGTCTCTTGGACAAACTCTGCCCGAAACATGCTCTCAATGTCTGCCCAGAAAGATGTCACCTCATAATGCACCTGGAGCATTAAGAACTACCATCTCCCTGCTCCTTCCTATTAAATACTAGTTACAAAGATCACCATGTGATCAGTTGGTGTCCCTACCAGATGAAAAACTCTCACCATGGCCTCCAACTAATCCTCAGCTGCTTCTAGGTCCATCTCTCCCCTGAACCTATGTGGACTTTGGCAATGGAACTCGTGAAACGTTCTCAAGAGGTATGAACCATATACTACTAGGGCTGGTTGAATAATTGGCCCAAGGGTAATGGTACCGCTGGTGCCTCTACTAGAAGAGGGCCTTACACTGAGGCCTTGTCTCTCGATGGGATATCAGTGTGTACTATTCCCGAAACCCTAGCTGGCTATCTGCGTGGAGCCACCCTAAAAAGAAATAGGTACTCCACGGTCAATAAGTTAAACCTGGTGAGCTGATAGAAAGATATCACAATGAAATCTCTTCAAAACACACATGCAATCAGTGCTTTCATGCACTGAGTCAGAAATCAGAAGTTAGGGTCCTGGTGTATGGATACTTCGGCAGCCCCACCAACACTAGTTTCCCTAAACTAATAACCACACTCACTACACTTAACACTATTACCATTAAAAATATCGGAGTCCAATTTTATATGGTCTAACCGACTCCTCTAATGCCAATTTGTCAGGACCTGTCCCCCGGTGCCTGTGCCATGACTACCCCAAGACCACCTTCCATAGGCCAGGGGCTGTCGACTCACACAGAAACAGTATTACCTAAAACTGGGAAGGAGTAGATTTTATAACCTATAAACTCACTCAATAAACCAAATATAAAGATAAGAACACAAGAAAACTGTATAGTAAAGAGACTGAGTACAGTAAGTAAAAGGGTCTAGAATAGAAGCCCAGCTGGAAAGTACAAGAAAATGAAAGGTACAAGTAAACTGAAATAGCTCCTATGAACACCTGCCAAGGATCCTACCTGGAGGGTAGCTATAGCTCTCTAATGGTCATCTCTGCGGTACACCTCATCTAGGTTCCACCTTCGAGCAACCTCCAGTCCCAGTACCCAAGCCCTTAGTCAACGCTATCTGTCATCTGCACTAAACACAACAAGTTGTGGGCATTTCCTGTGTAGGGGTGAGTATAATGATACTCAATAGGGTCCCTAAGACCCTCAATGTCTCAAAAAATCCCATATGGATAAACCAAAATGCATGATATCAATTGATAACCCTACTTATTTATATGCCCATACATATAACTAAGTTATCATGTACATCCATTTCAAACATGAGGAAATCATAGAGTCCAACTCAAAAGACCAAAGCTCAACTGTCCTAAAAAGGAAGAAATACCACGAAGGTAAGTACCACATAGTTATGCCACAAAACTGAATACCACAAACATATTAACTGAGCTGACACCCAGTATATCTTAGGTACAACAGTAGAGATGATTAGATGCAACTACTAATTCATCTTACACTGTTAAGAGGCAGACCTGAGAAGGATCCTAAGTCATATTCAGACCCTCAGAGGATCTTAATACATCGTCAGACCCACACAAGATCCTAGTACCTCTTTATACCCACACATGATCCTAGTACATCGTCAGACCCACAAAAGATCATAGTACATAGTTAGTACGTCGTCAGACCAAGACATGATCCTAGAAGATCGTCAATACGTCTTCAGACACACATAGGATACTAGTACATTGTCAGTATGTAGTCAGACCCACACAGGATCCTAGTAAATTGTAATTATGTCGTCACACCCTCACTGGATCCTAGTAAATCATCAGTACATCATCAGACCCACACAAGATCCTTGTACATTGTCAGTACATCATCAAACACTCAAAGGATCCTAGTACATTGTCAGTACCTTTTCCGAACCACACAAAATCCTAGTACGTCGTCAGTACATTGTCATCCCCACATAGGATCCTAGTATATCGTTAGTACATCATCAGACCCACACATGATCAAAGTACATCATCAGTTTGTTGTCAGACCCACACATGATCCTAGTACATCGTCAGTACGTCATCAGAACGACATAGAATCCTAGTACATTGTTACTCGATCTTCAGACCCAAACAGGATCCTAGTACATTGTCAGTACGTCGTCAGACCCATTGAAGATCCTACTACATCATTATTACTTTTTCATACCCACACAGGATCCTGGTACATCGTTACAGCCTACAACAGGGATCACACAATAAGCTCAATTCTATTCGGGAGGGTCTGCTACTCTAGCCATTGGTCAATACTCACAATGTCCATAAGTCTCATGAAGAAGTATCGAAAGGGTTTTCCACATCATAGGGGTATCAACGCAATAGATGATGCATCAATCAGATGCCTGATTTGTAAATTATTATCCTTTTAGCCCCGAGGGCCCTGTTGGATTCGTGCTCGATCCACCACGATCGTACCCAAACATTATCCACACATTAAATGGGATATACCAGAAGGATTTTATAACTCCAAGGGTTCCAATTCCATAGAAGGTTAGTCAAATGGGTGCCTGGTGCCAAAGATACGGACAAAAGAGAGAAAATGGGTCGAATGTTGCTGAATCTGGTCTGACCGGGTGAGACCGACTCGGTCTGACCCGACCGGGGCAGACCGGACCTGGTTTTGGTCGACCGGACCCACACTAGGTGGCCCAGCCTGAGAGGCCCGGCCTGCGTAGTGACCCACGATGCAATGGAGTGGCCTTATCACGGCGTGGGGGCCATAGGGCGACGCGCGGTCCATGAGTCAATGCGAGGGCCATGGGGTATTGGGGCCGTCGTGGTGCGGCGGGGTGGCTGCAGTGGCACCGTCACCTTGAGCATTGCTAGTGGTGTGTCGACCGCCTTATCTGGGTCCCACTATTTCCATTTGCAACCACCAGTCACCACTTTCTTCAATTTCAATGAACAATACAAAAAATTAAGAAAATTTGAGGAGAGGTCGGTCCATGTTTGTTTGGCCCGCACCCTCCACATTAGGGTGGTAGCAATCGGGTTAATAAATCTTTCATGATGATCATCAAACCCTACAATCATTGTCAATGATTATTCCCAATCCTGTAAAAGGAAATCATTCATGGATCAACTAGTCATAGAGTTGATCCGCATTCTTTGTTTAGAAGGGAAGAACATGGGAGTCAATAATCACACATAATTAAACCCCTACCTCTATGGTTTGTTGACGGAGGTCGTGAGGAAGGAGACGAAGTCATTAGGGATAGTGGAATCGGTGTTCTTCGCATCTGTAAGATCCTTCCAGAGTCGGCTCGAAAATCATCCCCATTCTTCAATTTCGGAGTGCATTCTTCGTTGGAGGATGTTATTTTCCTCGATTCTCCAAAGCTCCTCCCTTTTTCAAACAGTCTACAAAATATACCAAGAGGTGAAATGTCATCTTAAATTAAAATAGGTTTTATTTATATTGACACCATCACTAAATGACACTATTGAATAAATGGATATTTGACATAATGAATTTACTCAATTTAATGTTAGGAATAATTAATGGGTAGTTTAGAGGTTTTCCCCATTAAAGTGGGGTTCGGGTGGTCCCCAACACCATGGATTCTAATTGAGGGTTTTAGTTCGGGTGGTACCCACCTCTTAACATTCACATGGGAGGTTTAGTTTAGGTGGTCCCCAACTCTTAACATCTACATGGGAGTTTCAATAAAAAATAAAAATGACAAACAATTTATATTTTTCTTTTTCCACAAAAAAAGTGAAAAACTATATTTCACCCTCAACCTACTACGATTGAGGTAAAGGTCTCCTTAAGAAAATATCGGCATTGCAAGTTCAATGGTGCTCTCAGATTTCAATTTCGAGCAATGGTTCCAATGTTACAAAAAGTCAATCGCATGTTTACTGAACTTACCTAAAAAAAGTTCATAAATTAATTATGGGCACATCGGGCCTTGGAATCACGCACCATAAATTTTCACTCACTCTTAAAATTCCAATTTAATTAATAAAATAAATTCCTGGAATTTCCAGGTCCTTTCTAATAGGTTTTAACGAACCATTCCACACTATGAATATTACTATATATTCATTACCAATACAACTTTAATGTTAAAAATGGATGTAGGAGAATAAAAAAACACCTTATAAATATTAATTATTGTTGTTTTATATAAATAAAATATATTAATACAAAAAGAACAAAATTTTTTGTCAAGAATTAATATGTATCAAACATACTATTTCTCAAAATAAGTTTTCTTTACAAATAATTAATGTAATTTTTTCAAATTTATGAAAAATTATTTGAAAAAATAATAATAATTTGAAAAATATACATGTAAAAATTATCTTTTACAAGATTCTTTATAATTTTTTGAGAATATTAATTTGTTTGATGAATAGTAAAAAATTACATATTTTTATGATAATATAGCTTTTTTATCATAGAATTAATAAGCTACATCAAAATTTTAAATTATTGTTAATGTTAAAATAGTTCAATTTTATATTTATTAATCGAATTTAGGTCATTGGAATCAATTTAATGTTTAATTTTAATATCAAATCTTTATATACGTATGGAAATGTTTTTTGGAAAAGATATTTTTTGTCAAGTCTATAAGGTTTATTCTAAATTAATTTATAAATATTTTATAAAATTAATCGAATAAAATTGATTAATAATGATTTATTACATATAATGATGTCATATTAATTTTTTTTAATTTTTATTAAAATAATAAAACTTAATTACTGTAGTTGAAACTAAATTGAGGTTGTATGAGTTACATAAATGTGTTTAAATTAATTTTAAACACACAATGCATCATTATATTATAATTTTTATTTCATTTTTGAATTAAATGAGTGAAAATTATCTATTAATTTTCATTTTATTTTCATCATAATGGGTTAATTTACTAGGTAAACAAAATGAGGCTACTTAAAAAGGTAAAAACTAAAATGATGGAAGATAGTAAGAATAGATATTAAAGAAAAATTGTTTAAAAAATGTGCATATTTTTCATTGGATGTGTGTATATACTATATAATTATTTCAACAATTTACTAAAATATATTCGAATCAAATTTCATGACAGTTTACTCCCATTAAAAAATAAATTTTGGTATTTAAAAAAATGTCACTCCTCCTCAATTAGAAAAGGGGACCTACTACCCTCACTTATTGATGGATAAAAAAACATGTAACTATAAAAACGTAAAAAATATCTCTTTAAAATAATTATCCAAAATACTTATCATCTGGTTTTACCAAAATACCAATCCTTGGGTCATTAATATGATATAGAAAGGAGGGTTTTCTAAGGGAATGTAATATACATAACTAAAAACAATCTTTTATATTCTTGTCTTAGCATATTAATTTATGTTATAATAATTAAAATGTAATAGAACCAATATCTATCATATATTACGTATTTATTATATTAGTTTAATAACCTATATCCAAGTCTTCTTCCATAAATTTGATGATGAAACTATCAATCAGGTGTTTGAAATACTAGAATCCCATGAATCAATGTTATTTATGATCTACAACAAACTCTCAAAGATAGATATAATGGTAGATTTATGGTACTTATGTTATATTTATTACATAATTATAGTTATATGACTGTAATATCGCATAAAACATCATAAATTCAATTCATTTGGAATATGAAAAATTTCACTCATGTGTACAGTGAACAACTTACACGTGAAGCTATGTGATTTATTCATTAAATACACATAAAATTTATGGAAATAAGGATATGTTTACTAAAAATATTATATATATATATATATATTACTTAAAGATCATTATATAAAGGTAATATATTATTACATTTTATTCATTTTATTAGTCAAGTCAACAGAAACAATGTTCATGCATACGTACTATCTATCGTCACCATGAATGGTGTAATTTATTTTCTATCATAAAATTTAGTAAATTAATCTACATAAATATATAATTAATATATATTATATTTATATCATGTTTATAATTTTTTGTATTATTCATAAGGGAAAAAATACAAAACCAAATCATACATGAAAAAATGAAGTAGATATTACCCAAAATAATATATATACAGTGAACTGTTTATAAACAAGTAATAAATGGACAAAAATATTTGATATAATGTTTGATGAATATGTGTATGATTCTATAATAAATTGATATTTATTTTAAGTGAAGCTCTAATTTGTATAATGGTTTTGGATACTTAAGGTATCCGATTTCATTCCCCTCTTTTATTTATGGGAGACATATATCATATTCCCCACTCATTTTTTGTTGGTTTATATAGTAACCCTTGGATATTCTATATCAAGAATTTCCATATTATCATGATATTTACATTTTAATTTTTCATTATTATTTCATTGGGAATATTATTCAAATGTTACCAATGTCGATATTGATTTTCATAAAACATTTATTTTGATAGGACACGTGCCATATACATCACATGATTCTATTATGCAGTGTATATATTCAAAATTAATAATTATTCATATTTTTATAATGAAATATATTCAATAAACATTTCTATATATGTATCCTTCATTCTTGGTTATTATGAGAAAAACATTACCAGTGAGGTAAAATGTGTTTTGTTACAATCTCATTGTTAATCAGGATTGTTATGATTATGTTTTTAATGATGAAATATTTTGCATGACCTTTCAATAAATTCATGAATTCTATCATTTATTTTTATTCCATGTATTTATAAGTTTTCCATTAATTTTAAACATATTCTGAGAAGAAACCAAATTTAGTTTTCTCTTAGATTAAAACCACTTTTTCTACGATTTCCATGTTTTCTAAAAATGTTTAAAATTATTTTTTCACTATTATCCAAGGATTATTTAATTATATTATAACTTTACTAAATTTTTTTAAAAAATAGATTAATTTGTAAAATTATATAAATTTTCCTAACAAATTTATTTTCAATTTCTTCTAAAAATGTGCATTGAATCGTTTTATGAACTTGTAAAACATGAACAAAATATTCTACCAACATGACAAATTGATTAATTGAATATTTTATTTCATGAATTAAAATTTCTTTTCCATGATTATTTTTTCCGTAATATTTTCTATATTTTTAAAATTTAAATTTTTGGTTTCAAATGAAAGGATACATTCTTCAAGAGTGGTTTACTGATATGTTATGGAATTTACATTATTAAATGATAACACCATTTGGGGATTATTTTATATTTCGTGGGATATGATAAAATGGTAAAATCATTATTTTTTATTTCAATGGTTTCTATTTATGAATATGATGAAAATATTTTCAGCAAATACATTACATTTCAATGGGTTTTCAAATAAATAGTTTGTTAAATGATTATGAAAATTGTTTCTTTTCTATGTTTTATGCTTTGATGATGTAATTTTCAATACCCAATTCATTTTTCATGAGTAAGGATATGATGACTGTTTTATGACATTTTATCATAAAACTTTATGAATTATGTGATAGGTGTGACCTATATCTCCCTAAAATTAATTTTGTAACGATTTATATCATGCAGGATAATTGTGTGAGACAATATGGAATTATTGATCATCCAGGGGAAACATGATGATGTTGTTTATCAATGATAGGAAGGAAGAGAGGATTCATCATCCATTATTAAATCAGAAACAGATTTTGATACCTGGTCCATTATAATATGATGTAATTTTTTCCAACCATAAAATATAAAATGGATTACATTTTTATGATTTTGAAACACATATATGACATGAAAATATGGTTCATGATTTATTTTCCAGGAATTTTCACTCTTATGGTTCATTTGTTAAATGATAATGTTTTATGAAATAGATCATTCATAAAGTCCATGATACATTTCATATAAAATTTTTATGTTATATCAATAATCTCATTTTCTTATGAATATCTAATTATTTGATATGAAAATTGGTTGATATATTCAATGTTTACCCTTATGGAGAATTTGATCTCATCGATTCTTATGGTTCCATTCCACAGGTTATGAATAATGGTTCACGTATTTTATTTCTAGTATGGTTACTAAATTGGAAGATATTTTGGGGCGATATTGAAAATATTTCATGAAATTAGATAAGTGTTTGAATAGTATCGAAATCCAAAAATCATGTAATTACTCGACCACAAAATCATGAATACGATGTCTACTACAATGGTATTGGAATGATTACAAAGAAACAAATTTCAAGGAAAAGAAGAGGATAGTAGTCATGTTAAACTAGAAATAGACATCAGTCTTGTAATAAAAACAAATGCACTAATTAAATCATTTTATTATTTTTTCTATATACTTATTTAATCTAGTGTATCCCTTCGTATCTTTCATAGTATGCTAATTGTATTCCAAGTGAATGTGAATATAATAATTGTGATGTCAAATTCTCAAAAAGGGAAAAATATAGTGGATGAAACAAAGAATCAATGTGATTGGTCCAATAGATTGGTAATAGGTGAAGACACATAACATGAAATCAATAATATTAGAAATGATTCTATAAAAAATATAGTAAAGTAAATAACTGAGAACAAATAAAATTTTTATAATTAGATAATGAAAATCAATATCTACAGGTATGTTTTCAACACTATGTTTTAATGAACACAAGATCATTATTGTAATGATATTAATGAGTTATAATTTTTCTGTATGTTTCTTATATAATGAGATAGGTGATGATATTCCAATTAAGTATGAATCATTGTTGATGTTAAGACACCATCATGATGACTTACCATAAGAAAAGGGATTACTGCAATAAAATACCACACCATCCATATTAAAATAGGAAAATTATCAGAATGATTCACCACCAAAAATGTCACAGCAAAGACATAATTTTGAAAAATTCTAAGATAGCATCATATATGATTAACTATTTTCCATGACTCACTATCATCATTGATGTCACGACACGTCCCATGGGGCCACAACATGAATACCCCAAGCCCTCCTTCTATAGACCTAAGGTTGGTGACAAGAACTTAAAGGATTTTACCAAACATGGAATGAATTTCCTTAGAGATATGTAAACACTCAAAAAGGAAACTATTGTAAAAACGAAACAAATGTATTGTATAACCACGAGATTAAAGTACAACCACAAGTACAAATATAAATTTAAATCATTAGGCAAGAATACAATCCCGATAAACTGAAGGAATGTAAACAGCTGTTGTGTCTTCCCTAGAGCTCTTCCTGGAAGGTATTAGTTGTATGTATGAAGTCAAAGAAGTGGATCTATACTACATCCATCGCACCATGCTCCACCATGTCTCAAATATCCAAAGAATGCCTCAGAGTAGAAGTAGTCTGCACTAGACACACACGTGCAGGTGGAGCCCATGCAAGGGTGAGTATAACAGAACTACGTTGGGGACCCCGAGACCCCTGAAGGTCTATCAGCAATCCACTAAGGAAACCATCAAAATAAATACCACAAAGGTAATACCATAAGCATGATGTAAATCATGAAGCATAAGAAAAAGTAATTTATTACTCTAACGGTATAACATCAAGGTTACTGGGATAGGGATGACTAGTTGCCCACGTGTATACTGTTTCAAAAGAAAGAAAACGCCACCCGCATGTTTATTGAACATACCCATTTTTTTCATAAATTAATTCTGGGCACATAGAGCCTTGTAATCACATTCCATAAATTTTCCTAGACTCGTAAAAATTCAAAATAATTTTAAATTAAATTTACATGGAATTTTTTGGTCTTTACATTCTCCCACCATAGGGATTTACATCACTGAAAGCCAAAAAAGGTACACAAACAAGGAGGGGTACTAGGTACACATATGATCCTCTCGCTCCCATGTGATATCCTGGAGATTTTCCTGCTACCATTGATCTCACACTAGAAAAATAAACTTCCCAATAAAGACCCTCTCATGTCGATCTTTTATCTCCATCAAGAACTCCGCAAAATTCGTCCCTTCTTCAATCTCCATCATTTCATGGTCGATGACATGAGATAGGTAATACATGTATCTCTTCAGCTGGGATACGTGAAAGACGTCATGCACCCTCTCTAACTGTAGTGGCAGTGTAAAGAGTTAAAAAAACTTTCTAATCCTCCAATGTATTAGGAAGGGTCTGATAAATCTCAGTGAGATTTTTTTTCCTCATCCAAATATCTGCAGTCCTTGTTGAGGGGAGACTCACACGAATTTTTGTTCCCCCTCAAAGAACACTAGTGGTCTCCACTGCCTATCAGTATAAGACCTTTGTTGGGTCTGTGTAGTCTTTCTTCACTCTCAGATTCAATGAACCTTCTTAGTGGTATCTTCTTCCATCATTGGGCCCATGAGGGCTGGATCTCCTGGATCCGTCCAACACAAGGATGATTAACACGTTTCATTTGTACAACGTGTAACACCCGAAAATTTTATGAGAAATATTTTTTTTACTTTTTATAAATCATCAAAGAAATATTTCACTACACACAACACGAGCTTGTCGTGCTTTACACGCAATCACGACCTTCCTCGATAGCTTGCGTCGTACGCAATACCGAGTTTCACTAAACAATGATATGTTGTTTAAATATTATTAAAACTAGCAGTTATGAATTGTAATACCCACTTTTTGAAATTTTGTAAATTTTATTTTTCAAAATTGGCTTCATTTTTGGATTCGGAATATCGAAATTTCCCTAGTGTGAAATTTAGGTTTTCTTCTGAAAACTTTCAATTTTTGATGAATAGTGAAAACACTGGGTTACTATTTAAAAACCGACTTTTTATTTAAATAATTATTTATTTTATTTAAATTTATTTTAGGTCATAATTGATACATAATACCTATATATGTTCAATGTAATTCATTGAAGTGATTTTATAATAATTTTAGATATATAAAAATTTTATTGAACTTTTCACCGTCTTTTACCCACCTCCTAGGGGAATTTGAAAATTTACATAAAATGTAATTTTACCACTTATGTGAGTAGAATTTAAAAAATCTTAGAGACATTGTTGATGTCAGTAAATAAATGTGGTTCAATGAGATGAAAATAATTTTTGGTGAATAGTAACTTTTTACTTTTATTTACCACGGTTAAAAGTAAATAGGGTAATTAAGGGTAAAATGATATTATTATTACCCTAACACATGTCTTAATTCTATTGGATATGTGTAATTCGACCAAAAACAACCTTAGGAATAAAATAAGACCATTTAGGGCCACTTGGGTTAGATTAGGACATTTATTATTAATTTATTTAAAGAAGGGTTAAAATAGTTAAAATCAAAGTTTAAAAAGTAAATTATTTTTAATATAGGGTTATAAATACAATAAATTATAATATAAATATTCATTAGAAAGATAAAAATATTAAATACATACTGAAATTTTATTTTTAATTTTTAGACATTAAATAATTTAATTTATTTATGACACAAAGATGATGCAGTAATTATCTTATTAATGAAATATTAACATAATTGATGTTATAAATACCAAAATAAATGTTATTTTAGACTTTTTATGAATGAAACTAATTTTCTAGGTTAATATTACATGTTAATATTGATTTAATTAACTTGTTTGGAATTAATAATTCTGTTATGATTTTCAAAAAAATCAATTACTAAATAGTGTCAAAATTGACATAAAATAGTTTTTAAAAAATATATTATATTATTAATTGTTATTTTATTCATGAAAATCTATGGTTCGGAAAAATGACTTAGATAAGGTTATATATATTAATAATAAACAACTTGGGATTCTTTTGGCTTTTTATAGTAAGTTTATTAACCTTATAGTGTAAGAACACAAAAAGGCACGGTAAAAGTAAAATTATTTAACTTAAGGTTAAATCTAAATTATAAGGTTAAAAAAGGAACATAAGCTTGTCTAAATTCTATTGGATTAGAGTATTTAAACCCATCCCCACCTTAGCTTATAAATCAATCAATCTTAAGCTATTTAAAACCGAATATGACTTTATAATAAAATAATATTTTTAGTTTTTCCAAAGGTGCCCCTCTCCTCCCTTATAAAAGGGCACCTACTCCCTCTTTTCCTCACACCACTTTGAGTGTTCATGATCGGCCAAACAATGCCAAATTATCTTCTCCACTTCCATGGAAACATCATAGAGGTCCTAGGCTTCTTCAAAGACCAATTTAAGTTCCCTAAAAGGAGGTCTCAAAGAGGCGCTTCAAAGAAGATGTAATGTCCGTTACCGATTATTTCAACTTTATTTCTTCTTCCACATCTTCTTATTTAGTTGTTTAATTATGACATAATAACATCAGTATCACTAATATACCTATATTTTATTATAAGTATGATACAACCCTATTTCACCATCTATCCATCCTATAGAAAATGAAATCACCGCGCGTGCGTAGGTACGGAATACCGTCTCCACGCCGTGGTGTAATCTATTTTCCACCACCACCTTACTTGGATGGGTATAATGGTGTAAATAATGACTATATATGATTATTTTAAAGTGATTTTGATTCTGAAATAGTATACATACACTCCAATACAATTCCACGATCATGGGAATGATATCATCGCTCGTGCGTACGTACGGCCTACCATCTCCACGATGTGATGCGACTCGTTCTACATGATCTTAATTGCATAATGATTACAAAAATGAATTGAATGAATTAATATGATATATATTACACTAATACCATTCTGGAAATGAGGTATATATAACCCAAAAAAGAAGAATAAGAATTTATTCGACAAAACACGCATAAGAACAAAAAGCAATAAACACCTGAATAACAAGTAACAATGAAATATTACTAATATGAAGATAAGAATATGACCATATATGATATCAAAACAATGAGTATGATTCTGGAATAAGTCAATGAAATTATTTAAATCATTATACACGAGTTTCGGACACTTACGAAGCGAATCGGACCTACGGTAAGGGAAATATCACAATCTCATTTTTATCCGAGATTGTTTATACTTTGGAATTTACTGGGGTATATTTTATCATCCAAATCCATCCTTCGTCAATATGTACTTTTTATATCCTTATAAAATATTTTATATCCAATTTTACCCTTCGGTGAGTTCTTAGTAAAAGATATGAATGGAATCATTTGTCATTTTTCGTATGACGTACTTTTTGACTTTTCCGACAAAAGTACGAGATGAATGTTTTTTTTAACTTATACGGAATGAAGAGATTTTTGAAACATTATTTCCAAGAATCAGCCTTTACAAGTTTTCAAGTTTATTTTTAAGCAACTTCTTTTAGTTTAAAATTGTATGACATGTTAAGAAATGAAAAATGTTTTTGAAGTAGAAAGGATATTTTCCTCAAGAATGGAGTTCAAGTGTTTTATCAAAATTATTTTCCATATAAGATAATAAAGGGTTCTGTTTCTATCCATATTATTATATTGATTTGATTATGTGGGGATGGAATTATTTCTATGAATTCCATTATCTTATATGAATTGTTTTATGATGTCACGATGCTTAAAAATCCCATTTTTATTACATGGGTTATGCTATGATGTATGGTTTATGATTTTGTGGCACACATAAGAATGGTATTGTAAAGACCAGTAAAAATCAAAGAAATTTGTTTCTTAATTTTCTTTGGGATTTTACAAGAATGCAATTTCAGACGGCACTTGATTCTGAGGCCCGGTGTACCCGGAATTTCAATCCGAAGTTCAGCTCGGGTACGTTCCGTGAACGAACGAACATGAATTTTTAACTTTTGAACCGGTGCTCGGAATCGAATTCCAAGGGCACCGATGGAACCTTAGCACCGGTAATTGCTTATGAACACCTGTTCCGAAGTTTCATTTTAACGAAAGTTGATGATAAAAATTGTGGAAGTTAAAAATAAAAATTTAACAACAATTTTTATTTTTACTCTAAGTGTTTAATCCTTTAGATGGAATTTGGGTAACTACCCAACCTCCCTTGGGAGGTTATGAGGGTGGTGGGGCCCACACGAACCCCACCCCTTCATATCCTCTAACCCCCTCAACCCCCATTAATTTTGTTAACTTATGTTTATTGACATATGGAATTAATGTGGTGAGTTAATGTGGAATTCAAACACTTGAATTTCAAAAGCCTTGATGTGTTAATAAAATAAGTTGAGAACTTATTTTATTGGGTTGGTTTTTAGTTGTTTGAGAGCCTTTGGAGAGAAAGCTAAGGATTTCTTGAGTTCTTCATTCTCTTGACGAAGAACGTGAAGAACGAATGATCTCTGATGTGGAGCGCCGAGCCCTCAGAGACCGTCTTCCGTGACACCGACCCGCGACGCGACCTCTTCTTCCACGACGTTTTCCTTCTGTGAATTCTCTTTCCGTGATTGTTTTCTATGACAAATTCTTCGTCAACATCTTCGAATCCTCGCTTTGCGACGCCGACGTTCGTCATCTTTTTTATGAAGTTAGGGGTTTACATTTATTTTATTATTTTCCATTCGTGTTTTTTAGTTTGTCATTCTTCATGGATATATGACTAAATATTATCGACTAACGAGAGGGGGCCGGACCGCACAAACACGGTCGACCCTCCTCATTTATCCTTGTTTGATTCTTGTGGTTGGGAATGAATGGCATGGTGTCGTTGCACCACGCGGAATCGTACGGCAAGGTAATGCTCGGTGCCATCGCGCCACGCCGTGATGTTGAACAAGGACGCGACACCGTCACGCCGCGTCGAAGAAAATCGAAGAAACCGCAGCCGGAGTGGGTCCGCGGCGGAAGGTTGTAGTGCCGCCACACCGCGCCGGACGAACCAAGCCATGGCCGATTCCGAGCCGCGGCGGAGCAGGATGACCAGTGGCCGGTTTCGGGCCGCCGGTGTCGGCGAAGGAGGATGGACCGGCCGTCGCCAGTCCTTGTTGGCAGAACCGGCCGGCCGGTGCGGGCCGGACGAACAAAGGGGAGCCGGGGGAATTAATTCCACCGTCTGGCTAGAAAAACGCCCCCCATAAATGGGGGGGCCGTGGTTACAACAGGGGGGCAGGTGCCCCCCCCCCTTTTCCAACGGCTCGGCCGTTGGCCGAGCTGGCCAGCGCGCTGGGCGCGCTGTGCCCAGGTCGTGCCACGCTGCGCCAGCCGGCCCAGGCCATGCCCAGCCGGGCCAGGCCGCGTGGGGCCGAACCGACCCGGACCCGGTGTTGGTCGACCCAGTTCGGGCAGAACGGGGGGTCTCGGGTCGGGTTGGTTCGGGCCCGAAACCCCCATTTTCGGACTGTCTTCGATCTCTTTCCCATAACGTCGGCTACTGACCTCCAATCGACGCATTTTCAGTTGCAATGTGATACTTGAATTGGGATGGTCGTTTAGGTATATCGCACTCAAGGTTTCAGAATACTTTGAGTTCGGCTGGGTTGGTTCGTACATGAAACCAACCGGGCCCTCGGAGCGGAAACGCTCATATCTTGAGCTTCGGACATCCAAATGACGTGTCGTTGACTTTGTTGGATTCCTCTAGGTGAGACGGATCTTTTGTATTACTCCGCCCAAGGTTTGGACTCAGGTGGAGTACGGTCAGGTTGGTTTTGCCTTAAAAACCAACCAGGCCCCTGGGATGAAAAAGCCAATAACACTCAGACAGGGCGTCTGATTGACGCGCCGTCTGCGATGATGAGTTCTTGTTGACGATACGGAACTTTTGGATACATCAACTCTAGACTATGTGTCAGTTGAAGTATCAGCCTCTCGGCTCATGGAGATGACCCTCCCGAACAAGCTTGCTGTGTGCGGGAACCTTAGAGCTGGCTGCGACTGCTACTGTGACTGCGACGACGATTGTGCAGAGATCCTCAGTGGATTCGACGATGATGACTATAACACTCAGGAATCCTGTGTGGATTAGTGCTACTGATCCTGTGTGGTTCCGATCATGTGTGGGTCAGTGCGCAGTGGTTTTGTGTGAGCCAGCGCCTACAGAGCCTATGTGGGTCTGATCCTGTGTGCGTCATTACGGAGGTTAGTACCTATCGATCCTTTGTGGGTCCGATGACTTAGATGGATCAGTGATCATTTCTATCGTCTTTCGAAGAAGTATACCCGTGTGAGTTGAATCCTATTTTCTTTCCTATGTGGATTGTGTTGTGCTATCCTGTGTGGATTACGTTTTACTTTCCTGTGTGGAATATGTATGATTTCCTGTGTGGAATGGGTTGTACATGGGCTCGGAGGTTAGAGCATTTTGGAATTGATGACTTAGGTATATGAATGGGCATATACCTAAGCAGTATCGGTTGTTACTTCGTGATTGTATCGTTCCTTTGTGGTTTATCCTTTGTGGATTTTGGGAGACCTTCGGGGGTCTCGGGGTCCCTACTAAGTAGCTTACACTCACCCCTGCATGGGCTATGCCCGCACTACGTTGTGTTGGTTGCAGACAACAGACATTGTTGATTATGGATGAGGATTGCAGAGTAGGACGATACCTGGAGGTGGACCACTGGGCGGGACATACTTGGAGCGGACGGCGGGACCGGAGGAGCAGTGGAGCTATCTGTACCCACCCTTCAGGTGGGGTTTCCAGTGGACAGCTCGGGGTTGCGGCTTTATTTTTCAGTTGTTGTTTTCCCTTTCGAGTTGTACTTTACTTTCAGTTTGGGTTTTTATACTGGCCCACTTACATTTTTGCACTTACATTTGTACCAGCTTTTACTTAGTGTTTACTTCTTCTTCTTGTTTACTTTGTGGTGTTTGTTTACTTTACAAAGGCAATGCCTTCCCTTTTTATAGGTATTTACGCCTTGGTGCTAGTCGCCATCCCCTGGCCTATGGAAGGCGGGCTTGGGGTAGTCACGGCACGAGCCCCGAGGATAGGTCGTGACAAATTGGTATCAAAGGAGTTCGGTTCTACCGCAGAACATGGGACTCTGATCTTTTTCTATGTGAAGCAATAGTGTTTAGCGTATTGGGTGTGGTTATCAGTCCAGGGAGTCCAGTGTTGGTGAGGTGGCCGACGTATCCATACACTAGGACCCTGACTTCTGATTTCTGTCTTAATGCACAAAATCATTTATTGCATGTGTGTTTCAAGTTTTCATTGTGATTAGTTTGTCTCAGCTCTCCAGGTATTCTGTTCTGACCATGGCGCACCTATTACCTTTTCAGGATGGCCCCACGACGGTTGCCAGCTAGGGTTCCAAGAGTTGAGCATGACGACAGCCCACCGAGGGACAAGGCCTCAGTGTAGGGCCCTTTGTCAGCAGTGGCACCGGCGGTAGCTCTATTCACCGAGCCACTAATCCTTCCAGCACCAGCCGCTGACGATGCACGTCGCCTCATTGAACTGCATGAGTTCCAGCGCCAGCGACCGCCCTTGTTCCGCGGGGAGACGGACCCCCAGGTAGCCGAGGACTGGCTGGAGGTAGTGGTACGTGTTTTTCGGTTAGTGAGGACACTAGCAGACCTCATGGTGATCCTCGTAGCGAGCCTACTGCACGCAGCATCAGACAAATGGGGGATCTTGATGCTCCAGGTACACAATGAGGAATCTCTTCTCTGGATGGACTTTGAGAGCCTCTTCCGCTCAGAGTTCGTCCCAGCCACTCTCCGTGCGGTACGCATCCAACAGCTTCTTCAGCTGCGGCAGGGCAGCATCACGGTCGCCCAGTACTCACCGTGATTTACCGATATCTCGCACTACTCTACAGACATGGTACATGACCAATTCTTCCGGGCCCGGACCTTTGAGCAGGGATTGAGACACGAGATCAGGGCATCGCTGATCTCCCTCAGCATTCTGACTTAGATAGAAGTACTGGTGAGAGCCCTTTTGATCGAGAGCTTTCTTGCTGAGTCTACACCAGCGCCGAGACCCACCGTAGGGCGGCACGTAGCAGAGTCTTCTGCACCAGGAAGTCGACGGATGACACATGGGTCCAGGAAGACGAGACCCTCAGGAAAATGACCTCATGACACTGGCTCAGCAGTGCGGGGCACACAGCGCGGAGCCAGTCGTTCGAGAGGCAGGCAGTGCTACTCATGCGGCGGGAAGGGCCACAGGTCCTGTGACTTCTTGACCAGCCGTGCCGAGGAGCAGGAGACTGTTGAGGGACCACCGAGGCAGAGGCAGAGGGTCAACCGTGGCGCTCCGCAGGGAGCAGGAGGACGAGGCAGACGAGCCAGCCGAGCAGCAGGTGGTGGGAAATGCTTTGAGACCCTACCACCACCACCACCACAAGGAGGTCCACCCCGACCACAGGGAGCTGGCGGGTAGAGACAGGCACAGCTCCAGGCAGTAGAGGCATATGACCACGACACGCCTGAGATGATTCGAGGTACTATCTGTGTTTATTCCACCCTTGCTGTAGTTTTTATAGACACAGGATCGAGTCACTCTTTCATAGCCACTGCACTTGTTCGGAGCTCGGAGATTCCGACAGAGCCGTTGGCTCGATCCTTACGGCTAGAGACCCCTACGGGAGCAGACTCGACGATTACGAACTGGTGTCGGTAGTGTGAGCTTACTCTAGGAGGCGAGAGCTTCGGCTGGGATCTTCTTGTAGCGGCGTCGAGGCCTTACCACGTCATCTTGGGCATGGATTGGTTGTCTACGGTCCATGCACAGATTGACTGTATTAGGCACAAGGTGCGATGTGTACGCACCTACGGGAGCATGTTCACCTTCACCGGTGAGAAGGGAGCCTTCGCAGCATAGGATGGACTTTCGCAGAGGAGAGGACAGCCCATCACTCACCAGTTGGCTAGCCTCATCCTAGGTGCTGTTGACGTGCGGAGTCCTAGTTTTCCAGTAGTGGTGGATCAGTATGCAGACGTTTTTCCCGACGACGTTTCAGGGATACCTCCTCGCAGATAGGTAGACTTTTATATTGACTTGTACCTCGGGACAACCCCGATATCGACTCCAGCATATCGGATGGCCCCCGCCGACCTTCGAGAGCTACGGCTACCGTTGGAGGACTCGCAGTGCAAGGGATTCATCTGACCCAGTGTTTCACCCTGCGCTTCCCCGATATTGTTCGCCAAGAAGGCGGATGGGATCTTGCGACTTTGTGTCGAATATCATCGCCTGAACCAGGTGACAGTGAGGAACAAGTATCCGCTACTGAGGATTGATGACCTCTTCGATCAGTTCAAGGTAGCACGGTAGTTCTCGAAGATAGACCTCGGGTCAGGCTATCATCAGATCAGAGTTCGAGACGAGGACGTGCAGAAGATGGCCTTCATATGTCGGTATGGCCACTGTGAGTTCTTGGTTATGGAATTCGGCATAACCAATGCTCCAACAGTGTTCATGGCCCTCATGAACAGGATCATTCAGCCATACCTCGATTGATTTTCCGTAGTCTTCATCGATGACATTTTGATTTACTCGACGATTGAGGAGGAGCATGCCTACCACTTATGAGTTGTACTAGACACACTCCGAGAGCACCAGATATATGGTAAGCTCTCAAAGTGCTAGTTCTGGATACGTGAGGTCCACATCTTAGGACACATCATCTTTGAGGTGGGTGTTGCAGTGGATCCTGTGATGATCTAGGCGGTTCTAGCTTGGGAGCCACCCAGGAGTGTGACGGAGGTGCGGAGTTTATTGGGACTAGATGGATACTATTAGAGATTTGTGCCAGACTTCTCCAGAGTTGCGGCACCACTCTCAGCTTTGACGAATCAGGGGAAACCCTTCGTGTGGTCAGACAGATGTCAGCAGAGCTTCTGGGAGCTGAGACAGAGATTGACCAGCGCACCTATCATGAGGTTGGCAGAGGAGGGTGTAGGGTACGTAGTCTACTGCGATGCATCAGGGACCAGACTCAGATGTGTCCTGATGCAGGAGCGGGTCCTGATTGCCTATGGATCACATCAGTTGAGGCCGCATGAGCAGAACTACGCTACCCATGACCTAGAGTTAGCATCAGTGGTCTTCGCTCTGATGACATGGCGACACTACCTAAGGGGTGAGCGCTTTACAGTCTTCTCTGACCATCATAGTCTCAGATACATCTTCTCTCAGAAGGATCTGAATCTGAGACAGTGGCGATGGCTCTAGTTCCTCCAGGACTATGACTTTGATATAGTCTATACTCCTGGGAAGGGGAATGTGGTAGCCGATGTTCTCAGTAGGAGGACGGGCATTCAGCTACTCGAGGAGGTGACATAGCATCTAGCCTCTTTGCAGATATCCTTCATGGATATAGATTGAGTAGCCTTATTTCAGTCTCTCACAGTCACCCCTCCATTACTGCAGCAGGTCAGAGAGGCACAGCGTGGAGATGCTAACTATGAGACGCACCGTGCACAGATATCCCTAGGATATGCACCTGATGGTTTCTCTTTTGGAGCAGAGCACAACATCATTTTCAGAGGACGTACCTCGGTACCAGTCTCTTTACGGGAGGAGGTGTTGAGAGGGTTTCACACTTCTCCCTTGGTGGTACATCCCAGAGTGGCGAAGATGTACCCGGATCTCAGGCGACAACATTGTTGGCCGTGCATGAAGAAGGTTGTGGCGGAGTCCATTTCTCAATGCCTCACCTTCCAGTAGGTGAAGGCTGAGCATCAGGTACCAGCAGGCTTGGTATAGCCCTTAGAGGTCCCAGATTGGAAGTGGGACGGGATTTCTATGGACTTCGTGACTGGACTTCCACGCACTTCCAGAGGTCACGACTCCATTTGGGTGATTGTCGACCGACTCACCAAGTCGGCTCACTTCATACCCATCAGAGATCAGGGCTCAGTGGAGAGCTTCAGACGACTTTACGTTCAGAAGATTGTATGGATTCACGGTGTGCCATCATCTATCGTCTCTGATCAAGATGCTCGCTTTACTTCCCAGCTATGGAAGGGGTTGCACGAGGCGTTCGGGACGCAACCACTTCTGAGCACAGCCTTTCACCCTCAGAAGGATTGTCAGACGGAGAGGACCATTCAGACTCTCAATGACATGCTCCAAGCATGTGTCCTCTATTTTGGTCGTAGTTGGGAGGACCACCTACCCTTGGTGGAGTTCGCGTACAACAACAGCTACCACTCCACCATCGGGATGGCACCATACAAGGCGTTGTACGGCCGAACTTGTAGATCTCCATTGTGCTGTACAGACCCTGGGGAGTCAGCACTTGTGGGACTGGAGATGGTCCAGGCCACGATAGAGAAGGTCCATGTCATCCAGGAGCCGATGAGGACAGCTCAGAGCCGGCAGAAGTCTTATGCTGACAGGAGGTGGAGGCTACTAGAGTTCGAGGATGGGGACCACGTCTTCTTGCGTGTCTCACCTCGACGTGGTTTACGGAGATTTGGCCGAGGCGGCAAGTTGTCTCCACACTTCATTGGACTATTACAGGTCCTCAGCAGGATTGGAGAGGTGGCTTATTGTCTGGCTCTACCACCTCAGTTGCACCAGGTGCACGACGTCTTCCACGTATCTCAGCTGATGAGATACGTACACGACAAGACGCATATCATTGACCATTGGGAGCTTGACATTGATGATGGGGTGACTTTTGCGGAGGTCCTAGTGGAGATCGAGGATCGACAGGAGCAGGTCCTACATGGATGGTTGATTCCCCTAGTGCGCATCAGATGGAAGCACGGGAACCTCCAGGAGAGTACTTTGGAGCGGGAGGCTCAGATGTGTTCTCAGTACCCACATTTGTTTCCCTAGTTTTTGATGTACCTTTACGGGGACGTAAAGCCCTGAGGTGGGAGTAATTTAAAGAACCGTAAAATTGAATGAAAGTTTTTTTTTAATTTTCTTTGGGATTTTACAAGAACGCAATTTCAGACGGCACTTGATTCTGAGGCCCTGTGTGCCCGGAATTTCTATCCGAAGTTTAGCTCGGGTACGTTCAGTGAACGAACGAGCGGGAATTTATAACTTTTGAACCGGTGCTCGGAATCAAATTCCCAGGGCACCAATGGAACCGTAGAGCCGGTAATTTCTTAGGAACACCTGTTCTGGAGTTTCGTTTTCACGAGAGTTGATGATAAAAATTGTGGAAGTTAAAAATAAAAAATTTAACAACAATTTTTACTTTTACTATAAGTGTTTAATCATTTGGATGGATGTTGGGTAACTACCCAACCTCCCTTGGGAGGTTATGAGGGTGGTGGGGCCCACATGAACCCGACCCCTTCATATCCTCTAACCCCCTCAACCCCCATTAATATTTTTAACATATGTTTATTAACTTATGGAATTAATGAGGTAAGTTAATGTGGAATTCAAACACTTGAATTTCAAAATACTTGATGTGTTAATAAAATAAGTTGAGAACTTATATTATTGGTTTTGTGTTTTTTTGTTTGAGAGCCTTTAGAGAAAAAGCTAAGGAAGTCTTGAGTTCATCATTCTCTTGACGATGAACGCGAAGAATGAACGATCTCCGACGTGGAGTGCCGAGCCCTCGGAGACCGTCTTCCGCGACACCGACCCGCGACGCGACGTCTTCTTCCACGAAATTTTCCTTCCGCGACGTCTCTTTTCATGACAGTTTTCCGTGAAGAAATCTCCGTCAATGTCTTCGAATCCCCGCGTTGCGACGCCGACGTTCGTCATCTCTTTTATCAAGGAAGGGGTTTACATTTATTTCATTATTTTCCGTTCGTGTTTTCTAGTTTGTCGTTCTTCGTGGATATACAACTAAATATTATCGACTAACGAGAGGGGGCTGGACCACACAAACACGGCCGACCCTCCTCCTTTATCCTTGTTTGATTCTTTTGGTTGGGACGGAATGGCGTGGTGTCGTCGCACCACGCGGAATCGTACGACAAGGTAATGCGCGGCGCCGTCGCGCCACACTGTGAAGTTGAACAAGGACGCGAACCCATCGCTCCGCGTCGAAGAAAATCGATGACACCGCTGCCGGAGCGGGGCCACAGTGGAAGGACGCGGTGCCGTCACACCGCGCCGGACGAACCAAGCCGCGGCCGGTTCCGAGCCGCGGCGGAGCAGGGTGACCGATGACCGGTTCCGGGCCGCCGGTGTCGGCGAAGGAGGAAGGATCGGTCGTCGCCGGTCCTTGTTGGAAGAACCGGCTGGGTGGTGTAGGCCAGCTGGACAAAGGGGAGCCGGGGGAATTAATTCCCCTGGCCGACCAGCAAAATGGCCCCCATAAATAGGAGGGCACGGTTACACCAGGGGGGCAAGTGCCCCCCCCCCCTTTCCAACAGCTCCGCCGTTGGCCGAGCTGGCCAGCGCGTTGGGCGTGCTGTGCCCCGGTCGGGCCGGGCCGCGCCGGGCCGGGCCGCGTGGGGCCGGGAAAACCCGGACCCAGGGAGAGTCGACCTAGTTCGGGCCGACCGGGGGGTCTCGGGCCGGGTTGGTTTGGGCCCGAAACCCCCATTTTCGGACCATCTTCGGTCTTTTGAGCATAACATGGTCTACGGACCTCCGATAGACGCACCGTCAGTTGCGATGCTATCCTTGAAATGAGATGGCCGTTTCTGTATATCGCACTCAAGGTTTCAGAATACTTTGAGTTCGGCCAGGTTGGTTCGTACATGAAACCAACCGGGCCCTCGGAGCGGAAACACTCATATCTTGAGCTTCGGACGTACGAATGATGTTTCGTCGACTTTGCTGGATTCCTCTAGGTGAGAAGGATCTTTTGGATTAATTCGCCCGAGTTTTGGACTTAGGTGGAGTACGGTTCGGTTGGTTTTGCCTTAAAAACCAACCGGGCCCCTGGGACGAAAAAGCCAATAACTCTCAGACCGGGTGTCCGATTGACGTGCTGTCTGCGACATTGCGTTCCTGTTGACGATAAGGAACTTTTGGATACATCAACTATAGACTATGTGTCAGTTGATGTATCATACTCTTATCTCGTGGAGAGGACCCTCCCGAATGACCTTGTTGTGTGCTGAAACCTTAGAGCTGGCTGCAACTACTACTTTGACAGCGACGATGACTGTGCAGAGATCCTCAGTGGATTCGATGACGACGACTACAGCACTTAGCGATCCTGTGTGGATCAGTGCTACCGATCATGTGTGGGTCCGATCCTATGTGGGTCAGCGCTCAGCGGTTCTGTGTGAGCCAGTACCTACAGATCCTGTGTGGGTCTGATCCTGTGTGGTTCATTGCGGGGGTTAGTACCTATCGATCCTTTGTGGGTCCAATGACTTAGATGGATTAGTGATCATCTCTATCGTCTTTCGAAGAATTATACCTGTGTGAGATTAATCCTATTTGCTTTCCTATGTGGATTGTGTTGTGCTATCCTGTGTGGATTACGTTTTACTTTCTTGGGTGGAATACATTTGCTTTCCTGTGTGGACTTGGTTGTACTTGGGCTCGGAGGTTGGAGCGTTTTGGAATTGATGACTTAGGTATATGTATGGGCATATACCTAAGTAGTGTCAGTTGTTACTTTGTGATTTTATCTTTCTTTTGTGGTTTATCTTTTGTGGATTTTGGGAGACTTTCGGGGGTCTCGGGGTCCCTACTGAGTAGCTTATACTCACCCCAGCACGGGCTATGCCCGCACTATGTTGTGTTGGTTGCACACGAAGGACAACATTGATCGTGGTTGAGGCTTGCAGAGCAGGAAGGTACCTGGAGGTGGACCACTGGGCGGGACATACTCGGAGTGGACGGCGGGACCCGAGGAGCAGTGGAGCTATCTGTACCCACCCTTCAGGTGGGGTTTCCAGTGGAAAACTCGGCGTTGCGGCATTATTTTTCAGTTGTTGTTTTCCCTTTCGAGTTGTACTTTACTTTCAGTTTGGGTTTGTATACTGGCCCACTTACATTTCTGCACTTACTCTTGTACCAGCTTTTACTTAGTTTTTTCTTCTTCTGCTTGTTTACTCTGTGGTGTTTGTTTACTTTACAAAGGCAATGCCTTCCCTTTTTACCGGGATTTACGCCTTGGTGCTAGTCGCCAGCCCCTGGCCTATAGAAGGCGGTCTTGGGGTAGTCACAGCACGGGCCCTGAGGATGGGTCGTGACAGGTATCATTATGATATGGGTGGGACCTATATCTCCCTCAAATGCATTGGGTAAAGATTTTATATCTCATGAGATAGACATGGTTGGAACGGAAGGATAAACCGGTTCAGTGAAACAGGAATGAAACGAGGAATGATCTCGGTTCAGAAATGGACTTTGTCCACTAAGATAGTCTTGGAAATGAGTCTTGACTAATAATAAATGATTCTCTATGATTATGTGTGTATTCCACAAAGCTTCATGTTTTATGTTATGATTATCGTGATTACATTTCACTACCATGATTTTCTCATGTTATGAAATTATGATCTCTTTTGCAGGGTAAGATTTCCAAATTGTTATGTTCTTATGAATATGATGTGATTTATTTTTTCTTTTGTTTACCCTTACTGAGAATTTGAGCTCACCCTTTTGTATGATGTCTTTCCCCCAGGTTAGGAAGAAGGTTATTAAGTAGGATATGCCAAAAGGGACTCTAGATATGATGAAATAAATGGGAGAAAATGTAGATTCTTTATGAACCAGTTGTTTATGTTTCCCAGTTTCTAAAGACACTATACCTATACGGTCCTTTCATGGTTTTGTTATTTTTTATAATAAGTGTGGTTCAATTTTGATGTATTAACAATGTATGTAATGTATGGGTCGTTATTGTTGGTATCAGAGGAAAGGTATAGTCAACATTTGGAAACTAGGATGTGAAAGCCTTAGTAATAATCCTAAGGATAAGTATAATCATAGAACACAATCTTAGTGTTTTAAAAATGGCCATGAATAACCTAGGATAAGACCTTATGTGTCAAATTTTATTCATGATTATGTGGCTTTCCTTTTATAATTAGTGTTTCTCACACTATTATTCTTGGTTTTAGTTAATGGATGGATCCCGAAAGAACCGTGTTAATACGGAATGCGACGGGCAATGAAATGATTGTCCCCCTGAGCAACCAAACATTATGGGAGCTGGAATGCAAAATCTTGTAGCCATGCTCACACAACTTTCTCAAGCTATGAATCATCCATGACTTCCAAAGGAGCAAAGGAAGGAGCAACATTCGGTTGAATCCTTCATGAGGCATCTTCCACCTTCATTCAGCGGGTCTACATAACCATTAGTTGCTGAACAATGGATTGGTACTACTAAAAAGACATTTTCATTTCTTCAATGTTCTGAACATGATGAAGTCATCTTAGCAGTGTATCGTTTGGAAGGTGATGTTAATCAATGGTGGAATCTTATCAAGAATACGAGGCAAAGAGATGAAATTGAGTCTATGGAATGGAACGAGTTCAAGAACATATTTTTCAATAAGTACTTTCCTCGTATTATTCAAACAAAGATGGAGAAGGAGTTTCTTGAACTAAAGAAAAAGGATGATGAATCTGTTGGTTCCTACGAAGCAAATTTTACAAGACTTGCAAGGAATGCTTCTGGAATTATTATCCAACCTAAGAGTAAGATTGATCGATTCTTTAGTGGCTTAAAACCAAGTCTTCAAAGGGCGTTATCCATAAAGGGCTTCAATAGCTACGAGGAAATCATTTGATGTGATGTCAAAGTTGAGATGGAGATTGGAGTAACCCATCAGTCATATGGGTTGGAAAAGAAGAGGAAAATGGAATTCAAAGGAAAATCTAAGGAGCACTCTGAAAAGAAGATGTGTTTTCTCTTATGCTCAATGTGTGGAATGAAACATGGAGGGATATGTCTTAAAGGGACAAGTAAATGCATCAAATGTGGAAAGGAAGGTCATCGGGCATTTGAATGCCGCAATGATGGGATGAATATGTGTAGTGATGCGAACAATGAAAAGGCTACACAGAGTGCACCTCCTACACTTCAATGTTACAAGTGCAAGGAGATGGGGAATTATTCCAATCAATGCCCAAATCTAAGGGTTTATGATGATGGTTCATGTCAACAAACTCTAAAGGCTAAAGACAAAGGAAAGCCACATGCAATTTCTATCAGCGATGTAGAGTATGATAACGAAGTGGTGAAAGGTACACTTACCATCCACTCTAAAGTAGAAAATGTTTTATTTGATTTTGGATCCACCCACTCTTTTATTTCTGAAGAATTTTCTATGGGTATCACCGTATTACCTCAATAATTAGATGTTGAGTTAGGTGTGACAACCCCTAATGGCACAACAGTCGCATCAAAAGTTTATAATTCTTCTCCAATTGAAGTTTGTGGGAAAGTGCTTCCTTTAAATCATGTGATCCTTCCTATAGTGGAATTTGATGTGATTCTTGGCATGTATTGGGTTTCATTATAAGGAGCTCATATCAATTTCCAAATAAGGGAAGTCACATTTCATATTCCAGATCAATCTATGATTTTCTATCGATGCAAGGATGAACATAACCCTCCAGTGGAAATTTCTTCCATCTTATGGGTCTAGATTCCACTAAATAAAGGTTATTTATCTCAAATGGTTGGTGAGAGACTCACGATTAAGAATATTCCCATTGTATGGGAGTTTGACGATGTCTTTCCGGAGGAATTTCTGGGTCTTCCACCAAATTTTGATGTTGAGTTTTCTATTGAACTCATACCGGGTGCTTTACCTATTTCATAGACAGCTTATAGAGTGGCCCCAATTGAGTTGCATGAATTGAAGTAGAAACTCCAAGAGAATCTTGATAAGGGGTTCATATGCCCTAGTGTGTCACCTTGGGGAGAACCTGTTCTATTTGTTAAGAAGATATATGGATCAATGAGACTCTTCATTGATTATCGATAACTTAACAAGATCACTATCAAGAATAAATATCCTCTCCCATGAATTGATGACATACTTGACCAACTACGTGGAGCTCAATACTTTTCCAAGATTGATCTTCGTTCAGGGTATCATCAATTAAGGGTCAAAAGGGAGGATATACCAAATACGGCTTTCATACAATGTATGGACACTATGAATTTATAGTGATGCCATTTGGTCTTACTAATGCCCCTGATATCTTCATAGATCTGATGAATAGAGTCTTTAGAGACTATCTTGGTCAGTTTGTGGTAGTCTTTATAGATGATATTCTTGTATATTTGAAGAGCAAGAAAGAACATGAAGAGCACATGAGAATTATATTGAAGACCCTGAGAAAGGAGAAGCTTTATTCCAAATTTACCAAGTTTGAATTTTGGCTTCAAAAAGCTTCATTTTTGGGTCACATAATCTCAAAAGAGGGGATATATGTGGATCCAACAAAAATAGAGGTTATTGAAAGATGGTCGAGACCAACAACAGTAACTGATATCCAAAGTTTTCTTGGTTTGGCTCGATATTATCAACGTTTTGTCAAATATTTCTCACGTTTATCTAATCCACTCACCAAGTTGACTCAGAAAGGAGTTATGTTTTTTATGGAGGAATGTGAAGAGAATTTCAAGGAGTTGAAAAGAAGGTTATCCAGTGCACCTGTACTCACACTTCCTTGTAGTAGAGAAGGGTTTGTGGTCTACAGTGATGCATCCAAGAAGGGATTGGGGTGTGTTCTCATGAAAAATGACATGGTGATAGCTTATTCCTCACGACAGTTGAAAATCCATGATCAAAATTACCCAACTCATGATTTGTAGTTAGCTGCGGTAATCATTGAATTATAGATTTGGAGGCATTTTCTTTATGGAGAAAGGTGTGATATTTATACTGATCATAAAATTTTAAAGTATATTTTCACAAAAAAGGATCTGAATATGTGCCATCAATGATGGTTGGAGCTGATTAAGGATTGCGACTGCTCAATCAATTACCACCCTGGGAAAGCAAACAAGGTGGGAGATGCATTAAGTCGACAAGACCATGCCTGTTTATCCATGATGAGGATCACAAAAGATCCAATATTTATGGATTTAAAAAGGATGGATCTTGGAATTATAATGGATGGGGGAAAATCTTATATTTCTCAAATTAATGTTTCACCATCTATACATGTGATGATTAAAGAGGAGCATAAAGAAGATGTAGAGTTACAAAAGAAGGTGAGAACTGTTCCTTAATTCAACCTTGATTGTGATGGGATAATAAAGTTCAGGAATCAGGTTTGTGTTCCTCCCATCCCTGAATTAAAGAAGGAGCTGCTGGATGAGGCTCATAGTTCTTCATTCTCTATTCATCCTAGAAGCACGAAGATGTATAGGGACCTGAAAGAGTACTTCTGGTGGGATGGCATGAAAAAGAAATGTTGCTGAAGATGTCTCTTGATGCTTGGTTTGTCATCAAATTAAAGCTGAGAGACAAAAGTGTAAGCGGATGTTACAACCATTACCCATACCAGAATGGAAATGGGAAAACATCACTATGGACTTTGTCATAGGACTCCCTAAAACATCCAAAATCAATAATTCTATCTGGGTCATAGTTGATCGTCATACAAAGTCTACACACTTCATTTCTATTAGAGAGGATTTCTCTCTAGATCAGCTTTCCAGGATATATGTAAAGAAGTGGTAAGATTGCATGGGGTACCACTTTCTATTATATCTGATCGGGATCTGAGGTTTACCTCAAAATTCTGGCGAAGTCTTCATCATACTCTGGATACAGTGTTGAGTTTCAGCACTTCTTATCATCCTCAAATAGATGGTCAGTCTGAGAGGACGATTCAAACTCTAGAAGATATGTTGAGAGCTTGCCATATAGATTTCAATGGTGGTTGGGATCAACAACTACCTTTGGAGGAATTTTCTTATAATAATATCTTTCACTCCAGTATTCATATGGCTCCTTATGAAGCTCTCTATGGAAAGAAATGCAGGAGTCCAACTTTCTCGGATGATGTTGGGGAAAGAAAGCTATTATGACCTGATCTTGTTGATGAGATGGAAAAAAAGGTATGATCTATTCAACAACACATAAGAGCATCTCAGAGTCGACAAAAAAGTTATGCCAACAACCGAAGAAAAGACTTAGAGTTTGAAGTGGGTGATATAGTGTTCTTACGAATATCTCCTTGGAAGAGAGTAATGAGATTTGGAAAGAAGGGAAAGCTGAGCCCTAGTTATATCGGTCCTTTCGAAATACTGGATCATGTTGGGAAGGTAGCTTACTGATTGGTGCTTCAACTGAATCTCTCTCAAGTTCACGATGTGTTCCATGTATCTCTCCAGAGAAAGTACATACCTGATCCTTCACATGTACTCAGCTCAGAAGTTGTACCATTGGAACAAGATCATTCTTATGAAGAATAGCAGATAGAGATTCTCGATCGTAGTGAAAAAGTCCTACAGAACAAGACCAATCTCTTGTTGAATGTTTTATGGAGGAACCACCAATTATAAGAAGATACATGGGAGCTTGAGGATATGATGAGGGAGAGGTATCCTCATCTGTTTGTTACAAAGTGACGAATTTTGAGGGCGAAATTCATTTTAAAGGGGGTAGAATGTAACACCCAAGACTTTTATGAGAAATATTCTGTTTTTATGTTATATAAATCATCAAAAGAATCTTTCACTACACACAACACTTGCTTGGATTTCTTTAAACACAATCAGGTCCTTCCTTGATGGCTTGAGTCATACGCAATACCGAGTTTCACTAAACAACGATATGCTATTAAAATATTTTTAAAACTAGCCGTTATGAATAGTAATACCCACTTTTTGAAATTTTGTAAATTTTATTTTTCAAAATTGACTTCTTTTTTGGATTCAGAATATCGAAATTAGCCTAGGGTGAAATTTTGGTATTTTTCGGAATACATTCAATTTTTGATGAATAGTGAAAACACTGGTTTACTATTTAAAAACCGACTTTTTTTTAAAAAATGATTTATTTTATTTAAATTTATTTTAGGTAAAAATTGATACATAATATTTATACAAGTTCAATGTAATTCATTGGGTAATTTTATAGTAATTTTAGATATATAAAAATTTACTGAACTTCTCACCATCTTTTACCCACCTCCTAGGAGAATTTGAAAATTTACATAAAACATAATTTTACCACTTCTGTGAGTGGAATTTCAAAAATCCGAGAGACATGGTTGATGTCAGTAAGTAAAATGTGGTTCAATGAGATGAAAATAATTTTTGGTGAATAGTAACTTTTTACTTTTATTTACCATGATTAAAAGTAAATCGGGTAATTAAGGGTAAAAATGATATTATTATTACCCTAACACATGTCTTAATTCTATTGGATAAGTTTAATTAAACCAAAAACAACCTTAGGAATAAAATATGACCATTTAGGCCCACATGGATTAGATTAGGACATTTATTATTAATTTATTTAATGAAGGGTTAAAATAGTTAAAATCAAAGTTTAATAAGTAAATAATTTTTAATATTGGGTTATACATAAGATAAATTCGACTATAAATATTCATTAGAAAGATAAAAATATTTCCCACATAATGATATTTTATTTATAATTTTTAGACATTAAATATTTTAATTTAATTGTGACACAAAGATGATGGAGTAATTATATTATTAATGAAATATTGACATAGTTGATGTTATAAATACCCAAATAAATGTAATTTGAGATTTTTTATGAATTAAACTAATTTTATAGGTTAATATTACATGTTAGTATTTATTTAATTAACTTTATTTCAAATTAATCATTCTGTTATGATTTTCACAAAAATCAATTACTAAATAGTGTCAAAATTGACATAGAATAGTTTTTTAAACAAATATTATATTATTAATTGTTATTTTATTCTTAAAAATCTATGGTTCGGACAAATGACTTAGATAAGGTTATATATATTAATAATAAACAACTTGGGGTTCGTTTGGATTTTTATAGTAAGTTTATTAACATTATAGTGTAAGAACACAAAAAGACACGATAAAAGTATAATTATTTAACTTAAAGTTAAATCTAAATGATAAGGTTAAAATAGGTACCAAAACATGTCTAAATTCTATTGGATGAGATGATTTCGACCCAGCCCCACATTAGCTTCGAAATTAATCAATCAGGAGCTATTTATAACCGAATATGACTTTATAATAAAACAATATTTTTAGTTTTTCCAAAGGTGCCCCTCTCCTCCCTTATAAAAGGGCACCTCCTCCCTCTCTTCCTCACACCACTATGAGCCTTCATGATTGGATAACCCCTGCAAAATTCTCTTCTCAAATTCCCTAGAAACATCCTATAGGTCTTGGTCTTCTTCAAAGACCAATTTTAGTTCCCTAAAAGGAGGTCAAAAAAGAGGCGCTTCAAAGAAAAGATAATGTCTGTTACCGATTCTTTCAACATTATTTCTTCTTCCACTTCTTCTTATTTAGTTGTTTCACTATTAAGTAATAAAATCAGTATCAATAATATACTGATATGTTATTATAAGTATGAAACAACCCTATTTCACCATCTATCCATCCTACGGAAAACGAAATCACCGTGCGTGCGTACGTACATAATACCGTCTCTACACCGTGGTGTAATCTATTTTCCACAACCACCTTACTTGGATTGGTATAATGATGTAAATATATACTATATATGATTATTTAAAAGTGATATTGATTCTTAAATAGTATACATACACTCCAATACAATTCCAGGATCATGGGATGTATATCATCACTCATGCGTACGTACGGCCTACCGTCTCCATGATGTGATGTGACTCGTTCTACATGATCTTCATTGAATAATGATTATATAAATGAATTGAATGAATGAATATGATATATATTACAATAATACCATTCTGTAAATGAGGTATCTATAACCCAAAAAAGAAGAATAAGAATTTATTCGACAAAACACACATAAGAACAAAAAGCAATAAACACCTGAATAACAAGTAACAATGAAATATTTCTAATTTGAAGCTAAGAATATGACCATATATTATATCATAACAATGTGAATAATTCCAGAATAATTCAATGATATTATTTAAATCATTATACAGGAGGTTCGGACACTTACGAAGAAAATCAGACATAAGGTAAGGGAAATATCGCAATCTCATTTTTATCCGAGATGGATTATACTTTGGAATTTACTGGGGTGTATTTTATCATCCACATACATGTTTCCTAAATATGTAATTTTTATATCTTTATACAATATTTTATATCCAATTTTACCCTTCGGTGAGTTTTTAGTAAAATGTATATGAAAGGAATCTGTTTTCGTTTTTCATACGAGGTACTTTTTGACTTTTCCGAAAAAAGTACGAGAAGAATATTTTTTTAACTTATACGGAATGAACGGATTTTTAAAAAATTATTTCCAAGAAGCATACTTTAAAAGTTTTCATGTTTATTTTTAATCAAATTCTTTTAGTTTAATTTTGTATGACATGTTAGGAAAGGAAAAAAAATTTGAATTAGAAAGGATATTTTGCTCAAGAATGGAGTTCAAGTGTTTTATCAAAATTATTTTCCACATAAGATAATAAAGGGTTCTTTTTCTATCCCTATTATTACATTGATTTGATTATGTTGTGATGGAATTATTTTTATGAATTCATTTATCTTATATGAATTTTTTAATGATTCCGCGATGTTTAAGAATCCAATTTTTATTACATGGGTTATGCTATGATGTATGGTTTATGATTTTGTGGCACAAATAAGAATGGTATAATTATGAGATGGGTGGGAAATATATCTCACTCCAAGGCATTGGGTAATGATTTTATATCACATGATATATACATGGCTAGAACGGCAGGTTAAAATAGTTCAGTGAAACAGGACTGAAACGAGGAATGAACTCGGTTCAGAAATGGAATTTGTCCACTAAGATAGTCTTCGCAACGAGTCTTGACTAATAATAAATTATTCTCTAGGATTATGAGTGTATTCCACAATGCTTCATGTTTTAAGTTATGACTATTGTGATTACATTTCACTACCATGATTTATCCCATGTTATGAAATTATGATCTCTTTTTCAGGGTAAGATTTCAAAATAGTTATGTTCTTATGAATATGATGTGATTTATTTTTTCTTTTGTTTACCCTTACTGAGCATTTGAGCTCACCCTTTTGTATATTTTCTTTCCCCCAGGTCAGGAAGAAGGTTATTAAGTATGATATGCCAAAAGGAACTATAGATATGATGAAATAAATTGTAGAAAATGTAGATGCGTTATGAACCAGTTGTTTATGTTTCCCAGTTTCTAAAGACACTATACCTATAAGGTCCTTTCATGGTTTTGTTATATGTTGTAATAAGTGTGCTTCAATTTTGAAGTATTAACAATGCATGTAAAGTATGGGTCATTATACAACGCCTCAAAAGGAGCCATACCAATAGTGGAGTGATATGTTTTGTTGTACACGTAATCCCCCAAGGGTAGGTGGTCCTCCCAACTAAAAAAAATATATAGAGAACATGCATGAATCATTCTTTCCATGGTCTAGATGGTCCGCTCAGTTTGGCCGTCTATTTTTGGGTGAAAAGATATGCTCAAGAGAATCTTTGTCCTGAAAGCCTCCTGAAATCCTTTCCAAAACTAGGATATGATGCATGTGTCACAGTCCGTGACTTTCATCAAAGGAACCCCATGAATTCACATGATCTATTAGATTTAGAGGAATCCCAAGCTCTCTATCGAACCCTTATCTAAAATTGAAAGTACGTTAGACGACTTGGTGAGTCGTTCAACGATCAACCATATGGTATTGTGCCCTCTGAACACACATGATATCCCCATCATGAAGTCCATCGATATACCATCTCACATACACTCTGGTTTCAACAGGGTTTTGGTCAAGCCGGTTGGTACCTGGTGCTTGACAATCACATTCAGGTTAGTGAGGCATCTAGAAACAAACTCTGCCACACAATTCTTCATCCCGGGCCACCAGTATTGACACCAGAGGTCTTGATACATCTTCATCACACATGGATGTACTTCTAACGAGGATGTATGGAACTCCATCATCACCTCCTCTCATAACACCATAGGTACAATAGTAAACCTCTAAAAAGGATTGTGTTCTCCATAACTTCAGAATATCCATTAGGGGCATGTCCTGAGGATATATGAGCACATGTAGCCTCAAAACCTCTGTATCAGAGTTGCACCACACTGAATTGCTGAAGGAGTGTATGAGAAATTACCATCTAATAGAGGTAGACTATCTCATCTCTATCCACATAGGATATCTAATGCGAGTATAACTGCTATGAAGCGTCGTTCAGTATCAGCGAACATTATCTTTATCTAAGTGCATTGACAAGTAAATTCCATTTCCAAGAAGTATAGGCTCTCTGAAATTCGTATACCTAGAGTAACTCTAGCCAAAATCTCTATCTCATATTCAGACCTTTCTGTGTGAAGATATATATTAGACTTGTGTGGTCTAAGTAAACAATGAACCGCTCACCCATAAAGTATTTTAGCAATATCTTCAGTATAGAGACCAATGCTGCCAACTGTATGTTGTGAGTCACACTATTATTTTAATGAGGCCTCATCTATCTTGAGATATAATAAATCATTGCACCATATATCATTAGCACAAAACTTCGTCTGGTTCCCGATTCATCATAGAAAACCACATAGTTAGTGCCCTCCTCCGGAAACCTTAGGATGGGAGCACTGGTCAAGCTCGACATTAGTTTCTGAAAGCTCTGATGGCATGTCTCTGACCACATGAAGGGATTCCACAATTTTTTTCAAGGCAGTCACACACACTTCTACTTTGGTGAAATCAGGTACGAACATATGATAGTAGAATGCTAATCCAAGGAACCTATGCACCTCAGAAACACTCCTGGGTGTCTCCCAAGAATGTACTACCTCGATCATTATTGGATACACTATGACTCAAGCCTATAAAATGATGTCTCCCAATAAGTAGACCTTCCTTATCCATATTTCACACTTCTAGAGAAACCCATATAACTAGTGCTCCCATAGTGTGTCCACAACTATCTTCAAGTGTACAACATGCTCTTCCTCGAATGCTGAGTATAACAAGAGGTCTTCGATAATTACCACCACAAAGCGATTGAGGTATGGATGAAATATCATTCTCACGAACCCCATGAATACTAATAGAGTGTTGGTCACAAAGAAAGGCATAAAAAACTCATAATGGCCATACCGATATCTGAAGGCGGTCTTTGGTACATCCTCACCCCGTACCATGAGCTGATGGTAGCATGATCTGAGGTCTATCATCATGAACCACTTCCCTCCTTTCAACTGATCAATCATATCATCAATACTCAGAAGAGGATACTTGATCTTCCCGATCAACGGGATTAGGTGCCAAAAGTCCAAACCTTTTCTCAAACATCTGTATACCTTCTTAGAAAACATCACCAGAGATTCCCATGGAGAAGCACTGGACCTTACCAATACCTTCCTTGTAAGTCTTCTAAATGCACCCTAAGCTTCCATAGCTCTTCTAGGGCCATAGGATATACTGGTGTAGATATATGTGTCATTCCTGAGTACAAGTCAATACGGAAGTCTACTTATCAGTGAGGAGGTAGTCTAGGGACATCTTCTGGAAAGAATTCCTCATACTCATCCACCTCCATTGGGAACAGTGGACTCGTCTTAGCCACCATGTCGATGTTCATTCAAGGTAGATGATATGTAATCGGTGGCACCGTCATGAGTGCAAGTCTATCTCATGATGCTTCATTTTCATTATAACATACAAAGGAAAACTAGCCTCAATATTTGCGCATATATCGTACTGTATATCTAAAGCAGTCAATCTATGTGTGAACTAATGATAGACAATACATGCATAGAGTGATGTCATAGGGATTCAATGCCGCTACTAGATGATCCCATATAAGATTATATACTATGAGAGTAAGATGAAACTGTCAGCAGTAGTGTGTGACTACTGAATGTCCTCCCGTAAGAGTATCCAAACACAAAGGTTGAGATAAAAGCTCGATCATAATATCATAGTACCGAACTATGTTTGTTGAATGGAAAGAATGGCTGGCACCTATTTCAATAAGGACTAGTCCTAAAGTAGAGATGATCCATGTCTTAACTCATATCATCTCAGGGACATCAGGATTGTAAGCCTCTACAGCATGTAGATGGGCCTGTCATCATTCACTAGCTCTCTGAGCTCATGGTGGACCACCAAGGGGAAGTGGTGCTTGTTCCTGGTGACACCGACTACCTCTCATTGCACATCCTGCTCCACTGCATCATCCGCCACCTAGATGACACTCATACTCCAACCACTGTCGTTGCCTCGTTGGACCCTCCAACATATTCTGACCATCCACACAGGGAGTCTAATAGTCATGAGATCTGTGACCCTATCCCCCATAGGAAAAACTGATCATGCCTCGCTTGTGTCTCCCTTTTCCACTCGAGCCTCGCACCTGTGACCCTGCATCCCAAGTTCACCCTCTTGAAGGCCTAGAAAGCATAGTATTTTGTATCATCTGTCTACTGATACATGTAGACGAGTCTCCTACCTGATATATAATAGGGTCTCTCACTGTCAGTGCCTTCTCGGCATGGAATCTCTCCCTCATTAAACCTCTCCCTAGAACCCCATCCTGCATTGGGATGCTAAGAGAAACTATCGTAGCTATAATATCTTGTCAGAGCCCCTGCTAAATGGTTCAGGCCCTGATGTATGGGTCTTGTACCATGTAGGTGGTGTATTTTGAAAGGTCATTAAATCTTACCGAGTACAGAGCCATTCTCTAGGTGCCCTGCTGCAGATGCAACAGCTCCTGAATATGCAACGAGTATATTGTCACTAGCAAGAACTGGAACTAAAAAAGGCTCTCAAAGTCCATCCATGTGAGGGTCATCTCCTCAAGAACCTAGATCATCAAGCTCCACCATCGTATTTCTGATCCCCAAAGAAGGCTAGAGGCCAAGATCATCATCTTCTCCACAGGTGTCTCTACCTAATGAAAGACCTGGGAAACCACCTCAAACCAGTCCTCTACTACCTGGGGCTCCATATAACCTTGAAACATCAAAGACCTCTATATCTAGAACTCATGAAACATGATCGGCTAGAATTCATGATCCACTGGTACCACTTGATGGTACATGGGTGGTGGTGGTGCAGGTACACCACCCAAAGGTTCCATCACTCTTAGTGGTCCCTATATTGACACCTCGTCACTCGGTTAGCCACTGTCACAATATCTAATCAGAATCATGGCTGGCTGTCTTTGTGGAGGCATCCAGTAAAAAACAGATGTGAAATTGTCAATGTGATGTACTGGGAGAGCTGAATCAATAATGATCAAGAAAACATTTCCAAACTCCAACAACTGATTTTTTCATGTTCCAATTTGGAAAACAATATTCCGGGCCCTAGTGTATGGATACATCGTTCTCTGCACAAAAAATTGGACTCCCTGATATGAAAACTAAATACATGACACTTTATACCATTGCCTCATTAAAAGTATACTCTTAGTTATTCTGGTAGAAATGACCTCCCTCTTATACAACTTTTTCAAAACCTGTCCCACCGGGCCCCGACATGGCTACCCCAATATCGCCTTTCATATGCCTGAGTTTGGTGACAAACACCTGAAGGATTTTCTTGAAAACGGGATTAATTTACATAGAGATCTGTATACACTCAAAAAGGGAAACAGAAGTAAACTACAAACAAAAGTATTGTATAACCATGAGAGTAATTTACAACCACAAGAACAACTATAAACTGAAAAAGTGGTCTGAAATATATACCCTATAAACTGAAATAAAGTAAGAATCTATTGCATCTTCCTTGAAACTCTACAGGAAGGGTATTAACTATATGTATGATGTCAAAGAAGAGGATCTCGACTGCTCCCATCGCACCAAGATCCACCAAGTCCTGAGACTCAAAGGTATGCATCAAGGCGTCAGTAGTCTGCACCAAACACACACATTACGACAGAGCACGTGTAGGGGTGAGTAAAAAAATACATAGTAGGGGACCCCGAGACCCCTAAAGGCCTCTCAGTAATCCAAAAAACAAAACAACACTAGAAATACCACAATGGTTACATCACAACCATGATCTAAATCATGAAGTATTAGCGAAATATGATTCTCACTCTAACAGTATATCATTAATGTAATTGGGATAAGGATTAATATTCGTAAAGACAAATCATACTATCCATAGTAACTATTCTGATGACATGTATACGTCACTATATGCTTACCCATATTGGTCCTTGTTGATGACCCTTATTGGTCACTAGTATTGACCTGTATTGGTCATTGGTATTGACCCATTTTGGTAACTAGTGAAGACTCAACTTGATCTCTGATGTTGTTTTAGTGATGACTAGTCATACAGTTTGATCATCCCCCTATGATGTTTCTGATGCAAACCTGTATCTGTCTCTCTTCTTCTTCATGTCATAGCTATCCACAAGATTACCGCTCAAGCACACATGGTCTCCGGAAGACTCTGCTCCTCAATCCATTGGTCCTTTATTAAATTGTATGATGTCCCTAAATAATCATACACAAGGGACTGCCCCTTCATTGGGATCCCAATGTGATAGACGATGCATCGATCAAACAATCATTTTGTGAGATATGTGCACTTTTATAAAAAATGCTCTAGTTGGATTCATGTCGGATCCAATCCAAGTCACCTATCAAACTACATGAAAACTCACATATGTTATCTACAAAGTACATACATATCACAAGGGTCCATATGCCATAGATAGCACGTCGATCGAATACCTGGTCTATTAGTCACACCCTTTCCATGAAACGGGGGTGTTCGCACCTCGATCTGGCCCAGCTCGGTGGGGTCTTCTGAAATATGCCAAAGGGAAAACATCCCACAATGGGTCCCAATTCCACTAACAGCTTGTCAAACGGACACCTGGTTCTTTAGTTATGGGCGATTCTCTATTTGGGTGCTGATTGGGTCTGGGCCTGATATGACTTGCTCAGGCCGGCCCGACGGAATGGGTCCTGGAATTTATCTGACCGCATTTGGGTCTGGATCGTTAATGGTCGGCATGGTTCCACTGGGTCCAGCACTTCGGGGTTAATCTTCATAGTTTTCAAACTCGTGCTATGGTTGGCCCGACCCTCTTGGTTGGGCTCGACCCACCAGCTCTGCCCCATTGCGTCGCGTGTCTGGCCCGCTGGGCTGGTCCGACACGTTCAGCCGGCCCAAATCACTTGAAGCTAGACTGGTTCTCCTAGCTATCCTCGTGGATTTGGGGTCATTTTTTCCATTATTATGTAAGGTCCACAACACCCCCTTCTTCTGTGGTCCGCTAGCCATGGCTGCTGCCGCCGATGGCGCATGCGGGCAACGCCCCACACTAGTGTGGCTAGGTTGGGCCAATAGCCTTTGTCCAACATAGTGTGCAATAGAACACTTCCTTCAAATTCATGTGGCTAGTTTTAGCAGGTATCCTCCAGCCACCGCTGACCGAAGCCGACATAACATGCCGACGGTTGTTTCCGCGGACCACCAGAATGCCTCCGTCAATTCACAACCCTCAAAGGCCTTTCCACATCATTTTTTTCTCTACCAAAAAGATTGTACCAAGGACATGTTTAGTGGAGGGTCCAGGTCTTGATGGTTTCGGCCAACTCCCTCCGTTTTAGCATTTTAAAACCTGAGAAAAAGTAATAATAACATAATGAAGAATAATTCTTGAGTTTAAGATGGTGCAACAACCATCCGCATGATTAGATGAGACCCGGATCAACCCGTTAGTCAGTTGGTCTATGTTCATTATATATTTCAAGAATGAGAACATGGGGAACATTAAAACACAAATGAATGTACCTTTTATAACATTCATTTTCACACTTTCATCCTTGAGGTTTTACAGTGTCGACGATACTTCCCAGTTCTGACCTCTGAAAGAAGTTGTTTGTAATTCTCCCTTCTTCCCTGGGGTGGAAGTGTGTTAGTGCATCGCCCGAGAATCCCCAAAATCCTCCCCACTTATTTTTTCCGACATATTGAACAATTTATAAAACCACACTACATCTTTTCCATAATGACGTGATATCACATCATTACCCCGTTTTATTTATAAATCATCGTCGTTATTTTGCACCATTAAAATTAATGTTATTTTACAGAATACGGGTCATCTATGTGTTTCATTAATGTTCCCCAATGTTAAATCATCACTTCCCTACAACATCGCTATCCACCACATAATAGTTAGAAAAAAATAAAAAAATTCTTTTAAATTCTTTTATTATTTTGCTCAAAAAGTCCAGAAAAATTAACTTTTCCACTAAACTCTTGCCTAGTGAAATAAATTCGTTTCTAGGAGAATCCTAGTGTTACAGATTCCATGGTTCCCTTATATTTTTAGTCTGATCACCCAATCAAAAAATTGAATATGATTCTCGTATGTTTGATAAATATACTCGAAGAAAAGTTCAAAACTTATTTCCGAGCACACCGATCCTCAGAATCATGCGCTAATAATTTTCAAAGACTCTCAAAATTCCCAAATAATTTATAAAAATTACATGGAATAGTGGGTTCTCTTCATTATAAATCATGATATGTATAAGAAATCTATAAATTAAACAACAATTGATTGTAAAATAGGAAATCTATGAATCACCTCTAGCTAGTCCAATCCATTGGGGAGGCACTGCAAGAGAATTAAAATTTTTTCTATGTACAACATACTACCAGACCTGAGACACCATTAGCCAGTGTCACACTACCTGAGTGAGACCCCATTAGATTATGAGTCATCACTTGATCGATTCACCACTTGTATGAGTCACCACTACTATTTCAAACATAACATAACATTTATTTATTTCTATAAAAGATATATTATTTATGTTAATGATAATTTATATTTTAATGATTGTATTTTAAATTATTGAGACAATTCATTGAAGAGGATTCCATACAGGAAGTACGAGGAGGAATAATATCCAAATGTACATGGTATATTCATCATGCTACTAATAAAGATATATGAGAAGAAGATCTCCATGTTAAAAAGAGGGGATATATGCATAAATGTGAAGTGATAATACAATATCCAAAAGAGACTGAAACCAATAAAGCTGAAGAGCTAAATTGTTGTATCCTACAAACCCTAGCCTGTGGAAGTCAACACTCATATACATATGCTGCTTTCTTCCAGTAGATGAAATAATGGTTTGCATCAATATATTGTTTAAATGATTTCAATATTATTTGACTAAGTATAAAATTATATATAATTTCATAGAGTCATATTTTTTAGTACAATAGAACAATCATTCTTATCCCATCACATTTAGATTGTTCAGTTCAACTTTTTTATTCCTATATATTGAGATTTTTTTTTGTGTATTCTCTATTTTATCACAAACATTGTCTCATGCATTAAAAAGGAAGATAATTTACATATTTTAAATCATATTTATCTATTTTCCCATTTGTAATTGTGGAAGATGTCCCTATGTTGCATGTTGGTTACAAATTCCATAGATAATAGTGGAAAAGATCATATGTGACCTAGGTAGTTTGTAAAATATTGTAAAAAAAGAAAAATCTTGTGGATAAATGTGTTTATTTTATATAAAATTCATGGTGGCGGTTGATCACTATTTTTAGAGGAATAAGTCTCAACATGATATGGAACCTATTGTTTCAAATTTCAACTGTATGTATTTGTTTTCTTCAGGCCCACATTCTAAAATTTACACTTTTTTAACCAAACAAAAACTAATACATTGATTGTAAATAATTATAATTGTTTTCATAAGATTTCAAATATGTAATTTGATTTGAAAGGAAAAAGAATTATTTTATATTACTTATATGATAACTAATTAATCATTATGAAAACTTTTGAAATATTATAACATGTAATGATTGGCTCTATAGGTTAGTTTGCATTAAATTAATTGTGGAATTTAAAATTTTCCCATTTAAAAATAATTTTTCATTGGGAACTCAATTAACTATGCTCTTGAGATACTCACTTAGACTAACATTTGGAATATAAATAGTTTTTCTTTTATATTATTCTTTTCATATATTTCCAAATATGATTTTAGTTATGCTTTAAAGACATTATTTTTATTTATTTCTCATTTTATCTCCTTAAATGAATTATTGAAAAAAAGGTTCTGATTCAAATAGGCCTCTAATATTTAATATAAATAATTATGATAAATGAAAAATTAGAATGAGAATGCAAATAGATATTATAGGAATTGAAATCTGGACTAAAAAAGAATATATATAAGAACTTACTATGAAATTTATATTTACTTTGAGATGATGATACTAATTTCGATTTCAATAAAAATTGGCAATCTATGAATTCCATTTACTATGATTTAGAATATGAATATTTAAATATAATTTCTTTTTTAAAAAATTACAATTCATATTTGAGATAATTTTCTTGTTTCTCATGAGGGAACTTAAAATGCTATGTAGTTGTGGATTAAAACTTATAATATTAAATATGATAATTTCAAAATGATACTAGATAAACCTATTTATGACATCTATTGTATGCTCAATGAAATTTTCAACACAATTTACTCCCTTTAAAATCATATATCAAACAAGGACTAAATAATGTTGTTGTTGATATGTCTCCCTAAAATATATAAAAGACTATATTTCTCCGTCAGAGACTCATGTTATATCAGCAATCTACCAACCATAGAGCTAATTAGAAATCTTATTATGTGTGAGTAAGTTTTATACGTAAACTAAGTAGTTGACTACGAACCTATAATGAAATCAGTAGCATTTAACATTACTATAACTCAATAAAATAAAAAAGATATGGAAATAGATAAATTTCATGTTTATAGTTCAAGTTATTGTGAATCTCAAATAGTACAAGTGATATTTAATCTCCACCGGATAGGGATGATGAGATGGCTCATCTAACCAGACAGATCATGATATTTTTTAGGAATGAAATGTTTTTGAAAAAGCCCAATTATAAGAAAAATTATGATAATAATGTAAACTTGAAGAAATATAAGATTAATGATAAAAACTATGTAACATAGTATATGGGTAAAAGGAAAGGACATGTAAAATTTAATTTTATAAAAGATAAAATAAAAAAAATTAAAAAAATGATAAGGACTGAAGGAATAAGAAAGAAATAAAATTAATATGGAGTTATTCTATATATATCTAATGTTATTAAAATTCATTAAATGAGGATATATAAAATATAAAAAACAAGTGATTTATGAAAAACATTTCTAAGGTATCAGAAATATTTATTTTACCTACTCTAACTACATCCTCACTTGGGCATAATGATCATATTTTTTATATATCTGAAAATGGAAATAATTATAATTATATGAATTAGGATGAAGTATTTTAATACTTAAATAATATATAATAATATTTTAATTGTCATAGATACAAATATAAAACTGCAAAAAGGAAGATTGATTTATCTATAAACATTACATATGATTTTTCATAGTGAAAACAATAAAAATGAACAACTACTAAAAGAAAATATAGAACATAATAATTCAAATGAGAAGTCAATGAAATACCATGGAATTTTTACAAATAGTAGGGAAAAAATTAATACTATTTTATGTTATCAAGTTTCACATAAATTTGTTACCGGAATTGGTTATAAAACAAGACAAAGGATAGTGATAAATAACAATTTTATACCAATGTCCAAACCAAAACCATATTCTACCTGTTCTTTTCTAAGGGTCCTAATATTTTTTTTCTAAATGTTAAAAATATGTTTATATGAAACCAACTAGGTAAATGTGGGATCCAAAATATTTATTAATAACATTTCAAGTCACAAACAAATCTAAATTCTAAATTCATTTCATGAATTATTTTTTTCGTAGAAATATTTTTTGATGACATAATGTAGGGTTTTATAGTACATGTAAATTCTTTTTTCAAGACATATGATGAGATATTATTCATCATTTAATTTAATTATTAAGGTTTATGGTGGTCATGTAACCTTAGTGACAATTAAAAATGGAAAATCATAGACCCAAACCATATTAATTACAAAAAATCAGTTTTTATTTCCAAAATATTAATTATTGATTGATTGAAATATATCATGCATATTATTACATAGTTATAGGTTCATGGAATTTATGTATCATTGGAAAATCATTCTTTAAATTATTATGATTATAAAAATTAATTTTTTATTCCATTAAGAAATGATAATGTTTCTGTTGTTTATTTAAAATAATTAGTTTCGGAAAAAGAATCATGCTTAAGTGTGTTCCACAATGAATGATGGATTTGGAAAATGTGATAAGGAAATTGTAACATTCATGTACATAGTAATATTCATATTTAAGTGTTATTTAGTCATATATTTATGCTTTAGCACCCAAATGATAATGCTTATATCCCCTAAAAAAGAAAATAACATATTTTATCTTTTAAATCAAAGAATGAATATTCAACTTCCCAACATATTGAGTTAGTTAAAATGGGGTTTTAGGTCCTTTTATAGATTCTACCTTCAATGGAAACAACTATATTTATATTATTATAGATTATTTTTGTAGATGTACATGGTTATACATTCTAGATCACAAAATTAAATCTTTCTCTTACAATACCATGTCTTCTATTACAATAAAAAATCTTAGCAGACATAGAATTAATACCTTATGATGTTACCGTGGCTGTGATTTTGGATATCCTAATTTTGAATATTTATTTCTAACAAAATGGAAACAATCATTAATTTTATACTCCTAGGATTACTCATGAAAATAGATTTGTCAAATAATAAATAGATTACTCTGAGAGATTGCTCAGACCATGGTAAATGAGTATGACCTAACTCATCATTTTTTGGGAACATTTGACAATATATCCTTCTACATCAATAATATAGTCTTATTCAGAAATAGAATAAGAATAACACTGATAAAGTATGTTATAATTGAAAAAATAAGTATAATTACTTCATGTATTTTTTATGAATGTTCTTTATTCTTAACACTATGAAAATTTTAAAAAACTTTTCATCCAAAAGTGATGATGGAAAATTTCAAGGTTATTCAATCATTATCAAATCCCATAGTGTTTTTAATAATAGAAGAAACACCCTTAAATAATCAGTTTATATCATATTTGGTGATATATATCCATGTTAACATAATACCTCCGAAGAATGTTTTGAGAATCATCATTAATATATGAATCTATATTATAATCCTTTTGACTCTGTTTTCAACCAATTAGAAAAATAATATAGTGTTGAATAATTTCTAGAACATCCTAAACATGAACCTATTATTAACTAGTATATATTTATAATTAGCTATTATAACTCTTGAGTACATTACTTTTTATGTTGGTGTGTGATATTTTTATAGTGGGACACAAACAAGATGTTCACTTAAAAATTGGTTGAACCTTAAGCTTTCTTGTCTCAGTTAAAACCTAAAAAAATAAATGAAGCCATTAATGATGAATTTTGGGTTATTGAAATACAAGATAAATTAAATCATATTGATAGAAACAATGTTTTGGAACATGTAAATAGGCCCAAATAATCCTTGACCATTTTCACTAAAATGGTTTTTTAACAAGGTTGTTGATTCATTTAATATAGATTGATATGAGGATAACTATTTCACAAGATTATAGTCAAGAAGACTGGATAGATTATGAGGAAACCATTGATGTTATTGGTATACATGAGTCTATAAGAATCATTCATTTTCTTGTAGAACATATTGATTTAATGCATTATCAATTGGATGTCAAGAGTGAATTATTTAATGGTTTTATAGTTGATGATGAATTGGTAGAACAACCCATTGTTTTTAAAATCTCTATTTTCTTATTTCATGGAAATGTTGTTGAAAATTATAATAATATCAAATTATTGAAGACATAGGATATTAATAAACTCATCAAAAATTATTTTGACTTGTTTTATAATAAATTTAACCCATATAATTTTCATTTAAACCATTGTTAACACTTTTTATCCTTAATTGTGGGAATATGTTTTTAAAAGTGTAATGTTTACATGATTTTCTCCATGGAAAAAATTAGCACAAAAATGATCATGGGATTATGTGTAATACCATATACCATATCCCTTGTCCTTTTTAAAAATATTCTTATTTTTTAAATAATTTTAAAAAAAATTCTAACATAAAAATTCATTAATTTAATTTTTAGGATAATTCATTAGATTTGACTTCGAATTATGTTAAACAATAATTTATTTAAAATACAGAACTTTTAACCATAAATTATGAAATATAATTACCCATGATTTCCATTATATACCGTTATCCATACAAAAAATTATATATTTTATTGTTTTTAAAATGATTGTGTAAATTTTTTCAACTGCTTGAAAAAGATCTATTTTAATATTTCATATGAAATCAATTTAAATATATTAAAATTAGAAATAAATTACTATCATAAAAATAATTTATTTAAAATAAAAAAATCATATATAAAATATCACAAAATACGTTTTATAACCATGATAAAACAATTGTGGGTTTAACCGAAATATGTGTTACAATTTGTATTATTATTTATATAAATACAATTCATTAACAATGAAAAATGGCACATAATATCCATAAATTTAAATATTGAATTAAGTTGGTCGAATAGTAGTATTCAACCAACATGGTAACTAACTTACTATAGTAAAAATACAATGAAAACATATATTATTTCAAAAATTAACTATATCCTTATTCCTAAATTAAAATAATATACTATTTAATTTATTCTACAAATCTAAAAATATGATAAACAAAATCAAATATTACAAAAACACATTTTTATCAAATTACTATTCAATTAAAATATAAATAATACTATTCATTTTAATGTTAAAATTTGAATAATTTATTTATCTCAACTAATCATTATTACTATACCATTTGATACCCATAACGAGTTATCTTTCCCAAAATCATGTTTTTCCATAAAACACCACATTAAAACAAAATCACCATTCTATGTTATTAGTAAAAATAATATAATTTTTGAAAAAAATCAGTAAACAAATTATATATCACAATCCTCATATATTTCATGGTAATTATAACATGAATATCACTGATAAAAATATGTTATTACATAATTATAAAATCCCAATACATATAAAAAAATTCATTCCAAATCAAGAATTGGAATATCGTGGGACATTACATGGTATTGGAGTTAACTATTGGATTGGGTTATTTACTTAGATAATTCCAAAATTCCCCACACATATGACAGTAAATTATAAATAGTACATTATGATGTATTTTAATTGTCTCAATCAAACAATTCCTTTTTCCTAAAAAATTAATTGATTTATTCCATTATTTTTCCATGCAGAAAACATACACTTATTCTATTGATACATATAACTATGTGATTATTAAACAATTAATGAAATTAATGATGCTAAATATTTTATACTTCATGTTCTTCATTAATTTAACTCATATGAAACACCATTTTTTTCATACTACGTCAGTCAGGAATGTCACACAAGTGGAGGTTATTAATCTATTAACAATACAGATGATTGTGAATAATCACATTTTTTGAAAACATACTCCCATTTTTGTTGGGTTATCATGAAAAAAGTCATTTCATTTTAGACCACATTTATTTTTCACACTATTATTTTAGGCTCCATACATGGAATATAACCATGAATTATAGTGTGAAAAATAATACGAATATATAGAAGCTATATAATCATAAAAAATAGTCAATATGATGTATAATTAATGGAAAATTAATTTCAATATACGACTCTTTATATTTATCAATGTCTATAAAATATCACTATCTATTAAAATCCATTATAATGGTCTATAAAGAAATAAAATAAACATAATCATATCTCTCAGATGTTTCTACAAAAGTGTACAGAATTAGTCCCACTCATCATGCACTAGTGATTATTTAGTTAATACTAAATCTACCCCAAATAATGTTGTTAACCCAAGGTGAATTAGATCCATATGAACAACCACATTCCATTATCTAGATAGAGATGTATATTTATAGAAATCCACAATACTTTATTCACCATAACATAGGATGTTTTTTACGTAAGATTATACTATGGGGTCCCAATAACATTATATCAATATAGATTAAAGAAAAAAACATTTATTTGATACCAATTATATAAACCCAAACATTACATATATAATTCTTATATCTGATTTAATGTATATGCAAGGCATACTATTATGATCCACTCCATAACCATAAAGATTTTGTGTATTTTGCATCATGTATGCATAAACAAGAGGTATAATAAAATATCACCAATGTATCCCACAATGTTTTTAACTCGTAGTCCACTTCTTCAATAAACCCTACAAAAAATAATTCTTCATAATTAAAGGAAAATCAACATAATAATTGAGAGAAATGATGCCCAGTACTGGTTTACATAATAGATATCAAATCGACGATCATTTGTGATAATAAGACAAACATAAGGGTATGATAAAATAATTATAACATAAAAAATTCTTTCCCTATAAATTCAATATATTTTATAATTATTCATGTAAAAAATATTCATCATAAAAAAGAAAATATTCAAAAGAGTGTGTAATCCTCAATAATCAATCTTGATCCCTGATAGAATAACATAAACATTGGAATGTGGAATAATAGATTATAACATTGTTAACATGTATAAATAGAAACATATTAACTCGTTATGTCAAGGACATGAAATAATGTCCTCTGATAAACATATGGGCATAATACTAGGTCCATGCATAAACATTTGGGAATGAAACCTAGGAAACACATAAACCTAAAGATATAAATTAATATTCAAAAATATTGTTATGAATATAAAATAAGGTTTGCATATAAAATAATATTATCATGAGTTTTCTATATTTTTCTAATTCAATGTAGGGATATAATGGGACCACCCATCACATAATCCTAATATATTCATATTTTCACCACTTGAGTATACAAATAATTAACACTTCATAATAATTAAATATGTTGGAAATAAAATAGTTTTTTTCCATATTTTATCATCATAACTATAAACCATCCATTGAATGAATAAGGATAGTATCATGAAATCCGATCCCTGTTGAAATATAAGTAACATTATTGGGTTTCACCACAAATGAAAAACTACATTAAAATATCGTTTAGAACATTTTTCGAAAAAAATACACATTTTATTTTGAAATCACATATTTAAAAATCAAATAGTAAATAAAATAATGAAGCCATTTAATTTTAAAATAAAAACTAAAATAATTAAATAAATTTTATATTCATTGAGTTCCCATTAAGTTATGAAATTTCATTAATTTCATAATTGTTAAAATAATGATTTGAACAACATATTTTGAAAATTCCCTTATTAAAAAATGACAATAATATTAATTTTTTACCATATTTTTTAAAAATTAAATCATAGGTATAACATTGTTTATAAAATAATTTATGAATAATAAAAAACATTTTCAAAATCAATTAAAAACATGGATGTTGAAAAAATTTATTCTTGGCTAATGAAAGAGAAATAAGGTCAAATTTACTTATAAAATGCATGAACAAGTATTGGTGGAAAGAAGAGTAAAATAGTAATAAGTCATCATAACTCTTACACTATCAAATAGAGAATAAAAATTAACTGGGCTTGTTAGAATTGTATCTTGTAATTTCTCTTAATTAATATTTTAGCATTTTTAATACAAATTAAAATGATATTGCTCAAAAATCCCATACAGGTATCATTAAATTTGAATAGTAATCTCCCGGAAATAAAATCAAATAAAAATTCAAAAATGATGAAAATATGTGTATTTAATATAAAATATTTTCATGGTGATATATATACACCTTAAAAATCATGATATTTGAATAACATAACATATATACCTAATAAGACAATTTGAGGACATAAACCCTTACATAGTTGCAAATAAATGAATATAAATCATATAAAAGAGATAACCATTTATAAAAATTATGTACATATAATATCTTGAAAATAATCACATAATATATTCATTTTTTATTTATAGACACATAAAATAAATAAATGGTGAATATGGATTAAGACTCATAGAAATAAAAGTCAGATGATAATAATTTTTCTAAAGTCTCATTTTTCTACATATAAATTAAAATGTCCAATTTAATAAATATATATTTATTAATATATATTAAATAACCATATTCATATATATAATAACAAATATATTTTACTTATAAAATCATCTAACATATTTATTTATAATTCTTTTCATAATTATTGTTATGGGTGAAAACTACTTTTTTCATGAATGTCTTAGTTAGATGGATCTTGTATATAAATAATTGTTATCGTTTATTAATATAAAGAATACTAAACATGAAAAAATTTAATATAGATTTATCACACAAAAATTTATAATTATACATATAGTTTGGTAATGAAAAATTAATTACATAACTTCAAGGTGATAGCAGTACATACGTACGTATGAGTTACGATACCACTTTTAGATTGTTGGAAGGAAATAAATGTATATTATAACTCACCATTAAATAATTTTTATTATATCATATATAATATATATAATCATTAAATATAACCTTATTTCAATCCATGTGATGAAAAAAGTAAAAACAAATCGCATTCTATTATAGATGTGGTAGCCCACACAAATGCACATGTGTCATTATAATTTTTCAATAGAATAAAAGGTAATATGGTAGATAAGAAATCATAAATAAACAATAATTTTTATGTAAAAATTAATTTAGGTATAAAAATTATAATTTTCATACTAGCGATCTAAAAATTTGTTGATTGATAATGAATAATATCGTTGCGTGGAGGCAGTATTCCACATGTACGGATGACCGAAAAATTTTATCTCCCATTTGATGGAAAAGATGTGAAAATGTTTAATACATATTGATAAAACAAATTTTGAATATAAAATACATTGATGTTATTATTTCATAATAGATATAATAAATTTTAAAAAGGTATAATAGAAAATAATTTTAAATTGGTCAGCTATTACAAATCACTTTTCTTCAGTAGACCATTATTAGATCCCTTCTTATAGACATTTGGAATTGTATTTTAAAAATAATAGAACCTGTAAATAATTTACATGAAATTTGAGAATAAAAATGTGTTGGATATGTTTGATAAAGGTATCCTGATGTGATGTAATAAAGATGGAGGAGGGGTTTCATTCTTATCAAGGATAAATGTGCACTCTTATAATAATTAAAACTTTAATAACACTATAAAGTCACATTGATTTATTTTTTTTGAATTTGTGTAATTAAAAATTAAATAAGATAATGTTCAAAATAAATTCATATAACAGGATTTAGATATTATTTTATTTCATTTTTACCCATATATCATTAGTAAAACCCAACATTAACCATTTTTATAATTACCACCAGTAAATCGTTTTTTAATCGTTAAGGGTTATAAATTTACTTTTATTGTAAAAAATGGCCAAAAATGATAACGGGATGACTGTTTTGACCATATACCATCAGTCATTTCATATTTCAATATTTTAATAATATATTTGTAATTGAATAAAATATTATAATACATAAATATAATTATTGTATTATTTTTACTATTCAATCTATTTTTTATTAATGTTAGGATTAATGAAATATTATTCAATTATGGACCATATAATCATTCATAATAAATTATAATTACCCATTAAATTGAAGAAATACAAAAATAAATAACCAAAAATATTTATTTGATTATTTTTAAACACTTTAGTAATATTTTCTACTGCTTCCACAAGCACTGTGCCAATATTGTGTAAGAATATATGGTAATAATATAATCACGATAATTTAAAAAAAACTACTATAATAAATAAATTATTATTCAAAATATTTATACTGAAATTTACTCAACAAGTTTTTATCCTCATTGTAAAATAATATTATTTGTAATGAAAAGTGAGTTGCATTATAGATTTGTATTGCTTAAAATAATTTATAATTTATTGCTATAAGAAAAATCTCCTAAAATTTTTATAACATCAAATATTGTTTTATAAAGGTTTAACCATAGTAATAAAATATTTTATTGGAACAATTTAGGGTAATTAGAAAGTTGTAACCCAATTTTTTAATTGTTATATACTACTTTTACATTTTCACTATAGTAGAAATATTTTTACCATATTAAGTATTCATATTAACCAAAAATTAAATTCGAAGAATTAATATTTTAGGAAACCCTAATAAAAAAAATTAATCCATTTTTCATTTTTCAGTATCCATAAATTCTAGAAATCAATTTAATATAGTAAATCAAAAAATAATGAAATATGGGTTTCTAGAAAATGTATTTTTATATGTACACGTACTCTTATACCAAGATCAAGAATGGTGTTGATCCAATAGGTTTAAGTTTATTTTTTTTAAAAAAATATAAATTAATCTATAAAATAAATATAAATCAATTTTTTTCATTTTAAAAACAATAAATAGAATATAGTTTTCTTTAAAAGTTAATTATTTTCACTATTCACAAAACCATATTTTTAGAAAGATACATAATCTTAAGACTAATCTAATTTTGATATAAAGATTAAAACATTATTATTAATTTATAGAAAGTAGTTTTTAAATGTTTAAGATAATAATCAAATTATTTAATCCTAAAAAGAAATAAATTTCATTTATTGATGAGAACGTTTTTTTATTCATAAAATGACATTATAAAATATATTTTTTATTTTCTAAGAAATTATTAAAAATAATTGTATTGATTAGAACTGTTATACATATATATCATAATGTGTGTATTCCTATTCATTCCCATTAATATAACTAATGTGTTTCAATATATCATTGGTTGTTTTAAGCATGTTGTTTTGTGGAAGGTAAGATATCTAATTATTAAAAAAAAAATAAGATATATTTTTTAAAATAATGGATCTTATATTATACTCTCCTTATATAAATTATTCCATTTCAATTTTTATCTATTATAAAAAAGGATTAATATTTTAAAATACCTTTTCAAAAACTCACATTTTACCAAGGGATAATAAAATATCCTTTAGAAAGTGGAAGTGGAGTAAATAAAGGCTAATTTAAATTACTAAGAATCAGATAATGAGATATAGATATCATTAATGAAATATTAAAATACATACATGGAAGGAAAAAAATTATCTATGGATCAATATATGGTGATAGAGAACATAGTCATGATAATGTTAATTTCCACAAAACCATAAATAAATGATTGGTTAGAAGACCATAAATTTAACAGAAATCAATGTAAATGGATAAAATTTTGAATTTCACGATCCTTTTCCTATTTTAGGTATTATATAAATATCACTATATAGAATATGAAAAAATATAATTACATTATTATCTTTCCCTTCCGTAAATATAATATAATCATTTAGTTGTGCATTGATAAATTTCCACCTCATATCATACGCTATGAAATAAATATTAAATATAAATTTTCATACTTAAAGAATGATATTTTAATATTAAGGGATCATAAGATTCATCACACATTCCTTCAATATATAAATATACAACAAAACCCAAATGGTTAGTAAATATTATTTATTATAATACATTTTTCTCTAAATACCTGATAATAAAAATCAACATTCAACTTAATCCATTCCATAAATAGTAAACATTATATACAGAAAAATAAATATGGGGAAATTAAAACCCCCAAAATTTAAATTAAATTGTTATATTCTTTTCCAATTAAAAATATTAAAAATTTTCCCTAAACAATATGACTTCTTTAATAATTTAAATAGAAAACATGTGAGTTCATTGATCATATATTATCTTAAGACATGATAATAACCTAAATCCCTTTGAAAAATAAATTTGAATAGTCATGTAACCTATAATTAAAAAATTCATTATTATTGAAATAAAACCATATACTATAGACTATATTTGATACATCAAAAAATGCATCGAACATCAATAATGGTATGATAAACCACTTTTTCATTAAATCACTAATAAATTCCAAGGTCACTAATATTATCCCATTAATTTCTTCACTTTAAATCATATATTTATCTAAAATAAACATTATTATGGGAACACTAGGAACAAATTTAGTGTTATCTTTACCTCAATAATGTGTTTTCTATAAAATATCTCTTTACCCCAAAATAATATTTTTTGGACATCGATAACATTTAGAATATGATTTTAAATTTGTAATGGAAGACATTTAAAATAATACTTATAAGATTCATTATTATTAGAATAGAAATATCATTGATAAAACACTTCTACAACATAATTATTGTATCCTAGTATATATATAATTCTATCTTTACAATTCAACAATTTGAACAACATTATTATTTCCATATCCTAGGAGTAAACCCTTAGATTAGGAAATTTACATAGATAATTCCCATGTTCCCCACACAAAATAAATTGAACTATAAATGGTATTGTAGAATATAATTTATTTTTATATATCCAACTATTCATTTTTCGGACGAAATTAGCAGGATTAATCCATTATTTTCCTTAGACATTATAAACTCTCACCTGTTTGAAATGATTACCTCATTTATCCTTATATTATTCATAAGATGGATGAATAAAATTTTTCATTCCTTGATGATTTTCACCAAATTAACTCCCATAAAACACCATTTATCTCTTAATATATGGGCTAAGAACTTAACCATGTTAATGTTGTTAATCATATAACTTGATAACTGATAGGGAACAATCACCATGTTTTTCATTCCAACTCCCACTTTATTTAGTTTCTCATGAGGAAAATAATATCAATTTTCATTAGATTTAGTGTTAATATAATTATTTTAGGTTTGAGAAATTGAATAATAACCAAAATAAAAGCCCAAGGAACAATAATCATATCGAGAAAATATATAATCTTGAAAAATAATTCATATTGTATCTAAATCATGAAAATTATTTCTAATCTATGACATCATTGGTTTATCATTGGTTTTCCATGATTATCATCAATTAATTTCATTCATAAGGGTTTATAATGAATATGTGGTTGAACCCTAGAATATCTAAAATATTTTCACCCTATTTGTCTATTGTTAGGACTACCCATTATGCATCGATAATGATCGAGTAAACACCAAATCCACACAATTTGAAGTACCCACACCTAGGTGTTCCTATGCCACATCAGAGTCCACATTCAAGAATCATAATATTGATTTATTTTCTAGTAAACATCACGTATTTAATTACCATAACATTGGATGATCTCTTATACAAATTCTTATCATGCTAGCTATGAGTAACATTTTTTATCCTAGTTTCCAAAAAAATTAGCCTTATTCTAATACCAACTATGAAATTCCAAACTCTCGATACATCAATATTACATTATATTATATTAATATTCAGAATATAACATTATTATCCAAGTGATAACCATGAAATACTAATGTTTTTGGTGATTATGAAGCTTAAAAAACTAGGGAAAAAATTATATTTAACATCTCATGAAAATATCTTCAAATGTTTGACACCTATTAAAAAATTCCTTCTTAAATTTGTTCGTCATTAATTAGGAAATGGAAACATAATAAATTTTTAACATAGTTTCTTAGTAAGGGTAAATATAAGGAATTTTAGTCAATGAAAAAATTCACCATAATATATGTCTACGATTATGGTAACATAGTAATATAATTTTGAAGTCATTACCAATAAATTTAATAACTTTAATTCAGAGTCATGAAATAATTAATTTTCATAACATATGATAATATTCATAATAATAAATAATCATCAATAATAAATCATGATCCATGAGACAATAAAATAAACACTTAAATGTGGAAAAACATAATCTTATATAATTGTAAGCATGTATAAAAAGAAGAACGATCATTAATTTAGTTATGGACATGAAATCTATCTCTCACATAAACATCAGTACATGAGATAAGGTCTACACATAAACATTTAGACATGTAACCATATCCTAAAATTAATATATGAACATAAATGATGTTCTCAAAGTATTTTTTTGAAAATGAAATTAGTATCACACATAACATATTTAACTCAATATTTATCTAAGATTATAAATAAACTTCCTCAAAAATTAATTAATAATGATTTAGGTCAATAATATGACTTCATTTCATATTTATGATTTTTTCACATTTAGAGATTTATATAATTAGACCATAACTCATACATAAAAACATAAATTATAATATTTAGACACTCTGACTCACTATCCATTTTTTCATAAAACCCAAACTTATAAATTTAAACATTGTTTCATTTCATGATTAAACATCATTACTTTTCCTTGATCCTTTCATTGACTATATTATTCCATAAATCACGTGAATAACATTTCAAAACATGGGATGAGAATAAAAAGATCAGTAATGGATACAAAAATAAGGAAAACATCTAGTCTTGCATAAACATGTAAACCATGATTACTTCATCATAATGTAATAATTTTCACCTTTATGAATTAATAATAATACTAAACTAAATATAATCTCATTTATTAAACTTTTTAATATCAAAATATTATCTTAAAACTGAAAAAATAACATACAACATATAAAGGTAACATTGGACATAATCACACATAAATGGAATAATCATATGGTCCACTTCTAAATATATCACTAAATGTAATATCCATATGGACGACATCCATGGACAATGCACTAGGCGTTATATTATACCCACCCATTATTAGTTTACCATGTAACCAACTGTATTTGGTTTATCATGTAACCACCCATATTTTGATTATCACGTAACCACTCATCAAATGGTCCAATACCATTTTATAATAATAACATATACAATATTATAATTATCAAAATTTTACTCATAATATTTCATTTTAAATAACAATAAATCATTTTATGACATTGAAATAGTCAATCCACGATCGAAATAATTTTCTATACCAGAAAACCCAAAAAGGTAATATGGTGTTTATTTTCTTTTAGACACATTAATATTTACATAGGAATCCAAATATCAAAATAACTATTATGGAGGCAGAGAAGTAACTATCACTGCATATGTTAAGAAAATACTCATTTTTTAATTTTATAAAATGTTTAGTATAAAAGAATTCATTTTGTGAATTAGAGAATAAATTAAATGTAAAAGGGGTCAATTATACATCTTATAAAATTAGTTGGTGTATAACATCAAAATATTCATCAATAAAGGCAGATTGGGATGATGTCTGTTACCTTAGGTCTGACATGTCACATACAATTGTTATATTCTTCTTCTTCGGTTGATCATCTTTAATGAACACCTTATGTAAGATCCCGGTTCTTATTCTTGAGGTACAAGATTCTTTTATTATCTTTACCTTAAGTGTTTTTTATGGAAGATGGAAAATGGGAAAAATCATAAATTTTGGGACTATAGGGCCTGTACTTTTTCACATGTCGTGTACTGTGACCGTGTGGGATGAGTACACAGGGTGTGTAGGGCGGTGGATGATGAAGGGTGTAAAAACCGACTACACACCGTGTAGTGGGTATTTACATGCCGTGTAATCAGTCGGCTGGAAAATAGTAAGGTGATGGCCTGCTGAGCGGTGGTACATGTCGTGTACTCAGTTAATACACATCGTGTACTCATGTCGATAGATGAACAGTGCAACACTAGAGAGAAGCCGTTATAGGAACAATTAAAAATGGAAAGTACACGTAGTGTACTCAAATAGTACATGATGTGTAGTTTGTTTTTTTTTCATAAAATGGGCAGTAGCCTCCCCTGTTCACAAGGAAGGCTTATAACTGAAATAGGAGTTTGTAGGGAGCTCCAAACCATCATGGAGCTCCAGATCAGATTCCTGGAATCTGTTTCCACCTTTGACAATCTCGTTGGAACCGTACGGGTAAGCCTCTCCTTGTCCTTAAGTCATCCTGCCTATTATTTTCTGAGGGAATGTTATTTAAATTTGAACGGGTTTTCTTTCACCTCATTTCATCGTCCTTCTTGGAAATTTCAAGGTGCGTCGTTCACGTATACCAATCAGTGGTGATCGAGGTAGGTGCTTACTGTTTAAATTCCATCCTTTGAATGTTTTTGTGTGTCTTTGAGCTACGAACCCATGTTGGGGTGTCGTGTGGCTGTGTCCTTGGATATTTTAAATACCTATAATTGAATATTTAGCTACATTTGATAATAAAATGTTGTTTGGGATCACTGCTTGGATCAAGCACCACCCCGGGGGTGCGTTCCTCTGTTTAGCCGTTTGGCCATGATACCTGAGGGTATGCCATTGTAATAATGTTTACGAAATTTCATTGAGAATAATTTTATGTGAATTTATTATTTACATTTTGGGTATGGCCCGGTTACTTAGGCCTGAGGGCATTGTTTGTTTAGAAAGAGGGAATTGTTTGTTTATCCTGAGGGCATTAGTTATTTAGCTTGAGAGAAATGTACTGCTTAGCTAGAGGGAAAAATTCTATTAGCCTCATGGCAACACCTGATGGAATGATTCTAATTACATGAGGGATTCATTTCATTTTGTCCTGAGGGAAAGATTCTATTTCTCTTGAGGGAAATTCCTGATGGCAAGGTACTATATAGCCTAAGGGAAATCCTGAGGGAGTGGTTTTACTATATTAACCTGAGGGCAAGTTTCAGTTTGGCCTGAGGGAAAGATTCTATTTCTCCTGAGGGAAATTCATGAGGGAAAGGTTCTATATAGCCTAAGGGATAGCCTGAGGGTGTGGTTTTACTATATTATCATAAGAGAATGTTTCAATTTGGCATGAGGGTAGGTTTCTATTTTTCCTGAGGTAAATGCCTAAGAGAAAGGTACTATATAGCCTGAGGGCAAGCCTAAGGGCGTGGTTTTACTATATTAACCAGAGGGAAAGGTTCTGATTGGCCTAAGGGATTGGTTCTGTTGAGCACAAAATGTTATGAAATTGAATGGTTAAAATGAATAATAAAATGGCAATATAACAGGTAAAGTTAGTTACTTTTGAGTAATGCATAGTCTTATCATTTTACTACTGCACACATTTGTTGCATATTTTTTACACAGTTGGGAACATGCCTTTGGTGGGTGCCTACTAGGATTTGTTTCTCAAACCCTATTGAGGGTCATGTCTTTGGCCCCAAAAAGATTATATTTCTACAGGTTTGGATAAGGGCAAGGTTCCCTATACAGGTACTTGATTGTTGCTAAGGTGTAGGGGAGCATGGGAACGAGCTCAGGCTCGTGATGCTATCGACTATTATATTTTGTTTTGTTGTACATGTACCTTCCAATTTGATAGTATTGTACTATTGTGTAAAATGTTCTGACTATTTTCATAGAATAGTAACATGCTGCATTTTGACATACATATATATATGACTACTGGTTCTTTTTTTACTTCATTTGTTCATTTCAACTATATATGTTTTACTTCTTCCACTGTTTTTGTATGTTTTATATTGTATTCCTCTTTGTTACAGTTTCAAAAATGAGGTAATATCTTCCCCCCTTTTAGACCTAGGCCCTCCCTGCTAGTCAGCAGCATTTGGCGTTTGGGGAAATGCGCTTGAGGTCATGTGACCAACCGGGTTTGGGGCACCCGTGGAGAGGTACCTGGATTTTGGACATTACAAAGTGGTATCAAACGGAGGTTCATTTATTTTCATTCATTGACTTACAATTTCAAGCATTAGTCAGCAATAGGAGCAAAATGGTATTTGGTAATAATCTGTGCCCGGGAGTAGCTAACCCGCGTACCGGGAAAATCCAGTCTACCTCAATTATTAATTTTTTTCTATTTTTTCATTATTATAGTTGATTTGATTTCCACCGTTGGGTTATTCATTTCAGATAATGCTATTTGTATTTTATCCATGGGTTCTATCCTGTTGCAACCTGATGAGATGAGGGTATTTCATCTCATACATCATTTAGGCACAGGCTAGAAATCATATTCCATGCATAGTTTTAATGCCATATAGGCACATTAGAAATTCCATGCTAGTGTGATAGTCGTTGTTCTAGAAAAGTATGTGTTTGTGATATCAGCTTTGATAAATACCCAAAATGTGATTGGGTATTTTCGTGTGAGTTGTTGATAGAATGGACACCAAAATATGAATTTTGGGGAGTTTGGGCCCTCAATAACTGGAATTTATTGGATCATTGACCTTTTATTTTGTTATAACATATATAAGTTTCCAAAATTTGATTCGTGAAAATTATGGGTCCTCAAAAGTCAGAATTTGGCACTTAGATTTTATTTTTTCTGTATTTTCTAGGTTCCAGAGTTGTTTCAGAGGCTTACTGTCCAGAACACCCTGAATGCATGCCGTTCAGTTTCTTTGACACACGTTGTGTGTTCTTCTTTTCTGGAAGAGAAGAAATATTTTTGAGTACACACTGTGTACAATCAGTACACGCAGTGTAGTGACTTTTCATGTCAAGGACCGTATGGATTTCCATATTGAGCTTGTTCCAGGAGTGGCACCGGTGTCCAATCCTACATATAGGATGGCTACACCAGAGACACAAGAGCACAAGAATCAGTTGGTGGATTTGCAGTCAAAAGGTTTCATCCGAGCTAGCACTTTTTTTGTGGGGTTCTCTAGTCCTTTTCGCGAATAAGGCGAACGATACCCTCATACTCTGTGTAGATTATCGGAATCTGAACCAGTTGATGATCAAGAACTGATATCCCTTTTCGAGGATTGATTATATTTTTGATCAACTTTGAGGAGCTTGTGTGTTCTCGAAGATTGAATTGAGATCCAGATATCATCAGTTACGTGTTAGACTATCTAATATAGCTTTCACAACCTTCAAGAGTAGGTATGGTCTATTTGAGTACATGGTGATGTCGTTCAAACTCACGAATGTGCCAGGGTTTTCATGGATCTGATGAATCGTGTGTCCCATCCTTATCTGGATTCTTTTGTGGTAGTCTTCATGGATGATATCATGGCGTAATCTCACACTCTACACAACCCTAGCACTCATCATGAGATCGTATTGAGTACAATTAGAGAGGAAAATATATATGATAATCTTTCAAAGTGACACTTTTGGATGGACCAGATTCAATTCCTGGGTCATATCATCTCAGTGGCAGGAGTTGCAGTAGACCCAAAGAAGGTAAGAGCTGTAGTTTCTTTGGAGCATCCTAAGAATGTGTTTCAGATACGGAGTTTCATGGGGCTGGATGGTTACTAAGGACACTTTATACAAGACTTCTCCCACTAAGAATTATCGTTGACGGGTCTGACTAAGAGGGGTGTGAAGTTCATTTGGTTGGAGGCTTCTGAGACAGCCTTTTAGGACCTGAAAGGAAGGTTGACATCAGCACGAATCCTAATACTTCCAAAGCAAGGGAATATCCATACAGTTTACTGTGATGCATCACATATTGGGCTGGGAGCAGTGTTAATGCAGGGAGATCGAGTTGTTGCATACAGTTCTTGGCAGTTGAGGCCACATGATAGGAATTATATGATGCATGATCTCGAGTTGGATGCAGTTGTTCATCCACTGGGCAGTTGAAGATATTATCTCTTGGGAGAGGATTTTGTGGTTTTCACCAACCACAAAAGTCTCAAGTACATCTATACTCACCGTGACATGAATCGGAGATAGTGAAGGTGAGTCGAATACCTGCATTCCTTCAACTTTGAGTTTGCTTATACACCTGGAATGGGAAATGTAGTTGCTGATGCACTAAGCCGGAAGACACAGATACAGGCAGTTAATGAGGCTAGTGGTGAATGGAAGCGTATGGCTTTGTTCTATGAGATGAATTTTGAGGTGCACGATAGTAAGGGGCAGAGCTATCATTCTTCTATAGTTGTGTTTTATACCCTCCTGGATAGAGTGAGGATAAGACAGCTAGCAGACTCAAAAGTCATAGTTCTATGGGTGGGTATGAAAAGAGAAGTAGCTGGTTTTTTACTAGATGTTCCACCTGTCAACAGGTGAAGGCAGAGCATTAGAGGCAAGCTAGACTATTACAACATATACCCATTCCAGAGTGGAAGTGGGATGATGATACGATGGATTTCGTGACTAGGTTGTTGAGGTCTCTTCGAGGCAATGATGCCATGTGGCTAGTGGTGGATAGACTCACTAAGGTTTATCACTTTTTGCCGATCAAGGAGACCTTCGGTGTTGATGAGGTCGGGAATCTGTATATCCGCGAGGATGTACATCTTCATGGGGTCCCTCATTCTATCATTTCAGATAGGGAAGCCCGTTTTACATCTCGTTTTTGCAGAGTTTTTAGAGGGTACTCGGTACATAGGTGCTTCTAAGCACAGCTTACCACCCTCAGACCAATGGTTAGTCAGAGCGTACGATACAGGTGCTAGAGGACATGCTGCGTGCATGCGTCCTAGACATTGGGGTCTCCTGGGAGAAGCATATACCCCTAGTCGATTTTACCTATAATAATAGATTTTAGGAGACTATAGAGATCGAAAATTACGAGGCTTAATATTTTAGGCCATGCTGATCACCTTTGTGCTAGATGGAGGCAGGTGAGGTAGCTTTACTAGGACCACAGCACATGCAGGATACTTCTGAGCAGGTCCAGTTGATACAGAAGCGGATGGCTACTGCCCAATCTCGTCACAAATCTTATGCTGATCGCCGTAGACGACCATTGGATTTCAGGGTCGGGAATCAGGTTTTTCTTGCGTGTTTCGTCAAGGTTGGGACATAGGCGGATCAGGAGACAAGTTTAACTTTTATCGAGGTATGTGGGGCCGTATTGGATTCTGGAGAGAGTTAGGCTAGTTGCCTATCGGTTTTTGTTACCACAGATATAACAGGCCATGCACGACGTCTTCTATGTATATCAGTTGTGCCGTTATCATTCAGACCCATCTAACTTCATTCAGCCAGAGGATATTGAGCTTCATGTTGATTCATCCTTTGAGGACCATCCTATTCAAATCATGGATAAGAGCATAATGGTTCTCTGAGGTCGGTCAGTTTCTCTCGTACGGGTGCTATGGAAGCATGGCTGAGTGAAAAATGAAACCTGGGAGCGGGAGACTGATGTACGTGCTCATTGGCCTGAGTTGTTCATAGCTTTATCTTCTCCACCATTGGAAGGGAAATTCAAGGACGAATTTCTTTAAGGGGGGATGTTTATAAGAACCTGGTTCTTATTCTTGAGGTATGTGCTTCTTCTTTTCTCTTCTCCATAAGTGTTTTTGAAGGAATAAGTAAAATGGGGTGAAATTCTATATTTTGGCACTACACACTGTGTACTTTTTCACACGCCATGTTCTATGACCGTGTGGGATGTGTACACAGGATGTGTAGTTCGGTCAACGATGAAGGGTGTGAAAACAGACTACATGACGTGTAGTGGGTATTTATAGGGCGTGTAGTCAATCGATAGAAGAATAGTAAGGATGTGGCCAGCTGAGCGGTAGTACACGCCATGTACTCAGTTAATACTCATCTTGTACTCATGTTGACAGATGAACAGTGCCATGCTGGCGAGAAGATGTCAGAGGAACAGTTAAAAATGGTAATTACATGTTGTGTACTCATGTAGTAAATTCCGTGTAGTTTTTTTGTGTGCATAAAATGGGCAGTGTCATCCGATATTCATAGGGAAGTATTAGAACTGGAAGAGGAGTCAAGAGTGAGGGCCAAACCTTCAAGGAGCTCCAGATCACAGGCCAGGAATCCGTTTCCGCCTCTGATGATCTCGTTAAAACCGTGCGGGTAAGACTCTCCTTCTTTTTAAGTCATTCATTGAAATTATTTCCCATGGGAAAGTTATTTATGTTTGAATGGGTTTTCTTTCACCTCGGATTTTCTTCATTCTTGGATGTTTCAAGGAGTGTCGTTCATGTATACTGATCAGGGGGGATCAAGGTAGGTGGCTTAGTGTTTAAATTCCCACTACTGAGCATTTTTGTGTGTCATTGAGATACGAACCCATGTTGGGGTCTTGTGGGGTTGAGGCCTTGGCTGTTTTAAATACTTATAATTTTATAGGTAGTTAAATGTGATAATAAAATATTTTTTTGGATCGCTTCATGGATCCAGGACCACCTCAGGGATGAGTTCCTCTATTTAGCCGTTTGGCCAGGATACCCGATGGTATGCCATTGTAATAATGATTATTAAATTGACTTGAGAGGAATTGTATGTGAATTACTTATTTTCATGTTGGGCATGGCCCATTTACTTTTTCCTGAGGTCATTTTTTGTTTATCCTGAGGGAATTGTTTGTTTAGCCTGAGGGCATTGGTTGTTTAGCCTGAGGGAAAGATACATCTTAGTCTGAGGGCAACGATCTATTTTCCAGTGGGCAATGCCTGAGGGAAAGATTATGATTTACTGAGGGTTTCGTTTTGGTTTGTCTTAGGTGAAAGATTATATTTCACCTGGGGGAAATTCCTGAGGTAAAGGTACTATATAGCCTGAGGGCAAGCCTGAGGGAATGGTTTTACTATATTATCCAGAGTGCACGCATCAGTTTGGCCTGAGGAAAAGATTCTATTTTTCCTCAGGGTAATGCTTGAGGGAAAGGTACCATATAGCCTAAGGGAAAGCCTGAGTGTGTGGTTTAACTATATTATCATGAGGGAAAGTATCATTTTAGCCTGAGTGCAAGGTTCTATTTCACCTGAGGGAAATGCCTGTGGGAAAGGTACTATATAGCCGGAGGGCAAGCCTAAGGGTGTGGTTTTACTATATTAGCCTGAGGGAAAGGTTCTGATTGGCCTGATCGATAGATTCTGTTGAGCACAGAATGTTATTAAATTCAATGTTTACAATGAATAATAAAATGGCTATATAATTGGTAAAGTTAGTTACTTTTGATTACTGCTTAGTTATTGCATTTTACTACTGCACACTTTTGTTGCATATTTTTCACACATTTGGGCATGGGCCTTTTGTGGGTGCCTACTAGGATTTATTTCTAAGACCTTGTTTGGGTTAATGTCTTCATCCCCAAACAGATTATATTTCTGCAGGCGTGGATAAGGGCAAGGGTCCCAATACAGATACTTGATTGTTGTTGAGGATTAGGGGACATGTGACCGAGCTCAGGCTCATGATGCTGCCGGCTGTTCTGTTTTGTTCTGTTGTACCTATACATTCCCATTTGATCGTATTGCACTGATGTGTAACATGTTCTGACTTTTTCCATAGAATAGTAACATGATGCCTCTTGACATATATATATATATATATATATATATGACTGATGGTTCTTTTTTACATCAGTTGTTCAATTCAGTTATGTATGTTTTACTTAATCCACTATTTTTGTATGTTTTATCTTGTATTTCACTACGCTACACTTTGAAAAATGAGGGCATAGTATCCCCACTACCATACTTAGGTCCTTACTGCTAGGTGGCAGCCTCTGGCGTTTGGGGAAATGCGCTTCAGGTCATGTGACCATCCGGGTTTGGGGCACCCATAGAGAGGCACCCGGATCCAGGAAGATACACCTTAACACCAATAAAAAAGGTTATTTGAATAAATTATAGCTTCAAGACTATGGGGAGGGATAGTTGGATGGGGTTTGGTCAAATATTTTCTTTACTAAAAGGAGTTGCAAGTGAAAGTATTAGAGAAAAGAGGGAACCTTTTTATAAGAGAAGGAAGGGTTTCCCCTAAGAGCTCTAAAAATATTATATTAATATAAATTAATTTCATTATCATAATTACATAAATATGATATATGAAAAATATAAGAGATGGATAGTTTGAAATCCTCTCATTCGGCAATTTTCAGACATGTAACAATTTTATTTAATACATCATAATTCCATTTTACCCTTATTTTTTCTCAAGTTATTTAAAATGTACTGACAACATTTTATTTATTAAGATAATATAAATTTTACTTATGATGGGTAAATTTTGCATAATTGGACATTTAATTAACTTATAGACATGATCATTGTCACATTTTGAATTAAAATTATTTTGATTATTTTTATATTATAGTGTCCTGAGGCTTTTACATAAAACATTTCATGATTTATGTATAATTAATCATTAGAGACGAATCCAAGGATCATTAAGTCTAGTGTCTTAGAAAACTAGGTACATATAACATAAAACATGGGGCTGAAAAAACATCTTTATTTAATCTCCATAAGGATCATCTATCTTTTTTTGAGCTCTTACATCTGCATAGGTTACCTTGGGGAATACATGAACAAAGGGATGAGCTAAAAAGCCCAGTAAGGGAATGAACATAAGGAAACATCTCAAGCACAAGAGTTAGGAGAAATGACATAATGATATCCAAAGCATGAAACATATAAAGTAATTTAATATAAGAATGGGGTCATATAAACATGGAATCAGATAAATGTGGCAGAATCATAAATAATATCTTTAGTACGGTTCAGGGCTAACTGCCAATCCCATTTCCCGTTTTAGTACGGGTCAAGGCTAACCGCCAATCTCGTTTCACACCACATCTCATTAGAGACCTAACCTTAACCAATGCATTGGAGCACTATCTGGGCACAAACATCACAACATTTTCATAAATATTCGTTCCACATTAATATTTTTACCACGTATAAAATCATACATAATCAACCATACACAAACATAACGGTAACCATGTAATGAATTGGGTACCACAATTATTACAAAAATCCTAACCAATGGGTGTCTCATGAAAGTGTCCATGTTAGGAAACAATTAGAAAAAAGGGACTTTCATTGGGTAAAATAGGCATATAACATGGTAAGTGATGTGAATCATAAGTGACAACAGATGAGAAATGTATTTTAGAAACATTAGCATTAAGCCATTTTTGTGCAGTTTTAAGGAAAATACTATAGAGATTTTATAATAGTAAAGAAGAAATTATTTTATAATAAAGCGGAATTGAACCTAGAAGGTAATAATAATAAAAATATGGAATTTAAAAAGATAATGGTGTCTTCAAACAGAAGATAGAGTGCACTTGAAATTGGGTAAAATTTCGGGAAGTTCCATTAAAACAAGTGTGCTCATTAGGATGTACCAAAAAGAGATTCACTTAAAAGCATGTATATCCCCGAAATAGATTGAGATATGTATCTTGGTACATGATTTTGAAGCATATAAACAGAATTTTTATGTTCTACATAAATGAAAGGACAACAACATTTTGGTAAAAAGAATGATAGAGCAACCCGATGGAATATAGGAAGTTCGGGTAGAGTCCATCATGGTTTATAGGCATGGTATCGGGTGTAACTAAGAGGTCTGGATGAGACAGATAAGGGGTTTCACATAACTTATAATACATTAGGGAAACATGGGGAAGGTGTTTAAATGTACCCCATCACTTGGTATTACACAAAAAAGAATTACATAGATAACTAAATTTATTAAGATTAGAAAGGGGAGGTTCCTTTACCTTAAATCTATTGGTGTTCTCCACATGTTATTAAAGACCTGAATAAAAAAATTAGGATTATTAATTAAAAATTCCATATCCTCTTCAGTATTCAATTTATTTATTATAATTCTTTTAAGTTCATTAAAATCCTTTAGGATTTGTTACAAAGTTCAATTTCATTTTTCGGGCTCATTTATTTACATGGCTTTAAAAGATCAGTTCACTTATTTTCAAGTTTGGATTATAAGAAAGATAAAAGTGGTTGTACATAATCGAAGTTATATTCTTTATTTCATATCCAGGAGAATACATGGTTTTAATTTTAATTATTTTACATAGAGTGATGTAAAATTATTATATATATATAACCATAGTGATAACCGTTTTTTAATAGGTGGATTTGATTACAAAGAATTTGTTTTTCATTATAATTTAATTCTATATGTACCAATGGTTTACATAACCAGAAATAGAATATATTACATATATAATAATCTATTTCAACCATACCAAAAATTCTTTCATGACCAGAATTAATTATATTAATAGAAATTCATAAACTATTGTTCTCGAATGTGCTAAATTAGCACATCTTAAACGGTGCATTCATTTCATTCAAATAAAAGCGTGGGTAAAAGAGATAAGATAATGAATTATAACACTACCATGAAGAAATTACAGTACAAGTAGGTTACTGGATTTATCATACTATTATGATGAAGGGAGGTGAGGAAAGAAATAAAAAAGAAAAGAACTTATAATAAGAGAAGATATTGGGAAGAGGAATTTACATCTTCATACTTCCTCCTTTGAGAACATTTTAAGGGGGGAGGTTTTGGTATTTTGAAGAGGCTAAGATATTTTGGACATGGGGGAGGACCTTGGGTAATGATTTGGGCAGAATAATGTCAACACACAAGGCTTGAGTTGAGTGGAGAGAAGAGGGTGTGAAGGGGGGTTTTATAGTGGAGGAGAGGAGGGATATCATCATATTATAATTACTAATTTATTATTTCTTCCCAATACAAGGTATATTAAGTATTCCATGACCATGAATATTAAATGGTTCATGTGAATTCTATACATGGGTGGTGACATCGTCAATGAATATAGGAATTGTCTATTTAGCTTATAATGTATATATATTGTAAATTATTGTATTTTACTATTCATAATAAAAATCAAGTATTTTAGAATAATCTCAAAAATTTACCTGAACCATTTTTCGACGTGTAGAATAAAAAAATGAAGTCCACTTTTTCAAAAATATTTATATATATATTATTATTTTAATATTTAATTAAAATAACAATTTATTATTAAAACCAGTTTTAAAACATTCATTAACTTATTTTAAAATATAGGTAAATCAGACTTCCAACTTGAATATTATTTTTATACCACCATAAGTGAGTTTAATATTCATTAGGTTATATCACAATTCATAAGGGTATGTTACTATGCATTATGGTAGGTTATTATTCACAAAAAATTATGTTCTCCTTATCATACTTCAAATAACATACTGATTACAACCATGTATACGAGATTTTCAAAATTCCATACACAGAAGTGAAAATCATAGGTTTAAATGTCACCTAGATCATAGTAGTTCATTATATTGTGTTTTCATGTGATTTTATGACATACATAAGAGTAGAGAATTTCCATTGAAAAACATTAGGTCGTTACATTCCTACCCCTTATGAAATTTCGCTCTCGATATTTCATTTTACATTATAATCCAAAAACAGGTGTGGGTACTTTTCCATCATTGGTTCCTCTAATTCCCATGTTTCCTCTTCGTACTTATGGTTTCTCCATAGTACTTTGACTAGATGAGTAGTCTTGTTGCGTAGAACTTTTTCTCTATGATCCAAGATCTTCACTGGCTTCTCCTCATAAGAGAGATCATCCTCCAATTGTACCATATTTAAAGAGAGTACATGTGAAGGGTCTAGTATGTACTTCCATAAGAGTGATTCATGAAAAAAATCCTAAACCCGAGCCATATTTAGTAGAAGTGAAAGCTGATAGGCCACGGATCCTATGCAGTCAACGATATCAAAGGGGCCAATATACCAGGGGCTTAGCTCTCCATTCTTCCTCAATCACATGAGTCTCTTCCATGGAGATATTCGAAGGAAGACTTTATCTCCAACGTTGAACTCCAAGTCCCTTATATGGCTCTCAGCATAGCTCTTTTACTGACTTTGAGTAGCTTTGATGTGTTTCTAGATGACTTAAACCTTCTATGTCATCTCTTGAACAAGATCGGGTCCAAGTAGATTTCTTTCTCCAACATCATCCCAATAGGTTGGAGTTCTACATTTCTTTCCATACAGAGCTTCATATGGAGCCATCTGAATACTCATGTGGAAGCGATTATTATATGATAACTCAACCAATGGGAGATGCTGATCCCATCCACCTTTCATTTCTAGAGATCCAGATCAAAGCATATCTTTAAGTGTCTGAATATTTCTTTCAGACTGGCCATCCTTTTGTGGTTGATAGGCCGTGCTGAAATTTAATTCAGTACTCAATGAATGTTGAAGGCTCCTCTATAATTTAGATGTGGACCTTGTATCACAGTCAGAGACAATTGAGAGTGGAACGACGTGCAGTCTCACCAATTCCTTCACATATATGTTTTCATGTTTTTCAAGAGATATATCTTCCCGAGTCGGTCATCCAAAAACCATATAGCATTATTTCCCTTCGATGTCTTCAGGAGACCCGTGACAATGTCTATAGAAAAAGTTTCCCATTTCCACATGGGTATAGGTAATGGATGCATCATACCTTTGAAATTTTGTCACTTAGTTATAACTTGCTGACATACCAAGCACCTTGATATATATTATGCAATCTCATTCATCAAGTTATCCTACCAGAAGTGTTCTCAGAGATCACAGTACATTTCAGAACCCCTGGGATGGATAGAGAATTTTGAGCTATGTTCATTATCCAATAGCTTTTTCTTTATCCCATGTGATGAAGGCACACAAGTCCTCTTTTTAACCCGAATCACACCATCATCGTCAACATGGAACTCTTACAACTTCCCTTCCTCAACTGCATTCACCCTCTTTTGTATCTCCACATCATCCCTTTGTGCATCTTTAATCTTCTCCTTGATGGATGGATGCTCAAAAATGTGGGCAAGGTAGGATGTATCCCCTTCCCTTATGATTTCCAAATCCATTTGTTCCATATCTAGGAAGATAGGGTCTTTCTCAATCCATAACATGGATAGAGTAGCAGGTTCTTTTCTACATAGATCATTAGCTACCATGTTCACCTTTCTAGGATGGTAGTGAATAGAGAAATCGTAATCCTTGATTAGATCTAACCATATCCTTTGACACATGTTGATCACCTTTCGTTCGAATATATACATTAGGCTCTTGTGGTCGGTGTATACGTCACACTTCTCACCATAAAGGTAATGTCATCATATTTTAAAGTCAAATATCATACCTGACAGCCTTAGATCATGTGTGGATAGTTTTTCTCATGAATTTTCAGATGCCTTGAGGCAGAGTCTATCATTTTATCATTTTTCATTAGCACACAGCCTATGCCTTTCTTAGAAGCATCACTATACACCACAAATATTTTTCCACTTGAAGGGAGTGTGAGTACCGACGCAGTGATAAGCCTCTTTTTCAACTCCTTGAAACAGTCTTCACATTCTTGTGTCCAGATGAACTTTACTCCCTTCCATGTCATCTTGGACATTGGGATTGACAATCGTGAAAAGTTCTTAAGGAATCTTTGATAATACCAAGACATACCTAAAAAGTTGCGGATCTTCGTTACAGAAGTTGTCCTCAGACTCTCTTCAATTGCCTTCATCTTGGAAGGGTCCACAGATATCCCTTTCCTGGTAATAACATGCCACAAGAATGATACTTCCTCCACCCAGAACTCACATTTATTGTACTTTTCATACAACTTCTCTCTTTGAAAAGGCCTTAACATAGTTTTCAAATACACCTCATTTTCCTCCTTGCTCTTGGAGTATAATAGAATATCATCAATTAAGACCACAACAAATTTGTCTACATAATTATTAAAGAATCTATTCATTAAATCTATGAAAAGTTTTGGAGCATTAGTGAGTCCGAAGGGAATCACTATGAACTCATAGTGTCCATACCTCATTCCAAAGGCAATCTTGGGAATTTATTCATTCATAACATTTAGTTGGTGATATCCAGACCGAAGTTCCACCTTAGAGAAATAAATGGCCCCACGATGCTGATCAAAAAATCCATCTATTCATGTAAAGGGATACTTGTTCTTTATTGTGATTTTATTGATCTCATGATAATCAATGAATAGGCACATTGATCCATCCTTATTCTCGATAAAAAGGATTGTATCACCCCATGGTAAAGCACTCGGGCATGTAAAACCCTTATGCATATTCTCCTGTAACTACTTCATCAACTCTTCTTGATCTACGATGGCCATTCTATAAGGTGTCTATGAGATTGGCAGAGATCTAGAGAAAATTTCCATTAAGAAATCAGCTTCTTGGTCAAGAGTAAGACCAGGAAAATCTTCGGGGAATACATTAGTGTAATCCCTCAAGATGGACATGTCTTCAAGAATGATTCTATCCTTTGTCCCAATCATTTGAGCTAGATATAAATTCTCACAAGGAATTAGTATCCAAACATGAGATGAGGATTATAAAGGAGACTCATCTTCCTCCTTAAATTTGTAATGAATCGGAGGATTCTTCGGGGTGTAAAAAAGTGATTTCCCATTCCGGACAATTGATGATGGCCTTGTAAAAAGATAGCCAATCCATGCCCAAGATAGCGTCAAACTCCACTAATGGATGTATGAAGAGATTTAATATGAGGATCAGTCCACAAAAATTAACTGGGGAGGAGTAATAAACCATGGATTCAATAGTTTCCCCATTCTCTATTCTCACAGATAACTATTCTTCCAAATTTTGAGGTGGTTTTTGAGTAGTTCTACTAAACTTGCAAGATATGAAAGAATGCGTAGAACCAAAACCAAATAGTATGATCTCTATTCTTGAATGAATAACAAGCTTACTTATCAGCACATCATTTTTTGGCTCCACCTCAGCAGAAGTGATACCAAAAGCCCTTCCTTGTAGCCATAGATATTGTTGTTGATGGCCTCCGACAACCGTCATCTTAGGGAAATTGTTCACATAATGCTCAACCTCCTTAAAGTTATAACCCTGCACAACAAGCAGAGTGTTGATCTGAACCTTCCATTATTCATAAACATTAGTGGGATTTTTCATATCCATTCAGCATTTCATAGCTAGATGACCAAACTTTCCACATTTTAAGTAATTCTTAGTTCCATTCATACAGTTACCAGGATTCTTCTTCCCACAATTTTTTCTAATGGAAAAGATAGGCTGATTTTCATCAGGGGAATTTTTTGTTGGACCACCCATGTTGTTTTCAATTTTATGCTTCTTTTCACTGGGCCCTTGAGACCATAGAGAGTCTCCAATATCCAATTCTACCTTGATGTCACAATAGAAAATGTTCTCATAACTGTCGAAGTCTCTAATTTCCAACGATTTTCATAGACTTAGATTTAGTCTGCTAAAGAAGAGATCCAATTTTCTTTCAGTGTTCCTAACAAATCTAGGGGCGTACCTTTCAATCCTTGTAAAGTTTTCTTCATACACCCCGATGGACTCATCTTTATTCTGCATGAGTAAAAGGAACTATCTTTTAATCTTAAGATGGGGTGTATGAGGAAAATATTCGTCAAAAAACAACCTCTTGAATTCCTCCCATTATATGGAATCCATATCCTCTTGGAACTATGTATTCTTGAAAAATGTCCACCACTGATCAGCTTTCCCATCGAAACAATAGATTTCCAGTACAACTTTCTCTTCTTCCAAGCAGTGGAGGATAGAGAATCTCTTTTCAATGAAGTTAATAACTTGTTCTGTGAGGAGGGGATCAGAAGACCCATGAAACAAGGGAGGCCTCTGCCGTATAGGGGATTCTACGACAACATTCTCTATCCTTGGAGGAGGGGGATGTTCCACTTGATTCAATTTACTATTCATAACTTGAGATAGCTGAGTAAGTACATCTATGAAGTTTTGTGCATCCTCTTCTCTCACATCAAGCATGTCATTAGGTCAATCATCACATTTCCTATCACATTATTTGTATGAACGTGTTATTATATTTCCCTCCATTAACTAAGAAAAATAACATATAATTAGAGGTCTTGAATACATAGCTATTGAGCATAAAAAGGATACATTAAAAATTAATGGATATAACTTATATTCTTATGGGATTTTTTTGTTGTCCCTTAATAATGTTTTGTACTAAGCTCGTGAATCCACCAAAGCCTATCCCCCGGGAGTGTCGAAACCAAGTGTTTATCAAGGCCTATTATCATGCAGCAGTTCCCATTCGAGTCTACCTCAAAGTGGTGTTATCGGATTTTACCCCTATATACATCTGTGCTAGAGCTGCCTCTACCTATTCGTATACATACAAGGATATATTTACTTAATAAAACACTTACTCAACACTCACCAATATTCAGGAATGTTTTCTTATACTTGTTCTAATCCTTAAGGGTATCACTAAGGTACCCTATTTCTAATCTCCAAATATAACTAGACCATCCTCTGATACCAACTATTACGACCCAAGCCTTTTTCATAAAACATTTCATGATTTTAATCATAATTAATAATCAGAGTACAAGACAAGGATTGTTATGTCTAGTGTCTTGGAAGACTAGGTACATAAAATAAAAAACGTGGGGCTAAAAAAATTATTTATTTAATTTCTATAAGGAGCTTTTAACATCCTTTGAGCTCTTACATCTTCATAGGGTACCCTGGGGAACACATGAACAAAGGGATGAGCTAAAAATCCCAGTAAGGGAATGAATATAAGGAAACATCTCAAAACAAGAGTTAGAAGGCATGGAATAATGATATATAAAGAGTAAATCTTATAAAAATATTTTAATATATGCATGGTATCATATAAACATAGAATCATATAATTGTGGCAGAATCATAAATCATATCTTTAATATGGGTAAAGGCTAACCGCTAATCCCATTTCACATCGCATCTCGGGAGACATAACCTTACCCAATGCATTGGATCCCTATCGGGGTTCACCCATATCAACATTTTCATGAATATTCTTTCCACATAAATATTCTTACCACATATACAATCATACATAATCAACGATACACAAACATAAGGGTACCTATGGAAATAATTGGGTACCACAATCATGGAATAAATCATAACCAATGAGCGTATCATGAATGTTTCCATATATGGAAATAATTAAAAAATACATGTACGTTTAGAGGGTATAATAGGAATATAATATGGTAATTGGTGTCAAACAAAAGTGACAACGTATGAAAAATGTATTTTAGAAATATTAGAATTAAAACATTTTTTTGCGGTTTTAAGGAAAATTCTATATAGATTTTAAAATAGTAATGAAGACATTATATTATATAAAACTAGAATTGAAACAAGAATGTTTTCATAATAAAAATACATAAATTAAAAAGATAATGGTCCCTTAACATAGAAGATATAGTGCACTTGAAATTGGGTAAATTTCCGGGTAGTTCCTTTAAAATGAGTGTGCATATTGGGAAGTATCGAAGAGAGATTCACTTAATATCATGTATATCCATGAAAGAGATTGAGATATGGATCTTGGAACATGATTTTGTAGCATATAAACAGAATTTTTATGTTTTAAATAAAAAATACAACAACATTTTGTTAAAAATAATGATAGAGAAACCTGAAGGAATAAAGGAAGTTCGGGTAGAATACATCATGTTTTATTGGTATGGTATCAGGATTGACATAGAGGGATTGATGAGAGAGATAAGGAATTTCTAATCACATATAAAACATTAGGTCAGTTTGGTGAATTTTTATAAATTTACCCCATCACATTTTATTACACATAAAGGCATACCATAGAGAACAATCTTGATTAAGAGTAAAAAGGGGAGGATCCCTTACCTTAAATCTGTTGGTGTTCCCCACTTGTTATTAAATACCTAATAAACAAATTAGGCTTATTTATTAATAATTATAGAACCTCTTATATATTTAATTTAATTATTAAAACCCTTTTTATTTCATTAAATACCTTTGTTATTAGTTACAAGGTTCAATTTCATTGTTAGAACTCGTTTGTCTACTTGGCTTTAAAAGATCAGTTCAGTTATATTCATGTTTGGATTATAAGCCAGATGAAGGTGGTTGTCCATAATTGAAGTTATATTCTTTATTTCATATCCAGGAGATTGATTGGTTTCAATTTTAATATGGTTACTTAGAGTAAAGTCTAATTATTATATGTATAGCCATAGTGATAACCGTTTTTGTTAATCGCTGGATTTGATTACAAATAATGTGTTTTTATTTTTAACTTAATTCCATTTGTAACAAAGGATTACAGAACAAAAAATAGGATATATTACATATATAATAATCTAGTTACACAATAACACAAATGGTTTCATGACCATAATTAATGATAATAAATGAAATTTATAAACTCTTGTCCTTGAATGTGCTAAATTAGCACATCTCAAACGGTGCGTTCATTTCATTCAAATAAAAGGGTGGGGAAAGGAGAAAAGATAACGAAATATACCACTAGCATGAAGAAATTCCAGTACATTTATGTTAGTAGATTTATCATACTATTATGGTGAAGGGAGGCAAGGAAAGAAATAAAAAAGAAAAGAACATAAAATAAAATAAGAAATTGGGAAGAGGAATTTACCTATTGAGGCTTACTCCTTTGAGAACCTCTTAAGGGGATAGGTTTTGGTATTCTAAGGAGTCTGAGAGCATATGGACATGGGGGGACCTTGGGGATAGATTTTGGCAGAATAATGGCACAACATAAGGCTTGAGAGGTGTGGAGAGAAGAGAGTGTGATGGGGGGGGGGGGGGGTTTCTAGTGGAGGAGAGGAGGGATTTCATAATATTATAATCATTAATTTATTATTTATTCCCAAGACAAGGAATAGTAAGTATTCAATGACCAAGAATAGTAAATGGGTCATGTGAACTCGAACCATGGGTGGTGATATCAGCTATAATTCTAGGAATAGTATATTTATCTTAAAATGTATATATACGGTAAACTATCGTATTTTACTATTCATAAAAATGAAGTATTTTAGAAAAATATCAAAAATTAACCCTAACCATTTATCAACATATAGAATCAAAAAATGAAGTCCATTTTTCAAAAATAATTTTATAAATACTATTATTTTAATATTCAATTAAAATAATAATTTATTATTACAACCAGTTTTAAAGAATTCATTAACTTATTCTAAAATATAGGTATATCGTATTTCCAACATGAATATTATTTTTATAGAACCATAGGTGATGTTACTATTCATTATGGTATATCAATATTAATAAGGGTATGTTACTATTAATTAAGGTATGTTAATATTCACCAAAAATCATGTTTTCCTTATCAGACTCCAAATAACTTACTGATTACAACCGTGTATACTGGATTTCCAAAACACCAAACACAGAAGGGACAAACTTATGTTTAAAGGTCACTTAGAACTTATTAGTTCATTATATCTTGTTTTCATGTAATTTTATGACATAATTAAGAGAAGGTAATTTCCATTTAAAAACATTGGGTCGTTACATAAAAAATTTAGTAAATAATTTTTTTTACAAAATATAAATTATTTGTATTTTTATACTATTTGTAACGCCACAACCCCAGTTACCCGATGTTCGTGATTTATTTTAATACATTGGCATGATTACAAGGAATCATGTCTCGAAGGACCGATCAGTTTAGTAGTCTTGGAAAATATATTACATACATAAATGTTACATTACACTTTTTAACATACAAAACAACATAAATAATCTTTTATGAATGCCATTATTATATTAGAATTACATTGTATATTAACCACAATAAAATTCTTGGAATCATGGGAAAAATAAAACGTAGAAAGGGGTGAGTTTAGATGCTCAGTAAGGATAAGAAATACATCATAAACTTTCAAAAATAAACATAAACATTTAAGGCAATGTATAATTAAAATAAAATCATTTTAAACTTGAACTTCAACAGAATATAGAAACAATAAAATGATATAATTTCACTTACTTATTCACATTGATATTATAATAGTATAATAATCACATGAATTATCAATAACCACTTTTATAATGATGGAATGCATAATTCCAGACTATCATAACCCCAAAGTAAAGGACTTGTTCCATGACTACAAATAAGATCTTGTCAAGGCCTTGTGCCATGACACTAGTTTGTCTCATGAGACCTACCGATGCATCGAGAAGCAATAGCGGGCTCCACCCATCACTTACTAAGTCCAATTCATTTCTCATATGAATAGATTTAAACATAACATAAACATTTGTACTAAAACTAGCTTACAAAATTTCAATACATTATCCACAAACCATGAATGGTATAAAAATAACACATCTAGAATAAAACATATCACAAAACGTTCAATACAATATGGAATTTTGTATCATAATAAATCAACATAAAAAATAGTTTAAAATACATTAAAGGATTTGAAATAGAGGGAAATGATTTGTAAAACTTATTTATTTAAATATCCCTTTTCATCAAATCATTTAAATGTCACAATTTAGAAAGGAAGACATTTAAAGGCATTATTGAATCAAAGTGTCCCATACCACTTTGACATTTTTTAAAGTAATTAAAATTTTAAAACATTCATGTCCATTTAAATAAATCCTTAAAACCATTTTTCGAGAATGGAAATTAAAGAAAATGGTTTAGAAGAATAAATCTTAAATCATTTAAAATGATGCTGACATAGATGAAATCAAAACTATTTGACAGAAATATCCCTTTTTTGAAATCCTTTAAGATTCACAAAATTATAAAAGAAAAAATTTAATTTGAAAATATTCTTATAATCTTGTAAGGGAAGATTTGATTATTTTATAACGGTGGAAAATAGCTGCACACGCCATATAAGTTAAAAAGACATTCTTATCTTAATTTTGTCGAAAAGGTTAAAAATGACCTTGTTTGGAAAACGACAGAAATATTCCTTTCAAAACAATTTATAAAAAGACAAAAAAGGGTATAAAGGAATTTATCCCATAGTATAGTAAATAGTAAAAATGTTTTGGAATACATTTTTAAGAGCATGTATGTGGATGATAAAGAGGTCCCATTAGATACTTACGTATAAACAACCTCAGATAATGAAAAGATTGTGAAATAAACCTTTACCACCTTGGTAACTTACGAAACATACACCCCATGAATGAGGTATCATATAATGTATATATAAATAAACATAAAGTAAAGTATATTGCACAAATAATAAAATTATGGGAATTACATACACCACACAAAAGGTAATAGTGGCAATATGACATGAATCTCATGGGAATAAAGTCGGAGATGAAAACCCCTTACCTTGCACATTCCTTTAGTCGACGGTACATTAAACCTCCTTTATGAAGATTATAATATGTTATTAAATTATACCAGAGCCATATTAATATTTATGATATCATACATTATTCATTTATGACTTTATACTACCCACTTAATAATAATATCCATGTTATATTAATGTTTCGGGTGATAATCGATTTCTTTATCATACATGTTTTAACTTGTTACTCTTGATTGTATCACATAGATCATGATTTAAATAATTCCAGAATATAAAAAATGATTTATATATAATATATATTTAGAATATAAATATGTATAATAGGCATATATATGAAATGGAAAACACTGTTTTTGGAGACGGTAGTCCATACGTATGCATAAACGCTGTTTCCGTTTTCATATATTATTAAACGGAAGTAAGTGAATAAGATATTTGTAAGTACATAAATACATATATATATAAATATATATATCACCAGTAGAATTATTATGTCATATATTACATACTTATTAGTAATATATATTTTTTTAATCATCGATGAATGGTGATGTTTAAAATGAATCTAATCGCGTCGTGGAGACGGTAATCCGTACGTACGCTCGATCGAAAATATCATTTTTTTGATATTAAAATAATTTATAATTGGATGTTATATCATATATGTAGAATCCTTATCATGTTATATTTATTATTTACATAAAATACACATCATTATTATACCCATCCAAATAATAATGTATTGAACAACAATTTCACCACGACGTGGAGACGGTAAGCCGTATGTACGCACATATGGTGACATGTCATTAAAAGGGTGGATAGAATAATGAATTTGGTTGTACCATAATTATAATAAAATCACCGTATATAGAAGATACTGGATTTATTATTTTAGAATGGAAACAACAAAGAAAAAATAAGTGGAAGAATAAAGGAACTTGAAAATGGGTGGTGAAATCATTACCGCTTCTTCGGGTTCTTCCTTTTTATTTGATCCAAAGGTCTTCATAGGTTGGATTTATGATCAAAATAAGGAATATAGGTTTAAATGATGGAATTCTGGGTGTTATTTGGGAAGATATATTATACAATTATATTAGGTTTATAATGGTTCAAAATGAATTTATTTATAGACTTAGGTGGTTATGGGTCTAAAATATTTAAACCAATATTTTTTAGACAAGTTTAGGTTACCATTTTAACCTTATCATTTATATTTAACTCTTAGGTAAATAGTTTAACTTTTACCATGTCTTCTTGTATTCTTACTATATATGGTTAATAAACATACTAAAAACTTCCAATATAACCTCAAGTGGCTCATTAATGACATATATTATATTATTGAAGCCCTTTGGATAAATTTTAAATTTTAATTAATATTATATCAACCAATAATGTAGTATTTGTTTTAAATATTAATTTATGTCAATTTTGAAACTATTTGGTATTTTGTTTTTGTGAAAGTCATAAAACCTTGATTACTTCGAATAAGATACATTTAGTCATCCCTAACATGTCATAGTAACCTATAAAATTGGTGGATGTCAAAAAAACGTTGAAAATATATTTATTTTAATATTTATAATAACATTAACATGATTCTTTCATTAATATTGTAATTACTGCATCATCATTGTGTCCTAAAGTAATTTAATTATTTAACGTCTAAAATTTATAAATAAAATACCATGATTTAGGAAATCTTTCTATATTTATAATGAATATTTATAATAGAATTTATCTTATGTATAACCCTATATTAAAAATGGAATAGTTAATACACTATGAATTTAACACTTTTAACTCTTCTTTAAATTAAATAATAAAAAATGTCCTAATCTAATCTAAGTGGACCTATAGGGTCATATATTATACATAAGGTATTATTTGGTCGAATTAAACTATTCCAATAGAAATAGTACATGTGTTAGGGTAATAATAATAATATCATTTTTACCATTAATTACCCTATTTACTTTTAACCGTGGTAAATAAAAGTAAAAAGTTACTATTCACCAAACATTATTTTTATCTTATTGAACCACATTTTACTCCATGATATTAACCGTGTCTCTATTATTTTTGAAATTCAACTCACAGAAGTGGTAAAATTATATTTTATGTGAATTTACAAATTCTTCTAAGTGGTGGGTAAAAGTCGGTGAAAAGTTCAATAATATTTTTATAAATCTAAAATTATTATAAATTGACTCTAATAAATTACATGGAACATATATAGGTATTATGTATCTATTTTTACCTAAAATAAATTTAAATAAAATAAATAATTATTTATAAAAAATCCGATTTTGAACGATAACATAGTGTTTTTTCAATATTCATCAAAAATTGAACGTTTTCCAAAAAATACAAAAAATTCACCCTAGGATAATTTCGATATTCCGAATCAAAAAATGAAATCTATTTTACAAAATTAAAAACATATAAGTTTCATTTATTAATTTAAAATTAATTCTCATAGTCAAAACAAATAGCGTGTTTTTATGAAACAATAACTATCAAAACATTTGACACTTTTTTATATATAATTTCAATATGAAATTATTTTCAATGACCAAAATTGGATTAATGGGTAAAAATATAATTTAATTATACTTCCAAACTATTAAAATGTATAAATTATCAATATAAATTATTTTGATTAAAAAAGTTGTTTTTGGTTAAAATATAGTACTTTCCACTATTCACCCAAATACAAAATTTATCATAAAAACACTAAAACTTTATTGAAACTGAATTAGTATGTCCCGATTCTAAATAACAAGTATATTTTGTCAAATTGAATATATAATAGTTTCAAATATTGTATTTAAAAGGATTCTCCATTAAAAGGTGGTAAAACATCATTTTTTAAAAAATACATCTTTTATCTAAAAAAATTTATTTGTTCTTAAATTATTTATAAGAAACTCATAATATGGATTATACAATTAAAAGGATTATATAAAGTTAAAAATTCAGTTAATAATTTTCCTATCTTCTTTTGAACGGCTAGTTTGGTAAGTCATGGTGCACTAAAACTCAGTGTTACATGTAGTGCATGTAATTGAATTACATTGAAGAAATAACTTACTATGAAATATTGGGGTGTTACATTCTTACCTCCTTCAATAAATTGCATCCTCACAATTTGAAATTATTTTTCGAATATAAAAGGTTGCAAATAGGAAATACCTTTTGGAAAACCCACATCGGTAATTAGGTTAATAAAATTTAGTCTTAATAAGAGTAAAAGGAAAATGAAAGGGTCACCACAAAATTATTATCTCTATTAGGAGAAAATTTATGGATATTAGAGACATATAATTGGAGGATAAACAGAAATATTTATAGGAAGTGATTGAGGTCATCAATCACAAACAAGTGTAAAAATGAGGGCCTTAAATTCATCAATCTATGATGATTTAAAATACCATCGGTTCAAAAAAACATATGGTATTAGGATAACATAATTTTTTGTTTTAATATTCCTTCACTAAAGTATAAAAATTAATTTCTTCATTGAATAAGTGAAGAAGAAAAATATATACTTGACAATTAGAGTCCCATAGATTATCTAATTTCTACCACAAACTCATCTTTCACTCTAAAAGATAATTGAACTTAAAAATAATATTCTATTTATCCTATTCTTATAGGGTTAAAAAAATGAATTTAAAATTCATATAATAGAATTTTTTTAAAAAGACTACATTATGTAATCCACGACATCACTTGGGACAATGTTAGGTGATACACCCTTGCCATCCTTCATTTGTGGGTTCATGTCTCATGGCCTTGCTGGACGCGACGGGTTGCCACCCGACCTCTGGGTTTTCCTTTTATGGAGATCCAAAAATAATCCCAAACTAGAATTATCAAAAATACATCTGTCCGAACTCATAGTCCAATATTTATGAGGAAGGTAACCACAATGAAGATCTTTTTTTCCTCGTAATAACATGTGAACACCGTCATCATGTATTATTTTAAAACAATGCAACATCCAGAATTACCATAAAACATTATTGATTACAATCATGATCCCATATTTCTTATAGAATATTGGATATACTCCTTCTATCCATAAATGTTGTAAACTCCAACAATGATGAAATATTCAAATCATTAATTAGTTTCATGGAAGTCAAGAATATCCAATATAATTTATCCAAATCAATCATGTATTATTCCAAAATCACTACCTCAGTATCAAAACTATATTATGGTTTATCTTTCTCTCAACTGTATATTTTCCAAAAATTTAACATGCTATTGAGTCACTTTTCTTGGTTCCACACAATATCAAGTCCTTAATGAAATAGTACTGTAGTACAATCCATATATACTCCATAATTGTTATAACTAGTACATTGATGATACAACATTCAAATTACATAATTCTATAATAACAACATAAGAAATATAATCATTCCACCTCATATGTGGTAGTTTCATAAAATGATTACTATCCAATAACATCATTTTGGAAATACTCTAATGATTTGGACATTGGTTCGCATAGTGTCTCAACTCCTTGCAGATGAAGAATTGAAAATTTGAAACCTTTTTCTTACCCTTACAGTCACATAAATGGTGTCCTTTTTCCCCACACATATAACAAACTCCTATTCAATTCTGGCATGTTCCAGTGTGTTTCTTCCCACAGTTATCACATGTGGAAAAATTCTTCTTTTCCCTGTTCCATTTATCCAAATTTCTCTCTCCCATCCTTTTCTTCTCTTGCTTCCCATCAAAGCCATAGTACTCAATGAAATATTTACTTATCTTATTAACACAAGATACTATTCCATCAAATTTTGAGAATACATGGGAGACTCTTTCTATTCTAAATTGTTTCTTAATATCGTGATAGATATGATCCTTCTTACTCTTTGGATCATACATATTGCTGGATTTCACATTCCTTCTACTGGGTTCCATTTCTATACAATAGAATAAACTAATTCAGTTTATGAACGGCAATAATTCCAAACATGTAAAATAACTAAAGTAAATACAACGGTTTATGGATATAATCCATAATCATAAAGATGTTTTCATTGAGGAATTATATACTCATAAACCCTTCATAATGATTTGTAAATAAAATAGGAATTATCCTCAGGATATCCCCCAGGAGTGTCATAAACAAGAGTGAACCAGGGGCCATTGTCGTGCACCAGTTTCCATTTGAGTCTAGCTCAAAGTGGTGTTTTCGGGTTTTACCCCTAGGTACATCTCTGGCAGAGCCGCCTCTACCTACTCGTATCCATACATGGATGTATTTGTTTTGAAAACTCACAAAATCTTTACATTACCAAAATTCTAGGAATTTCCTATATACTAATCCTCAATGTCTATCTTAGGTTTATGTGATCTAGTAAGAGTTTATCTAAATCTAGCTTCCAAGGATATTTCTAAACATCCTCTAATACAAACTGTAACGCCCCGACCCCAGTTACCTAGAGTTGGTGCATTATTTTAATACATTGGCATGATTACAAGGAATCAAGTCCCTAAGGATCAATCAGTTTAGATGTCTTTGAAAATATATTACATACATGAATGTTACATTACACATTATAAGATACGAAAAAATTTAAATAATCCTTTATGAACGCCATTATTCTCTTGAATTAACCGAGCATATCAATCACAATACACTTCATGTAATCCTAGGAAATATAAAACATAAAAAAAGGTGAGATCAGATGCTCAGTAAGGATAAGAAATATAGTGGAAACTTTCAAAAACAAGCATAAACATTTCAGGCAATGTATAACTAAAACAAAAGCCTTTTAAACTTGAACTTCACTAGAATATGACACAAATAAAATGAAATAATTCCATTTACTTATTCACAAGGATATTATACTAGTCGACTAATCACATGAAATATCAATATCCACTTTCATAATGATGGAATACATAATGTAAAACTATCATAACCCCATTGTGAAGGCCTTGTTCCAGGACTACAAATAAGATTTTGGTAAGGCCCTATGCCAAGACACTAGTTTGTCTCATGAGACCTACCGATGCATCGATGAGCTATAGAAGGATCCACCCATCACTTACAAAGTCCAATGCATTCCTCATATGAACAGGTTTAAACATAACATAAACATTCGTATTAAAACTAGCATATGAAATTTCAATACTTTATCTGTAAACAATGAATGGGATAAAAATAACACATCCACAATCAAACATATCACAAACCTTCAATACAATATAGAAGTATTGTATCATAATAAATCAACTTCAAAAAAAGATTAAAATCGATTAAAGGATTTGATATTGATGGAAATGACTTGTAAAACTCTTATATTGAAATATCCCTTTTCATCAAAACATTTAAGAGTCACATAATTTATAACGGAAGACATTTAAAGGCATTTTTGGATCAAAGTGTCCCATACAACTTTGAAACATTTTAATGTAATTAAAATTTTAAAACATTCATGTCCATTTAAATAAATCCTTAAAACCATTTTTAAAACATGGACATTAATAAGAATGGTTTATAATAATAAAACATTAAAACATTTAAAATGATGTTGACATAGATTAAATCAAAACTATTTGAGAGAAATATCTCTTTTTTTAAATCTTTAAGAGTCGCATAATTATAAAAGACAACATTTCCTTTGAAAATATTCTTATAATCCTGTAAGGGAAGCTTTGATGATTTTATAACGGCCGAAAATAGACAGACCTGCCATATAAGATCAAAACACATTCTTACATTAATTTTGTCGAAAAGGTTAAAAAGGACCTTATTTGGAAAATGACGGAAAGATTCCTTTCAAAGAATTTTATAAAAAACCAAAAAAGTGTATAAATGACGTTATCCCATAGTCTAGTAAATTGTAAAAATATTTTGGAATACATTTTTAAGAACATGGATGTGGATGATAAAGATGTATCATTAGAAACTTACGTATAAACAACCTCAGATAATGAAGAGATTGTGCAATAAACCCGTAAAAACTTGGTATCATACAAAAAATAAACCCCATTAAAGAGGTATCATACATTGAATATGTATATACACATAAATTAAATTTTATTGCCCAAAAAACACAATTATGGGCAGTACATACACCACACAAAAGGTAATAGTGGCAATATGGCATGAATCTCACAGGAATAAGGAGTGAGATGAAAACCCCTTACCATGCACCTTTCTTTAGTCAAGGGTATGTTTAACCTCCTGTGTGAAGACTATAGTATGTTATTAAATTATAAAAGAACTATATTAATAATTATGATATCATACATTATTCATTTATGAGATTATACTACCCATCTAATAATAATTTCCATGTTATATTAATGTTTCGGGTAATAATCGCTTTTTTATCGTACGTTTTTTAACTTGATACTCTTGATTGTATCACATAGGTCATGATTTAAATACTTCCAGAATATAAAACATGATTTATATATCATATATATTTAGAATATAAATATTTATAATAGACATATATATGAAATGGGGGACACCTTTTATGGAGATGGTAGTCCATACGTACGCATAAACGTTGTTTCCGTTTTCATATAGTATTGAACAGACATATGTGAATAAGATTTAGGTATATACATATATACTTATATATATAAATATATATATCTCTAGTGGAATTTTTATGACATATATTACGTACTTATTTGTAATATATATTTTTATAATGGTCTATGAATGGTGAACTTGGAAATGAATCTCATCGTGTCGTGGACACAGTAATCTGTACGTACGCACTAGCGAAAATATGATTATTTTGATATTAAAATAATATATAATTGGATGGTATATCATATATACAAAATCCTTATCATGTTATATTTATTATTTACATCAAATAGACATCATTATTATACCCATCCAAATAAAAATGTATTGGATAACAATTACACCACGATGTGGAGACGGTAAGCCGTACGTATGCATGTATGGTGAGATATCATTCAAAGGATGGATAGAATAATTAATATGGTTGTGCCATAACTATAATAAAATAACATTATATAGATGATACTGGATTTATTATTTTATAATGGAAACAACAAAGAAAAAGGAAGTGGAAGATGAAAGGAACTTGAAAGAGGGTGGTGAAATTATTACCACTTCTTCGGGTTCTTCCTTTTGATTTGATAAAAAGGGATCATTAGTTTGGCTTTATGATCAAACTAAGGCCTCTAAGTTTAAGTGAGTAAATATGGGGGGATATTTGGGAAACGTTTTGCTGATACAAACTGCATTGGAGGTGTGATTTTGAGAGAAGGGGAAGTGCCCTTTTATAAGTTGGGTGAGGGTCACTTTATGAAAAGATTAAAGTGTTAATTTATTATACAATCATATTCGGTTTATAAAGGTTCCAAATGAATTTATTTCAAGCCTTACGTGTTTATGGGTCTAAATAATCTAAAACAATAGGTTTTAGACAACTTTATGTTACCATTTTAACATTATCATTTAGATTTAACTCTCAGTTAAATAGTTTAACTTTTATAGTGTATTATTGTATTCTTACTATATATGGTTAATAATCATAATCTAAACATCCTAGAGAACCTCAAGTGGATCATTAATGAAATATATAATATTCTTTAAGCCCATTGTACGACCCTTACATTTTTTTGAATATTTTATCAACCAATAATGTAGTATTTGTTTTAAATATTAATTTATGTCAGATTTGACACTATTTTGTATTTTTTTTTGAAAGTCATCACAACTTGATTACATATAAAAATATACATTGAAGCATCCCTACCATTTCATATTCACCTATAAAATTCTTGGATTTCATAAAAACGTTGAAATTATTTTTATTTTAATATTTATAATACTATTTATTAGATTCTTTCATTAATAAGGTAATTACAGCATCATCATTTTGTCATAAATAAATTTAATTATTCAATGTATAAATATTATAAATAAAATACCATGATGTAGGAATCTTTCTATCTTTCTAATGAATATTTATAGTAAAATTTATCTTATGTATAACTGAATATTAAAAATGGTATTGTTAATAAACATTTAATTTAACAATTTTAACTCTTCTTTAAATTAAATAATAATAAATGTCCTAATCTAATCCATGTGGACATAAAGGGTCATATCTTATTCATAACATTGTTTTTGGCCGAATTACCTTTATACAATAGAATTAGGACATGTGTTAGGGTAAAAATAATATCATTTTTACCCTTAATTACACTATTTACTTTTAAACGTGGTAAATAAAATTAAAAAGTCACTATTCAACATACATTCTTTTTATTTTATTGAAAAGTATTTTACTCCTTGATATTAACTGTGTCTCTCAGATTTTTTAAATTCAACTCATAGAATCAGTAAAATAATTTTTATGTGAATTTACAAATTATCCTAGGAAGTGGGTAAAAGATGTTGAAAAGTTCAACAAAATTTTTATATATATCTAAAATTGTTATAAACTGACTCTAATGAATTACATGGAACTTATATAGGTATTATGTATCCATTTTGACTTAAAATAAATTTAAATAAAATAGATAATTATTTAAATAAAAAATTTGTTTTAAACCATAACTCAGTGTTTTTTCACTATTCATCGATGATTGTACGTTTACAGAAAAATACCAAAATTTCACCCTAGTATAATTTCAATATTATGAATCCAAAAATGAAGTCTATTTTACCAAATTCAAAAAATATAAGTCTCATTTATTAATTTAAAATTAAATCTCGTAGTCAAAACAAATATCGTGTTTTTATGAAACAATAACTATCAAAAGTTTGGCACTTGTTTATATATAATTTCAATGTGAAATTAATTCCAACAAAAAACTTTGGATTAAAGGGTAAAAATATAATCTAATTATACTTCCAAATCATTAAAATGTATAATCTAATAGTATAAATGATTTTGATTAAAAAATTTGTTTTCAGTTAAAATATAGTATTTTTCACTATTCACCCAAATGCGAAAGTTATCAGAAAAAACAAGAAAACGTTATTGAAACTAAATTCATATGTTCTGGTTCTAAAGAAGAAGTTGATTTATGTAATATTAAATATATAAAAGATTCAAATATTGGATTTAAAAAGGCTTCGCCATTAAATAGTGGTAAAATTGCATTTTTTGAAAAGCAGTTCTTTTATCTGAAAAAATTTATTTGTTATTACATTATGTATAAGAAACTCATAATATGGATTCTAAAATAAAAGGATGATATAAAGATCAAAATTCAGTTAATACTATTCATAACCACTTTTGAACGGCTACTTTGGTACTTCATGGTGTGCTAGAACTCGGTGTTGCGTGTAGTGCATGATATTGAATTATTATGACAAAATAACATATGATGAAATCATGAGGTGTTACACTACTTATTTTATTTTATTTAGAAAAAATTGAAATATAGATATATGATCAAATAAAACAATTTAATAGACTTATAATATGTCATATTCACCTATCAAATTTGTGTATGACATCAAATATTCCATATTATGTTTATTTTTAATATAAATAGTATAATTTACTTGATTCTTTATTTAATAAATCAATTAATTCATCATTATTGTCTCATAATTATATTTAATTATTCATTTGTAATTAATAAAAAATTCATTACCATGTTTTAGGTAATGTTTTTTTCCTTCTAAAAAAGTTTTTAGTCAAATATATCACTTATATAACCACTTAATAAAATTGTTTTATTAAGAAGAGTCATGATAATGACATATTTTCCTTTACTTTTAGTTAATTGTTATAAATTTTTAAATCACACCCATGTCACCTCTAAAGATCACAATTTCAACCCATCGAATTTATTGCATGGTAATAAAAAAATCCAATATCATTATAAAAATATTTATGTTAGTTTTATATTTATATAATATTATTTTCACCATTAATTACACCATTTACCATTGAGCATGGTAAAGAAAATAATTACTAATGTTACTACTCATAATGTGAAAAAATAAAGGGGAAATATTAAAATAATTTAAACCATCAAATTGAAAATAGGGTATCTTTGTTTCTAAATCAATAACATAGAATTAGTATAAATTAATTTAAAAAATAACCCCTTTGATGTGATAAGAAAACGTGTTTTTATGTAAAATGTTTGTACTATTCACATTTTTTTAATCAATTTATTTATTAAATTTATTCCAGTTACCAAAATTATATTAAATTATTGAAAACTTATTCAATTATAAATTAATTTTTTTTAAATGATAATATAAATATATTAAAAAATTACACTAAATGATATATTTGAATTAAAATTCAGTATGTTTAACAATTCATTAAAATATGACATTATGATTAAAACACCAAAAATACGTCCAAATAAAATTTAGATGTCTTGATTCAAAATAAAAAGATTATTTTGTCAAATAGAACTTATAAAAGTGAAAACAAAATATTTAAAAATTGTTTTCTATAAATGGGGGTAAACAACCTTTTAAAAGTATAATAGTATTTTATACTTAATTAAATTATTCTCAATTTAACCTCTAAAATTATTTATATATAAGAAAAAAACTAAAAAACATGATGAAAAATAAAATAGTTTATTTTTTTCATTCCATCCAATACCACAACTATAAGATAAATAACATTTTATAAAATAATAATAATATATTATTTTTTTGTATAACTCAGCCTTGTGGGAAACATAATATTTCGGACAAACCTTTTGTTGCATGTCGAGTACAATATTGGACATAATGTCTCTATTAAGGTAAAAGTAATATCTAATTCATAAATATTAATAGATATAAAAATTTATTATTTTACAATTACCTTTGTTGTTATATTCTTCACCATTTTGGAAATTTCTTCCTCATAATTTTATTGATTTATCAAATATGTGTGGGTATTTCTCCTTCATAGAATTTTAATATTCAAATGTTGCCTCTTCAACCATATAGTCTTTCCATAAAACATTAACCAAATGAATCACTTTATTCAAAGACACTTTCTCTCTTTGTTCATTAATATGGATTTTTGTTCCCCATTAGAAACATTCTCTTCCAATATAATGATTTCTCGACTCATAACACGAGATGGATCTTCTATATAATTTTTTTACATTAAAACATGAAATTCATTATGTATCAAGTATAAAATCAGATTTTAATCCCCTCTATAGGAAAATAATCCAACCGTATCCAGGATTTCATTGGGTCCAATGAACTATGGACTCAACATCACTTTCACAACAAAATGCATCACTCTATTTTATAGAGAATCATTTAAAAACACATAATCAACCATCTTGGAAGAATGATTCATCCTCCGGTTATCAACATAACATTTATACCTATTCTGGTTTGTCCCCATGTGTTTCTAAATAAAATCCACATTTTTTACCTTCTATTCATCCAACTCTATCCCTATAAATCCCCTTTCACCTACATCATTTAAAAAATATGTAGTTTGACACTACTTTCCATGTAATACATCAAATAGGGCTATCTATATATTGAAATCAAAACAGATATTATATAAAAACTCAACCAAAGAAATATTTTGATCAAAACTTCCCCGGTAATCCATTAATCATTCTTGTGTCATATCCTTCAATATTTGAATTGTTGGGTCTGGCTAACAATATGATTAGGTATGAAAATATATACTGAAACCTAGTTCAGTTGAAAAAATATTCTGAAGGCCCTTCCATCATTTAAAAGTGAACCTTATATCACAATAAGATACAATAGAGAAAGAAACTCCATGTAATATTACAATCTATTTAATATAAAAGGGTGATTGTTGATCTAGATATAGAGTATATATAATACTAATAAAATTAGATGCTTTAGTTAATTGATCAACAATAACCCATATCACATTATTACCTTAAGAGTCTTGGGTAATCCTAGTATGAAATCCATGGGTATAATTTCCCATTTACACTCTGCCATTGGCATTGGATGAATCAAACCTTTCGGTAACTTATTCTCTACTTCAATCTATAAAAAAATCAAACATATCAGGTTAATGATAAAAATATCTCTTTTCATTCTATCCCAACAATATAAATTTTGATGGTCTCTGGACATCATAGTGCTGAGAGGATGAACATAAAATGGAAAACTATGAGTTTAACATAACAAGTTTTTCTTCAACTATGAATCTCTTGGCACAAATAATATATTTCCATACATCAAAACACAATCATTATCAATTTTAAATTCATGTAATTTACATTTTTAATTGAATTATTCATTTTTTTCATCAACTCACAGTCTTCCTACTTTGCTTTCATAATTCTCTCTGATAGAGAAGATTTCACTACCACCAAAAACAAAAATGTGGAATTTCACACACCAATAAAATCGAAGCCAAAATTCATCAAATCATTATCCCAAGGATTTAATTCACAATGTAACATGTTTAATGTAGTATTAACTTTATCTAGTCAATGAATCATACAATTTATTTTCTTTTATTTAATGGTAATGAATCGTGAAATCATAATCCTTGATTAATTACATTCATCTCTTCTGTCTCATGTTCAATTATTTTTGAGTGAATATATATACTTCAAACAATTGTGATATGTATATATTTCACACAATACACCATAAAAATTATGCTTGAATATTTTTAATGCAAAAGAAACACCACCTAATCACAAATCATGTATAGGGAAATTTAACACATGAGGTTTCAAATGATGTGATTCATAAGTAATTATTTGATCATTATGCATTCAGAAACAACAAATTACATTCAATGAAGTATCAATGTAAATAGAATGATCACCATTTCTGGATGGTAGGGCAAAAACCAGATCATTTACCACTCTTCTTTTATGTTCCTGAAAATTGTAATCACATTCTTTTATCTAGATGATCATAACTTACATACATGTTAACATAGATAATGGGATAGATTAATAAGAAATGTTTCCATCAAAATATTTCTAATACCCCGCTAATCCATGAAATGTATGAATCGCTATGATATTAGTAGGTCTTGGCCACTCATAAATATGTTCTGTATTAGAACGACACACAATTAAGCCATCATCAAAAACAATACGACCATAGAATGAAATTTATGGCAAAAAAATTCACTCTAACTCTTACCAGACATTACGTATAGTTTATTTTATTTTATGATTTATAAAACAATCCATATGTTACATTAATAGTCCCTTTGAATTTAAGATTATACAAAAATATCATCTATAAAAAACCACAAACAGATCCAAAAATAGATGAAATACTCTATTCATGAGATTTATAAAAGCAATGTTATAATTCGATAAGTGAAAGGGCCTAAAAAACTCATAATCCCCATATCTTATATGGAACACTATTTTTAGAATGTCATCGTGTTTCACCTTCAGCTGATGGTACCCGGACCTCAATTCAATCATCGAAAAATAATGAGCTCCCTATAGATAATCAAACAAATCATTGATATGAGAAAAATGGAAACTTCTTCTTAATAGTTATGTTGTATAAGTATCTATAGTCAATTCAATGTCTCATAGTACTATATGTCGTCCTCACAATGAAAATAGAACCACCCCATGAAGAAGTGCTAGGTCAAATGAAACCTTTCTGAAGAATTTATTGAAAATGTTATTTTCAATTACACCAATTATACTTGAGAAATTTGTTAAGTCTGCTTATAAGTGGGATTATCATTTTAATGTAAAACAATATTAAATTTAACCTCCCAATTAGGAACAATACCATGTAATTTATAAGGAAAAACATCTATTAATTCATACATTACTGGAATGTCAATAATAAAACTTATTTATTTATTTTCAACTAAATGAGCTAGATAGCTTTCAACACAATATTTAATCAATATCTAAAATTATTGTTATGTGATCAAAGTTATGTAATCATTGAATAAAACAATATTTTCATTTAAATTTATTTTATCATGATAAAAAAAATTAAATCCTTACCAAAAATGATATAAAATTTCACTATGTGATGTTTAATAATATTTGCAGGAATGAACCTCCCAATAAACATAATAGATAGATTCAAATAAATCTTTCCTGATTTAATATATCAAAATAGAGATTTTACAAATAGTTTTATATCACAATCATGAGTTTATATATCCAATTTATATTCAATGATATCAAGAATGAATGAATGTGATGATCTTGAGTCAGTCAGAGTGTTGTCCTATTTTTAAAAAACCTATAACATACATTTCACAACTTCATTTGAGGGTCCCACATCAATCATAGTTGTAGAAAATTATTTTTACACTTCATTATTATTTGGATCATGCTGATTTTAAACAGGGTAATCAACATTGGACACATGTTGGAATAATTCCCTAACTAAATTCAAGTAAAACTTTTTACCATTGGATTTTCATTACTTTTGTTCTCATCACCTATATAGTCATGGACAAGATGATTATTATTACCACATCATATTCACATACCATACATTGAGATAGATTGTCCCAGATTCATTTTACCACACATTGTACAAGTTGGATGTTTAGTTTTTTTACCTCTTAACTTCATTGATGAATTCATTCCCATTACATACCAACTCGGTCGCTTCTTTTGAATTATCTCATAGAATAAATGGTCAAAATAAAACTACATTTCTACCATGTCAGCACATCAGAAATATTTCTCATATATTTTTAACTCATGATAACCTAATTCCCTTAAATATTTCAAATTTAAACATAGGAAAAATAAATATATTTTACTATAAATAACCAAGATAAAATTTGGGACTTACCATGAAAATGGATTAAATTTTCTTCATATGAAGCCCTAGAATCGTCTTACTTTGGTTTTAATTACCACAACTACATTTCCATTCTATGTAAAATATCAATAGGATAATATTTATCAAGGAATATATTCTTAAATTCATCCTATTACATGGTATCAATCTATTCACATTCACAAGTATTTATAACCATTGACCACCATAGATCAGATAAACCTTCAAAATGATAAACAACAAGAGTATCAATTTTATTTTCTGAAAAAAAAACTTAAAAATATATTTCTATTGATTTAAACCTCCCTTGATCTTTAAAAAGGTCATATTATCCTCTAACTAATGGGGAACATTACTTCATGATATGCTCCACTACTAGTATATTTTTCTGTAGTTGTTCTGGTAGATCTCCAGCTTGAAAAAAACACTACTTATCATCTAAGTCAACTAATTCATCACTTCAAAAAATAGTTCAGTTCACATTCTTGACCATCTCTAGATACTAACTTGAAATATTCATATCGTCTATATTCCTTCCCATTACATCTTCCTTGTTTCCCTTATATAGTGTGATTTTAATAAGAAATATATTTGATGAATCAACATGGTAATATTCAAATGATATATAATTTTTATTTTACCATGATGTAAAAATAATTTATAGATATTCTATTAATAATAATTTATACCATAATGTAATTTAAACTAACCTATGATACCTAATATACGAACATAGCCTTAATCAATACTTAATCAAGAGTTATGTCAATAATTCGAGTTTATTTTACATTGAGGAAACTTTTATGTTTATATATTTAAGGAATTAGACCATAAATAATAAATAACAACAAAATTATTACAAAGTAGAAACTTCTACTCACTATCATTTTTTCATAAAACAAATACCTTAAATAATAAATATGTTTTCAATTTTAATTTAATCATCATTATTTTTCCTTGATCCCATCCTAGACTATATTCATATTTATATAATTTGAAAACCAATTCAAAACATGGGATGAGAATAAAAAGCTCAGTAATGGATATATAAATAATTAAAACTATTGTTCTTGGGAAAACATTTCAACCATTAATACATTATCATACTGTAATAGTTCTCACCATTAATAAGATGTAATTACACTCCATTGATTATAATATCATTGATTTCTTTTAACAAAAATACTACCTTAAAACCCATATAAATAACATATATCATATAAAGGTAACTTTGGACATATTGATACATAAAAAATAATGATATGATAAAATTTTAAACATATCACTAAATGGAATCTCCATGTGGTTGATTTCCATAAATAGTGCATCAGAGGTTAGAACATAACCACCGATCCATAGATTATCATGGAACCACGCATCGTTGGTTTATCTTGTAACCAAAAATATTTGGATTATCACATAAATACCAATAAAATGTATAAGTACCATTATATAATCATAATATTTAGACTATTTCAATTATCATCATTTTATTAAAAAAATCATTTTCAATAATAAGAAATTATTTCCAGACATTGAAATAGACAATTCACTTTCAAAAAAAATCAATACCAAAACATGAATAAAAGGAATGATGGATTTATTTTGCTTTTATTAATTTAAAGACTTATAGAGTAAGACAAATATCCAAATAAAAGATATAGTGGTGGAAGATTCGTTTTCCCTGTATACTTTAAAAACATTCCTTTTGTCATTCTGTAAAACACTTCTTATAAATTGATTTTTTTTTAAAATGAAATTAATTAAAAGTGAAAGGTTTTAATTAAACCCATTATAAAATAAATGTTTGTATAATATTAAAATATTACTCAATGGATGGATATTGTGATAAAGACCAATACCACGAGTTTGACTCATCACGTACAATAATTAAATTCCTCATCTTTAGTCGATCACCATTACAGTAAACCTCCACACCTCTAAAAAGAGTATTCTTCCTAAACTAGGGATTCATGAATTTGGGGAGGGATTATATTATGTTATTTTGGAAGATCTTGTCCAAACCAAAAAGATTTTTATATGTGAGTATTAGAGAAGTGTGGGTCAATTTTTATTGGGGAGGGAAGGGTTTCCCTTGAAAACTCTAAAAATATAAAATTAATATAATATTATTTTATGAAAAAAGTTACTAAAACATGAGATATTTAAAATAGAATATGATTAATATTCATAATCCTCTCAAAAAATAATATTTTTACGTGTAATGATTTTATTTCAAACTTTTTCTTTTCAATATACCCAAAATTTGTCTTTTAATTTTAATTATGTTGACAAATTTTTAAATATTATGAGTCTATAAATTTTACATATAAGGGGTAAATGTCACATATTTGGAAACATAATTATATATTAATCCTTATCATATGAAAATTGTGATTTTAAAAGAATTTTCATATTTTTAAATAATTTCATAAATTATTATTTTTATAAAATATCAATTCTGTCACTTCTTACACTAGTCATTTGATTGATTTCAAATAAAATCCAAACATACATGTATCATATAATAAAATATTTCATAGACATATAAAATGTCATAATCTCCTATAAAATACATAGGCAACATAAAATATTTAAAATTATATTTATTTTAATATTATTAGTATAATTTATTTGATTCATCTATTAAAAAATATTTTATTTCATCACCATTGTATCATAATAAAATTTAGTTTTTTAATTCATAAAAATTATAAATAAATTACCATGATATAGGAAATAGTTTTACCTTTCCAATGACTATTTATATACTAATATATCACTTATATAACCCTATATTACAAAAATATGAAGAAGAGATATGATTATGAAATATTTTCCTTTCTTAAAATTAAATGTTATAAATATCATGATCACAACCAAGTGGCATCGAAAAGCCCAAATTTTTACAAAAGGATTATATTGTATATAAATGACACAGAAAATTTTATTAGGACATGTTTTATGATATTTTAATATTATATTTGCCCTTTTATTACCATATTGACATTTAGCCATGGTAAATAAAAATAATTACTAATGAGAGTGATCATAAGGTAAAAATATAAATGCGGCATATTAACATAATTTAGACCATAATATTAGAAATATGTAATACGTTTTTTAAAATTTTAAAAATAGTAATTTAGAAGTTAATTTAAATTTTCATCTCGTTGATGAAAAAAGAGAATAGTTTTTTATGTATAACATTCAAAATTTCACATAGTTTTTATATTAAACTTCCTTGTAAAATTGATTCCAATGACCAAATTTTACTATATGGAAAAAACTATTTAATTATATTTTATAACTAATTAAAATTATTACTTATCATTATAAATAAATTATATGAAAAGGTAGTTTTGGATTAAAATGCAGTATTTTTTATCTATTCGTTAAAGTATGAATTTTATGTTAAAATACAAAAAACTCAATAAAAGTAAATTTGGATTTCCCAATTATAAAGGTATTTATTTTGTCAAATATATCATATAAAAGTGACAAAAACAATATTTAAACTTTTTTTCCACCAAATTGTTGTAAAACTGCCGTAAAAAAAATTAGTGTATTTTATTATGAAAATTGAATTTATTCTTCTTTTAAGCCTCTAAATTTATTTGATAAAAGTAACAAAAAAAATTAAATAATATTTTTAAACAAAATATAGTTAGTTTTGTTCTTTCCTTCTAGAACAAAGGCTATGAAATAAAAACCATTTAAAAATGAATACTAATAATATAATATTTTTCAGTATAACATGGTCTTGTTTGAAATATAATATTTTGGATAAAGTTATTTGTGCATGTTGAGTACACAATTGGAAATAGAATCCCCAATAAGGTTAAATTAATATCAAATTCATAAATATTAATATTAATTAAATGTATTTTTCTACAATTACATGGGAGGTTCCAAGATTTACCTAATTCATTAGAGGCTAATAATGGACACACAAATTACAAAATCATAATCTATTCAGAAGTACACAACAAGATCATGAAAACATTTTCCATTTCATCTTAACATAACACATAGATAATGATTTTGGAAAATATTATATAATTATAACTATAAACCATTCAAATAACAAATAAGTGTGGTATCAAATAATTATATAACTGATTAATGTTATGTAACATCAACATATTTCAACATAGATAAATGTTTTCATATAAATAGCACTATGTACAATTTTTGAAGAAACAATCATTTCATTTAGAAATAAATTATTTAAAAACCAAAAACCAAAAAAATATTAAGGAATTTCTTTTCAAAAACATGGAATATTTTAAAATAATTATCAAATAATTGAGTGATGATGATAATATAAGATTTCATTCTTATAGTAGTGATTAATTCAAAAAATTTACTCATGCGTGGGTTAAAATTAAATTGTTCATAAAATTCTGAGATTATTATTTTCATGATTTTTATAAAAAATTAAAACATACGAAGAATTTAATTTAAAGGATAATCTAACAATAAAAAAATCTTCAAAACAATTTTTAGAACATGGATATGTATTATAAATGATTTCTGGTCGAAAGAGGTAAAAATGGAATAATTTTATAAAAACATTCATTGAATTATTTTTTAGTACAATGGGGTAATAATGGAACTGAAAAATAAAATTACATAAATTTATGATGGCAATAATATTAACTTGTGGTCAATAGATACATATCAAATAATTTCTCACCATGTAAATTCAAGAATAATCAATCTAGACTAAATTTATATAGAATCATAAATCCCTTATAACATTTGAATCATTTGAATTATGAGCCCCATGATAGAATAATATGATGTGGAAAATTAAATATAATGAAAATAATTAGATAATGATATAACATATCTAGTTGGATGTATATTGACCTTGTAAAAGTAGATAGGTGTATAATATAACACACTTCTAAAAATTGTAATTTTATTTGATAAACCATTAGAACATTTCTAATTAGTGAAACCCTATAAAAACAATTACCATGAATGTAATTTAAAATACTCATATCTTAATGATAATCCTCATTAAATAATTCCATGGTAAGTATGTACACCATAAAAAATAAATATGTGGTGAATATGGAATGTGTCAGAACAAAATAAATGTTATATAGGAATCCCTTAACTCAAGTCATGCCCTTCTCTATACACATTAAAATAACATATGTAACAATTATATATTTAATATACATATATTAGAGAACCATATTCAAAAATATCAAACCAAATATTATTTACTTATAAAATATCACCACCAATTTTTTAAGAATCATTTTGTAAAATCATTCTTATGGATGATAAGTACTTATTTCTTCAGGTATGTTTCAGTTATATGTTTTATGTACATTCACATTGGTCATGGATTCGTCATCTCTAAAATATTAATCATAAAAAATGCAATAATCATTAATAATATAACAGTTATAATTAATCATATAAATTTGTGATTAAAAATAAATTACATCACTTCCTGGAGATGATAGTCCACCAATACGCACGTGTGATATTTCTACTCTTAAATGGTTAGATTAAATTTAAGATAAATAATAATTAACCATTAAATAATAATGATTATAATATGTCTATTATATTTATTCATTAAATATATATTTATTAGCATCCACGTAAATAGAAAATAAAAAATAATCACATCACTTTTTGGAGGTGGTAGTCTAATTTTACACAGAAGAAACATTATCATTCTTCAATGGATGGAAATTTATAAAGGTAGAAATTATTTTATAATTATATAATTATAATCATTCAATAAACAACATATATTAATTTCACATACTAAAAAAATAAGAAACTATGAATTTTGGAGAAGTAGAAGGAATCATTTCTCAACGTGGATGTGGTAGTGTGAATGTATATATGATCGATAATCGTCATTTCCAATTTGTTGAAAATTATGTTGAATATGGTTGACCCAAAATCATAATTAATTTGGTTATATTTATTGAAAATATTTTATTATTTTATAATGGATAACATCTATTTAATTGAGGTTGAATACGAAAGAATATGAATGCGGCCAGGTAGGATGATTACCCATTCATTTGTAGGTATCCCTTAGATATCATCATAAAGATCCTTTAAATGGTATTTTATTAATACTAAAACAAATTATTCATTTATATGATGGTTTATAAGATATTTTGGTGTGTTATTTTCATTATAGTTTTCACAACTAGCTGTATTGAAGAGAGAGGTGGGGGATATTTTATTGGGGTGACGTGGTACCCTTGTAAATTTCAAAAACATTACACTATTTTAAAATCAAATTATACCCATGTGGTTCTAGAAATTATTTACGTTTGAAGTATATTTGATATAATATCATTATAGAATCATATTATTTTATATATACATATTTTTAGGTAAATTTAACCCTTATCACTTTAGTTTATCCCGCTTTTAAACATTAATATTCTTAACCACTATAACACTTTTTTAATCATTAAGGGTTACAATATTATGTATAATGTAAAAAATGAAAAAAAAAAGAATTGGGATGAAATTTCCACCATATCACTATATTTTATCTTATTTATATACATTTTTTGAATCATTTAATAAAATAATATATTAGTAATTTCATTTTCGGGTCTATTTGTTTATTTTGACAATAAAAATAGGATGAAATAAATCTATTTTGAATCTAAATACATTAAAGAGTACATATATTTTTTAATTACTATAAAATTATTGTCAGGCCACAATACCTCCAAAAAATATTTTATGTTTTTTAATATTATATATTTAAATTTTCTACTACCTGCACAACCACTATGTAAAAGTTTCCTTAGTATTTAAGGTAACTATATCATTATTAAATATCAAACAATAAATTTTTAGAAAACTATTAATAAACAAAAAATAATTTTTAAATATCTACAACCAATTTTTATCCCAATGATAAAAAATTTTAATTTGTAAAATAAAATAGAGTGAAATTTTCAATTTGTCAAAAAATTATATATAAGTCAGTACCAACTAGAAATGGAAAACAAAATATTTGAAATAAAATATTGGATTTTTGTAGTCAATAATCACTCATGACATATATTAATGAAATTATTATGCTTATTTAAATATCATATTCCATATTTTTAATATTCTATTACACATTTTACACTTTTCACAAATGTAAGAACATTTTTAACATTTTATAGTCTCAATGAATAGAAATTAAATTACAATTAATAAAAAATCTGGAAATACTATTTTTAAACATGGAATCCATTTTTTTATTCAAGCTATTAAAATTGAATGAATTTAAATTATTAAAAATTCAGAACACATAATGAAAAACAATTTTTTGGAAAATTCCTATGTATTTTTAAAAGAATTGTTATACTAAAATCATGTATAATAGTGATTCCAATGATATAAATAGATTATTTAAAAAAATAATGAAATTTTAAAACAAAAATAGATTCTTTTAAAATACTAGTAGATAATAATAATTTTAATTAAAAAATATATACTTTTAGTTTTATGAAAAATTCAATCGTTTTAGAAAATTCCCTAAGAATCATCCAATGATAATTATTTTATAATGATTAAAAAAATTATATTTATTTTATAAAATATAATTAAAAAATGTTTGTGATGCTTTTTGAATATTTTACCCCAAAAATTAATGAAAATATATTTTTCTGATGAACAAATACTTTTCATTCTAAATTGATATTACTAAATATTATGCGATTATTTACTAAAAATTAATAAAAAAAAATGCGTTTTATAATTATACAATTATTTTATAAGGCGGTTAGTCAAATTCATGCTTATTAATTTAGCAGCCGTGTTATAATATATCATGGTTTATGTTTTAACATGGTTATATATGTCAAGAAAAATATTGAACACTTATAATTTATTAAAATAGAAAGATACTATAAAATATCAGAGTATTAAAACGAGTACCAAAATTATAATGTTTCTAGTGGATGGATTTATATATCTATTTATATTTAATTCCACCAAGATAGTTCTTTTCTATGTGATAATATAGAAGAATTTAGTGAATTTTTATGGGTATAGGTGGTTGATACATGAAAATTTGAACTACGTGCCCAGAAATCCATAAATTGTAGAAATAATATTCTTTTTTGAGACTTGGAAACATTATTTATTAGTAATGTTTTTCATATAAAATAGGAATCATATAATTATTAGGGATATATTTTCATAGTGAGATATCAATGGGAGAAATAGGTGGTGGTTGGAGTTGTTAGAGGAATATGACACTAAGATCCTATTAACAAAAGGAAAGGGAAATATGGTGGCTGATTACTTTTGTAGAATATATTGATCTGAGTTGATAATTGAGTTGTTTCGAAATTTCGTATAAATTAACATATCCTTAGTTGAAGTGGGTGATTTTACATAACCATAATCAAAAGGTTATCCCCTTAAATTCATTAGTTTTTGAGGGATTCCTATACCTTACACAATGAATTTGAGGTAATATATAATTAGATGAACTCATGAGAGTCACCTGATATATATTATAAAGGTGGGGAGATAATAATCCTCCTTCAAGGGTGGATGGAGGTTTTAATTTCACTAGGGATAAGGTGTTGAATGGGTTCTACACATCCCCCTTAGAAGATCCTATTGGTGTGGTGAGTATGTACCAATACCACTTATTCCTATATTAATACATAGGTACAAAATCTAGTGTTTACAACATCATTTCATGGTGTTGAACATTTACATAGGTAAAGGTAGAGATACATTTTTCTATAGGCTTATCTCACCACATAGAGGATTCGGAGTGGATGTGGGATGGAATACAAATAGACTTAATAGTGGGGCTTAAATAATCTATCAAATATATATAATATATATATGATATGATCAACTAGTTAGAAATAAAGGATTAGAGTTTCATGGATAGATTGATACTTTTTAGCATATAAAATATAATTAGATTTCATGGATTTGAAATTATAATTATTTCTGATCAATATTATAAGTAAATGTTGCATCTATCGTGGATCATCGTCGATAATTTGACAATATATTTATATATTTTTTATTATATTCTACAATGATATTTATATATTTAATGGGAAATTGAGGTTACTGGGGATATATTTTCTATTTTAGTGATTGATTTAGGCTAGATCTTGGAGGATCACTTACAAGTAGTTGATTTTTCTTTTTCAAAAAATACCACTACATATCAATAGATGAAATTTCAAAGTACTATATTAAGATAACTTACTATTAATCTATAATATATATATATATATTGGAGTTTAAATGCTCATGGGGATAAAGTGGGTGTTATTGATGAAAAAATATTTTCCTTGATCAAGGAGCAGATGATGACAAACCAGATCCATAAGTTATCTTATACAGATTTAATATAATTAAATTTAGATATGTGTGATGGAGATATTGTGTTCTTAAATGTATATAAAATCATTAGTTTTCAATTTTTTTAGGGAATGAAGCTATTTACATGTTTAAAAATATTGTTCTACATATTTTATAGCATTAGAGCTATTTTATACCCCATAGCACTACCCCTGTAATTAGATGGGGTGGATGATATCATTTGTTTGTCATGTATTAGAAGTTACACACATTAATGATAAAATATCATCAAATAGGTTGATCAGAACATTAAGGATTATACTACCTCTGTAGAGTACCCAATTGTCATCAAGGACTAATAGTTGAATACCCTTATTGTTGGGAGACATGTAGGGTGTCAATGTTGTGGAATCAAATTAACCTTCAAGAGAGTTCAATGTAGTACACGAGTAAAATAAAAAATTATCACCCTATACTATTATAGTATCAAATTATTTATATTGAAATAACTAAAAAATTAGTGGAGGATGTAGTGGCATAAAAAAATTTAATAGAATAATAAAATTATTTTTAATAATATTTTTAGGTAAGGATATTAGTAGTTTTGTGATTTTTTTTCACTAAAATGACTTTTTATTCTACATTAAATTAATATATTATACTCAAAAGGAATATGAATTTATTTTTAAAATATATTTTGTAACACCGTATGATTTTTTTAAATTTTTTTTCTAAATAAATTTAATTCTTATTCTTGCTTGTGTTACATGGGACAACAGATTTTAACGAACCATGATATACTATATATACAAATATATAAACATGAATTGAATAACATAATTGTAAAACATGGATGTATGAAAAGAAATAAAACGTTTTCAAATATTAATTATAATTTTTATATTTATATAATATATTAATACAAAAAGGACTTAATTTTAAGTAAAGAAATATTATGTATCAAAAATACTATTTATCAAAAAAGAAATATTTTTATTAACAAATAATTAATGAAATTTTATAAAATTTTATAAAATTTATGAAATATTATTTGAATAAGTAATATTAATTTGTAAAATATACATATAAAGTTTATGTTTTAATTAATTATTCATAATTGTTTTTATATATTAATTGTTTGATGAATACTAAAAAAATAATTTTTTTATTAAAACCCAACTCTTCATTTATACAATACACAAGATACATAAAATTTTAAAATTATTTTAAAGGTAAAATTACATAAAATATATATCTATTATTATTATTTACTTATTTGAATAAATTTAATGTTAAATTTAAATATAAATTCTTTATAAACATTTGAAACATTTTATTTGGAAAAACGCTTTGTCATAATCTGTATGAGTGTTTTTCTAAATTATATTATGACACTTAAACAAATTTAATCAGATTAAATTGATTAAATATTTTGAATAATAAAAATTTATTTTATATAATTGTTTCAATTTATTTATTTTCATAAATACAATTTAAATAAATAAAAATTAATTAGTGCTGTTAAAAACTAAATGAAGTGTTGTGTGTTACCTACATCTGTTAAAAATAATTTTCAACACACATATAACCATTATATAATAAATATTAGTGTATATTTATTATAAATGAGTTAAAATTATCTTTTAATTATAATTTTCTTTTCATTCTTAAATGGTATATTTCCAAGTTAAACAAAAAGAGTCTAGTTATCAAGGTAAAAAATATAATGACAAAAGTTAGTAAAAATATGTATTAATGAAAAAATGTTTAAAAAACCTGCATATATTATTTTGGATGTGTTTCTCTATTGTATAATCTCTATACTGATTTATTAATAATATTTTGATGCAAACTAAATGAAATTTTCTTCCCATTATAGATAAATTATGGGTATTTAAAAAAAATGACACTCCTCAATTATAGAAGAGTACCTCCTCCAATAACTTATTCATGGATCAGAAAAAATCTGTAACGTCCAACCAGTAAAACATTTTTTCTCACAAATATTTATAAAATAAATATATCTTCTTTTCTTCTTTAAATACATGTCTTATAATCATTAATAAGATATCAAAAATAGGGTTTTATATGTGAATGTAATTTTCTTCCCTAAACTCATTCTTTTTAATTCTAATTTTGTCACAATAATTGATGTCCTAATAATTAAAATATAATATAACCAATATCTATCATTTATATATATATTTTTAATAATTAAATAACTTATATCCATATCCTCTTCCATTAATTGGTAAATGAAAATTTTAATTGGGTGTGCGAAATAGTATTACCATATGAATCGATACAATTAATTTTCAATAACAACCTCTCACATACATATATATATTAATGGATTTATGATTATTATATTATATTTATTATAGACTTATACTTCTATAAATATAATATCACATTCAAATTCTAACATTGAATTCATGGGGAATAAGAAAAATGTCACTCATGTGTAATGTGAACTACATCCACATGAAGCTATGTGATTTGTTCATCACATAGGATTTAAATGGAAGGTGATAAAAATATGAATAATGAAAATATTATATATATATATATATATATATTAAATAAATAATAATGATATAAAGATAATATTTTATTACCTTTCATTCATTTCATGATTCCAGAAAATACAATCATCATTCAAGCATACATACTATCTACCATCATCATAAATGGTGTAATCCATTTTGTATCCTAGAAATTTTATTAAATATATATATCAAATTAATAAATATTATATTTATATAATGTTTATAATTATTGATATAATGGATACATTATCTAATTAAAATTTTAAAAAAATAAAAACCAAAATAGACATGAAAAAATTATGCAGATATTACACAAAAAAATATATTGATAGAGAATTGTTTATAATAATTTAATAAAATGAGGAAAAGAAATAATATATTCTATGATAAATATGTTAATTATTCTATAATAGATATATAATGTATTTATATTTATTATACATGGATCTATAATGTGTACAATGGATGTCAAGACTTAAGGTATCACATTTCGCATCCCTCTTTTATATATGGGAGATATATATCATATTCACCAGTAATTTATTTTTTTGGTTTATATACTACCCATTAGAAATTCTATAACAAGAAATTACTTATTCTCATGATATTTATAGTTTTAGTTGACATTATTCTTTCATTAGGAATATGATACAAATATTACCAATGTGGATATATATTTTTATATTACTTTAATTTCTATAACTCACATGCAATATACATTACTTGTTTTTATTTTATTATGTATTTACTAAAAATTAATAAATTTCATGACATTTCTCATGAAAACGATTCCATATTCACATCTATATAAATCTATTTCATTCATTCATATTAAGAATCAATGGTTTCCAATGTGTTAATTTTTTGGATACAATATCATTGAATATTCTGATTATTTAGGAATAATTATATGGTGGTGAAATACTATGTTTTACTGATCAATAAATTCAATAATTTTTTCTTCTGTTTTTATTTTTTGAAATTAAATATTTTATCTAAAATTGTTAACTATATATGATTAAAAAACAAATTTATTTCAATATTAGATCAAAACCCATTTTTATTCCATGACCATGTTTTTAAAAAATGTATTAAATAATGTTTTCAATATTATCTAATGATTGTTTAACGAAATTTTTCCTAATGTCTGACTTTTTAAAAATTATATTACTAGTAATATTTTTTTCATCTTCCTAACAATAGTATTTTAAATTTTCAGTAAAAATATGGATTGAATCATTGCTTTAACATGTAAAATAGAACAACAGTTTCTACGACAATGACTAGTAGATTATTTGACTATTTCATTTATTATATTAAAAGTTATTTTCTAGGAATTTGTTTTCCACAATATTTGGTATATTTTTATATTTTAATGTTTTTATTTAAAATTAATGGATACATTTGTCAAGAATATTTTAATTACCAATTATAGAAATTTTATTCTTCAACAATAACTCCATTTGGGGTTTTTTTATTTTTTTAATGTATATGATCCAATGGAATAATTATTATTTGTTATTTCAATGTTTTTTGTTTAAGAATATGATGAATTGATTTTAATGAAACCCATTCTATTTTAATGGGTTATGATATGATGAATTTATAAAATTATTTGGAAATTTTTTTTAATTTTATGTTTCTGATTTGATGAAATGATTATGGAACCCAATTATTTTTTCATGGGTTAGGATATGATGAATGATTCCTGATATTTTATCATAAAAATATGTATAATATGTGACTAGTGTGACCTATAACTCTCAAAAATTCATTGTGTAAAATTTTGTATCTCATGATATAATGATGTGAAATAAGATGACATGATTGGTCTGCTATAGGAAACATGGTGATGTTATTTATCTAATATGTAAAACAAGTGATGAATTATCATCTTTTGTGAACTGGGAAAAAGGTTTTTATGCCTAATCCATTATGATATCTCAGTTTTGTTATGTCAACCACACAATCTAAAATGGTTTCTATACTTTTGATTGTGAACCACATATATGACATGAACATAAGGTTAATGATTTATTATTGATGATTTTCTACACTTTTGGGTTTTTTTGAAATGATAATGTTTTATGAAATGGATCATGCATACCATAAATGATAAATTATGTATAAAAAATTTATGTTCCATTTATAATCTCACATCCTTATTATTACCTAATTAGTTTCAATGAAATTAGATTAATATATTCAATGTTTTTATTTATTGGGCATTTTATTTCACTATTTATTATGTTTCCTTTTCCCAGGTTACAAAGATTGGTATATATAGGATATTTCAAGTATGTATTATAAATTTGATGATATTTATGGGGTTATTGAAAATATTTCATGAAATTATAATATTGTTTTACTACTCAACAGATAAACTTAACCTATGGAGACCCACCCCCAAAGTTCCTGGAGCTGATGTCTACTACTATCGCATTGGAATTATAATAGAGAATAAAATCTCCTGGGACATGAGAGTTTAGTATTATTGTTAAAAATTACACAAACAATAGTCATGTATTAAAACAAATATACTAATTAAAAAACTATTTTGATGTCAACTTTATCCCATCTAGTTTATCTCTTTGTATCTTTAATAGCAGGCTTCCTGGATTTATGGGAAAACGAAACATAATATGGTTGATCTCAAATGATCTATAAGGGAAAAATATAATGTAATAGATAATTAATTAATTAAAATAGTCTAAATGGAAATGTAGTTGTAGAATACACATTCTATTTAATCAATTAAATAATAAAGGAGTGTATACAAAACATAGAAAAGTAAATAATCAAGAACCCATGACATTCATATAAATAGATACGGTAAAATAAATATGTAATGTAATATGGTGAAAATAGTGTTTTAGTGATCAAAAAATCATTATTCTAACGATGTTAATGAGTAATATGTTTTGTGTAATTGTCTTATATTTTGAGAAAGGTGCTGATATTCTCTGTAAGTATGAGTCATTGTTGATGTCAAGACACCGTTAAAATGACTAACCTCTAGTGAAGGGGTCACTATAAAAATTCACATGCTATCTATATTAAAATTATAAATTACTAGAATGATTCATCACCATATATTTCACCACCAATTAATAATTTTGAAAACGTGTAAGACACCATCATATATGATTCATTATTTTCCATACTCACCGTGAGCATGGAAACCATGTTATGTCTATGACACTTTAAGATAAGATGCAAATAGAGTATAAAATAGGTAATGTATGACTCACCTCTATCTAAACGAAACGTTATAAGAGACACTTCCATCAATGTAAAATTTTGCCTATGTACAAGACACAGCTAGACATGAGACAACATTAGCTGATGTTACATTGAAAGAACATGACACCATTATACTATTATTCATCTCGATATTGACTCTGAACCAATACATATCACCACATATATTTATAACATACCAGTTCGTTTAAGAATTTTAATAATGTATAAATAATTTATGATAATGATAATTTACGTTTTAATTATTGTATCATTAATTATCAACCTAATTATTTACTAATGATGTCAGACATGATATATGAGGATACATAATATTCAACTACATGTGGAATATTCATTATAAGGACCCATCCTTAAACATTACATAATCTTGTATTAATTGAATAATTCACAATGTTGATATTTTTAGGTTTAGTGTTTTAGAGAATTAGGACATTACTATTAAATTACATTTCAAAAATTACAATGTAGACACTTCTACTCTGTTTCAATTTTTTGGACAAAATAAAAACACATGAAAAAAAATATTGATGTCTAGTTCCACATTTTAGACAGCATTGATCCCATCCATGACACTATTCATCATTATTTCATGTGAAATACATTTCAAAACATGGGATGGGCATAAAAATAATAGTAAGGGTTTTGAAATAAAGTAAACATTATCCAATCAAAACATAATATTTTTAACATACCTAATGAAATCATAATATTTATGAATAACACAATGAAATCCTAAATCAGAGAGGTAACTTGTGGAATACATAACAATCTTATATTGTAGCTTTCATAACTACGTACGGAGTCACATTTGGAATACACATCACAGTATATTCTATAAATCTCTAAGGAGAAACAATAACATTTGCCTTCGTCATGTCACCCAATGAATTCAAGAGCAATATAAGGCTCACCCACTATATATTTATCACAAAACCACCCGTATACGTAAACAATGCCCAAGAACCATAACATATTCATAGCACATAAAACAAACATAAAGTAAAGATAAAATCTCCACACTTAAATCACAATATATCATTTCAATATATTGAAATAACAAATCCATTATCAAACCCATTTTCAATACCAAAATATGTAAGAACAGTATATGGAATTTATTTTACTTTTTAAAAAAACACAACGGCTTATTAAGGAAGCCATTGATCAAATAATACTCGCTGTGGTGAAGAGGTCGTTGTCATAATGTAAGTTAAAAAGAAAATTATATATTTTTTTTTAAAACTCCTCGTAGAAAAATATTACCTCTAAATGAAATGAAAAGTCAAAGGTGTTTATATATAGTATAAAAGAAATTCTCATATTGAAACAAAATATGCCTCAATGAAAGGATATTGAGACAAAGTCCCTTACAATGATAATTTATTAAATGAAACAGAACAATTATATTTATTCTCTATATGTACACATAATTAATGTATAAATACATGATATGAAATAATCCTAGCATGGCATAATTAAAATGTATAATATTAACACAACGAATGGAAATTGGGTTAAGAAGTTCATTTACCTCATGACTGACTAGAACCGTTTGTTCTTTAATCTCATGAATAATAAACATAAGTTTATTAATACATGATTAAGAACCTTATTCATGTTTATTATTCCTTTCCTATGAATTATTACCTTTCTATAACAATTAGTTAATTATTTGAGTTCATATTGGACATTTTTTCTATGTTTAGAAGTTGAATTATTAATGAACTTCTTATAATTACAAGTTGTTCATTTGGTAAAATTTAAATTATATATAGAATGATATTCATAATTTAGATATCATATATATCATATATATCTAGTATATATATGTTTTTATGATAGTTCATTACATTTAGAGATAAGAAATGAAATGCACCATTCATGGAGACGGTAAGCGGTATGTACGCATGAAGGAAACATTCATTTATATTTTGTATTTAATGGAATGAAAATATAATGATACATAGCTATATTATAGTTACAGTATAATAACATATATAATTTAATTAACTCCATCCTTTATAAGTCCCTGGTATGGCATGAATGAGTCATATCACTTTGAGTGGGTGGTAGTCCGCACTTCTTAAAATGAAATTATCGCATTTACCCATAATGGAAAAAATAAAGGTATGATATAAATGAAAAATACAGAACAATAGAAACAATATATATAAGATATATTGCATTTAAATATAGTACCATCTTAATGGCCACTGTAAGAGGTGGTAGGAGAATATTGAACAATCATCGTTTCGTGAGGCAGTAGTACACCCCCCATAGAAATAATATGTTCTATACCTATTAAATGGAGGTATGCAGATGTATAGTTAGAGTCCATATCACAAAAACATTCCAATATATTGAGGATACTGGTGTTATTATAAAATAATGTAATAAAAATGGTTTAGGGGTTGGAAATGTAAAATAAAAAAAATATTTTAAAAGAAACTGATACATTTAATTCAGGTAACTCCCTGTGGTTTGGTCCAAAAGGACTTATTAAAGTGCCTTCTACCTAAGGTAAGGCTTCTTGGAGGAGGAGAGGGATGTAGGGAGATTAATTGGGATGATTTTGGATGATCCAAGTGTCTTGAGAGGTGTGAGGAATGGGTTAGAAGTGGTGTCCTTTTATAAGGGAGAGGAGGGGCTCTTTAGTAATGTTTGAAACAATTATTTTATTATAAAAAAATATTCTATTTCAAAAGGTCCATAACACATTGAATTAAAATATAAGATGAATAATGTTCGAAATAAAATCATCTAATAAGAATTTGACTATTTATGGATATTGTTTTCTTATTTATAATCTTATTTATTTAAATCATTTATTAATGAGGTAAATACGACATAATTTTTTTATCATAAATAATTTTATTTATTTGATGTCTAAAAATTATAAATAAATGCATTGAAGTAGGAAATATTTTTATATTTACAATTAATATTTATGGTCTAATAGATAACTTATATAACCCGTTGTAAAAATTACATTACTAAAATATATATGTTTGTATCATTTTTGTCATTACATTAAATTAATTAATCTATAGCGTCATTATCACTCTTAAGTCGCTCCATGGGGTCCCAAAATCGACAAATGGATGACCATGGTGGTCCATGACTCATACAATAAGGTTATAAAATGTGTTAAAGTAATTTTGTTATATTATAATATTTATTTTACCTTGAATTACCTTATTTAACTTTAACCGTAGTAAATAAAAGTCAATAGATACTATTCACCAAAAATTATTTTCATCTTATTGACCAGATTTTACTTAAAAATAACAACCATTTATTTTGGATTTTTTAAATTCAATAAAAATAAGTCTTGAAATTTCATTTAAATGAAAAATTTATATTTTTAACTACAACGTAGTTGTTTCACTATTCATAAAAAAATTGATGTTTTCCAGAAAATTATAAAAAACTCAGCCTAAGAGATATTTGATATTTCATATTAATAAATTCTGTCTATTTTTACAAATTCAAAACATATAGGTTGCATTAATTAATTTAAATTTACTTCCCGTTGTCCAAACTAATAGCATGTTTTTAAGAAACAATAACTATCAATATATTAACACTTATTTATATCCAATTTTAAAGTGAAATTACTTCCAACAACCATAATTGGATTAATTGGAAAAAATATAATCTAATTACACTTTAAAACCAATTAAAAAAAATATAATCATATAAATAAACTAGATTAAAACATAGTTTTTAATGAAAATACAATATTTTCACAATTCATAAAAAGTTGAATTTTATTAGAAAAATTCCAAAAAATTACCCACTGTAAAATTTGGTGTCCATATTATAGAAAACAATTATGGTCAAATAGAACATATAAAAGTGGCCAAAACAAGATTTAAAGATGGTTCTCCATTAAAAGGTGGTAAATAAACCTTTTAAAAAATATCAGTGTATTTATTCTTAAAATTAAATTCATTCACATTTTAAGCCTCTGTCATTTATTGAGTAAACATAAAAACATTTATCAAACATGAATAATCATATTGTAGTTATTTTTATACATTCTCGCCATTACCACATCTATGTATTAACTACCATTTGAAACAATAATATTATATTATTTTTGTGCAAAGTATGATTTCAAAGAATCACATTATTATGTATCAGGTAAGCCATCAAACATTGAATCCAATTTAAAGTATAATTAATATATAATTCACACATATTTGTAAATATGAAAACATCATATTTCACTATTTACCCAGGATGTTACATCCTTCCCCCTTTTTGAAATTGTGTCCTCACAATTTTTATTCACTTATCAGATATGTGGGGGTGTTTAGCCCTCATAGAATTTTCAGATTCCCACATTGCCTCTTGAACGATATGGTTTTTTACAAAAACTTTACTTGGTGAATTACCTAATTCCGCAACACTTTCTCTATACAATCAAGAATCTAGATAGGTTGTTCCTCATAAGAGTGAATCTCTTCCAACTGAACTATATCTGGCTAAAATGATGAGATAGATTTGGCATATACTTTCTCAACATTAAAACATGAAAAACATTGTGTATCAGGGATAAACATGGAAGTAAAAAAACATTGTATGCAAGTGATCCAACTTTCACAATAATTTCATAAGGTCCAATGATCCTCGGACTCATCCTTCCATTATCAGAAAAACGCATCACACTTTTCCATGGAGAAACTTTGAGAAAGACATGATCACCTACCTCAAAAGATAGATCCTTACTCCGGTTATACACATAACTTTTCTGCCTACTTTTATCTATTCACATGTTCTTCTGAATCAAATGAACTTTTCATTCCATCTCTTCTACTACTTTTGCCCCATCTACTTCTTTTATTATACATCATCACAAAAAGCTGGAGTTCGACACTGATCCTCATATAATGCCACAAATGGAGCCATTAGTATACGAGAATGAAAAATGTTATTATTAGAAACATAACCAATGAAATATGTTGGTCCCAACTTCCATGTTAATCTAGTGAATAAACACATAGCATATCCTCCAAGGTCTGAATTTTTTATTCTGACTGTACATTTGATAGAGGATTAAAAGATGTACTAAAATTTATTTTAGTACCAAACGTCATCTGAAGGACTTTCCAAAGTTAGAAGTAAACATGGGATCATGATCATATAAAATGGAGAGGGGAAAACCATGAAACCTGACTATCTATTTTATATACAATGGAGAAAATTGACCTAGAGACAATGTATCTCGAATATGAATGAAATGAGAATATTTTGTCAATTGATCAAAAATAACCCATATTTTATTATTACCTGAAGATTAATATAGTAATCCCACAATGAATTCATTGGATATATTTTCTCATTTTACCAATGGCACTGATAAAGAGTGAAGCATTACTTTCAGTAACTGCGGCTTTGCATTATCTTTCTGACAAGTCAAATACTTCATAGTAAAATCAGAAATATCTCTATTCATTCCATCCTACTTGTAAAACTCCCTAATATCTTTTTACATCTCAGTACTTCTAGGATGAACCGAAAAGGGAGAACTATGAGCTTCCATTAACAACTCATTCTATAACAATGAATCACAATTCACACATAATCTGTTTCCAAATATCAAAACACAATCATTATCCTCATTTAATTCAGGTTACTTACCCTTATGAAAGAAGTCTTCCTTTTTCTAAAACTCACTCTCTTTCTTCAGTGCTTGATTAATTCTTTCTAATAGAGATGATTTCACTTACACTTGAAACAAAATAGAGGAATTTCTAGCACCAAAAACATCTATGAAAAAGTTTATCAAATCAAAAACCAAAGTATCTAATTCCAAACGTATCATGGTTAATGTAGCATTACTTTTTCAACACAAATCATCAACCACATTATTTGATTTTCACAGATGGTTATGGATCTTGTAATAATAGTCATTAATTATTTCCAACCATATTATTTGTGAAATGTTTAATTCATTCTGAGTGAATATATACTCAAAATAATTGTGATCATTATATATTTCAGTTTTTACTACAGCAAAATAATGCCACCAAATATTTAAAGAAAAAATAATAGAAGCTAATTTCAAATCATGTGTAGGGTAATTTTACTCATGTGGTTTCAACTGATGTGAATCATAAGCAATTAAATGATCATTATGCATAAGGACACAACCAAGTCCTTTCAATTAAGAATCATAGTAGATAAAAAATTCAGAATCTCTGGAAGGTAATTCCAAAACAAGAGAACTCACCAATCTACCTTTCATGTCCAAAAAACAATCATCTCATTCTTTTTTCCAAATAAACGTAACAACTTTTCAAGATAACTATGTTATTTGATTAGATACCTGTTAATAAACTCTCAAAAAACATCATGTAATAACCTAATAGACCAAGAAAGCTTCGGATCTCAGTTATATATGTGGGTCCTGAACATTATTCAACAACTTTTGACTTAGAAGGATCAACATTTATTCAATTTTTTTTGGAAAAATGTGACCATGGAATGAAATTTGTTGTAACCAAAACTCACACTTTCTGAATTTCCAAAATATTTTCTTCTCTTTTATGGTTTGAATGAAAACCCTTATAAGAAATTCAATATCCTCTTTATTTTTAAAATAATCCAAAATATAATCAATAAACCTAACCACCAACTATCACTGGAATTAACTGAGCCATCACTGCAACAAACTATTCAATTTTGATTCTGACCATCTTAGGATGTTGGTATAAAAGGTCCTTTTCTTCTATATGACTTCCCAGAACATATACTCTATTTACTCAATGAAAACCCATTCTGAACATAGAAATATATTAGTCAAAGCAACATTAGTATCTGTAAATTCTATATCATTTTATTATATCAAAAAATTAATTTAGGGACATTAATTTAACAATACAATAAGTCTTAAAGTTATCTAAAATGACTTCTGAAACCAATAATAATGACATATCCTTAAACATTACATATTCTTGAATTAACAGAATAATTCATATTGATGATATCTTATGGTTTATAGTTTTAGATAATTAGGGAAAAAGTATTACATTACATTTAAAAAATAACAATGTTGACATTTCTACTCATTTTCCATTTTTAAAAATAAAAAATAAAAACTCTTGGAAAAAGAGTCATGTCTAGTTCCATGTTTTATACAACATGCCTTTTCCATGATCCCATCTTGACCCTATTCATCATTAAGTCCTGTGAAAAATATTTTAGAACGTGGGAAGAGCATAAAAAGCTCATTAAGGGTTATTAAATAAAGAGTGTAAACATTAGTCCATAAAAACATAAGCCTTTTAAGATACCTCATGAAATTATATGGTATATGAATAACACATATAAATCATAAATCATAAAGGAAAATTGTGGCATACATAATATACATACATGGTAGCTTTCACGACAATGTAGGGAGTCACATTTTGAATACTAATCACAGTATATTCAAAAAATATTTTAGGATAAACATCAATTTTTACCTCTAAAACATTAACCAAGGCATATGAGAGCTATATAGAGCTCACCTGCCCTAGGTTTATCAGCAAACCACCCGTATATGTAAACAATGCCCAAGAACCGTAACATATTCTTAACACATAAAACAGACATAATTGTAAGATAAAACATCAACATTTCAATAACAATATATCATTTAAATATATTTAAATAAAATATACATTATCTAATCCCTTTTCAGTACCAAAATAGGTATAAAGAGTATATGACATTTATTTTCTTTTTTAAGAAACACTACAGAATGTTATGGAAGCCATATATCAAATAATACCCACAGTGGAGGAGAGGTCATTGTCACCACATACGTTAAAAAGAACATTATTATTTTTGAATTTTGTAAAAGGAATCATAATAAAAATATTCCATTTGAAATAAATATAATGTCAAATGAGATTATATATAGAATAAATTAAAGTCGTGTATTAAAACAAAATATGCCTCAAAGGACGGTGATTAAGAAGAAGTCCCTCACAAAGAACATTTTGAAAATAAAACAGATCAATTATGTTTATTCTCTAAAAGTACACATAAATAATGTATAAAAACAAGATATTAAATAATCATACTATTTCATAATAAAAATGAAGATATTAACCCAAAGAATAGAAATTTGGTGAAGAAGTTCTCTTACTTCATGTCCGACATGACCAGTTTGTTCTTCAGTATCTAGAATAAATAACATAACATAATTTCTACTTTTATAAAAACCATATTCAGCTTTATTATTTCTTTTATATAAATTATTTCTTTTCTATAACATTTAGTTAATTATTTGAGTTTATATCAGACATATTGTCGATGTTTCGAACTAGAGTTAAAAATGAACATCTTATAATTACAAGTTGCTCATGTGGTCAAAATTCCCTTCTCTAATGAATTATATTCAAGATTTAGATATCAAATATATATCATATATATAAATTATATATATTTATTTATAATAGTAAATACCATTTGGAGACAAGAAATGAAATGTTGGGATCATGGAGACCGTAAGTCGTACGTACGCATGAACGCTACTTTCATTTATAATTTGTATATAATGGAATAAAAACATAATTATAAATAGATATATTTTAACTAATGTATAATATCATATATAATTTAATTAACTCCATCCATTATGCTCCCCACATATGGAATAAATGAGTCATATCACATTAAGGGAGAGGTAGTACACACTTCCTCAAATGAAATTATCATGATTACCCATAACGGAAACTAAAAAGGTCTAATATAAATTAAAAATACAAAAGCATAGAGACAATATAAATATAAAATATATTACATTTAAATACATATCAATCTTAATATCCACCATAAGAGGTGGTCCGAAAATATTGAACAATCATCGTTTTGTGAGGCAATAGTTCGCCATTTACAGAAACATTATTTTCTTTACATATTAGATGGAGGTGTGTGGATGCATAGTTTGAATACTTATCATTAAAAAATCCTAGTATAGTGAGGATATTTGTGTTATTAACTAAATGAATAAAAAGATTTTAGGGGTGGGATAAGTAAAATAAAATAAAATAATTTAAGATAAATGGTTACATTTAATTCGGGTAAATCCCTTTGGTTTGAACAAAAACAACTTATTGAGGTGCCTACTGCCTAATGTAAGGCTTATAGGAGGAGTATAGGAATTTTGGGTGAATTATTGGGAAGATCATAGATGATACATGTTGCTTGACAGGTGTGAGGAATGGGTCAGAAGTGGTGTCCTTTTATAAGGAAGTGGAGGGGCACTTTAGGAATTTTGAAACAATTATTTTATTATATATCTATCATGTGTTTCAAAATTTCCAAAACCTATTATAGTTAAATATATGATTACTAATGCTCTAAATAAAGTCATCTAGTATGAAATTAATAGTTTTTGGAATTTTTTCACATTTATATCTTAATAATTTAAATTATTTATTAATATGGTAAATATAGCATAATTTTTGTGTCATAAATAATTTTATTTATTTGATGTTAAAAAATTATAAAAAATACCTTAATTTATGAAATAATTTTAAATTTAAAATGAATATTTACAGTCAAAATTATAATTTATATAACCCCATGTTAAAATTACATTATTGAAATATATATGTTTGTGTCATTTTTGTCTTTACATTAAATTAATTAATCTAAAGTGTCATTATCACTCGAAATTGGCTCACTGGGATCCCAAAATCAACTCAAGTATTCAAATGGTCGGTCATTACTCAGATAACCGGGTTAGGATAATTGTTAAGGTAATTTTGTATTATTATAATATCTTTTACCTTAAATTACTCTATTTTCCATGAACCGTAGTAAATAAAAGTCAACAGTTACTATTCCCCAAAAATTATTTACATCTTATTGAACAAAATTTTACTTAATAATAACAACCATGCATGTCATATTTTCAAAATTCAATTCACAGAAGCGTTAAAATTTTATATGAATGAAAATGTCATATTTTTAACTACTACTTAGTGGTTTCACTTTTCATCAAATATTGTTGTTTTTCAGAAATTACCAAAAATTCAGCCTAAGATATATTAGATATTTGATATTCAAAAATGATGTCTATTTTACACATTTTAAAACATAGAATTTGATTTAATAAATCTATAATTAATTACCATTTTCAAACCTAATAGATTGTTTTTATGAAAGAATAATAGTCAAAAGATTGACACTTATTTATGTCCATTTTCAAAGTAAAATTACTTCCAATGACCAATATTGGATAAATTAATAAAATTATAATATTATTACACTTTAAAAAATAATAAAAAAGATAATATAACCATATAAATTAATAATATTAAATGGAAATTTTGAATTAAAATACAATATTTTTCATTATGCATCAAAAAATGTATTTTATCAGAAAAATACCAAAAAATTACAAAAAGTAAATTTTGGTGTCCCTATTCCAAAAAATAATTTTATTTGATTAAATATAACGTATAAAAGTAATCAAACCTAGATTTAAATGGGTCTCTCCATTAAAAGGTGGTAATTTGTCCTTCTAAATAATATTAGAGTATTTATGTTTTAAATTAGATTCATTCAAATTTTAAGCCTCTAACTTTTATTGGGTAAGTGTAAATACATTTAACAAACATGTATAATCACATTTTAGTTACTTACATTCTTTCCCACCATTACAATAGCTAGGCATTAAGTACCATTTAAAATAATAATATTATATTTTTAGTGTGCAACATAAGATTTCAAAGAAAAACATTGTTACGGATCAGATAATCCATCATACATATCATCCAATTTTAATTAAAATTAATATTTAATTCAAAAATATTAATAAATATGAAAATATCATATTTTTTAATTTACTTGAGATGTTACATTCATCTTGATTCTAATACTGATAAATGATAAGAATATCTTCCTGTTAAAAAATGGGATACAAGCATACATGTGAAGTGTGAATAAAAAAACAAAAAATAGACTAAAACACATAATGCTAAAGAGCCGAATACTACATCCTACAAACAGTTAAAGAAGGTTGTCAAAGCTCATATATGTGATTCATTTCTCTAGTCAAGAACATAAGTTTTTTGAACACTCTATTCTTCTAAATATTTCAAAAGAACTCAACTGTAGCTTAAATTAAATATACTTTTATAGATTAATTTTATTTAATATAATAAAATGATCATTTTCACCCGATTAATTTTTGATTTCTTTGTTTAGTTTTTTATTTCTATATCAGGAGAAGTGTGTGAGTGTATTCTGTTCTTTCACACACATATTTCTCATGAATTTAAATGGAATATACATGATATATTCCCAATCATATTTTATAAATTTTCCATGTATAATAGTTGTATAGATCCATGTGTAGACTGTTGGTTTCTACTCCCATAGATAATAGTGGAATAGCTCATGTGGGACCAAGAATGTTTGTAAACAATTTAAAAAAATGATCCTGGTTGCAGATCAATTGGTTTATTTTATTTAAACATCTTGGTTGTGGGTGATAACCAATTATAGAGGTCTAAGTCTCATCTTGAGACTTAACATATTGTTTCAAATTTCTAATTTATGTTTTTCTACATTATTTAAAATTTTTACAAATTAATGCTTTTTAAATCAACAAATACTTTATTTTTTAATCTAAATTATGAAATTTGATTTCAATAGACTAAGTAATATTTTATCTTACTTACTTGACAGTTAATTAGTCTTTAAGAATCCTTTTATAATATTATAACTTATATTGATTGGGTATATTGGTTAACTAGGATGATTTAAATTAATTAGGGCATCTAAAATTAATCCCTTTTAAAATAATTTTTTATCGGGTGCTCAATTGTCACGACCCGTCCTCGGGGCCCGTGCCGTGACTACCCCAAGCCCGCCTTCCATAGGCCAGGGGCTCGCGACTAGCACCAAGGCGTAAATCCCAGTAAAAAGGGAAGGCATTGCCTTTGTAAAGTAAACAATCACACAGAGTACAAGAGGAAGAAGTAAACACTAAGTAAAAACTAAGTACAACAGTAAGTGCGGAAATTAAAAAGGGGCCGGAAATACAAGCCCAACTGTAAAGTAAAACTCGAAAGGGAAAACAGCAACTGAAAAGTAAAGCTGCTACGCCGAGCTGTCCACTGGAAATCCCACCTAAAGGGTGGGTACAGACAGCTCCTCTGCTCCTCGGGTCCCGCCGTCCGCTCCGAGTATGTCCCACCCTGTGGTCCACCTCCGGGTACCGTCTCGTCGTTACGTCCTCCTCTGGGTACCATCTCGTCGTGTAGTCTACCTCCAGGTACCGTCCAGTCCTCGAACACTCGGCCTCTGTCAGTACTGGCCGTCGTTTGCACCCAACACAACGAGGTGCGGGCATAGCCCGTGCAGGGGTGAGTATAACGATACTCAGTAGGGACCCCGAGACCCTCAAGGTCTCACTAAAACCAACAAGTATAACCACATAGAAGATCTCAACAGATAACCTCTACTTAGGTATATGCCCATACATATACATAAGTTATCAAGTAACCCATCTCAATCATGAGGAAACAAAAGGATTTTGAAATCAACGGATAACTACTACCCAGGTATATGCCCATACATATACGTAAGTTATCAAGTGACCCATCTCAATCATGAGGTAAACACAAGGTCAAAAGTCTCAGCTCAAACCAGGATTTTCATTATCGAAACCGTAACTGCTGAAGAGCTCCGTCTCTGGAGTGTACAGTGGTCCTGTCACGACTCCGAGTAACTGCTCACTAACCTAAGACTGCTGAAGTACTCCTCCTGTCGAGTACCGTGGGTCAGCCACCCAGACACAGTAGTACTTCCCACCGAGGTATGTCACCCAAACACAGTAGTGCACACCCCCTAGTAGCCTGCTGAGGTACTCTCCAGACGAGTACCGCGGGTCTGCACTGTCACACAGGTAGTGCTCTGTCTGCCATGGTTCTGCACCTCAGAAAGTAGTGCTCCGTCCACTGGGCTAGTCGAATCACTCCAAGTCGAGTCGGTCAAGCAGTCGTCAGGTCTCATCCAGTTACACGGTCTCCGTACTCCGCACGCTCGTCACTGGGAGGGTCCACTCCACGAGCTACAGGTCGATACTCCAAGTATCTCAAAGTCCCAAGAAGAAGTATCTCAAAGGACCACCTCGTCATAGGGGTCTCAACACAACAGACGGCGCGTCAATCGGACGCCCGGTCTGTCAGTTATTAGCCTTTTCGTCCCAGGGGCCCGGTTGGTTTCGTGAGCGAACCAAACCCGGCCGTATCTCAACTGTACCCCGAACTCTCATAGGGTATACTCATAGGGACCTTTTCTCAATGAGATCACCAACGCCGCTGACGGTTCGTCAAACGGACGTTCTGTTAGAAAGATATTAGCTTTTCCGTTCCAGGGGCCCGGTTGGATTTCGGTGCGATCCAACCCGGCCACTATCCATCTGCATCCAAAACTCGGGCGGAGGATGCCAAAAGTTTTGTATCGTCAACAGGAACTCAACGCAATAGACGGCGCGTCAATCAGACGCCCGGTCTGAGAGTTATTGGCTTTTTCGTTCCAAGGGCCCGGTTGGATTTCGATGCGATCCAACCAGACCGCACTCCGTCGGCATCCAAACCTCGAGCGGAGTAAGGAAAAAGATCCATCCCACTTAGAGGAATTCAACGAAACAGACGGCGCGTCAATCGGACGCCCGTTCTGTTATTTATTGGCCTTTCCATCTCACACCCATCCTGGAAAAACTTCCCAGGAGGTCACCCATCCTGATCACTACTCTAGGCCAAGCACGCTTAACTATGGAGTTTTAACCACGTAGGCTCCCGAAAACGTAGGTGCACCTTGAGTATATTATACCGAAACGATCGTCTCGATCCAAGGATCGCGTTGCCGCTGACGGTGATTCGTTTGGAGGCTCGTAGCCAAAGATACAGGCATTTGACCAAACCGCTCGGTAACGGGGGTTTCGGGCCCGGGCCGTCCCGGCCCGAGACCCCACGGATGGCCCGAACCGGGTCGACCCGCCCCAGACGGGGTCGACCCGGCCCGACATCGCCCGGCCCGGCTCGGCGAACCGGCCGGGCGCGCCGGTTCGGCGAAAGGCAGGGTGCTGGGTGCGCTGCCAACTCGGCCAAAATACGAGCTTGCTAGAAACGGGGGGCCACCTGCCCCCCCCCCCCCCCTTTGTGAAACCGGCCAGGCGTGCCGGTTTGGCGCAAGGCAGCGCGCTGGGCGCGCTGCCAGCTCGGCCGAAGGCCGAGGTTGCTGGAAACGGGGGGATCGATGTTCTTCATCGGAGAAGAACCGTTCTTCACGGAGAGGAGGATGTTCTTCAACGAAGAAGGAGCTTCCTTATTCTATCACACAAAGGCTCTTTCTCAAAAATCCTCCCACCACAATTCAACCTCCAAATAAAAGAAGGTTTCCCCTTATTTTATTTTAATCATGCCATGCATTGTAAGTTCAAAATTCAAACACTTAATTGATTAAGAGTTTCAATAACTTAATTTAAGTGCTAGTTAGCATGAGTTATGAGGGAGAGAGGGAGAGAAGGAGTTTCAAAATAAAGAGGGAGGTGAGGAGTTTCAAAATAAAGAGGGAGGTGAGGAGTTTCAAAAAAAAAAGAGGGAGTTAGGGGGTTATGGGAAAAGTGAAGGGGTGGGGTTCGTGTGGGCCCCACCTCACCTTAAATCCTTCCATGGGTGGTTAACTCCAAGTGGGTCCCACCCCTAACTCCCTTACATAGGTTAAAACCACTTAAGAGAGGGTCAAGTGTTGTAACATAACACTTAATCTACTTAACAAGAAAATAAAAATTGTAGATAAGTTATAAATTAAATTTCCCAAATTTTTATCATCTTCTCTCGGATAAACGCAACTCCGGAAATGGCATTCTTAAGAAATTACTGGCGCTGCGGTTCCATCGGTGCCCTCAGAATTCAATTCAGGGCACCGGTTCAAAAGATAGAAATTCCCGCTCGCTCGTTCACTGAACGTACCCGAGCCAAACTTCGGAAATTAATTCCGGGCACACCGGGCCTCGAAATCAGGCGCCGTCAGAAACTGCATTCTTGTAAAATTCCAAAGAAAATTAAGAAAAAAAATTTCCTTGAAATTTCCGGATCTTTACATTACTCCCACCTCAGGGCTTTACGTCTCCGTAATGCTTCAACACAAACTAGGGTCACAAAAGCGGTACCGAGCACGCATCTGAGCCTTCCGCTCCTATGTGCTCACCTGGAGGTTTCGTACTGCCAAAGAAAGTGCACCCGAGGAATCGATCGTCCTCATAGGATCTGCTCCTGTCGATCCTCGATCCCCACTGGAATCTCCGTGAAAGACACCCCATCACCATCGTCCAGCTCCTCACGGTCGATGGTATGCGAAGGGTCGAGCACGTATCTCCTCAGTTGAGATACGTGGAAGTCGCCGTGCACCTGGTGCAACTGCGGTGAATGGGTCAAGCAATAAACCACCCCGCCTACCCAGCTGGGGACCTAAGAAGGTCCGCTGAACCCCGGAGATAACTTGCAGCCATGGCCACATCTCCGTAAACCTCGTCAAGGTGAGACCCGTATAAGGACGTGATCGTCATCCTCGGACTCCAGAGGTCTCCATTTTTTGTTAGAACTGGAACTCGAAAGGCTGCTATCACGAGGGTAAGGTTGACCGACTCAAGAGTGATCGGTCGCACCATCATGTGCAAGAGTTACCCTGCGTTGTCTGGGGTTTCCTTTTCCACCGACCAAGGAAAACCCATCCCGACGTTTGCCTAAAACTATCAATTTGATTATGAACAGTTATTTCCCATTCCATACTCAAACTAACGTCGTAAGGCCTCGACGCTGCCACCAAGAGATTCCAACCAAAACTCTCACCTCGAGGGTCTGACCACACAATCGGCGTAAGTGTGATTATCGAGTCTCCTCCCAAGGTATCTCCAGACGTGAGGGTCAAGTCCACGGCTTACCAGAAACTCTAGGTTTGGAATAAGATTTGTGAAAGCAAGGAATGATTCACATCGACGTCTGTTACTATAGCATCCAGTAGTGGACACAAACTGTCCCTTGAATCATTTCTAGATCCATTGGGTCACACTCCTTGACCGCATGCAGCCGCACTCTTCCTCCGCCCTCCATCTCCCTAAGCCTGGCAGGAATAACTAAGGCAGGTGGTTGTACAATGTTAGGATGTACACCACCTCATGCTTCTCTCCTAGCTCTGCCTCCACATCTGCTGCTTCGTAGACTCATCTCTACTTTACGCTTCCTCTTCTTTAACACGCCCGAGTCTCTAAGACTGGCACCGGTTTCCTGTTTCATACTGTACTATGCAGTCTTCATCCTCTCTTGGATGTCCTGGACCTCCTTTAGTCTCACAAGAGCTTCTATGATTTCTTATTTGCCGATAAGAGAAATCTGGTCTCATCCCCTGGATGATCCACATTCGTTGCCTAATACAGTCAATTCCAACATGAATGATGCATTCATGCCATGGATGACGTCGTAAGGCCTCGACGTAACTACCAAGAGATCCAACTATCACTCTCACATCCATGGGTCGAGTCACACTGTCGGCATCAGTGTGAGGTCACTGGGTCCCCTCCAGTTGAAATCTCGAAAGTGAGGGTCAAGTCAACAGTTCAACCGGGACCACTCAGTATCAACCAAACAAAAGGACAGTAAAGCAAACAAAGATAAGTGTCTTTTTATTATTGCAGCTCATAGTACAAGACACGAATACAATAGAAAAATGGAACTAGAAGTACAAGGGACGTATCCACTAGTTCCTCTCTTGTCCACCTGCTATCGAAGCTCTACTTCATTGTCCACTGCTCGGCTGTTTCTCAAGAACTCGCCGCTGCTTCTATATCGGTGGCTCCTCCAACACCCACTGATCAATCGTATGAGGAGTCGGACAGTCACGTGCCAGGTGACCCTTCCCACCGAAGAAGTAACATTGTCTGTTTCTGGCACGCCTAGCTCTGACCCCACCTCGGGTGCCCCGCACCACCGGTCCTAAAACCCGAGATCGTCGAACTGCTAGTCCGGTCCTCTTGGACCTCTGCATCATCTGTCTAGTGCCCACAGATGACTCGGCTACTGATCGAAAAACACGCGACAAAGGCAGAAGCTCCTGTACACGCTCGGGGTGTAGAGCTATTGGCACAAACTCTACCCTGAAGAAGGTCTCGAATTCTTCCCATGCGAAGGTCATCCCGTCGCAAAACTGAAACAAGTGGCTCCACCACCTGCCTGCTGCTGCCTGAAGGTGGCTGGAAGCAAAGATCACCATGAAGTCTGCCGGCGTCCCCACTAGCCTGAAGACTCCCACCACAGCCTCCAGCCAATCCTCAGCCGCCTGCGGGTCTGTCTCTCCCCGGAACCTGGGTGGCCTCTAGCACTGGAACTCGTGCAGCGCACTCAAGTGGCGTGCATTGCCTACTGCTGGGGCTGGTGGCATCGGTGGCCCAATGTATGGTAGTATCACTGGTGCCTCCATTGGTGCCTCAACTACAAGAGGGCACTGTACCGAAGCCTCGTCGCTCGACAGGCTGTCAGTATGCACATCCCTCTGGGCTCTAGCTGGTCATTCGTGAAAAGGAATCTTGAATGAAACAACGTAACACAGTCAAAAGATTATACCTGGTGAGCTGACCTGGTTTAAGCTGACATTTAAAAACTTCTGGAAACACACACGCAATCAGTGTTTTCGTGCACAAAGTCGGAAATCAGTTGTCAGGGTCCTGGTGTATGGATACGTCGGCCGCCCGCACCAACACTGGAATCCCTGAACTGAAAACCACACTCGGTACCCTTAACACTATTGCTTCACATAAAGAAACATCAGAGTTATAAGTTCTACGGTAGAACCGAACTCCTTTGATACGAATTTGTCATGACCCGTCCTCGGGGCCCGTGCCGTGACTACCCCAAGCCCGCCTTCCATAGGCCAGGGGCTGGCGACTACCACCAAGGCATAAATCCTGGTAAAAAGGGAAGGCATTGCCTTTGTAAAGTAAACAATCACACAGAGTACAAGAGGAAGAAGTAAACACTAAGTAAAAACTGAGTACAACAGTAAGTGCGGAAAGTAAAAAGGGGCCGGAAATACAAGCCCAACTATAAAGTACAACTCGAAAGGGAAAAAAACAACTGAAAAGTAAAGCTGCTACGCTGAGCTGTCTACTGGAAATCCCACCTGAAGGGTGGGTACAGACAGCTCCTCTGCTCCTTGGGTCCCGCCGTCCGCTCCGAGTATGTCTCGCCCAGTGGTCCACCTCCGGGTACCGCCTCGTCGTCACGTCCACCTCTGGGTACCGTCTCGTCGTATAGTCCACCTCCAGGTACCGTCCAGTCCTCCAACACTCGGCCTCTGTCAGTACTGGCCGTCGTCTGCAACCAACACAACGAGGTGCGGGCATAGCCCATGCAGGGGTGAGTATAACAATACTCAGTAGGGACCCCGAGACCCGCAAGGTCTCACTAAAACCAACAAGGATAACCACATAGAAGATCTCAACCGATAACCTCTACTTAGGTATATGCCCATACATATACCTAAGTTATCAAGTAACCCATCTCAATCATGAGGAAACACAAGGATTGTGAAATCAACGGATAACTACTACCAAGGTATATGCCCATACATATACCTAAGTTATCAAGTGACCCATCTCAATCATGAGGTAAACACAAGTTCAAAAGTCTCAGCTCAAACCAAGATTTTCATTATCGAAACCGTAACTGCTGAAGAGCTCCGTCTCTGGAGTGTACAGTGGTCCTATCACGACTCCGAGGTACTGCTCACTAACCTAAGACTGCTGAAGTACTCCTCCTGTCGAGTACCGCGGGTCAGCCACCCAGACACAGTAGTGCTTCCCGCCGAGGTATGTCACCCAAACACAGTAGTGCACACCCCCTAGTTTCCTGCTGAGGTACTCTCCGAACGAGTACCGCGGGTCTTCACTGTCACACCGGTAGTGCTCCGTCCGCCATGGTTCTGCACCTCAGAAAGTAGTGCTCCGTCCACTGGGCTAGTCAACTCACTCCAAGTCGAGTCGGTCAATCAGTCGTCAGGTCTCAACCAGTTACACGGTCACCGTACTCCGCACGCTCGTCACTGGGAGGGTCCGCTTCATGAGCTACAGGTCGATACTCCAAGTATCTCAAAGTCCCACGAAGAAGTATCTCAAAGGACCACCTCGTCACAGGGGTCTCAACACAACAGAAGGCGCGTCCATCGGACGCCCGGTCTGTGAGTTATTAGCTTTTTCGTCCCAGGGGCCCGGTTGGTTTCGTGAGCGAACCAAACCCGGCCGTATCTCAACTGTACCCCGAACTCTCATAGGGTATACTCATAGGGACCGTTTCTCAACGAGATCACCAACGCCGCTGACGGTTCGTCAAACATACGTTCTGTCAGAAAGATATCAGCTTTTCTGTTCCAGGGGCCCAGTTGGATTTCGGTGCGATCCAACCCGGCCACTATCCATCTGCATCCAAAACTCGGGCAAAGGATGCCAAAAGTTCCGTATCATCAACAGGAACTCAACGCAACAGACGGCGCGTCAATCAGACGCCCGGTCTGAGAGTTATTGGCTTTTTCGTTCTAGGGGCCCGGTTGGATTTCGGTGCGATCCAACCCGACCGCACTCCGTCGGCATCCAAACCTCGAGCGGAGTAAGCCAAAAGATCCATCTCACTGAGAGGAATTCAACAAAACAGACGGCGCGTCAATCGGACGCCCGGTCTGTTATTTTTTGGCCTTTCCATCTCACACCCACCCTGGGAAACATCCCAGGAGGTCACCCATCGTGATCACTACTCTAGGCCATGCACGCTTAACTATTGAGTTTTAACCACGTAGGCTCCCAAAAAAAAGGTGCACCTTGAGTGTAGTATACCAAAACGACCGTCTCGATCCAAGGATCGCGTTGCCGCTGACGGCGAGTCGTTTGGAGGCTCGTAGCCCAAGATACGGGCATTTGACCAAACCGCTCGGTAACGGGGTTTCGGGCCTGGGCCGTCCCAGCCTGAGACCCCCCGGATGGCCCGAACCGGGTCGACCCGCCCCAGACGGGGTCAACCCGGCCCGGCCCCGCCCGGCCCGGCCCGGCGAACCGGCCGGGCACGCCGGTTCGGCGCAAGGCAGGGCGCTGGGCACGCTGCCTGCTCGGCCGATGGCCGAGCTTGTTGGAAACGCGGGGATCGATGTTCTTCATCGGAGAAGAACCGTTCTTCACGGAGAGGAGGATGTTCTTCAACGAAGAAGGAGCTTCATTCTTCTATCACACAAAGGCTCTTTCTGAAAAATCCTCCCACCACAATTCAACCTCCTAATAAAAGAAGGTTTCCCCTTATTTTATTTTAATCATGCCATGCATTGTAAGTTCAAAATTCAAACACTTAATTGATTAAGAGTTTCAATAACTTAATTTAAGTGCTAGTTGGCATGAGTTATGAGGGAGAGAGGGAGAGAAGGAGTTTCAAAATAAAGAGGGAGGTGAGGAGTTTCAAAATAAAGAGGGAGGTGAGGAGTTTCAAAAAAACAGGGAGTTAGGGGGTTATGGGAAAAGTGAAGGGGTGGGGTTCGTGTGGGCCCCACCTCACCTTAAATCCTTCCATGGGTGGTTAACTCCAAGTGGGTCCCACCCCTAACTTCCTTACATAGGTTAATACCTCTTAAGAGAGGGTCAAGTGTTGTAACAGAACACTTAATCTACTTAACAAGAAAATAAAAATTGTAGATAATTTATAAATTAAATTTCCACAATTTTTATCATCTTCTGTCAGATAAACGCAACTCTGGAAATGGCGTTCTTAAGAAATTACCGGCGCTGCGGTTCCATCGGTGCCCTTGGAATTTGATTCCGGGCACCGGTTAAAAAGATAGAAATTCCCGCTCGCTCGTTCACTGAACGTAACCGAGCCAAACATCGGAAATTAATTCCGGGCACACCGGGCCTCAGAATCAGGCGCCGTCAGAAACTGCGTTCTTGTAAAATTCCAAAGAAAATTAAGAAAAAAAAATTTCCTTGAAATTTCCGGATCTTTACATCAATTCACCGTGATCTTGAGATACTCACTTCGACTAACATTTGGTATCAAAATAGATTACCTATTGTATTATAGTTTTCATGTTTTTTCAATTATTATTTTATTTAATCAATCAAAATAATATATTTATATTTCAAAATTTATTCAATCAAATGGATTATGGACAAGATGGTTATTCCTCAAATAGACCCCCAATATATTATAGAAATATTTATTCTCAATGGAAGATTATAATTAGAATGTGTATAGAGAGTATGGGAATTGAAATCTGGACTTCAATAAATGATAAATAGTAATTTAATAAGGAATATCGATGTACTCTATATGATGATAATAATTTTATATTTCCATAAAAATTGAAAAAATATTAATTCCCCTTATTATGATTAAGAGATTAAGTATTTAATATAAAGTCTTTATTAGAAACTATATATGAGATTTGAGATACTTTGTCTGTTTCTCATGAGGGAAATTAAAATTTTAGGAAGATATGGTTTACCACAAATACTATTAAATACGATAATTTCAAAATGAGACCAGATGAACCTATTTCTGACTTGTATCTTAGTTTTGATGAAATTTTCAACACAATGTCCTCTTGAGAAATGATATAACATAAGAAAACAAATTCATCTGGCTATTGAGAGGTATACCTAAAATATGGATAAGCATATCTATCTTCATTTGAGACTCCTTTTATATCTACAAGATACCTATCAAGGAAAATATTGATAGGATAATTATGTATAAGAAAGAGTTAATAGTAAATAGAGAATATAATTATGAACCTTTGATGAAATTTGTAGCACTTAACACTACTGAATCTAAATAAAAATTAAATGAGAAAGAGAAATGGAATTTTCACGTTTTTAGTTCAATTTATTGTAAATAGTCACTATTTAGTGATGAGGAGATGGATTATCTAACTAAAAGGATCATTAAATTTTTCAGGAAGGATATGTTTTATTGAAATCATAATTATAGTGAAAATTATTGTAATAAAGGAAATTAGATGAAATAATAGAAGATGGATGCTAAATAAGTCAAATATTATGTGTGTAAAATGAATGATCATGTCAATATATTTTTCTAATGATAATGTAAAAAAATAAATATGATGACAAGGACTAATTGTATAAGAAAGAAATGAAAGGGAAATTTAGTTATTCTGAAGATAAATCTAGTTGTTGAAATTAATCACATGAGGATAGATCCAATATCGAAAACATGTGATTTATGAAAAACATTTCTTTGGTATCTGAGGTATCTACTTTACATACTATAACTAAAGCCTCACTCATGAAAAATGATCATATTTATGATAATTTTGAAATTTAAAATAATGATGATGATACGTGATGGGATGAAATATTTGAATATTGTAAAATTATGAAATACACTTTTAATGAACTAAGAGACTCATATAAAACATTCAAAATGAAGCATGATTTACCTACAAACATTACATCTGATTTCACTATAGAAATGGATAAAAATTCTCAACTACAGAAGGAAAATATAAAACATAATAATTCAAATGAGAATTTAAATAAATCCCAATAAAATATTTAATATGGTAAACAAAAAATTACTCAATTATTTGGTAATAAAGTTTCTTTAAAAAAATTTAATATAACTGAATATAAAACAAGAAAAAGGATTATAATAATGATCATCATTGCACCTAAGTACAAACTAAATACGTTTTCTGATATTTATTTTACTAAGGGACCTACTATTGTTTTTATTTTTAAACGATTAAAATATATTTATAGGAAACCAATTTGGAAAATCCGGGTTCCCAATTATTTGATTTCCACAATTTCTAGAGCCAAATATTCCATGATACCATAGTAGTTTCATGCATATTTTTTATAGGAAAACTCTATGATGACCTCCTCTAAAAATGTGTTGTAATTGGATAGTAGTTTTATATGACATCTGATGAGATATAATTCATGATTCAAGTGAATTATAATGGTTAATGGTGGTCATTCCACCTTCATGATAATTCCAAGTGGAAAATCATCCTCTTGGGCCATATTTTTAACAAACATTCATTTTTTTATTTAGAAGTATTATTTTTTTGATTGTTTGAAATATAACATACATAGTATGGGCAAGTTACATGATGATGAAATTTTGGTAAAATTTTAAAATATTTATTACAATCTTTATTATTTTAAAAAATATTATATTTTTATTTATTTATGAAATGATAAAGTTTTCCTATTTATTTTAATTAATTTACATTCTAACAATATTTCATTATTAAGTGTGTTTCACAATGAATCCATGCATTGTCAAAGGAGACAAGGACATTGAAACATTAACTCACTTAGTAACCTTACTATGGAAGGGTTAGTTAGTGATATACCTATGATTGATTTACCAATAGATAATGTCTATAACCCCTAAAAATGAGAAAATCATAATGTTTATTTTTAAACAAATTAATGAAGTTTCAACTTCTCAACTTCTCAAGATAGTTCAGATGGATTTGTTTGGAGATTCTAGAGTGTCTATCATAACAGGGAAGAACTATCTTTATATTCATGTAGATTATTTTTCTACATACAAATCGGTATACATTCTAGATCACAAAACTGAAAATTTAACTTACTTTACTATGTATGCTAAGTCTGTCGAAAATTTTAGTGGTCATAGAATTTAGAGCGTAAGAAGTTACCATTGTTGTGAGTTTAAAAAATCCAATTTTAAATATTTTTTCGAACATAATTGCTATAATCATAAATTATCTACTCATAGGACCCCTCACCCGAATGGAGTTGTAGAAATAAAACAAATAACTTTACAATAGATATCATAGACAATGGTAAATGAATATGACCTATCTATTGAGGTTTTTGTTTAGTTTCTAACACTTCAATCATAATTATAAATAGAGTCTTCCTTAGACCTTTACATAGAATACCCATTATGAATAATGAAAAAATATAAAAACTAAGGTTAATTTCTTTATAGTTTTTGGTTGAGGGTATTTATTCATCACACAATGAAAAATTTGAATTTTTTGACCTCCAATGGATATGAAGGTAAAAATTTTATACTAAGATATGAAAAACCGTGGATGAAATAGTTCATCTCAATGTTCAAGATATTGATCCACATGAGCATATGACCTCACAAAAAAATTCTAACTATTAAATTTATAATGAAAATATAAATTATAAACCATTTGACTATATTGTAAAACAATTAGAAAATGATCACATTTTGAATAATATCTAGAATATCTTAAACCTGATCCTTTTTATGCAGAAGTAACCAGACCATATTTCGATATAGATTTTTTAAATATTGTGTAACATCCTTTATATTTTGTTTTTTAGATTTCGATAGGGTGAACAATATTTAGTTTCTCAATGAAATTGGTTAAACATCAAGCTTTATTTTATCATATAGAACATAATAATATCAATGAATCTCGTAATGATGATTTGTATTTAATATCAATGAATAAATAATTAAATAATTTTGATAGAAAAAATTTGTCAGAACATGTAGAGAGACCCAATGAAACCTTGAAAATTGGCACTAAAAGGGTTTTTTGACAAGGTTCACGAGTCATGCAATATAGTTATATACAAGGATTGACTATTTGAAAAAGGTTATACTCAAGAAGACATGATATACAATGAGGAAATCTGGGTAGCTATATCCATAATTGAGTCCATAATAATCCTTCCATATTTTTTAGGACTTATAGTTTTCAAGATTTATCAAAAGGATGTCAATAGTGAATTATTAAATGGTTTCAAAGTTGAGGATGATTTCATAGAACAACCCCCTTGTTTTTTAAAATCCTTATTTTCCAAAAAAGTATTTAAATTTAAAAAAATCTTTTTATGGTTTGAAATATGATCTTAGAGATTGGTATGACAGGCTCAACTATTTTAATATTTCAAAAAGATTTTCAAATGGTATTTCTAACATTACCCTTTAATAAAACTATTTTAAAATGATATTTTAGCAGTATAAATCTATACTGAAGATATTAATTTTGAATATTCAAGAAATTAGCATTGCACTAGTCATTCAAAAATGATGCAAAAAGAATTTGTAATGAGTTTAATTGGTGATCTCAAATTCATTCTTGAATTTCAGATTTTTTAAAACAAAAAAGGAATGACATTAAATTAATGTAAATATAAAATATATATTTTAAAATAAATTAACTGGTATATTACTATGGGTAGTGATACTAATATGAGTACCACCTATAAATTGGATCTTGATTATGTTAGGAAAGACTACATATGGAGGTACGATTAGAAGTAATCTCTAATTGACTACTGGATGACTATATATAATATTTATTGTGTGAATTTGTGCTATCTTTCAAGATAATCCAAAATAGTCACACTTATATTATGTTTAATGAATTTTAAAATACATAAAGTATAAAACCAATTTATGATAGTATTATTAGAAAGGATAATAAATTAGTCTATTTATATTTTATGATGGTGATTTTGGTGGATATAAGTTAGATATAAAAAGAATATTTGGAAAACGAAATCTTTTAGGCAGGTATCTTGTTTCATGGTGTTGTAGTAATAAAAATTTTGTTGTATTGTCTACTAAAATAGATAAATACCTAGATGTAGGTTATTCTTTTACAGAAATATGTAGGATAAAAAAGTCTTTATTTTACTATAGATATCAATTTCGACATGTCCCCATAAAATATGAAAACTCATGTGAAATAAATATTTCTAGAAATCTGGTTTATCATTTGAGGAACATGTACATTGTTATAAGAAATGAATTTTTGAGGGTCCATTTTATATAAGGTGAAATCACTCTTATGATGATTGGAATAGAATATATTTTAACTCATATATTTACTAAACTTTTAAATTCATAGAGATGAACTATATCAAACATGAACTAGAAATATTTAACATTTATTGTGTTTAATTTTCCAGTGACACACCGTTGGTATGGCATATCGTTCCTATGACACACCATCGATATAAAAAACTATTATTATGATACATTGTTCGCATGACACGCCATTGGTATGACATATCGCTTAAATCACACATGATTCATATGAAGCACCACTAGTTTGTCTCACCATTTTTATTTTCCCACATTAGGTTTTTAATGCGTTTATAAATTTTCTATCCATATAATAATTTAAGATAAACTAGTTTTTATTATTCGAGTTTATGTTATTACAGTAACAAGATATGTTTATTTTCCCATTTTCAATTTCAATTGCAATTTTTTAATACCTAAAATACCAAATGATAAACAAATTAATACTTTTCTTATTTCTAATACACCTCTACACTCATGCCTTTATCTCTAGATCCAAATGAGACCATTATATTTATGATATTAATTATTTGAAACCATCCCTTTACCCTTGACTGTGCTTTCTAAACCAATATTCATGATGATAATGTATTATTCTTCAGTGTATTTTTCATACGGATCACATCGTTCTTTGAAAAAATAGAATGATCAAATATACTAGTTCAATTGAACCTATTCATCCCAACACTAAAAAACATGTTTTCATACATGAGAAGGATGTGAAAGAAAAAAAATGATATTTTCATGTTTGTATTTGGTGCCCAAATTACTTCATGATCAAGGTTGGTGAGTGTTTTTATCTTGGAATAAGAGACCTTTTTATCCAGGACCGATACATCATTATTTCAAATATGTTTAGTGTGGTATTAATTAAAATGAAGAATATTTGATAATAATAATAATTAATAGTCACAATGTAGTATTTTCTAAAAAAATTCCCCAAATAAATATAATTTCTCATGAATGTTTGTATGATATCTACCAAGTATCTATATATGAGGAAAGTGACTTATTTATTTATCAAAATGTTCATGAAGAGATAACTGGAGATCGAATCCCTATTAGACAAGTTGCATCCATGTAGCATCAAGAGTGTATAATGATATTTAAATTTATTCATCACATGATGTGTCCCAGGATTGTTTAAATTACACCTTAATATACCAAGATGTATACTTGGTTAGTCTTATGGAAGGAGAACAAAAGATCAATCTTTTTAGGTATGTTATGTTTCGTTAATCTAAAATGATCAACCAATAATTTTGGTCCAATTCCATGATTTTTTAAAGATGATTTCTATAATTTCAAACGATAAAGGACATGTTTCTAATGATGAGGAAATAGTTCAGGATTTTTTGGGTTCTTATATATGAAAATTAATTTTCTCATGAATGGAGATCAGTTGGAATAGCTTGATGAAACATTATATAGCTGATACTGACAAGATATATGTTGAGATCCAACTGGTGGATCATCCCACTAGACCAAGGAAGGTATTCTACCTTGACATAGATCCATATATAGTTATTGAGTATTTAAATTATGATAATAAATCTATTGTAGAATAATAAATGGAGAAGTAACATTATATTGACAATACTAGTGGGCTAGAGTTGTGACCCCAACCACCACCAATTACATATGGATCTCATGTACCACCTATGATATATCCAAAAGGAGACAATATTGTGAAAAATATTGAAGATTAAATAGATGTTTCATGAGAAGATCATCTCAATTATATCTCTAAATCAAAGGATGAAGATGACAAAGGTGATATTGGAGAAGAAGAAGATGAAAATTAAAATGGATAAATAATTGAATGGAGTAATGGAAGTGAAGATGATAAAAATGGAAATGATACCAAATTTTATGATGATGATTCTGACACTAATAGATCATGTGACAAAATTAGAATGATATATGTAGAAATACCTCAAGAGATTCTTTCTTTATCATGTTTTTCTAATAAGAGACCAAGTTTAACTAGATTAGTGAACCCATATCTTAAAGATAAAGATTCATTTACTAAGGGGAGGAAACCCTAGAGTCATATAACTATTGGTGTAACTAAATTCATTTAATTTGGTAATAAAAAAGTATTTTCAAACTCCCTAATAGTGGAATAGATTTCTTTGATTACTTTTGTGGAACCACTAGTGGCTAGGGAAAATAAAAAAGTTCTATCTTTTTGTGAGTTAGGAAGTGGCATATAATTGTTTGATATGGATACTAAGGATCCTCCATATTATATACAGTTTGATGTTTAACCTGATTTGGGGGGCTAAAAGATAATTTACATAACAGTGTTGAATATAAAGAAGAACCAGCTATAATTATTAAATATTCTATTTGTGAACATAATTTGTATTAGAATGTTGATTTCCATGCTATTATACCTACTACCATTGCACCTGTATTTTTTGTACTTATTGTTACTAATATTTCAAAAAAAAAATTATACTATGGCAGAGGAATGGGATAAATTATTTAGGATTCCACTAATGAATAGGGGCCTGAGGTTCACAATTAAGGAGATCCATAATTATCTATGATATCTCACAATGAATTTTATGAGAAATTATAAATTTTTTCTTCTATTAGTCCTCATTCTTATAATCCTATAATTCCTTTTCCAACTGTTCTAGTTAATTTTATAACAAGAAGTGAATAATATTATTTTTTGTAAAATTTTACTCACATATTTTGATAAGTGATTAAAGAATAAATCTCTTCTATGGAAAAATAGAGTGAGAATGAATAAAGATATGTCTTTTAATTGTTGAATCAACACATATAACCTAAGATGACATATCAAATTCATGAGGATGAGATTCAAAATAAAATAAAACATAAATAAGTTTAATGAATTAAATTAATAATTGAAGTGATTATGTAACCTTTCATTACTTCACTAGATGTGAGTTTGAAAATCCTTGAGAATTTATCCTCGAACACTTCAACCTATACAAAACCTCTTACAATTGATGTTTATCAGCTCTGAAATGTTTTTAGAGACGAATTTTCTACTACATCGTGTTTTCTTCTAGTGGACAAACTATCATACCATTGGATATTCTAAGAACGTCCGACCATGTTAATAATAATTATCACATGATAATCAAATCATATTCCAATGATATGAATGTGTTACAATAGATAATAACTAATTCCATAAATTACTATCTATCATAATGATGAACTAAACATTCCATGGATGCTAACTTCATGTTTTTGGATTAGAATTAGTCGATTCCCCATGTGACATAGGCCTTTAAATAGGATGTATGATAGTTAAAGAGAATGAATCTTGTGATAAACAATTTAATAGAAGAAAAGGGAGATTTCTTTAGTGAAATACAATGTGTTGGTCATGTTATGACTGACATAATTTATATCATTAATCTATTTCAAAATGATCATGTTACTATTGTTGTTTCTAAGGAATTCATTCCTATTACAACATAGAACTCTTTTAGACTATGAGTTACCCAGGATTCAGGTAGTCATTTTCCTTCAAAATTACACCATTTCCTTCATCATCCTTAACATGCAATGAGATAACATAGACATGTTATTCTTCTATAACCTCAACCTCTTTGATCTGTCGTTGGAATCCCATCTAGTTTCCATGTAAGTTTCCTATAGATCCTTAAAACCTTACTATTCTTGATTTAAAGAGAGATAAAGACAAAGGACAATAAAAAATGAACCCCTCTTCCAATACTTAAACCTTAAGATTTGTTATATGACTATGTCTTTGATGGGATTTTCTGTATTACATTTTTTTGTTAACACTTCCGTGAATACATTTTATCATCTTTTCATCAAGAATATTTCCCAATTTTTTTAATTTATTACTTAATTTATTATATATTATATTTATATTTAAATTTTTTATAATCCTAAATGGGTAGAAAAATATGGATGTTTTTGGAGAATTATTTAAGAGAAAAAACAAATTTGAAATTTATTAATAATTTCATACAATGATCTTTCTAGGTTTTCCTTTGATACTTAATGATTTCTTATTGTTTATAATTTATACCCTCTACACATACAATGAATGGTAATCATGATTTTTATTTTCGATCTTACCATTCATTCCATGTTTTATATTTGTTATACCTTTTATGCCATGATTTGTGATCATCGATAAGGGGTATAATTTTTACCTCTTTTTTAATGATCATAACATCATGATTAAAATTATATAAATGGGTTATATGATTTCTTTAAGTATCTTATATTTCAGGAGAGGTGATGAAATTGTCCCAAGGTATGAGTCACCATTCATGATAAGACAACATCAAGATGACTCAATACCATTAATGGACTCCCTACTGTAAATATCAAACCGTCTATATGAAAACATGAAAAGTAGTGGAATGAGTCACTGAAAGATATATCAACACCAAGACATAATGTTGACAAATTATGAGACACCGTTGAAAATGAGGAACCATTTTCCATGACTCACCGTCAGCACGAAAATATTCTTTTTCTGAGAAATCTTTAGAAGATACAATACCACATTATAATGATCATAAATAATTACGTCCCGCCACACATAACTACCTTCAAAAGAGAAACTTCTAGATAAGTAGAATTTTGGCTCTGTACAAGAAACTTCCAAACACGAGACACCATTTTTCATTATCATGCTACTAAAGTGAGACACCATTTAACCACAATTCACCTCTAGATAGACTCACCAGTAGTCCATGTTATCGTCACTATTTATAACATACCATTTAAAATAACTATTACTCCAACCATGAAAATGTATAGAACAATTCAATTTTCTTTCAAATCATATAGGTTTTCATCATTCAAAATCTATTGTAATGTTACAGAACTCAATATAAATTTTAGAATAAATAGATAATAAATGATAGATATTAGTCGAATTCAAGTGTAAAAAGAATTAATAGATCATTGATATAGTGGAAAACAGTAAGGATAAATCAAAATAAATGGAAATATATTTTGAGGATGGGGAAGTAAATTACATGAATGACCAAACATTTCAAGAATCATTCACAAAAATTTTATTTTTTACCATGAAATAAAAATTATTTTAAACTAAAAGAGAAGATAGTTGTTTCAATAATCAAAAAGAGAAAAGATAATATGAGAAATTTTAATAGATATTGAAAATATAGTGATCATTAATTCAATAAAAAATATTTAAGTATCTATTTTTATCATTCACTGAATGTCAGTTGAAGTTGTAATATGAACCAATGACAGTGTCACCTTGTACTGAATCATTATCTTTATAAGATTATACCATGTTTTCTTACATACAAAATAATATTTAAAATATAAAAAATTGTTAATGAATATTGTAATATGAAAATAAAATTATTGAAAGTTAAAATAAAACATATAATTTAAAACTAGTAAAAAATTGTTTGATAACATAAGTATTTGTTGCACAAAAGGTTTTGTTTTTTAAAATTAGGTAATATGATATTATGTTACATTATTATAATACATATTTTTTATTTATTATATATGTATACATAAATAAAAAATAAAACATTCATTATATTATTTATAATGATTAGGTTTTATTTATTAACATATCATTTTTTAATAGAATGATTATGGTCCGAAAAATAAATTAAATTATCATAAGTCTCTTTAAATTGAACAAATGATATCCACCCAGTTAAGAACTATTAACGTATTGACATTAAAAATTGAAAACATATAAAAAAGATATTATAAAAAAATTAAAATAATAAATATAATTTATTTATAATTTATATATTATCATCTTTATTATTTTTATTTTTCCAAACTACATTAATTCCAAATGTCTGGTCTAAACATAAATCAAATAATTCCAATTTTTATAATGTACTAAAAAACGAAATCTATATAAAAATAATTATTATAAAAAAATGATTATATCCAACTATTTTTTCATAAATGATTCATTTTTTACATTGATAACTGTACCAAATCATCCACGGAATTATAGATAACCAAACTTATAGCATAAACAAAAAGGAAAAATCAGTATTGGGTGCCACTGAAGGGAACCTGGAAGTCATCAGGCCGCTGATGATAGGCTAGGAGGGCATATGTATAAATAATACTATGAAATCTATATGGGATACACATCTTAGAACTCAAAAACCACAGGATCATGCATTTCACTAATGACACTCATTGTGCATAAGCTCTGTATAAAAAGACACCAAAACCCTAAAACAAACACTAGGAACAATGCACCACCACTAGAGTCGAGAACCAGATCACAAAAAACATAGCTTCCATAATCAAAGCTACATCTTCAATTCTCACCAAATCCCCACCATCACATAATGTCCACACCCTATTAATCTATCACTATGTTAGACAGTACCTACACTAGATAAAACAATCAATTAACACTAACTCATAGTTTTCATATATAAAGACCAAAAGCCCCAAAAATGATATTTCTAAGGGGCCTAATTTTTTGAATTCATGGTAGGGGACCAGATTTCATAGATTCATGGTAGTATTTCTAGGGAACTAGCTTATCTGAATCTGTTATAATGGTTCTACTAACAATATTAAAAACAATTATTTTTTCTATCTTCTTATTGTATGTGATGAGTTTTGTAAGCAATTTTTATTAACTGAACCGAATTCTATTAGATAGTGGAGAAACATGTATATAATCGTTGTTTCTATTAGAAGGAATTGAGTAATTATAGTAAAAATTCGTTATTTTTTTTAATAAAATTTAAAAAATAAAACATTTAAATTAATGATGAATGGAGGAAATATTTTTATAAAGTACATACCTATACTGAAGGAAAAAATCATGTAACTATTTTATGAATCATGTATTAATACTATTTTTTTAGTCATATTATAATAATATAGATAAGGAATTTTTAACAGAATGATAGTATAGTATTATAGTATCAAAAATATAAAAATCAACAATCCATAATATAATAAATAAACAGTTTTATTTTTGTGGTATATCGATTAGAAAATTACTAAATCTCTATATTTCACAAATCAAAATGGTGTTTGTTCTATTAATCGATGGATTTTATTTCTTTCACTAATACCTAAAGTGGTAATGTATTATGCACAAATCACACGAGTTTCATGAATTTTTAGTAAACAATGATGTAATATAAAAATCAGGAAAATATAGTAGAAATATATCAAGATAAGACTATGAATTAAATTTAATAATTTTAGACAACTAACCAAGAAATGTAGCATGAAAAGATACTCAATAAAAGACCAGGTAATGTGATACATCGACCATTGCATTAACTTTTATTTAGTGATGAAACTTGGGGTCCCTAAAATGTATGTTATATCCTAGGAAAAAACCTACATTAGATCATGTTAGAATGTAATAGGAAGGGTGAACACATAAATGTAAAACGAAAAGTAGGGCTATATTTTAAAATGAATTTTAAATTTTCTACGCAATGATTTAAATATCATTCCTTGGTGGAAACCTAGCTGCAACATTCCAAATTTAATTTAATCATTTTAGAAAGCATATTTACTGTACAAATATTAAAATACTTTATAGAAATTAATAGGATTCTATTAAAATGAATGGAGAATAAAATCAAGGAAGCTGGAGTACATGTACTAAAAAATAGAGGTTCAATGAGAAGAAAAATTAGTACATAGTTTAATTATTTCATTGAATCAGTTTATTCATGGATAAGTGTTAAGCGCTAAAATGTTATGTAGAACACATAAATATGATTATATTTTTAGAAATCTATAAAACCAATGCATATGGGTGTCTGGTTTACAAGAATTGACATGGTTAATACATGATCTAAAATGTGATTCATGTATCTGAACTTATACACTGCAGAATATTTGTATTTTACATGTACATAAAAACTATTCAACCAAAATATGGGTACTCTAGAATCCATGTACTAGATATGAAGTACATATACCAAACTAAATAACTGTAAAAAATCATTTGAATTATAGGTGGGAAAACTTGAATGTATGAAACTATGTGTAACCAAAAGTAATTTTTCTTGTCTCAAATACAAACAAAATTATTTCATAGTTTTAAAAAATGCAATTATCTTAGTTATGAAATAATATAAAACATATGAAACACCTAACATGATGATTTTTCAGTGATATAAAGAATTAAATCATAGAATGGTGCACCTTAGTAACTACCCTGCGCAACCCTTCAGTATCAGGTTTAGTTCTCTTCATATTATTTGTCCACATCTGAAATCTCAAAAAATAAAGAGTATTGTACATTGAAATTAAAAGTGATCAGAAATAAGATTTTCAATGATCTGTTTTTGTTACCTAAAAAACATCATATTTTGATCTAGTGGATCAAATAATATTCTAAATGAGAATGTAAAATAGTAAGTAAGAGAATGAGTATTGTACATTGAAATGAATAGTGATTAGACACAAAGGACAATTTGTTTGATGGAAAATAGTAAGAGGAATAAATACTCTTAGTATCACAAAATGTTCTCTACTCATATGGGAAATTATTGTTGCACTATATTGAATTGTATTATATTCATATGGATTCTCTTGAAATGTCTTTTACTTACAATGAATTATACTCATATGTAATGTATGTATTGTTGTCCTACATATTCTTTGTGTTGAGACAGATCATGCCTTCATAAACATTGATAATGAATTTGACTAATTTTAGTATAATGATAAAAATTTTCATCTAAATTTACTGAAATGAAACAAAAAAATTTTGAAATTATTTATCTGTAGTAATTGCTGTATTTTTTTTAAAATGAATAGTAAGACACTATCAATTATATTAGGATCAATTTTTTTGAGAGGCTTCTTATCAGGGTGCTTATTAGTTTTTATTTTAAGTACTTCCAAAATAACTATTTGTGTTTTTTTGATGTTGCTTATATATTTCAGAATAGTTATAGGATAAAATGATTAAATTCAATACATATAATCGCACGAACCAAAAAAGTCAGGCTGACTCAGCTATGAATCAGTGACAATCGTATCACTAGGTTATCAAGAGAAGAAAAATTATTATTCATTTCCCCATTGCTCAACATTTTAATGAAGTGAACCCCTCATGAGTGTTTATTTCTAACCCAGAAATGACGCTTGTATTAACTACCAATCCATATTTAGTAAGTACTTATCCAATAATAGAATCATTTAAATCCTAATGCATATATATTTTTAAGAAAAATAAAATACACATGGAGAGTGTTCTAGTTATTGGGTGACTATTGGAATAGAGCAGGGAAAACCCTAGGGTTTCGAAAAACCATCTAAGGAGGTATATTGAAAATTCATATATAAGCTAATAAAAACCCAAAAATGATTTTTAAACGACCATCATAGATCAATATAAACAAATATTACAAAATTTTGAAAAAAATAATTCACAAAAAATTATATAAAAATGTATTGAATGTACCATTATATGTTGGAAAACTAAGCTTGAAAAGATAATTATCGGTGTTAATTCTGATCCTCGGATATATTTACTCTAAACAAGAAACCCCTAAACATTGTAAAAAATTAAAAATAAATCATAGTTTTAGAATTAAAACACATTAATAAATTATAAAAACTATAAACCTTCAAAATTTCCCAAAATTCCATTGGACACAGACATATGGCCCGATTCTGTGATGAATCACTAGGGGTAATTACTTCTCCATCTTGAAGAATTTGACCAAATAATATCTCTATTTGAAATAGAACTACATGAAAAAATAGACAGAAATTGAAACAAATATTCATATCAAAAAAATAAATGAAACACTGTTTTCCTAGAAGATGCAACAGAAAAATTTATAAACCAAATATTGATGTCAAACAAGAAAAAATTGAAATAGATATTGTAATTCGTGAATTAGAAATATATAAGTATTCTAATGACATAAGTAAATTTATTAAAAAATGGAAATACTAAAAATAATATAAAGAAACAAAATATAGATATTTTAAATAGATCATATCGAATGCCGTGGAATTAATAGGTTCTCAGAGAGAAAATCAAGGACCTCCACTGTAGAATGCATCCACAAACTATGTTATATGAGTGATGAATATATCACCCAATGCTCTCAAAATGAAAAGGAATTATATAAGAACATTGTGTATGATCAATTGTAAAACTACTCAATAGATAGCCTAGAAATATCTGTGTGTCGGTAATAGGTAGCGACTTACATGTAAACAATCGAGAAAAAATTTTGTTTGAACAACCTATAAGCATGTATGTTTTACGGAATCAGTAATAATATGTATCTTTGAATAAAATAGAACAGAAAGTCATCATACCTGAATTCATACAAGTTCTTGAAGAGGGGGGTGGATAGAATCAGTCATGAAAAGTAATGAGTTTTTCTAAATCTGTGAAACATTGTCTTCATGAACCAATATTGACATATAACAAAAAAAATTCATGAGACTCATAACTAAAAAAATTTAAACATGATGTTCCATTTTATGAATATGAATTTAATGCAATGTTTACCATGAATATGTTTTACATGAAGTGGTTGTAGCAAACAAAATTGAACATAAAAAATAAAAAATTACATAAGGTAGTCATAATATATTATTTTTATTAAAAAACAACAAATGAAAAGACCAAGTTGAGATCCCAAAAATTATCAAAATAATTTAAAATCATGCATAGATCTATAAAAAATTAATTAAAATTAATATAATTGAAGATTCAAAAAGTAATGTGGGTCAGTTCAGAGAATATGGGGTCAGGTAGAGAAGGTGAGAAAACTAAAGGAATTATATATAACCAAGCAGTTAAAATAAAAACTCAAGTATGATATAGTTCAATATATAACTGAGGAAGATTTTTTAGAGAATAATCCAACCTAATTTTTTTCAAAAGTATAGAAAGGGTAGTGGTAGTGAATGCAGAAACGAAACTATTAGATGTGCAGGAGTCAGAGGCAGTGGAGGGAATGTTGGTGGTGACAGAGTCGTGTGATCTAGATACGTGGAAGATGGATACATAGGACCTGTAGTTTTCAGATTCGGATGTGTTTGATCCATAAGTATAGGTTCTGAATCTGTAAGAGGTGAAGAGATCATAGGCACTGTAGCCAGTGGGAGGCATAGATTATGAGCGGTGGTGGGGAGGTATAGAGAAAACATGCAAGAACCTTAGGCTATAGAGGTAGGAGGATTGGCATCCATGAGTTGGGGGGGGGGGGAGGTATGGTGTGTTCAAGGGCATAGGTAGAGGTGGTTTCAGAGATGAATGTTTGGGGAAGCAATAAAACAGTTGAAATGAAAACCTAAGATCAACAGATTTATTTTTCGAGGGATGTAGGCACACATAATGGTGTAGGATGGAGCAAAAATGTACGGGGTGGATAATTTTAGAGACATGGAATAATCTCGAGGTGACACATCAGCTGGAGAAATTCCATCTTTAGTATATATATAGATTTTTTAAAGTCTAAATAATTGATGTTAGTTTAAATTTGTATTTTAAATAATATCAATTAAATGATCAAAAAAATTAATTTAATATGATAGATTCCATTCTATACGAGGAAGATGGATATCCAATTGCTTATGGATATTTATCATGACGCTACTAATAATTATAGAAAAGTGGATCACCTTGTAAAAATAAAGGAAATATGTGTACATGTGATGTGTAAATAAAAGAGTTTAATGAGGCACACACACATAAATATGAATACCTAAATAGATACATCATATAGACACTTAACTAAGGATTAGAAATCCCATATATATATATTCTTCTTTCCTTCAGCAAAGAACATATGATTCTGTGACACTATGTTAATCTAAATATTTAAATAGAAAATCAATCAATATGAATTTAAAAGTAAATTATTAGTTTCATGATATAATCTTTTACAAACTGAGCAGTTCTATCCCTATATTTTATGGTTACTCAGTTCTGTTTAATTATTATTATATATTGATCATTATGTGTGAATACATTGTTTTATCCCACACACATTGTATCATTCATAATTCTAGAAGATAATTGATATCTTCTCAATTTTATTTTATCTATTTTACGACATATAACTATTGAAGAGGACTTTATGTGACTGGTTAGATTGTACTCTAACTAATTATCATGGAAGATGTCCTTTCTGGCCTGGAATGTTTAGAAACTGTTATAACACACAATCCATGATATGGATAAACATTATTATTTTATATAAATTATTTGGTAGATGGTGATCACCATGTGGAGAGGATAATGTTTGAGGTGGAGAATGAACCTCTTGTTTCAACTTTCTGTATTATTTTTTGGTTTTCATTATTTTAGCATTTATAATTGAAACTATTTTAACCTAAACTAATACTTTCATAATTACACTTTATTAGGGTTTTTATAAGATTTTAATTACATAAAATGATTCCAAATGACTACGTAATATTTTATATTACTTACCAAATAACTATTCATTCATTAATAATCCATTTGTAAAATTCTAACTTATAATGATCTTCTATGTTAGTTAAATGGGATATTTTAAATTAATTTGGGTATTTATAAGTAATAGATTTTAACAAATAAAATTATTGAGTATTCAATTATCCCCCTTCATTAGATACTCACTCTGATAAATTGTATGAAATTAAAAACACATTACATTAAATTAATAATGTGATAATCAAATGAATATGTAAATATGTTTATAAAAAATATACTTGTTAAATAATAAAGGTATGTAAATGAATAAAAATATTAATTATTAGATGTAATTTCTTATGAGCATGAAATGTTATAACTTCATGAACATTAACAACGTGGTTTAAAACTATAGGTAGAAACCCATAATTATTGTTTTTACTAAATTGTATCATGATAACTCGTTGATGTATCAAGAGGTTGTATAATTTTTGGGGCCCACCCATCATTCAAAGTGCATATCATTCCTCATATTTAATAACAGAGATAAATATTATTCCTGATGAAAAATTTCTATTATATAGAAGATATAGATTTTTATAAACATTACCAAATAATAAAATAACATCCATTGTAAACACCTTTTGATAAATTGAATATGGTTATGGAAATAATCATTTACATGAAAAACCATATTGATATTAAGGGGAAACATAATGTCATACAATCATTGGAAATTGAATATATATAAAGGGTAATAATAGGAATCAAGGAAGGGGATTTCTATACTATCTTTGACAAAATCAATCATAAAATATATAGATGGAGAACAAAGATGGTATCAAAACAACATAACCCAAGTTAAAATGAAATGAATGTTTTTTGCTTATTAATGAATATAAATAATATAAAAATTTCATTTAAAAACACTCTTTAGGAAAATATCAATTTCATTTCAAAAATGTTTGAAATATAAAATTATTTGAAAATAACTTTTGAATTATTTTTTTGAAAAGTATCCTTTAAAAAAATAAAAACTAATAAAATAAGTCATGATGGGTAAATCCTTATGTTTCATTTCAGGTAAAAGGAGAATTAATTTTTCATAGTAAATAGGTTCTAAAATAAATAGTTTAGGATGCGTCATAACGTGTCCTTTGAAAAACCGGTTAAAATAAATACAATGGTAAAACCTTCACTGATAAATACATATGGAAACATTAATTTAATTTTTTTTTGGAAAAAAGGGTTTTTAGAAGAAAACTAGTTTTCCGACTAAAGGGAGAATGAAGACGAGTTTTTTTAAAAACATTCTATATATTTTTCAGTACCAAATAGTGAAAAATGACACTAATTCACGATAAAGGTAATGAATAAGTTTTGGAGAATAATATTAAAGTCCTTATTATAAAATTATCAAATAAAATTCTTTGACAGAAATTAAATGGTATAAAATCCCAAATATAATGATGTTATAATATAAACCTTTGAAATTAATATAATGTTGGTGTGAGAATCAATCAATGAGTAGATATTGTGTATTAACTGTACATTAACAAATAAAATTAGAAAATGTTAGTATATAGTAAAATCCATTATAAACATTTAATATTAATGAAAAAAGAATTAATTTATCATTATGACAAGAAATTGCGTTATAATATTTTTTTGACTTGGAAATATTTAACTAAAATCCCCCTATAAGGAATAAATGAAATTGAAACAAAAAATACCAAGTAGATTGAATGAATCATGATGTTAAATGAAACTTTTCTAGTATTTACACCATATATTAACATTGTGTTCAAAATAATAAAGTTATTTTTTATGATAAATTTAAAAATAATAATATAATGTGATATTTCGGGGATAATCATTAAAAATGTTCTCAAGGAAAATAATGTTAAAATATTGAAAAGTACCCCATTCCACTTTAACAATTTTGGTTTATAATCCACATTAAGTAATAAAATTAATGGAAAATTTATTTTCATAATATTAAATATATTTATGATATGAAATTTCAAAGGGAAGTATATACACCAAATCTAAGAAACTAGGTTTATAACAACAAATAAGTCTCAATGGAATGTAAATTTAGAAGAAATAACTTACATTGCATATTATTTTGGGTGAAAATATTTTAATATACTATATAATGGATTTAATAATGTAAATAAATTATTCTAGAACCATAATCATTTTTATAATGTCATATATAAACATTATTTGATTTATTTTTACCTGTTAATAGTTTTTTTGTATTTACTATTTCTGGTGTTAATTTCCATGTTTCTCAAGTATTTTTTAACATGTTACTTACTTTCACTATCATGGAATAAACATATCCATAATGTAAAACCTTATTAAAATTTTTATTCAATATATATGTATGTAGAGTAATCTATAATATATGCAGATATAAAATTGAATACAACATTCATGGATATAGCAGGTTGTACATACGAATGAACACTATATTCACATATTTGACATCTAAAAATGAATATTAAATGATAAATATTTATATAATAGTTATATTATCATATTTAAATTTCATATAAATTAAATAGTTTTATTAAAACCATCATGTAGATATTACATGTATATTGTCCAAGAGTCACATTGCTTTGAGGTGGTTGTATTCCACACTTCCACAAACGATGTTATCATATTTACACATATATGAAATATTAATTTAATATTTTATAAAATAATTCATTAAGCATAAATAATATATAAATAATATATATATATATATATATATTCCATCAAAATTACGATGCATGAGGGGTGGTAAAAGAAAAATTAATGATGTCATTTAGTGAGACGGTAGTTCGTCTTACCCATAATATGTAAGATCATTAATAATTTTAACGTAGTGTGTGTAATTTCAGGTAAAAAAATAATAATAAAAACATTTCAATATATTAGGATACTAGTTATATAACATAATCATGGAATATGTATAATTGAAGGAGTGGAGATAAAATAAACTAATGTCTTTGAGGAAAGGTGTTACCTCTTATTCGCAAAGATTTTATGGTTTTCACAAAAGAGCTTCCTTGAAATACATTATTAAAAGGAAATTATTATATGATTTTTTTTCGGTATTTTTAGGATATTTTTGGGTAGACTATGGATGAGAAAAGTTTCTTTAGAGGTGCGAGTAATTGGTAGGATTGTGTTCTTTTTTATAGTGAAGGTGGAGTGGCTATCTAATATATTTTGGAAAATGGAATTCCACAAAAAAAAATTACCATTTAATGTTGTTCCAATAATGGATAAAATTATATTAGATGCATAATATTGTTTAAATATTTCAATACATTGTATTTTTGAGGACATATGTCATTTTGGCCTTATGTTTATGGGCTAGTCAGGTTAAAGATTAATTTCACCTTAATTGTTGTAATTAATTTAAATTACATTCACTTATTTTTTTGGTCAAAATATGTTTTGAAATAATTAAAAATCATAAATTATTATGAATATAAATTTTTACCCATTTTTGAAAATTCCAATCATAGAAGTGTTGAGTCGAAAGTTCTATTTCAACTTCTATTCTTTGTTTTGGAAATCTCAATTGTTTTTTAATCGTATCGTACTGACCCTCTCAATCGTATCGTACTGACTCTGTCAATCGTATTGTACTGACCCAGTCAAACGTATCGTACTGACCCCGTCAAACGTATCTTACTGACTCTATCAAACGTATCGTACTGACTCTGTCACTCATAATGTACTAACCCAGTCAATTGTATCGTACTAACTCTGCTATTCATACTTTTATTACTCGTTCTGGTACTTAGTCAAAAACACTTGTTTCATATGAATTGTACCATTGCTTATCATTGACATATATCCTGTTCTAACCAATACGATGTCGTTGAGTTAGTTACAAACTAATCAAAACGATGTCGTGCTTTCTGTTTCAATATGACCGTTATGATGCCAGGTGTCCAAGTCCCTCCGAGTTTTTCTGAGAAATATGACTGTTGGAGGAGTTATGCCCGTTGGAACCCAAGGCCTATAAATAAGAGGTTATTTCAAGCTGAAATATAAGAATGATTAATGAATGAATAGTCTTCGTGAACTATCAAGATTCTAGAGAGAGACTCTATGACTTCTCTCATCTACCTTGTGCGTCCGATCATCGTATTGAGGGCTTTCAAGTGATTGAAAGATAGAGGTGCAGATTACCTATAAAATCGAGGGCTGTCGGGGATAGGAAGACAGACATGCCGATCATCGTATTGAGGGCTGCCGGGGATAGGCAGACAGACGTGCCGATCATCGTATCGAGGGCTCACCAAGGTGTTGGTGGGACAGACCTTTTATCCTAGGTGAAAGGATAACCCTTCTCTTTGGGTTAAAAGAATTGTATTACTTTTACATTTCCACTGTTACTTGTATTAGAAAGGAATTTGTATTATTTCATTTCTTCTTTAAATATTCAATTGTAATTGTTTCAATTACAATCATTCTATTACATTTTGTATTGTTTGATTCTATATGCTTTAAGGTAGAATCATTCATCTTTGTATTACTTTGATCATTGTGTTCATCTTGAATACAATTGTTTTACATTACATTAGTATTACAATACATCATACATTTTTATATTCAATAGAATTGTGGGTGATTGTAGTTGTATTAGTTTTAGATCATTTAAACTAATCTCTTAGTTGCTAAAACTCAAAGGTTTTTAAACCTACAATTCACCCCCCTCTTGTATTGTTCCATCTAATAAACATATATATCTACATATTCGATCCATCAATTGGTATCAAAGGTGGTTTTTCCACTGATTTTTATTACTAGCTTTATTTCTTTCATATTTCTTAAAATACTTACTACACTAACGTGTAGAGTGGAAAAGATTTTTTTGTTGTATTAGATGGCAGGAATGAACATTAGGTCAATAGACAATCTGAATCCTTCTAGACCACCAATCTTTTATGGGAATGATTATGAGTATTGGAGAGATCTTATGAAGACTTTCGTTATTAATACTGGTGTAGACAACTTTATAATGCTTTCTAGAGGTTACAAAATTCCTGATAAAGAAGTCAGTACTTTCACTAACCAAGAGAAGCAAGAATATCAACTGAATTATAAGGTACGCAATACATTATTATGCTCTATGACCAGGAATATATATAGTTAGATATCTTCATGTGAAGCAGCCAATTGAATTTGGAAGAAATTATAAGTCACTCATTTTGGTACATCCAAGGTTATAGAAACAAGAAGAGCAATGCTTCGAGCAGAGTATCATGGATTTTTTTTCCTTATGGAGAGCTAGTATGTAAATTTCAACAAAGGTTTATGACAATTGTCAACAACTTAAAATATATGGGAGAAAAAGGTCTTGATGATGAAGCCCTAGTTGATAAGATCATAGATATAATTCCGAATGAATGGGAGTCAAAAAGGACAGCTATTGATGAGAATAGAAAAGTTTCCCAAATTACTGTTGATGAACTTTTTGGACCTCTTCTACAGCATGAGACAAGAATGAAGAGAGATCCTGATTTTAACAAGAAAAATAATGGGAATGGAAGGGTAGCCTTTGCATCTAAAGCTAAAACACCTGAAAGGTTTACAAGTTCTAAATCCAATAAAGTTGTCATATCTGATTCAAGTGATTGTAATCTTTCGGATAATGAGTTAGCCAACCTTGATAGAAGGATGAACAAGATTGTGGGAAAGAAATATTTACAATATTGATTCAAAAATAAAGACATGAAGGATATGAAAGATTCAGAGGTAACTTGTTATGAATGTAAGAAAGCAGGACATATAAGGCCTGATTGTCCTTTACTGAAAAGGAACGACAGAAAACAGAAACACTCTGAAAGAAACAAGAAAAGGTTTTATAAGACAAAGAAAGTCTTGAAAGCAAATGATACATGGAGTGCAAGTGATAGTGATTCTTCAGATGATTCTTCAGAATATGAGACATCAGGACAGAGGAATATCGGACTTTTAGCCATATTACCAATTGAAGATCATTGTCTAATGGCTAAGGTACATAACGCTGAAGCTATTACAAATGTCTCCTTGAATAAAAATTATACTGATAATAGATATTATGAATCTTCAAATGATGAATCATCATCATCAGAAGATGATACATTACCTTCTTTTGAATATGTCTCTAGATTTGCTAAATTACTTGAAAATGAAAATTCTAAACTCAAGAAGAGATTTAAAAAATCAAATTCTAGAATTTCAATCTTGACTAAAGAGTATCAGATCTTTCTAAAGATCACGATGTGAAAACTTCAGATTTTGAAAGTATTTTAAAAACCCTTGAGAAAGTTAAATCTGAAAAGGATAAACTTTCTAAGGATCTTGAAACTGTAATTTCAAAGAAAAATATTTTAGAGTCTAACTCTAGTTCAAATTCAAATGTTTTGGAAAATAAAAAATTTGGTATTAAAACTAAAGTCAGAGATTTTATCTTTGAAGAAATGTTTGTCAAACATTACTCATGGAAAAGAAAACATTGATAGGATGTATTCTCAAATTAGACCTTTGAGAAATCGTTCTGGTCTTGGTTATACATATTCCAAACCGGTTTTTAGTAAAAACTATTTTGTTCCTCAAAAAACCTCTTTCTGTACTAAGTGTCAATGTGGTGGACACTAGAGAAGAGACTGTTCTCTTAACAAAACTCAATCTTTAGGATTTCATAAAGCTCATTTTGAAAAACAAATGTGGATTCCTAAAATTCTTTTATCTAACCTTTCTAGATCCAAACAAGTTTTGATTCTGAAAAAGTAATTGTTTATTTTTCAGGAAAATGTGAACTGTACCAATAAGAACATTTGGTACATGGATAGTGGTTGTTCTTGGAATATTACTGGAAAAAAGATCTCTTTGAAAAGTTTATCAAAACAAAAGGTGGAAAAGTTACCTTCAGAGATAAGGCTCAAGGAAATATTGTTGGTACAGGTAATATTATTTTTCTTGGAAAAGTTCTTATCTCAAATGTTTTGTTTGTTAAAGGTCTTAGGCACAATCTCATCATCATAAGTCAATTATGTGATGATGGTTACCTTCTAAATTTTAGAAATGATAAGTGTCTTGTTCACAATTCTAAGGATGAGTACATTCTATCTACCCATAGGCAAGAGAATGTTTACACTATTAACCTAGAAGACCTTAGGAGCCAAAACTTACCTTGCTTAAGTGCAATAGAAGACCAATCACGGCTATGGAATAGGAGACTATGACACTGTAATCTGAGAAAACCTTAGTAAACTCTCAAAGAAAAGTCTTTTAAAGGGGTTACCAGATCTTAGATATGATTCTTCGAAAGTCTGTGATCCTTGTCAATTTGGCAAGCAACATAAAACTAGATTTAAATCAGTTAATCAAGTTTCATCTTCTAATGCATTACAGCTAGTGCATATGGATCTTTTTGGTCCTTCACAATCTGGAAGCATTGAAGGCAAATACTATGTATTTTTTTTAGTTGATGACTTTACTAGATTTACATGGGTCTACTTTCTTACAAAGAAATATGAAGCCTTTTCCTCTTTCAAAACTTTTAGATCCCAAGTTAAAAATTAGAAAAACCTAAAATTGATAACTATTCATAGTGATCATGGTGGTGAATTTCAAAATTCATATTTTGAAACTTTTTGTAGTAAGAAAGGTATTACTCACAATTTCTCAGCCCCGAGAACTCCTCAGCAAAATGGTGTTGTTGAAAGAAGAAATCGTATTCTTCAGGAAATGACTCGAACCATGTTAAGTGAATACTCAATTGCTAAACACTTTTGGGCTGAAGCTGTTAGTACAGCCTGTTATACTATAAACCGTGTTTTAACTAGACCATTTCTTAATAAAACCCCTTATGAGTTATGGACTGGCCGAAAACCTAAAGTTTCATACATCAATGTTTTTGGATGCAAAGTATTTATTCTGAATACAAAAGATAATCTACACAAATTTTCTCCAAAATCCGATGAAGGAATCTTTCTAGGATATTCTACAACATCTAAGGCTTATAGGGTTTTTAATAAAAACACCTGTACTGTTGAAGAAATAGTACATGTAAAATTCGATGAAACTATTCCTTTTGTTTTCTACCAACCCAATCCTACATCCTCGGAAATGTTTTCTAAAAATGTTTATCAACCATTATTTGAAGATCACTCTGAAAAGTAAAATGTTCAAGAAAGTATTCCTAAAACATTTACCACAGAATATTTTCAATCATACGTTGATGAACATGTTTTACAAAACCCAAATCAATTGTTTCTTAGGAATCATCCCAGTGATAACATCATTGGTGATGTAAATCAACCAGTAAGGACCAGAAATTCCTTAAGAAATGAAATAGAACATCTTGATTTTCTTTTCCAATTTGAACCTAAAAGTCCAAGTGAGGCCTTAGGTGATGATGATTGGATCAAAGCAATGAAAGATGAACTAAATTAATTTGAAAGGAATCAAGTCTGGACATTAGTTGATAGACCAAAAGAAACAACTGTAATTGGTGTAAAATGGGTTTTCAGAAACAAATGTGATAAAAATGGAATCATTGTATGAAATAAAGCAAGACTTGTTTCTAAAGGCTATAATCAACAAGAGGGAATAGACTATGAAGAAACATATGCTCCTGTAGCTAGACTTGAATCTATCCATATTCTATTAGCCTTCGCAGCATTTTTCAACATCAAACTATTTCAAATGGATGTCAAATGTGCTTTTCTAAATGGTTTTGTTCAAGAATAAGTTTTTGTTGAACAACCACCTAGTTTTCAAGACCCAAAACATCCTGATCATGTTTTTAAACTTACCAAGGCTCTATATGGTCTTAAACAATCCCCTAGAGCATGGTATGATAGACTTACATGATTTCTTTTACAAAACAATTATACAAAAGGTACAGCAGATCCAACCCTTTTTATAAAAATGGAAAACAAAAATGTTTTTATTGTTCAAATCTATGTTGATGACATCATATTTGGATCAACTCAGAAATCCTTAACTGATTCTTTTGCAAATTTAATGAAATCTGAGTTTGCAATGAGTATGATTTGTGTGTTAACATTCTTTTTAGGTTTTCAGATTTCTCAAAAACCAGAAGGAACATATATATCCCAACATAAGTATATTAAGGATTTACTTAAAATGTATGGTTATGACAATACTAAAAGTATTAGCACTCCAATTGGTACCTCAAATACACTCGATCTTGATGAAACTGGGAAACCAGTAGATCAAACAATCTTTAGAGGTATGATAGGATTCTTGTTATACTTGATATCTAGTCGACCAGACTTAATGTTTTTTGTATGCTTATGTGCAAGATATTCATCTAATCCAAAAGAGTCTCATTTAAAATCCGTAAAGAGAATCTTTCGGTATTTAAAAGGCACTATGGATTTAGGTCTTTTTTACTCTTCTGGGAACGATTTTGTTTTAAAGCGTTTTTCAGATGCTGACTTTGGTAGTTGTAGAATGGATAGAAAAAGTACATCTGGAACATGTAATTTCTTAGGAGATTCTTTGGTTTCTTGGTCCTGCAAGAAACAACACTCCGTAGCACTCTCCACTACTGAAGCTGAAAATGTAGCAGCGGGAAGTTGCTGTGCTCAAGTTTTGTGGATGCAACACACACTCACTCACTATGGATTGAGTTTCTCCAAAACTCAAATTCTTTCTCATAATACAAGTGTCATAGCTCTCAATAAGAACCCAGAACATCACTCACGTGTAAAACACATAGATGTTAGTCATCACTTTCTTAGAGATCACACATAAAAATGAGATATTATTTTACAATTTATCAGAACGCAAGAACAACTTCCTGAAATTTTTACAAATCCTTTACCTTCCGATAGATATGAATATATAAAACAGAAGCTAGGAATGATTACATTAAAATAATCATTCATATCTACTTCCTGTTTTACATCTCTCCTAATAGTAAGAAACTCCTCATAGAAAGGGGGAGAAAATTTCTTTCTATGTTTCTCACTTTATTTCATTTTATCTTATGATTTTCATTTTTCCCTTTCTATGAATTTTTTGTTTATCGTATTGACAATTTTAGTTTTCTATTTATCGTATTGACAATTTTGGTTTTCTGTTTATCGTATTGACTTTTCCATCATATTGACCGATGATGGTAATGAATTTATTTTCCATCGTATCGACCGATGATGGTAATGAATTTCTTTTCCATCGTATCAACCGATGATGGTAATCAATTTCTTTTCCATCATATCGACCTATGATGGTAATGAATTTCTTTTACATCGTATCGACCGATGATGGTAATCAATTTCTTTTCCATCGTACTAACCGTTTATGGTAACAAGATTGTTTTCCATCGTATCGTCAGTTCATGGTAACAAGATTGTTTTCCATCATATCGTTAGTTCATGGTAACAAGATTGTTTTCCATCGTATTGTGAGTTCATGGTAACAAGATTGTTTTCCATCATATCGTCAGTTCATGGTAATAAGATTGTTTTCCATCATATCGTCGGTTCATGGTAACAAGACTGTTTTCCATTGTATTGTCAGTTCATGGTAACGAGATTGTTTTCCATCGGCATGTCGTTTGATACTTATATTCTATTTTATTTCAAATGTCTGTATTTTCTTTTGAAATCTACCAAAACCAACAATTACCTTACGTTCCCCAATAGGTATTTTTTTCATTTTTTTTAAAAAAAATTCCTTTGTTTTAATCCTAACCATTGATCTGGTTTTCTCTAATCTTGACCGTAGAAGATCAACAGTCACCCTTTTTCGACCGTAGAAGATCAATGGTCACCCCTTTTTGCCTATAAATAGCCTCCCCCCTCCCCAAACCCACATTGGTTTTTCAGGATTTAGGGCGAAGCTCTTCTCCACCGATTTTAAATCATCATACGATCATTCATCGGCATCATCTTAATGTCTCAATCATCTGCTAACACTCCCGCTGAAATTTCTTCAAAGACTTTTACATAGAAAGACTTTAACAGAGAAAGGTTAATTTTTTGAAACTTCTTTGATTCGTATGATTCCACAATCAGAATAATCATTATCTTTCAAGGATGGGAACATTTGTGTGTTGAAAGACCTGTTTCTCAAGATCCGGTTCTCTTTGATGAAGTTTGTCAGTTTTTTAAAACTATATCATTTGACAAAGAAATGACTATGAATTTTTCTCTGTACGATAGAAAATTGTCTATGTCTGTGAAAAAAGCGGCACATTTTCTGAATTTTTCTGTAGAAGGAGATTATTTCTGTCCATCACACAAACTACCAGAGGAAGTTGGTACGTTTAATTGAGTAAGTGCTGACAAGACTTTGTTTGTTATTAATGAAGAAAAGAGAAAATTGTCTCATCTTTTACCGGAAAATCATTTTGTGACATTATGGATGCAAGGTTTTCTAATCCCAAGGAAAGGGGATTGAGAAACTATGAAAGTTTCTGATATTTTCATGCTTGACTATCTTGTGAATATGAGAAAAGTAAATCTCATGGGGTATGTTTTTGAAACCATAAAGAATGTCAAGACAGGAGGGATTAAGTCCCAAATGATTATGTATCAAACCATCCTTACGAAGTTCATTCTTGAGAGTATGAAATTTTTTAAAATTCCTTTGAAAGGAAACCCCATAGATTTGAAGCCTTCTTGGATTAGAAAAAGTACGATAAAAAGGTTGAATGTTTGTTTTGATCAAAATTCAAAACTTTTTGTCAGAGATGTATAAGCTGAATTGGCTCAGAATCAATCGTCACATATGCCAGACAAAGACATTAAATCTACTGGTGTTACTCAAAAGTCTGATCCGCAAACCAATTCAAAGCCCAAGAAGAAGCTGAGGTATAGTAAGGAGGTTGTAGCAAAATGGAGAAAGGATAAGGAACAAAGAAAGGAATGTGATCTGAAGTTCGGTCTTAACGCTGCTGAGGCTTTTGCAAACAGAGTATGGGTAGAAGAAACTCTTAAGGCTGAAAAGAAAAAGAAAACTGTGTTGAAAAGAAAGGCTCAAGATTTTGATAACTCTAATGTTTTGAAAATGGTTGAGGATGCTAGTGATCAACTAACGGAAGAAGTGCACCAAGAGCCCATCGTACAAAGTATCCCTGAAAAAGGAAAAAAAACAAGTGATGGAAGAGATGGAAGAAGTGGAATAAGAAGGAGATTTTCTTTTATAATTTCTTCAAAGTTCAAAGAAGAGTAATGAGGAATCGGTTCAAAAGCTGAGTGAAGGTGTTCTACAAAATCCTCATACCGATCAAGCAAGATCACCGGACAAAATGTCATCTCAAGAAAAGCAAGGTTCTCAATCCTCTCACACTAATAAAGTTGTTGTCATTAGTGACAGAGTGGAAGAAGAAAGAAAGAAGAACGAAAAAGAAAAAGTAAAATAGCCAATTGTTGACTCAAGAAGATCATATGAAATAGCATCGTACGATGAAGATACTGATTCAGATCAAAAAATCTCACTCAAAAAGAGTGATTACATTGTTCATGTTTTGAGAAGGGTTGAGAAGACCATTCCTTATTTCCCGAGGCTAGAAGGGAAGATTGATTTTATTATTGATAATCAAAAGAAGAAGTTTGGCTTTGTAAAAGAGTTGAGGAAGAATGTTTTGTCAGTTGAAGACGATTTGAAAGTTCTTTCAGAAAGTTCCGTTACCCAAAAGAAGGCTTGAAATAAGATGACCAAGTGGTCGTACAAAATAGAAAGCTCAATCAATGACCATGAAATAGAAATTGAAGATATAAGGAGGTTGTCAAATGAGCTTGCAATTGCTTTCAATAAGCTTGACAGAGAAATGGTTGAAAGGCTGAATCATTTGTCTTCTCAACGAACCGATGTTCCTTCAGTGAAAGATTTTCAAGAGAGAATGAATGCTTTCCAATCTGAATTATCAAAGGTTTCATCTTTCAAGGATGAAATGGTCTTGTTGAAGGATCAAAATTCTGTGTTATACAAAGATAACAAGAATATGCAAGACATAATTGATACACTTGAAGAAGTAATCAGAGTCCACGAGGAGACTATCAGAAATCAAGATCAGATTTTTGCGGACCAACAAGAGCTTCTCAGAATTCAGGGTGACTCAAATTCTAATGACAAGAAGGAGATCAAGAAGATGATTGTTGTTCTTCCCAAGCTTATAAATAAGGAGAAGAAAGAGAAAACAAATAATTGTTGTATTTGTTTTCCTTTGGAACATGTCTTTGTTTTGTAATGATTGTTATTTCATGTTTTTTTTCTATTGTCTTGTATTGCTTTACTAACTCCTTCAGACAATTCAAGATTACTCCTTTTTTTTGTAAATCACAAATGGGGATAATGTTTACAAAGGGGGAGAATATTTTATAAAGGGGGAGAATGCTTTACAACACTCTTAAGGAAAATCTACAAATACAATCCTTAGGAACGACCATACCTAAGGGGGAGTTAGTTATATTCAATTTCTTATTCAGAAGAGTTTCCAATAACTCAGGATGAGATAAGTATTTCTTATTATATTTAATTTTTGTGTTGTGATTTCCAAAAAGGGGGAGATTGTTGAGTCAAAAGTTCTATTTCGACTTCTATTCTTTTTTTTGGAAATAACAATTGTTTTTTAATCGTATCGTACTGACCCTGTCAATCGTATCGTATTGACTCTGTAAATCATATCGTACTGACCTAGTCAAACGTATCGTACTGACCCCGTCAAACGTATCGTACTGACTCTATCAAACGTATCGTACTGACTCTGTCAATCGTAACGTACTGACCCAGTCAATTGTATCGTACTAACTCTGCTATTCATACTTTCATTACTCGTTCTGGTACTTAGTCAAAAACACTTGTTTCATATGAATTGTACCATTACTTATCATTGACATATATCATGTTCTATCTAATACGATGTCGTTGAGTTAGTTACAAACTAATAAAAACGATGTCGTGCTTTCTATTTCAATACGACTGTTATGATGCCAGGTGTTTAAGTCCCTCCGAGTTTTTCAGAGAAATATGACCGTTGGAGGAGTTATGACCGTTGGAACCCGATGCCTATAAATAGGAGGTCATTTGAAGCTGAAAGATAAGAATGATGAATGAATGAAGAGACTTCGTGAACTATCAAGATTCTAGAGAGAGACTCTGTGACTTCTCTCATCTGCCTTGTGCGTCCGATCAACGTATCGAGGGCTTTCAAGTGATTGAAAGACAGAGGTGCCGATTACCTATAAAATCGAGGGCTGCCGGGGATAGGCAGACAGACGTGCCGATCATCGTATCGAGGTCTGCCGGGGATAGGCAGACAGACGTGCCGATCATCGTATCGAGGGCTCACCAAGGTGTTGGTGGGACAGACCTATTATCCTAGGTGAAAGGATAACCCTTCTCTTTGGGTTAAATGAATTGTAATACTTTTACATTTCCGCTGTTACTTGTATTAGAAATGAATTTGTATTATTTCCTATCTTCTTTACATATTCAATTGTAATTGTTTCAATTACAATCATTCTATTACATTTTGTATTGTTTGATTCTATATGCTTTAAGGTAGAATCATTCATCTTTGTATTACTCTGATCATTGTGTTCATCTTGAATACAATTGATTTACATTACATTAGTATTAAAATACATCATAACTTTTTATATTCAATAAAATTGTGGGTGATTGTATTTGTATTAGTTTTAGATCATTTAAAATAATATCTTAGTTTCTATAACTGAAAAGTTTTTAAAACTACGATTCACCCCCCTCTTGTATTGTTCCATCTAATAAACATATATATCTACATATTTGATCCAACAAGAAGTGGAATAAATTAATTAAAATTTATTCACATAGATTAGACAATAATTTGTATTTTTAAATTAAAAACATTAACAAGATTGTGATGTTTTCATATCAAATTTCATAGTAAAATTGATTACAATGACCGAAATTGGTTTAATATTCATTAATATGATGTAATTATTCCTTAAAACTAATAAATAATATAATATTTCCTTATAAATAAATTAGATGATTTTTTTCAATTAAAATTCATAATTTTTTCACTATTCATAAAAAATGGAACTTCACAAAAAAATACTAACATTTCAATAATATAACTATTAAATTCGCATTTAATTTTTTATATTTATTCTAAAATATAATATTTATAAATTTTCTAAATATTTTAATGAAAATTGTTTCTCCATTAAAATGCAGTAAATTTTTTTTTATAAAAATATATGTTTTTAAGTGTAATTTTTTGTTTGTTCTTATATTTTTTGTATATAATATATTGGATAAATGTACAAAATATTTTCCGGAATAAATAATATATATATATATATATATATTAAATAAATATCAATCAATAATGGTAATTAATTTAATTTATTATTATAAAAAACTCTGTGAGAAGAAAAAATGTTTTCTATAAAAACCATCTCTTTATATTCATTCTGTTTTTATATTTATTTCTAATTAACTGTTAACATGTGAAATTACTTCATATTTTTTTGAACCATATATTTTCATAAGTTAGATAATTTTATTAATTAATGTTAACTTAATTTCAAGGTTATATATTATTATAATAAATAATAATATTTAGTAAATATATTATTGTTTTGTAAAACTCTATATTGTGTATAGTGTATGATATCAAAGAAATTATCACTTGTGTGTAATGTAATCTACCTTGGTATCACCAGAATTTAATGATATAAAATATATTTAATTTATTTAAAACTCTAAATATATTGTAAATTATTGGGATATTATATTCCTTTATATCCTTCATTTTGTGTGTTATACATGCTAGGAAATAAAATGTTTATACTTTTGATTTTCAGGGTGTTGCATTCTCACCTGATTAAATAAATTACGTCATCACATTTTAAACAATTCATTTTTAATAAATTGATTGATATTTCCTATGTTTAAATCCCACACCTTGAGAAGGGTTTTTAAAACATCCCCTATAAAATAGAGAATGGGATTTATAGTGGTCACATAAACTAACATATTACCAGGTACCTATATAAGATAACATTAGGGGATGGTATAAATGCATACAAGGAGGGGGAAAAATATTTATAGAGATTTATTGATGTTATCAATAACAAAATAGTGAATGATCAATGTAAATTTAGGGACACCGAGCTATAAATCATTTACTATTTAGAATACCATCATTTCAATAAAATTTAAGGTATTAGGGATGAAATTGATAACCTTTTCCATATGTTGAGAAATTCATTTAATTATATATATTAGAATAATATTTAATTAATTGATAGTTGTTAATTTCATGTGACATATTTGATCATTTTTTATCCTTCTATCAAATTATAATTGATCTCTTATATCAATAAATGGATATCTAAAAATTAACTTTAATCCTTGAGGCACTAAAATGTATTATAAATAGATCGTAATGCCAATAAAAATAGTGAAAAGTGTTTACATTTGTCTAAAACTTTTCTCTAAAGTCAATATGGTTGGAAAATTAATCTCAAAACTAAAAAAAGATAAATTTTTCAATCAAAAGTATTTTTTATTTTTCATATAATTAAATAAAAACAATTCCATATAGACATGACATTATGTAGGTCAATGCTTGTCTAAAAAACCATACCGCCCTTCGGTCGACATGTCAAATCTCATGGCCTTTCCAGATTTGATTGGTTTTCATCAAACATAGAGGATTTTCTTTTCTAAACCCATATTAATAAAATTCCTATAATTTTTTGAAATATATTATATAGATTATTTAATTAAGTTTAATAACCAAATATCATTTTAACTAAGGACTTCAATACTACCCCAATACATGAATACAAAATTATTTTATTTTAATTAGGTCCTTCCACTGTCTAATGGTTAACAAAGGTCGTTAATTTTCATTATCTATCAAATTCATTAAAAAAATTTTGTAATGAAAATTTAAAAATTTCTAAAGAATATCCAACCGAGAGAGTCGAAATAGGTGCACAATAGGGTCTCTTATTGTGTAACATGTTTTTTTTATTCAGGACCAACCCCCCTTGTTAGAGTTTTTTCACTTGTGTAAATCTGTGTTATAATCATTCCCATTTATAGTATCCATATGGGGATATATTTCTGATAATACCCACATAATATATAATTTATAAAAATTTCATTATGGTCAACTATATTTGTTACCTCAAACTCTACACTAAATCCATGTTATCTGATATATGTTTTCTGTAATATTTTTTTGAAGCTTTCTACTAGACTTCTTATGATATGAATATTATTGAACTTACCTAGGAATACTATATCCATTGTGTAATACTATTGCCTAATCATGATTGAAATGAATCAAATCTAGAAGGACTAAAGAGTTCAAAAGTCTGGGTAAGCCAGAAACATACATGAGTCTTCTATTATCAATCAATATAATAATTACGATATAATATTTTTTATTTCATGAATATCATTTTTCATCTAACATATCCCATCATATGTTTCGTAGAACAATTCATATATTTTTTGGGATGGAAGTATAATATTGGTGAGCTAGAATTCTTAGTAAGGTAAAATTATAGTGGAAACAATAATTAATCAATGAGAATAGTCAATATGGAAAGGTAAAAATTTAATACTCATTTCATGTAATCGGAAAAATGAGAAAGCAGTGAGTAAACACTATGAAAAGGTAAATAAATGAAAACACATGGTATTAAAATAAACAGATAAGGTGAAATAAATTTAGAATTGTCTGAAAATGAATCTCATTCCATTAAATAAATGAACTATGAATGATATACATCCATAGATATATCGAAATAAAAACTCATAGATAAATTATTATCAAATTTAAATATAGAAATGGATAATTATTGTATGATATGTCATGGGAAACTGAAAACATATACAATCAAGACCACTAAAGAGACAATTTAAAAATAAATGTACTAACCAAAATAAATTTAGAAACTAACTGTTCTCTTAATAAACAATTGATGCATCATTAGGATATATAATGTTTGGGCCCAGACTGACATTTCTAGTCCAAATCATTCCTTATATCAAATAATAAAAATAAATAATATGACAAATCAAATATGAAAATATAAATGAAGAGATGTATTTATCAGTATTTTCCCAAATAAACAGCTAACAATCTAAAGCAAACACCATTTGAAAAATGTTATATGGTTCGAGAAATAATCATCTCAACAAAAAATGATGTGGATAATTTGGGTAAATGAAATTTTAAATGTTCATAGGAAATTAAGTATTTCAATGAGACTAAATCAACTCATAGAAGTAAATTTCATTACAATAAATGTTCAAAACCATCATAAACCCGCCATAGGGACAATAAGGGTAGTATCAATACATCGTATCTGGACTAGAGTATAAAAAGAGTCTTTTCATTCATGAATAGAAATACTATATAATGATATATTAAAACAATTCTTGACGAATATATCCTTTTTAAACCTTTTGAAAATTTTCTTCCATTAAAATAACTTTGGATAAGATTTTCCTTAAAAATTAACCATTTAATAATGAAAAGTAACCTCCAAAAAAATTACAGTGTGTAAATCCATAAATGAGGTATTCTCTAAAAAAGAAAATTATATTTTCATAATAAAAAGTTTAGAAAAATTCCATGTTCAGAAAGAGACAATAAGATTCCATTAAAATATGGGAAAACTCAAAAATAGAAGATATTTATCTAATAAATTATGTTTGAATTTTTATTTTTTTAACATATTTTTATAAAATAAGGTTTGTGGTAAAAAAAACTGCTAGTTAAACTAAAGAGAGAATAAAGTCGGGTTTTCTTAAAAAAAATCTAAAACATTTTCAGCACCAAATACATGGAATATGATACTAATTAATTAAAAATATCATGAATAACAGGATTAAAAATTGGTTCTTATAAATAAATAAAAATAACTCCCTCTGAGAGAAATTAAGAATTATGAATCATGAATAAAATGAGATTCTAAATTTAACCCTCGAAAACATTATAATCTTGGTTGAAAATCAAACAATTATTATATTGTTTATATCGACTATATATAATCACATAGAATCTTAATGTAATCAAAATATAATAGATGTTATTATAGACATAGAATATTAATGAAAATAATGAATTAGTAAAACCTATTCAATGGAAATTAGGTTATGAAATTCTATTCCACTTAGTAACTTTTAACTATAATCACCTGAGATTAAATATTTCAAATTGTAAAATAAAATATCATGAAGAATGAATAAATAACATTATTATTGGGAAATGTGTAAGAATTCACAACATTTATATGAAATTTGATTCAAAAAAATTAAGTTATTATATAAAGATAATCTTAAAATCCTGCAAAGGATGTGAGATTTGAGAAATAATCATTAAAATCCTTTTAGAGGGAAAAATATATAGTACTTCCAATATGTAGAATATAACATTGAAACATTTGAATTATAATATCCATGAATAAATCAAGTTATAAGAATATAATAATATAATGAGAATAAAGAGATTCATGATATAACATGTAAAAGGGTAGTATGTACACATTGTTAATGAATCTAGGTGCATAACAACTAATAAGTCTCAATTTAATTTAAATTGAGATTAAAAATGTTACCATTTATTTTCTTATCGGTGAACATCTAGTAATTTACAATATAATTGGATTAATAATTTTATTTAATTATACCCGAACTATAACAACCCAATGTTATCATATATAGATCGTAGATCACATTTAAATATTTCTTAACACATTAAAAAAATTGTTTCCCAAAGACCATATTTTTACAGTTCCTTTGAAGGAACAGAAAAATAAACACTAATAGACAAATGAGTTACATTATCCACCACTACATTTATTAAGAATAGAACCCTTCGTTGGCACGTAAAAGATAAAACATATATTTACAACCTTGGGACGGAAATTTAAAATGAGGTGAGCTCATATGCTTAGTAATGGTGAAAAAGGGAGACAAATAAAAATAAAAATGAATAAAGGGATAATATAACATCATCATAACAATATAATAGTATACTCTGAATATCATCTGATAAAAAACATGAATCATGGAATAAATAATTCCAACTCATATGACGTGACTAATAAGGAAATAAAAAACAAAATCTATGAAATCACATCTTTGAAATAATACATAGAATGACTTGAATACATATATAAATAGAAAATATTATTTCAAGGGTATGTATCAAGGACTTTATATCATTTTATTTATGGTAGTCAACCAATATAAGTTCTTGTCTTCAAGTTTGGGCTATAACTCGTGTACTCTCATAAATTGATACATGGTATACAACCCATCGTCCATCTTATTTTTGGTCTTGAATTACAACCCGTGTAACATCTTACTTTCATGAATGGGCTACAACATATGTAATAATCAATATTCAGTATTGGTATACAAACCATCTAAATTTTTTAAGGCATGGGCTAAATCTTTTTTTCCCTATTACATTCATTTTCTTGATATATCCATTGTACCCTCTTACTTTCAGGATTAGGCTACAGCCCACATACATTCATGTTTTCAAGAATGGGTTACAAACCTTTTACCCATTAATCATATATACTACATACCACTACCGAATTTATTTGATAGAGATATACTACCCAACCATGTAATAAAAATAATAATACACACATGTGTCACAAGATAACAAAACATTCATCAATTCATGTCACATAAAATATGATGGGTTTAATAATTATAAAATCATAACCCGTGAAATTAAATGGGTATCAATAACATTTAATCACATAATAATCTATGGAAAATAGATAGGTTTCTAAATATTTTAATTAATTCAAAACATAAACTATTCAAGATAGAATATACATGGAAACATAGAAAGAATGCTTATAAAATTTGAGATCCTTTTACTTTGAAAACCTATATAATAAGCATGTAATATATTTTCAAGGATTTTCCACCAACAAATATAGTATAATATTCAAAGCATCTAAAATTATTTTAAAAAAAATTAAACCTTTTTATAAAACATTGTTTTTAGGAATATATTTTTTTACCGAATAGATAGGTGAAGTCAAACTGTCTTAAAAGTCACTTTCTTGATCATATATTTTAGAAAATAGGTAAAATATTTTAAAATTACATGGATATGACATTAATAGCCATATTTTAAAAAATAATATGATATTAGGTGAGAAATTGGTTATATAATTTCATCAATGGGAGCATAATCTTAATAAACCACAACATATGTTGAGATTCCAGCTATAAACTATTACAAATTTGGTAACATTAAATTATAGAAAAATAGATATATATAAATTAATTTTTCTTAACATTCCCTGAAAATTTATATTTTGGATCCAACATGTCAATTTAAGAATATACTTCTCATGAAAAAATATAGGTCCATAACATGGAATGTGTCTAATGAATGAACGTTGAGACAAAATCAATTTATCGATTTGGTAACTTTTGTGACATAGACCTCATAGAAGAATGCTAATAAAATTGATTATTAAATATTTCTCAATTTATTTATAATAATAAAATAATACATACTTGGGAATTATAGACACGAACAAATCTATTTTGTGGTTAATAAAGCATGTGTCTCAAAGAAATAAAATGTGAGATGTAATTCCATTACCTTGTGTCTTGAATCTCTTTGTACTCACAAAAGCCTTCTGTCTGATAAATATTATTTTATTATACATCTCTTAAAGAATAATATTATTGTATATAATACAATATATTTTTTGAATATGACTTTATATTATCCACTTGTTTTAAATTATATGTTAAGGATTCACTTCAGGGTATATCTTCAATTCTCTTCACATGTATCCTAATTTGTTATATCATTGATCCTATACTTATATCATGATATTAGAATTTAAACCATGATTTAAATATCATTAATATTTAGTAAAATTTTCTTATTAAAATATATATTATATAGATGTAGGGAATGGAATACATTTTCAATGGAGACTGTAGGTCGTATGTAGTCCTGAACAATACTACTGTTTTATTGACATATTGAATGAATTAAATTAAATGAAATATATGTATATTTATATATGTATATATTATCATTAATGTAGAAATTTTATTTCATTATTTTATAATATTGGGTCACTAAACATATCCTCAATAAATCCAATGTAGTATGTGAATGAATCATATCGCTTAGAGGGGGTGGTAGTCCACCCTTCCTCAAATGAAATTATCATATTTACACAGGGAGAAATGCAGAATGGTATATACTAAATAAAATCTATGGAAGAATAATGATATTATAAGTTTAATACATATCATATATAAATATATTTTTTTCCATGAATTCCACTACGAGATGAAGTAATGGAAGAAATGAACAATCCCAGTTTATTGAGGTGGTAGTTTGCTATACACGAAAATATTATATGCATTACCCATTAGATGGATGTTTGTGAAAGTGTAAGTGGGAACCTTAGAAAACTTTTTTTTAACATATTGATTATACAATTATTTTATACAATAAATCAATAATATTTTTTAGGGAGTGCAGAATGGAACTAAAATAATGGATCTTTAGGGAGGGTGATACCTCTTAATAAGGTGTGTACTTTTGGTTTTTACAAAATGGATTACATATAAGTACTTATGACAATATTCATGATTCTAGAAATAAGGGAAGGGTTTTGGATGTTTTTGGGTATATATGGTCCTATCCTAAGTGGGTTGAGAGGTGTGAGTAAGTTGGTGAGTTGGTGGCATCTTATAAGGAAGGGAGATAATTCACTTTGTATTTTTAAAATCATGTTAGTTGTACCCACATTTTTCCTAAAAAAATTAATAACTAACTTAAATATTTTATAATGGATGTTTTTTAGCCGATATACTTCCATTCAATGGGTTTTGGACTAGTGGATAGGTCATTTGGCTGCAATTTATTACGGTTTCTCCACTATTAGGATTAATTTTACCTTAATAACTCTAATTAATTTTAATTCCATTAACTAATATTTTTGGTAAAAATACTATTTGAAGATGATTCAAAGACCAAAATTGGATTAATTAAGATAAATTCAATCTCATTATAATTTAATAAAAATTAAAATATAATTTACCCTTATCATTATTTTATATGAAAAACTTTAATTAAAACAAAATTATTTATTTTTTAACCAATTAATAAAATAAATCATTACAGAAAAATACCAATAAATTACACAAACCTAATTTTTATGTTTCTATCTAAGATAAAAGGCTTATTTTGACATATAAAATCAATAAATGTTCCAAAATTTATATTTTAAATATGTTCACCACTAAAAAGTGGTAGAAATGACTTATTAAGAAATATAGTATTTTATGCATAAAATTGGGTTTATGTTTATATTAAACATATCAAATATATTGGATCAATATAAAAAATATCTGATTGAATATATAATATTTTCATCGGGTTGATTTCACTCAGTAATTTTAATTAATTTAATTTATTAGTATAACATCTATTTGTGGGTGTAATAATATTTTCCTATTTATTCAATGAGTTTTCATAATCATTTATAATAAACTATAAATAGTGTATAAATTTTTTATACCATATATTATCATGAGTTTGTAAACCATTTTCATTAGTACTATTTTAACATGTTGGTTATATTAAATAATATAAATTTATTTGATAAAACTCATTCATGAGTTTTATATATACCAATAAAGAGATTCAATATTTTGTGTAATTAAATATAACATTGGTGAGTCGTACAGGGAAAGATAAAATTTATGTTTTGTGTAGTGCACAATTAAATTTGTTTTACACAATTACAAAATATTTCTTTAATTTATAGTAAACTACTTTTAGTATTAAGTGAATTGAAAAATATCCATAAAGTGAAATTAATACAAAAAAGTATTACACAAAATCTTATGGTGTTATGTTATACACCTCTTAAATTATTTTTTCCCTATGATTTCATATGGGATATCAAAGGATTTCCACTTTAATGGTCTTTTCATAGAAACACACATCATAAAAATGAATCCTAAAAATTCCATTAAAAAAGAAATTTTTGATTGATAACGGTTACCTTAAATAAAATATAAGAAGGATTCCACATAGGAGACCATATGTCTCTTTTGAAAACATGGACTTAGAGGAAATGTCAAATTATTCAAAGGGATTGATTAAGGTCATCAATCCAAATAACGTTCATGGTCAAAAAAGGATCAGGGACCCAGATTCATATGTTTATGATGATTTAAAGGGATACCAATTTATCAAAATTTAGGGTATTAGGACACTATTCTTTTTTTCATATTTTTAATAACGTTGACTGATTTTTTTATTAACCATAAAAAAATTGAAATTTACATACTTTATATTTTTCTCTAAACCAAATTTAATTATTTGGTTAGTATTTTTCAGTATCTAATTCATACACTAACTAAAGAAATGGATGTTATAAAATTAACTTCTATGCATGAAGTAACAATGATAACATTTTAAAGATCTTAAAGTCCATAAAAGAATGGATTGTATATCTATTTTTATCAAAAAATTATTAAAAACAATATGATTAATATATGATTATATAAACATAAATAAGTGACTCTATGGGTCTATCATTAATATTTATTACCCTAAAAAAATTATGCAGTAACAAGACTATCATGTATGCCAGTGGTATGTGTGAAAATATTAACTTCCTTTGGTCATGGGTTCCAGACCATCAACCATGCAAGACTTGATTGGTTACCACCTGAAATACATGATTTCCTATTCTAAGACCACACTAATATAATATCCCAAACATAATTTAAATCATTGAAATAAGGATAGTCACTAAATAGTCTTTTATCAATGTTTTTCAATAGATTCATAATACATAAATTCCTCCTCACATGTTTAACATAAACAAATATGAATTGTTAACCATATAACCATTCTAAAGGATGAAAATAAAAAATAGTAGAATGATGGTTATGAAATCAGTTTATTGTCGATCCCTCATATATCAAAATATATCTACTACTTGTCACATTCGAGACATGTGAATACCATCCTCATCAATCCTCCATAGAAACTGTAAAAATATTAATTACCATAAATAAATTTATAAAACATCCTAATTACTTATTCCAAATATTATTGGATATATTACATTTTTATAAGAATTTTCTTATATCATCCATAATAAAATATATTACTTTTTCAACAAATCATTTACCAATTATATGTTAATCAATACCATCCTACATATCCTGGTCCAAAATTCATTATGCTGACATCATGATATAATTAAGGAATACATTATCTTAATGAAAATATTAATTTTCAAGGAAATAAAATATTTACCTCAAATGTTCCATTCAATATATCCTTCTCAATCCATAATGAAAAAAATATACTTAAAATTATTATATATTTAATTTTTCATATAAAAAATTTATTTTAATTACAAATCATAAGTAATAATTCCTCCAAAATTCTTCATAAACCACTAATAACGATTCATTAACAAATTCATTTATATCTCTTCACAGGAATATGAATGATTAACCATGAATTAAGTTTACTCAACCTAAATTTAATCATTCCTTTTGTGATTACTGTTAAACATTATGAAAGAACATCATATACCTTTCACATGTCATTTTTAGTCACTTTATCATATAATGTATAACCAACACTCATAACACCTTTTTAATTTTCATTATGAGTTTTCCCCTTGGGAAATTAATTTATATAATTTTTAGAATTTCCACTTCTGAAACATTAAATGTTAACCATGTTCTATATAGTCCCCTCTATTGTCTAAATCTAGGAATCTTGGGGGAGAAACATATGTCATAGAAGAAAACCACAAAATAATGAAAAACTACTTATACTATGTCTAAATCATGAAACAAACCTTTTAATCAATTACACCATAGTTTTATCATGTGTTATACACAATGATGTCATATTAAAATCAATCATATGGATTATGAAGTGTTTTTGTACTTCCAAAGCATATCCCGTTAGAGTGGGAAACACGGTGTGCACCAAGGCCTTTTTTCATGTACCTAATTACCTCGATTCCATCACAAGACATCTATTCAAGGTTTTTATCCCATGGTACATATGTTCTAAACCCACATCAACAATTAGTATCCACATATGGATTTATTTCTAGGAAACTACTCACGCCATCCTTTACCAGAATTTGTGAATATTTCGAAAAATCTCACTTATAATATTACATATCCGTAGAGAAATATCAATATATACCATTTGAAATATTCATATAGATCTCACTTAAGAGTTCTCATCCTAGTTTCAAAAAGGGATAATGCACCTTTTCTCTGATACCAATAATAACGACCTTATTTTAACATACATATACATTACATAACTTTTTTCAAAAACATTAAATATTACAAAAAGTATATTCCAAAAGGCTATAATAGTTTAGTCCATTCGAAAACATGGAAACATAAACAAGGGTATATAAACAAGCTATATTATCTCCCATTGGGGTCTTCTCGACAAGAACCATTATCAAAACATAAGACATATGTTCATAACCTGGGTAGGGAAGCAGAAAATGGGATGATCCCTGATGCTCAGTAGGGGAAAACAAGGGAGTCATGTAAGCCTGAAAATGAATATTGTGTTATGATAATTTGATCAAAACGTTATAATATTTTACCCTAAATATCATAACATCCGAAACATGAATCATGGAATAATTTTTAGTAGTTCATAATAGTTGAATCATAAAGAAATAAATCACATAATACATGGAATAATATCATAGAAATAAGACATATAATTTTTGGCATACATATAATAATATAAAATCATATGTCATGGATACATACTAATACCTTCAAAACATTTTTGTCTTGGGATACAACCCATGTAACATATTTTTTGTGGAGTGGGATATAATATTTTTACCCTATTACATTTATTATTAGGATACAACCCATGTACCTTCTTGTTTTTTGGATTTGGATAGAACCCAAGAACCAAATTACATTCAGGCATGGGTTATAACTCTTTTACCTTATTCTTTTAAATATTGGAAAACAACTGATGTACCTTATAGTTTTAAATATGTGGCTATAAACATTGTACCCTCTTACTTTCAGTGTTGTGAAACAACCCATATACACTCTTATATTAATTCATGGGATATGACCCATGTGCCTACTAGTTTTCGTGATGGGGTAAAACTCCTGTACCCATTAAGTTAATAGAAAACTTTTCATCACCCAATGCATTGGATGGAGTTATATGTCCCACTCCTCATATAATGAAATATGGATATATGTTCCACAAGGTATCAAAAATTTCGTCATATCATGAACAATGAAAATTGATAGGTTTTATAAATAGCAAATCCTATCCCATGAAATGAAGTGGGAATCAATAAAATATCATCACATCCTATAATATAAAAAATTCATAGGTATATTAATAATTTCATGAATGAATATATTGTGAAAAGAAACATGTTTCAAATGCCTACCAACCATGGAAGAGTAACAGGTGTCATAAGTATCATTACATCAAAACATAAACCATTAATAAAATAATAACAATAGAATCATTGGATATTTTCCAAAAAGGGAATGAGTAACATCAACAGATGAAATAATAGATATAAAATAATTTTTAAACATTTATTGAGGATATGTTAATTCTTTTTTCTGAAATTGTCTTCAAAACAAAAAACCATTTGAAACATATGTTTTAAATTAAATAATTTGAAAACATAGAAATAAATATTGAAATAATTTTAAGAAACTTTTCTGTTAAAATACAATAAATAAAGCTTGAAAACATTTTGAAAAAATTTTCATTCAAAAATAATAGAATAATATTCAAAAAAAAATTAGAAAAATTAAGTTTGAAGACACATTTTAAACTATTAAATAAATTTTGAAAATAATTTAACAAAATTTTCTTTGAAAATATTTTAAAAACATAAAAATAAGGCTTTAAATCATTGAAATCAATTTGATTGAAGATAATTTTTTATTGATTAGAAATGAAAATTTTCAAATAATTTAAAACACAATATAATCAAATTATTTTTAAAACATATTTAGAAAACAAAGATTTAATGAAATCCATATTTCTGAGAAAAGATAGAGGTAACATCACACTTCAATAAAAAAATTATGGTTCATTTTATTTACCAAATATTGAACAAATTAGGTCATGAATTTCATATAACATGAATTAAAATAGGAAAATAAACATCATGATATCTTTTTAATAAAATGGATAATAATATTTCATCAATGGGTGCATAATAACAATCAATCTGGATAAATGGTGATGTTGTAGCTGTAAAAAATTACCAGTAAACTAATGTAGATTTATATAAAATGTACAGAATTTCATTAAATAAAAATTATAATATAATTAAAATAATTATATTTAGGATATAACATGTCAAAGGAAGAATATACACCTCATTGAAAAATATTGGTTCATAACATAATATGTGTCTCAAAAAATAAAATTCAGATAAAATCACATTATGGGTTTCGTAACTTTTTAAACATATATCCCATGAAAGAAATATTATAAAATTTATTTTTAAATACCCATAAATTTAATTATATGAATATTATAATAAATATTTCGGCTGTATATACACCATAAAAAAGAATGGGTGGTGAATAAGTTATGTATCTTAGAAAAATAAAATGTGAGATGAAATTTCATAACGTTTTTTATTGACTCTCTTTGTACATATACAAGATTACATTATAATAATTTTTTTTATTATAAATCATTTAAAAAATATTATATTATATATATAATACCATACATGGTTTGGCTATTACTTTTTATTACTTTCTTGTTAACAAATCTTTGTTAATGTTTTACTTCGGGTAGTATCTCCAGTGTTCTTTTCACGTGTCTTATTTTTTAATATCTCTGATACATATACATATATAATGATTTATAGAATCTATAAAATAATATTAATATCATTAATATTTATTATACTTTTGTTTTAAAAATATATTGAATATATAATTATGAATTGGAGGGAACCATGCATGGAGACATTCAGGCATACATATACAAGAATTTTTCTTTCATTTTGTCGATGCAATGAATGAATGAAATTAAAAGAAATAAATGTAAATTTGTATATGTTTATAATATAATAAAATTATAATTAAAATGTCATATATATCATATATTTTCACTATAAATATCATTAATACATTCAATGTAGTGTATAAATGAATCATAATACTTTAAAGGGTGCGTATTCCACACTTCCTCAAAAGAAATTATCATATTTACACAAGATGGAAAGAACAAGGTTATTTTATAAATAAAAATAAAATAAGTAAGAGGTCATTAGAAATATAATAAATATAATTTATAAATAGAGTTTCTATGAAAATTTCAACCATCAGAGGTATTAATAGAAAATGAACAATCATCATTTCAGGAAGTGGTGGTTCATATTACACGTAAACAATATGTTCATTTCCCATTAGATGAAGTGTGTCTATGTGTAGATTGAAAAATTATAATAAAAATTAATATTATATTTAGGATAATGGTTGTATATAAAATCAAATAATTATAAGTTTTTAGGGAGTGGATAATGGAAATAAAAGAAAGGATTATGAGGGAAGGTGTTACCTCATAAACAGATAACACCTTTTTGATTGCATCAAAGAGATTCCTTGGATGTATTTATGTCCAATGGAATGAATAATGGATAATTTTATGGTTTTCTAGAATTCTATTTAGTAGATCATGGTTGATGCAATGTTTTTTGATAGTTGTGAGGAAGTGTGAGAGGTGGTGACCTTTTATGTAAGAAACATGAATCGCTTGGTATTTTGGAAAATACGTTAGGTGTACCCAAGTTCTATCCTAAAAAAACTCATAAAAAACTATCTAAAATATAAAATTTATAGTTTATGGACGAAATCATTCCATACAATGGTTGATTGAAAATTTTATAGGTCCTTTGGGATTTTAAGATTATGGATTATTCCATTGTTAATTTTATGTTTACCTTAATCATTATAATTAATTTTTACTCTAATCATTAATATTTGTTTCCCAAAAATTGTGTTGAAATTATTATAAATAATCTGATATTTTGATTATAAATATAGAATCAATTTATTTATTTCCAATAACAACAATTTAAGGAAATAACATAAATTTAATCAAGCTGATGGGACGACACATCATGTTTTTAATATAAAAAAATCCAACATTTTTATGTTTATATGGTCAATTTCAAAGTTAAATTTATTAAAATGACCTAAATTTTATTATTTGAAAAAAGAATAATTTATTTTTATTTAAAAAAAATTAAAATTTAATTTAACCTTATATAAAATTCTGATGGGAAATCATTAATAATCTAAGATTATGTATTTTTTTCACTATTCATTAAATCGAAACCTTATAAGAAAATACCAAAAAATTCCCCTAAAATAATTTCTATGTTTCTAATTAAAATATAATGTTTATATTTACATATATAACAATTAATGTTCTTAAATTAGTATTTAAAATAGGTTCCCTTTTAAAAGTCAGTAAAAATGCCTTAACAAGGAATATAATGTTTTATGCAGAAAATGTGTGTATTTTTATCATATGCCTATGAGGTTTATTAAAAAAATATAAAAAATATTTTATTTAATATAATATATATATTTTTATATATAATTAATACCACTAACTAATATTAATAAATTTAATCAGTTAAGATAAAATAACAATATGGTTATAATAATATTTTATTTTATATTCAATCGGTTTTCCAATTAATTTAAAAATAATTAACAACAATAAATTGATATTATATTATTTAGACCATTTATTTTCATAATTTGGTTAACCATTTTAATATATACTAGTTTATCATCTAGGTCATATTATATAATTTTAATTATTCAGTCAAACTTGGTTTAATGGGTTACATAATCCATTGTCGAAAGGAATTGTTGTGTGTAATAAAAGCTAAGCTCGATATTCTATAGAGATAAAGATACAATTTATGTTACATATAGTGCACTGTTAACTTGTTTTTTTGAAAACCAAACATAGTGAATTAATATAAATTAAACTATTTTTAATGTTGCATGAAATGAAAAAGATCTAAATGATAAAATAAATTCAAAAAACATATTCGAAAAAATCAGTTATTTTTAAAAGAACCATACACATATTTATAATATCTTATCATATCATCTTATAATATCACATTAGCCCTTTCTTAATAATTATACATTATTTTAACTATTACAAGTGTTAATTTCCTATTTTATCAATTATATTTTAACTTTTTTGTTATCTTTCTATCATGGTTTCATTATATCCATAATTTTAACCAAGAAGTAAATATATATTTATTATATAATTATTTAGAATAATCCACTATATTTGGAGATAAGAAATAGAGTTCACCATTCATAGAGATGGTAGGTTGTACGTACGCATGAACACTACTTTCATTACAACACTATATTAAAATAATTATGAGTAAATGATAAAAAGTATATTATAATTCTAGATTCATATTTATGTCATATATTTGACATATTTTTAGTTAATCCATCATTTAAACATTCCATTTTTATGTGAACGAGCCACATCACATTGAGTGGTGGTAGTACACACCTCTACAAATGATGATATCATATTTACAGAAAATGGAAAGAATGAATGATTTTTTATAGAATAACTACACAATAATAAATAAATTTTAAATATTATATATAAGTATATCTGAAATTATAATTCCAAAACATGATAGGTGGTCCATGAAAAATGAACGACATCGTTCTGTATGGTTGTAATTCACCATACACATAATCATTATGTTTGTTAACCATTAGATTGTCGTGTGTGTGTGTAATATTTTGTAAAAAATCATTAAAACACACATATATATATATATATTTAGGATACTAGGGTTATTACATAATCATGTAATAAGGATAATTGAAGGACTGTAGAAACAAATCATACAAATTGTTTGAGGAAGGATGTCATATAATATCCAGTTAAATCCATTTAGATTGAACCAAAGGTCTTTCATTGAAGAATTAAGGCATAGGGGAATGATTCTGGGATTATGGTTTGTATTTTTAGCATTTATTGTTTATATCATGGTCTATCCAAGGATTATTGAGAGGTTTTAGGATGGTGGACGATTTACTAAATATATATAGTAGAGGAGGTGTGGAACTCTTATAAATTTTTTAAAATGGAATTCCACCTAGGTTAATCCCATTGAATGTGGCTCTAATAATAGAAACAAAATTAGACCCATTGAATTTTAGGGTATAAATATTAACTTTTAATTGATTTAAAAATTATTATAGGTTATTTTGGCCCTTTAAAATATGTTTTAGTCTCTTGTAAAGCTTAATATCACCATAATTATTGTAATTTTATTTAACTAATTTCACTTATAATGTTATAAAAAAAACTATGTTTAACATAGTTGGAATTATAAATTATGATGATTCAAAATTTAAATCACATATGTGGTTGAAAATAATTTAAATTTGTTCTCACAAACTAGACGATAGTGCAGGTTTTTAAAGTTAAAAAATTCCAAATTTCTCCATGTTTTTATATTTGATATCAAAGTTATGTTAATTTCAATGGACTAAATTGGCTTAATATAAATATAATTGATAAAATTATAAATTAAATCTAAAATAATATATAACAATATTATATATAAATAATATAAAAAGTAGTTTGGAATTAATATTCGGTGTTTTTTAGTATTCATTAAAAAACAAAACTTCATAGAAAAAAAATTCAATCTAAAATATTTTTAATGTTATTAATTAAGTGATGATGTTTATTGTAAATTATCATATTTATAGAAGTTCCAAAATTATTATTTAAAATTGGTTCATCATTAAGTGGTTATAAAAGTGTATTTATAATAAATTGGCCTTTGTCTATAATATTGAGATTGTTCTTATCTTATATCTATTGAATATATTGAAAACATGTAAAAATATACGGTTTAATAAATAATATATATATTACATTAATACCACTCACTAATTTTTAATAAGTTATTTTACAAGGATAAGACAACTTTGTGGGCGTAAAATAATTTTATAAAAAAATATTCTATTTATATTCAATTAGTTCTTATATAAATTTATAACTAAATGGAATCTGATTAATTTATTTTATATTTAAATAAACCCCGTATTTTCATAATTTTGTTAACACAATTCATAAACGGTAATTTAATTTATTTTTTATATCTTATTATATTCAATAATATGATTTATCAATACATTATTGATCGGTAAACCTCACTGTCGCTTAAAATTTAAGCCATTGCAAAAAATTTCTTGTCTTGTAATGAAAGATAACTCGATATCATATGAATTGAAAGCAACAAAATATATTTACTTTATTTAAAATTATAAATATTTAACAAATTCATGGGAAATTATATTCCCTTATGTGCTTGATGTTTCATGTCCTACATGCTATCAAATATAATTATCCTATATTATATTTTTAGGGAATTAAAAAACCGTTATGATCCTTGAGAATGTATTCCTGAAATTTACTAAATATTTATAATATATGATGTAACATATATGAATAAAATACTTGGTTGCTATAGTTTTTGTTATTGTAAAGGTTTAGATACCCATGAAAATATATATTAGTATATCCTTAGTGATAACTCCATAGATATGTCTAATTATGCATCATTGGATATATCAATGTATAACTATAAAGATTAGTCAATTTATAGGAAAATTTTCTTTAATTTTGTTTAGGATAGTTTGAGTTATTTCATGTAAATTATATCAATATCTAGATACAAAAAGTGCATATGGATCTGTGTTCGTTTTACCTAGGGGTAATAAGTTCAAAATGGGGTATTGTGAAAAAATATATCATTACCATGTGAATGACAATGGAACACCGGGTTTGACACTCCCAATAGTTCAGATTTATTTATTCAAAAAATCTTTATGAAACATCATGGAGTATTTGAATAATGATAATGAATCACCTAGTTTAAACCTAATGTGTAGTAATAGAAGTTGAAATGATTTAGACATCCTATGAATGTTTTTTCCGAATTAATCACTTTGATTAATGATGAAGGAGGGTAATTATATCCACTGTGGTTATGTTATGGGATTCAATATAGATTTTTAAATTTGAGGTGGTAACTACTATGAAAAATTAATGAAATTAATTATTTGATATTATATATATGAGTTCATGTATATCAGGAAATTTATCTAGGGATATTAATTATTGTCAACACTAATTAGATGTATCATTACTAGTGAAAACCCGTATTAGTATGATGATAAATTCCCTAATTTGTTATTAATATGTAGTTATTGTTTAGGTGAATTCTCTTGATTTAAAAATATTAATTCTCAATCTAGTGAAATTTGATGTTATCTTATTCATGGATTGTATTTCTCTATAGAAACCCCACATCCATTTTTCATTTTGAGAAGAATCATTTGATATTCCAAATAATATATGATCTTATATTAGGGTCATGGAAAATATAAACTTCAAATAGATATCAAATCCATTATATGGGCCATAAATCACTTAAATAAGATTTGTTTATCTCAGATGGTTATAGAAAAAATCAACATATATGATATTCCTAATGTGTGGGTTTTTTTAGATGTATTTATAAAATAATTTACATGTAGTTAACTAAAACACATGGTTCTTTTTTCAAAGTAACTCTTACCTAGTACCAACTTATTTCAAATAATGCTTATACAATAGCCCTGATCGAGTTGATGGAACTGAAAAAAAATCTCCTACAGAAATTAGAAAAGGCAATTATCTATCCACGTTAATGATCATGGGGTGCACTAATTCTTTTTGTTTAGATGAAATATGGTTCTATGTGACTTTGAATTGATTACTGGAATATTAAAAAAATCATGATCATGAACATGTATCCATTATCACATATTGACAACTTAATTGATCAAATTCTAGGAGTTCAATACATTTCCATGTATGACCTTTATTATGGATATAATTAATTGAGTGTAAAGAATGATGATATACCCAAAAAAATTCTTAAAATGTATGTACACTATGATTATATATTGATTCCATTTTGTATTACTAATTTTTCTATTATGTTCAGAAATTTGATGAATAGAGTCGTTAGATATTATGTTGATCAGATAGTGGTGGGATATATAAAATATATTCTTATTTATTGAAAGATCTTATAAGAACATGATTCTCACTTCAGAATCATACAACTAAACCTAGTAAAGGAAAAACATTATAAAAATTTATAATAGTGTAAATAATTAAATGCAATGATTCATTTTGGGGTTATATAATCCCAAAAAATGTTATTTTTGTGAATCATTCATATAGGTAGTCTATTTAATATTGACCCATACTAATGACTATGAAAAACATCTGTAGCATTCTTGGTAAGTAATAATATTATTGATGGTTATTGGATATTTTATCAGGGTTGTCCAATCCAATCACTATATTAACTCAGAAGAGAGCGATGATCATCCATATAGAGGAATGTGAGTGAACCATTAATGTACTTAAGATAATATTATTCAGATCACCTATGAATATGATTATCTCTAGTGTGTAATTTTATATAATCTATATTCATATGTAAAATAAGTGATTTATATATATTCAAATGGAGGGAGATATGGTGATAGGTTATGCCTCATTAAAATTAAAGGTTCATGAGTAAAAATAACTAATATATTATTTGGAGTTAGCTTCATTATTTTTTCATTAAAAATCTTGATTCATTATCATTTTGTGAAAATTAATGAAATTTATATATACTAATCCTAAATAATTAAAGTATATATTCACATAGAATAATTTTAATATATTCTAGAGAATGTGGGTGGAGGTCATCAAATATTACGGTTATATAATACAATACCACATTAGAAATGAGACTAATGGGGTAGATTCTTTCCTTAAAAAATATCATTCTAGATTATCCTGGATGAGGATCAAAAAAATACAATTTTTTAATATGGGTTTGATCATGAAATATTGATGGAAGTGGAGAAATATTATCTTTCTAAAATACTTGGTCAACCTTCTATCAATATGTGGATAAAAGATATATAGATGGTATAACGACCCATACTTTACACACATTATTAGTACTTCAAAATTGATGTACTCTTATTACAACATATAACAAAACCATGAAAGGACCGTATAGGTATAATGTCTTTAGAAACTGGGAAACATAAACAACTGGTTCATAAAGCGTCTACACTATCTCCCATTTATTTCATCATATATATAGTCCCTTTTAGCATAGCTTACTTAATAACCTTCATCCTGACCTGGGGAAAGAAAAAATACAAAAGGGTGAGCTCAAATGCTCAGTAAGTGTAAACAAAATAAATATCAATCACATCATATTCATAAAATCATAACATTTTGGAAATCTTACCCTGCAAAACAGATCATAATTTCATAACATGGTATAAATCATGGTAGTGAAAGGTAATCACAATAATCATAACATAAAACATGGATATTTGTGGCATAAACACATAATCATAGATAATAATTTCTTATTGGTCAAGACACATTGCTAAGACTATCTTAAGGGACAAAGTCCATTTCTGAACTGAGTTAATTCCTCGTTTCAGCCCTATTTCACTGAACCGATTTAACCTACCGTTCCAGCCATGTCTATATCATGAGATATAAAATCGTTACCCAATGCATTGGAGGAAGATATAGGTCCCACCCATCTCATAATGATATCATTCTTATGTGTGCCACAAAATCATAAACCATACATCATACCATAACCCATGTAATATAAATGAGATTCTTAAACATCATGAAATCATAAAACAATTCATATAAGATAATGGAATTCATAAAAATAATTTCATCACAACATAATCAAATAAATGTAATAATAGGGATAGAAATAGAACCCTTTATTATCTTATATGGAAATTTTTTTTGATAAAACACTTGAACTCTATTCTTGAGGAAAATATCATTTTTTCATCAAAAACACTTTTCCTTTCTTAACATGTCATACAATTATAAACTAAAAGATGTTAAATAAACTTGAAAACTTGTAAAGAAATCTTCTTGTAAATAATTTTTTAAAAATCCATTCATTCCGTATAAGTTAAAAAAACATTCTTCTCGTACTTTTGTTGGAAAAGTCAAAAAGTACCTCGTACGAAAAATGAGAAAAGATTCCTTTCATATCTTTTACTAAAAACTCACCGAAGGGTAAATTTGGATTTAAACAATTGTAGGTGGATTTAAATAATATTACATATTGAGGAAACATGGATGTGGATGATAAAATAAACCCTAGTAATTTCCAATGTATAAACAATCTCAGATAAAAATGAGATTGTGATATTTCCCTTACCTTAGGTCCAATTTGATTCGTAAGTGTCTGAACCTCCTGTATAATGATTTAAATAATGTCATTAACTTATTCCATAATCATACTCATTGTTATGATATCATATATGGTCATATTCTTAGCTTATTATTAGTAATATTTCATTGCTACTTGTTATTCGGGTGTTTATTACTTTTTGTTCTTATGCGTGTTTTGTCAAATAAATTGTTATTCTTCTTTTTTAGGTTATAGATACCTCATTTCCATAATTGTATTAGTGTAATATATATCATATTTATTCACTAAATTCATTTATGTAATCATTATGCAATGAAAATCATGTAGAACGAGTCGCATCACATCGTGGAGACGGTATTCCGTACGTACGCACGAGCGATGATATCGTTCCCATGATCGTGGAATTGTATTGGAGTGTATTTATAATATTTCAGAATCAATATCACTTTAAAATAATAATATATATTCATTATTTACACCATTATACAAATTAAAGTAAGGTGGTGGTGGAAAATAGATTACACCACGACTTGGAGACGGTATTCCGTACGTACACACGCGCGGTGATTTCGTTTTCCATAGGATGAATGTATGGTGAAATAGGTTTGTTTCATACTTATGACAACATATAAGTATATTAGTGATACTGATGTTATTAGTTCATAATTAAACAACTAAATAAGATGAAGTGGAAGAAGAAATAAAGTTGAATGAATCGGTAACGCACATTAGCTCTTCTTTGAAGCACTTCTTTGAGACCTCCTTTTAGGGCACTAAAATTGGTCTTTGAAGAAGACCAGGACCTCTAGAATGTTTCTAGGGAAGTGGAGAGTAGAAATTGGCCATGTTTTTCCGAAATTTAATGCTCAATGTGGTGTGAGGAAGAGAGGGAGGAGGTGACCTTTTATAAGGGAGGAGAGGGGAACCTTTGGAAAAACTAAAAATATTATTTTATTGTAAAGCCATATTCAGTTTTAAATAGATCCAAATTGATTTATTTAGAATTTAAGGTGGGGATGGGTCGAAAACATCTCATACAATAGAATTTGGACAAGTTTAGTTTACTATTTTAACCTTATCATTTATATTTAACTTTAAGTTATACAATTTTACTTTTACCGTGTCTTTTTGTGTTCTTACACTATAAGGTTAATTAACATACTATAACAAGAAACAATAACCTCAAGTTGTTTATTATTAATATATATAACCTTATCTAAGTCATTTTTTTGAACCATTGATTTTTAAAAATAAAATAACAATTAATAATATAATATTTGTTTTAAAAACTATTTTATGTCAATTTTGAAACTATTTAGTAATTGATTTTTGTGAAATTCATAACAGAATTAATAGATCGAAAAACGTTAATTAACTAAATACTAACAGGTCATATTAATCTAGAAAATTAGTGGAATTCATAAAAAGTCTCAAATTACATTTATTTGGGTGTTTATAACATCAATTATGTCAATATTTCATTAATAAGATAATTACTGCATCATCATTGTGTCATATATAAATTAATTTATTTAATGACTAAAAATTACAAATAAAAAACCATTATGTAGTAAATATTTTTATCATTATAATGAATATTTATAGGTGAATTTATCTTCTGTATGACCCAATATTAAAAATTATTTACTTATTAAACATGGATTTTAACTATTTTAACCCTTCTTTAAATAAATTAATAATAAATGTCGTAATCTAATCCATGTGGGCCTAAATGGTCATATTTTATTCCTAAGGTTGTTTTTGGTCGAATTATACATAGCAAATAGAATTAGGACATGTGTTAGGGTAATAATAATATCTTTTTTACCCTTAATTACCCTATTTATTTTTAACGGTGGTAAATAAAAGTAAAAAGTTACTATTCACCAAATATTATTTTCATCTCATTGAACCACATTTTACTTACTATCATTAACCATGTCTCTCAGATTTTTTAAATTTACACTCACAGAAGCGGTAAAATTATGTTTTATGTAAATTTGCAAATTCTCCTAGGAGGTGGGTAAAAGACGGTGAAAAGTTAAATAAAATTTTTATATATCTAAAATTATTATAAAATTACTCAATAAATTACATTGAACTTATATAGGTATTATGTATCCATTTTGACCTAAAATAAATTTAAATAAAATAATTAATTATTTAAATAAAAAGTCGATTTTTAAATAGTAACCTAGTGTTTTAACTATTCATCAAAAATTGAAAGTTTCCAGAAAAATACCAAAATTTCACCCTAGGCTAGTTTCAATATTCCGAATTCAAAAACGAAGTCCATTTTGGAAAATAAAATTTACAAAATTTCAAAAATTGGTTATTACTATTCATAATGGCTAGTTTTAATAATATTTTAATAGCATATTATTGTTTAGTGAAACTCGGTATTACGTACAATGCAAGCTATCAAGGAATGTCGTGATTGCGTGTAAAGAAAGCCAAGATAGTTTTGTGTGTAGGGAAAGATTCCATTGATGATTTATATAAAATAGAAACAAAATATTTCTTATAAAAGTCTCAGGTGTTACATTCTACCCCCCTTAAAATGAATTTCGCCCTCAAAATTCGTCACCTGTAAGAAACAGATGAGGATACCTCTCCCCCATCATATCCTCAAGCTCCCATGTTGGTTCTTCTAATTGGTGGTTACTCCATATAACTTTCACCAAGCGAGTGGTCTTATTCCATAGGACTTTTTCACTACGATCTAGAATCTATATCGGTTGATCTTCATAAGAAAGATCTTGTTCCAGCGGTAAAACTTCTTAGTTGAGTACATGTGAAGGATCGGGTATGTACTTTCTCAGGAGAGATACATGGAACACATCGTGAACTTGAGAGAGATTCGGTGGAAGCGCCAATCGATAAGCTACCTTCCAAACACGATCTAGTATTTCGAAAGGACCGATATACCTAGGGCTCAGCTTTCCCTTCTTTCCAAATCTCATTACTCTCTTCCAAGGAGATATTCATAAGAACACTTTATCCCCCACTTCAAACTCAATGTCTTTTCTTTGGTTGTCGGCATATCTTTTTTGTCAACTCTAAGCTGCTCTTAGGTGTTGATGAATAGATCGGACCTTTTCGTCCATCTCATCAACAAGATCAGGTCCTATTAGCTTTCTTTCCCCAACTTCATCCCAGCAAGTTGGAGACCTGCATTTCATTCTATAGAGAGATTCATTAGGAGCCAACTGAATATTAGAGTGAAATATATTATTATAAGAAACTTACACCAAAGGTAGGTGTTGATCCCAACCATTTTTTAAATCTATAGAGAAAGATCTCAACATATCTTCTAGAGTATGAATTGTCCTCTCAGAGTGACTATCTGTTTGAGGATGATAAGCAGTGCTAAAACTCAACAATGTATCCAGATTATGCAGAAGAATTAACCTATACATTGAGGTAAACCTCGAATCCCGATCAGATATAATAGAAAGTGGTACTCCAAAAAATCTTACCACTTCCTTTACATATATCCTGGCAAGCTACTCTAGAGAGATATCCACTCTAATAACAATGAAGTGTGCAGAATTTTTAAGACGATCAACTATGACCTAGATAGGATTATTTTCTTCGGATGTTTTAGTAAGTCCTTTGAGAAAGTCCATAGTGATGTTTTCCCATTGCCATTCGGGTATGGGAAATGGTTGTAACATCGACTTAGACTTCTGTCTCTCAGCTTTAACTTGCTGACAAATCAATCATCGAGAGGCATATTCAGTAATATCTCTTTTCATGCCATCCCACCAAAAGTACTCTTTCAGGTCCCTATAAATCTTCATGCTTCCAGGATGAATAGAGAATGAAGATCTATGAGCCTCATCCAGCAACTCCTTCTTTAATTCGGGGATGGGAGGAACACAACCCCTATTCCTGAACATTGTTATCCCATCACAATCAACGTTGAATTCAGGAACATTTACCACCTTCTTTTGTAACTCTACATCTTCTTTCTGTACCTCTTTAATCTTAACATGTTTAGATTTTTGAACATTCATTTGAGAAAGATATGATTTTCCCCTTTCATTATAATTCCAAGATCCATCCTTTGTAAATCCATAAATATTGGATCTTTTGTGATCCTCATCATGGATAAAATGGAATGTTCTTGTCGACATAATGCATCTGCCACCTTGTTTTCTTTCTCAGGGTGGTAATGAATTGAGTATTCGTAATCCTTAATCAGCTCCATCCATCTTCTTTGGCGCATATTCATCTCCTTTTGTGTGAAAATATACTTCAAACATTTATGATCAGTATAAATGTCACACCATTCTCCATAAAGATAATGCCTCCAAATATTTAATTCAAAGATTACCGCAGCTAACTCCAAATCATGAGTTGGGTAATTTTGCCCATGGATTTTCATCTGTCATGAGGCATAAGCTATCACCGTATCATTTTGCATAAGAACACACCCAAATATCTTCTTGGATGCATCACTATAGATCCCAAACCATTCTCCACTACAAGGAAGTGTGAGAACATGTGCATTGGATAACCTTCTTTTCAACTCCTTGAAAATCTCTTCAAATTTCTCTATCCAAACAAACTCAACTCCTTTCTGAGTAAACCTGTTGAGTGGATTAGATAATCGTGAAAAATCGTTCACAAAATGTCGATAATATCCATCCACACCAAGAAAACTTCAGATCTCAGTTACTGTTGTTGGTCTCGACCATCTTTCGATAACCTCTTTTTTTGCTGGATCCACAGATATCCCCTCTTTTGAGATTATGTGACCCAAAAATGAAACTTTTTGAAGCCAAAATTCACACTTGTTAAATTTGGCATAAAGCATCTCCTTTCTCAGGGTCTTCAATATAATTCTCAAGTGATCTTCATGTTCTTCCTTGATATTTGAATATACAAGAATATCGTCTATAAAGACTACCAAAAACTGATCATGATAGTATCTAAAGACTCTATTCATCAGATCCATGAAGATAACAGGGGCATTACTAAGACCAATTGGCATCACTATAAATTCATAGTGTCCATACCTTGTACGGAAAGCCGTATTTGGTATATCATCCCTTTTGACCCATAATTAATGATACCCTGAACGAATATAAATCTTGAAAAAGTATTGAGCTCCGCGTAGTTGGTCAAATAAGTCATCAATGCACGGGAGAGGTTATTTTTTCTTGATAGTGATCTTGTTAAGTTCTCGATAATCAATGCAGAGTCTCATTGATCCATCTTTCATCTTAACAAACAGAACAGGTGCTCCCCAAGGTGATGCACTAGGTCGTATGAACCCCTTATCAAGATTCTCATGGAGTTGCTTCTTCAATTCCTGCAACTCAATTGGGGCCATTCTATAAGGTGTCTTTGAAATAGGTAAAGCACCCAGTACTAGTTCTATTGAAAACTCAACTTCATGATTTGGTGGAAGACCCATCAATTCCTCCAGAAAGCCATCATCAAACTCCCATACAATGGGAATATTCTTAATCGTGAGTTTCTCACCAACCATTTGAGATAAATAACCTTAATTTAGTGGATTAAAGACCCATAAGATGGACGAAATTTCCACTGGAAGGTTATGTTCATCCTTGCATCGATAGACGATCAAATATTGAACTGGAATATGAAATGTGAAATCCCTTCATTGGAAATTGATATGAGCATTTTATAGAGAAAGCCAATCCATGACAAGAATCACATCAACTTCCACTATAGGGAGGATCACAAGATTTGCAGGAAGCACTTTCCCACAAACTTCAATCGGAGAAGAATTATAAACTATTGATGCGACTGTTGTTCCATTAGGGGTTGTCACAGCTAACTCAACATCTAATTTTTGAGGTAATACGGTGATACCCTTAGAAAATTATTTAGAAATAAAGTATTGGGTGGATCCAGAATCAAATAAAACATTTTCTACTATATAGTGGATGGTATGTGTACCTTTCAAAACTTCGTTATCATACTCCACATCACTGATAGAAATTGCATGTGACTTTCCTTTTTCTTTATCCTTAAGAGTTTTTTGACGTTGATCATCATAAAAAACACTTGGATTAGGGAATTTATTGGCATAATGCACCATTTCTTTTAACTTGTAACGTTCAATTGTAGGAGGTGCACTCTGTGTTGCCTTTTCATTGTTCGCATCACTATACATCTTCTTCCCATCATTGCGACATTCAAATCACTGATGACCTTATTTTCCACATTTGAAACATTTACTTGTCCCTTTAAGACAACTCCCTCCATGTTTCTTTCCAAAATTTGAGCAAAAGGGAAAAATCATCTTCTTTTCAGTGTGCTCTTTAGATTTTCCTTTTAATTCCATTTTCCTCTTCATATCAAACCCATATGACGGATGGGTTTCTCCAATCTCCATCTCAACATTGAGTGCACATTGAACGATTTTCTCGTAGATATTGAAGTCCCTTATGGCTAATGCCCTTCGAATACTTGGTTATATGCCACTAAAGAGTCGATTGTTCATACTCTCAGGTTGGATAATAATACCAGAAGTGTACCTTTCTAGTATTATAAAATTTGCTTCATAGGTACCAACAGATTCATCATCCTGTTGCTTTAGTTCAAGAAACTCCTTCTCCATATTTGTTCAGAGAATACAAGGGAATTAATTATTGAAAAATATGTTCTTGAACTCGTCCCATTCCATGGACTCAATTTCATCTCTTGGACTCGTATTCTTGATAAGATTCCACCATTGATCAGCATCACCTTCCAAACGATACACAACTATGATGACTTTATCATGTATAGAACATTGCAGAACTGAAGATATCTTTTCAGTAGTACTGATCCATTGTTTAGAAACTAATGGATGAGTAGACCCGCTGAACGAAGGTGGACGCTGTCTCATGAAGGATTCAACAGAATGTTGCTCCTTCCTTTTCTCGTTTGGAAGTCCTGCATGATTCATAGCTTGAGAAAGTTGTGTGAGCATGGCTACAAGATTTTTCATTCCAGCTCCCATAACATTTGGTTGCTCATAGGGATAATCATTGCATTTCCCATCTCATTTCGCATTAACACGATTCCTTCGGGTTCCAGCCATTTACTAAAACCAAGAAGAATAGTGTGAACAACACTGATTATAATAGGAAAACCACATAATCATGAATAAAATTTCACACTTAAGGTCTTATCCTAGGTTATTTTGGCCATTTTTAAAACACTAAGATTGTGTTCTATGCTTAGACATATCCTTAGGATTCTTACTAAGGCTTTCACATCCTATTTTCCAAAGGTTGACTATACCCTTCCTCTGATACCAACTATAACGGTCTAGAATTACTTCCAGTGGACTATAATTGATACCTATCAGGGAACTCCATGGGAGGCTACACCACCTAGGTGGGACACACCACCATCCCCAGTGGCAGCCAATTCCTCACGAATCCCTTGGGCAGAGAGCCATACTTCATCCAACACTCACATGTGAGAGTTCCCAGGGATCAGATACATTCCTACCTCCTTTGCCTATGATACCAACAATAATGACCCATACTTTATATACATTGTTAGTAATTCAAAATTAATGTACACTTATTACAACATATATCAAAACCATGAAAGGACCATATAGGTATAGTGTCTTTAGAAACTGGGAAACATAAACAACTGGTTCATAAAGCATCTACACTGTCTCCAATTTATTTCATCATATATATAGTCCCATTTGGCATATCATACTTAATCACCTTCTTCCTGACCTGGGGAAAGAAAACATGCAAAAGGGTGCGATCAAATGCACAGTAAGGGTAAACAAAAGAAATATCAATCACATCATATTCATAAGAACATATCATTTTTGGAAATATTACCTTGCAAAAGAGATCATAATTTCATAACATGGGATAAATCATGGTAGTGAAAGGTAATCACAATAATCATAACATAAACCATGAAGCTTTGTGGAATACACAAATAATCATAGAGAATAATTTCTTATTTTTCAAGACTCACTGCCAAGACTATCTTAGTGGACAAAGTCCATTTCTAAACCGAGTTCATTCTTCATTTCAGTCCTGTTTCACTAAACCGGTTTAACCTGCCTTTCCAGCCATGTCTATCTCATGAGATATAAAATCTTTACCCAATGCGTTGGATGGAGATATAGGTCCCACCCATCTCATAATGATACCATTCTTATGTGTGCCACAAAATCATAAACCATACATCATAACATAACCCATGTAATAAAAATGGGATTCTTAAACATCGTGACATCATAAAACAATTCATATAAGATAAATGAATTCATAAAAATAATTTCAAAATAACATAATAAAATAAATGTAATAATTGGGATAGAAATAGAACCCTGTATTATCTTAGATGGAAAATATTTTTGATAAAACACATGAACTCCATTCTTGAGGAAAATATCCATTTTACTTCCAAAACACTTTTCCTTTCTTAAAAAGTCATACAATTCTAAACTAAATGAAGTTAATTAAACATGAAAACATGTAATGGAAGATTCTTGGAAATAATGTTTTAAAATTCCATTCATTCCGTACAATTTAAAAACACATTCTTCTCATACTTTTGTCAGAAAAGTCAAAAAGTACCTCATACGAAAAAAAGACAAAAGATTCCTTTCATAACGTTTACTAAAAACTCACCGAAGGGTAAAATTGGATTTAAAAAATTTTAGGTGGATTGAAATAATATTAAATATTGAGGAAACATGGATGTGGATGATAAAATACAACCCAGTAAATTCCAAAGTATAAACAATCTCGGATAAAAATCAGATTGTGATATTTCCCTTACCTTAGGTCTGATTTGCTTCGTATGTGTCTGAACCTTCTGTATAATGATTTAAATAATGTCATTGACTTATTACAGAATCATACTCATTGTTATGATATCATATATGGTAATATTCTTAGCTTATTATTAGTAATATTTCATTGCTACTTGTTATTCGGGTGTTTATTACTTTTTGTTCTTATGCATGTTTTGTCGAATAAATTCGTATTCTTATTTTTAGGTTATAGATACCTCATTTTCAGAATGGTATTAGTGTAATATATATAATATTTATTCACTAAATTCATTTTTTTAATCATTATGCAATGAAAATCATGTAGAACGAGTCGCATCACATCCTGGAGACGGTATTTTGTACGTACGCACGAGCGATGATATCGTTCCCATGATCGTGGAATTGTATTGAAGTGTATGTATAATATTTCGGAATCAATATCACTTTAAAATAATCATATATATTCATTCTTTACACCATTATACCCATCTAAGTAATGTGGTGGTGGAAAATAGATTACACCACAGCGTGGAGACGGTATTCCGTACGTACGCAGGCGTGGTGATTTTGTTTTCCATTGGATGGATAGATGGTGAAATAGGGGTTTTTCATACTTATAATAACATATCAATATATGAGTCATACTTATGTTATTAATTCATAATGAAACAACTAAATAATAATAAGTTGAAGAAGACATAAAGTTGAAAGAATCGGTAACCAACATTACCTCTTCTTTGAAGCGCTTTATTGAGACCTCTTTTTAGGGCACTAAAATTTGTTTTTGAAGAAGACCAGGACCTCTAGGATGTTTTTAGGGAAGTTTAGAGGAGAAATTGGCAGGGTTTGGCCGAGCATGAAGGCTCAATGTAGTGTGAGGAGGAGAGGGAGGAGGTTCCCTTTTATAAGGGAGGAGAGGGGCACCTTTGGAAAAACTAAAAATATTATTTTATTCTAAAGCCATATTCGGTTTTAAATAGATCCAAATTGATTTATTTAAAAAATAAGGTGGGTATGGGTCGAAATAGTCTCATCCAATAGAATTTGTACTTGTTTAGTTTACTATTTTAACCTTATCATTTAGATTTAACTTCATGTTAGATAATTTTACTTTTACCATGTCTTTTTGTGTTCTTACAGTATAAGGTTAATAAACTTACTATAACAAGAAAAAAGAACCCCAAGTTGTTTATTATTAATATATATCCTTATATAAGTCATTTCTCCGATCCTAAGATTTTTAGGAATAAAATACCAATTAATAATATGATATTTGTTTTAAATACAATTTTATGTCAATTTTGACACTATTTATTAGTTGATTTTTGTGAAAATCATAATAGAATTATTAGTTCGAAAAAAGTTAATTAAATAAATACTAACATGTCATATTAACCTAGAAAATTAGTGTAATTCATAAAAATTCTAAATTACATTTATTTGGGTATTTATAACATCAATTACGTAAATATTTCATTAATAAGATAATTACTGCATCATATTTGTGTCATCAATAAATTAAATTATATAATGTCTATAAATTAAAAATAAAAGACAATTATGTATGAAATCTCCTTAGATTTCTAATAAATATTTATAGTCGAATTTATCTTATTTATAAACTTATATTAAAAATTATTTATTTATTAAACATTGATTTTATCTATTTTAACCCTTCTTTAAATAAATTAATAATAAATGTCCTAATCTAATCCAAGTGGGCCTAAAGGGTCATATTTCATTACTAAGGTAGTTTTTGGTCTAATTACACTTATCCAATAGAATTAGGACATGTGTTAGGGTAATAATAATATCATTTTTACCCTTAATTACCCTATTTACTTTTAACCGTGGTAAATAAAAGTAAAAAGTTACTATTCAGCAAAAAATATTTTCATCTCATTGAACCAAATTTTAATTACTGACATTAACTGAGTTTCTCAAATTTTTGAAATTCCACTCACAGAAGCGCGGAAATTATTTTTTATGTATATTTGCAAATTCTCCAAGGAGGTGGGTAAAAGACGGTGAAAAGTTCAACAAAATTTTTATATATCTAAAATTATTATAAAATTACAAAATGAATTAAATTTAACTTATATAGTCATTATGTATAAATTTTTACCTAAAATAAATATAAATAAAATAAATAATTATTTAAATAAAAAGTCGATTCTTAAATAGTGACCCAGTATTTTCACTATTCATCAAAAATTGAATGTTTCCAGAAAAATACCAAAATTTCACCCTAGGCTAATTTCGATATTCCAAATCCAAAAATGAAGTCTATTTTAAAAATAAAATTTACAAAATTTCAAAAAGTTCTTATTACTATTCATAATGGCTAGTTTTAATAATATTTTAAAAGCATATTGTTGTTTAGTGGAACTCGATATTGCGTACGACGAAAGCTATCAATGAAGGTCATGATTGCGTGTAAAGAAAGCCAAGCTACAATTTTTTGTAGTGAAAGATTACTTTGATGATTTATATAAAATAAAAACAAAATATTTCATATAAAAGTCTTGGGTGTTATAGATGGATTCTTTGAAGATAAAAAATATATTTAAAAATGTTCATGAGATCAACCTTGAATTTAATTCAATAGATATATTGTTAAAGAATGTATGTCATCCATCTATAATTGATTGGAATAATTTTATATATGAAGATTCTTATATGGTATAATTCTCTATTACTCTTGGATATATAAATATGTAAAAATACTTGAAAGAGTATTTTTGGTTTTATAGAATGAAGAGAGATGTAACATTGTTTATATATAGGATTCTTGCATGTCAGCAAGTTAAGTATGAGTGAAAATGTCTAAGGGGATGCTACAACGACTAACCTTACTAGAATGGATATGGGAAAACAACACCATGGATTTTGTCTTCGAACTCACTAAAACATATGAAGGTAATTAGGATATATGGGTTGCATTCATTCACCTTGAAAAGTATAAAGAGTTCATTTATATTATAGAACGTTTTTAAATAGATCAACTTTTTGGGATATACATTTTGTGGAAATTTTTCATGGAGTACCACATTGTATTGTGTAATATCAGGATCCATGGATTACCACAATGCTCTAGTGAAATCTTTAGTAGGATATCAATATGTAGTTTAGCTTCATCACTGAGGGTCATCATCATATAGATTTCATGTTTTTTAGAAAAACCCAACCCCAATAGGAAATTTTCTTATCATATTATATCTATTTCAATGGTGGTTGGGATACATGTTTTTCTAGTTGAGTTGTAGTAAAATAATAGCTTACACTATAGTGTTCATCTCAAAGAATATGAATCCCTCTAGGAAAAGAAATATAGAAATCCTATTTATTGAGATGTTGTTATCAAAAGAATGATATTGGGACCTGAGCTTGTGGAAGAAATGGAAAGTAAGGTTAGGGAAATTCAGAAACACATAAGGGAACTAAAAAGGATTGAAAAAAAGAAATGCAGATAATCGATGACATGATATGGAAATTGAATTTTTGGAAGAGGTGATTATATGAATATATCCATGGATAATGGTAATTATATTTGGAAATATGGGAAACATAATACCTAGGTAAATTGGTATATTTTAAAATATATATTGTATTGGGATAGTATCTTATCAAATGGGGATTCCACCAATCCACACTCATGTCCCTGATGTGTTCGTTGTATCTCTTATGGGAAAGTAAAAAACTAGAATATTTAACAAAAATTATATTTTGTAACACTATATCATAATAATTATATTGTGGAAGAACCTTTGGAGGATTTGTATCATGTAGGTATTTTCCTATGAAGGAAGGCCACTCAACTAGTCATTATTTTGCAGTGAGACCACCTATATTAAGAATCTATATGGGATCCTGAGGATGTAATGATATTAAGTATAATTATATGTTTCTACCAAAGTTATATAATTTCATTGGTCAAAGTAATTTTAAGGGGCATATGATTATCACCCATAAATTTGTTGAAATATATATTATTAAATAAATTAAATTAAATTTATTGTTTGTATTACACAGAACATCCTGCTTTAGAGAACTATGGTATAGTGTAAATATTTTTATTCATACATTTATATAATAATCTTGTATTTAAAGTTTAATGTATGAATATGAATAAATACATTCTATGTATTATTCATAATATTTTTATATAATTAATACATGTCTATGAAAAATGTAATTATTTTTATGTAAAGTCTTATATGTTTCGAAAATACTATTCTCTCTAAAAATTGTTTATGTTAAACAATATTAAATGTAAATTACTTAAATTTTATAAAATATAATTGATAAAATAAAACTAAGATTTTCAATCTACATGGAATAATCATCATTGAATGATATTTGAATTTATTTTTAAAATATTAATTTTTTTTTGAATAGAAAAAATTAAAATGTGTTTTAAACTACCTTTTAAATTAAAGAATTTACAAGATCCTTTTTATTGATATATGATTTTAGAAGAAAAATGTTTACAATTATTGGTTTATTAATCAAATTTAGGTCCTTTTAATAAATTTCATATTCAATTTTTATATTAAAACTTTCTATACTAATAAAAATTTTCTAAATAAAAAAATGATGATTGTTGTGTCAATGAGTTATATATTAAATTAATGTCAACAACTTTTGTCAGATGAATTTTATAAATTAGAATTCATATTTTAAATTATAATAATATATATTACATTTTTTGGGAAAATAATTTGTGGTCATCAATTTTAATAAAAATTAATTACTCTTGTAATGATTAAAATGTTGGTTTTTCATTAAATTTGAATGTGTTAAATTAATTTCAAACAACAATTTGAAAACTAAAAAAATATTTCATACTAATTGGGTTGGTTCATATCGATGGCTCAATCACATGAGTTGGTTTTTGTAATATTCCAAGGGTATTGAGAATTTATAGAATAAAAATATGTATAAATTATTCCACAACATCTAACACATAGTCATTTATGAATATTTTGTAAGCATGGATTCTTCCCAAGTTAACACACACACACACATGTATTATCTACCCATTGATCATATCACAGTAAAAATCATGAATTTAAAAATGAAAAACATTAAATCCAATTATTTTAATATATTATGTATGCCACTTATGACATTCATTAAAATAATTCTAAAATTTAGGCCAAAATCTCATACCATATATGGTATTCGACACTCTATATTATTGCACTTATTCTCAATTAATGTATACCAGAACATCTAATTTATTCCATCACATATACACCATTAATAATGTTATATTCTTTTTAGAACATAATGGTTCCATCCCTAGACCCTTGATCTTCAATATACATCCAACACAATTCTCTATTCTACTAAAATTCAATTTCATTGATGATCTATCACTAAAAAACTCAATCCTTAATGGATATATATCAAATCTATTGAAGATACCTTATAGATATTGGTGTGTTTTTTTTAAATAAATAATTTTAATATGTATATTGTCATTGACCATTGATATATATGTGGAGTAATTATCCACCCACTTAAGAACAGATAATGGTTTTGGTCATGCATAATGGTTCAAAGAAAATAGTTGTATACTGTATCATAAGAAATTGGTCTTTTAAATGAAAGAAAATTATTATCTTATGGTTGGATACTTGGGGGGGATTCCTATAGATCAGATGATTTAATGAGTTATTATACATCTTCACGAAACGTGTTCAAGATTTTAATTCTTTGACAAAGAATTTGAAAGATCTAAAGTGATGATTAGGTGAAAATATTGAAGAATATTTATTTAACAATGCTGAAATCCAACCAAAATCAAGATGTTGAAATTATGATATGTGGATCATCTATCACTCCTTTCATAATCCTATATGGTGATCTATTTATTGTTAAATAACACATAGATGAATGTTATAGTTGTTCTAAAATGGTTGTAAGAGGTTATATTTTTAATTTAATTAGTGATTTTTCCACTAATTTAGTCTATAGATTTTTATAAGGGTCATTGGGTCTCATGTAAGTGATTTTTTATGGATTAATTCATAAATATGAGTTCCATAAAAATTTTCCATATGGTATGTATAATTCTCTATTATGGAAGATAATCATTACGATATGTTCATTAACAATCATCAAGTGTTATAAGGATCATCAAATCAGGAAATCATGTTACACTCACAAAAAAATCATTCCATAAACATGAAGTCACATAAACATAAGGAAACCATTAAAACCATCCTCTTATAAAGGTGGTATTAACTCATAATGATGACTATCACATTCGATAATTTTATCATGATGGGATTTCTGGAAAAAAATAGGATTCCAAAATATTTAATAATTTAATGAAATTTATTGGGATGATTCGTGGACTAATACTCATAGATAAAAACATAATAATTATTTATGATATAAGAACATTATTGTTTTTAAGCCGATCTTGTAGTCCTAATGAATATGGATGAAATAATAGGGAGATTGAGATACCTTCATATGATTGTCAAAATCAGTATCCATGATATTAATTATTCTAAAAAATGGGTATTATGAGTTTTATTCCGTGATTCATATTTTTTAACTTATTTGATTCATTTTTCATTATAGAAAAAGGACAAGTATAATGAAATATTTAATTCTACAAATATTATTTATATTTAATTTGATGTTCTAGATTTTTTAAATCTAAACATAAATATGATATTTTATGTTCAATAATGAATGGTTCAACTATAAAAAATTAGTTTTGAATCATAAAGGGTTTGTAGAGAAGACGACAACAGTGTAGTATTCTAAAATTATTCAGAATGGATGGAGTGCACTATATTTTCAATATATGTTATACAAAAATAAATGATAATCTAAGCTAAAATTTTATAAATTTTGACTATTATCAATACATCAATTATAAATTTTTTTCTGAATTGTATTTTGATGATAATAAGAAAAATAATAGTGTCAATGTTTTTATAAAATACTACAAAAATATATTATTCTATCAAATATTGTAGACAAAAAAATAAATTCAAATCAAGGAAATTAAAATCATACAATCATTGCAGAGACAAGAAAGAATAATGATATCATGGGAGCCACCCACATATATATGTTGCATAAAAATAGAAGAGTATACAATATTAACAAAAATGTAATGAATGTTTAAATATGGTAATTACATAATACCTTATTCTATATTACCAATGTATAAAAAAGATAAATTGGAGGGAGATGGTATAAAAACTAGACACTAGAGATTGAGTAAAATTGGTCAAAATGATTTTATAATGAACGAAATTATCATATATGTATAGATGTTTGAGAATAAGAATAATAGGATTATTTGGTTTACTAAATAGATCTAGTTGTATTAGTGAGAAGAAAGAAGAAGAAACATAGGAGATACCATCGAGGATACTAATGATCATACATGTTATATCGAGACTTTCAGTTAGTGATGTGATATTTGATTTATGAAGATCATAGGTACTTATGTATTAGAGGATTAATTTAGGTAATTAGTATCTATAAAATATAAGTGGTGCTAATATAAAACACATTCCAAGTAATATATATTTCTCATGAAAAATAAATACCATTTAATGAATTTTTTTCACAAGAATGATATTTTTTAAGGATACAAAAAAATCCATGTTTTGGACAGATATCTACTATATTAGGCATGAAGGAAAAAAATTATATATGCATGTGGGAAACTATAGAACAACTATGTATCCTGGTATATAATAAATTACTGTCGTGAATCTTTGTGAGAATCAAATTATGTGAAAAACAATGAGATGCTGTAAATTCAATGAATAGTGAGATATTGTGCTTGTGTCAGATTCATCACAAACATTATAATTTTAAATTGATTATATTGGATAATATATTATTATGGAGAAAACTAATTATGACATGGAGTAAAAATCACACATCGATGTCAGACCTCGTAAAAATAAAATTTTCCATCATTTTTATCTTCAATTACAATATTTTTAGTTGTTGAATTATATATTAATGTAATAATAGATTAAATCATACTCTAAATAAAACCAACCATTCATATTCCATGTTGGTAAAATAATAATTAATAAATTATTATTTGTTTAAAAAAACGAAACATCAGTTCTCCAACACCTCTCAAGTGTCAACACATGATCCATTAATCTCGTAAATTGTTATAAGAGAACATGTTTCCTCTAATTGGATATAAATATTACATTCATTTTTTTTATGATATGTTGATGAACTATATATTTTATGTTTTTAATAAGTAGCCTCATATAATGAATTTTATCTTTATTCCTACTAAATCAGAAATGGTATTTTGAATAAGATAATAAAAATAGAAATATAAAATAGGAAATGAAGTTGAGAATAAAAGGGGCTAGATGAATAAATGATAGATGAAGTTAGTAAGATTAATATTTTTATACATGAATTAATTGATTATTACTACTTTATTCAAATATGTTTATGCTTAGATGAATATAAAGAAAATATTAATTTTAAATAACATAGATATTTGACCAATATTTGATTCAATATCCTAAAATAATATCCATTTATGTTATTGAATTCCTTATAGAACACATTAAAAGAATGAATAATTAGATCAAATCTCATAAATAATAAGTTGATTTCATGGATAAATCATTTTTCAAGATGGTTTTGTATATATCACTTATGAAAAAAATGTAGGAGAAAATGATAAATCCATATAACTTTTTAATGATTAAATTTATTATTCTATAAATTATTAAAAATGGATTAATTTATAAAAAAAATTCAAATTTTTTTCTATGAATTGATTCATACATTTTAATTTGTATATAAAGTTTCCAGGAGTTTCAAGGATGAATATATTGAATTTTAAACCATGAGGATAAATTATCTTGATAAAAAGATAAGTGAATATATAAAGTTATATAAAGGAAATACTTAGATTCTAAAATTCAAATTATAATTTTTGTTGATTTAGAAAAAGGTAAATATAATACCCTCAACATGAAATGTATTTATGTGGATCAAATATTTAAAAATATGAATTAATCCAATCCTAAAGTATTAAAAAAATTTAGAATATGGATTCTAAAACACATGATTTGAAGATGTATTTTTTTTAACAAATATAATTCATGTTTTTGGTTAATAGATAATGAAAATATGATGAAAAGAATCCACCTGATTTTCATGAAAAAGGTCTCCAAAATTCATGTTATATCATTGTATACCATATATATTATATTGAAAAGATTGTGTTTAAATTCAAAGTCATAAAAAATTTGGATCCATAAAAATAGTAGATAAAAAATCATGTATCTTGTTTTTATATGATGAACATTAAAAAAATAATTCCAAATATTAGATACCAAATTGTTGGGACTCCAACACCAAAACAAGGTGAAGATAAATTTTTAAACCTTGCACCCAACAGGAAAATATTATGGTTCATCAGTAATTGTTGGGTTTTCTAGAGCGTTGGGTATTTCATTGATTTATTATTGGTAAAATATGTCGATTTTTATGGTGTAAGACAAATCCTAATATTATACCACCAAAATAAATATTACATTCCATAACATTAGATGAAAAATTGGCATTAAAGGTTAAGGAAGATAATAGAAACATTTTAATGAAAAAATTATTTGGGAAACATTTTCAAAGGAAACATTATTTGGATTTATAATAAAAATAAGGTCCACCATATGTATATGGCGAGCACCAAATAATAAGATAGAACCATGGGTAATCCATAATGGTTATAGCTCTTATGGGACCCTTGGAATCGTGTTTCTCATAGAAACATAGAATAACAATCATAACCCATAGAGTCATCGGGCATGAGGCACTAGAGGGGAATCTATCCCTAGGTCGTGGGATATATAGTCATCATCAATTATTATATAGTTTTATAGAATCATACATGATAGAAGAAACTATGCTTAATACCCTTTGATCCAACTAGTTTACTAGTAATAGTCTTCCCACCTATATACCTCAAATATCATTAATGCATAGTTTCATTTTTGGTATCACATGGATCTCCATTTGTAGATACACACAAGAAGAAATAATAATTACCATGAGGAACAATCATTCATTTATAGGAATCTTCCTGTTTAAAATTTATAAACACACCAAAGACATTTTGAAATACACATCCCACCACTTTTATGATTTATAGAACACATTTAGAAATTTTCAATAAGGTAACACACATAAAAATTGACGAATTTCCATTATAAATCTATGATTCAACACAAAATCACTTTAAAACATTTCTAAAACAAATTTTTCATCACACACATACACCGTAAAACACTTTTAAGATTAAAATAAAGCATACAAAAAATTATATAAAAATGATAAATCATTGAACCATCGATCTCAAACCATGAAACATCCTAAATATTTTTTTAAGAAAATATTTGAAACATAAGAGGACCCTATAAATGAATGATAAAACTAAAAACATAAATATTTTACCCAAAAACTCATGATTTTTCATTTATAAGATTAACCAATCCACTATTGAAGGAATATATCAAAGAGTATGAAATGAGAATCCTATAATAAGGAAGAAAGAATGTGATAAGGGACTTACATTAGGATTCATTGAATATAAGAATCGAAATACACCAAAATGATAAAGTTCCATCCGAGCATGTTGGGGAGGGAGAGGTTAATCAAGATGTAAATCTTGAATGGGGGAAGAAACTGGTGGAATAGGTGTTATATTTAATGATATAACAAAGGTAAATTATAGATTCTTATTGACATGAATTGCTCACACCGTTAGCCCGCATGGTTTTCCATACACTACAACAAACTTACATCCCTCTTATACCAAGAGGATCATGGATACACTATTACATAGGGAGGGCACATGGCCATTAATCCGGTGGCATGACCACGAAAATCACACTATATTGTGTGCATGATTTCACCTAAGCAATTACATGGTTCAGGGAAATAGTGATCCAATTGATGTTGTGTCCAAAAAGAGAAATTTTTCTACAATGTCATATGAGAGAACTAAGGGATAAATAAAAGATCCAAAATAAAAAAAATTGTACCTCAAAATAAAATCATGGATGAAAATGTTCACCCCACTTTCTCTACTATTGTGTACTTTTTCTGATCCATGTTTTCATCTCATTCGTCGTGATAATTTTTATTCACAGGGTTGGTGTTGTTTTGTAGTGATTATATTTGAGAGATAATGCTACATGAAATGGGATAGTGTGGGGTAATTAAATTTTAGGTGAGTGAGTGTTAAGTGATATGGTTAATATCGTCATTTGATAAAATTTAGAGAATTAATATATATAATTAAAAATTATATCAGCAATATGAACTCTCTTTGATGATTTCATTTCTCTAAATAAAATCATAGTTTTTTCACATTTTTTCATTTATACTTCTGTATTTCTATATCAAATTCAATTTTATGCCTCACATTATTTTATTATATCATTTTTTGTATATTAGTTAAGTTTTAAATATTTATAAAATGAATTCAGTGTTTGTGAATAACCTCATTAAGTGATTGACCGTGGAAATACACTATAAATCATGATTAGGTAATAAAAATTCTTTGGTTTGGGATTCTTATAAGATTGATCTTAATAATACAACAACATTTACATGGTGGCCAAAGGAATTGACATATTGTTTCAATAAAATACTAATAAAATTAAAAAAATCCAAAAACTATGTGTACATTAAACCATCGTTGATCAATATTAAAGGATTAAAATAATAATTATGGTGATCAATGAAAGGATATATCAATATCCATAATAAACACTCTTTATGGGTTGTTGGGATTGATGAGATGTCCTTTTGTAATGGAAACTACTATGGGACCTCCTCTTCTTCGCTAGGTTTCTAGATCCTCTAATTAATTTTTAAGAGGATTTACAATAATATAAAATCATTTAGGAGGATATCAATGAATATGGTAGTGACTTTTATATAATCCTTCATTTAACAAATATTGTGGATCATTGCATATTTTGAGCATCTGGATCTTGATTGGTTAATACATGAAAATTTTATAATACTTGTCCTGCCTTGCCAGAAGTTGATAAATATGTGGTAATTATTTGGTGTAAGAATATCTATATTAAATATATCATCAATTTATAGTTTATCTATATTCATGTAGACCAAACATGTGGTGAGGTGTAATCTAAGAGTCCTTATATTTTTTCAAAATGAATGTCCTTCTCATGAGGTGGAAATTGAATAGTATAAATTAATTAATGTTCACCAGGTGATGATTTTTTAGGAAATGATAAAATTATCATAGGGGTTGAATCCCAAGGGATTCCATTCAATCATCCATTACTGAGTAGTTTAATAGAAGTGAAGCTTAGAAAATTAAGTGATATAGTCACAACATGGTTCGGGTTGATGGTTATTGGGACATCTCGTTGGAATGAAATTTGTATATAATAAAGATAAAAAAATATTCTATTTATTATCTATTGGATAAAGTTAAATACCTCATATCATATCATAAATTCCAATTCCAATCTCAATTTTATTCTCACACCCTTATAAAACATTTACATTATTTGTAATACGAGTCAGGGGTTATCAAAAAATGCAAAGAGGCACTATTTGCGATGGAAATATCATAAAAAGGGTATGGAAGTCAACCTCGATATATTTTATGAGTATAGAATTATGAAATTTGGTCATATTATCAAATATATTTAAAATTTATGGGATATGGATAATGGTTCTTAAAATGGGATATGAAACTATCTGATAGAGGAAGAAAATACTCAATCCTAGAAGTATCTATCCATGAATTCATCAAGACTTTATCATTTTAGTAGTTAAAATTGATTTGTTAATGTAGAAAAATTATATCATTGGTCACTTGATGACTCATTGGTCTGTCAGATATCATATAATAACATGAATAGATCTATAAAACTACTATGTTTTCATATCTCATAGATATAGATGTGGAAATAGGGAATCTGACACTCTTATAGCTAAATGGAGTCAAGATAACTAATTTATTATTTACTCTCACATAGTATCTCTACAATCTGAGTATGATTTATTATAAAATTTTATTCCATAGGTGGATATACTTTTATATTACCTTAAAATTTATTTTATTTTTCATTATCTTAGTAATATTTATTTGAGATGATCAAAAGATTTATTTTCATAGAAATTAATTTTTTGACAAATTTGGTACTGATACATAATTTTATCATCTTAGGAAGGATGGATAATGGAAGAAAATATTTAAATACAATTCAACAATGATTAAAAATATGTATTATCAAATGAAAATTATTTTAAGGTCCCTTAAATAATTGGGAGCATGGACGATGCTCCGATCTTGGATAAAGAAAATATTTCTTCTATAAACATTTCATCAAATGGACAATATAAATATAAAATTATTGTGGAAGTAGCCTTCAAACATTTTATACTATTTATTAGGGAGGATAAATAAGATTAATTTAGATATTATGTACATGTGGGAGATCAGGATGAATTGGATAAATATTTTAATGATTTTATAGAATTGAAAATTATGTGATAATCCCACCCTTGGTAATGGGAAATTTTTAACTCTCTAACATAATATCGTTTGATGAAGAATCCATTTATGTGGAGAAATTTTAAGAGAAGTTGGATTATATTTAATAATTTACTCAATATTTGATAACCAAACTCTATGTGATACTAACAATGAAGAATAAGTTAATTATGAGATAATCTTGGGAGATTATATTTTAGTAAGTATTTTATAAATGATATGATTGAATATTAGTCGTGTATTAACTAAATTTATTTAAATATTTATATTCATAATTCCCATGGGTGTTCATGGAGGATTAATATGAAGAATAATATTCCCCTACTATGAATAAGTTCTCAAGGTCTCGTCCTAAACAAATCAAATTTCTAGTTAACCTAGTTAAGGTGTATTGTTTTATTAATGATTCTTCATATTTTAAGGACATTAAATGTTATTTTTTAATATTTCCTTTCTTTATATTTGTTAAATAGGATATATGGAGTAGGTCATATATGATTATATTGATGTGGAGGTCAAAAATTATATGAAAACGTAATAGAAAAGAACCGATTCTTTTTACAAACATAACATTCATGTTATATATCATTTCTAAGGGGATATAACCGGCGTACTCTATCGATGGGTTTCTTCTGAACAATATTGATGTGGATGTCACTATAATAAAGTCTTTATAGTGGTTTATATGTAAAAACCCACGCCCACATTTAAATTGGGTTAAAATATATGGAATTTTTTTACTTTTAGTAGTATAAAACTAGTACTTAATTAGGGGATTAAAATAATATCATATCCTACTTATATTTCATTAATAATTATTTTAATTACATTTATTTACATTTATTATTGAATATTAGGTCTTTTGTGTCATAAAATAAGAGCATAACCCAAGGATAGAACCACTAAATAAAGTTAGATTTCATCTTTTATTCTCTTTGGTTCATTTTACCTTATCATATATAATTTATCTAATATTAAAAGAATGGATATAAAATATATGTTTGGTGGAATCAAATATTTTGTTACAGTTTTATACTAATTACCTTATTTTAGGATCATTTTAAATCTATAAATATTTTTATTTTGATTTAACTTTTTAATTTAGGGTGTTTATTTTGGATTCTTGAGATTAATTGGATAATGCAATGCCCTGAAAATCTAATGTATGAAAATTGAAATCGGTAGAACGTATGAGATAATATATTTAATATTTTTAATATATTATATAAATTTTATAGCATGAATTTTACAAAACATTTATAAATATTGTGTTGCATGAAACACTGACATTCTTCAACTAATTATTTTACATTAAAGACAAGGTTTTACCCAAAAAAAAGTTATTATAAAATAGTATTTTTTTAATATAATAAGATATAATATAGAAAATAAATTATCATTAACGAATAGTATTAACTATCTTATTAAAATATATGGTCTTTAAAAATTAAAATGAATTCATTGGTTAATAATTAATTAGAAATTAATATAAGAAACAATTGAATATTAATTGTTTTTTATATAAAACTATTTTTATTCCCAAAAAGATGTTTTGTAGTAATAATTTAAAATAATTCTAATTATTGAATGATTTTAATGAAGTGTATATGTTATATATTCAATGAAATTTATAATCATCCAGTATATTTGATAGGAATGAGATAATAATATTCCCAATAACACACATAAAACCGCTTTTTAAGGCACTTTTTATGCAATTTAACAGAGAACCAATTTTAAATTAAAATTTTGGAACTTTTGTATTCTCATAAATAAAAATAAACCTTATAATTGAATTACTGTCATAAATATAATCATATTTTTATCTTTTAGTATACTTATCATATGTTTCATTTTTAAATGAATAAGTAAAATAATGAATTTTAAAACAAAAATGCATTTTGAAGTAATTTATTTATAAACATACATTTTAAATAATAATTTTTCAAAATTTATAATTGATTTTTTCTTATCATCAGTACAATTTTGGTCATTGGAATAAATTTCACATTTGAATTGAATATAAAAACATAGAAAACTTTTCAACGTTTTTACTATGAAAACACACATTGTCATCCAATTTAATGGATTAGATTTTAGTTAATTTTTACTACTTCTATGAATGGAATTTAGAAAAATGGATTGTTTATTTGGAGTCATAAATTTTTATAAATTCTAACAGGGTTAAATTCGTTATTTCCATTTATATTTGTGAATGTAACAAAAAGTGAATTACAATGATTAAGGTGAAATTAGGTTTAACAATGTAATACACATTAAAAATAAGTGTCAAATTACCTATCATTAGTCCAAAAGAAATTGGATTTAATTATATAAACCTATCCCCATTTTAATTTATTATAGTCAATTATTGGATCCACTTGAAATGGTAAAATGTAGGTGGAATTCCATTTTCAAAAATTTAGAAGAGTTCCATTCATCCTCCATTATAAAAAGGAACTCAAACATCCAACTTCCTTACAACCCTCAATCCACTTTGGAACAACCAATATTTTCCAAAATATATCCTAAAAATAACTCCACTACCATGTTCATAACCCCATCCAAGGAATCTTTTTTTCAACACAAATGGAGTTACATGTTGAAGAGGTAGCATCCTTCCAGAAGATCTTTAGTTTTATTTCCATTCTCCACCACCTATACTATCCTCATTCAAGGATTATATTTAGAAATATCTTAAATTTACTGAGATGTTTTTATGTTAAGGTTTCTAAGAATACATACACATAATTCCATCTATTTGGTATCAAACATAACATTTATGTGTGCGTAGGACTATCGCCTCATGTAACATTAATTACTTCTTCTTAATTTTCCACCTTCCATGGTTGTGAATTATGGATGACATACTAATTATAGATAATATATATTATATTTATTATGTATTTATTATTATATAATTTTTTTATAACTCATATATAAATATTTCAATTTTCTACAAATAATATAACATATTTTGTGGAATTGTGGACTACCGCCTCCTCAAAGAGAAGTGAATCGTTCACAATATACATAGAACATATTACAGAACATTTTAAGAAACATATGAGATATATTAATTAATATTATAATATATTTATAATATAAATATTAAATCATTTAATTTTATTTATTTTAAATATATGAATGTAGTGAATATAACATTTATGCATATGTACGTCGTACCGTTTCTATGAATGGTGCATTTCATTTCATATCACCAAATATTTTGTTTTATTAAAAAATATATATATAATGAATATACATGATAAATAAATCACAGTTTATAATAAGATATGTTGAAATCGTGATCTAATTAATATAAATAGAAAATAAAAATTAATAATGTATTTGAGAAAATATGAAATTAACACCCAAGGTAGTTAAAATAATGAATGAATTATAAAAAATGGGAAGTAAGAGTTTTTATAAGAATAATATATGATATAATAAAAATTAATATGGTTCGGTATTAAGTAATTGAAATTTTTATAACAATTTTACAATATTTTAATGGAAGTTCACCTGAAATGAGTAAATTGTTATGGGATTTTCATGTCACTTTTTACATCTATTGAGGTAAATTTCATATTGACCACTTGATGATTTTTTGTGGTGTCTCTATAACCCATTTCAATATAAATTTTTGTGATTAATTAATTCTCCATTATATTTTGAGTTTTAATTTTAATTATTTCTTCTAAGGGGATTTTATTTAAGCATTATGATGTGGAAAAAATTTTGCAACACGATTCCTTATAATTGAGTTATATTTCTTCCTTACTATTCTTAAAATTCTATTATTAATTGTATAATGACATTGAATCTCTATGGATTTAATTCCACTTATTTATCTGGATTTTAATATAATACAAAAAATATACTCATTTATTTATTATCACTTTAGTGTTATACTCATTTTAATGGATTACACAACAATCTAATTTTATTCACGATTTTTTTTCATTTAATTATCAATTTGATAAAATTATTTGATCATTATTTAGTAAACCATTTAATTTTATTTTCCTATTGTTTTTCCATTTCTTATATAAAATTAATAGTACCGTTTTCCCACTATATGGTACCCATAATGTTTTAGAATCTATTTTAAGAAAAACCAACATCATTTCTCTCTTAAGTCAGAGATCCATTTTTTTCAAAAACCCCAATTTTCTAAAAATATCTTTAAATTTTTTTAAACTCTCAATAATGATATATTAATGATAAATGTACCCTTTTTTATTTTACAAAATATTTCCATGTAATATTCTTTTCTCTTTTTGAACTATTTCCTTTTCAAATTGTTTACCTTGTAAAAGGAATTTTGTTTTACCTAGTATGATATATGGGGATTTATCCACCATCATGATAGTAAAGAATCCTTTTAAGTTTAAGAGCATTTGTTTATATAACTTATTTAAGGATATTTTCAATGAAAACTATTTTTCCAATGAATTTCGAAACAAAATTATATTTTCATAAATAATATTTTTTTAAAGAATATTTTTATAATATTTTCATTCATAAATGACTAAAACTCTTAATTTTTACCAATATTTTATATTTTGTATTCATGCCCACTTTTTCATTATTCTAGATGGTTTTTGATTGATTTTTCCAATATTTTCATTGAAATTGAATTCATTGATTCATTTTTGATGTCCAATTAAATATTCAATTTCCTATTATCATTGAACATTATATTTACCTTAATTATATATATTATTTTTCATAAAATATATTACTTTCTAAAACATATTGAAATTTCCCATATAGTGTTTATTGTGATATTTATTTTATTATCAGTAGAAACATTAACAATTTCATATTATTTATTAAAATTGGATATTTGATATATCATATTACTTATTAATTAACATGATTATTCAGTATAAGTAATGAGTTATAAATGTAGGGACGCGTGGTTCCTCTAAATTATATAGGCCCTACATTTTTAGAAAGGATATCATGAGACTAATAAGTTACAAAATGTAAATAGGCTTCAACCATTAGTTTTAAACCACAATGAGAATGGTTTTAGATGGTATATGTTTTCACATGCCTTGGATATGGTGTTGAATAATTAATAATTTCAAAAAAAATTGAAATTATTATTCATTATTGGTATTTTCATGATGTTAAATTATATAAAAGAATTTCATTATCATTTTATTGATTAAATGTATTTTTTTAATGTTTTTCACCTTTCTATATTGATTATGAAATATCTAGTTACTTGAATGGAATATTATTTATGTTATTTACCTTTGCATATTTTTTATTCACTTCAATTTCATTCTATATATTAAATAGAATTTGTTTTCAATTAATTATATATCCTTGTTTATTTATTCTTATTGATTAATTATTTTTCCCCCAATACATTCCCTTATTATGCATTTGAGCTCAGCTTTATTTCGTTTTGTTTCATTAGGAATCCAAAAATATCGGAGGAGGCCCTAGTAAATCTTCTCCCAACCAAGATGTACTACCAAAGGTGATGTATGGAAATCCCTCAAAACATCCTCCCACAATTCCACTAGTACTACTGTGCACCGTCTGAAACAAATGAAATACTACCCAACATTCAAATATCTATCAAGGCCATTCCCTATGGACATCTGAGCATCTAAAGTCTCATAGTAGGTATCCACATGATATGTCTCCAAAACACGATGTATTATTGGTGGTGTAACAAATATGTAATAGAGGTAATATGCTCAATCCACATCCCAAATGGATATCTATAATGAGTTCAACTTATCTGATTCATCATTTGACAAAAGCGAACTGGATCTCCAGATAAGATCACCCCCTACCACGTTCCCCTTCATAATATTATAAAAAAACTCAATGTCATAGTCCTGGATGAACTCTATCCCTCATCACTATCCCATGATCATATCCATGATAGAGAAGATATACATGAGACTATTGTGGTCAGATTAGATGATAAACCACTTTCCCAACAGGTAGTGTCGCCAAATCATCAATGTTAAGAATACAATTTCTAACTCAGGATCATGGGTTCAATAGTTCTGCTCGTGTGGTATCAACTAGTGTAAACCATAAGAAATCACCACTTTCCCCTGAATTAGTACACAATAATGTCTGGTTTGTGAGGCATTATAGAACACTATGTACATGGTACCCCCCTCTGTAAATCTCATGATTTGAGTGCTCGTCAATCACTGCCTCAACTGCTATCAACTCATCGAGAACTTTTCCATCCATGTGAATGTATTTCCAATTTATGTTTAAGGTTTAATGGATTCTACCAATATGGTAAATGTTGGATACAACCCTCTAATAGTACATAGCAATTCCAAGGAAACTCTGCACCTCGGTATCACTTTTTGGTGGCTCCAAATAAAGAACCAACTCAATCATCGCCAGATCCACTAAAACTCTAGCATCACAATTGATGAGAGATAGAAAAATGACATCCTTAATCCCTAACTGATTCTTCAAGAGCTTCCCATAAATCTGGTGCTTGTGAAGTTTGTTGCTGGACATCCACAAGTGTCTCACCATCTATTTTTTTAATGCAGTGTATACTATGATGTCATCAATGAAGACCAATACAAATAAGTGGATTTAAGGATGAAAACCCGATTCTATGAATCCCATGACCACTTTTGGGGAGTTTATCATTCCAAAAAGATTAACCATATACTCATAGTGGTTTTAACAAAATCTAAATTCCATCTTCGGTATATCGTTATCCCGTAATCTTAGCTGGTGATAGCCAGATATGTGGTCAATATTTTAGAATAACTATGACCCATTAAACTGATCTGATAGGTCATAAATTCTTATTAGTGGATAAATATTAGTCATTGTCACCTGGTTCAGGAAATAGAATTCCAAACATAACCTCAATCATGATTCTACCTTCTTGGCAAACAAAACGGGGCATGCCTAGTGTGAATCATTGGGTCTCATGAAAACCTTCTTGTAAATGTTATTAAACTACACCAACTTTAATTGAATTTAAATAATAGAAATTAGATATAAAGTTCTAGATATTGTTTTAGTCCCATTTTATAGATCAATGAAGAATTATACATCCCTATATAGAGGTAACCCTAGAATATCCTCATGAAATATTTCCTCATACTCTTCCACCACTTTTGAAACTGTGGACTCAAATCATCCACTACACTAAGGGTCAGGATATCCAATTGATGAGTTATTAGATACAATCTTCTATGTGTGAATCCATCCATCATTTCCAGTATTTCCATCATAATAATAAATAAAAAATGGCCTCATCACATCAAACACACCGTACTCTATACATAAAATATTTAATCTAGGCATGGACATTATATAACAAGTCTATACCAAGAATGGTGTCATAAGACCTCAACACCAATACCAAGAGATCCCAACCAAAACTCTTACATCCAATAGGAATGAAAAAATATTACCACTACTGTGTGATTCAACTAATATATTTCTGTATGATTATATAAGAATAAAGGTCAAGTCAACGATTCAAATGGAATCTACTAGTCTTGAACAGGGTTTGTGGAAAGAAATAAATGACTGAAACATATGTCTTTTACAAATACAGATATTGTGAAAAAATATATCATACCCCTAATAATTCCAGGAACCTTTCGATCATAAGACTCTATCACTTGCACCTTTTCTCATCCCAGTCCACCAGCTCCTTTAGCCTATAGTGGACTACCTTGTGGTGGTGGTGTCAAAAGCTCAAACATTCAACCAACTCATGTCACCCAACTAACTCCCAAACAATGTCTTCCACCTTTTTTACCACCATGATCCTACCTCTTACTCAGCCTTAGTGTCCCATTGACCCTCTACTAATCTATAGTAAAATGGGTTGGGAAATTTCATTCTAGATGTCCCCGACTACCGTATGAGTAACACATAATACCACTTATCTTACTCGAGCTGTCCTGGGATCCCCATAACACTAATCCAATTACTTGGGATCATCTCCTAAATCACCATAACAAAATTTTCCACTTTTACTGCTAACAGATACATGCGGTTGAGGCCATATGAACTTGGTACCTGTTGGTATCTCTTACTATTAGTTCCTTATCCGATTGGAAGATCTCCAGTAGCTGGGCTCCCTCATGTCCCCCAACATAAGTAAGAATGCTAATGGATATAAGAGATAACCTTTTATCTTGTAGTAAGACATTATCAATGGTCAAATCCCTAAATAATGGGCATCGTTACATATATATGGAGGATCATGAAGGATCAAAAAAACATAATTAATAATCTGTTATAGTCTGACTATCATATTGTAAATTCATAAGATCATATATGCGCATTGACCCAAATGTGGGTGGAATAATCTTTTCTCTAAATAATGTATCAAATTATAACTAATAGTGAAATATATCATCTTGTGTTAGGGTCACAAATAACCAAGAAAACCCCATATGACTCTGAATATTTTATGCAGTAAGGTCTTACTGTTGAGAAAAGTATTGTTTTCAACAATGCGTATTAATGATATTTAAAGGGGGAGGTTATTGAAAATAATAATTTGTCTCTTTATGATAATTTTGATGCTCACAAATACCCTTAGTTATTTTATAATGATTTTACTTAGTATTTTTGTAAGAGGTTATTAATTTATTTTACTCTTGAAATAACGAGAATTTATTACTTAGCGCAGAATCTGTTTTAGTGCATTCTGGAAACACTGTTCATATCTTACATAGATGATTATAGCGCGGAATCTGTTTTAAGGCGTTCTGGAATCAATGTTCATACCCTACATAGATAAACATAGCGTAAGGATGAAAATCATGTATACTTTTTGAGATAAGAGAAAAGTATGGTTAAACAACCATACGTTTTCAGCAAAGTATAGAAGAAGAACCTTATGTTAGGAAGGAACCCTACGTTTTGGTTATTTGAAATGTATGGAAGGAGAATCGTACGTAAATTCTAAAGGTTATGTTTATTTCTCAAAATTATGGTTCATCAACCATACTTTTGTAAACAACCATACGTTCTTGGAAAAGTATGGATCAAGTAAATTATGGATCTTTTACCGTACGTTTGAATATTGAAGAAAAAGTATGGATGATCAACCCTACGTTTGATATCAACCTTATGATATCAACCCTACGTTTGATATAAACCATACGTTGTCAACCCTAAATTTGAAGACTATGTTATTAACCCTACGTTTGGAGGACACGCCATCAACCTTACGTTTGGCGTTAGAATTTTGGGCAGACAGTTTTTATGTACAACGATCAGTAAGCTGATTTCTGGGCAGATTTCAAGTCGGATTTAAAGTCGTTTCAAATTATGTCTTTGACTGATTCAAATTCGTTTTATAAATGGATTTAAGATCGAATTAAAATTAGCTTTTTATTCCAATTCTTAAGGAATGTTATGACTTCTCTATAAATTCAAATTTTTGAATATCATGAATCAGAAGGATCCTTTTATGGATCTAAATGTGAAGGAGATATGTTTTATTATATATTCTCTCTCTGAAACACCGAAAAGAAAAAAAGGAGGGGTGGTATGATCGATCTATTATTGAAAAATGTGGAAAACAGATATTTCAACTATTCACGATTGATCTACTGATTCAACTGGTGCGTAAAAGCTCTGTTTGTTCAAGAAGAAAAAACTCGATAGAAGATTCACATGTTCTACATCGAATATCTACTGTGGATCTACTACTGCTAGGGTTGTGAACTGTATCTCTATATCTACTACAACTAGATAAACTCAAAACTGCTTTGTCTTGAAGATCAATATTTCTAGATACTACGATTCATCTGCTGTCAATTGCATTCTTTTGCAATTGTGAAGATCAACTAGAAATTTCATTCTGAATTTTTTTTTATTCTTGAGTAACCAGATTCTCGTTCTATGATGTGTAGGTTTGTGAATGAACCAGAAGGATTTATTTTTTCATGGATTGTAAAGGTGTCAACTGCCTGTCCTCCGTTGTGAATTGGTCTGTGGAAAAGAGGACCAGATAGTGAAAATCACCAAGCTCATGGAGAATAGTGTTGGTGAAGTGTACTAGGGGCTTTCTGTTCCCCGAACAACTATACATCTTTGTGTTATTGTTTTTACTTTTTCCGATGCAGGATCAAATATGTTAAAGTATAAAGGAAAGAACTCGTTTTAAAGAAGAGTTATTGAAAAAATGAAAAAGACACAATTCACCCCCCCTCTTGTGTATAATCTGTAGATTCAGATCCAACATTTGGTATCAGAGGGAGGTTCTGACAGAGCCTTAGAAAGCTATAAGCATTTAAGGATTATACAACAGAGAATTATGACTGATACAAGAGAAGGGATGTCGATGGTTAGATCACCATATTTTAATGGAGACAAAAATGGTTACTGGAAATCGCGTATGATAATATATATGAAAAACCTCGGATATAGAGTCTATTCAATGATTCTGACTCCTTATGAAATTCTTGAAAATCCTCAGGCATGGAGTGCTACTATAGAGGCAGAGTACGATATGAACTCAAAGGCTATGAATGCAATTATCTGCGGTCTAGGACCAGATGAATTTAACAGAGTATCTCAATGCCCGAAAACATATGAGATGTGGGAAACAATAGTTGTGCCATATGAAGGAACAAATAATGTAAGGTAAATGAGATTTTCAACTACAAAACTGAAATTTGATACATTCAGAATGTTTGAAGGTGATAGCATTACCCAAATGAGTGGGAGATTGACAGAAATTTTCAATAACATAACTGCTCTAGGAGAACCTATCATGAAGGTTGATCAATCATTAAAAGTACTGAGAGTACTTCCTACTAGATGGAATGGTATTTCTGCTGCAATCAGAAAATCAACACCTGTCAAATATCTAACTATGAGAGAGCTGATTGGTACACTGATGATGTATGAAGCTAAAATTCATGATGAATCTAATGAACATAACGTTCTTATCAAAAGAGAAGATATTTCCTTGAAGGCAACTTCACTACAAATGAATAGAAAGATGAAGAGCAAAGAAGTCAAAGCTAAATCAGAAAGATCTGACTCATCCAACTCAGATGAAGAACTAGCTCAACTAGCCAAGAAAATTTAGAAAATTCTACAACAAGAAAGGAGGCTCAAAAAATCTTTTAAGGGAGATAATAAGGATGTGAGATGTTATGAATGAAAAAATATGGGACATATCAAACCAGATTTACCACAATTGAAGGATGCAATGAAGAATAAATTATTTAAAATAAATGACTTTGTGCAGAAAGACAAGTAAGATATGAAAGCCACTTGGAGTGTATCTGAAGACTGTAGTATCTCTTCTAAATCAAGCTAATAAAAGAAGAATTCAATCTAAAGGCAAACATGTGTTTCATGGAAGAAACTGATGAGGTACACTCATATTACTCCTCTGAATCACAATCAGAATCAAGCTATTCAAATGATAAACTTGCAGCCTACTGCAATATGCTTGAAGAATGATATGACTCACTATTTAAGAAACATAAGTCACTAAAAAATATTCATAAATCCATTTCAGAAGAAAGAGACACAATTCTGAAACAACATAAAGAATTAAATGATAAATACAATTTGATTAACACTAACTATGTTAATTTTGAATCAATAATAAAATCACTGCAGGATGAAGTAGAATCTTACAAATAGGATGCATTGGTTTTTACAAAAGGAAAGAATTCATTAAATAAAATTCTTATAAAAATTGTCATTAAAAAGGAGAGATTTGGAATTGGAAGTAAAGGAGAAAAACCAAAGCTATATAAAAATTATTTTCTTACTAGCTCTAAAAAGATTAATTGTAATTTTTGCGGGGCAAAGGGACATGTAGCTAAAAACTGTTTCATAAGAAAACCTCAATTTTTTTGGTATTAAGAAAGCCTATGTTTCAAATGACTTGTATGATTCAGATAATTTTAAAAGAACAAAGAAAATATGGGTACCCAGATCATTTCAAGCTAACACTCCTGGAACCAACAAAATATGGGTACCAAAGTAATTTATTTGAATGTCTTTGCAGGTAGAAGGTCACCAGAGAAGAAAAGATATACGGTACATGGATAGTCTCTACTCAAGGCATATGAGTGGAAAGTCATTGAATTCTTTTTCAATCACTCAAAAGGAAGGAGGACCTGTCACATTTGTTGATAATGCCAAAGGAAAAAATCATTGGCATTGGAACTATTGGAGATCCAAAAATAGTCTCAGTCAACAAAGTACTTTATGTACAAGGACTAAAACACAATATGATATGTATCTCTCAACTTTGTGATGATGGATATACTGTTGACTTTACTAACAATTGTTTTACTATATTTAAAGATAATCTATTTAAATTTAAATCACCAAGAACTGAAAATGTCTATAATTTGGATTTAAATTCCTTGTATAAACAACAAGTAAACTGCATGACTGCTAAAGTAAGTGAATCCTAGATCTGGCATAGAAGACTTGGTCATTTCAATGTATATGTTTTAAATAAGTTATCCAAGAAACATTTAGTTTATGATTTACCTTGTCTCAAATTTCAATGTGAGAGATTTTGTGATTCATGTCAACTTGGCAAGCAACATAAATCATCCTTCAAATCTGTTAATAAGGTTTCTCCATCTAAACCTCTATAACTTATTCATATGGATTTTTTTGGACCTTCAAGAGTAGAAATCTTAGATGGTAAATTATATTTATATGTTTTAGTTGATGACTATTCAATATATACATGGATTTTCTTTTTGAAATTTAAAAATGAAGCTTTTACTTTCTTTGAATGTTTCTGCAAATCTGTTCAAAATGAAAAAGGTTTCAATATAATCTCATTTAGAAGTGATAATGGTGGAGAATTTGAGAATCTGGAATTTAATTCCTTTTGCTCAAATATGGGTATTAAACACACATTTTCTGCAACCAGAACACCTCAAAAAAATGGGATTATAGAAAGAAGAAATAGATCAATTCCATAAATGGATATAACTTTGTTAAATGAATATATCCTACCTATATATTTCTGGGTAAAAGCTGTGAATACAACATGTAATATAATTAATAGAGTTTTAATTAGACCTATTGTGAAAAAGACACCCTATGAACAATGGAATAACAGAAAACCTAAAGTATATTACTTTAAAGATTTTGGATGCATGGTTTATATCTTAAACACCAAGGATAATCTTGGTAAGTTTGATCCAAAATCTAATGAAGGTATTTTCTTAGGATATTCTGCTACCTCCAAATCCTATAGAGTTTATAATAAGAAGTCAAGGATTGTTGAAGAGTCAGTTCATGTGAAATTTGATGAATCTGATCATTTTGAGAAAATGACATAACAAAAGGATGAACTTGGATCTAATGATAACATGAGACTTGAGAATTTAAAGAATGATTTTGAAAATGATATAAAAGAAATTCAGTCCAGTTAAGAGGAACATGATACCGAATAACCTTTAAATATTTTACCTAGGCAGTCTAGAACCCTAAAAAATCATCCTTTAGAAACTGTAATAGGTAACTTAGAAAATGGTGTTCAAACTAGAAGAAACCTAGGAAACCTATTGGAATTCTCTGCCTTCCTATCTCAACAAGAACCCAAGACTATAGAAGAATCTTTAGAATATGAATGCTGGGTAATAAAAATGCAAGATGAATTAAACAAGTTTAAAAGAAATGAAGTTTGAGATTTAGTTGAAAGACCTAAGAATTATCCTGTAATAGGAACTAAATTGGTTTTTAAATATAAATAGGATAACCAAGTCACACTAACTAGAAATAAATCAAGATTAGTAGCTAAAGGATATAATCAAGAAGAGGGAATAGATTATGATGAAACTTGTTCACCTGTATCTAGGTTAGAAGCCATTAGAATCCTTTTAGCCTATCCATATTATATGAATTTTAAATTATTTCAGATTGATGTCAAATCTGCCTTTTTAAATGGATATTTAATGGAGGAAGTTTATGTTGAGCAACCTCCTGGTTTTGAAAACAATCAAAAACCTGATTCTGGTTTTTAACATACTAAAACTATTTATGGCTTTAAACAAGCACCTAGAGCTTGGTATGAAAGATTAAGATCTTTTCTATTGAAAAATGATTTTACAGTTTGTATGGAAGATCCAACACTATTTAATAAAATTGTGAAAAATAATGTTTTATAGGTTAAAATTTATGTTGATGATGTAATCTTTGGACCAACTAATAAAACTCTTTGTCATGAATTTTCAAAATTAATGCAAGAAGAATTTGAAATGAGTATGATGGGAGAATTAAATTTCTTTTTGGGTATTCAAATATTTCAAAAAGATTTTGGAAATATTTTAAATCCAAGCAAATACATTACTGATTTACTTAAGAAATTTGGACTTGAGAACAACAAGACATTTACAACTCCAATGTATACAAATATAAAACTTGATTTGGGTGAAACTGGGAAATCAGTTGACAATAAGTTATATAGAGGTATGATTGGTATCTTGTTATATCATACTGCTAGAAGACCAGATATAATGTATTCAATATGTCTTTGTGCTAGATTTCAATCAAATCCTAAAGAATCACATCTAACTGTTGTTAAATAAATTTTTAGATATTTAAAAGGAACTTTTTTTCAATCTATTCATTATCCTAAAACTTATGATTTTAATTTGATTTCATATTCAGATGCTGAATTTGGAATTTGTAGATTAGATAGAAAAAGTACAGCAGGTACATGTCACTTTTTAGGAAAGTCCTGAGTATCATGGTCTAGTAAGAAACAACATTCAGTTCCCCTATCAACAGCCTAAGCAGAATATGTTTCTATTGGCAGTTGTTGTGCACAAGTGTTGTGGATGAAAAACAATCATATGGACTTTGGATTGAATTTTAATAATACACCTATTTTATGTGATAATACGAGTGCAATTATTATTTCAAAAAATCCTATTAGTCATTCTAGAACTAAGCACATTGATATAAGGCATCACTTTTTAAAATATCATGTTATTAAAAAAGATATATTTTTAGAATTTATAAATACTGAAATTCAATTAGCAGATATTTTTACTAAACCTCTTCCCACTGCAAGAATTGATTTTATTAAGGGGGAGTTAGGTTTATTTAATTTTAATTAATTTTTTTTCTAAATTTTAAATTTTTTATTTAATACTGTTTAAGTTTTTCTTTCTTTTGTTGTATGAAAAAATAATTTATTTTTAAATATATGTATTGATGAGTGATTACGCGGGAATCAAGGCTGTCAGAGGCTTTTCGACATCTAAACCATTTCACTTCTATCAAAACCCTTTCAAAGTCCGAAAATCGCATTTCCTCTTCTGAAACCCTAACCTTCAAACTTCTGAAACCATAATCTTCAAACCTTTAGAGACTCTCGCACCAATGGTAAAGACTAAAAGAGCCAGTGAGGCCGAGCCAAGCACTGCTAAGAGACAAATCACTGAAGGAAGAAAAATCTTATACGGTAAGGTAATCGATCTTGACTGGTTATTTCAGACGAATCTATTGTTGAGGCAAGCACTGTAGTTTCATAATATTGAACAGATGTTCAATAGTGAAATTACGGAATTTCTGTATGAAGTAGAACATATATACTTCTACAAATCTTTACAGTTTAGTCTGGGAAATACCGAAGACATTATGATGGCTAAAATAGAGGATAGGGATTTCTCAATTTCTTCAGTAGAGATTAGTCAGATTCGCAACTACCCTCATGAAGGAGTTTTTCATTTTGACATGAATAATATATGAGATTCTATGCATAAATCTGAAAACATTATGTCTTTTCTTATCGGTACCAAGACAATAAAGAAAATGTTTGTTAAGGATTTGGAGCCTGATCAGAAGATTTTGGTAAAATTTATTCAGACCGGAATAGCTCCACGGATGGCAGAAATGGAGAAGATTTTGTACCCTGATATTTATATAATGTTTCTTTTGTTAAGTGATATTAAGTTAAAATTTCCAAGATATATGATAAAGTATCTCAATTATTACTGTCAAAGAGCGGCCAGGATGAATTTCTATCACTTTTGAATATTTATTTCTAAGATTCTGTTTAAAAAAGGCATGGTGAGATTTGTGGACGCAAGAGTTAACTGTCATCATATTAATACGTTTAATGTTGTAACCTTGAGAAAAGATGGATATTTCTGGAGCATAATTAAAGGAATGCTTTTGCCAGTAAGAGCTGAGGAAGACTCAGCGAGTGCTCAGGCTCAACCTTCTAAGTACAAGGAGGGACAAGCTGAATCTTAGTCAGCAATGTGGCAAGAAGGATTCACATTGAAATGATAGATTTTGTGGAAGATAGAAGCCATGAGGTACTTCAATCAAGAAGAAAAATAACAGTAAATGAAGAAGTCACTTCCACAGCTTTGGAAACTCCAACAGAACATTGATTTTCTTATTCTATTGTGAGCGAAGCTATTGCTGATAAAACCATGGAAGATGTTACTGAGAGAATGACTTTAGTAGAGAAATCAGGAGCTCAAGAAGATGCTCAAAGGGACAATCAGGAATAGATTGTTGCTGATGTTGAAGTTGCACTTCAACAGGAATAGAAGATGTAGGTAGTGCCTGGTGAAGAAGTGGTCAGACCTCATTCAACTTCTGAAGATATTCTTCTTGAAATTCCATTGGAAGACAAACATGCAGATGAATGTGATGATCATTCTTCTGAAGCTCAAACAGAGGTACTTCAAGAGGATTTTTCTGTGGAGGAGTTTGACAACTCTTAGGAAAAATCTGTGGACCAACCTTCTCTGGACAAAGAAAAAGAAAAATATGATCCTGAATCATTGCCTTCGGTATTGCTGCATCAACCTGAGAATGTGAATCAAGCACAGGGTACAACTGATTCAAGGAAAGAAGAAGTTAAAGAACTGTACTAAAAAGTATCTCAGTTGGAATCTGAGAATGCTTTTCATAGAAATGCTTTAGACTTAGAACATTTGAAGTTTCAAAAGGTGAAGGAGTGTACAGTTCCAAGGCCTGAAGTTGGAATGTTTAAAAAGGATATGCTGAATTCTGTTACTCAATTAAAATCTTAAATGGTTATGAAGTCAGATTTATTAGATCTGAAGTTGTTTATGGAGAACAAATTTGCATCAGTTGAAAATCATGCTGTTAGTCGATCAAGTTCTTCACCTGATTTAATCAGAATGTTTCAGGCTATCACAACTGTGTTGAGAAATATGAATGATAGGATACAAGATATTCAATGTAACAGTGCTCCTCTGTCAGTGTTTCTATACAATCAGAAATTCTTAGTGGATCAACTAACATCTAGTGAGCCATCAATTAGAATTCTGTTAGATCGGTTATCTGAGAAGCTGTCTGTATTTGTTGAAAAAGAGGAATGGATGCATGAGTTTTTCATAGTCAATTTAATTGATGATATTCATATGACTCAAGACAACCTAAGGCACATTATCATGTTTGGAGATGGGATGATGAAGAGACTTCGGGAACAGTTTACAGAAATCATGTCTGTAATTCAGAGGAGATAAACCCAGTTGCGTATCTTAACCAAACCATGATTCTTGTGTATATCATTGTCATGTATATACTACTATTTTTGAATGAAAACTTTCTTCATTTTTTATTTTTTTCTTTCCTTATTTGTTTTACTGAATTTATATTTAATATTCCAGTACTCCAAATTTAATTATTGATAAACAGTTTGTAATAGCATTTACTAACAGTTCAGTGCAATATTAAACGTTTTAAAATCCATGATTTTTCATTCTTTTTTATATCACAAAAGGCGGAGAATTTGGATAAACTAAACATCAATATTTAGGGGGAGAATTCATTTTATTGAGGGAGAAAATTAGATGATACATTTGGATTTATAATTATCTTTTTTGTGGAGAATATTTTATTTAATACTTTATTAATTTTGTTTTGTTTAAATAATTTTAATTATTTTATTGGTTTTGTGATCACCAAAAATGCGGAGATTGTTGAGCAATGTATTTTTTTTCAACAATGCGTATTAATGATATTTAAAGGGGGATGTTATTGACAATAATACTCAGTCTCTTTATGATAAATTTGATGCTCAAAAATACCCTTTGTTATTTTCTAATGTTTTTATTTACTATTTTTGCAGGAAGATATTAATTTATTTTACTCTTGAAATAATGAGAATTTATTACTTAGCACAGAATCTGTTTTAGCGCGTTCTTTAAACACTATTCACATCTTACGTAGATGAATATAGCACGGAATCTATTTTAGCATGTTCTGGAATCACTGTTCAAACCCTACATGGATAAACATAGCGTAAGGATGAAAAGCATGTATAATTGTTGAGATAAGAGAAAAGTATGGTTAACCAACCATACGTTTTCAGCAGAGTATGGAAGAATAACCTTATGTTAGGAAGGAACCCTACGTTTTGGTTATCAGTAAAGTATGGAAGGAGAACCGTATGTAAATTCTAAAGGTTATGTTTATTTCTCAAAAGTATGGTTCATCAACCTTACTTTTGTAAACAACCATATGTTCTTGGAAAAGTATAGATCACGTAAAAGTATGGATCTTTTACCGTACGTTTGAATGTTGAAGAAAAAGTATGGATGATCAACCCTACTTTTGATATCAACCTTACGTTATCAACCCTACGATTGATATCAACCTTTCATTTTCAACCGTACGTTTGAAGACTATGTTATTAACCCTACGTTTGGAGGCCATGTCATAACCCTTACGTTTGGCGTCGGAATTTTCGGCAGACGGTTTTTATGTACAACGATCAGTAAGCTGAATTCTGGGCAGATTTCAAGAAGGATTTAAAGTATTTTCTAAATTACAACTTTGACAGATTCAAATCCGTTTTATTAATGGATTTAAGATCTAATTAAAAGGATCTTTTTATACCGAGTCTTAAGAAATGTTATGACTTCTCTGTAAATTCAAATTTTTTAATATAGCGAATCAGAAGGTGAATTTTATGGATCTAAATGTGCAGGAGATATGTTTTATTATATATGTTCTCTCTGAAACACCAAAAATAAAAAAAATGAGGGATGGTATGATCAACCTATTATTGAAAAAGGTGGAAAACATAGATTGTAACTATTTATGATTGATCTGCTGATTCAACAGGATCGTAAAATCACTTTTTGTTCAAGAAGAAGAAATCGATAGAAGATTCAACTGTTCTACATCGAATATATACTATGGGTCTACTACTTCTGAGGTTGTGAAATGTATCTCTATATCTACTACAAATGGATCAACTCAGAACTGCATTGTCTTGGAGATAATTATATCTAGAGACTACGATCCATCTGCTGTCAATTGCATTCTGTTGCAATTGTGATGATCAACTAGAAATTTCTTTCTGAAATAATTTTTACTCTTGAGTAACCAGATTCTCATTCTAAGCTATGTAAGCTCGTGTTTGAACCAGAAGGCTTTGTTTTTTCTTGGATTGTAAAGGTGTCAACTGCCTGTACTCAGTTGTGAATCAGTCTGTAGAAAAGAGGACCAGATAGTGAAAATCACCAAGCTTGTGGAGAAGAGTGTTGATGGAGTGGACGAGGGGATTTCTGTTCCCCAAACCACTATACATCTTTGTGTTCTTGTTTTTACTTTTTCTGCTGCACGATAAAATCTGATAAAGTATAAAGGACATAACTCGTTCAAAAGAAGAGTTATTGAAAAATTGCAAAAGACACAATTTATCCCCCCTCTTTTGTATAATCTGTATATTCAGATCCAACACTTACATCTAGTTAGAAGGCATACATACAAGGTAGAAGACCCATGTAACTGCCTCTATCCAATCGTTAAATAAGTGGGGGAATAGATCATCTCGAGACCTAGGGGGTCCTTACCTTTAAAACATGTCAAATGCGCATAGATTGTTTAAATATTCAGCTAGTAATTATGGTAGTAGCTACAACTCAATGGGTCTTGGTATAAATGGTAATCCTCCCGGAGGAGCAATCTCCAGTATAGGCCCATGTACTTATGTCTCATCGCTTGTTGGGTTATTCTCATGATCTGGAAATAGAATCTTGGATGGTTTTCTGTGTTGAGGAATCCGGTAACAAATCAGCATGTACCATGTTCAATAGAGTATATCTCGAGTGTTTACTCAAAACGGACATACAAGACATAACCCATTCATATATGATGTATGTACTAATATTTTCCATGAAAAAAGTATTTTCATGTACAAAGTAGAAATGTAGGTTTATAGAGTCCTAGTGTATGGATACACCAGCCACCACAATAACACTATATTCCCTTTCCAAAAAGCAGAACTCGAAACACATAAAATTATAGCCCAAAATCAACCTCCTAGACTCCTGGTCCACATGTAGAACTATCCTCCTTTGATAAAATACCATCTTGATCTATCCTAGAGGGGAACATGCCTTGACTACCCGAGGCAACATCTAATAGGCCAAAGAATAGTGACTAGCACTGAGTATGAATATCCCACAAATAGAATGAATATTCCTAAGTACTTGTAAGGACACACACACACCTCCTATCAAAAAATGATGAATTTTAAAAGAACAATGTAAAAAATTATTGAAAACAACTATATACAACAACCATAGTATAATAGTGAATGCACTGGAAAGTAAACAAGGACAAAACAAGCCTACCCCAAGAAATGACTATGTAGCCATATGTTCAACCTATAAAGTAAGAGGTACTAGGACTAGTGAATGAAAAACAGTTATAACACGCCTCGGCATGTCCAATCATAGGTACTACTTCCCAGTACTGGTCTACTTGGAACTCCATAATAGGGTTGCTGGTTGTCATAAGACTCAACATGTGCAGGGAAATATTGTTTAGGGGTGAGTAAACCAATACTAAATAGGACACCCTGAAACAATTAAAGAAAACCATAATGTAAATTCTAAAAATAAAATAGCATCAATGAACACTAAAAGGGAATAATATAAATGAAATGAAAAATGTATTACTAAAATGGAAATACCATGATGGAATTAAACAATGGAATATCGTGAAGGAATATCACAAGGGATTTCATATCCATCTACACATAGATAAATGTTATCATAATATATATCACAGACATCTAGATATACTCAATCAAATAAAACACATAGTCTCAATGAGGAAAGTATTATACAAAAGGTACAAAGTATTTATAAGACACATAGTCTCAATATTACACATAGTCTCCATAATACACACAGCCTCTATAAGACATAGAGTATCTGGGTCACATCCAACCACAGATATGGTTGTTCAATGCACGCAATTTTTGATAGAATTCACTTCTCAATCCATTATGTCATGTTCAAACTTCCAAAAAATCCACATAGGATATCTCAAAATGTTTGTATCTTCTTATGTGTCTCAATTATGAAAAAAAATCATAAAATAGATGTATTTTTTGATAGTCATGAACATTGAAAAATATTTAATTGGGTTAACTGGGCTGTGATTCGACCATGTGGTCAGTCCACCGACTTTGGTGGTTGACCACACTTCGACAGCTCGAGCATCCATGACCGCATAGTACATATGTTGATTGTTTCTCACCCAGTCACCGGATGAAACCGCCACTGGTCCACACGAACACCCCCAAATGCATCACATGGCCACCACGACACGTCACATGGCCACCACCGAATCCCATTTTATTCTTCCACATCCCTTGTGGTGCCATATGCCTCACACAATTGTGCACCGATGATCACCACTATCCAACATCACCTGCACCGATTAGTAGATCACTTCATTTCGGGATCATTAGTTCTTTATATGGTGCTCCAATCTTAAATATGAAAACACATCTACGATCCTAAGTTCATGAGCTACACTTATCCAACTTCGGTTTTGTCCTGCCTCTAATATGGGGGTCCAGTCGCATTCAGAGCATCTCAGTACGTCGATCCGAACTCACTAGAATCCAATGGAGAAGAATGTCGAGAATGGGGAAGATAATGAAAAATAACACCAAATGAAAAAACATTGATCTTTTCTTTGTTTCATCCTCAATTTTTTTCCATTATGTGGATAAACAAATAAGATAAACTAATCTCCCAATAATCCCCCAAAATAACCCATCCAACAACAATGATCAATCCACAAGTCAATCTATTTGTGGATTAACCCACATTCATCAGGGAAATAATGAGAAGGTAAATGACTAAATAAACCAACAACCTACTCTGGGATATATATATTCCCCTATCAAGGATTTATTTTCATTTGCGAATCACCAAGAAAGATCTTCAACCCTGATGTTTTCCATCACTACTGTGATAATTCCCAAAGAATTCTCTCTAGAGTCCCCATAGAATTTATAGGTTATTATCCAAACCCTAGTTTCCTACCTAGATCTTCATTTAAAGGAAAAAGAATTTTTGGACTGGAATGACATTAAAATAAAATTATCTCATAGTTTTTTTAATTTATTAATAAATCTAATAACTATAATTCATAGTTGTCCTACGTAGGATTATATTTGGCATTTCCTAGGGAAAGTACCACATTAAAAACTCATTGATGGTCTCAGATTTCCATTCTGACTCACCGTTCATGAGTAATTAGGATTTAAATATAATTTTTGTCTTATTTATTTAATTTACGATTACAACCTTGGTTCCTTTGTCTTTAAATAATGCACACTAGCAAATGATAGGTCACACATAAGATTAAGTCTCCATTCATAACTAAATGATGCCCTCCGAATATTACATGAGAACCCATCTAAATGATATTACAATATTTCAAGAATGTAATGTGGGTGTGCTTTTAAAAATATAACATTTTTTTATTGAATTGATCTTGACACACAAGGTTTCATAATCACATTCTAATTTAGAACATGGTTTCATAATTTTCAGAAGTAATTTCTAAAAATAATTTCTAGATAATCCGAGTCATTACACCTTTAGAATTTGATTCTTTGTAATCATTCCAATTTTATTGTAGTATACACTATCTCCATGATTTAGGGGGATGGGTCACTATAAATAGTTTGTACAATAAAAACCCTTTTCATATTTTTGGAATATTACATGATCTGAATATCAAGGGATTTAAATTATTAAAAAATGTATTTTATTTCCTTCATTCCAATTATATCATTTCTGCATTTTATTTTTATTGTGAAACTCAAATGGTCCAGTACTATCCAAAATGAAAATATTTCCCAATATGAGAGGTTTCAAAAAAATATAATATATTTGGGACATTCCCATATTCCAAGATATTTATCATTAATAATTTATGATCTAGAACATAGCATTATCATCATAATAATATTTGGATTTCTTAAACTATATTTAAATTATTATGGAATTTTGTTGAATCAAAATAATTCTATGTTGAGACATTCCTTTTGATTTACTCATGAAATAATCTCAGATTCCTTGAATTTACCTATAGTTATAATCCAAATTATAATCTAGTTTTTTTTACCAACATGCTCCCATTAAATTTTATCCCTGAATTTTTCGTGTTTTATACTGGGAGAAGATTTTATAATGTGTGTTATTAGGGATGTAAAAATATGGTGATAATGAGAGGGAGAACATTCCACGTAATGACTATGATTAAAATGAAATTAAAATTACAATGGGAGGGTGGTTTGTGATCGTCATGTTCATAATACATGATAAAATATTTATAATTTTTAAAAACAAAATTAAGGATCAGATCACCATACAGTTCCTAAAAAATTCACCATCACACACTAACATCATTTTGTTTTTTCATATTAATGTTTTAAATGAGTGTATATATGTATCATATTATTACTAATACCCAATTATATTTATATTATATTATAGTAGTATATTCATGTTGTAAATTTTGAAAATAAATGAATGGTTTTTTTCAGTGACCTCCATTTCAGATGAACCATGGGTAGACACATTACTGCATTTCATGGAAAATATGAATTTATTTATTACAGATTGTAAATAACTTAATATCATCATTATAATATGGAATAATAATAACATTATTAGTACAATAATATTACTAAAAGTACTAATAAGAAGTCATAATAATAACAATAAGAATACTCATATATGTCACATTATCATATATCGTAATATAGATCCCCAATGGGGTTGATCATAAATAATAAATACATTTACTAGAAATTTAAAAATAAATGTGTCCCAAAACCTAGTATTATTCTCTATTGAAAACTATATTCACATCCCAATTGAGAACCTACATCTCACATAGCTTTGTGAGGGCTTCTTCCTAGACAGACATCCAAAAAACAAGGTCAACACATCCAACATGGTGTATGTGAAATATATATGATGAAACAATCAATGGAAACCAAAAAATAATCTCCATATAATAAATATTATATATCTTTTCATGTACTATATGAAATAAAATCTAGAAAAATAGCACACATAAACATGTTTCACTGTTGTCTACATTAAAGGCAACATGAATAGTTAAATTCTATAATATTTGGCTAATTCCAAAATTATGGTCTAAAAATATCTATAAATTAGTTTTATAAATAATGATACTTTTATAAGATTATAGATATATCCTATTACATTTTTATCCTATAGTAACTAGAAGTCACTCTTTCAAAATTATTATACTAGTTTATCCACCACAAACATTTCAATATTTAATAAAAATATGGATACTCAGTTATCGTCCACTAACCCATACATGGTCAATCAATATAGAAATAATTGGATACACTATAATAACCTATATATTCTAAATAAAATGCATGATATTTGTTTGGCCTCCACCACTACATATTTGTAGAATTTCTTACTAGGTTAGTGTACATTAATTTTTCTGATATCACAACCATATCTTATATTGATTCACAGATAGGAGGTTCAATACCACAATAAATGTCCCACTTTTTTACTGATACACACATAAAATAATATTATCTCAATAATTTTTATTGCCACAAGAAATTAATCTACCAAACCTTAACCCTCAACTATAGTTTACCATCCTTGCATTTATCGTGTCATGAAATACTATTGAATCTTTGACACATTGGCTAATTACTAACTTCACCCCATGTATAAAAATCATGTTATATTATTCTATTATATTTTATCTTTTATAATGATCCCATCAATTGTGTCATGTATCCCAATACTCTCACTGCATATTGGACACCCAAATGTTACCATCCACTCTAAGAACTATCCTCTAAGGTGTTGTGACCACTAGTCTATAAACCGTACACATTATTATACTATATCAAGATATCCAAGAGACCTCTCAAATAGTTAATAATCCATGAGTATAATGTATATCCCTCCCTACTCAATAACATAATATGTATTGATTATTAGGTAGTTAATTCAAAAATCTACACTAAGTGGGCCCCCATTCCAAATGATAGTATAATTATGCTAACCCATATAAACCATTCATAGTTGTATCCAAAGGGTAGATCACCTATTAATATAGTTCTCAATGTATTTCCCATAAAATGGGTCACATGTTTCAACCCTTTCTCTATGCTCTTGGAAAATGATCAATCTTCTAAAATAAGATTCTCAAAGTAATTAGGGAATTATAATGAAAATGAATTATTTAATTAGAATTAAATATTTTAAAATAAATATTCTCCTGTAGGTATTGTATAAATTTTTTTATATATTATATAATCACCACATCTTATGTAACTTTTACTTTCTTAAAAATATCCCTCATCATACCTCACAGAGAGTAACCCACTTTTATTTCATATTTTTCCAATCATACCAGCATAACCCCCTATCATATCATATAAGAGACTCAGAAATATATATATATATATAAACAATAATAAAAATTATGGACTACATAATTCTATGTGGAGTTATACATTTTTATATAATTCCTTCCTCACATTATCTAGATGAATGGTACTCTTCCTGTATTAAATTTTCCACTAGAATAGATCAAGATCCCCTATCCCAATCTATGATCTATTTAAATTAATTGTAATCCATTTAATATTTAAACAAATATATATTTAAATATTATTCTTCTTTTAATAAAAGTTGAAAACTCACTGAGAAACATTCACTCTTAAAATTACCAATTAAACAAAAGAATATATCTTGTAGACCACTATTGAACAACCATTAAAAATCCATATTTTTCCTGTCCAATTATATATTTAATTTTATCTAGTTTCATTTAAATTATTTAATAAATCAAAAAAATTATTACCTTAATTAAACACATGAGTAAGAATCTTTATTCATTAATCATCTATATCCTAAAAAAATCTTATAAGAAATCTCCACCATCTATTCTCCTGTGAAAACATATTCTAATACCTAGTTGAAAATGAATGAAAATATGAAAAGTAAAGACAAAGAAGGGTGAAGGAATAAAAAAATTATACATTACATTAATAAATTATTAATAAAGAATAAATGGAAGTGATCGATTGTAGCAGTGGAATCCAAATATGGGGTCTTATTTGGAAATCATAAAATAGATTATATTCCCTAGAAAAAAGGGTTTGGACCTTATTGTGTATCCAAAATATGGAAACCATATACTTTATTATCATCCCAAGCATAACCTCCTTACCACCCCATTAGGTAGACAATTATACACCATGGGGTAAATAATGGTGTCTAATATTATTTTTTCATAATATCAACAACCATTGAATACCTATTACTATTTCATATAGTACCTAGTGGTAGTTTTTACTCATTATAGAAAAATCATTCCTTCAAAATCCATATCCTAAACTGTTGATACTTTCTATAAAATTATATGAATAAATAATCCATTTTATCCTAAATAAATTAATTAAAATCCACCATGGACATAGACCCAAAAAACACCATCCTTCCTTTAACTATGTTTAAAAAATATGAAATGTGTTCTTATAATTACCATCATATATTTATAAATTTTTATCCCAAATTAGCTTTAAAATTTCATTGACCATAACATTGGGGAATATTTATGATTTATCTTCTATTAATAAAATTATAAACTGATATGACCTTTCATGATTCAACGTACAATTTGGTTATCTAATATCATTATTTTTTCATTATTTATATTAATAAATAATATTCATTTATCTTTATATGATTCATTGAACAATTGGAATCATGAGTAGATATAATTTTGTAAGTAATGAAAATAGATACTCCAAAAAGTAGAACTACTGGGTATAGGTTTATGTGGACATCTATCATGATTATCATTACTAACAATGAAACATTATGTGGATTATTATTTAATATAAAGAAAACAGTTACCATTGTTAATACGATATATTGGTGAAATACATTCTATAATTAAATTGATTATTATAATTTAATATTTATATTTATATAACTGTATGGATGTATCCAAAAATTAAAGGTATTGCGGGAAATGTGTCAACACAGAATTTATTGTGTATTAGTTCCACAAAAAATATCTACATTATAATTTGATATAATATATAGTTTAAATAAAACACATTCACCCCTTAATATAAAAAAACAATATTTTATTTCATAAATATAAAAATTACATTTAGAGGATAAATAAAATCTACAATATTACATATCCTTAAATGGTATAATAATCACATATAAAAAAAATTTCAATGTTTAACATTACTATGTCATGTCCTCTAATAATTATCACACACTTGAATAATGTTGTAAAAAGAAAAAAATATTTTAGAAAATGTTATAATTTGTTAAAATAAAACTACATAGACATGAGATAATAATTATTAAACAAATAATGATAGAAGTAAGTGTTATTTATATAATGATAAAAATTGTATGACCAGGTCAAAAATTAAAATTCTAATAGTAACATGTTTATTTTAATACTAACATGTCAGTCAGAATAGTATCATGATTGTAAAAATTGTAAAATAAAAACCATGGTAATTGATATTGGAAAAGAAATCGAAAAATTAATGTTTTTAATTAATTAAATAAAAAATTATAAGTATCAAAATACCAATAAATAATTACTAAATACATATAACAAAATGAGAGTATTTATGTAAGATTTTAGTAAAACATATTTTATATTAATTAAAAAAATGGAATGTTTTATACAAAAATGAAGTATTAAATTTTCGCAAATTATATATCTATTTTATAAAAATTGATATAAACATTCTAGTAAAAATGATAATATTTGGTATGGGTGATGTTTTTGAATTTTTATGAATATTAAAATTTATTATACATATCGTATTGGTATAATTTTTTTAATAGAAAGAATGAATTGATTTTTTGGTCCATTAAAGTAAGTGTAATATTTTAATGTCCCATTTACCAATATATAATAATCTATATATAATTTAATTATATTATCTATAATTATTTTGGAAAATAATATCATATTCAAAAATAGACATGTCCACCTCTTTTAAAGTCCATAATTTCCACCATATTTTTCCTCAAATATAACATATTACAATACTAAATACATTACAAAAAACATATCTAAAACCAGAATAATTTTTTTTTATTTTACAAAAATATGATTCCTTAATGCCCATACTTCATATCCAGGTAAGAATTTCAATGGGGGGAGGTAAATTATCTCAACCCAACCCTTTTGACTTTTATTATTATATAACATCAAAATATATTCTATCTCACATGATATAATGAAATATGCTTCACAGGAAGTTTGAAATGTTTTTTTATTAATTATAACATTATGGTCTTAATATTAACAAGTTAATACAATTTATAATGCATCTAGAAAGTTCTTTCTATAAGTGGCGTATTTTTGAAGTAAGGTTTTGAGGTTTTTGAATCACTCTAAAGGTATTTTGAACATCAATGGGAATTCTAAATGGTTGTATAGAATTATTATTGGTAACATTTAATGGATATAATTAAAGTAAATATTTATATTTGTAACATGTAGGTACATAAAAAAATTTCATAGGTGTATATAAGGAGATCACTCATGGGGATGTTGGTCACACAAGTAACCTATATAAGATACTATCCCATGAAATATACCTATGTTGATGTTAAACCCATTATATTTTATAATTATGGATTCAAATTTTAATGTGGTATTCTACCAGTACTCTTTAACATATTGATCCTTCCTATAATTCATCTCTAATAGGTTCCTCCCATCATCCTCACTTTTTTTTGAAAACTTTCGTCAATTTAAGGGTATATCTTCACAAAATGTGGAAAAAATATCTATTTCTCATTCCTTTTCATCTTTTTTTTCTATTACTTTATTTTATTCCATCTATAGACTATTACATCCATAAGGCCTTTGTGAGAAGGGTTTTATGTAGGATTGATTTTATTTATGGTGGGGGTAGTTATAGGGTTCCACAACCACATAAAATGGTTCATATTTCACTGCTTTAGTGGATTAAGTCTTCAAAACTAAATTTAAAATAGATTATTCATTATATATTGGTGTATACAGATAATTTATTTTATTTATAGTAACATTTGTTCCTGTATGTTTTCAATCCAATTTTTCATTTTAATTAAACCTTATAATTATTATCTATGATGGTGACACATACATGATGTTGGTAGGAAATGACACAAGCATGATGCAAGCCTAGTGATGGAGGCATAATGTTGTAGGCATGAAACTACATTGGGCATTCATGCCATATTAATGGGGCATATGGAATTGGGACTATGGGCTACGTAATGGTTATTGATGTACCTATATAGAGTATTACTATTCATTCATTATCAAAATTTCATTCAACCAAAACATTTAAATAAAGTGTTATATTTATAATTAAATTCCCAAGACTAGTTTTCACAGTCACAATTATAACTAGGTATTAAATTAAATGTAAAATATGGGTTTTAAAGAATTAATTAATTTGGTTTTATTTGAATCATTTATTAGTAATTATGTTAACATAAAACAAGTATTCAATGGTGTTTGTTGTGATTAAAGTTGTCTTTCATTACCATGAGTGATTTGTTTTCGTAAGGGGGATTATTTACAGTTTTCAATTTTTTTGATATACTCTTCAAAGTTATATTTCATTATTTTTCAGTAATTTAAACAAATTCATTGTAAGAAATATTTTAAAGATATAATTTATTTAGATCGTTGTATAGACCATTAATGATATTCCACTTATTGATATTTGTGTTTTAAATAGAGTTAGGGTAAGGTTTAGGATTTATCATGGATCATGGATCATTTCATTTTCCAATGATGTTATTAAAAATAAGTCTTATTCTATGAATGGTTTTAATAGTTGGGGTGTTTTATGATTATTCTTTATTCTTGTTATATCTAGATGATATATATTATAATATCTCACCGCTACTTATATTCCATGATAATCCTTGTGTATCATTGATGTATATCATTAATTGAGTATATCACATTGAATTACATAATTCTATCTACATGCCCCCATATTTCTAATTCCAACTCAATAGGTTATTATTTATATTATTAATTACCCAAGATTAAAAATGTGTGTCTATGAAGTCAGAACACATGAATAATTCCAATTAGTTCATTTCCATTATTATGTTTTCCCATATTTTGTCCATATATCCTAGGTATTTCCATGATGATTGTAATATTTATTATTTATATTCATCTAATTAATATTAATTATTATTACTTCTCTATTTAATTATTTTCTCTTAATATTATTGTTTTCGTAGAATAATGAATGATATAATTAACATTCCATTATAGGAAAATATTATATATAATTAAAATGAATTTATTTAGAAATGAAATGAAATTATTTTTCAGTAATTCAGTATCCATGAAGATTAATTATAGTGTGATATCAATTATCATTCATTTTATATTCCACTAATTATTTCTTGATGATTTTGATAATGTTTAAATGGTATTATTAAATCTCACTTTTATCCTATCCTGATGTGTAGTGATGTGAGTTTTTTTTAAAATCATTTCCTTCATTATCGAGAAAGTATTTACTACATTTGAAATTAACAGGTTGTTTCATTTATTTATAAAATAAAAAAAATGATACATTAGTAGATTTATTTCAGTCTAGAATTGCATGGATTCACTTTCAATGTTCATACATGTAGTCTGAGAAAGAAACTTACATTGAAATATTACTCACATACTATATACACACCAAGTATGTGTGTGTAGACTAAACATACTTTTATATAAAGTTATAAATGGACCCAAATGGATATAGAGTGTGATTATTAGCTTAATTGAGTTTATTATGATAGAGGTGGTATGACGTTTTGACACACTTTACACATAGATAATAATTTTTCATGTGTCAAATTTGAATCATTTTTTATTATGAGTCTTTTAGATCCTATCTATGGATAAACCCCTCAATATTACATTAATTTATCCATTATTCATTAATGATATATTTTTAGACAAGTTATTATGTTATGATTATTATAATTTGATCTTGTTTATAATTTTTTGGTATTTTACTTAATGTTATTAATCCTTTTTTAATCTTCTAGTATTATTAAAACTGATTTTTTGATGTGTAAGAGTCTACAAAATATATGGTTGTCCTGTATAACATCCTAGTGGAGTATCAATTTTCATTATGAATTTTATATAGTGAAATCATTCATAATATCGTATTTGTTGATTTAGTAAACACTATTTTCTCATATGTGGTGATAAGAACACACCTCAGGTTTTTTAAGGGACCGTATCGGGTGATTTGGCAGGGTGAGCTGGATTTATTCATTAAAAATATTATCATATCATGATTATTAATTTTATTTTCATGAAAAAATCTTTTACATTAAAGACATGAAAATTTAAAGATAATAGGTTGTTGAAAATAATGTATGCGATTCAAACTTCTCCAATGAGTCTAGAGTTACCATGGGATGTCAGGGGAGTGCGTCATCGGCTTATAACTTAATTTAAGAAAAATTTGTAGCTTTCATTGATGTGGTACATAGGCTGGAGACTACATATCAATATAAATAGGGTCTATATAGGATGTATTATATATGTTTTTTTTTGAAATAATTTTATACTGATTTTAAACAGTTATTAACGATACATATGAAACATTGCTAATCCAAATTTTGTGTTTTATATATAATATTTTTATTTTATTTTGTTTATTTTTCAAGGAGATTATAAAGTCACTGTATTTTCATAATTATGGATTGAAATGATTTATTATATATAATTTAATTCCTCTTAATATTAATATGATGCATTTAGGGGTTTATATATTCTTTTATCCACGTTCTCATTTTTTTCTGATTTGTTTTACAACCTATTTAATTTCTAATTTATATATTTGATCGATTGAGGTAAATGACAAACATAACATTTATAGACACACATTATTAAAAATAATAATTTCTTACTGAATTATTGAAAAATTAAGATTATTTTTACCATTAATATGATCTCAATTAAATAATTTTTCCATAATATAGTGTGATGTGATAAATTTAGAAATTAAAATTTGAAAATTTCTGATGTTAAGATTTATATTTTCAACATTTAAATAATTGAATTATTCAAAATTTGATTTACAATAAAAATTTATTTTTATCATGGTTTATAATATAATCAAACAGTGGATCTAAATTACTATGATAGAAATTTTTTTAATGAAAAATAATCATAAACATTTTATTTAAATTTTTTATAATACAATATAATGATATATATATATATATATATATATATTGTATACTCATGAAAGTTATATGAATAATAGATTTTAATGATTAAAATATATTTCATATTCTTGATTTGGTTGTATGATATATATTTTTTGTTTTATTATAAACATAATTACTTAATTTGTTTTATTACATATAACTATATAATTAGTATTTTCGAAACATTATTATTGGTATTTTTTTACTATATGTTATTATTTCAAATTACTGAGGTTTATTTGTGTCTATATAAAAATTCTACTCTATGAATTTATGTTTTCTATAAATATTACCTAGGGTGGATAAGTTAAAAATATACATGATGTGTATGTTGACTACCATGGGATTCAATTATTTTTTAGAATCTCATTTTATTATATTTAATGTCTTTTCAATATAATCCTTAATGATGTCGATTATTAAGAAACATATATAATTTAAATTAAATTATAACCATTTAGGTAATTTTTTTATTTATGATACAAATGCTTATAAGAAACATTTAGTCAGACTATCTTGATTGTGGGTGGTTGGATGAAACATTATTTGATTTAGTAAGAGGGTTTTAAATTTTTCTGTAGAAAATAAATTTATTTTCTTGTTGGTTTCAAAAAAATGATTTCTTATCAATGTAGGGGTATAGTTTTCAAGAGTACATTCTGATTTTTGGTTCTCACTAAATTATAATTTTTTTAAAACATGCATATTTTGAGTATTTTCTTAATTAATTTGAATATAGTTTTAAATATTATTCAAAAGTTTACTTCTTTCTTGGATAGGTTTTGATTTAGTTTAATTAGAGTGATGACGTAATCATGCTTGTTTAGGGTTTAATTGTTCTAAAATAAATATTAATGGTTGGTTATTGTTGAATTTTTCTTGATGTTTAGTTTTTTCATATCATTTTTGGAATATCATATGATATTATGATTATAATATTTTACAAAATTGGGCTGAAAAAATATGTTTTATTTTTTTATTTTGAGCTATCCATTTTGTAATGGATTATTTTAAAGACCCCAAATTTCCATGGAATTTTTTTCATAAATATTGTGAATTTTATGAGTTCGTGAAAAATAACGGTACATGATTCTGAGGCCCAGTGTGCCCGGAATCAATTTCTGAAGTTTTGTTTGGGTACGTTTAGCAAATGTACGATCGTGTTTTTATAACTTTTAAACTGGTGGTCAGAATTGAAATCTAAGGGCACCGTTGAACTCGTAGTGCCAATATTCTCTTAAGAAGACTTTCACCTCGATGACAGATGGTTAGAAATAAAAATTATTTTTTGGGTTTTTGGTGAGTGAATTAAATAAAAATAAGGTTAAGTAAAATTTATTTTTCTAATTTGGTTATAACCTTCATGTGGAGGTTAGAGGTGGGGACTGCCACACCTTAACCTCCCATGAGAGGATATGGAGGTGGGGCACACCCAAACCTATCCTCCCCTTCATGTTTAATGTGTTGGGGACCACCCAAGGTTAAAACATCTTGAACTCCCCATTAAGTTGGAAAAATCCTCTTGATCACCCCACTTTGTTGTGCCAAATCTACTCCATTAGTTAATTTCGAATCAATTAATTAAATTGAATCATTTTGAAATTTGTTCTAACAAATAAATAATAGATAATTCTAATATTTTTTTGGGGAATCACTTCTTTTTTGGTGGATCTTGGGAGAGGGGAGAACTTTGGAGAAGGCTCCCAGTGAAGAATGTGTTCCACTAACGAGGAATGCTCCAACCGACGAAGAACGTCGACCTCGATCCTGACTTTGAACTTCTTCCTCGAAACCTCTTTGATGCAAGACGCGTTCTTCTACAATGAATCGACATCTGCCTTTCAGTGACTTCATCAGCGATCAACAAACAAAGGTAGGGGTTTGAAATTTTATTTGTTTCTCGTGCTTTAATTTTTTTCAAGGATTATAAATCGAAGTTGCATGCTATCACCCTAACGCTGAGGGTGCAATCTGAACAAATAGGGCCTGACCCTTCAGCCTTCATTGTGGAATTTGGTGATAAACACAACATGAGACCGGGATGAGAAAATATCATCAACAATGATTGTGGGGCCTAGGTGATGGCCCGAGGAGTGTGTGGCTACTTATGGAACTAGAATTGGGTCACTGGAAGTCGTACGGTGACTCGCGGAAAGCTCACTGATTGATGGAGTAACAATTATCACCACATGGAAGGAGGAGGTGCAACTATGCAGCCAGAGGAGGATCCCCTGGCTGATGAGCCGCAGCTATGCAGTAGCTTCCAGAGCAATCTCGGCCGGGAAAAAAACCAGTGGTCCAAGCCATCGGGTCACAAGAGGAGGAACGATGCAACTGCACCACGTAGTGGAGCAAAAGGGGGTTGTAGCAGTGTAGCGGAGGCCGACATATGGCTGGACGCAATGAAGACCAGTGGCCCGAGCTGCTAGATCGCGAGAGGAGTTGTGGCACAATCAGCGTCGTACGGGAGGCGGCTGGCCAGTAGGCCAGTCTGGAGGAGCGGGACCCCTTGCTGGGTCCCGCGTGACGTGGAACGGTGCCACGTGGCGTCGGTTTTGTAAATAACCTGTATTGATAGGCCATTCCAGATCCAAGGGGTGCGGCCTCCCCCCTGAACGCGGATAGGGTGGACCCCACTGGCTGTGGGGCCGAGCCCAGCGCAGGACAAACTCAACGAGGGCTGGGCCACCCTCCCGGGCCAGGCCGTCCCTACAGACCGGGTCGGACCCAAAGTCCAGGTCAGACTTGTGGAATGGGTCAGACCTACAGACCTGGTCAGACCCCTGTCCGGACCCGGGTCGGTCTGGGTCGGTCTGACTAGGCCGGGCCGGACCCGGACCTATTCGACAAGTTTCCACTCTTTTGCCCGTCACATGAGCTACAAGTGTCCAATTGAAGAACCATCTAAGGAAGAGGAATCCTTGTATAGAGATGGTTATTTTGGTATACCCCACTCTATGTTAAGACATATTTGGGGTACAGCTGGATTCGATCGAATGCAAATCCAACCGAGGCCTCAGAACGGAAATACTAATAACTCGCAGACCGGGAATCCGATTGACGCATCGTCTGTCGCGTTGGGTATATATTCTCAAGACAGATCTTTTGGATACATAAAATTGGTACTTAATGAAATTTTATGTATTGAAACATGGCTTGAGGTGCGGAACCTCCAAGAAAAAAACACTCTTTATGTGAAACCCTATGGATGGTTGTGAACTAACGACTCTTCCGAGATCCTATGTGGGTTCGACACCACTGTCGACTATTCTTGGATCATGTGTGGGTTTGAAACCACTAAAAACTATTCATGTATTGTGTGTCGGTTAGAAAGCTTTGACGACTATTCCAGAATCCTGTGTGGGTTTGACAGCTCCATTTACTGTACATGGATCCTGTGTGGGTTTGACAGTTCCGATTTCTGTTCCTGGATACTGTGTGGGTTCGACAGAATATATGATTCTAGTGGCTACATTTGATCTTCTAAATCTCTCTACAAATTTTTTATACCTTTGTGTGATGAGTCAGTAACTTTTGTTCGTACCTCATGATTGATATGGGTTACATGATAACATAGGTATATGTATGGGCATATACATATGTGGCGTTATCTGTTGATTTCGTACCCTATGGCTTATCCTTGGTGGATTTTGAGAGACTATTAGGGTCTTAGGGTCCCTACTAAGTATTGTTATACCCACCCCTTCATGGGCTATGCCTTCACCTCGTTGTGTTGGAGGCAGAAGATGGACAGCATTGACCGAGGCTAAGCGTACTAGGACTGGACAGTACCCGGAGGTGGATCACACAGCCTGACTGTACACAAGGGAGACAGACATATGTGGTTATCTATGGAATCCATATGTACCTATCCTTATAGTATGATTTTCCAAGGGATGATCTAGGAGATGATTTCCATTTTTCCAGTACTTGTACATTTTGTTTCATGTACATTCCATTTGGGCTTGTATTCTGATACCTTTACTTTCAGCACTCTATTTTAGTTATATAGTTTTCTTCGTGTTTCGTATCTAGATGTGTGCTATGTTGTGTGTGTTTACACATTCTAAAGGCAATACCTTCCCAGTTTTAGGGAATCAAGCCTTTGGAGCTAGTCGCTATCCCCTGGCCTATGGAAGGCGGGCTTGGGTAGTCACTGTACGGGCCCCGAGGGACTGGTTGTGGAAAATTGGTATAAAAGGAGTTGCTTATACCATTGAACATAGGACTCTAAACATTATTTTCTATAAAGAAATATTGTTAAGGGTACTGAGTGTGGTTTTCAATTCAAGGAGTCCAGTGTTGGTGCGGCGGCCAATGTATCCATACACCAAGACCCCGACTACTAATTTCCAACTCAGTGCATGAAAACACAGGTTGGATGTTTGTTTTGAAGAATCCTTGTTGTAATATCTTTTGAATAAGCTCAGTAGGTATAACTTATTGGACATGGTGTTCCTATTTATTTACAGGATGCCTCTATGTAGATAGCCAGCCAGTGTTCCAAGCTTTGTACAAGACGGAATCCCACGGAGCGATGAGGCCTCGGTTCAGGGCCCTATTATTGCAAAGGATCCAGCGTTACCACTACCCACTAGGCCACCGATTCCACTAGTGCCAGAATCAGAGAGTGCACGCTACCTGAGCGCATTTCACGAGTTACAGCACCAGAGGCCGCCCAGGTAGAGAGGTGAGATGGACCTGCATGCAGCTAAAGATTGGTAGGAGGGTGTGGTTAGTGTTTTCAGACAGTAGGGACACGAGAAAACCTTATGTAGATCCTTTACACGAGTCTCCATTAGGTAGAAGCAGGTAGATGGGGGAGCCTGATGCTCGAGGTGCTTGATAAGGCCACACTTCTCTAGGCAGACTTCGAGATCCTGTTTCTAGAGTAGTTTGTCCCATCCATCCTACATGCAGTGCGGATACATGAGCTACTTCATCTACAAAAGGGTAGCATGACAGTGGTATAGTACTCAGCAAGGTTCACTAACCTCTCATGCTACACCACAAATATGGTATAGGACCCATTCATTAAGGCCTAGACCTTTATATAGGGGATCATGGTAGAGATCAAGGCCTTAATGATCTCCCTCAACATCCCGACACCGACAGGGGTGATGGAATGAGCAATCTTAGTGGATGGATTCCTTTCTAACCAGTCACAAGTAGCGAGACCCGCCACTGGGAGTCACATAGTGGAGTCCTCTGCAACAGGCAGAAGATAGATGTTTCAGAAGTCCAAGCAGACTGGACCATCCAATGGATGACCTCACGACACGAGTTCAGTTGTGTGAGGCACACAAGACATATCCAGTCATTCGAGGAACATGTAGTGTTTCACATGTAGGGGCAGGGTCACATGGCTTGTGACTGTCTGACCCATTATTCGGATGATCATAAGACAATTGAGGGACCTCCTAGGCAGAGGCAGAGGTTTGATTGAGGTTATCCACAGGGCGCAGGATGATGTGGCAGAGGAGATGGTCGTGCAGCTAGTGGTGGACGACATTACGAGGTTTTACGACCACCACCACTAGGAGGTCCACCCTAACTATAGGGAGCAGTTGGAAATTGGAGATCTTAGCTCCATGTAGCTGAGGATTATTATCATGGCACTCTGAAGATGATTTGAGGTAAAAATCGTGTCTACTCCACCTTGGCATCAGTTTTTATAGACATAGGTTCTAGTCAGTCTTTTATTTCCACCGCCATCGTTCGGAGCTCAAAAATTCCGATGGAGTCGTTGGCTTGATACTTATTGTTAGAGACTCTTACAGGAGAAGATTCGATGATTACGGACTGGTGCCGACAATGTGATCTTACTCTAGGATGCGAGAGCATTGGATGAGATCTCATAGTAGTAGCATCGAGGCCTTACAACGTCATGTTGGCTATGAACTGGTTATCTACAATCCATCTCATATCGACTGTATTGGGAACAAATTGGGGTGTTTCCACACATATGTGACCAATATTACCTTCACCGATGAGAAGGGATCCTTTGCAGCACATGACAGACTTCCTTGGGGGAGGGTGCAGCTGATCAGTCCTCAGCTGGCCTACCTTTCCCTCGGAGCAGATGATGTGGAGAGTCTGACTTATCCTGTAGTGGTAAACAAGTACGTAGATGTTTTCCTTGACGATTTTCAAGGACTACATCCTCGAAATGCGTTGGAATTCTATATAGTCATATACCTAGGGATAGAACCAATATCTACTCCAGCATATCAGATGGCTCCCGCTGAGCTTCATGAGCTGCGGTATAGTTGGAGGACTTAAAGGGGAAGTGATTCATCTGGCCCAGTGTTTCTCCCTGGGCATCCCCGATTCTGTTTGCCAAGAAGGTGGATGGGATCTTGAGGCTCTGTTTCAACTACCCTAACCTGAATCATGTGACTATGAAGAACATGTACCTACTCTCGAGGATTGGCGACCTCTTTGATCAGCTCAAGGGAGTGTGTTGGTTCTCGAAGATAGACCTTAGATCAGGCTATAAGTAGCTCAGATTTTGAGATGAGGATGTGCATAAGACGACTTTCAGATGTTGGTACGGCCACTTATAGTTCATTGTTATGCCTTTCAGCATAACCAACACTCCAGTAGTTTTTATGGGACTCATGAACCCGATTTTCCAGCCTTGACTTGATCACTTTGTCGTAGTCTTCATCAATGACAATCTGATCTACTCGACTACTGAGGTGTAGCATACCTACCGTTTGTAGGTAGTACTGGACACACTCCGAGGGAACCATCTTTATGGTAAGATCTTGAGTTTCCAGTTTTGGATCCGAGAGGTTCACTTCTTGGGACATGTCATCTCAACGGCTTGAGTTGCAGTTAATCTAGAAAAGGTTAAGGTGATACATTCTTGGGATCCACCCAGTAGTGTGACGGAGGTATGGATTTTCCTAGGTTTAGGTGGATATTACCAGAGGTTCGCCACATACTTCTCCAAAGTTGCAGCAGCACTTTTATCCTTGAAGGATAAGGGGAAACCCTTCGTGAGGTGGGAGAGATGCCAGCTGAGCATTCAGGAGCTGAGGTAGAGGATGAATAATCCACCCATATTGAGTCTTTTAGACAAAATCATTGGGTACATAGTCTACTACGACGCATCAAAGACCAGACTCAGGTGTGTCCTGATGAAGGAGTGACCAATGATCGTGTATGGTTCTCTACAGCTGAGATAGCATGAGAAGAACTATGCTACCAATGACAGCAGTGGTCTTCACGATGAATATGTGGCGACACTATCTGATGGGAGAGCCTTTTACCATGTACTCTAATCACAAGAGCCTCATGTATATCTTCTCTCAGAAAGAACTAAACATGAGATATCAATGTTGGATTTAGCTCCTCAAGGAATATAACTTTGAGATACCCTATACTCATGGGAAGGGGAATGTTATAGCAGATGAACTTAGAAGGACATATGGTATACATATGCTAGGAGGGGCGATAGAGAAACTGACTACTTTATATATATCCTTTATATATAGAGATGGAACAACTTTCCTTCAGTACCGTACAGTCACTCCCCAACTTCATAAGTGAGTCAAGGAGGCACAACATGGAGACGATGACTGAGATATGTGATGTGATCATATATCCATAGGGAAGGAACCTGATGGATTATCTGAAGGTGGGGAGCATGTCCTCTTCTTCATAGGACTTCCTATGGTGCTAGTTTAATTCTGGAGGAAGTGTTGGTGGAGTTTCACCCATTCCCTCTAGTCGTACATCATGGAGTGGAGAAGATGTACCAGGTTCTCTGACGATAGCACAAGTGGCTGAAGATGAAGAAGTCACATGCAGAGTTTGTCTCACGGTGCCTCACATGTCAAGAAGTTAATTCAGAGCATGCAGTACCAGGAGGCTTAGTTCAGCCTTTAAAGGTCTCGGAGTGGAAGTGGGATGGGATACACATGGAATTTATGACAGTAATTCCACTTATATCCAGGGGTGACGACTCTATTTGGGTGATCGTTGACTGACTCACCAAGTCGGCCCACTTCCTATTGATCAAGGATAAGGGTTCTTTAGAGCTATTGGGATGTCTCTACATATAAGATATTGTGCGGCTACATGGATTACCCTTGACGATTGTCTCCGATCATTATTCACGGTTTACTTCTTGGCTATGGAAGGGGTTACAGGGGGCTTTTAGGACGTAGCTTTGTCCAAGAACTACCTTCCATCCTTAGATAGATGGGCATTCTGAGCGTACCATTCATGCCCTTGAGGACATGTTGTGTGCTTGTGTCCTCGACTTCAATCACGACTGGGAGTATCACTTACCATTGGTGGAGTTTTCATACAATAATAACTATCACTCCACCATAGGGATGATACCTTTTGAGGCATTATATGGGCGACCATGCAGATCACCTTTTTTCTAGACTAGCTGTGGGGAGTTAGTACTAGTGCGACAAGAGATGATGTGAGATACCACGGAGAAGGTGCAGATCATCCAGGAAAAGATGAGGACTGAACAGAGCAGACAAAATTCATATGCCGATAGGAGATGGATACCTCCAGAGTTTGAGGATGGAGACCACGTCTTTCTACGGGTCTCTCACAGATGAGTTTTACAGATATTTGGATGAGGACGAAAGTTATCTTTGTGTTTTATCGGACCTTTTCAGGTCCTCATCATTGTTAGCAAGGTTGCAAACCGCTTAGCTATTCCACCTCAGTTACACTGGGAGCACGACATCTTCCACATATCCGAGCTCAGGACATACGTGCAGGACCCATCTGACATCATCGACCACGGGGATATGGATGTTGATTATGGGGTGAATTTTATGAAGGTTCCCGTGGATATTGAGGATCGAAAAAGTGGGTCCTTCGTGGACGGTCGATACCTCTGGTGCGCATTTGTTGGCATCACAGGAACCACCAAGAGGGAACATGTGAGCAGGTGGGTCACATGCATACACATTATCCACACTTTTTTCCTTAGATTGAGTTTTATCATACAGGGACGTAAAGCCCTAAGGTGGGGTGAATTTGAAGACCCAGAATTTCCTTGTAAATTTGTTTCTTAAATAAATGGGAATTTTTCGAGTCCTCGAAAACTGATGGTGCACGATTCTAAGGCCTGGTGTGCCCGTAATCAATTTATAAAGTTTTGTTCGGGTACATTTAATAAACATATTGGTGTGTTTTTAAAACATTTTAAATGGTGCTCCGAATTGAAATCTGAGGGCACCATTGAACTCACAGCGCTGGTTTTAACATAAGAATACTTTCATCTCAACGACAGATGGTCGAAAATAAAAGTTAGTTTTTGGGTTTTTGGTGATTGAATTAAATAAAAATAAGGTCGAGTAAACATTATTTTTATTATTTGGTTAAAAACTCCATGTTGTGGTTAGAGGTGGTGATTGCCACACCTTAACCTCCCACGAGAGCTTATGATGGTGGGTCTCACCCGAACCTAACCTCCTCTCCATGTTTCACATGGTGGGGACCACCTGAGGATAAATCCTCTTGAACTCCCCATTATGTGGGGAGAAACCTCTTGATCTACCCAGTATATGGTCCCAAATACACTCGATTAATTAATTGATCATCAATTAATTAATATGAATCTTATTGAAATTTGAGCCAAAACATAAATAACAGATAAATATAATAATTTTTTGGGGGACTCAAATCCTTTTTGTTGAAGCATAGTGGAGGGGAGAACTTTAGAGAAGGCTCCCAACGAAGAACGTGTTCCACCGACAAGGATCGCTATAACTGATGAAGAACATCGACCTTGATTCCAACTTTGAATTCCTCCCTCAGAACCTCCTCGACATAGGACACGTTCATCGACAACGAATCGACGTCCTCCTTTCTGTGACTTCATCAATGATCAACAAACAAAGGTAAGGGTTCGATCTTTTCTTTGTTTCCCGATCTTTTTTCTTCGTCAAGGATTATAAATTGATGCCGCGTGATATCACCCTAACACGGAGGGTGCGGGTCGAACAAATACGGTTTTACCCCTCTACCTTATTTGGGGAATTTGATGCTAAAAGCGGCATGGGACCGGGATGATCGAATCTTCCCAACAATGATTTTGGGTCGAAGGCGATGTCCCGAGGAGTGTGTGGCTACTTTTGGAATGTGAATTAGGAAACTAGAACGCATTCAGTGACCCTTGGAATGCACTCCGACAGATGGAGAAACAATCATCACCCCATGGATGGCGACGTCACAACCCCGCTACCGGAAGAGTAACCCGCAGCCTACGGGTCGCAACGGTTTAGCAGCGGCCAGCCCAAGCCCGACCACAAAGAAAACTGGTGGCCCAAGCCACCGGGTCACTGGAGAAGGCATGACACAACTGATATGTGTGGTGGAGAAAAAGGGGGATGAAGCCACTGGTCGTGGTTGTGAAGTGGCGGCTGACGTAAGGTCAGCCGCGAAAAAGTTTAGCTTCCCGATCTGCCGGGTCGATAGAGAAGGCGATGCACAATTGGCGTCGGGTGGGAGGGGCTGGCCGCCATGCCATCCAGAAGGAGAAAAAACACTCCCTAGGTCCCACATGATGTTGACCGGCACCACATGGCACTGGTTTTGGAAATCAACTGAATGACTAAGCAATTTCGGATCCAAGGGGTGTGACCTCCCCCCTAGAAATGACTAGGGGGACCCCACGGGCTGCCTGGCCGGACCCAACATGGGTCGGACCCAGCATGGCCCAGGCCGCCAGCGTGTGTCCGGCCGCCCACATGGGGTGAGATGCCCTAGTGGGCTAGGTCTTCCCTTAGGACTGGGTTGGACCCACGGATCGGGTCTGTCCCGCGGACTGGGTCGGTCCGACTGGGACGGACCAGACCTAGACCCATTTGACATATTTCCACTCATTTTACTCGTAACATGAGCTATGGGAATCTGATTGGAAAACCATCTATGAAGACAAAAACCATAGGAGCAGACAGTTGTTTTGTTATACCCCACTCTAGGTTTGGAGACATTTGGGGTATGACCGGGTTGGATCGAACATAAATCCAACTGGGCCCTTGGAACGGAAATGCCAATAACTCTCAAATCGAGTGTCCGATTGACACACCATCTATCGTGTTGGGATCCTTTTGGGAAGATGGATCATTTGGATAAATAAACACGGTACATCATAGAAGTTTATGTATCGAAACTTCTCTTGAGGAGTGGACCCTCCAGGAATCAAGCATGCTTTATGTAGAACCCTTTGGTTGGCTGTGCACTGATGATTGTTCCTTGATCTTATGTGGGTTTGACAACTTTGATGACTGTTCCTAGATCCTATCTAGGTTTGATAGCTCTGTTTACTATTCCTGGAACCTGTGTGGGTTCGACAGTTTTGATTTCTATTACTGGATCCTCTGTGGGTTTGATAGAGTAAGTGATTCAGTGGCTACATCTAATAATCTCTATCTCTCTACATAAGTTGTATACCTATGTGAGATGAGTCAGTAAATTTTGTGTTTACCTTATGATTGAGATGGTTTATTTGATAACATAGGTATATGTATAGGAATATACCTATGTGGGTCCATATTATGATTTCTTAGTGTATGGTTTATCCTTGGTGGATTTTGAGAGACTATAAGGGTCTCGAGTCCCTAATGAGTATCGTTATACTCACCCATGCACGAGCTATACTTGCACCTCGTTGTGTTGGATGCAGATGACAGACAACGCTGACCGAGGAAGAGTGTAATAGGACTGGATGGTACCCTGAGGTGGATCACACATCGTGGCTATACACGGAGGAGACTGACAGACGTTGTGTGATGTGGAGGCTATCTGTACCTAAACTTAAGGTTTGATTTCCTAGTGGATGATCCAGGATCTATTTTCCATTTTTCTAGTACTTGTACTTTCTGTGTCTTGTACTTTCCTATTGGGCTTGTATTATATCCCCATTAATTTAAGCACTCTATTTTGGTTATATAGTTTTCTTAGTGTTTCGTATCCAGATGTTTTCTCTGATGTGTGTGTTTACATATTCTAAAAACAATTCCATCACATTTTAAGGGAATTACGCCTTTGTTGCTAGTCGCCAGCCCCTGGCCTAAGGACGACAGACTTGGGGTAGTCACAGCACAGGCCTCGAGGGGTAGGTCATGATAATTATATTATATAATATTTTTATATGTTGTTTCAAGTGTTGTTTATGTGAGCTATAAAATTATTTCACTAAAATTTTAAACTCTTTTTATCCCGTATTATGTTTTACAATTTTTTATTTATAATGTATTTAGTGTTACAAATGGTTTTATATATAAAAATATTTCTTTATTTAAATATTTTTTATTTTTTATTTTCAATTAAAATATGTTATTTAATGTTTATAAATTTAATTAAGACTATTTGATGACATTATTAGGTTTCCATTAATTTAAAAAATTAACTGAGTGTTATTTTGTTAATTATAGTATAAAAATACAAAAATGTGCGGAGAACCCCTCTTATATAAGAGGTTTAAATAAATGGTTTTATATTGATTTACATGATATTTTCATGAATAAAAAGATATCTTTTACTGTATATGTTTTTTAATATAATCAATGTATGTATGGATTTATGATATGGGAATTTGTATTATTGTTATGAGAATTATAACACATGGTTCCTAGTTTTCATTAGTTAGTTTGGTTTAAAATATAATTGTAATGGTAATAGTATAGTTGGGAGATAAATTATGTATGATTTTGAGATTTAAAGAACTATATGTGGTGGGTTTTTACATGTATGGAAAGTCTACATGGGGGTGGATATATTTCTTGTCTATAATTGAATGGGTGTTAGGGAGGTAGGAAGTTTCAGTGGTAACATTTAAAGGCATGAAAAATTTTCAATAGTACCTCCAAGTAGACCCCTACAAGGGAAATAGGTATCATGTGTAACCAATACGATCTCTAAGACAATACAACTTACCCAATAGGATTTTAAAAACCATATATTTTAATAATTTAGAATCCTATTTTAAAGGGGTTTCATATCATTCATACCAAATTCTTCAGGACTTCCACCAAAATATCTCAAAAAATTATAGTTCAATATCATTTTACTTCCATTGGATTTCACATGATTTAAAAGGGATATCCTCATGGAATGTGGAGAAAATATCATCTTATGAATCCCTATCATCTTCTCCTCTCAAATTTCTTTTATAATACAATCATAATGGTCACAGAAGATATAGATTCATGTTATTTTTAATTTTATTATGGGTTGGGGTAACTTTAGGGTTTTAAAAACTAAAACTATCTATTTCTATTTCTCTTATATTTTGGATCTAATCTTACAAAATCTATTTGTTAATAGAATCCTCATAACTGGTAGGTAGCACCATATATTCACTATTATTTATGAAACTAATATTTCTATCAAATTGTTATCCTTTATTAAATTTATGTAATCATCATAAAAATTATATACGATTGTTTAACAGATTCCTGAATTTTTTTCTTACATTCAATTGATATCAATGGAGGTTTCCAATATATAAATACATCATATCAATTTTTATAAAGGAAATCCACCTAAGGGGATTGATTAAATTACATCTTTGTTTCTTCAAAAAATACTGAAATAGGTTTTCATGAAATTTTTTATGAATTATAAATAATGATAATCATATATTCATTGGTTTTTCTAATAATTAGATTTTTTTTGGTTACCTTGAGTTATCTTTTTCCAAAATAAAACAATTTTATCTCTACATTACTCTATGGTTAAAAAAATTTAGAAATATTATAAAATGTATGCTTTAAATATTTTTCCTTACGTTGCAATATTTATTTTCATATTTTAAATAGATAATTTATTTTATCCATTATTTAAACCATTGATTACATGCCACATATTTTAAATGAAATTTAAATTTTATTATGGTTATGCTATGAAATGAACATGAATCATAAATATGATCATTATTCTATGGATTTTTTTTTATCAAAATGCCATTATATAATTTAGTGTGTTTATTGCTGAGGTTGATTCATGATTTCTTTTTATACCTTTTATATTTTTATGGGATATATCATATTTTCTCACTAATATTTTTATGTCATGGGAATCCTTGGGTAGAAATGTTGGAGATCTTGGTGTAAGTACATTGTTGGTCATTATAATACTCCTTCTATTAATCCGAGAGTTCGGAAATTTATATATTTTGGGTATTTTTCATCTTGGATAGTCCATGAGGGTAAAACTGAGTGTCTAAGGAGTTAAATAGAAGTAATAATGTGAATTATGTGGATTATTCTATTGTATCTTACTACATTATCTCTAAGTCCTCTATATATACCCAAGGTGATTTCAATATTCATTATTTATGGTTATATCATTGATAATCAACATTATTTCTTTTATTTTTAAATTTTTTCCTAAAATTATTGTCTATTTAAAATTATTAAAGAGGTATTTTTATTAAATTATCCATAAATTTTAATTGAGAATGATAATGCATATTCTAAAAGTGGATTGATTTCCTTTATTTCATACTTATGTATTCATAATGATTACTCAGGCCCTAAATGAACACCACTATTTAAGTGGACTAGAATTCCAATGATATAGGAAATATAACTAACCCAAATAAATATATAGGATGAGAATAATCATTATTTGTAATTGTATGATGCATAAGACGATGATATATGACTCACTTGTCCCATAAATATGTGTTTTTTGTGTTTCATTTTGACTCTATACTTTTACTATATAAGGCCCCATCCTTAAACATTAATTAATCTTGAGATATTTCAAGAATACACTTTGAGGATCTTTTCAGGTTTAGAGTTTTAGAGAATTAGATCATAAAACTTGCATTACATCGCACATTTAAACAAAGTGGTAACAATAAAAGATAGTATTCATTTTTCACATCGACAGAAACATATTTAAAATAAAACACAGATTCTTTCTTGACACTTCCTTAACACTATCATCATATCATGCACCATTCCCTTGACATTTGGAAAACATTTCAAAAACATTGGATGAGCATAAAAAGATCAGTAAGGGTTATAATAAAATATGGAAAGGAAACATGAGTTCATATATACATAAGAATGAAATCATACATTACCCATAAAACATAAGCACTTTAACATACCTCATAAAATTATGAATAAATCATAGAAATCATAAGACATAAAGGTAACTTGAGTCATTCATAACATTCTTACATAGGGAGTAACCCTCTTGGTTACGTTTGGAATACCCATCATAGTATATTCCCTAAATCTCTTTGGATCAACCTTAACGTTTAAATCCATCACGTTACCCAATGCATTGGAGAGCTATATCGGGCTCACCCACCCTTAGTTTTTCACGGAACCACCCATCTTCATAATAATGCCCAAGAACCATAACATAACCGTATCTCATAAAACATGCATAGAGGAAACATAGCATTTCCACTTTTCAATCACAAAATATCAATACAACACATTGATATAAAAACATTATGAAAACCATTTTCTATACCAAAATAAAAGTAATGTAAAATAGGGTATTAATTTTTCTTTTGAAAAAAATGTATGGATTGTAGAGGAAGCCGAAACTCAAATAATGTTCACGACGGCGGAGAAGTCATTGTCGCCGCATACGTATGACAAAAACATTCCCTTTTGTCGTTTAGTAAAACGCTTAGTACAAAAAAAATATTTCTTTTGGATAAACGTGAAATTCAATGGGTTTTATACATCGTATAAAAGAAGGTTGTGTATAAAAGAAAATATGCCTCAATGAAAGGAGATTGAGACGAAGTCCCATACAAAGACGTTACCCATGGATTAAGGATAAATCAATTTCATAATTATGTGTGACAAATGAATACACCAAATATAACTGGATATTAAGTGTAAAAAAATCAGATTTTATTCACATATATTCATATAATGACATATTCAAGGAGTATATGTTTATCCCAAAGAATCAAAATTGGGTTAAGAAGTTACTTTGTGAAAATTCGACAGCCTAACTGCATCACTTCAAAATTTAGAAAAAGAGTTGATGAGAGATAAAAATGCTATCTCATCAGTTGGACACAAAATTTACATAAATAAGGATATAGAATAACATATCCCAAAATAACAGTATGTGAATTAAATGACATAAAAAAATAAGTCTTTTAAAAAGAGGAGGGTGAAAGGTTCCTTTACCGACCTGGGTATCTTTCGAAACGTGCATCCCATTGAAGAAGGGTCATACAATAAATATGTAAATACCCATAAATGAAATTATTTTACACAAAAAGTATAATAATTGGAAGTAAATACACCACTCAATGGAAATGGTGGCAAATGATGCATAAATCTCACAGAACTAAAAGTGAGATGAAAAATCCCTTATGAAAACTTGGCAGCCTATCAGCGCCACATAAAACATCCAAAAATGGATTGATGAGATCAAAAAGTTTCTCTCATCATATTACAATAAAATTTAAAGAAAGATGAATATAATACAACATCCCCAAACATAACAAATAGGAGCTTAAAAGAAGTGACCTAAAGGATAGTACTTAAAAAGAAATAGAGAGGTTTGATCTCTTACGAAAATTCGGTAGCCTAACGGCACCACTCAAAACTTCCAAAATGGATTGATGAGAGAAAATAGGGTCTCTCATCATATGAACATAAAACTTATAGTAGGAGTAACATAATAGAACATCCCAATCATAAAAAATATGAGCTTAAAAGGAATGATATAAAAGAGTGGACTTAAAAAGAAAGAGAGGGGTAGGATCCCTTACCTCAAGTCCGACTTGTCTTGTTCGTTTCATTATATTGCTGAATAATAAACTTTGGTAAAATTATAATTTCTTAAGGAACTCCTTTAAGGATTATTATTCAGTTAATATCACATATTATAAAGTTATAATAATTTGTTTAATAATGATAGTTCATATCAGATGTTGTTGTCGATGTTTGGTAGATGAGTAAAAAGGATGAACTTGTTTGAAAATAATTGCCCATATATTTATAATTAAATCATTTAAATAATAGTATTAATGATTAAAATATCATATATATCCAGTAAATATTCATTTTATACTATTCCATAACATTTGGAGATAAAAATGAAAAGCACTGTTCATGGAGATGGTAGGCCGTACGTACGCATGAACGCTACTTTCATTTTTTTGTCATGTTAATGGAATTAAAAATAAATGAGATAAATATATATTATAATTCCATTATAATATATATGTTATATAAGTCACATATGTTTATTAATTTCATTCTTTATACATTCCATGTATTGCATTAACGAGTCACATCACTTGAGGGGGCGGTAGTCCACACTTCCTCATATGAAATTATCGCATTTGCACAACATGAAAAAAATAAAGGTATGTTTTTAATATAAAATAAAAAAACATATAGTAAACATAAATACCATATATATCATATATAAAATACATTGACATCATAATGGCCACCTTTAAGGGTGTTAAAAGAATATTGAACAATCATCGTTTCGTGAGGTAGAAAATCACCACCCACAGAAACAGTTTGTTCATTAATCATTAGACGAAGGTGTATGTAAGTGTAGGTCGAATACATCACATAAAAAAATCCTAGTATATTGAAGATACGTTTTTTTACAAAATAAAAAAATAAAAAGATTTTATGGGGTTGGATAAGAAAAATAAAACACAAGAACACAAGAGAAAACAGTACCTTTAAAACAGGTAACTCTCTTTGATTTAAGCTAAAAGGAATCCTTGGAAAGGATTATGCCCAAAGTGAGGCTTCAATGAAGAAAAGAGGGATGTAAAGAGATGAAATGGGCAGGTGTTGGCCGATACAAAGGATTTTTAAGTGTGGGTAAGGTGGTAGAGTAGGGGGCCTTTTATAAGAGGAGAGGAGGGGCACTCTTGGAAGGTTATAAAAGAATAATTTATTATAATATACTTTTAGGATTTAAAAGGTCCCCTAATTATATATTTCGAGGATAAGGTTATAATAGTTCGAAATCCACCCATCCAATAGGTTTTTTACAAGTGTAGGTCTTATATTTTACATTATATGTTAATTTTATTTAAATCATTAAATAATGAGGTAATCGCTGCATCATCATGGTGTCATAAATAATTTCATTTATTTACTATCTAAAAATTATAAAACAAATATCATGATATATTAAATATTCTTACCTTTCTAATTACTACTTATAGTAAAAAATCTGACTTGTATAACCCCATGTAAAAAATTTTTTATTAAAAAACTCATGTTTGTGACATTTTTACTTGTACTTTAAATAAAATGCATTAATGTCATTATCATACCCATGTGGCTCCATGGGGTCCCAAAAATCGACCCATGGCTTGTCTTGGTCGGCCATGACACATCCAATAAGGGCGGGACTTGTGTATAGGTCATTTCATATTATTAAAACATTATTTTTACCTTAAACTACACTAATTATCTCTAATCGCGATTAAAAACTTAAAAGTTACTATTCACCAAAAAATTATTTTAATCCCATTGAACCACATTTTACTTCCTAATGACAACCATGCATGTCAGATTTTTGAAATTCAAAACACAGAGGTGGTAAAATTTCATTTATACGAAAAATCAGTTTTTTAAGTACCACTTAGTGGAATCACTATTCATAAAAATTTGACGTTTTTCGGAGAAATACCAAAACTTCACCCTAAGATATATTTGATATTATGAATTCAAAAATGATGTCTATTTTAAAAAATTCAAAAAATATAAGTTACATTAATCAATTTAATAATTCATTCCTGCTGTCAGAGCAAATAGCGTGTTCTAATGAAACAATAAGTATGAAAAGATTGACACTAGTTTATGTCCAATTTCAAAGTGAAAATTAATTCCAATGACCACTATTGGATTAAATGGTAAAAATATATTCTAATTTAACTTTAAAACAAATTAATAAGATAATCTAATCATATAAATAAATTATATTAAAAAATATTTTGAGTTAAAATACAACATTTTTAACTATTCATTAAAAAACGAACTTTATCGGAAAAATACCAAAAATATACACAAAGTAAATTTTGATGTCCAGATTATAAAGAAGAATTTTATTTTGTCAAATATAACACCTAAAATTGTCAAAAAGTGGATTTAAAAGAGGTTCGCCATCAAAAGGTGGTTAATCATCCTTTTAAAGAATATTAGAATGTTTACGCTTAAAATTGGATTCATTTGCATTTTTAATACTCTAACATTTAGTGTAAAGAGTAAAAATATTTGACCAACATATATAATCATTTTGTAGTTAGTTCTATTCATTCCCGTCATTACAAAGGCTAGGCGTTATCTACCATTTAAAATAATATTATTTTATTATTAGAGTGCAACGTAAAATTACCAAAAACACATTGTTGCGTGTTGGGTATGCCATCGAGCATAGAATCCCCTTTAATGTAATATTAATATTTTATTCAAAAATATGGATAAATGTGAAAAGGCCATATTCTTTATTTACCTGGGTTGTTACATACTATGTATCATTTAGAACTTATAATTCTATATCCCATTTATTATTCTATTAATTTTGGAATTTATTTGTAATATTATTGTATTTACCATATTAAGATTTTTTTTCAATGTTATTTGATATTTTTAATAGATTTTTTATATTTTCCAAAATGTTCGTTATGCATTTTTTTAGTCATCCATATTTTTAAAAACTATTAATTTCATTTTTATGATTATTTAACATATAAGGACAACATATTAAACTTCTTTTTGTAGCATCCTATTTAATCATGTGTTTATCCATAAACAAAATTTCCATATGTGTATATATTAATTCCCCATGCACTTGTAATCCCAATGTGGTAATTTGGAATGAACCTTAGGCCTTGGTATGGACCAGCTCCGGTGATGTGGTAGGTTTAAAAGTATTATATTTTCTACATTATTGAATTATCCATTATCATACATCCTCTTCTTATTTAAATATAAAATTTTCACCCATATTATGGTTGGTTCACATTCATATTACGTGGTGAGTCTTATTTTTCATCAGATCCTCCATGATTAGACTTATAACATTATTATAAATAAATAAATAAAATAATTTTCTAATATTCTATTATATTAAAATAAATATTTTATTAAAAACATTAGAAATAAACATTCTTGATCGGTTGTACTTATACAATTGGCCTATTGCAGAACATCTCACAATGATAAAACAACATAATTAATAATTGAGAACATTTCTTGTAATAATCAACATTGAAATCATCAAACAAATATATATTTAATTAATTTATGTAAAAAAACCTAATAAGTGTCATAATAAATAAACCAGTATTGAAAACAGTAACTAATTAATGTAACTTATATATTTAGTAACCTAAATTATTATTACAAGGCCACTAAAACAAAATTTAAGGAGATTGCATCTAAAACTTCTTCTTTTGGGACTTCTCTCCCTTATGATTTTCAATCATTCCATGATGATGCTATATCATCGTTAAAAAAATTAATATTGTTATATACTTACCATATGTTTTTAAAATTCATTATCCATTAATCCTTTTAAATTTAATATTTTTTTAAAGCAATAAACTCACAAAATTTTCTTCCTAAAACATTAATTTTTTATATGAATACACCCTCTATTTACATTATAAAATATCTCAAATACATTTTTTTCACTCTATGGGTCTTAAATGAAATCTTATCCTTATTTGTGATTTTAAATTCAATTTAAATATTTTTAATTTTATAAAGATACATCCCATGATTCATTTGTATATAAACTTATATTAAATTTATGTTTCATAAAAGAATTATTATTCATATAATACCATATAACACTTTCTAGAAATCTGTAATATTCATATTCTATCACTTTTACCTGCATTATTTTTTTATTATTATGATCTAATGATTTATTATGAAACAATTTAAAACTCATTAGTTCACCATGGGTTAATATGGTTATTATTTGGGGGTTTCCCATTTCCTTAGATGGTACAAATATGAATTTATATATTATTATATTATTTTAGGGACTATAATTGTCTCACCCCTCAATAATATTTAAAATTATATAAAGATGAGATACCATGTATAATTTAATTGAAATTATATAACAATTATATATTTTATTTTCTCGCCAATGACTCATAAATTATGTATATAATATCATGTTCCATGTGGCTTCCACAAATCCATGATTTATGTTATCCTATTACATGAATATAAAATTTATATTTTCATCATTTTCCTTATTACGCATTGAACCATTTGTTTTTGAAATAATTGAATAATTATATTTCTTCAAATAAAACCCTATTACCACCCCCTTTCTGGGTATTATATCTCACACTCCGTTTTTATGAATATCCCCAAAATAACCCATGAATTATTATAAAATTCAGGATATATATATCTATAACATGATTATAGAACTAAATAATATAGTTTATGTTTTTTTGAACTTATATTTTTTATACAATCTCCTAAAAACAAATGACATAAATATTGTAAGGATTTTTTTAATATTCTATTAAAGATAATATAATATTATGTATATAGAATGTGGGTCACTGTATGATATACATACAAGTATAAAATGTTTAATGTTTATTGATATTAGATTAATATCTTCTCAATTATTAGGATTACTGCATTAATTAGTTGAATAAAAGGCTCACCATCCACTTCCAGTGGTGTTGTATTTCAATTTTCATGTGTTTATAAATTATTATTCTAGATTAAGACCAATGGGGGATAATTGTTTTTATATACTTGTTTATAATACTAAAAATTATTTCAAAAAAGTCTTATCTCATTAAATGTTTTAATAATGAGAGATGAATATGTAGTGAGTTGAGATATAATGGAATCCATTAATTAATTAATGTGTTATCCATGCAATGATCCAATTTTATTTAGTAATAAATATTATATTACATTGAGTTTAAAAATCAATTTTGAAATCAAAAACATTTTATATAAATGATTAAATATCACTTAACATGAGTTGATGTCATATTTTACCAACTCAAGGGTTCTCATTGGTTTTCCAGTATTTAACATTATTTTTGATATCTTAAGATAAGGTTAAAAGAAAAGAATATATGAAAAATGTAATTTCTATATTGATATTAAATTTTAATGATTTTTTAACTACATTTAGAGCTACTGATACACTTTTTTGTTAATGTAATTAATAAAAATCATCTTAAAAATATTTCTAGATTCCTTTTTAATAGTATTTATAGATGATATATTGACAAACTTAATAAAGTTAGTAGATCACGTGAGGCATGTAGAATTGTTTTGATACTATTGTATGAGAACATGTTAATCACAAAATACTCATTGTGTGAATTTTTTATAGATACATAGGGCTTAAACACACTGTATTTTATAATTTTTCTAGTATATTTCAATCAATTAAAATCCAATGATCTTGTGGTCTATTATTATTAGAAGAATGTATGTATAAAAAATCATCTAAAATGTAATTGATCATATTTTTTTAAACAAAAAATAGTTATCATATTACAATAGCTCCATTAAAACTACATAAGTTATCCTAGAAAATATAATTAAGGAAAATTTTGTGACTGAAATCTAAGTAATGGAATAAACAAGGAAATAATTTATAACATGAGAGAAAAGTGGAATAACATGATATGAAATTTATAATGGTAATGTTTATGGATAAATTAAATTAATAATTTAAATAAAAATATCAATAAATCAATGCGTATTTGGATAAATTATATGACATGAAACAATAAAACATATGTCTAGGGTCACTCCCATATCTGTCATCATAATTTGGGTAAAGTCACATAACGGGTTAATTGTAAACCATAATAAATTAGAAATCATCTATGGAGATATGAATCTTTACCCTATGCATTGTAGGGATATATAATTCCCAAATGACCCATCAAATAATGAAAATAATACATTTCCAGGCCATATAAGGAAAATAATCAATATATAAATCATAATAATTATTTATCCCATTATAAAGAAGTGGGTTTAATAATGTTGATTCTATCAATATACATGGGATAAATCATATAGATTCCTTAAAGTGTAATGAATCCGTAGTGGCCCTAACCCAAGAAACCTAATGTTAGTACCCAACACAGCTACATTAGCAAATGATAAAATGAAATTTCACCCCACTGAACAGAATAGTTTAGTATTATTGGTAAAATAGATACATATTTGAGTCCTACGTTACATTTCAATAGATGATTTACAAGATATATTTTTTTAAAACAACATTATACAATCTATCATATCCTTTAATATCGTTCTTTTTATATATCATGGAATCATAGTGAAAGGAAAAAATAATGGTGAGGTCAAATTCTTAATATGAGATATGTATTATAGATGAAATAATGAATCAATATGAAATGGTAATAAATGAAAAAACATGTCATGTAATATACAAAAGGATAAGGGAGTTCATAAATAATATAGTAAGGCATAAAACCAAAGAAAAAATTTATTTAATCAATAATATGATTATCATAGATGGATAAGGAATAATCAATATGGAAAGGAAAATAACTGAAAAAAAAATTCAATTCAATAATTAATCTAAGAATTAAATGAATCCATATATTTATTCATAGTTAAAATCATATTTATGAAAGTAACTTCATCTAAATGATGGTAAATCTCAATTATAGGATTCCATGTTTCCCAGGTACCTAGTACCTTTACTGGGGTTACTATTCACAAGACACATTATCTTATTACTATCAAGACCATTCAAATGAATATTTATAACATTATTTGTTACAAACATGAAGGTTTGGTGCCTATCTAGTTTCATCTCAGGATACTACTGCTGAATAGAGGGGATTACTTTAAATTCTCCCAAAACTGTGTCGAACCAGTCCAAATCATTCCTCATATATCAAATAATCAATTTAATTCATTAATATTTTTCTTCATCACAATTTTTCAATATTTATTAAAGGATATTTATTTTTAAATATTTAACAAGATTATAAAATAATATTCAATGTAAAAACTATATAAAATATTATATGGTTTATGTAGTATTTTTATCCATTGTGAATATTTCGTACATTTAGGGGAAATTCAATGTCTAAATATCATGTTAATGTAAATATGTCAAAGGATATTTATTGAATAATAATATGGGTCAAGGAAGTGAATTTCAATAATTTCTATATTAAAAATTCTAATATACCATGTTGGGGAAGATTAAATATGGTATCAATATATCATGTACCCAATGTAATATAAATGGAGGGATATTGTTATTGATGAAATAAAAATATCCTTTTAATTTTTAATTCGGAAAATATCATTTTCATTTTGAATAAAAATTATGAAAACAATTTTCAGTGAAAATAATTTAGAAAACAATTTAATTATAAATATCCTCTTAATATTACTATGGGATCTTCAAAAATATGATGATGATTAATTTCAAACATGACATTGAAGGTAGATAAGATCAGTCTGATTCATTGTCAATGTTTTATAAAAACTCTATATTCACAATGAAATTGTGACATTCCATTAAATTTTTTTAAAAATGAAAAACATGTAATTTTTTTAAAACACATTTTAAAATATATATATATATATGTATTTTTTTACTTTTTTACAAAACATTTTTTAGTCTGAATGATGATTTATAAATGATGTTAGAAATGAACTGGGAATTTACTAAAAAATGGTGATAAAATATTTTAAGTACCAAGGAGTAGAAATGTTTTATTATTAATTTAAAATAACAATTAATGACTATATGATAAAAAAATTTATGTTTCTATTAATCAATTTTACATTAATTTACATCAATGGTAATAGATGTTTAAATAATTACTGTAAAAAATATTTTGATGCAAATATTATAATGATAAAAATGTTGAAGTGATAAAAAATTGAACTCAATAAGTGTATCAAATATAAATCCAATAAAACGAGGTAAAACAATATATATTAATAAATAATTCCACAAATAATCTAATAATATTTACAACAAGATAATGTAATATAATCTAATGAATAGAGATTGTGTTATGGAATTATTATCTACATGGTAAATTTTAATTCAAATCCCCTTAAATGAAACAATTAAAATTGAAAGATAAAATAACATTAAAAATTATTTCTTCATTATAATACATGAAAAGGGGTTATATATACTCCATATAAATTTAATTAGGATCATAATACTATAACTTGGATCTACAATATGAAATTGTGATAAAATAACTTACCTTATGATTCCTTTTTTTGAATGCTAATTAAACTCATTTATAGCTGTTATAATCATGTTAATAACGTCTTCCTAAATCGTATTAATATTTATATCATCATATATTATCCTTAAATAACATCTTATCCCATATTTTCAATTATTATTTCAATATACTCATTGTTTCTGGTCATAATAACCTTATTTAATGAATATGTATTGACTTGTTAATTTTTTATTTTTATTTTCATTGAGATTTAGTCATCTCCATAATGTAAAAATGATTAAATATCATATATAGTCATTATATATGTATATAGATTAATCCATAAAATTTTGTGATAAGAAATGAAATACACATTTCATGGAGCTGTTAAGCCATACATACACATGAAATCTATATTCATTTTCAAGTATTATAAAAAGAAAATAAAGTACATGAAATATAAATATATATATTGATTAAACATAAATTTTTATGTCATCTTTACCATATAAGAATATTAAACCCATCCTTAAAACAATACATGTAATGTTTGAATGAATCACATCGCTTAGTGAGTTAGTAGTATACTATACACATGAACGATGTTGTTGTATTCCCACAAATTGAAAGAATGATTTTATGTTTATATAAAATTTATGAAGAATAAATATATCATAAATATCATAAATAACATATTTACACAATAAATCCATCATTTTTCACAACCAGTAATGGTGCTAATTTAAGAATTAATAACATCAAATGTCGAGGTAGTAGTCCTCCATACACATGAAGGATGAATGTTTTTCTTTTTTTATTGACATTTGTCTAATTTTTGGTAGTAAACATAACATAACAAAAAATTAGTATATTAAAGAAATTGATTCTATAATATAGTAATGATATAATAATAATATATGGATTTAGAGATGAAAATAAAATAAAAACCCTTTTAAAAAATCATTACATATTCTTTGGGTATCCTCTTGGGTTTTCAGTTATGTTTTCTTAATATAGATTTATTCCCAATATAAGGTTTATTAGATGACTTGACGGATGTTTTAGAGTTATTTTTTCAGGTATTTTTCTACAAGAACGCAGTTCTTCCATTGACGTATAGATCATTACTTTTAAGATTAATCATAATAAAATAGTGGTAAAGTAGGATTACATGATTGTATTATCATGAAAACACCGTGTAAGAGGGTTACCCACCATGTACTACCTAGTAAATTCCATGTGACAGTCTAGTCCGGAAATGTATAGAAAATTTTACTATACAGTGTTATGTACATGTACAGTAGTTCTTTTTCTAAAATAGGTTGTAGCCTCATGTTTCGTCAGACAGATAGAGGGATCATCCTGTTACATGAATAATAGCATTGGATAGGTTTTTTCATCCAGAGTACGCTTTCGATTTCTAATTTGATCATCATAAAAGGAAATTAAACCCATTCAGTAAGCTCTTTATTCTTAATGAGTAGTTCATCATGACTTATTATCTCAACCATGTTACTTATGGTTTCGTATTTATTTTTATCTTGTAGACCTACTCCGTTCTAGGTTGAATCAAAGCCTGATGATAGATAAAGAGAGTAGTGTGAGTACGAGATAGGGGGTCTAGTGCCTTCCGCAAATTTTCATGATGTTTATATATGCCTGAGTTTCACACATCCATTTTTGGGGAATCTATTAATTTATAATTTATCCTTATTTTTTCTTATTGATGTTTGCGTAATTTAATAAGTGTCTTAATGTATGAGTTAGTATGTTTACCTTGATTAAGGGCCACCCCATGTGTTTGTTTACCATTGAATGTCTATTTATGGGCGTTTGGATGAGGGTTCTTATGAGGAATTCCCTATTTCCCTTATTTGGTTTTCAAGTATGTGATACATTTATAATGTAATATATATTCTAATATATTGTGATGTAATTATTTAAGGATTTTTTAATAGTTATTTCACCTTTACCCAATGTTATTCATATGCCTGTTTAAGAATGTTAAGAATGTTTTTCTATAACTGTGAACCTTCCCATGTGAGTTAGGTTTTGATAAAACATTGTTATTAATAAGATTACATAATAAATTTTTTTTGTAAACTGTGATCATGCGAGTGATTTATGATAAAATCCATGTAATAGTATAATTACTATGTGTTTCTTTGTATATGAATCATTCCCATGTGAGTTAGTAATGTTAAACCATGTTATAGTTTAATTCTAATGTGATTATTTTTTTATGATATGTAACCTTGTGGATTAATATGTTAAATACATGTAATGTTATAATTTAAATGTGGGTGCTTGATTAAAATTATTAATAAGGGTAATTAGAAATGATTAATCCATTGTCTCAGTTAAAAGACAATGTCGGGATCATGTGACTAATTGGAGCATATATATCTTCGGTAAAACATTGTCCTGGATAAAATAAAACAGACGAACTCAAGAGGATAATTATGTAATTTCCATGAGTGATACATGGATATGGTGTTTAGTATCATTGAGGATTACCTAAAATGACATTTTAACCAAGGATCTCTTGAAGGAAACCCATGTCGAGCTCTATTGGAAACTGAATAAATTTTTATTATGTAATGAGTAAAATTTTAATTATATATAAAGGATCATCAGGGCTATGCTAAATCTCAAGAATATTATATAATTCAAGGAATTTGAATAATGAAATGGATGACTGATGATTTATCTACCAAGACAAAGAAAAAGATTGGATTCAGACTATAGTTATACTTTTGTATATTTTCTATCGAGACATCTGTTTGTGCATTGTTTTGATTACCTATGATATACAATTTTCACTATTTTACACTACATGTTATATAGATCCACTAAGATATTTTCATAAACCTTGGTAGGTTTATTACTGAGATTTATCCTCATACCATGTTTGGTTCTTACTTTTGGGGACAAAATAGATTATATGATTTTATGTATTGATCTAGGAAAGACCCATACTACAAGTACAAGATTTGATACATAAGTGTATCAGAGCATGGGACCGAGCCAAGGAATAAAATTATTATAAGTATCTTTTTTTGTTTTCATGAGAAATATATTATGTATTACTGTAGTGAACATGTTTTGGATCCCTTCATAGAAAATGTGATAGGAAGAATCATCTTTTGTATGCTTTTACATCTGGTAATTTATATTATCAGTCTTACACTGTATACTTCTGTTTTATGGTTTTACTACTTCTACTGTTGAATTTTATATTATTGTAATTTTTGTTATGCTCTACCAATGATAGAATAGTTTCCCCAATATCATCATATAGGGTCTTTCTACTAGTCGATATCTATGAGTTTGGGGAAATGTGATTATGGCCATGTGACCAACTAGGTAAGGAGCACCAGTTCAGTGGAATCTAGATAAAAGATGTTAAAAAGTGGTATCAAAATAGTTTTTTTCTAGTCTTTCATATTTTTTAGCAACATTATATAGTGATAGACAGGAATTGGTATTTGATAATAAGCTATTCTCGTGAGTAGATAACCCACATACATGGAAAATTCATAATGCATCGAATTGAATTATTATTTTTGGTTTTTGAGATGTAATTGTTGATCCGGTTTCACTGTTATGTGACACACATGTTTTGCGATATTATTAATGATATTATTGTGCATATATTTTGTTGCATCACAATGAGATAATGATATTCCATGTCATGCATCATATAGAAACTTGTTAAAAATCATATGCCAAACATTCTTGCCATGAAATTTATGAGAATTAATAATTTCATATTGTTGTGATAGATTTTATGATATATAAGTATGTGGTTATGATAGGTACCATTATAGATATGTGTGCTATTGTGATATGTGTAATAGTTTGTGTTATGGATGAATTATATGGATGTCAGACATTATACCATATGGAATATGGGCCCCATTGGATCGGAATATAATGGATCATGTTTCAGCCATTAGATATAGATTATATTGTTTTATGGTCGATGTGGATGACCAGATTTGGCTCATGAGGAGTATGGGACACATGTATCAGAATTTGGAACATCATTTCATTATTTTCGAAAAAAAACGAGGTACCGAGGATGTTTCTGGGGTTTACTATAAGGAAACCTAGACAACATGGTGTGTGATGCTATGAAAACACACCATGTGTTCTTCTATTCCGAAATAGAGAGAATTTATTGCGTACACACCATTTAATCGAAGTAAACACCACGTGGTATATAACTGTTTGTCTGGCTTTGTGAGAGAGAACATGTGTTGTTGGTGTTTGTTTAGGGCACATCTTGTAAGGTAGATACACATCGTCTAGTTTTAATTAGACAGACCCCTTCTAACTCTGGCCATGTCGATGTGCATGTCCAGGAGGGTAAACATGAGTACACATCATGTGTCAGGCTGATATGTCGTATACCTGGTGTGTTTACACTCTTAGGCTGGTGGGAGTAAAACACTATGTAACAGCATTATGGTACATTTCATATGTGGATTCTACACCAAGTGTACTTGTTTTTAGGTTTCCTTCAAGTGTATTATCCTATTTTATCCTCCTTGGATATTTTTCAATTGAGATTAGTACTTTATCATTATTTTTCCACATATATCACAATGGTGAAACCATTTGAGAGTTATAAGTACTCTTAATGGGTGTTTTGGGGCTTCGTTCTAAAGGGGTGGGTTCTTCCTCTAGCTACCATTTACAGTTGTCACTTGAAAGTGACCATGGAACGAATGACAAGGTTGGTGTTCAGACCATCCTAGTTGAGACCTTTGATATGAGATTATTTATGAGTCGTCTCTCAGGAATTGCTTTTGAGGATATTCCCTTTTAGAGATACAAATTCTGGACTATGAGGTTGTGATATTAGAGGTTATCAAGGATTTTCTGTATAATAACTCTACTTAGTTTTTGACCAAGAGGATCCATGTGGTAGGAAGCGTCTATTTTTTATCATTCCAGTATCATAAGTAGGATTCCTCCATTGCCTTCTAGCTAAAGATACTTTTTAGGATTCCTTCCCTCGTGTTTACCTAGAGATTCCCAAAAAGGATTTGTCTCAGGGTTTGAATTGACAAGACATAACCTTAGCATTGGTATTTTTGATGTGTCTATAAATTCATGAATCCTAGAGCTAACCCTAGGGAAAGGTAGTGGGATATGTTCATATGATGTTTTTGACCTTCCCTTACTATTATATGTGCTTTTGAGATGCATTATTTGATTGTATCCAGATATACTAGATGGATTCTATGTTTGTTAAAAAGGAACATGCATTTTTTTGTTCTATTTTACCTAGTAGGATATTTGGGTTTTAGAGAGAAAACCCTTATTTGAATAGATGATCATTGCATCTTGACCCTTGATATGGGAGTGATCATTTGAAATTTTTTTGATTAACAATTTAGACAAGCCTCGAGCATGGTTAGCTGCTTAGGAGGTCATGTGAACCTCTCTTTAGAAAAGTTATGGGGGACTTTTTACGTCGTCATCCATGTAAATGGTTACATTGATGATATGATTTTGAGATAGTTCATATGTGAGCTATCTAGTACTAGGATGCATTGGGTGGAAAAAAATGAATATTACCTAGAAAGTGTCATTTTATCTTATAAATTAAGTGTACTATATGATGACATACACAGTACCCATCAATTGGAAAATGATAAAAATGATCTGTCGAGTATTTTGAAATAATTGATATTTGAACATATATATCTATTCATGTTAATCACCATATTAGATTGAACTGATCCTTTTTGAACAATTTTTGTCCCACTGATCGAGAGGAAATTCTAGGAAACATGTATTTTAACACATAGATCTGTTAATTTTGGCTATCATGCTATGTGATATGATGAAGGGATCGTGGTTTTTGGAATGAAAATCATGCATTTAATATGTATATAAACTAGTATTTCTCAGAGTGGGTGTTCCATATTCTAAACATCTAGGACACACCTAGGAAAGGACCATCACATCAGTTTTGTTTAAATGTGTCATTTCATGAAAAAGGATCTTAATCGAGGACTATTAATAAAATCTATTCTACTTGTATTCCATTTTGTCTTACAAGTAGTTTTTCATGTTGTTGCTTTATTATAAGCACAATGTTGTTGTGTTTTGGATGTGTGGGGAGACCTTGTGAGGCACTGATGATCATGAATGGACATCAGTGGTTAATTATGAATAATCACGGGAATGCCTTGGGATAAATGCATTTCCTCCAGTTAAATGACGATGTTTCAGAAAGTGAAACTGACTTTCTTTAAGGAGGAAAACTAGTTGTGCTTCAAATATCATCTTTTTTGTAATTCATGAGATCCCCATAGAGTTCTTGTTTATAATATATGAGAATTTCCCTTATCTTGACATCATCCTGGATACACTAAGAGAGTGTCTGTTATACGATGTTCTACAGTTGAATTCCAATGGTCTAGTTCATGATATCCTTTTTGTTGTGTTCTAGATGTGTAGTTTCAAAAGAATATAAGTTAATCATGAGTGACACTTGGTTTCCCGTGTATAAACACCTTGTATTGGATCATGAATGCCTGTAGTTTTCTTCTATGAAACAACCAAATGGATGTCGAATGAGGTTGAATCTGTGTTCTTATGGGGACATTCGGCCTTGTACCAATGTCTCCCTTGTAACAGGGATTATGGACCATCATTGTGAGTTCATCATACTCCGAGATGATGAATATGAGTATATCTATGACTTATGGTCAGGCTAAAACGTGATGTTTTAATTGAAGGTAATGATTTGTGTGGGATGGATTCAGAATTATGATTTTTATTATTGTGGAAGTGTGGTTTCTTGGAAGAAGGCGTTGTGTTATGTTGCAATATTTCAACCATCTAAACTAGGTATTCTGAGATAAGTCATCCAGTGATGTTCTGACATGTTGTCCTTATTTTTATTCATGTTTGGTTCCAGTGGACTGGATTAAGATGGTTGTGGTGTAAAAGTCCATAATTTATTCTGTGGAATGATTGTTTTACCTCTTTTGATGTGGTCGATCAGGGTTCGATCGTTATTTGTTATAAGGATACAATTTTGACCCTTCTTATGCTTGGTGTTTCTTAGTTAAATGAAAGTCATACCAAAATCATCTCTATAATGCACAATGGAATTCATGGTGGTGTTTTCCAATGGTGGTGGTGTTGTGGTAACGATATCATTTGTATTGTTCTTAGAAGACTTGTGAAGGTTGAACTATTTTAAACTGTCAAAGAAACTTTTAGTATTGATGAACATGGAAGGATGAACATAAGTGATATTGTACTAGTCCATAGGGTTTCGTATAATATCATTTCAGATATGAATGTCTGAATCACTTCTCGTTATTGGAAAGGGATGCAATGGATGATGGGTATACAAGTGCTTCTAAGCACTTCATACCACCATCAGATGGATAACCAGTCAGAGCACACAATTCAGGGGTTAGAGAATATTCTTATGGCATGAGTTTTCAATTTCAAGGATCCATTGGTGAGACACATACCCTTGGTTGAGTTTTCCGATGACATAATCTTTCATGATAATTTTCAAATGGATCCATACGATTCTTTTTACGGTATTCCATGTCTATCACCCAAGTGTTTGATGGAGGCAAAAGAGGAACCTATACTGGGACCATATCTTTTATAAGAGGCCAAAGAGCACATTTAGGTGATTTGGAGGCATATGATTTCTTTTAAGTCTCATTAAGAAATATTATGTCTATTTCCAAAGATAAATTCTATGTTTGAGGTTAGGGATCGAGTTTTCCTAAATGTTTCACTGAGGTTGGGATACAAAAAAATCAGGATATAGAGTAACCATTCACTGAGATACTTCGTTCCATTAAATATGTTTTAAAAATTTGGGTTATTTTCTATCTATTTTAGTTACCTCATAGGTACAAGGCTATGCACAATGTCTTCCATGCTTCTCAGTTGCAACTTTACCTTTCAGACATGTCTCCCATTTTTCAACCTGATGAGGTTGAGTTCAAAGTAGATGCATCTTTTTTGGGGCACCTGTTCGTAATATAAACCATAAAAAGAAATTTATGATTGACTGATATATTCCTTTAATATGGGGTTTATGGTAGCATCATATACTACATGAAAATACATGGGAGAGGGAGAAAGATATACAATGGAAGTGGCCAAATTTATTCTATGATTTTTCTTCATTACCTTTGAAAGGGAAATTCAGGAATGAATTTGTTTAAGGGGGGATGTATGTAAGAAATTGGTTCATCCTTTTAAGTATGGATCATTATTTTTATGTTTTTATAAATAAAAATTGAAGAAAAAAAGGCTTATATACTATTTATTTCCAAGAACATGCCGTGTTATATGGGTACATGCAATGTAATTCCTAGTACACTCTATGTGACAGTCTTGGCAGGAATTGTATGAAAAAATGGACTAAACATCTCATATATTTAATTAAATTTTGTGTAAATTACATTTTTCGGCTAAAATGGAGTGTATAATATTTTTTCACCAGATAGACAGAGGGATCTCCATGTTACACAAAAAATAGTGTCAGATGTGATTTTCCCTCCCGAATCTCACTCCAAACACTGATTTGATTGTCGTCGAAGGTGTCTAAACCTAAATAGAAGGATCTCAATTCCCATGGTTCCATTATTAATTATTTCTCTCCTCGATTTAGTTATTTAAGTATTATAATTTATGGTTTTTTATAGATCTACTTCATTCTATGTTGAATCAAAATTCGACACTAGACTAGGAGAGTTATACAAGTATGAGGTAGGTGGTCTTGTGCCTTTGGAAAATTTTCATGATTTTTAAATATGTAGGATTGTCGTACGCACCTTTTGGGGGTGTCACATGATTTATAATTTACCCTTATTTCTTCTAATTTGTGTTTATGTAACAGAATATGTGTTTTAAATTATCAATTAGGTTGTTTTCTCTTATTTAGGGAAACCCCTGGGGCATGTTTACCTTAGAATGACAGTGTATGGATATTTAGACGAGGTTTCATATAATCCATTCCATATTTACTATATTGGGTTTTCATGAATTTGTTAAATATATAATTTTTTTAGTTGTGATAAATTGTGAATAAATTGATTATGTTTTGGGTTTAGTGATTTTCCATTTTACCCATGTTATGCATATGCCTATTTAAGCATGTTTGTAATGTTTTTCTCTAACTCTTAACCTGCCCACATGAGTTAGGTATTGGTAAGGCCATTTAATAATTTATATTAATTAATTGGATAGTTATGTTAATTGTTACCATGTGAGTGATTTAGGATTATGGAAATGTTAGTTTTTAATTCTAATGTGATGGATTCTTTAAGAAATTTTTCCATGTGAGTTATTGGTGTTAATCATGTGATAGTTTAATTCACATGTGTTTCTTGTTATATTATATGTTATCAAGTGATTTAATATGTTAAATCCATATAATAGTTAAATTTAAATTTGTATACCTCTATAAAATGATTAATAATGGATAATTAGTCATGGGAAGACAAAATATCAGTTAAAATAAAAGTGTGGGATCATGTAACTAATTACACCGTATATAAAATGGGTGAACCATTGCCTAATTTAAAAGAAAATGGATAGAATCAAGATATTAATTATGTAAATTCCATGAGCCATCCATTAATATGGTGGTTAGGATCATTTATTCTTACTTAAAATAGAGAGCTATCCTATGATCCATTGAGGGATACCCAGGCCAAGCTCTATTGGAAAATAATTAAATGATTATTAAGTCACGAGTTGATGATTACTTTTATACAAGGGATCTTCAAGACTATGACAGACCTCAAAAGATTAGTATAATTCATGGAACATGAATAATGAAATGGATGCCTTATGATGCATCTTCAAAAACAAATCACATGCTTCAATTCAGTCTTCACTTATACTTATTTACATTGTATTCCAAGACATCTGTTTCAGTTGTTTTAGTACGGAATATTTATTGATTTTACTGTTTTAAAATGCCTATTATATATATCCACTAACATATTCACATTTTCCTTGTGTGGATTGCAACTGGGATTTAGTCTCACACCCTATTTGGGAAATTCTTTTGGGCTTAAAATATAATATTATTACCAGTGTTGACTTGGGAAAGTGCACTACTAAAGGTACAAGAAGTGATGATTAAGAGAAGAAGGTCATGGTAATGAGATGAGGCTTGTGATTCTTCCTAGTAGTTTTGAATTTATTTTATACTTTTTGAGACATATATTTTTTATTACTCAAGTTATGTCATCCTGCCTTTTTAATACATAAATTTTCATTGCATTTAACAAATAGAGGACCTTTAAAGTCTAATTTCATGTAAATAACTAAAAAACTACATGAATATAATAAAACAATGTTTTACATCCCCTTGAAAATCTTCGTGAAGGGTTCATCATATGTAAAAAACATTATCCCATAACCTGGAGACATACATCAAAGGAAAGTGGGAGAAGAAGTCCCAGTAAGGAATGAAAGGAAATCAATTTACTTGTGATATCAATAAGAACTTGATGAAAAACATAAATACATGAGCAATAGAAGTTGAGTAATATCATAATTAAATGATCATGAACCATAACATTAATATTTGCCATCAACATTTAATTTAGAAAGTCATGAACATACAACTGCGGTTCATCCACATGGTTTCATAAATATTACCAATGTCATTCACCAAGGTATCACGAAACATGTCATTTCGAGAGATTAAATTCGTTACCCAATGCATTGGAGCGCTATCCGGGAGAACCCATAATATGTATTTATTTTCATTTGATATATATATATATATCATAATCATACATTTCATAAATAACCTAGAGAGAGTAAAATAAATGGGTTTCACTTAAAAATCATGTTGTTTAAAAAGTGCTTAAAAATAAGATCATTATGTCATTTAAAACCAATGGAAAGGGAGTGAGGGTTATATGTATGTCAATTACAGAATCAAATAGATCAATGTTATCTCTCATTTAATACCCCTTGAAATGAAAATTCATTTTGGTATTCACATAAATAAAACAATTGAATTTCATGTGAAAAGAGATATATTTCGAGACGAATATTCTACAGCATAACGACTACATAACATGTTTTTAGAAAATATTAAAAGAGAGGGGGGAAAGACCAACCACTAAAAAATAACTCATAATAAAGAATAATAATATAATAAAATATATATAAGAACATTAAATTGATATTTGAATGACATACCACATTGAAATGAAACATGAATGAAAACAGAATATGCAGTTTATTTTATAAAAATTTGGCTGCGTAACAACGTCAAATAAAATTTATAAAATAAATTGATGAGAGTGGAAAGTTTATCTCATAAATTGTATATATAATTGAAATAAATTTTGATATATAAGAACATACCCCCACATAATATAATGGAAAATAGATTATATAACATAAAGGTAGTCATGACATAAAAGAAAAGGGATAACGGTTCCCTTACCCTAAAGAGTAACTTAGAAATCATGACAGTCCAGACTTTGGTGGAATGAGGGAACCTTGGTAGCACTCCATTGGAGGTAAAAAGACTCGAGATTCGTTTATGATTTATTTGTAATGTAATTAGTGATGGAATTTGTTCGTATTTATAGAAAAAGTGAGGGAATATTTAATTAATTTCCAAGGGACACCTCATCGGTGGTATTTGCAAGACCATGGCCTTTCCCAGTTTATTTTCCCATGTTATTTTCTATATGGTACAAATAATAAAATATTTTACTATTAACAAGTCGAATAGAATGATTACATAATTATTATATCATTAATTATGTCATCAATCAAACCGAAACTCAAAATTGTAATTTAGTATTCACTAAAAAAAACATTTTATAAAAAACTCATAAATTCAACATAAAATAATATCATTGCTCTGAATTCAAAAATAAACTCTAATTTATGAAAATAATTTTTTGGTTATGATATATTTAATTTTTATGTGGGAACACTATTTACATGAAAAATATACCAATACTTAACTAATAATTTCTAAAACAATTATTTACTTATGTTATTATGTTACATCAGTATTCAAGATGCCTAAATTATATTTATACATTCTTAAGTGAGGTTACTATTACATTGGTCACATTACTATTTATAAAGGTAATATTTTTATTCATACATTATTATTCACTAAAAATTATGTTGATCTTATTAGACTATAAATTTTTTACTAGTTTCAACTATAGAATACCATTTTCTAAAATTCATATTGCATTATTAATTATTTAATTCAAAAATAATATTTAAAAATAACTTTTTTCAAAATTCATCATTAATATAGAACTTTTATAAATTCATCCTATATTTATCCAAGAATTTGAAATTAAAAAATTTAACACAATAAGAAATAAAATTTTTATTTATGCAAAAGGATTACAAAATTAACTAAACACTCTTTACAAAGTCCCTTATAACACATATATAGGACCTAAGTGTCAGATTTGTTGTGGTGATAGAATCTTGGGGCGGCATGGAAAACATTTCTTGAGTGGTGATTTCTATAATTTCAAACATCTATGGTAGAATATTATGTTAAATCATCACATGATGGAGTTTTTCTTGGGCTTGGTCTAGAGAAAATCCCTGTGATGAAACCTCCTTCCCATGCTCTAATAGATGGGCTTCGTATAGATCGAGTCTACTGGATAAGGCCATAAACTCCTATATCTATATTAATTATCCATGATCACTTGTATTTATAAAAAATAATCATAATGTTAAGAATATAGTTTCCAAGGGACTTATAATTGTCAAAACCCACTGGTATAATTTTAATTATAGTCACTTCATTAATTAATGGGTATTTTTTTAGTGTAAAAATAAAATAATAAACAAATTCATGAAACAAATATTATTCAAATGTTTGGGTTGTTACTCTCTTCCCTCCTTTCGAAATTTCTTCCTTGGCATTTTATCCCATACCATAAGATGATAAAATGTGTGTGTACTTCTGCCTCATAGACTTCTCTAGTTACCACGTCTCTTCTTCATGTTAATGGTTTCTCCAAAACATCTTAACAAGGTGTGTAGTCTTGTTGCGTAAACCATGTCCCTATGATCCAATATCTCCACCGGCTTCTCTCCATAAGAGAGGTCAGGTTCCAGTTTACCACCTATAGATTTAGTACCTGTGAAGGGATAGGTATTTAGTTCCTCAAAAAGGATACATGGAAGACATCATGAACTTGTGCTAGATTAAGAGGAAGTGCAAGCTAATATTCCACCCCTCTTACGCGATCAAGGATTTCATAGGGGCCAATGTACCTAGGGCTGAGCATCCCATTCTTTTCAAACCTCATAACTCTCTTCCAAGATGAAATTTTATGAATGAATTTGTCACCAATATCAAAATTAAAGTCCCTTAGACAGTTTTTGGCATAGCTCTTTTACTGAATCTAATCAAACTTAATGTGTTCTCGGATGACATGGACATTTTATTTCATATCTTGCACAATATGTATCCCAAGAAGCATTATCTCACCAGTTTAATACCAACAAGTAGAAGTTCTACACCGCTTCCCATATAGGGCTTCATAGGGTGACATTTGAATGCTCGAGTAGAAGTTTTTGTTGTAAAGGAACTCAACTAAAGGGAGATGGTGATCCCATCCACCTTTAAATTCAATTTATCATGTTATAATCATGTCCTAGAATGATTGAATAGTTGTTTTTGATTTTCAATTAGTTTGGGGTGATAGACCAAACTGAAATTCAATTTAGTGCATAGATCATGTAGAAGACTTCTCTAGAATTTTGATGTGAACCTTGGATCATGATCATATATGATAGAAAGTGGAAATCCAAGTAGCCTTATGAATTATTTCACAAGAATCCTGGAAAGTTAATCAAGAGACAAATCTTATCAAATAGAAATAAAATGGGCATTCTTGGCAAGATGTTCTACAACAACCTATATCACATTATTTTATTTGGAAGTTCTTGAGATATCAGTGAAAAAATCTATTGTGATATTGTCCCACCTCCATGATGGTATAGGTAGTGGTTGTATCACCTCTTTTGGAAGATGTCTCCCTGCCTTCATTTTCTGACATACCAATCACCTTGTAGTGTTATCAGCAATCACTATTTTCATATTATCCAACCAAAAAATTTCACGATAGTCACAATAAATTTTTGTACTCCTAGGATGTATATAGAATGTAGAGCTATGAACTTCATACATCATCTACATCATTATTTCCAGAATATATAGAACACATTGTAAAGTACGAAATTTTAGTACACCTTCTTGATTAATATTGAACTCAGGAATCTTCTCATCATTCAAATAATCAAACATATTCTGTAACAGAAAATATTATTTCTGAGCATTCTTGATATTCTCTAGTAATAACGTTTGAGAAATAATTTGTTTTAGGGTTGATGATGTACTTTCCCTTATAATTCCTATGTCCATATTTACTAGGTCATTGATCAAAGGATCTCTTTAAATCCCCATAATTAAAATAACAAATAGGAAATTTTTGGTTAATGCATTATAGACATTGTTTTCTCTTTCGGGATGATAATGAATTGAACTATCAAAGTCCTTAAGAACTTCCAACCATCTCCTTTGTATCATGATCAATTCCTTTTGTGAGAAAATATACTTCAAACACTAATGGTCTATGTATATATCAAATTTCACCTCATAAAGATAAAGCCTCCATATCTTCAGAGAAAAAATAGCTGCAGCCATCTCCATATCATGTGTATGATATTTCTGCTAATGAGGCATCAACTGTTCAAATGCATAAGCAATTACTTTTTCATTTTTCATGATAACCCATTCAATATCTTTCATAGATTAATCACTAAAAATAACGAATCCTTCTCCACATAAGGGTAGATTTAACACGGGTGTAGTAACAAATCTCTTAATTAACTCTTGGAAACAATCCTTGCACTCCTCTATTTAGATGAACTTTAACCCATATCAAGATAAAGTGGTTTTTGGACAATAAATCCATTAATTGTTTTTTTCAAAAACCACTTATAATATCCCTCTAATCAATGTAAACTACGAATCACAGTTAATATTGTACACTAAGGTCACTCCTCCAAAAATAATTTGTTTGCACGGTCAGCTATGATTCGTTCATTAATAATAATGTTCCACAAGAAAGAACCTTTTTGTAACCAAAATTCAAAATTTAGAAACATTCCAAAAATCATATCATTCCACAGAATTTGTAAAATAATCATTATATGATCCTCATGATCCTCGTGAATTTTTAATATATCATAATATCATCAATAAAAATTTCCACAAATTTATCAAGGTAGTCTGTAAAGACTCTATTCATGAAAACCATAGAAATAGTAGGTGCATTAGTCAGTCCAAAGGGAATAACAACAAACACATAATAACTATATCTTGATCAGAAGGCATATTTGGGAATACCTTCTTTTTTCACCCTCAATTGATGATAACCAAATCAAAGATTAATATTAGGGAAGAATTGAGCCCCAGAATGTTGGTCCAATAAGTCATGAATTTCTTGGAGAGTGTATTTGTTCTTCACTATGATCCCGTTCAGTTTTCTATGATCAATGAATAGCAGCATCAATCCATCATTGTTCTTCAAAAAGAGAACATGTGATCCCCAAGGAGACACACATGGATGGATAATCCCCTACACCAAATGATATTGGGGTTGCTTCTTTAATTCCTCCAGCCCCACATTTTACATCCTATACAGGGTCTTTGATATCTGATTAGATCCAGGTATGAGTTCAATGTATAAATCTACCTCTCTTTCTTGGTGGAGGTTCACGTAGCTCCTAGGAAATATGTCAACGTATTCTGGGATGAAGGGAAAATTTCCTATCCTTAAACTCTAATTTTCTTCTTCTTCTTCACCGATCAACACCATAATGATTGATATAAGATGTTATTCTAGACAAATATATGTTTGAGATATCTCTCCATGGAAGATAATTATAATTTTTTCATTCAAGACTACTAATATTTCTTTGCTTCTGCATTGGATCTTAGAATTATACTTTGATAGTCAGTCCGTACCTAGAATAATTTTCAATTACTACATGGGAATGAATAGTAGAATTGTGATAAGATTCTTCTCACTAAAGGAAATTCAAGAGTTTCTATACACTTACGTATCTTGGATAATCCCACTATGTGTCTTGAATAATAACTATACTTTTAGAAAATCAGTGGATGATTCAAAATTATTTGCAAACATGGAGGAATTGAAGGAATTCATAGGAACATAATAAAACAAAGTACTTTCTAGATTTGAGAGAACAAAATTATTACCTACCACCATATCAATTGGAACTACAACTTCTGATGTAGTCATTAAAAAACTACGACACTGTTCCCTTGGCCGATGTTGAGCTGATGTTGATTCCCCTCCTCTGCCCTCAGTTTTGGGCAGTGATGGAGAAGTGCACAAATCTTCCATACTTATAGTATTAGACATCATGTAGGTCCTACACCATCATACCTTTTCATCAGTATTTGGGACTTGATCTTTACATTACTACGATAGTTCTGTGTGATATGGACATCTTTTCTAATCTTTTAGTGCATCCTGCTCCCAAGCAGGTAGTTCCCCGAATGCTTCTTCCTACATTTATTAAAAAGGGTATGTTTCACTTTCTATCCTCATATTACCTACAAAAAAGTCATCCATAATATTGAATCCATATATTTTATTAAATTGTATTTATCATACCTTTTCATTTCAGCAATCTCCATTTTGACATTTATCGCACTTCACACGATCTCTTCATTGCTATCATAGTCTCTGTTGGATAGATTACTCTATAGATGAGGTCTCAATCCAAAAAAATATATCAAACATACCATTTGGATACATGAAAATTATAGAGGTGTAATGTGAAAGCCTTGTGAAGTTCATCTCGTAGCCTCCCAAAGATTCATTCTCCTTCTTCTTCATATTGAGAAACTCCTTCTCTGTTCTTGTTCTCCGGGAATGAGAGAAATACTTACCGTCAAAGATCCCTCTAAACTTTTACCACTCCATAGCCTAAACCTCCATTCTTGGACTTGTGTTTTAATCAGTTCCCACCAATTAATAGCTTCTCCCTCTAATCGGTAAAAAACCAGGGTGACCTTCTCTTTCTCTGAACAGTGGAGCACAAAAAATTTGTAATGCCCCAACCCTAGTTACCCAGAGTCGGTGCATTATTACATAACATTGGAATGATCACAAGACAGATCAAATCTCGAAAGACCGATTGGTTTAGTAGCCTTGTAAACACTAGATATATTCATAAGTTTTACATTACATCATAAAGTGAAAAAACTACTACGACAACATAATGTCTCAATAGTCCACACTATTATCCCCTCATAATATCCCTGAAGGTCATTCATAACTTACTTCTTCACATCCTGGGAAAAATAAAACATAGAAAAGTGGTGAGCTCAAATGCCCAATAAGGATAAAAATATAGCGAAACATTCAAAAATAAGCATAAACATTTAAGGCAATACATTACTCAAACAAAAGACTTTTAAACTTGAACTTCAACATAGTATGGAAAAAGTAAAATGAAATAATGCCATTTACTTATTCACATGGATATTCTACTAATCGAATAATCACATGAAATATCAATAACCACTTTCATAATGTCAGAATGCATAATTCTGAACTTTAATTTCTTTGTCAAGGCCTCGTCCCAAGACCTAGGGGATAACTGTAACTGGAACCCAACCCGGAGTGCCTCTAATAACCGGACACCAACCCGGAGTGCCTCTAATAACCGGACACCAACCTGGAGTGCCTCTAATAACCGGAGACCAAACCGGAGTACCTCTAATAACCAGAGACCAAACCGAAGGGCTTACTTTTACCAGTCCCCAACCCGGAACATACTTGTCTAACACATTCATCTGAAGGAAAGGTTGAAATATAACATAAACATTCGGATTAAAAATAACTTCTGAAATGTAAATACTTTAAAAAAACCATGACTGACATAAGAATAGCATATCCACAGTCAAAAATATCAAAAAACCTTCAATAAAATATGGATGTTTTGTATCATAATAAATCAACTTCAAATAAGCTTAAAAGCCATCAAAGGATGTTGACATAGATGAAATCAAAAAAAATTTAGAGAAATATCTCTTTTTTTTAAATCATTTTAAAAGTAACATAATTATAAAATAATAAATTCAATTTGAAATTATTCTTATAAGCTTGTATGTGAAGCTTTGATGATTTTATAACGGCGGTAAACAGCCGCACCCGCCGTATAAGTTAAAAAAAACATTATTACCTTAAATTTGTCGAAAAGGTTAAAAGTGGATTGTTTGGAAAACGACGGAAAGATTCCTTTCGAAACACATAAGGGTATAAATGACTTTAACCCATATTATTTTAAATAGTAAAAATGTTTTGAAGTACATTATTAAGAAACATGGATGTGGATGATAAAGAGATCCCAGTAGATTATTACGTATAAACAACCTCGGATAACGAAGAGATTGTGAAATAACCCTTACCAATTTGGTAACTTATGAAACATACAACCCATGAAAGAGGTATCATACAATGAATATGTAAATACACATAAATTAGAGTGTATTACACAAAGAATTTAATTACGGGCAGTACATACACCACACAAAAGGTAATGGTGGCAATATGGCATGAATATCACGAGAATAAGGAGTGAGATGAAAACCCCTTACCTTGTACTTTTCCTTGGTTGGGGTAGGTTAAACTCCTGTATAATGGTGAAATAATTGTTATTAAATTATACAATAATCATATATATTAATATGATATCATATATGATCTTTTAACATTGGTTTGTTAATAATATCTTTTAATTATCGTCGTTTTGAGTGTCAACTTACTCATTTTCTTTTATATGTTTTGTTACATAAGCCATGTATTTTATCGATAGGTTGTATCTTATTCATATCCAGAATGATATCAAGTCCTTAAACATCATTTTTAAATCATCAAATGATATTTATAATTTAATTGATATGATGGACAATGAATCTCCTCCCGTTCATGGAGACGGTAGTCTGTACGTACGCACGAGCGACAATATCATTGTTTTGATATTAAAATAATATATAAATGGATGGTATATCATATATACAGAATAATTAACATGTTATATTTATTATTTACATGAGTTACACATCATTATAACACCCATCCAAATAATAATATATTGAATAACAATTACACCACGACGTGGAGACGGTAAGCCGTACGTACGCACGTATGGTGACATGTTATTCAAAGGGTGGATAGAATACTGGATATGGTTGTACCATATTTATAATAACATCACTGTATATATAAGATACTGGAGTTATTATTTTAGAATGGTAATAACAAATAAAGAAGAAGTGGAAGAAGAAAGGAACTTGAAAAGGGGTGGTGAAAACATTACCTCTTCTTCAGGTTCTTCCTTTTGATTTGATCAAAAGGGCTCCTTAAGTTGTCTTTCTGATCAAACTAAGGCCTCTAGGTTGTAGTGAGGGATGTCGGGAGAGTATTTGGGCAGAGTTTTTCTGAACCAAAAGGCTTTGATGGTGTGAATAAATGGGAATTAAGAGTGCCCTTTTATAAGAGGTGTGAGGGGCACCTTTTGAAAAGCTAGAAATATTAGTTTATATTAAATTCATATTCGGTTTCTAATGGATCCAAAGTTAATTATTAAAATATTAAGGTGGGGATAGGTCGAAAAAAAACTCGACCAATAGAATTTAGACTGGTTTGGGTACTTATATTAACCTTATCTTTAAGTATTAACTCTAAGTTAATTAGTTTCACTTTTACAATGTCTCTTTGTATTTTTATATTATATGGTTAATAAACATACCATATACATCCAAGAGACCCCCAAGTGGTCCATTAATGATACACCTATCATGATATAAGTCTCTTGGCTGAACCTTAGATTTTTAGGAATTTAATATCAATTAATAATATAATATTTGTTTTAAAAACTCTTTTTTGTCAATTTTGACAATATTCAATAGTTGATTTTTTTGAAACTCATAACAGAATGATTACTTCTAAAAAAGTTAATTAAATCAATCCTAATATGTCATATTATCCTCTAAAATTAGTTTAATTCATTAAAAGTTTCATATTATATTTATTTGGGTATTTATAATATCAATTATTTTGATTTTTCACTATTATAGTAATTAATGCATCATCATTGTGTCATAAATAAGTTAACTTATTTAATGTCTAAAAATTATAAATAAAATATCATTATGTAGGAAATATTATTATATTTCTAATGAATATTTATAATCTAAAAGCCAACATATATAACCCTATTTAAAAATTGTTTTTCTAAAAGATATATGCATGTGTAATTTTTGTATTCATTTTAACTTAATTAAAGTGTCCCTATCACCTACATGTGGCACCATGGGGTCCCAAAAGCGACCCAAAGATGCCTATGGTCGAACATGTATCAACAAATAAGGCTAGGACACGTTTTAGGGTAATTTAGTAATATTATAATATTATTTTTTTAACCCTTATTTACCGGATTTACCCTTAACCATGGTAAATAAAATATTTACTACAGTAATTATTCAAAATGTCTAAAAATAAAAGTTACCTATTTACTCAATTTGATCATCCTGATTCCAAATATGGAATCCATTTTTCTAAATTCAAAACATAGAAGTGGCAGAAATTAATTTAAAATTAATTCCCGCTGTCAAAACAAAAAGCGTGTTTTTAAGAGATAGTAACTATCAAAAGATTGACACTTGTTTATGTTCGGTTTAATTGTAAAATTATGTCCAATGACCAAATTATATTAATTGGTAAAATTATATTCTAAATATACTTTAAAACCATTCAAATTCATAATTTATCACTATTTATTATTTTGATTAAAAAAGTTGTTTTTAATTAAAATTTAGTAATTTTCACTATTCATCATTATATGAAAGTTATCCGAAAAGTACCAAAATTTCACCTTAGGCTAAATTCGACACTCTAAATCCAAAAATGAAGTCCATTTTGAGAGATAAAATTTCTAAAATTTTAAAATGTTGTTATTACAATTCATAACGGCTAGTTTGATTGGTTGTGGTGTGTGTTAGAACTCGAAGTTGTGTACAACACGTGCTACTGTATTATTCAATGGAAAGCGTACCGTGGAAGCCTGGGATGTTGAAATTATTTTTTTATGTCCCCATTTAGTCATAAAGATTAAAATATTTTATTTAAAAATGTTTCACCATTAAAAGTTGGTAAAAGTGCAATACTGAAAATGAATTTATTCTTACATTATGTCTAAGAAACTCATAATATGGATTATAAAATTATAAGGATTATATATAGTTTAAAATTTAGTTAATACTATTCATAACCTCATTTGAACGGCTTGTTTGGTAAGTCATGGTGTAATTGAACTCGGTGTTGCATGTATTGCAAGTTATTGAATTATTTTGAAAAAATAACACACTATGAAATCTTGGGGTGTTACATTCTCCCCTCCTTCAATAAATTTCATCCTCGCAATTTGAAATTGTTCTTCAAAAATAAAAGGTTGAAAAAAGAGAATATATTTGTGGAAAACCCACATCGGAAATTGGGTTACTAAAATTTAGACTTAATATGAGGAAAAGAGAAATAAAAGGGTCACCACCAAATTATGATCTCGATTAGGAGAACATTGGTGGCAATTAGAGACATATAATTTTAGGAAAAATGTAAATATTTATAGGTAGTGATTGTGGTCATCCATCACAAAAAATTATAAAATTGAGGTCCTTAAACTCATCAATCTATGATGATTTGAAATACCATCAGTTCAACAAAACATAGGGTATTGGGATAACACATTTTTGACGTTTCAAAATATCTGAGTTGAAATCCCACATCGAAAAATGAATTAATGAGGCCTCTATTTAAAATAAAGAGTGGAAAGTATGAAGATTACCGAAAATAACCCATACTAGGGTTCCATGTAGGGAAATATGGATATGGAAGAGAAATATAACCATCAATTATCTGATGGAGAGTGGTAGAGAACATGGCTATGAAAAGGCCAACAATCCCAAAGCCATAAATTAGTGATGATTTAAGGTACCATCTAGGAAAACATTTTTGTTCTAAGTTCCTTTTATTAATGTTGAGGAATTTATTTCTTATATTGGCTAAGATCATAAGGAGATATACTTACTTTATAATTAGAGTTTCATCCATTAATAAATTTATACCACAAACTCATCTTTCACTCTAAAAGATAATAGAACGTAAAAAAAATTTCTATTTATACTATTCGTACAGGGTTCCAAAATAAATGAATTTATAATTCATCTGCCAGATCTTAAAAAAAATTTATTATTTAATCCAGGACATGTCGTGGACTAGTGGTAGGTGATACACCCTTGTCACCCTTCGGTTGCGGGTTCAAGTCTCGCTGCCTTGCCGGACGCGACGGGTTGCCGCCCGACCTTCGGGTTGTCCTTTTATGACAATCCAAAATAATACAAACTAGAACTATCCAAAATACTTCTATCCAAACTCACAGTCCATCATTTATAAGGAAGTTAAACATAATGTAGATCCTTTTTACCCCATAATAGCATATGAATACCTTCATCATGTATTCTTTTAATACACTGAAACATCCTGAATTACCATATTCCTTATTGATTACATTCATGCTCCCTTATTCCATATAGAATGCTGGATATACTTCATCAATCCAAAAATGTTTTAAACCCCAACAATGATGGAATATAAAAATCATTAATTAGTTCCAAGGTAGTCAAGAATATCCAATATATTTTATCCAAAACAATCATGTATTAATCCAAAATCACTACCTCGGTATTAGAACTATATTATGGTTTATCATTCTCTCAACCATATATTTTCCAAAAATTTATCCTGCTATTGAGTCACTTTTCTTTGTTCCACACAATCTCAAGTCCTTAATGAAATAGTACTACATTACAATCCTTATATACTCCATAATTATTATAACAATTACATTGTTGATACAACACTCAATTGACATAATCCACATAAGAACTCTAATCATTCCTCTTCATCTGTGGTAGTATCATAACTTGATTATTATCCAATAGCATCATTTGCGGCATAGTCTGATGACTGGGACATAGGTTCGCGTAGTGTCCAAACTCTTTGCAAATGAAGCATTGTACATTTGAAACCATTTTCTTACCCTTGCAGTCACGTACTTTGTGCCCTTTTCCTCCACACTTATATCAAACTCCTATTCCTTTCAGGCAAGTTCCAGGGTGTTTCTTTCCACAGTTATCACATATGGAAAAATTCATCTTTTTCCTCTTCCCTTTATCCATCTTTCTCTCTTTCATCCTTTTCTTCTCTTTCTTCCCTTCAAATCCATAGGACCCAGTAAACTCTTTACTTATCTTATCAACACATGATATTATTTCTTCATATGATGATGATACATGCGAGAATATTTCTCTTTTAAATTCTGGCTTAAGATCATGAAATATATGATCCTTAATTCTCTTTGTATCATGTGCATTGCTGGAATTCCCATTCCTTCTACAAGGTGCCATTTTTAAACAATGTCATACACTAGATTAGTTTATGAATAACAATACCTAATCCCAAACTTGTGAAACACATAACATAAATTAAATAGTTTATGGATATAAACCATAATCATAAAAATCTCTCTTTTGAGGAAGTATATACTCATAAACCCTTCATAATGATTTGTAAAGAAAATGAGAGTTAACCTAAGCATATCCCCCTGGAGTGTCGTAACCAAGAGTGCAGCAAGGCCCGTTGTCGTGCACCAGTTCCCGTTCGAGTCTAGCTCAAAGCAGTGTTTTCGGGGTTTACCCCTAGGTACATCTGTGCCAAAGCTGACTCTACCTGCTCGTATCCAGACATGGATGTATTGCTCGGAAAACTCACAAAATCTCTACAATACCAAAATTCTAGGAATTCTTCTATACTAATCCTCAAAATTCATCTTAAATCTGTGTGCTCTAATCAGAGTTCATCTAAATCTAGCTTCCAATGTTTGTACTAAACTTCCTCTGATACAAACTGTAATGCCCTGACCCTAGTTACCCAGAGTCGGTGCATTATTACATAACATTGTCATGATCACAAGAAATATCAAATCTCGAAAGACCGATTGGTTTAGTAGCCTTGGAAAAACTTGATATATTCATAAGTTTTACATTACATCATAAAGTGAAAAAACTACTACGACAACATAATGTCTCCATAGTCCACACTATTATCCCCTCATAATATCCCTGCAAGTCATTCATAACTTACTTCATCACATCCTAGGAAAAATAAAACATAGAAAAGAGGTGAGCTCCAATGCCCAGTAAGGATAACAATATAGTGTAACATTCAAAAATAAGCATAAACATTTAAGATAATGCATTACTAAAACAAAAGCCTTTTAAACTTGAACTTCAACATAGTATGGAAAAAGTAAAATGAAATAATTCCATTTACTTATTCACATGGATATTCTACTAGTAAAATAATCACATGAAATATCAATTACCCCATTCATAATGTCGGAATGCATAATGCTGAACTTTAATTTCTTTTTCAAGGCCTCATCCCAAGACCTGGGGGCTAACTGTAACCGGAACCCAACCTGGAGTGCCTCTAATAACCGGACACCAACCCGGAGTGCCTCTAATAACCGAACACCAACCCGGAGTGCCTCTAATAACGAAAGACCAAACCGGAGTACCTCTAATAACCGGAGACCAAACCGGAGGGCTTACTTTTACCGGTCCCCAACCTGGAACATACTTGTCTAACACATTAATCTGAATGAAATGTTGAAATATAACATAAACATTCGGATTAAAAATAACTTCTGAAATGTCAATACTTTAAGAAAAACCATGAGTGACATAAGAATAGCGTATCCACAGTCAAAAATATCAAAAAAAATTCGATAAAATATGGATGTTTTGTATCATAATAAATCAACTTCAAATAAGCATAAAATCCATCAAAGGATGTTTACATAGATGAAATCAAAACTATTTTAGAGAAATATCTCTTTTTTTAAATAATTTTAAAAGTAACATAATTATAAAATAATATACTAAATTTTAAATTATTCTTATAAGCTTGTAAGGGAAGCTTTGATGATTTTATAATGGCGGTAAATAGTCTCACCCGCCGTATAAGTTAATAAAAACATTCTTACCTTAAATATGTCGAAAACGTTAAAAGTGCCTTGTTTGGAAAATGACGGAAAGATTCCTTTAGAAACACATAAGGGTATAAATAACTTTAACCCATATTCTTGTAAATAGTAAAAATGTTTTTAAATACATTATTAAGAAACATGGATGTGGATGATAAAGAGATCCCAGTAGATTATTACGTATAAACAAACTCGGATAACGAAGAGATTGTGAAATAACCCCTACCAATTTGGTAACTTATGAAACATACAACCCATGAAAGAGGTATCATACAATGAATATGTAAATACACATAAATTAGAGTGTATTACACAAATAATATAATTATGGGCAGTACATACACCACACAAAAGGTAATGGTGGCAATATGGAATGAATCTCACGGGAATAAGGAGTGAGATGAAAACCCCTTACCTTGTACTTTTCCTTGGTTGGGGTAGGTTAAACTCCTGTATAATGGTGAAATAATTGTTATTAAATTATTCAAGAATCATATATATTAATATGATATCATATATGATCTTTTAACATTGATTTGTTAATAATATTTTTTAATTATCGTCGTTTCGGGTGTCAACTTACTCATTTTCTTTTATATGTTTTGTTACATAAGCCGTGTTTGTTATCGATAGGTTGTATCTTATTCATATACAGAATGATATGAAGTCCTTAAACATCAGTTTTAAATCATCAAATGATAATTATAATTTAATGGATATGATGGAGAATGAATCTCCTCGCGTTCGTGGAGACGGTAGTCCGTACGTACGCACGTGCGACAACATCATTATTTTGACATTAAAATAATATATAAATGGATGGTATATCATATATACAGAATATTTAACATGTTATATTTATTATTTACATGAGTTACACATCATTATTATACCCATCCAAATAATTATATATTGAATAACAATTACACCATGACGTGGAGACGGTAAGCCGTACGTACGCACGTATGGTGAAATGTTATTCAAAGGGTGGATAGAATACTGAATATGGTTGTACCATATTTATAATAACATCACAGTATATATAAGATACTGGAGTTATTATTTTATAATGGTAATTACAAATAAAGAAGATGTGGAAGAAGAAAGGAACTTGAAAAGGGGTGGTGAAAACATTACCTCTTCTTCAGGTTCTTCGTTTTGATTTGATCAAAAGGGCCCCTTAAGTTGGATTTCAGATCAAACTAAGGCCTCTAGGTTGTATTGAGGGATGTTGGGAGGGTATTTGGGCAGAGGTTTTCCGAACCAAATGGCTTTGATGGTGTGAAGAAATGGGAAGGAAGAGTTCCCTTTTATAAGAGGGGTGAGGGGCACCTTTGGAAAAGCTAGAAGTATTAGTTTATATTAAATTCATATTCAGTTTATAATGGCTCCAAAGTTAATTATTCAAAGTTTAAGGTGGGGATAGGTCGAAAACAACTCAACCAATAGAATTTAGAAAGGTTTGGGTACTTATATTAACCTTATCTTTAAGTATTAACTCTAAGATAATTAGTTTCACTTTTACAATGTCTCTTTGTATTTTTATATTATATGGTTATTAAACATACCATATACATCCAAGCGACCCCCAAGTGGTCCATTAATGATACACCTATCATGATATAAGTCTCATGGCCAAACCTTAGATTTTTAGGAATTTAATATCAATTAATAATATAATATGTTTTTTAAAAACCCTTTTATGTCAATTTTGACACTATTCAATAGTTGATTTTTGTGAAACTCATAACAGAATTATTACTTCTAACAAGGTTAATTAAATCAATCCTCATATGTAATATTATCCTATAAAATTAGTGTAATTTATTAAAAGTTTCATATTATATTTATTTGGGTATTTATAATATCAATTATTTTGATCTTTCACTATTATAGTAATTACTGCATCATCATTGTGTCATAAATAAATTAAATTATTTAATGTCTAAAAATTATAAAAAAAATATCATTATGTATTAAATCTTATTATCTTTATAATGAATATTTATAATATAAAATCCAACATATAATACCCTATTTAAAAATTGTTTTTCTAAAAGATATATGCTTGTGTCATTTTTGTATTCATTTTAACTTAATTAAAATAAAGTGTCCCTATCACCTACATGTGGCACCACGGGGTCCCAAAATCGACCCAAAGATGCCTATGGTCGAACATGTATCAACAAATATGGCTAGGACACGTTTTATGGTAATTTATTGTTATTATAATTTTATTTTGTTAACCCTTATTTACCAGAGTTACCCTTAACCATGGTAAATAAAATATTTACCGCAGTAATTATTCAAAATGTATAAAAATAAAAGTTACCTATTTACACAATTTGAACATCCTGATTCCAAATATGGAATCCATTTTTCTAAATTCAAAACACCGAAGTGGAAGAAATTAATTTAAAATTAATTCCCGCTGTCAAAACAAAAAACGTGTTTTTAAGAGATAGTAACTATCAAAAGATTTACACTTGTTTATGTTCGGTTTAATTGTAAAATTAGGACCAATGACCAAAATTATATTAAATGGTAAAAAAATATTCTAAATATACTTTAAAACCACTAAAATTCATAATTTATCACTATTAATTATTTTGATTAAAAAAGTTGTTTTTAATTAAATTTTAGTAATTATCACTATTCATTAAAATATGAAAGTTATCTGAAAAGTACCAAAATTTCACCTTAGGCTAAATTTGATACTCTTAATACAAAAATCAAGTCCATTTTGAGAGATAAAATTTCTAAAATTTTAAAAGGTAGGTATTACTATTCATAACGGCTAGTTTGATTGGTTGTGGTGTGTGTTAGAACTCGAAGTTGCGTACAACACACGCTACTGTATTATTCAATTGAAAGCATACCATGGACGCCTGGGATGTTTAAATTTTTTTTTGATGTCCCCATTTAGTCAAAAATATTAAAATATTTTATTTAAAAAGGGTTCACCATTAAAAGTTGGTAAAAGTGCAATACTGAAAATGAATTTGTTCTTACATTATGTCTAAGAAACTCATAGTATGGATTCTAAAATTATAAGGATTATATAAAGTTTAAAATTTAGTTAATACTATTCATAACCTCTTTTTAACGGCTTGTTTGGTAAGTCATGGTGTAATTGAACTCGGTTTTGCGTGTAGTGCAAGTTATTGAATTATTTTGAAGAAATAACACACTATGAAATCATGGGGTGTTACAAAATTCTTCTCTATAGAGCTAGTCTACTATCCAGCAATCATTGGGTCAGTATATCCACTAATGTTTGGTGGTTGTTGTTTCATAATGGACTCAGTAGAATGTTCTTCCCTTCAGAGTGAGAATTGTCTCTCATCTTGATTCAGGTTATTTCCCATAACTTGAGTCAATTTGTTAATCATTCTCATGAATGTTTCCATTCCAACTTCCATCGGAGGGCTGTCAGTGCATGGTCTATTATGGACAACATTTGCATGATTACTACTATATCCCACCATTATCTAAATGATTAAAACCTTAGTTAGAAGATTATTTCATTTACATATGTTTTAACTGTAATGAATATTGTGTCTTAAAACATCATGCATAAAAATTACATTTCTCTATAAATCCTTATAAAGACTCCTAAAAAGATTGTGATTGACCAAAAATATCCCCTGGGAGTTTTAAATTAAAAGTGTAGAAAGACACATTATTGTGAACATGGATACCCATGGTCATGCCCAAAACTCCTTATATGAGTTTTCACTCCTAGGTTGATCTGCTCTAGAGCCACATCCACTTGTTCGTATGTAGACAACAATTTATCTGTTCAGAAACCACATAATTAATATTTCACCAAAATACTAGGAACATTTCCTATATTTAAAAGTATATATAGGGTTATTCCTAAATTATTAATATCCTGAATTCCATAAATTTCAAAACTATATTTTATACAAACTATGGAATCCTACCTTTTTAATACATAACTATTCATTAAATTTTACAAACAGATTACCTTTGATGTCTAGTGTCCTGGAAATCCGAAATTAAATACTTGAAAACATAAAACAAACCTATAAAACACATTGATAATTGTCTTACAATGTTTATCATATTTAAAAATACTAGATCTCATAACCCGGGGACACACATCAAAGGAAAGGCTGAATAAAATGCACAGTAAGGAAAGAAAGGGAATTAGTTAACTTGTTATATCAATAAGTTGTTGATGAAAATCTTAATGACATATGATATGGTATTATATGAATATCATAATGAAAAGAACATTAACCATGACATGAATGTTTTCCTACAACATTTTATTTAGACATTCATGGACATGTCACCATGGTTCATCCCCAAGGATTCAAAAAAATTACCAAGGTTATTCACCAAGGTATCGTGAAACATGTCATCTATAGAGATTAAATTCATTATTTAATGAATTAGAGCACTATCAGGGTGAACCCTCAATATCTATTTATTTTCATGTGATCCACATAGATCATAATTATACATTTCAGAAATAACCCAAAGAGATTAAAATTAATGGGTTTCATTTCAAAATCTTGACATTTAAAAGTGCTTAAAAATAAGATCATTATGTCATTTATAACCCCTATAAAGGGAGTGAGGGTTATATGAAATTCACTTCTAGAATCAATTATATAAATTTTATTTCTCAATGAATACCCATAGAAATGAAAATAGATTTGTGTATTCACATATATAAAATAGGAGAATATCTTGATAAAAAAGATAGATTTTGAGATGAAAATTCTATAGCAAAACTGCTACATAAAATGTTATTAGAAAACATTAAAAGTGAGGGGAAAAATCTCAACCACACAGAAATAACTCTTAATAAAGTATACAGATTGAATAAAATATAAATTTGCACATGGTATGGATATTTTAATGACATACCACAAGAAAATGAATCCTGAATGAAAAAACGGTGTGATTTATTTTACTGAAATTCGGCAGCCTAACGACGTCACATAAAATCAGGATAATTGGTTGATTATGGAGAAAAGGGTATCTAATAATTTGGAAATAAAATAAAAAAGTAATAATACGAAAACATACCCTAATATAATATAATGGAAACTAGAAGACATAACATAAAAGGAAGTCATGACTTAAAAGAGGAGGGTGAAAGGTTCCCTTACCTTGAAAAGTAACATAGAAAGCTTGATGGTTGGGACCTTGGGGGGCATGAGGGCTCCTTGGGAGGAATAAGTTGGAGGTAAAAAGGCCATATATTATTTGATGATGAGTTTTTAATGAAATTGATGAGGTAATGGGTTGATATTTATAGAAAAAGTGAGGGAATATTTAATTAATTTCTAAGGGACACCTCATTGGTCGTATTTGTCAAAAAAGGGCTTTCCCATAGTATTTTCCCATAGTATTGGTCACTTGTTACACATCATAACATATCATACTACTACAAAGACTACCATAACGATTACATAATGATTACATCATTAATGATGTCATTAATCACACCGAAAATTAAAACTGTATATTACTATTCACCAAAAGACAAAACATTTTATAAAAATCTCATAAATTCACCATAACCTAATATTGAAGCTCTGAATTAAAAAATTAACTCCATTTTATAAACATAAATTTTTAATTATGATATATTAAATTTTTATGTAAAAACAATTTTTAAATGAAAAAACACTAATAATTAACTAATAACCTCTGAAATAGTGAATTACTTATGCAATTATATCACTCCACCATTCAGGATGCCTTAATAATATTTATACATTCTTAAGTTAGTTTACTACTCCATTATCCACATTACTATTTATAAGGTTAATATTACTATTCGTACATTGATATTCACTACAAATTAAGTGGATATTATTAGACTCTGAATTTATTATTTTTCATGACTATAGAAGAACATTTTTTGGAAATCAATTTATATTATTAATTATTAAAGAATACAAAAAATATTTCAAAATACCCATTTTACAAAATTAATCAATAATATGGAACTTCTATAAATTCATCCTACATTTATAAGGACATTTGAAAATTAATAATTTATAATAATTAGAAATAACAATTTTATTTCTACTAAATGATTACACAACATAACTAAGGTCTCTTTACATAGCCCCTTATAACACCTACCTTGGACATAAGTGTAAGATGTGATTTAGTGACAGAATCATGGGGCGGGTTAGAAAACATTTCCCAAGTAGTGACTTCTATCAGCTTGAACTTATCCCATAGGAAATTCCATTTAAGATTTACATGTTGGAGTTCAGATTGGGCTTGGTATGGAGAAACTAATAGTGATACAAAATCCTTCCCATTCTCTAACAACTAGGATTCATATGGACTGAGTTTTCTATATAAAGCCATATAATCCCCCTTCTATATTAATTAACCATGATCATTGGTATCAATAAACAATAATCATATCATTTGGAATTTAGTTTCCAATAGCCATATTGACCAACAGTCATATAACAGTCAAAACCTCAGGGTATTATTTGAATTATACTCATTTGATTAATTAAATATATATTTTTTTAGTATAAAAATAAAATAAAACACAATTTCAGGAAACAAATATTATTCAAAAGTTTGGGTTGTTACACAAGTGCACTTTTTTGGGTTCCATATTAGAACATTTGACTGGAAGCATCATCTTTCGCATGCTTCGACATCTGGTTATTTATATTATTAGTCATTCATGATTTACATCTATTGTATGGTTTTATTACCTCCTATATTTAATTGTATATTATTTTTATGATTTTTTACACACTAATAATGGGGCTATAGTTTCCCCACTATCACACCATGGCCCTTACTACTAGTTGAAAACCTCAGGAATTTGGGAATATGCATATGAGGCGATGTGACAAACCATGTATGGAGCATCAATTAATTGGAATACAGGTATGAGACATTATATTATTCTAACCAATGTGGTTTTATTGCTTTATAAGATGATGATTTTTTATGTCATTTTATATGTGAGGTGAGGGTGAATTTTTTATATTTTTGAAGGAGTTAAATGTAACCATGTTATAATCCAGTAAAGTGCACCCAATAATTGTAACGACTGAGATATTTATAGATAAATACATTTTATTGATATTAATAATATTGAATAAGATATTAAATGTAAATTAAATGGTACACTTTTCATGATAGCATACTCAACATACAACAGGTTTCTCCAAATCATATGTTGCACACACTTTTAAGTTATACTAAAAAATCATACAATAATCATATCATTATAAATGGTAGTTCACACATAGTAATTGTATTTATAGGAATTATCATAACAAAATAATTATAATCATACATATTTTAAATTTCATTACATTCATAAATAAAATTTAGAGGCTGAAAATAAAAATGAAATCTGATTTTATGCATGAAATACTCTAATATATTTTTAAAGGTCAATTTATCTCCTTTGGATGGAGAACCCTTTTTAAATAAAGTATTTTCACATATATTTGTTCCATTTGATAAAATAAAATTCTTATTTAGAGTCAGGACATCAAAATTTACTTTGGGTAATGTTTTGTATTTTTATACAAAATTTCATTGTTCATTAAACATTGAAAATACTTCATTTTATTCCAAAACATCCATTTAATATAATATATTTATATAGTTATATTTAAATTTAAATTGGTTTTAAAGTTTAATTTAATTATATATTAATTAGTTAATCCAAAATTAGTCATTGGAATTTATTTCATTTTGAAATTGGACATAAACTCATGTCAATCTTTTGGTAGTTTTTACTCATTAAAAACACATGTTTTGGTTTTGACAACAGGAATTGATTTTAAATTGATTTCTGAATCTTCTTGTTTTGAATTTCAAAAAATGGATTCAATGTTTTTAATCATGATTTCGATATTTTTTAAATAGATAACATTTATATTTATTCACTGTGAATAGTAACATCAGCAAATATTTTATTTACCATTATTAAAGGGTAAATCCGTTAAATAAGGGTAAAAATAATATTGTAATAATATTAAATTACCTAAAAATATGTCCTTAACCAATTAGAAATATAAAATTCTTTTCTAAATCCTGATATTTTATTTATAAGTTATTGACATCAAATCAATAAATATATTTATGACACAATGAAGATGTAGTGATTAACATATTAATGAATGATTTAAATAAATGAAATTATAAATATTAAAATAAATTTATTTTGAAAGATTTTTTGCCATCCAAGAATTTTAGGGATAATCATGACATATTATATTTTAATTAATGATGGTTTTTCCAAATAATCCGGTTTTTCTTAATTTTTTAGAAGTCATGATATGAAATGTATATAAACTGTCATAAATGATTTTTTAAAACAAAAACTATTTTATTAAATGATAGAATAGTCCTATAAATTTAAACATCAACCAAATTACATAAATAATTTTTTAAATGTCATTAATGTTCTACTTTGGTGTCGATTGGAATCTTATGGTTACTATACTAACCATCTAGTATGAATATAAAAGAAGACATGATAATAGTAAACGTAGATAACTAATGGTTAAATATAAATAATAAGGTAAAATTTGTAACCAAAACATGTCTAAAACAAATTGGATAAGTTTATTTAGTACAATAATCATATTATCAATGAATTAAATGAGTTTTTTTACCTTTTGATAATTGATATTCAGTTTATAATAAAATAATATTTCAAGATATTCCTAAAGTGTACTACGTCCCTTTTATAAAATTCCACCTACTCTAACCCTTATCCACACCTCTAAAGCCCCCTTGTATCATTCAACACCTGAAAAAATAACTTCCCAGCATCCCTTTATTATAACCATAAGACTTAACTTGGGTAGAATAAAATTCAAGAAGTCGTGTTATCTTAAATCAAAAAGAGTTGCCAGATTTGATGTAATTGTCTCATCTCAAGATTCTTCGACTTATTTTCCATCTCCACCCCCCTAAACTCACATTATTACATTGTCTTATAAATACACAAGTTTCTTCAATATAATATAATTTTTATGATAATTATTCGAACTACACTTACATACACCTCCATCTAACGGATACGAACATATTATTTCTATGTACGGTGAATTACAGCCTCACAAAATGATGATTGTTCAATTTTCTCCTACCACTTCTTTTGTTGGTCATCATGATGAACTTTATTTTTATATTTTATATATTATATTAATATTTTCTCTATTATAATGTTATTTTTATTTACAATCATTCATTTATGATTTCATGATTTGTAAACAAGATAATTTCATTTGAGGAAGTGTGGACAACTGCCCCCTCAAAGTGATATGACTCGTTCATGCCACTCGTTGAATGTAAAAAGGAAGAAGTTAATTAAAATATGAAACTTATATAAAATATGTTATTATTTTGGATTTATAATATACCTAGGTCTCATTATGTTATCATTCCATTAAATATTAAATGGAAATGAATGTAGTGTTCATGGGTACGTACAACTTACAATCTCCATGAACAATGCATTTAATTTGTTATCTCCAAATGTTATTGAATATTGTAAATACATATATATTCAATATATATATATATGAATTATATTCTGGAGATAATTTACTTTTTATCACATGAAAAAAATTTAATTATTACAAGATCATTTTCAACTCATGTACACAATATTGATAAAACAACCTATTTTAACATAAATAATTATGTAAATTTCATAAAATTGTAATAAGTGATATAAAAGGATTAATAAAAATGAAAATGGATATGAATCATTTTGATGATTACTTTAGTTCATTATTCGGGAAATTAAATAATGAACGAGTAATGTAGGGCACGAGGTAAAGGACATATTCTCAATCTTCGTTCATTGATGCATATTTTGATAATATACACCTTCTTATTTTACACAATGTATAATAAACCACCTTAAATTTTACATTAATCCAAATGTAATATTTTTATGACAATGTGTTTTACTAAACGAAAAAAAAAAATTTAATGTATGTTGCCGCAATAACCTCCCCACCACCATAATCGTTATTTGGCAACCTCAATAAGACTTAATATTTTTAAAAGGAAAATAAATCCCTTATTCCATTTATGGGTGTTTTCATATTGAAAATGGTGTTCAAAATGGATTTTTTATTTCAATACCTTGAAATTATATCTTGTGATTGAGAGTGAAATATTATTAGTGAAATGTGGATATTTTAATTATTTTATGTGGTATGATTATATAATGGTACTTGGATATTTGACGAGTGGTTATGTAATAATCCAATGACAGGTGGTTACGTGATAAAACAAAGGACAGGTGGCTCTATGATAAACCAAGGATAGGAGGTTATGTTATAACCACCAATTCACTCGGTATGGATGTCAGGAGTATGGTTATTCCACTTTGTTATATGTGTGGAAGCCGACAATATGGTTATTAAATTTATGTATGTTTATGTCCCATGTTATCTTTATTATATATATGTTGGTTTATAAGGGTATATAGTAATAATTTTTTACAAAAGGGTAAAAAATTATATTTTATTCAATGAAGTGTTTTTGCTACTTCTTTATGGTGAAAAGTATTACTTTATGATAATGTATTCATATTTTACATGTTGTTTTGAAAAACTAATGGTTTTCATTCTTTATTTTCAACTTAATGAGCCTATTATGCTCATTCCATGTTTTGGAAATGTTTTTCAAAGGGTATAAGAAATGGTAAGATAAAGAAATAATTCATGAATATTTATATCAATAAAATAATTCATGTTTTATTTAATGAGTTTTATTGTTTTCAAAAAATTGGATAGTGTAAAATATTCTACTTTGTAATGTTTCAAATGTAATGTAATATTTATGGCCTAATTCACTGTCAAATCTTAAAAAAAAGATCCATAATGTGAATTCTTTATTTGACTCGAGATTAAGTAAATGTTTAAGGATCGGGCCTTACAGTTGCTATCAAATGTTTTTTTAGATAACTTTAATTATTAGGGTGTTATTCAAGAATAAGTGACATGACCATAATGGTAATCATATTAGAAAGAGCCAAAAAAATAGATGAACTTAATGTGTCTATTATAACACGAAAACCAATATCTTAGTATTTACCCACCTCATAAATTATTTGATTATTTTACTAACATACTCACACTAACCTTTTCTATTTTAGTAAATAGATGGATCTAAAAGGCACCAAAGTAACAATGGATGTGAAGAAAACTATGATGGTTTTCTGAATAAGATATAGAATGAAATGGTATCTCCAATGTAAAATCTTCTGGTCATTCTCAACCTACTATCCCAAGTCTTGATTGAAAACCTGATCCTTTTTTATTTATGAAGTCCTTGTATATGTGAGAAACAAATCCCTATGGATTTTCTGCTAATAATCATAAAAGTAAGTATATTCAAAAACATATGATTCAAGTATGTAGAAATAAAACCCTAGGAAAACTCATTAAAGAGATGTAAAAATGATATATATGAGGAAATGAAGTTCATAAAGAAAAAACCATCCTTGGAAAAATGAAGCGACCATTTGACTCTAGGAGTGGGAAAGAAGTTCTTTCTGAAGGATCGATTGAATGTTTTAAATGCGGTGTGCATGATTATTATAAAAACAGATATCTTACATATATGTTTCGGGAGTTGGATAAGCAGGACCATAAAAATATATATTTACCAATATCTAATTCCATTCTAATTGAGGATGAGGAAACTAACAATGACCAATGAAAGGTATGGATTATTTATTTGCTGATGTTTTGACATTATTGAATCATATGATATGATTCATGATTTTTTTGTAGGGAAGATGTATTATGAAAAAAGTTGGAACATAATGGTTAATGGTTCTTCGAGAACGTTGAATGAGAAAGAAGTCTACATATAAGGGATTCAAGAGTTATGGTATATTTTAAGATAATAAAATGCTTTAAATTATTAAGGCTGTTTTGATGATGGGATTACTTTTGAAGAATTTTTCTAGTTTTTTTATCCACAGATTTTAATATGTAAAAATTTTATTTAATAATGAATTATATTTTCTTATGTGGACATAATGGATAATCTTAGGTGTTCACATGAACTTCTTTTTTGAGGTGAAAAATTGTTATTACATTTTTGGATGCAAAATGAAGTGTATTAGATAACATTTGAAGATAAAATAGGTTATGGATATTTAAGAGAAAATTATCTTAATTTTGGGAATGTTTTATGAATGATATGGTGTAGAAAAAGGAAAAACTGCATGAATGGTGTTAACCCTTCGCGTCCGGTAAGGCTGTAGTAATTGAACTCTCAGCCGAAGGGCGGTAAGGGTGCATCACCTACCACTAGCCAACATGATGTCTCTCGTTAGTATGACTTATTTTTTTTAATTAAATGATTTTATTGATAAATAATATGTTATTTTAGGATATTATATTTTATCAAATGGATATCATTAGTATAGGAAAATTATTTGGTGATTATGTGATAATGGTTTTTTTGGAATACATTTTCTCTTTTGGGAAAATTATATGACCAATGAAAATAAAATACATTGGAATTTCATCTGAGGCGTAATGGATGAATTTTATTTTGGGAAAATCTATTTTTTTATTATGGACATATGGTAATTTGTGTAATTTATGGAAATTAACAACCTATCATGGAGAATATGTAATTATTTTAATTACATTAAAGTATGATACATTAAGAGTAGTCGATGTTATTTGGAGATAAATGATAAGATTTATCACGAAAGACTATGTGATCAAATTTTTCAGAGTTTTGCGTTTAAATATTAGTTTGGATTATATTGAATAATTTTATGTACAATTGTGTACTAATTGGTCATTATTCAACATTTGGTGATGTTTTTTAAAATTTTGTATATTGAGAGTAGTATTAATTTCCTTAAAGGATTATCCTTTTGGGGGATCATCTAATCTTTTAATAACTAGTTTAGTTTCGATTAATTTATAAAGACAACAAAAACATATATTTCAATTTTTTGGATTATTTTATTCTCTATAAGATGATACTATCACTTCAAATCTGACCCAGTCATCTTGAATACTCGTCATTTAGAGAAAAATGATTTTGAGGAAGAAATTTATTAAAGGATAAAAGTTAACATAACAAGTATGTTTGATTCCTTGTGTTCTTCATCAAGATAAAAAATAAATTAATCAAAATTATTAAGACAATATTCAATCAAAAGAGTTATTTAATTTTACTACTGAAAATTGAAGTCTCATTTAACGCATCATAAGTTTCTGGTTTTGTGGTGGTTAAATTTCTCTTCATCACGTTTTCTATCACACTCCAAATTAACATGAAACTTAGTTTCACTCCCATATCCATGTTTTCCTACATGGAACCCTAGAAAATGATATCTTGGGTGACCTTTATACTTTATATTATTTCTTTTAATCGGATTGATTTAATGACTATTTTTTTATTTTGGGCTTTTAATGAGGTTTTCAGCCGAAGTTTAAAATTGTGAGGTCGCAATTTACAAAACAGGGAAGGATTTAATGAACCACATATTTATAGATTAATAATTTTTTATTTATATTAATACTTATGAATAATATATAATTTTTAATTTAAATAGAAAACATTTTATGATAGCGTAATCGACACATAACAACGAGCTTCTCTGAAATCTTATGTTGCACCTAGCGTTGAGTCATACTGAAAAATAATATATTAATATTATTATTGTAGATGGTAGTTAACATATAACTATTGTATTGTTTGGAATGAAAATAAATAACTACATTATGATTATACATGTCTTTTAAATTTCATTTTATTTAACCAATAACTTTTAGAGGCTTAAAATAAGAATGAAATCAGGTTTAAGCATTACATACTCTAGTAATCATTAAAAGGTTGATTTAAAACATTTTGATGGAGAAACCATTTTAAATATATTTTTTGTCACTTTTATATGTTCCATCTGACAACATAAACTTCATCTTTAGAAGCAAGACATCAAAATTTTCTTCGGGTAAAATTTTGGTATTTGTCTACTATAGTTCATTGTTTAATGAATAGTGAAAAAATAGTGAATTTTAATTCAAATATACCTTTTAATATAATTTATTTATATCATTAGATTTTATTTTTAATTTGATTTAATGTGTGATTGTATTATATTTTAATTATTTATTCCAATTCTTGTCATTGGTATTAATTTAACATTGAGATTGGATATAAACGCATGTCAGTTTTATGGTAGTTTTTACTTCTTAAAAACACGTATTTTGGTTTTGACAATGAAAATTAATTTTCAATTAATATATGTAACTTCTGTGTTAGGAATTTGGATAAATTGATTCCATATTTTGAATTAGGCAGTCCAAATTTTGTAAATATTTAACTAAAATTTTATGATATTATGTATAGTAACTTTAGTAAATATTTTATTTTACATGGTTAAAGGGTAAATCTGGTAAATAAGGGTAAATAATAATATTAAAATAATATTAAATAACCTAGAACATGTATTAAAACTATTTTATGTGATATGTCTTACCATGTTCATCCTTGGTTTGATTTCAGGACTCCATCGAGCCAATGGTGTGTGAAAATGAAAATTAATCGCTTTTAATTTAATGTTAAGGAAAATATAACCAAAAAATGTATGATTTCATAAAAAAAACTATATGAGGTTAAATAAGTTATATTTTAAACTATAAAAAATAATTAGTAATATAAAAAGATTTATTAAATCATGGTTTTTTATTTATAATTTTTCGACATAAAATAATTAAATATATTAATTTCACAATTATGATCTAGTGATTACTTATTACTGAGTGATTTAAATAATTGGGATTATAAATTGTAAAATAAATCTATTTTAAAACTTTTTATTACATACACGAATTTTAGGGATATTTATGACTTTTTATAATTGAATTAATGATATATCTTCTAAATAATCAAGTTTTCATGGATTTTTAAAAGTAATGATATGAATAATATGAAACTTGACATAAATGGATTTTTTAATGTAATATAATTTTATTAAAAGATATAATAGTCCTAGAAATATAATATTTATCCAAATTTCATAAATAATGTTCTAAATGACATTAATTAACAACTTTAGGTTCTATTATATTTTTATTGAAACTATATTTACCATATAGTATGAATATACAAGAAGGAATGGTAATAGTAACATCACTTAACTTATGGTTAAATCTAAATGATAAGGTTAAATTTGAAACCCAAATTTCACTTTAAAATATTTTTAATAGGGTTTCGAACAATAATTAATTTATCATATAATTAAATTAGTGGTGGAGCTTTTGAAAAATGAAATTCAAGTTATTATAAAATAATTAATCATGATATTCCTAAAGTTCCCCTCTTCTATCTTATAAAAGGCCATGACCTATACCCCTTACTCACACCTCTCATTCCCCCTTAGATCATCAATATGTGGCCCAAATAATCCCCCATAATACCACACTTCCCCCTTGAATCCTTTACATAAGAATAATGAAATTCATGAAGGCATGTTAGCTTAAATCTAAATAAGATACTCGATTTGAGGTAATGTCTTTTCTCAAGCTTCTTGGATTTATTTTCCGTCTACAACCCCCTAAACTATAAATATACCATTATTTAATAAAAAACTATTATGTTAAATATAATAGGATATTAATATGATAATTATTCTAAATACACTAACATACACCTTCATCTAATGGATATGAAAATATAGTTTCTCTGTACGACAAACTACTTTCCCATGAAATGATGATTGTTCTATTATCCCCTACCACCTCTCATGGTGGACATTATGGTATAATTGTATTTATGGATGATATTTATTATATTTATATTTTCACTATGTTTATGTAGTTTTTATTTTGAAACATACCTTTATTGTTTCATGATGTGTAAACTAGATAATTTCAGTTGAGGAAGTACGGACTACCGCCCCCTCAATGTGATATGACTCTTTCATTCCATACGTTGAAGGTATAAAGGATGGATTTAATGAACATATGCAACATATATAAAATATGGAATTATAGTTTAATAATAATATAACTATGTATCATAATGTTTTCATTCCATTAAATAATAAATATAAAGGAAAGTAGTATTAATGCGTACGTATGGATTACTGTCTCCATGAATGGTGCTTTTCAATTCATACCTCAAAATGTTATATATTATTATAAATACATATATACAGGTTATATATGATATATATATTAATAATATTTTGGAGATAATAGACTTTTGACCACCTGAACATATATTAATAATAACAAGATCATTTTCGACTCAAGTATCCAATATCGACAAAATGACCGATATTATCTTAAATAATTATGTAATTTTTATAACATGGTAATAAGAGATACGAAAGGAATAATGAACTTGAAAATGGTTCTGAATCAAGTAGAAATTGTCTTATTTTTTTTTATTTTGGATATTATAGAATTAATGAGTCATGTTGTACACAAGGTAAAGGACTTCATCTGAATCTCCATTCATTGAGGAATATTTTTGAAAATATACACCACATTATATTAACCAGCATATAATAAACCCATTTTCCTTTTCATTAATTCATATGGAATATTTTTTCTATGAATAATTTTACAAAATGAAAAAAAAATTGTTCTTAACATATGTGGAGACAATGACCTCTCCACTACCATAATCGTTATTTGGATTTAACTATAACCCAAAATATTTTTTTAGGAAAATAAATACCTTATTACCTTTTTTGGTGTTTTCATATTGAAAATGGTTTTTGAAATGGTTTTTTTTTCAATATCATGAAATTATTTCTTGTGTTTTTGAATGAAATTTTATTTGTGAAATGTTAATATTTTTAGTATTTTATTTGTTATGATTATATATGGGTACTTATAAATTTAACAAGTGGTTACATTATAATCCAATGACCAGTGCGTACATGATAAACCAAATGATGGGTGGATCCATGATAAACCAAGATGAGTGGTTACGTTATAACCTCTAATTCATTGGGTATGGATATCGGCTGTATGGATATTCAATTTAGTGATATGTGTGGTAGTTTACATTATTGTTATTCCATTTTAGTATGTTTATATCCCATGTTACCTTTATATGTTATATATTGATTTCTATCTGTTTTATAGTAATCTTTTGGTTACCAAATTTTAATAAATAATATTTAATTTAGTGATTTTTTTGTACTTCATTAAGATTAAAATTATTACCTTATGATAAAGAATTCATGGTTTACATGATGTTTTGAAATACCTATATTTTTCCTTATTATTCATTCCTTACTAATATTTTGTTAATCACATGTTTTTGAAATGTTTTTCACTGGGTATATGTAAGGGTAAGTGAAAGGAAGTATTCATGAATATTTATATCATGAAAATAATTATTGTTTTATTTAATGAGGTTTATTGTTGTGAAAAAACTAGTTATAGTAGAATTGTCTACATTTTAATATTTGAGATGTAATGAAATAGTTATGGACTAATTCATTAAAAATATAATCATTAAAAGATCCTCAATGTAAATTCAGGATTTTACTCATGATTAAGTAAATTTTTATTGATGGGGACTTTCAATAATAATTAAATTTGTATCATATAATGTATAATATTTAAATATGTCCATAAAAAGGGTTTTGGACAATAGGATAGTTCATTTGGACACTAAAATTTAAATATTATCATGTTAGTATACTATTGTTTCTCTTAATCGATGTTATTAATTTTAACTATTTTCAACAATTACATTGGTAAAAATTTAATTTACCTTATAACAAATTATAAATAATACTGGTTCCAAACATGGAATCCATTTTTGTAAATACCTAACATTGAAGATTTATAAATAAATTTCAAACTGATCTCATATGTTGACCAAGAATAAATGTTTTTAAAGTGAAAATGAAGAAGTATTTCCTCTTTTTGTATATCTAAATTCAATATAAAAATTTAAAAAAACGACCTAAATTAGAATTATAGATATATAAATGAAATATATTTACTTAAAATCCATTTACTAATAAAATTTAACATTATAATTAGGTTAGATTAAAAGTAAAATTTCATTTATAATTCAGTATTTTCACTATTGATAATATAGTGAAGATTCTAAAAAAAATAATTAAAATTAACACTAAGACACTTTTTAATTTAATATTTAAAAATTAATTTTAGTTTTTCTTATAAAATTTTAGGTCAAAAATTGTTTTTTAAAACAATTTGACAATGAAAAGGGGGAAAATATTTATTTTTAAAAAAATAAATTTCCAAGCATAAATTGTATTTGTTATTATTATATTAATATCATTTATATAGGTTAGATGTAAAAAAACTATTATATATATAATATATAAATTTCATTAGTATCATTAATAGTTATTAATTAACTAAATATGTTAGGATAAAATTTAATTGTAAAATAATAAATTGTATTTTATAATAACATTTCATTTCTATAAAATTAATTTATATATTTATTTCTAACTAATAACTAACTGATGATTTCAAACATATATTTTCAAATGATGGGAAATCAAATTCATGACCACCAATTCAAGTCCATGGGGATTGTTTAAATTTTAAATATTCATATTATTTGGTAATTTGTGTATCGCATGTTGTCTAAGATTGTCTTTGTTTGTTGTAACAAAATATACCTCAGTATTAATTGAATTGATTGATATGGAATATATTTCAATTATGTAAAAATAGTAAATATATTAAAATTTCATTAGATTTTATATTCCTCATTAGGATTAGTGTTTTGTGTCACATGAAAAATTGAATATGATTTTCATATTTTAATACATCAGAGTGTTATATTCTCCCAACCTTAAATAAATTAGGACCTCAAAATTTAATCGATATCCTTGAAATAAATGTTTTTATATATTAAATGTGTTTTTTACCGAAATTATAAAAGTGATAATAAAATAATCTCTTAAAATGATATAATGGGAAGTACAATAGTCAAATGAAATTACTTATAACTATGTTTCAACATAAGTGAACATTAGTGGAATTTGAATATATTGACGTAGAGAAAAGTGCAAAAATTAATAGTGAGTAATTTATTTTATTGATAAAAAACTATGAAAATAATCAATGGAATATTGAGGAACTCAATAAATAAATATAATAGTTTCGAAAATATCTTTAATATCATTATAAATTATGGTAACATGATAAAATTATATTTCATGATCATTTCTCTTAATCATATATTTTCCATTAATTTCTAACAAAATGTTGAAACATAATAGATAAATTTCAATTTCATAAACAAAATTTCATCATTTTTTATTATTTAATAAATTTATAATTCACCCCTTACTCTATGAAATGAATATCCAAAAATGAAATTTTATGCCTAAAGTGCTAAAATTTTCATACATAATATCATAATATCCATAATAAAGTTAATGTTATTTCTCCCCTCTTCTATATATTTTAAAAATTAAATATAGTCGATAAATTAATATATACACCTCAAATATAATACTACTGGATCATTTTCAATATTTCTTTGTAAAATCAATTAACTAAAAGCAATAAATTATTAATCAATACACAACATATTATATTTTTAGGCATTTAAATGAAACTAAATTAATCATGGTGCATACCATATAATTGTTTTATTATAAATCCTTATTGTGACCTAGGGTGTGTTCATGCGCTCCATTTTGCGGGTCCCGAGAAGCTATTAAAATTATTAGAATAAATGATTGGGTTTGAGGTAAAATATCACATTACACCCTATCAAATTGTTTGGGAGAAAAATAAATTATAGAAATTAATAGTAATATAAATAAATTTTAATGGAAATTCAATGAATGTGAAAAAGGATAAATGAAAATATTATAATAATATAATAAGAGGATGATGAAAAATGTAAAAATAATTAAAATTGAAAATATCTCAATTTTATTAATTTTATAACCTTTATAATTATGTCCCATTTATTTTTTTATTATTATTTTGTTTTATTTATCTATTTTCATTATTTTATTATTTTTCCTTTTCATCTTTTTCTATTCTTCTTTTTTTCTCTCATTCTCCCCTCCCTCTCTGTTAGTTCAACACCCAATGTATCACCCCCTTGTGGTGTACCTCCTCCTCCTCCTCCTCTCCTCACTCGAATTCCCACTGTGACTCTATTCCTCTATTATCTTCACCGTTATGTATGATGTAATGGTCTATGTATGGATAAAGTTACAAACCAAGAATCATAGGATTTCATCCACTATCTATCATGAAAACTAAATAAAATGGTTTTACCCTAATTTTTGGTTTTCCTAAAGAATATTTTTTATTCTGTATTATGTAAAATAAAATATCATCGTGGCGTTTACGTTTATCTATGGTTATAAGATAAGGAATATACTCTGTTTCCCATCATTTAGTTTCATCTTTTAGATATCACATTGTGTCGCTCGTCGGTGCCAATAAATGATATACATTTTTTAATATTCTAATTTAATTAAATTATGTGGCCTGACTATTTGATCCACTTATGAGATAATATTTCATATTGAATATTTCGCAAAAACGTAGGTTACCCTTTGGGTGTGCTGACGTAATTGGACTAATTTTAGTTATCCCTAAAAAATTTATTTATTTATGTCATGTGTTTCAGGACCACAATTTTGATTAGATTTAAGTAAAATAAATTATTTACGATAAATTTCACCATTAATTTAGAGTTTTTTGGGTTGTTTTTTATTGTTGATTTTATTTTCTATTATCTTTAATGTGTTCATCCATAATAAAATTGATTCATTGATTCTTTATACTTTTGATGATATAGTGTTTTGATTGTGACTATTTGGTTCGAATGATCAAAAAGTATGTGGATCTTTGTTGTATAAATCGATTTATTGAAATTAAATATTCATACACTCTAATATCTAATTAAAAAAAATCTAGCTAAATTCTAGGTGGTGATACAACGTTTGTTCCATAATATGGGAAAAACTCAATATAAAGAAATTCCAGGACCGATACTTGTTCTTTAATAATATTTTCTTGAAAGAGTTTGGTGGTATTGGATAAATTGAATGATATACCATGCTAATACCTTCCGGACGATATCCCAATCCAACTCAAAACATTAATATAATAATATGGATGATGCATGAATTTTTTTATTTGATGTTGTTTTGGGTTACTTGTTAATTGTGATACTTTTCTGGTGCCTTGAGGTAGACTTTATTGACACATAAATCATGACCGAGCTAATGAAAAACCGTTTTGGTATGTTCATTTTTGTCTGCCTTCTATTTTTCTAGAATATATATATACAACATACATACTACATGTACTTTATTCATATTCCTTGCATCAACCAAAATTGTTTGTATGGATGGTTGTCGTTGAGAACCCAAACCAGTTTATAATTATTTTATTTTGTTTATTTGATTGATTGAATTTAACTTATATTGGAACATAGATTTTGTTTACGACCTAAAATATAAAAATTTATACACCGTGGGTGTCAGCCTACTAGTATTTTATCTCACTCCTTGCTCGGTAGTCATATGTTACACGAGTAGAATTTTTTCTCACATGTATGGATAAAGGGAAGTGTGTTGCTTCCAATGCATGAGTGTTTCTTGCTGCTTAGGATGAAGATTGGGGGGAGTGGACCAATCCTTTTCTTGAGATGTTATTGTTTCAATTTTTTTAGTTTTCATTATTGTTTTTTAGAATACATGTATTATTGATTTTGGTAGTTATAGTTTATTACATACATCATAACATGACATCGTTGTGTAGTTGGTTTGATTTATCAGCTTCCACACATTTCATTTATTTAGTCAGGATTATTTAATTTTTTTCTACAGTTTGATTATTTATAAGCTTCTCTTACTTGTATAATATTTCTTTCATCCAATGTATATTACCTATTATGTTTAAAGGAATAGTCACCCCCATGGATAATATAAAAATTACCTCACTGCTAGTTGGAAGCCTCTGGAATTTGGGGATATGCGCTTGAGGTAATGTATCCAACCCGGCTCGAAGAACCCTTCTATTGGCTCCCATGATTGGATTTTACAATGTGGATTCATTGGTGGTTATTTATTTTTTATAGTTATTTTTTAGATAGGATACTATGATATAGGGTTTCGGAACGTACCATTTTCTTGTACATAGAAAACCGAATGTACAGGGGAATCCAAAATTCATAGGATCAGAGCTCAGCTTTTAATTATGCCAATTATTGATGATATGATTTCACCGTTTTGTGACACACTTGTTATACGTTTTACTGATATTTGTATTATTTTGATAATGATTTTGACAAAATAATACTGATTATATGAGTGGAATTAATTTCTATGAATCATATTAGGAACCATAGGTATTAAATGACATGTATATTTCCCTGCAATATCTACTTTCGGTGTGCATCTTTCTATATTCACGTGACTTTTGTTTGGCCTAGTTATAATATTTGATATTAAGGTTTGTTAAATATATGTTTTTAATAGTTTTTTTATAATCTAACAAGAAATTACATAGGAAATAGGCGGTATTCCAAATTTTAATAACCCTTCAATATTTTATTTTACTAATCTAGACCGAGCACTTTGAGAGATAAATCTATTATCTAGTGACCAGTGATAGTCATTGTACCAACCCTCTTTATTTTACCTTTACACGTCTTCCTCCTTCGATAAAAGTTCTATCTAATGGTGTGTGTTTGGATATTGTAGACCAATGTCGTCACGACGGCTCCATGTCGTGCCTCATGAATGTGGTAATGACAACAATCCAGAGATGGTTACTCCCGAACCACAAGAAGTTCCTATTATAGTTCCTCCTATAGTGAGACCTATAGTACCACCAATGGTGCCTCATATGGTAACATGTCATGTCGATCTTCCGATTTTCCTTAACACTCAATTCTTTGATGGTATCCTTAGGTTCATGTTGTCAGTTCATAATGTTTCCAAACCAATCCCGTACATGGAATATCTTACATAGGACATTCTATAACAGCACCCTATCACTATATCCAAGAGTGGTGGTTCACATGCTTTAGAGTCATGGATAGAATCCATGAATTCTATCTTCTACAATCATTAGACACTTCCAAAGGAGAGGGTTGATCTTGAAGTCTATATGCTTCGTGAACATGCCAAGCATTGGTGGGATGTTATTTCTCCTGTGAAGTAGACCAGTGACAAGGTTTGGGGAGATTTAAAAACTTTTTTTATGATAAATTCTTCCCACAGACATTTATATATTATCATACATGAGAATTAATACATAATTATCAAGGATCTATGACAATGTTAGAGTATTCTACTTATTTTATCGTGCTTTGTCATTTTTCTCTACCTTTGATCGATGACACCCCTAAATATACTATATTTTTTGGGGATCGACTCAGATATACTACTTGATCATAAGTGAATGGATTTTGTTTGAATATTGTTATAGATATCATGAATTAGACCCTAATTCTGGAATGAAGTTTTAGTGAAGCTAAACCTGTGGGCTTGGGTGGTTCAGTTCTGATATTGGGTGATACTTCTTCTGGCATAAGGAAGTGCCGCTTCATGGGTGCACATTGAGAAAATGAAAGCTAGAATACATGTAAAAACCTCATTGCCATATGTCATCAGAGTGTAATCATCGACCATAATGAGACCTAGTTAACAAAGAGCCTAATGGAATGTTTAGCATGTGGGAAGATTTTTCACCATCAACATTTCTATCATTATTACACATTAACATCCAGTGGAAGATTATTTCTACCAACAATTGTATTTTTGTTATTGGATTTATGACTCCACAATAAGACGGAATTATGTTTTCCATGGGTTAATCGGGTTGAGGTATTGGTAGAGTTCATGGTTATGGAAATCATGTTCTATACTATCTATGTCAACATAGTGGACCTGTTCAGGCTAGTAAAGTAGCATCTCGGGTTCATGGTTCAGGTATTATGTATATAGTGAAATGAAAAACATAGGATCAGAGTGAAGGACTATCAATGGTTACAGGTACTATTCTGGTAGCATCTTCATCAGATTCATCCATTTTTGATATTCGTGTATCGAATTCCCTTTCATCTACTACTTCTGTTACAATCCTTTGTTTTACAATCTAGTACCATTGTGGCATCATGTCTCTCGACAATACACTATGGTTCAGGACAGAGGGTAAACACCAGTTCCAAGAGTTCCCCTTGAGAATGATCGATATAATTTCCTTTGGTATTTTTTCATCCTCAATATGTATTTAATTGATTTCATTCGTGGTATGAACTATCTCAATCCATATTTTTTTTCTTGTGGATTTTTAAATCCATTTTGTGTCTTTCACTTCCGTTGATGTCAAAACATATCTCTATAAGGGAGAATGGGCTATGTAGGTTTAAAAAGTTGGAATTAAATCTGAAGGGTAGAGAAGAGTGACATCTCAATTATAATTTATCATCATGAGTGATCAGGGAACTTAGCTTTTGGAATTACCTCCCTTTTTTGATCAATTCAAATATTTAATCCCTGATGATTTCTCTGGAATACCTATCATGAGCGATGTGGAGTTCACCATCGAGCTAGTTCTAGGTGTGGCACTAGTATCTATTCCTCCTTATATGATGGCACCAAGAGAGGTACATAAACTCAAAAAGAAGCTTGAATACCTCGAGATTAATGGTTTTATTAGACCTGGCACATCACCATGAGTTTCTCTACTTCCTTTCACTAAGAAGGTAAAACGTACCATCAGATTTTCCCTAAATTATCGTCGACTCAACCGAGTTATAATGTAGAATTGACATCTGTTTCCTCGTATAGATGAACTCTTCGAAAAACTCATAGGAGAAAATATTTTCTGAAATATTTATCTGAGCTTGGGATATCACCAGGTGCATTTGTGAACATCTAAAATACAACACATAATGTTTCAAATTAGGTATGGACTGTACATGTATATGGTTATGCAATTGTGCCTCATTAATGCACTAATAGTCTTCATGGATCTAATGAATCATTTTTTCCACCCATACTATGATTTTTCTATTTTCATCATCATGTTGTATTTCCTTTCCATACGTGACCATGTAACCTATCTTGATATCTTATTGAGTAATTTGAAAGAGCCCAAGCTATATGAAAAGCTCATAAAATTCCACTTTTGATTTAATAAGGATCATTTATTGGGTTATATAATATTTTAGGAAAGCATATAGGTAGACCTAGATGAATTCATGAATTATAGATTCATGGGAGAAACCCACGAATATTTTCTACATGCACATATTCTTAGGGATTTATAGCTATTATGGGTGTTTAATCTATGATTTATTCCTCTTAGTACACCTCTCACGGACCTAATTTTGAAGGGTGAATATTTAATCTACTCAGAATCTAGTGAACAAATATATTTAGAAGTTAATGTGAAGGATAACCTCATCTCTGATCATGATTCTTCCTGAACCCTGTAATAAAATTACTGTCTATATTGATGATTTAGGAATCAGAATGGGTGCAGTTTTTATGCCGATTGATCATTTTGTGGAATATGGATCCCACTGTCAAAGGCCAAATGAGAGTTAATATCCTACACATGTCCTTGAGATTGTAGCTATGGTTCATGTATTACGCTATTGGAGACACGATTTATTGGGAGAGGTGTTCTCTATTTACACAAATCATAAAAACATGAAATATATCTCCACAGTGAGGGACCTGAATTTGAGGTAGCATAGTTGGGTTGAATACCAATAGTAATTTTATTTTGAGTCTTCTTTTACCCCTGGTATATTATATTTCATGGTTGATGTATTGATCCACAGGACACTGAAAAAAGCTGTCCAGGTAGACAGAAGTAAGTGGTTGATATTGAATTTTTTTCGGAGATGCATCTCGTGGTTTATGAATAATGCAGGAAACTAGGTCTAACAACTCTTACAGTCAAATACTCTCTTGTGGAGAGAGTCCTTATGTGACATTTTTCAGATCTATAGGGGATCGTTTTTAGGGAAAGCATCATAGGACAAAACCCTACTCCTAGTTGGGATGTGGATGGATGAGAAACACTTCTTTACCATGGTCATGTATGAAAATATTTAAATGTATTAGAAGAATTGATGAAGGAATATCATTCCTTGATTTGGGAAGTTCATCCATGAATTATTATGATTTACAGATATATGTTTCATCAGTATTGGTGTTCAGGTATTAATCCCCAAATAGAGGGGTTAATTACTAGTTGCTCCACCTGTCAGCATGTGATGGTAAATCAATAATGACCTAATAAAATTCTATATCCCCTATCCATTCCTGAGTGGAAATGGAATGTCATCACAATCGATTTCATTATTGGATTTCTGAGATCTCTTCAAGGAAGATATGTAGTATGGGTGATTGTCGATATATTGAACATGGTCGAGAAGTTCCTACCTATCCAAAAGATATTCATATGGATGAGTTGGAAGTGTCATATATTTGGGAAATAATAGACCATACGGGTGTTAGATGATATTCAGCATTCATGTATCCTTGATTTTGGAGGTTCCATGGAGAAATATACTCCTCTTTTATAGTTTACCTATAATAAAATCTTTTAGTTGACAATTAAAATGGCTTCATATGAGGTCCTTTATGGTAGATCATTCCATTCCCCATTACACTGGATCAAAATTGGTGTGGAATATATATTTGGTCCTCATCACATTCAAGAAGAATATGATATATTTTTGTGGATTCAGAAGAGTAGGAATATTTCTCATTCCAAATAGATATCTTACACAAATCATGACTACATACATCTCGAATTTTAGGTGAGATGTCAAGCTTTCCTTTTTTTTTGTTTTTCCAATTCTATGTCATAAATAGATCCGAAGGCATTAGAAGTTAAAAATGGGATATTTCCAACTATTTGAGATAGTGGAGAGTGTTTGACTGGTAGACTATTGGTTACAGTCACCACATAGGTAATGCGCCATGCACGATGTCATCTATGTATCTCAACATTGATAGTATCATCTATAAATATCTCATTTATTGGATCATGATGAAATAATGCTTAAAAAATATAAATCCTTTGAGGTGTGTCTGATCCATATCATCGACCATAGAGTGATGTTTCTCAAGGCTAGGTCAGTTCCACTAGTCTGGATGCTCTTGGAGCATAGACATGTTCAGGATGAGATATAGGAGTTGGAGACAGATGTGTATTCTCAAAAGCTATAGTGTTTCTCAAATGAAATTCTAGGGGTGGTTCTAACTTCCTGACACTAATCAACGTACCAACCATTCAAAAAATATAGATTAAATTGTTAAAGTGGAACAAGGTGTGATCTAGAGCACCATATTGTGGTTCCCTTGAAGTTGTTAAAATTATTTAAATACCACCTCATGTTTTAGGTAAAATATATTGTGTATCATTTGTATTAAACATAATTAATTATAATTATAAAGGAATAAAAAAATTTGAAATAAATTAAAAGAAGGTAAAAACGGGGTAAATTGAAATTTTAAAATAAAATAAGAAGTGGTTTTAGAGAAATGTAAAATTGACTATAATGGGCATTAACCCATTTCCATTATTTTTATTACATTTTATATTCTATCCCTTTTATTTTATTTTATTCTTATTTTATTCTTTTTCTATTTTTCTTATTTACTTATTTTTTCCTTATCTATTTTTATTTTCATTCTTTATTTTATTTCATTTTCCCTCTTTCTCTTCATCCTCTCCATCGATGTGTCACCCCCTATTGCACCCCCCCCCCACTATTGGTGTGCCTCCTCCTCCTCTCATCCTCCAGATTTCAACTAGGACATCGTTCATACTAATTTTTCTATTCCTACAGGTGTACAATAAATTTCTCGGTAATACTAATGTCACACACCAAGAATCATAGTATCTCATCAATTATCCATTTCACAATATTTAGTGCATGTTTCTTCCACAAATTATGGTTTTTCTAAAATGTTTCATTTTCTTCGGTTTTAGGTAAAATAAAATCTCATCACGGAGAGTAGGATCCTCCATACATATGAGTTATGGTGTCCACTCTCTTTCCCATCATTTAATTTCATCTTTTATATCACATAATGTCTCTCTCATCAGTGTCTATTGATGATATTCAATTTTTTCAATTATAATTTCATTAAATAAATTGTCATGACTATTATAACCTTGTTTGAGATAAATTGGATTGTTTAATTTGTTTCAACATTATTTGACACCCATTTTGGGATAACGATATAATTTTTCTAATTTCCATTATCATTGAACAATTAATTTATTAATTTATAAGGTTTCATGTCCCACCTATGGTTCAGTTTTAAATCAAACAAATTATTAGGATAAATTGATCCCTGATTTTTTGAGTTTTATTGGTTGTTAATGCATAATGATTTAATTTTTTAAAATTCATACCAAGATAAAAAATTATAAAATAGAAAATTCCATTCCTTCGACTTTTACTTATAATTTGTTTTGGTTATGACTATTTTTCTTAAATGATCATAATTTATGTGGATATGTATTCCTTTATTTTTTCTTAATATTATAAGTTCATACTCGGTGAAATATACTTCCCTAAAACATAATTAAATTCTACGCAGTGAGACAACTTGGGTTCAGTATTAATGACCACACATGGACTCTCTATTCTTGATTGGTTACTACACTACACGTCGATGAGGTGATGTCTATGGATGTTCCATATGAAGGATTCTCAGGGTTTTCTAAATACTCATGTGTGATACCAGTTCACTAAGGGAAAATTGAAGATGGTACCTTTAAAAAAGTTTCTATTCCCATCCATATGTGAAGCTCAACCTCTGATGTGTGATACCCAAATAGACTATTGATAAAACGATGCTTGAAGATAAACATTGTCATTTAGATGATTTTCATGGATGAGCTTGTGGTATTTGATAAATTTAGGGATGTAATATATCAATACCTTTGGTAAAACCTTGGTCTCTAACTCAAAACTATAATTTAATGATGAGGATGATGCATGAAGGTTTTATTTGATGATTATTTGGGTTACTATTTAATTGTTATACATTCCCGTGCATGGGGGAACACTTTGTTGACACATAAATTCAACCAATGAAAAATCACAAGTTGGGGGGTATGTTTCATTTTTTTCTTCCTTTTATTTTATTTTATTTATATATATATACATCCTTTTTACTATAAATATTTTTTTAGATTCACTGCTCATGCCGAAGTAAGTGGTATTGACGTTTTCCATTGAGAACCCAGACAATGTTATAATTATTTTATTTTGATTATTTAATTGCTTGAATTTATCATATATTAGAATAGTAATTTGGTTTACAACACAAAATTTAAAGGATTAGACAACATTGGTGTTGGAATACTCGTATGTGACCTCACCCCATGCTCAGCATCTGTTTTGTACCTGAGTAGACATTATGATTGAATCTATAGATTAAGGGTAGATTTCTGCTTCTAATGCATGGGTGTGGCTTGTTTCATAGGATGGTTATTTGGGGAAGAGAATAATTACTTTGTTCTAGATGATGTCATTTCATTTTGGGTCATTTCCAATATAGTTTTGTATCATGCTAGTATTATTGCTTTCCGTTCTATTATTTTATTACATACATTATATCTGGACATCGTTGTGTATATAGTTTTATTTATAAGCTTTTGAACCATTCATTTATTCAGTAAGTATTATCTAAATACTTATTCTAATGTTTGATTATTTATATTATTATTCTACTTGTTATAATTTTTCTTCATAAACAGTATATTACATATTACCTACGAGGGCATAGTCTCTCCCACAAACATGTTAAAAATGGAACTCACTGATTGTCAATATCATCTGACATTTAATGATATGCACTTAATATCATCTGGCCAACCCATCTCAGAGCACCCTTCATGTGGCTCCCAGGATGTGAACATTATAGGCATGTATCCTAGAACCAAAAAACCTACATCTAGTTCATACTAAAATTGTATTAGAATAAGAGATATGAAAATCACATTCCAAATTATTGAATAGTTTAGTATTATCAGTAAACTAGATAAATATATGAGTCTCACATTAGATTAGAATTAAGAAATTATAACATTTTTATTTTAAAATAAATTTATTCCATCTTCCCAATACCCGATTATCATTATTAGTACAATTCATGAAATTTATAAGAAAGGAAAAAAGGGTGAGATAAAATTGTCAGTATGTTTTATCTATAAAGGAATCAAAATTGAATAAATGTGAATTTCGAATTTTGAAATGTAAATAACGGAGCACACGGTCCATGTAAACAATAAAATGATAAGGGGTTTCTTAAATATTATGGAATGGTAAATAACCAAAAACACATTACATTTAATCAATAACATGACTATAATAATTATAAAATTAATAATCAATATGTTAAGGTAAATAACAGTGTACATATTCAATTTAATCGATAAACTGATAATGAAATGAATCAATATATTTTTTCACTATGAAAACATAATTGTTAATAATAAATGAATCAAAATGAAGGAAATGGTTAATTATTAGACTCCATGGTTTCTAGGTCCATGGTGTTCTTTACCGTCAAAGCCATTCACAAGATGTTTTAGCATACTACTGCCATATACATTACAAGATAGATTGGAACATGGTTGGTTGAATTTTTATTTTTTTTTGTTCCCAAAGGACATGATCTCATGAGTATATCTATGAATCAATGGGATTATATGTAATGGTCCCCAAACCTTGAAAAAAGTCTACCGTATTCCCCATATATCGAAAAATCAATTTAATTCATAAATAAAGTTCATTTTATTAAAATATCTGTATTGTGTAAGGGTTATAGATTTATCAATATATCCCCCCAAAAAATAACATTCAATCAAAATATGATATCTAAAAGTAGTATAATATTTAGGAAATAATAATATTAATGATAAATAACATTGAAAATTATTGTAAACTGGATAAATATTGATTATAGAAAAGTTAATATTTCAATAGAAGTTTTTTCAGAAACTTTTTTTGAAAAATAAGTTAATGTAAAAAATTTAATTAATAAAATTGATCCTAAAAATCATATTAAATTAAAAGTATGGTATCAGTATGACTTATAGTAGTATTTGTAATAATTGTTTTTTATTGTAATTAAAAAAATAAAAAATATTTTTTTAGAAATAGTCTTGGAGAAAATATCCATTTCAATAAGGATGTTTTTTTGAAAATTATTTTATATTAAAAAACCATTAAAATAATTTAAATTGGAATTAACTTATTTAAAATTTAAATTAATCTTTATAAAAATTATTTTAGGTAATTTTATACATGTCGTATATGGTAAATAGGGAATTTATATTCCATTATCAATATGTCAGAAATGTTCCTTGTTTAGAAAGTGAAAAGAATATTCCTATGAATATTTTTCTAAATGAAAAAATTGGTAAAAATATATTGTAATTAATCATTTATAAATATAAAATTGAAATAATATTTAATATTTTCTGAGGGAAAGTATTTCTATGCAAATTTATATCCAATCGAAGAGGAAAATTAAGATTTATTTTCAAAATTACATTTTATAAAAAAAATTAATTACTAATGAGTAGAAAATTGGTATTATTACAGGAAAATAATCATAAATAACTATTGTAGAATAAATTTAATGTTTTTATTAATAAATTATCAAATAAATTTTTTCACATTAAATTTATGTGTAAAAATCATTATTAAAATGAGACTATGAATTAAACCATTACAAAGATCATAACATTAATGTGACAATAAACCAATTAATTTATTATGTGTATCTAATGTAAAATCGCATAAAAATAGTCAACAAAAATAATATATAGATATTAAATATCTCACATATTTTATAATGACAATGATAACAAAGAAGTAATATAACCCAATGAAATGGAATATGGATATGAAATGAATTACAAGTTCATAACATTAAAGGAAAATCCACGTAAATAAAATAATTAAAATTGAATGATAAAATACCATGAAGAATGATATATTCATGATATTTAATTATATGGGTTATCACATACTCTATATATGATTAATTAGGTGAAAAATATTATAATATGCATTAATTAAATGAAATTGAGACGAAATCTCTTAATTTAGGCATCCTTTTAGTCAAAAGGTCATTAACCTCAAGAATTGTGGTTTTAAGAATGATATTAACTTTTTAAAGAATCATATTAATTTTTATAATTTCATATATTATCCTTGTATAACATCTTATCTATCGTTTGTTAATAATCTTTAAATTTTTTAATTATTTATGTTGTTTATTTCCTTACTTTTCATGTATTTTATGATTTTATATTTTGTGTTTCTATTACATAGATCCCGATTTAATAATATCGATAATTTTAAAATTTATATAAAAATGATATATTTTCAATAAATATTTATTTATATTAGTTCATAAATTTTTGTGATAGGTAATGAAATACATTATTCATTGGGATGATATGAAATATGTATACATGAATGACATTTCCATTTTCATGTTTGATTCAATGAATGAAATATAATATATATATATATTATTAAAATATTATAATATTTATGTCATATATTTATATATATATATTATTAAACCCATCCTTTATAAATTTCAATTATTGTTTGAATGAATCACACCACTTCTTGGGGCATTAGTTCATTACACACACACGACACTATTGTATTCCATCAAAAATGGAAGCTATGATGGTATTTATTAGATAATAAATTAAAAATTAATTTTTTTTCCCAAAATATAATATATATCCAATTTTGAATATAATTTCATCATTATTACAAACCACGAAACACTGTAATGAAAGAACAAACAACATCAGTTCACGATATAGCAGTCAGTCGCAAACATGAATGATGATTGTGTATCCCAATTGATGGAAGTGTGTGTTGTTGTAGGTTATAACCATAAAATAAAATATATAAGTATATTTCAGATAATAATTTTTTTATATAATCATTATATACTATTAATTGAAGGATGTTGAGATAAAAATTTATTCAAAACACATTTAGAAAAACACTAAGTCCACTTTAGGTATCCTCCATATGATTCCACCTTATATTGGATTTAATCTAAATATAAGGGTTATTGGATAATTTTATGGAACATGGAGATTAATTTGAGAATTTATTTGACAAAATAGAGTGGTTTTAATGTGTAATGATAGGGGTAGAGGGGTGGCCATTAATAAGTAATGTGACTAGCAGTTTTGTAAATTTTTTAAAGAGGTAATTTTATAGATATTTTTTTCTTGTAAATTGGATCCAATAATGAGAAAATTATATAATATATAGTGTATGGTGTAAATATTTATTTTAAATGGGGTTTTACAAGTTTATATGTTATTTTTCCATTAGTTTTAATGATTAGTCACTTCTTAAGCACGTTTTTTCTCTTAATCTCTATGATAAATTTTTAAAATTTAAAAAATAATAGTGATAAAATATTATATATATAACTTTTTTAATAAAAAATTACTTAAAATACAAATATAGAATCTATTTTTGAATGTTCAAATCAATTATGTGAGATAAAAAATATAAAATGAATCTTTTAGAGAGAGTATGAATGCCAGTTTTTAATGTGAAAAAGAACAATAATTTTCTAAAGATTTATATAAAAATTAAATATAAAAATTATTTAAATGACATAAATTGGACTAATATATTTATATGTGATTTAATTTTACATTAAAACAAAATTAAAATATAATTTAAAATTATATCTTATTTCGATGAAAAATAAGTTTTCAGTTAAAATTCAATATTCTCAATATTCATTAGACAATTATACTTCTTAGAAAACTAGAAAAAATCCACACTAATAAAGTTTTTACATTCTTCAATAAAAAATGAATTTCATTTTTTATATAAAATTTATAAAATTTCACAAATTATTTTTAAAAAAATTACTGTATAAAAAGTTACCAAAACTACTTATACAAAAATACATATTTTGAGTGTAAAATTAGATGTGTTCTTCTATTATACCATACATTACTAATTGGTGAACGAAAAAATTATTTAATAAATAATATATATGATTAATTAATATCATTTCTTAATATTAATTAATTTAGTTTAATAGGATAAAACTCTTTTTCGAAGATAGAAAATAGTTTTTTTATAAAATCAGTTACTTTATTTTCAATTATTTGTAACATTAATTCGTAATTAATTCTTAAACAATGATATAAAATATATTTTCTATTATTTTAGTTAATCATATTTGTAACAGAAAGTATTCCCGCTAGGGGATAATTACTATTTTAAATATAAATTGTATTTTTTAGAACTCAGTCTTTCATGTTAGACAAGATATCAAAGAGTGTATTGGTCCAATATATCACATGATAACTCAATATTACATGATATTAAAAATAAAAAAATATAATTTATTTAATATATTAAATATATTTTAAATTCTCCTTATTTCATATTCCCTTTTTTTAATATTGTTGCATTTCATATATACAATTGAGTGTTTTTCCATTTTTTAAAATTTTATAGTGTTACAGAAATAAATTTCTCTTCAAATAAAATTTTTTGAAAGGGAAATATTTATTTCACAAGGAGATATAACATTTAAAATTTATTATAATTATATAGGATAATACATAACTAAAATTATCTAATAAGGGGAGGTTCTACTATATAATTAAAGGAATTTCAAAATCAAGAATGTTATTATTGTTCTTGAAATAGATGTATGTAACCAAGAAGATTATTTATAAAATAATTATAGGGTTTTGAATCTATTCATGGATTCAAAAAAATGGGGATGATTCATGGAATGAAATAATAAATACGAATTTTTTATTACATCTAAACTATTTAAAACTGGAAATATTGATGTGAACTAAAGACATGTGTAACATTATAAATAAAAGAGACATTTTACTGTGAATTTATTTAAGAGAGGTATATAAAAATATATTATAAGTTACTAAAAAATATTATATAAATTATATAGAAGATAACTTGTATCTAAAATGAAATCAATGTTATATAAAAGATCCCTTACCTCACGTCTGAGTTCACTCTTCACATAGACTTAAAATATTGAATATTTATATTATATTCATTAAATATGTACGTAATAACCCTATTCTTATATTTTGAATTTTATATAGTCCATTTATTTTATGTTGTTACTATTTTTCAATATTTTTTCTTTTTACATTGACTTATCGGGAATGTTTGGTTAATTTCATCGAAACAATTCTGGTTTGATGGAAATGGCCAAAGGTGATTTAAAATAACACAATAATCTGTATAATTTATAGGGTTATATCAATTAGTATTACATTATGTAAATATTCATATAGTTTTAATGGTTAGATATGAATAGATTCAAATTAATTAATGTTCTTTGACATGAATATTTATAGTGTTTAATGTTACTATGACCATTTCTTATTTTTAAAATATATAAAATAACCCAATTTGTTTTTCTATAATTGGTTTAAAAATATCATTACTACATACTAAATGCATTTCTTAAGTCCTAAATGTTATGTTATCATGTAAAAAACATATTGATTCATTGAGTCGGTTTCCCACAAAAAAAAAAGATGACCCTTTTATTTTTCATGGAATGCGAAAGGGTATCAGAAATGAAAAAAATTCTCTTTTAAAAAATTATTTAATTTCACAAAATTATTCAAAGGGAAAGGCTCTATAAATTTTCAACATTTATTTGAGGAAATGTATAAAGTCTCTCTAATTTCCACATTCCAGTATCATACTTTGTTAACATGTTTTATACATTATTACTCTTTTAAACAACTTTTATAATAAATTAACCTTATTGTAGGTAACTCTAAAATTACCAATGATAACAATTTTTAATGGAATTAATTAAAATTAAATTTATTTTTTAAATTTACCATTTTCATTTAAAATAATAACATAAATATTTAAAATAAAATTTTAAGAGTTACAGGAATTAATTATAGTGGTAGTGCAAATTACTAGTAAAACCCATTTCATAGAAAATTTTCATTTTAATATATTAATGTATATGTGGATAAATAATCCATTTATTTGATTTTAATTAAAAATGGGATTATTATTTAATAAAATTAGTTTTTGGTACATTTTATTAAATTTAAAAAAACTATAAAAAATGATATTTTATAATTAAGAAAAAAATGCCTTTTTATTATAATTATATATTACTTTTTTTACAAGGTCTAACATAGTTCAGATGAATTTTAAAAGTAATCATGAAATAGAATGAATTAGTTCCAAAAATAAATATTTGATCGATACAAATCTTTTTTTAAATTATATGTATCTCTTATATAATGATAAATTAATAAACTTCATAGTATTGTGAATAAATTTATCTTTTACTATTCATATAAATATCATTTACCTGAGAAAAATCTAAAAAATCATCATATTATAATTTATATATATTTAAAAAATAATTATTTTCATATTATCAAATTCATATCATAAAATTTATGTATTTATCTTTTTAAAATAATAAATGAAAATTGAAGAAAATTTTTTATATAGTAAATAATAAATTTGTAGAAATTATGTGATATTAATATTAATTGACATAAAATAATAATAATTGATCTAGTATGTATCATAAATAATCATTATCATCATTTTACTATATCATGTTTTTTATTTTAAAAAATCATGTTTGTGTGAAATCTAATTTTTAGAAAAAATACAATTTTACGAATAAAATGATTATATCATATATATATATAAATATAAATTAGTATTTATATAAAAGTCACTTATTTTAATATACCTATTTTTATTTAAATGTTTATGTTCATTTTATTGAAATATTTTTTTAGTAATAATATTTTATATCTTTAAAATTATATATTTTAATTAGATATTATATTTTATTTTCATTGTTACTATTTATAAAAGATATTATTTGTAGATGATAGAAGTAATAACTAATTGTTGTATACCTAATGAACACAATTATATCCAATTAAAACTTCTCCAACAACCATATTTCCAATGATCATATTTTCAATGGTGATAATCCATTTCAATATACAATATTATAAAAATCATTCATTGTATTATCACTTCTTAATTCACACATCTCATTTCCTTATTTTTCATTTTACACATCACAACATGTTTTCACTTTTCATGGTTTTATATTTCATTGTAGGTTTTGTTAATGTAGTTGTAATTATTAATGGTTATAGTGGTCCTTGGGTGTTCGTAGTTCTTAATATATTATTCTTTTCATTTTATTTTTCACTTTTAATTTTTTCAGTTTTAATAGATCTATTCAATCATTATGTCTAATAATATATTGTATGTGGAACATTTTTTCATGTAAGATCATTTTAATATTCTATTTTTTTAGTATAGTTTAATTATCTTGGTGAACATCCATTATATTCAAATATCGAATACAATATTATTTATTTTTAAATAATATAGAAAAATTATTAATAATCATTAAAACAATTAATGGCCCCTATAACCTAGGTCGTTATATAACAGATCATGTTATATATTATTAAAACAAGAAATTACTCATCTGAATGTAAATGATGAGATATTTTAAGAAAACTCAAAAACATATTTGAAATGTAGTGTAATATTGGTTTTAATTGAAATTATTGTATATTTATTTTGAAATATTGAAAATTATCTTATAAAATAAAATCATTGAATCAGAAGGGAGAAAATTATAATTTTAATGTTTATTTATAGGGATAAATTGAGTCATTGGGAAGGTGACTTATAATATCTAATTTTTTCATGATTTTAATAGTAAAATGAATTACATTTTTAAGAGAAATTTAATATGTATACAGGTTATAATACTTTGCTGTAAATTTTCATAATGTATAATCTCAACCTATATTAGTGTATATTGGAATAATATCATTATAATTATTGATATTTAAAATATTTATAAGCTATGAGAAATTATTCGAGATGTTTACAATTATAGTAGTAAAAATCATACTGATTGAGTGAATGAAAATAGAGATCAGATGAAGTTAACAGAGTTATTAATAAACATTCACATAGAGGTAGAGAAAATGGGTTATTTTTTCAATATATCGAGTGTTAATGAATCATTTATATTGATATAAATTTTTTAAAGTGAATAAATTATCAAATATTTATTGTAATATGTTGATGGATGTGTGATATGGTTTGTAGACCTCTGATGTATGTACTATTTCACCATATTTAAGGATTTAATTTAATGAATTCATGATGGTTTTTTTGGAATTATCAAAATAATTGTTCATAGATTCCCACCATTCATGTATAGTAAATCATCCTAAAGTTATCAATATATACTAGGAGAATTGATTTCGTTTTTTAAATCCAGGGATGAATAAAGTAATTTGTAAATAGATATGGTTAAATTTCTAAAATTTAAAGGTGAAGAATTTATGAATTATAGGGTCATTACAACAACTAACCATTCCAAAATAAATATGGGAAGATACTCCCATGGACTTCATTATTTTTTTACTAAGATAATCATTTATGAAAATGGAAATTAGGTAGTGTTGGATCAAATAAAAAAATACATTATTAATTAATTATTCAATAAAATTTTAGTTGATTACACTTGAAGAATTTGACATAATAATGTTGTTATGATACATATTGTTATAATGTCTATATTCTGTGATTGGGATTCATAATTCTCATATAAATTTTCTAAGGGAATTTGTAATGTTATGGGAATGCATTTTTGGAAGAATCCAACTTACAGGCTTAGTGAAATGGGTAAAAATATATAATTATTCATATTTTTAAAATATTCCTAAAGAATATTTCTTTTCAATAATGAAAATCATTGAAATCTAATTTACCATAGATAGATTTTTTATAAAAATTATTTTAAAAAATTTATCAATTTATCGTAATATGATTTTTTATATATAGTCAAATATTTAAAACCTATTATATTATATTTAGACTTATGAAAACATAATTTTGGTACTACATAGTCTTCAAATATGGTGAAATGATTTAATTTAATTTACAAGAGAATAATTTCAACACAAATTTGTTAGATTTATTACGTGGAATAATAATAATTTCCCTTGACATTTGATGATGGGAATAATTTATTTTTTTAAATGTTTTTTTGGTTGGAAATGTAATGTTATAGAAACAAATTAAATTTCTGGATAGCTAGGTCCTTTAGATATCATGAAGTAGATTATTTATTTATCTCAGAGGTATGTTCTTCCACATTCTTATTATAACATTTATAATGCTTCTATAATTTAAAAAATAAAAACTATTTATAGATGATACACATGTTTTAAATTCAATGATGATTGAGTTAGATCATATTGTATGTTATACAGAATGATTGATTATTATTGTGGATTCGTGAGAAATTTTTTTTCGGTATGTTTATTCCATTATTTAGAGTTTTATGGAAACATGTATATATTAAAGAGTAAATTTGTGAAATGGAAACATATATATGATATGAATGGCCATATTATTTCAATCATAATGTAAGTCAATTAATTTTTTGCGAAAAATTATTTATAGTACGAAGAAATATAAAACCCATATTTTAATGATAATAGAGTAATTTTATAGTGGAATTTAGTATATTTATTAATTTTTAGTTGATATTTATATGTGTTTAAAAATTATTATATTTTTACAATATGTATTTTTACATTTGATTGATGAGAGTCTAGGAATGATGTATATTAATGAAATAATCTATAAGAAAAAATTACAAGTTTTTACTAGACATGAATGATTAGAGATTGATGGTTGTCAATTATATTGGAATTAGGGGAATTTTGAGATGAATTTGAATAATTGAATTTAAATTATTCCATCATATAAATATATTAGAACACCATCATTGATTTTATTTTATGTTTGATGGAATATTATATGGAGTATAGTATATGGATTCAATGAAAATAATTGAAGGAATTAATATTGTGAATTAAGTAACATAGAGATTGGAATTGGTGATTATTACAGTCAATCAAATAATTAGTGGAATTTAATTTGGGGTGGGGGATGGGTTAACACATTAAAATATGATTTTCACTAGGCAATTCAAGGAAGGAATTAAAAAAGCTACCTTATAATTAGAGAAATGAATTAAAAAATTATTTATATTGAGAAAATAATATATTTTTCAGCAGTTATGAGGGATTATTATATTTATGGTAATATTAATGTAAATTAGTTGTTGAAACGGTTTTAAACATTGAGTAATGATAAATAATTAATTATATATACTAAACTAATATTATTTGCAGCATATGTTGATGTAAAATGTCTTTTGTGATGCTATATTTTATTTATTCATAATTATGGTGAAAAAATATAGTATTATGTAATTTAAAATGTTTTTCAATAGTGGTATAGGAAAATGTCATTTTTTGGAAACATTACCATACAAAACTCTTTTTATAACTAAAAAATAGTGAGCGAGATAGATGGATTAAAAAATTATATGAAGCCTATAAAACACACTAGGGTTCATGAAATCATACAAAAAAATTACGTTGTTATAGAAAATATACATTCTATATTCCTTGTTTCATTACATGAAGGGTTATGAACATTGGTACAGCAAATGATATTTCATGAGGATTCTATTTTGAGATCATATTTGTTTACATTAAATGAGTCATCACATTGGGAATATTTGTATAAACTGAGGATGAATTTGTATATATGTGGATTTGATACATTCAATGAGACTGGAAAATGTAGTAATATCATTTTGATCTATTATGAAATGATATGAACCATCCATACAACACATGGGATTGTGTTATGTTGACTTTTCCAATGTAACCCTTCCTCAAATAGGACAATGGATGAAAAATAGCACTAATAAGGAATAACATATAGGGTATGCCTTATATTATACCATGGAACATATTTTTGACACCAATAAATAATATATATTAAAAAACCACTGATTATATGAATAAGTACATAGATATATAAAAAAATTCATAATTAATAAACGAGTTATCCAATATTATGGTGCATATAAAATCCAAAATTAAATATGTTAGAAGGATAATGTTTCATGTTATGATGGAAATAGAACATGGTGATAGACCAATTAACAAGATGATTTCTTATTAAGATATCATCATCTAAAAAAACTAAAACCAATCTCCAATCCTTGTCACTGAGAATCATCTCCAAACATGTTGCGTCATCTTTAAATCCCATAACTATTCTCTAGATTCTTATTTATTAGTAGTGACAAAATATCATAGGGAACTCCTCATAAATTTTATTCTTATATTATTTAATAACAACTCAATGTTATTTAATCATAAAATTTTAAAAGTTTCATTAATGTATACCGGTTTTGATATTGACTAATATTTTTGAGAACATCATATATTGAACAATTATTTAATAGTTTTCTATTTGATCTTAACATTTAACATTCTAATATTATTAAATTTATATTTCTTTGTTATGAAATTTTGTGTTTTTTCTATATTAATTCAATTAATAATGAATCATTATTTTCCATTTTAATGAATATATTTTTCATAGAAGAATACATATTTTTTTATCAATAATCCTTGAAATATTTTTTTGTATTTTATTAGAAAAATAATTATTCCAAAATACAATGAATTATCTTATTTTAATATTAATAAATTATTGCGTCATATTATTTAAATTAATTTATTAGTTACAGTATTAAGTGGCCCCATCATAGTATTAATTGGTGACCTAGAAATATAATTGAATGGACCTTGATGACCCCATACATTATGAGTTTTTTATGATATAGGATTCGAGAGGATTTTCATGGATATGTTGGTGGTGTTGAGTGAAATTCCACCATACAGGTAGAATTCAATCAAGGAGGAGCATGTTTCTCTATTTGGGTTAGTTGGAGGGTGGATAAAACATTGTTTTAGATATGTGGTATAGGGTCCCAAGGTGGATAGATTTTAGGGTACATGCTGTTTTTATAGTGATTATAGTATAAACAGGAACTAAAATGTAGTGGGGATTGCAAGTTAAAACCTTATTTAGTCTTCTTGGACCTTTCACCATAGTGGTTTGGGGAGGACAAATTTGATGCCTCTATTGATTTAAGGGGAGATATAACATTGTATAATGGTTATATTTTATCCTTACCATGAGTTTTTGATTTAGGATAGATTTTAATAATGATCATAAAAGGATCATCGACCTGAGGCCATTTAAATGTAATGCCTTACAATCCAAATAGATTTTGGTGAATACCATATTCACTAAGACATAGTCATAAAATTATACCATGATCATCAAAAAATATGTAGGATATTAATATGAAAACTAATTTGAATATATGATCTCTTCCATTCCCCCTCCCCATAATCTGTTAAATAAGAGCATATTTATAATGTATTTCATCCATTATTCCTTATATTTGATTCCTATAGTAACTATATAGATCGTTGGTGACATAAGGTGACTCTTACACCTTTCCTTTTTGATTCATTCGCTTCTCATCATCCAGAGAAGGCTGTGGTCATGAAATATGGTTGGATCAAGGGTGTTAGGGAGAGTGGTGGGTTTGAGGTGATGCATATTTAGTTGTTAATGGGTTATTTAGTGTTATATTGATCTTTGGATCATTTCATCCAAAAATTTTCATTGATAGTCAATTGTGATACATATATTTAGGTATGATATTTGAGAGTTATACATTTTTCATTGTGTATATATATATTAGAATTAATTTTTCTTTTTATTTAAGGATTATGAATCAAACTAAGAAATATAATTAAGAGGTATAAATATATTATTTTGTAAGGGTTGATTTTCATGAGGTTTTCCACTTTTTAAATATTTATTTTTGAAATGGTAAATTTTCCACAATATTACAAAAAATCAATGATTTTGTTGAGACTTCTGTGTTTCCATTTTGTTTTTGTTGTGGAATCACTCTTTATAATATCATAATAAATTATTTATTGTAATGATCATATTTTGTGGAAAGAGATATTATTATGGAAAATGTGTTGAGAATGAATAAACGTGGGAGTTCCTAATATTAATTTTTTTTAGACATTTGATATATTAATTATTATGTTTATGTTTCATATATTTTATTGGGGTTCGCTATGAGAAATTGGAGTAGTTACTATGTAATATTTCATGATTGGAATTCTGGGATCCGGTTAATGTAGTGGTGTGGGCTATAGGTGTGTAGTTATATTTACATAGTTAGAAATAGGTAGTAATGAGCTATTTTGGGGGATAAATTATTTGGTTAATATGGGATCATTGGTAGTTTCTTTATTCTAAGGAACATATTTGGAAATACTGAACTCAAAATTTTGATGGATATAATTAAATAAAATTATGGAAAAAATTAGATTTTTATGTTTGGGAAGAGTGACTGTTTATATGATTTTCATGTTTATTTATTAAACTAGGAATCAAATGGTTTAATAAAAATATCATTGTTGTAAATTATGATGTTTTTAAATGGATTAATGATATGATTAAATGGGATAACGATTCATCTTTATAGAAAATTGAACAAGATTGATATGAATATTTTCATGGTGTGTGGAGATGGTTGCGGGGATATATTTGGTAACATTGATAATGTATGACTGTGCTTGTGTGATGATATTTTTGGGATGTAGTGGTAAAAGATTATTATTTTTCTCTATTATGATGGGATTGATTATGGCATATACATATGATTCATTTTACTTAGGATTTCTATATTTACCACACCATAGTTAGAAAAAATTATAGATTCTTAGTGTCCTCTTAGTTCCTAGTTTTTCCCATATCATTCAAGGTGGGGAGAGAATTGAAAGATGAATACTCATGATTCCATACTCTCCCTTCTAGGTGTATCATGGGATGTAATGTTTCATGGTTTTTGAAATCACAATATTAGTGTATTTAGTGTACTAAAATACACTAGGTGATAAATGATATTTTGTTTGGTTAGACTCTTTAGGCCATCAATGAGGTAATATATTTTATAATGGAGGAACCTATGGGGTAGATGATTTGTTGTTATAATAAACCATAAATGGTATTGATTAGGTGGTATGTGATGTACGAAATGAACATATGATGTAGATAAATGATTTCTCATGTAGTCAATCTGGGTTATTAGTGGGATGGTTCTTGATATAATATCATACATAGTAAGGTATTAGATGATATTATATTCTTTTAAGGGAATATAAATATTTCTGTATTATATAACTGGCACACTAGGAGGCACTATATCAGTTACTGTAGTTGTTACTTTTACATACTGTATCATGTACTCTAGAAGACAGAACTATTCATATGTTTAGGCTTTCAGGTCACTAGTTTGGTCATCGGGTCAATCAAAGCATTCTGGCACATCATGGCCTTTTTACCACCTCAAGGAATTTGGGGCACATGAGATGATGATTAAATTTCACCAAGAATACTCTATGAGGAGGAATCTATAGATGAGGATTCACAGAATGTGTATTCACCAGAGGAAACCTAATGGATTTGGAAGAATGATAGGGTATAGATAATGACGTCGGGACCAACATGTTCTTTCATGAGAAGTCTAACTCAATAGTCTTGTGAAGGTGGATATTTATTCATAATGTAGGTTCTTGGGAGGGTAAATTACATATAGTAATTTTATGTGTGAATTCCTTATGTATTTCTGTTCTTGTAATGTCATGAAACTTACACGCCATGTAAGGGTTCCTCATCCACATTTATAATGGATTCTATTTGAAATTAATAAAAACAGAAAACCTTCAGTTTATTCAGTCATAGTAGAAGGTCAGAATTTGTTAATTTAATTTAATGATCAATTTACTATACTATGCTATATATTACATGTCAAAAATATATATATTCTGTTTTAACATGACTGAAGAAGGTTTCTGTATAACAAGATGCTTTATGTTGGGTTATGTGAGTGGAAAACTAGATGTTAAGTGGTTATGTGGTACCCTATTGTTATATAATATAAAACGACATTATTATACTTGTATGTGATATTTTTTGAGTGATATTTTATGAGGCTATTTGTTAGTTGGCTAGAAAAGAGCATTATGGTTCAATTTTTTTTCCAATACATTAGTATAATCTTTATTTTTTTATAATAGTTAACGGGTATGATTACATAATGTTTTTATATTAGGATCACCCATATATATATATATAATTTTTTTTAGGTTTTCATTGAAATATAGATGACCAAGATAGAAAAAACTAGATTGGTTGTTGGGGTTTTCTACAGAGTCACATACTATTATTTTTATTGGTATTTTATTTGGGTTTTGTACTCATCTAAAAATACTCATGACATTTGGTATTGGTTTGGATATTGAATTATTATTATTATTTCATATATCATTGGATTTGTTCAATATTCTAGGGTTTTATGTGGGTATTACCTCTAATTGTTTTGTTTTATACCATCGCTAATAGTAACCAACCTTTGGAGCATTAGTGAATGATATCTCAGGTGTCAATCCCATATTCATTGTTTGATCATAAGGTTTTCTACATGGGAGAGATTCATGATTAATTAACATAAAATATTTTTTCAGAGATATGATGATTATTAGTGATTAGAACTGGTGGTGAATTCATCTAATGGTAGGTAAATAGTAATATTTGTTCTTGGTGTGTGGAACAAGAACAAGATACTATTTAAGTAATCGGAATATAGGGCCAATTTGAAATGATGAAAAGAATATATGATTACCAAATGACAGAGTGAAGTGGTACTACATTAATGGTGGTGACCAAGGGGAAGTACATACAACATAATCGGTTGTTCTTCTATTTGAAATTGTGTAATTATGTAGAAAATAAATATTATGGTTGATCAAAATTTATTAAATACATTTTATTCTTCTTGGATTATGGATTTGTATCATTATTTGTTAAGAGTTCAATATTTCATCACATTTTCATGGTTCATGATACTGAGTAATATGATGGCTTGGTTGAATATACGAGTGTTTAGTTGGGTGAGGATAATTTTTTTGGAGGAAAACATTGATATAGTTATAGTTTTAGGGTAGAGAAAGGAGTTAAGGGAGTGTCTTTGATATAAAGTTATATATTTGGTTACATGATGTATATAAGTATTTTTTTTCAATATAAGTCAGCATTGTATTTTGGGATCTATTAGATACCATTAATATTCATGGACTACAATGATAGTAGTGGGTCATATATTTTAGGGATTTAATGGAGGAAGATATTTCATTGGACGAGTTTTAGTGATAATTTAATTCTTAGTTTCGATCATTGATATTGAAGGAAATGGACATGTATGAGATTCTCCCTATTTATTAGGGGACATTGAGTCATTGGGAGATTGGGAAAAAAATTATGACTACCTTCTATTTTCCCCAGATATGTTCTTTAATTACGATTCAAATGACAGATGCCTAGAGGAGGTGGTACACTTAGTATTTTAATATTTAAACCTATCATTCTTGTTTCCATTAATTTGGATGTGATGAATAAGAATAACGTGATTGAGATGATTCAAGATCCACATGCACCATATTGAGAGGGGATCTATCATGTTTTCTTGAGGACTAGATATTTCAGTGGATGAATTGAAGTACCAACACCATCAATTTGTATTTAATAAATGAAAATACATTAGAAATTTTCCACACATTTATCAAGTAAATTAGTTATAATATTCCTATTAAAGGAATTATTATAATAAACTATTATTATTATTAGTATGGTAAATGATAATTTCCGTTCTTGACCCACTTTTGGGTATTATCATATTATGGGATTTCATGTTCCTTATCATCTCTAGTGATATTATTTTTATCTGACACATTATGGGTATCATGTATAGTTGGATTATATTCCATTGAGAGGTGGAGTTGCTGGTAGAGTACACCCCCATTATTTTCCACTCCCTTAGCGAAAAATGGATAATAATTGTTGTGGAGGTGATTGTTAGTATTGAGGTATAGGGGTTAGACACAGATAGATTCATGTCATGGTTTTTTTATGGCGGAGTGTGTAATAATAATCTGATACACTATATTCTTCTCTTATGCCATGGATTATGAAATATTTTATTCATGAGAACCATAATCCCTTTTTCACACCACATGATATTTTTCAAGAGACATTATGTAGATAGACATATAGTGACAAATTTTGTTATCACACTAGTTGGTGCCCACGAGTTTCTTATTGGTGTATACAAGGTTAATGAAACGATGGTGGGAAAATATTAGTCATTTATTGATCTCTTTCTACATCATATACAACCATATGATTTCATCCCTAATATAAACTAATTTTATTTTTTGAATATGGTTGTCAATAAATAATGTAGATGAGTTGTGTTCTTTGGTGAGGTGGACAAGTGTGTGGTGTTTGTTAGTGACTGAGAGAATTAGGTGTCCAGTTTCATTATTATTCGATTGAGTATAATTTTATTTAGTTCTAGTAGATGAATATGAAATAGAGTTCCCAAGGGTCTTAGTGTATTTTATTTATGGTTTTCAAGAGGTTGTTTTGGTTTTACCCCCTAAGAGTGATCAAATTTGGTTTTCAGTTATATCCTATTAGAACTATAATTTCAGTGGATCATTTTCATATGTAACCCTCCAAGCTTCAAGATATGAGGATTCAAATTGATTATTTTATACTGAAGGGATTCATCTGACCTATAGTGTCAAAATTGGGTTCTCTAGTGTAAATCTCCCAAAAGAATAAAAATGTTATATAACTAAATTATATTAAAAAATAAAGACTATTAAAATCCTTTAGAGAATAATGAACTATTAATATTACTGAACAAATCATAGTAATATTTAATTATTTATATTAAACATTGATATTGCCTATTTATATTCAAGGGGAAATACATCTGGATTATTTCATTTAGGTATTGGTAAAAGAACATTGAATTCATGGTCAGTTTTTTCAATTTCATTTACAGAACAGCAATTCATGGAACTCATGAAGTCCATATTTTGTTATTTCTGAGACCAATTTTTTATCATCATCATCCTTAAAATCCCAACATACATTATTTCAATGTATAACGATGTAGATAAACTCAAGGAAATTATATATATCACTTAACATCATCATATTTATAGTAATATTCTCATGTCATGGTTCTATATATGGGTGTTTCTATTCCTTAGAGATGTAGTTTCCCATTAAAGAGTTGTAGTGGATTATTGAAAATTATGAACACAAATTCTTTTGAATCGCAAAATAATTTATCAGTTCTGTGGTCTTATAGGATATTATTGGAGACGTGTATATGAATTAACGTAGTTTACATCCCCATTTATATCCATGACTACAAAGGAATGAAAAATATTATATACTAATTCATGTCAAAAATATTTTGAGTAACTAAAGAATATGATTATTATCACTCTCAATATAATTTTTCTATATGTGTGAATCTTGTTTTAGGCTTCCAATGACGTGCCCCATCCTATTTTGAGTTTCATATTGACCTAATAGAGAGAATATATATCTTATTTTCATATGAAGTGATATACCCATGAGTGTAACATTATAATATTTAATATTATCTTGTTGGTGGTATCTTTTTCTCTAATATTGTGGTGAAATTATCTCATCGGTGAGGACTTTTTAGTCATTACATACCACAACATCCTATCATATCTTTTTTACCAGGGACACCTAAATTTTAAATAATGTAGGTGGATAGTGTTTTTCCCGAATTATGATTTTGATATATCCTATACCCTAGGGAAAAATAATGCAGTTTTAAATTTTCTAAGAAGAATAAAACATGGGTGATGTAGCTCAACAATTTGGTGAGGTTTATTGCTAGATAGAGGAGCTTATACTGATGCATCGTAATGAAAAAAAGGACAGTGGTAGGGGAAAACTACGTCAGAATATATTGAGACATTCCATGATTTAGTTGTTGGAGGACTGTTATTGGGGACACTCAAAGCTAATGTTAATTCAAGATCATGTTATCATGGGTGATTCTAGTGATGGATGGTTAGAGGATTACCAATATCAGAGGTTATTCAGATGGAATTTGATAGCTTCTTCAATAGTGTTTTTGGAGGATATTCATTTTTTCATATCATATTAACAAAAATAAAACATAGCATGGAAAATAAGAATCATTCCATGATATTTTATCTTGTGTATCAACTGATGAAGAGGTTAGAGGAAGAATTCATTTCATAATTCATGCTCTACCAGCTTGTAAAGGCAAACCACTGTGTTCGTGGAATGACGTTACCCATTATATGTTTCTTTATGGATGGTGTAACTTTATGGATTTATTCAAAAAATTAATATGACTATAGGGAGTAATTTATTCTATTTGGGTGATTGTGGATTATTTTATGAAGTATTCCACCATTGGATAGATTATGGACTCAAGTGTTGTGGATATTTCTAGAGGCACAATATAGATTTGGTTTAATGGATTAATAGGGTAGAAACCAATATGATCTATGATAGGGTTACTCATTTAACCAATTGTGGTTGATGAGTAAAAAATTATAATTGGTGATTATATTTGGTACTCAACACTATATTGTAACCCCATATGGATGGGTTTAAGAATCATATCATCCAGATCCTAGAGGAAATGTTGTAGGCTTGCATCATAGACATTGATGGATCATGGATGATGACTTTTAAATTTTTTTAAATTTATTATAATAATAGATTTCAATAATCAATTATCATAGATATAATTTATTTTTTATGGTTTTCATTGTCATTCACTCTTGTGTTGGATCGGGGATGCTAAGTGAGTTGTCCTTAGATCAGTAGGGGTATATAGAATGATAGAAAAGATTACGATGAATTGATATAGGATAATGGTGGTATAAGACTATTAAATGAATTTCTTTTATTAAAGTAATAATTGGTTATATATATAGGATTTGGATTATGTTTTTTTATGTTTTATCCCCCATTATAGTCTTTGGAGGTTTTTCTAGTAGAGTACTATTTTACACTAGGTCCTCATCCCAATAGTGGTGTTACAATGTAACGAAATGTTGGGATATCATTTATTGATTCTTCCATATATTAATTAGGTACATGATTTTTTTAGCTATTATAGATATGAAAATTTCATAGAAATGATTCTCTTGTAATCAATTTGGTAGATATATATATACAATATGATACATGGAATTTTGGATGACCAGTTGGGATCATGGATTTTCTGGAGAAGATACATTTTCCATCCATTACATTTGAATGGTTTCTATAGATTCATGGTGGTATGGAGGATATCATTTATGTACATGATATGAAGATGTAAACATAGTATCCATCAATATTTTATCGTTTAATATTATAGATTGACTAATTGTTGAGGGTTTCTTCTTGGGTTTGTGTTCATTTGTATAGGTGTCTCACCATTTGATGGATATATCGTAGGGTAGAGTATTTGGACATGATTGTGTGTTTCACTTTCCTTATATGTTTGGGTATTATTTTCATGGATCTGAATCATTTAAGAGGTATCTAAGTTAATGTTATAGACTTTCCTGGAATGTTTCATAATGTTTTTTGGGAGCTAAATTATTTCAAATGATATTAATGGAAAATTTGTGTAATTGAGCCAAAATTATTGTAGGAAGGGTGGATTGATCCATATATGTTTATTTGTTATTTTATGGGTTAATTTAAATGATATTTTGGAGTATCATAGTTACATAAATTATGGGGACCCATGTGGTCGAAAATTATTCCCCTATTATTTTCACAGTTGGTATAGAATAGCCAAAAATTATGCGATAGAGGTTTTAGAATTGGAAACATTATAGTATGACTGAGGCCCTTTAAACCACAAGGATTTTGGTGTCATGTTTTTATGTGACTATTAATTAAAGGATATATGCGGTGTGGTTTTTATATTGATCCATAGCCGTACCCTAGGTATATAAGATATGCGAGGGATATTTGGTATGATATTCAGAATCTAGTTTACCAAATACCATTACTGTATATCCTCAAACATTCATTCATTGTTTATAGGGGAAACCCTATTTTTTATGGTATATCCAATAGTTTTAAACTGTTATTCTATAAATTTATACTGGATATAAATTTTAAAAATACATAAAAGCTCACTATATTCCAATAGATCAATAAAATAATGGGGAACATAATCCAAAATTTACGACGTATTTATTCCACTATTAATTTAATTGGATTCATGTCATAAATATATTTATCATTTTTTATGTTAGGAAATTCAATACAAATTTATCCTTAGTTTCCTTTATGTTCATCATCTACATAATATTATAGATTTGATATGTAGTTCGATAGTGGGAGTTGGATAAGAGGATGATAATGGGTTTTTTATTTTATTTTTTTAATATTTCCTTAGTGTGATCTCGATATTGAATATTTTATTCAATTATTTCACATTCTCATTTGATGTTGATCCACTGGATTATATAATATAATTCAATAACACTTATTTTTTATATAAAAATTATAGTGTTAGTATAAATTGTTTCCATTCAGTAATAATTATAGATTTTTGTAATAAATATAATGATAATTGACAAATAAATTAATGGTAGTGACTTTTTTCATATGTGGTTGTCTTCCTTTTAAATATTTCTGTTCAATTTTTTTTGTTGTTAACGAGAAATAATGAAATTATTGATTTTTTTAGACTTTTTATCTAGTTTTTCATTTTATGTGGAATAACAATTCATAAAATTTTAATTGCTTTGATAAATTAGTAAAATAATTTTATAGAAATATGAATTGCCTTTAAAACATGATATCATTATAAATGAATGTGGTGCTTCTTAATGCACGATTTGATGTTATGTGTTGTGATAAAAGTTTCAATCTTGGATATTTTTTATTTTTTTGGGTTTGATCATGAGGTTTTGGATTAGGTATTAATGATGATGTTATAGTTTGTATAGATGTGACGACATTAAGATTGTGGTCTTTTAGTGGTTTTGTGGATGATGACATGGGTGGTGTACCAGGAACCATGTAAGGAAATTGTTTGGAATTTGAGGCTTTCATAACCATGATATTATTTGGAAGAAAAATGGAATTTTTTTGTGGTGGCATGGTTTTTTGTTGTGGTATCATTTTTAGTTTCCTGGTGGTAAATATTATAATTGGTAATATTGAATATGAATTTTGGTTTTCTAAAATTCAATAACATTATAGATAAAAAAACAACTGCTGATTAAAATGAATAATCAATTTATAGGGTTAATAAGTGTTATATATTGGGTTACGTTATTTTAAATATTGAATTTATTTGTTAAAATAAATAAACATTGATTGAATATGGTGATTTTGGAAATGTAAAAATTTTGTGAAATGGTGGTATTATGGGTAAATTAATAAGAAATTACTCATGTTTCATTAGGATATTTTCATAGAGTGTGTGTAGTTATTGGTGTTGTAGTTGGTAGTAATGGTAGTGTGAGGTGGTATTATGATTTTTTTGTTGGATGTGGTAGTACTAGCGTGTGAGCTCCATCGGGATAGGGTTCAATACCTTATATAATATTTATATTATTTTTGAATTCTATGAACACACCACTTGATTTAGGTAACATTAACAATTCCCAAAATTCATTGTCTTCCAAGAATTTTCCCTTCACATTCATGTTGGTGAGGAAACAATTGACTCGCTACTCCATCTTCATCATCATCCCTTCTTAGTGTGTCACAATATGTGATGGATCAAAGTATTTGTGATCATATAGTCAAACTATGATATGTAATGGCATACCCTATATGGTAAATGAGATGTTTTTCTAAAATACCCTGTGAGGTATGGAAGATGTGGAACATCACATGTTGGTAGACTCTATGTGTACATGAGGTGTTGTTATTGTAGAACCAATAGGGTATAAATGAGATAGTTCATGACTTACAAGAATAATTTATATGGTATTGGATGTGATGATGTTATATTATGTGGTCCATGCATGGTAGGGGTTTGTAGGTGGATTATGTCCTCATGTTCATTAATCCCAAAAATACTATATATGACATGTGTGAAAACGAATGGTATGTTGAGAAATAGTTTTTTAAGGCATTGGGATCATAAGGAATCTAATGTTGGGGAATGAATGTGACAATCAAATGGGTTAATTGATTTATGCTACCCAATTAGTTTATCCCTTGATACTATTTAACAATGCTTGGATGTGATATTTGGTGAGTAAGCCTTAGTGAGACTCAGACGTTGTTGATAGAGTATGTTTTTTATGGTTCTATAGTTTTCTAACTGATGAATTATTATGATCCTTGCACATTTTCATGATAGGACTTGGGTATTATCCTTTTGTGTATACCTATTATTCACACCCATCTATATATAAACAATTTTTTATGTTTATAATGCGATGTTGGTAACTATTCTTTCAAAGAGTAAGTTAGATCATAATTTTTTATGCAGAGTCACAACATAACAGTTTTATTATTATTTTATTTATTTGTTTTTTCCTTTTTTACATTATTCTTGAATTTTGAGATTATTGTAGACCCCTTTTAATTATATTATGGATTTTACCATTTTTTTATTCCATATTCCTAAATTTTAAGAGGTTAGTGCCTCCCATTTTTTTGTTTAATTACCTTGATGGAAGTCTCGAACCTGGAGACTATTAGAGGAAGTCCATGGGGATCACATTTTTTTATTGAAGGACCATGATGGGTTCTTAGTGGGGGTAGGTCATGATAGTGTCTATCAATTATTAGAACCACTCTAAATATAAGTATTATATATATAAACCCAAAAATAAAAACAATTTATAATTTTTTAACTATATGAAATTATGCTTTATAAAATTAATTAACTAAAATTAATCAATATTCCTTCATTTAGAAGGTTTATATATGCTTTTTATGATGGAATATTGTATTATTATGAGAATTTATGGAAACAATTGTCCCGACCCATCGCCGGGGCCCGTGCCGTGACTACCCCAAGCCCATATTCCATAGGCCAGGGGCTGGCGACTAGCACCAAAGGCGTAAATCCCAATAACTGGGAAGGAATTGCCTTTATAAAAGTAACAAAACACCACAGAGTATAAGCAGAAGTAAAATACTAAGTACAAATAAAGTGCTAAAAAGTAAATGGTCCAGAATACAAATCCAACTAGAAATATAGCTACAACTGAACAAAGACAACAACTGGAAGAAAGGAAGCAGCTCTTGGGTCATCCTCCTCAGATCCTACCTGAAGGGTAGGTACAGATAGCACAACTCCTCAATGCTCTCACTCGTCAACCTCCTCCGTGTGTCGTCTCATCGTGAAGTCCACATCCGGATACTAACTCGTTATGTGGTCCACCTCCCGGTACTGACTCGTCGTGTGGTCCACCTCCGGGTACTGACTCATCATGTGCTCCACCTCCGGGTTCTGTCTCTTCATGTGGTCCACCTCCGAGTACCGTCCAGTCCCCGAACACTCAGCCTCCGTCAGCATTGCCCGTCGTCTACAACGAACACAACGAGGTGCGGGCATAGCCCATGCAGGGGTGAGTATTAGGATACTCAGTGGGGACCCCGAGACCCTCAAGGTCTCACTAAAACCAACAAGTATAGCAACAAAGAAGATCTCAACAGATAACCTCTACTTAGGTATATGCCCATACATATACCCAAGTTATCAAGTAACCCATCTCAATCTTGAGATAAAGACAAAGGTCATAGACTCAGCTCAAACCAGGATTTTCATTATCAAAACTGTAACTGTTGAAGAGTCTCGTCTCTAAAGTGTACAGTGGTCCTGTCATGACTTTGAGGTACTTCTCACTACCCTAATACTGCTGAGGTACTCCTCCTGTCGAGTACTACGGGTCCGCCACCTCACACAGTAGTGCTTCTCCGCCATGGGTCTGCCACCTCACACAGTAGTGCTCCCCCTCATAGCCTACAGAGGTACTCCTCCTGTAGAGTACCGTGGGTCTTCCACCTTACACAGTAGTGCTCCTCCGTTATGGGTCTGCCACCTCACAAAGTAGTGCTCCCCACTGGGCTATGCTAGTCACTCCGAATCGAATCGGACAAGCACTCATAGGTCACAGCCGGCTACACGGTCTCCATACTCTGTATGCTTGTCTACAGGAGGGTCCCCACCACGAGCTACAGGTCGATACTCCAAGTTTCTCAAAGTCCCACGAAGAAGTATCTCAAAGAACCGCCTCATCATAGGGGTCTCAACGCGACAGATGGCGTGTCAATCGGACACCCGATCTATGTGTTACTAGCCTTTTTGTCCCCAGGGCCCGGTTGGTTTCATGTGCGAACCAACACAGCCGTATCTCAACTGTACCCCGAACTCTCATAGGGTATACTCATAGGGACCGTTTCTCCACGTGATCACCAATGCCGCTGACAGTTCGTCAAACGGACGTCCGGTCTGAAAGATATCAGCTTTTCCGTTCCAGGGGCCCGGTTGGATTTTGGGTTCAATCCAACCCGGCCACTATCCAACTGCATCCAAAACTCAAGTGAACTGTGACAAAAGTTTCGTCTCATCAAGAGGAGATCAACGAGACAGACAACGCATCAATCGGACGCCCGGTCTGTGAGTTATTGTCTTTTTTCGTTCCAGGGTCCCGGTTGGTTTCATGAGCGAACCAACCCGACCGCACTCCGATGACATCCAAAACTTGTACGGAGTAAGCCAAATGTTTTTTCTCATCAAGAGGAATCCAACAATGTCGACGACACGTCAATCGGACGTCCGGAGCTCATGTTATGAGCGTTTCCGCTCCGAGGGCCCAGTTGGTTTTGTGTACGAACCAACCCAGCTGAAACCAAAGTATTACAAAACCTTGAGTGCAATATGTCAAAAAGACAGTCTCGGTCCAAGGATCGCATCGCCGCTGATGGTGCGTCGATTGGAGGTCTGTAGCCTAGGATATGGGCCAAAGACCGAAAAGGTCTGAAATGGGGGGTCTGGGCCCGTACCGACCCAGCCCAACCCCCCCTGGGTCGGCCCGACCCGGGGAGACCCGACTAGGAGTGACCCGGCCCGGCCAGAGCGGCCCGACCCGGTCTGGGCGCGACCTGGCCCGGTCCGCCCAAGCCAGCTCGGCTCGGTCGGGTGGCTCACCCGCTCGGCCAGCGGGCCAGTGCTCTGCTGACGCGGCGCGTGCCGCGTCCCCCCTGGATCCCGTGCGGCCTCGGGATCCGCCAACTCACCATTGCGGCATCGGCCGCGGCGGTTTCTCCAGGCAGCGCGCCGAGGCGCTGCCACCTCCGACCGCCGGCGCAGCCGTGCCGGTGACCCGCGTCGCCGGTGGTGTCCGCGGGCCACCAGAGTTCTTCTGGTGGTCCTTTTTCAATTCCTCCTATGTCGATGCTCATCCCGGGTCCCGTTCTTTACTGTGGAAACATCAAATCATCTCTGCGGCCCGTATAGTCAATGGACGACAATCCGCACGTGAAAAGAAACAACTGCGGAGTCTTCCGTTCGCCTTCGCGGCCCCGACTACGACCACACTTTAGTTCGGCCTTGACGGCGCGGCGCGACGACGCCGCACATCCTTGCCGCATCACTCCGGTTCCCGCATGGTGCCGTCACACCATGACACCATCTTCTGAACTACAACATAATCAAAAACAAGGGGGAGGAGGGTCGACCGTGTTTGTGCGGTCCGACCTCCTCCCATTATAATGATAGCAAGCAGCCACCAAATAGAAGTCGGTGTACAACAAAGAAATATTTCACGGAAAAATCAATAAACCTCAACATCAACCTGCATGAACGAACGATCCGCATATCAACCTAGAAATGGATGTTCCACGCTCTTCATTATTTTCTCAAAAGATAAGAGAACACCAAATAAATTTCCCTACCTCGAAATTGACATTTCACATCGTCGAGTCATGGAAGTCGAATGTCAGGGTAGTCGGGTGTCACGGAAGAAAGGTATTGCTTCCATCAACGTCATAAGAAGAAGTATAATGTTGTGGTTGGCATCGGTCTCCACAGTCGGTGTCTCCTTCCTTGTCGCGGAAGAGGAAGAAAAAGGATTAGAGAAAACTTAGAGCGTTCATCGCCGAGTTGGAAGGTCGTTCTTCGTTTGGAGATAATGTTCTTCAAAAGGGGAAAGAGCTCTCTCCCAAATTCTCTCACACAACAAAACTCACAAAAATAAAATAATGGCTCACCTTATTTTATTATTTTTTCATGCATTATAACTTTTTTAAAAAATAAAATACTTAGTTAAATTAATTTAAGAGGTTTAATAAATTAATTTAAGATGTGTTTTGGCAAAATTAAAGAGGGGAGAGTTACATAAGTTAAAGTGGAGTTACAAAATTTAAGAGGGAAGTGATTTATGGGAGGTCAAGGGGGTTATGGGAAGATCTAGGGGGTTAGGGTATCGTGTGGGCCCTACCACCCACATATCAACACATGTGGAGTTGGGTGGTTTTGGGTCCCACCAACAACTTCCCATGGTTAAATTTAACTCCATTGGTTAAAAAAAATAAAATAGTTCACAATTTTATTTATTTCCTCCTTAAACCCCAAAATTTAACTTCTCCTCCCATGAAAACGCACCTATGGTAAAAGATCTCTTAAGAAAATACCGGCGCTGCGAGTTCATCGGTGTCCTCAGATTTCAATTCCGAGTACTGGTTCAAATGATAGAAAAACCCACTCGTTCGTTCACTGAACGTACCCGAGATAAACTTCCAAAATTGATTCCAGGCACACTGGGACTCGGAATTAGGCGATGTCAGAAACTGCGTTCTTGTAAAATTACAATGAAAATTAAGAAAAAATTTCCCTTGATTTTTACGGGTCTTTACATTACTCCCATCGGGGCTTTACGTCATCGTAAATCGTTAACATAAACTAGGGATACAAAAGCGGTACTAAGCACATATCTAAGCCTCCGGCTCTCATGTGCTCAGCTGGAGGTTCCCGTACTTCCAGAGAAAGCACACCTGATAATTCGTCCGTCCTCGTAGGATCCGCTCCTATCGATTCTCGATCCCCACTAGAGCCTCTGCGTATGTCTCCCTGTCATCAACATCCAACTCCCTGAGGTCGATGATATGTGAAGGATCACGCATGTATCTCCTCAGTTGAGATACGTGGAAGTCTTCGTGCACCAGGTGAAACTGAGGTGGATGCGTCAACTGGTAAACCACTTCTCCTACCAAGCTGAGGATCTAAGAAGGTCCACTGAACCTCGAAGATAACTTTCGGCCTTGGGCACATATCCGTAAACCTCGTCGAGGTGAAACTCGTATAAGGACGTGATCTTCATCCTCGAACTCTAGAGGTCTCGAATTCCTATCAGCATAAGGCTTCTGTCGGCCCTGTGCTGTCCTAATCTGCTCATGGATGACCTGGACCTTCTCTAGTCTCACAATAGCTGCTATGATTTCTTCATTGCTGATAAGAGAAATCCGGTCTCATCCCCTGGATGAACCACATTTTTTTTCCTAATATAGTCAATCTGGACATGAATTATGTATTCATGACATGAACGACTTCGTAAGGCCTCGACGTTACTACCAAGATATCCAACTGTCACTCTCGCCTCCAAGGGTCGAGTCACACTGTCAGCATCAGTGTGAGGTCACTGGGTATCCTCCAGTAGAAATCTCGAAAGTGAGGGTCAAGTCAATAGTCTTAATCGGGACCACTCAGTATCAACCAAACCAGAAATACATGAAAGAAAACGTCACAAAGGTAAGTATCTTTATATTATTGCAGCTCATGGTACAAAGACACAAATGTAACAACAACAACATGGAACTATATTTACACCCCATGTTCCGCTCCTGTCCACTCGCTTCCGGAGCTCCGTAGTCGTAAGCTTCTACTGCCTAAAGCTGAGCTCTCCCATGTCTACATGTTCCCTGCGGTCGGGGTGGACCTCCTGGTGGTGGTGGTGGAAACACCTCGAAGCATCGTCCACCTCCAGCTGCACGACCAGCTCCCCTCCCTCAGCCTTCAGCTCCTAGCAGTCTGCCTTGATCGAACCTCTACCTCTGCCTGGGAGGATCTTCATTTAACTGCTGGTCATCTGCATGTCGGGTCGGACAGTCACGTGCCATGTGACCAATCCCGCCGCTGGAGTAACACTGCATGGTAGGTCTAGCTCTATCATTCCCCTTGGTTCCTTGTACTACTAACCCTAAGTCACACGGTCGACCACCTGTAGGTCCGGTCCTCTTTGACCTCTGCGTCATCTATCTATTGCCTGCTACCGAAGACTCTGCCGCATGCCGACTTGTGGTGGTTCCTGCTGCTGGAGACTGCTCGGCATGGAAAATATCCACTATGAGGGCTCTCTCCAACACCCCTGTCTGCATCGGGATGCTGTGAGAAACAACAGAAGCTCTAATCTCTCACCTGAGCCCTTTCTCGAAGGTTCGGGCCCTGAAGAATGAGTCACGTATCATATCTGTGGAGTAGCGTGAGAGGTCTGTGAACCTCGCTGAATACTGTGCCACTATCATGTTGCCCAGCTGCAACTGAAGTAGCTCTTGTATACGCACCGCTCGAAGGGTGGATGGTACAAACTCTTCCCGGAACAGGATCTAGATGTCTACCCATAGTAGTGTCGCCTCGTTATACATCTGGAGCATCAGGCTCCACCATCTACCTGCTGCTTCCTGAAGAAGGATGGCAGCAAGGATCACCATGAAATCTGCTGGCGTCCCCACTAGCCTGAAGACTCTCACCACAGCCTATAGCCAATGCTTAGCCGCCTGCGGGTCTGTCTCTCCCATGAACTAGGGTGGCCTCTGGCGCTGGAACTCGTGCAATGCTCTCAAGAGACGTGAACCCTCTGCTGATGGGGCTGGTGGAAGCGGTGGCCCAACGGGTAGTAGTACCGATGGTGCCTCTGCTGGTTCCTCAACTGGGATAGGGCCCTGTACTAAGGCCACGTCGCCTAGAAGGCTGATAGTACGAACAACACTCGGGGCTCTAGCTGTTCATCTGTGGGGAGGCATCCGGAAAGAAACAAACATGACACGGTCAAACGATTTTACCTGGTGAGCTGACCTAGTTTGAGCTGACTTTTAAAAACTTCTATAAACACACACACACAATCAGTGTTTTTGTGCACAATATCGGAAATCAGTTGTCAGGGTCCTGGTGTATGGATACGTCGGTCGCCCGCACCAAAACTGGACTCCCTAAACAAAAAACCACACTCTGTACTCTTAACATGGTTTCTTCACAGAAATAAAATATCAGTGTATTAAGTTTGGCGGTAGAACCGACTCCTCTAATACCAATTGTCACGACCTGTCCTCGGGGACCGTGTCGTGACTACCCCAAGCCCGCCTTCCATAGGCCAGGGGCTAGAGACTAGCACCAAAGGCGTAAATTCCAATAACTGGGAATTCATTACCTTTATAAAAGTAACAAAACACCACAGAGTACAAGCGGAAGTAAAACACTAAGTACAATGAAAGTGTTGAAAAGTAAATGGGCTAGAATACAAACCCAATTGGAAATATAGCTACAAATGAACAATGAAAACAACTGGAAGAAAGGAAGAAGCTCTTGGGTCATCCTCCTCAGATCCTACCAGAAGGGTATGTACAGATAGCGCAACTCCTCAATGCTCTATCCCATCAACCTCCTCCGTGTATCGTCTTGTCGTGAAGTCCACCTCCGGATACTGACTCGTCATGTGGTCCACCTCCGGGTACTGCCTCGTCGTGTGGTCCACCTCCGGGTACTGACTCGTCATGTGGTCCACCTTCGGGTACTGTCTCGTCGTGTGGTCAACCTCCGGGTACCGTCCAGTCCTCGAACACTCGGCATCCGTCAGCACTGCCCGTCGTCTGCAACCAACACAACGAAGTGCGGGCATAGCCCGGGCAGGGGTGAGTATAAGGATACTCAATAGGGACCCCGAGACCCTAACGGTCTCACTAAAACCAACAAGGATAACCACAAAGAAGATGTCAATAGATAACCTCCACTTAGGTATGTGCTCATACATATACCCAAGTTATCAAGTAACCCATCTCAATCTTGATGTAAACACAAAGGTCATAGACTCATCTCCAACCAGGATTTTCATTATCGAAACCGTAACTGCTGAAGAGTCCCCTCTCTGGAGTGTAAAGTGGTCCTGTCATGACTCTGAGGTACTGCTAACTAACCTAAGACTGCTGATGTACTCCTCCTGTCGAGTACCGCGGGTCTTTCATCTCACACAGTAGTGCTCCTCCGCCATGGGTCTGCCACCTCACACAGTAGTACTCCCCCTCATAACCAACAGAGGTACTCCTCCTGTCGAGTACCGCTGGTCTGCCACCTCACACAGTAGTGCTCCTCCTCCATGGGTTTTCCACATTACAAATTAGTGCTCCCCAATGGGCTATGCTAGTCACTCCAAATCGAATCGGACAAGCACTCATCAGTCACAACTAGCTACATGGTCTCCACCCTCTGTATTCTCATCTCCGGGAGGGTCTGCTCCTCAGGCTATAGGTTGATACTCCAAGTATCTCAAAGTCCCACTAAGAAGTAACTCAAAGAACCACCTCGTCATAAGGGTCTCAACGCGACAGACGGTGTGTCAATCGGAAACCCAGTCTGTGAGTTACTAGCCTTTTCGTCCCCGGGGCCCAGTTGGATTCGTGTGTGAACCAACACGGCCGTATCTCAACTCTACCCCGAACACTCATAGGGTATACTCATAAGGACTATTTCTCCATGTGATCACCAATGCCACTGACGGTTCGTCAAACAGACGTCCGGTCTGAAAGATATCAGGTTTTCCGTTCTAGGGGCCCGGTTGGATTTCGATTGCAATCCAACCCGGCCACTATCCAACTGCATCCAAAACTCAAGAGAAGTATTCCAAAAGTTCCATCCCATCATGTGGAGATCAACGAGACAGACGGTACATCAATCAGATGCCTGGTCTGTGAGTTATTGGCTTTTTTCGTTCCAGGGGCCCGGTTGGTTTCGTGAGCGAACCAACCCAACCACACTCTGATGGCATCGAAACCTCGTGCGGAGTAAGCCAAAAGTTTCTTGTCATCAAGAGGAATACAACAAAGTTGACGGCACGTCAATCAGACGTTCGGTGCTAAGGTTATGAGCGTTTCCGCTCCGAGGGCCCGGTTGGTTTCGTGTACGAACCAAACCGGCAAAACACAAACTATTTTGAAACCTTGAGTGCGATATGTCAAAACGACCGTCTCGGTTCAAGGATTACATCGCCGCAGAAGGTGTGTCGATCGGAGGCCCGTAGCCCAGGATATGGGAAAAAGACCGAAAAGGCCCGAACTTGGTCGACCCGACTGGGCACGACCCTGCATGGCCTGCGCGGCCCGGCCCAGTCTGGGCGCGACCTGGCCCGGTCAGCCGAAGCCGGGCCGGCTCGGCTGGGTGGCTCACTGGCTCGGCCAGCAAGCCGGTGATCCGCTGACACGGCGCGCACTGCGTCCGCCCCCCTGGATCTCGCGTGGCCGCAGGATCCGCCAGCTCGTCATCGCGGCTTCATCCGTGGCGATTTCTCTAGGCGGTGTGCTAGGGTGATGCCGCCTCCGGCCGCTGGCGCCACCGGTGGTGTCCGCCGGCCACCAGAGTTGCTCCAGTGGTCCGTTTTCAATTCTGTCTGCGCCGATGCTCATCCTGGGTCCTGTTCTTCACTGCGGAAACATCAAATCGTCTATGAGGCCCATTTCGTCAATGCCCGATGATTCGCACGTCAAAAGAAACAAATGTGGAGTCTTTCGTTCGCCTTCGCGGCCCCGAGTAAGACCACACTTTTGTTCAGCCTTGAAGGCGCGGTGCGACAACACCGCACATTCTTGCCGCATCCCTATGGTTCTCACATGGTGACGTCACACCATGCCGCCATATTCCCAACCGCAACATAATCAACAACAAGGGAGAGGAGGGTCGGCCGTTATTGTGTGGTCCGACCTTCTCCCATTATAATGATAGAAATCAGCCATCAAATAGAAGTCGGCGTATGACAAAGAAATATTTCACAGCAAAATCAATAAACCTCAACATCAACCTACATGAACGAAAGATCCGTGGATCAACCTGGAAATGGTTGGTCCACGCTCGTCGTACTTTTCTCAAAAGATAAGATAACACCAAATAAATTTCCCTACCTTGAAATTGATGTCGCACGTCGTCGAGTCGCAGAAGTCGAACATCGCGGTAGTCGAACATCGGGGTAGTCGGGTGTCGCGGAAGAAAGGTATCGCTTCCGTCAACGTCGGAAGAAGAAGGAGAACGTTGTTGTTGGCATCAGTCTCTATGGTCGGAGTCTCCTTCCTTGTCACAGAAGATGAAGAAAACGGATTAGAGAAAACGTAGCGCGTTCTTCGCAGAGTCCGAAGGTTGTTCTTCGTTTGGAGATGATGTTCTTCAAAAGAGGGAAGATCTCTCTCCCAAATTCTCTCACACAACAAAACTCACAAAAATAAAATAAGGCCTCTCCATATTTTATTATTTTTCCATGCATTCAATCATTTTTAAAAATTCAAACACTTAGTTATATTCATTGAAGAGGTTTAATCAACTAATTTAAGATTTGTTTTGGAAAAATTAAAGGGGAGTGAGGGGAGAGTTACACAAGTTAAAGTGGAGTTACAAAATTTAAGAGGGAAGTGAGTTATGGGAGGTCAAGGGGGTTATGGGAAGATCAAGGGGGTTAGGGTCTCATGTGGTCCCCACCTCCCACATACCCACACATGGGAAGTTGGTTGGTTGTGGGTCCCAACAACAACTTCCCATCATAGAATTTAACTCCCTTGGTTAACAAAAATAAAATTGTTCACAATTTTATTTATTTCTTCCTTAAACCCCAAAATTTAACTTCTCCTCCCAAGAAAACACACCTACGGTAAAAGTCCACTTAAGAAAATATTGGCACTGCGAGTTCATCGGTGTCCTTGGATTTCAATTCCGAGTACCAGTTCAAATGATAAAAAACTCGCTCGTTCGTTCACTAAACGTACCCGAGCTAAACTTCGGAAATTTATTCCGGGCACCCCGGGCCTCGGAATCAGGCGCCGTCAGAAACTGTGTTCTTGTAAAATTACAATTAAAATTAAGATAAAATTTCCCTTAAATTTTATGGGTATTTACAAATATTAAATTAAATTTACAATTATATCAATAACTTTGGATATATATTTCCAATTAACATTAATTTTAATAGGGGAATAAGAAGTATAAGAATAAAATTCAATATTATAATTTTCCATTATTTTTATATATCATGGGTATAATATATTTTATCATCTAAAGGAATTATTGTGAGAGAATTTAGACACACCTGATTCATAAAAATATGTATCTCCACTTCAATTCAAGTCCTTAGAAATTTTAAACATGAAGGAAGGAACACTGGAAATTTCCAACAATTATCTCTTACTTTAGGATATTCGAAACCTTACTTATAACATGAGATACCCCTCAACCTCTTTTACATCATCATTTGTCATTTTTTACATCATTTTAATATTATAAGTAGTTTGATTCAATTTCAATTTTAAAAACAATTATCAATTTCTAATTTTATCATAACATTAATAATATTATATAGAACTATTGTTTCGTTACATTGGTGTATTATGTTCTATTTCAAACCATTCTCTCATTGAACATTCAATTCGATCACAAGTTTCTATTTTTTTCATTCAGTACGTGTAAGGGAGGTTGGCTACATTAAATATCTTTACCCCTTTCTTATTTCGTCTGATTTTTACTAATTTATCTATATGTCAAGCCACATTAAATTCTATTTAAATATACATGTAAAACTCCTTTTGGTTTATCCTTATATATGGTTGATGGATTGATCAAGGGAATCCATTATTCATGATTTTCAAAATCTAATTGTCTAACTTAATACAATGTGTCATGGACTATTGAAATGTTTTATAGATTTGGGGGATCCAAGGTTTATTTGATCTCTTGATTTATAAAAGTTCCTAAATTATTGAAAAACTAATTTGAAATATGTTACCATGGAGTACATTTTTATTTGATTCTTCTATTATATCATAAAACAAATAGAAATCTAATCCGTAAAATACATTCTTGTGAACCCCAATAGTATAGGACAATTATCAATTGTTGATATAATAAATCAATTAAACACATATCCTTATTTCTCACCCTGAATTATCATAATGATCTTAATTCAATGTAAATTGTGTAATTATATATAAAACTCTATAAATAAAACTACCTCTCATTTCACTAACAAAATCATTAATATATTCTAATTTAATATTACCATCACCATGGATTAGAACTAACTGTCACTATATAAATTATATAGAGAAAATAATATTTTTTTGTTGATAGGTAATGATTTACCAAGATTATTACATAAATTTTATGTGTGAGATAGTATAAATATTACTCTTATCATTCCACAAAAATGATATGTAAAAAATATAATATATTTCACTAAAACACAAGAAGAATATTTGATCAATTAATAGGAAAAACAAAATATACAGTAAAGGTTTGAATATAATATATAAAATGCATTTACATTCCTTATTTTCTCAACTCCATGGAGGATCATGACTCACAATAAGAATGGGAAGATCAATATATAAATTAAACCACAAAGTATGATGTTTATATCCTAGTTAATGGTTATAACTTTATGTAATCCCTGAATATATATGCTCCATGATTCACCACACTATCACTACACCACATAAATAACATCCCTGATTTCAAAAGATCTATGGTAGGGAATCAAGCCTTTCTAATGTATTCTCATCAATTTACAGAGTACCATACCCTAAAGGAAGGAGGATAGACAACGTAATTCATGGGAATATGACTAACTTCTATTGATGGAGGCTCCAAGACACACAATGTTTGGTGAAACAAACACTGACTAGACTGCGGGTTACCCATGTCTCATCAAGATCGAAATAGTAATCACTACATTCTAAGACTATTGATATTGATAACCCATAAATCATACATATGGGGAATAAATTAACATCCTTTTTTCATATAGTGTTCTATATGATTATTATGCTAGAGGAGAACTCGAACCCCATGGATTGAAAACTACACCTAGACACATGAGGGGTACATAAATTCCATTCATGGAATACCATCCCCTAATGGATGGGGGAGTACCTAATCTCCAGTCGACTATAAACATATCTCTTGAACTATTAATATAGAGGACCAACACAGAAACCTCATAAGTATGATTACAGGGGTGTAAATTGGATTAAATCATGGAAGATTATTCTTTGACACATTGAGGAGTAGTTACACTGAAATTTTTCTATAGAAACCACTCTTGAACATTGTCATTTTCTCTACAATGAAAATATATTTAAATATTAATAATGATTATTTTAGAAGGACTATGATTATAAATATTATCATAGAATAATGTTCTATGATTGTCATAATTCACTCTTTACAAGTCTGATTATGAATCATTTTCAAAAATTTATGAAAAACACCCAAAAAAATAATACGAATCTTGTAGTTTTATGGAAATGGTGTGGCAGTATTCTATGCATGTACTACAACTATCAATCCATGTGGGGTGAAATATTTTTATTTATATGAATTTATTAAAACATTATCATCAAATTAAAAGATCCTATAAACAATATTCAAAATATCAACCATGAATGAATCCAAAAACTATCAATAAAAAATAAATTGAGTTTTTTCCTTCCCAATGAGCCATAGAAACATCCGTCATCAAAGAGGTTTATTGTAGACATATTTGAGCTATTTGATATTCTCCCATTTTCATAGTGTATCATTGATTTGGAATGATCCACCCATTAATATTGAAAATTAATCCTTCTCTCCATGGTATTATAGTAACTATCATAGTAAGGGAGGAAAAGTGGAGGTAAATGGGTCTTGGAGAATCATTATGATCATGAGAATACATGAACACACTAATCAACTTTATATTGAATCCATTTTGAATGAGTTATACAATTCAAGGAAATTAATGAATGAATTATGAGGTTACAAAATGTATGAGTTAATTCTTTGAAAATTCATACATTTATAAAATAAATTAATTGATGATCCTATCATGTTTTTATTGATATATAATAATCAGAATTATAATATAAAATATGGAATATGTTAGGTTTAGCATAGTGAAAATAATTTTCTGACTATGTGTTGTTTCTTATAGAAGAACTCAATCTACATGTCCAATCTTGATACTGGATGGTGATAGTGGAGGGTTGAAAAATGGTTTTGGAAGACTAGACTCTAGTATATTTAATGTTTCAGTCAAAGATATACTCTTGAAGGAATATAAAGGATAAATAATAATTGCCCATAAGGTTTTAGTGATAAATATGACTAATCTATCCAACAACAAAAGATGATTCACAAAAGGAAATTTGGAAGCTCTTATGGTTCAATAGATATGAGTGTTATGTTTTTTTATTAATTTTTATAATGTTAAGGAATGAGCATTAAAAATTAAATCCAATGGGAATAATAACCATGAATATTTGAAATTTAGGAATGTGTGTCACCATATAGATTTTTTGGAAGTCACATATAAATATATGTAGAATGGTCATTTGGAAAAAGAATTTCTTTATGGTAATCATCATATTATTATATAGCGAATAATATATTGTGGTTCATCTATGGAGTATGACTTCTTCTAAACTGGTTAAAATACATGTGTCTTATTTTTCTATGTAACTATATTAAGAATTGTTCTATGTTCTTATATCTTTTGTATATGAGAAGCATTGTGAATGGATATGTTGAATTATCTTCATAGTCCTAGAGACATCATGAATGTGGATTGATAATGATTTGGAAGTGTCGTTGTTTTTTTCTAACTATTGTTGTTTTATATCATGATATCTAATTTGAAGGTTTTTCACCCCACTTAAGAATTATTAGCATTTATAACTAGCCATTTGGATTCCAAAATATGTCATAGGTGTACTATATAATTCATACAAATTGATTAAATGAGTTTTGACATACCAATATTATATTCTATAACTAGAATTAGCATATTTATATAATATTGACATATCATATAATATTATATACATATGGAAAGTACCAAACCATTTTTAACACATATAACAAAGTATATGTAAAACTATATCATAGAATATTATATATGAATTTAGGTCATATCATCACTATTAATATCACACTTACAAACCCATTATTTTGTATAAGTTTCATTTCAAATTATATTGTAGAATATATAATAAATTTTTAAATTCTCTCAATACACCATTTAGATATCATCTAAATTTTATTTTTTTAATGATGAGTTCACTTTTCCAATATATCACATTATATACAATGCCTTTTGATTTCCAATAAAAAATTCTATTTATGTAAACTCTAAAACTCTTTTGGAGAATCTCTATAAGTTTTATAAAACACTATCCCCATTAAATCAACCAAAAAGTGTAAATAAATTGTATTTTTCATCATTGATAATAAACATGAATTAATAAATTCATACATGTAATAAAATAGAATAATTTGGTAATGAATTATTATTACTCAATATAAAACTTGATTTAACATGATTTTCAAACCAAAAATATATATCTATATAAATATATCAACTTGATATATATTTAGGAATTAATTATCATATAATATGTTTTTCATGTTAGTGAATAACCAAAATAAATATATAATGTAAATCACATTAAATTTTACGTATAATTTCAATTTTTCATGTATAGACGGAACATGTAAATAAATTCATCACATCTCATGCACCTTTCTGTTAATAAACATAACAAAACTACTCTTCATTAAACACATAAACATGATTTATTATATAAAAATCAACTTAAGACAAATATGAGGATATATAGGTCTAGTGTCATGGTAAATTAGTGACAATTCATGACATATTAAGACATAAAAATAAAAAATTATTATTTAAAACTTCTTTTACATGACCACACACATTCCTTCATACATAGCATTGCAAGGGATAACATGAGTACATGCATAAGAAAATGGTGAGATATATATCCATGTAAGGGATTAAATAAGGTATAACATTAAGAGTATAGTAATTGCTAGTCAATAGACATATCAATGGAGCATAAGAGAAACATGAATATAAAGGCATGATATAGATTGATTATCATAACATGAAAATGTTTCTACAAAACATAACAAGATTTTATCATGATCCAAGGCTCATTAAAATGGATCATGATTAAACCCTCATTTCACTTGATGTATCATGATACTATTATTTTCCCAATTCATGGGAGCGCTATTAGGGCTCACCATTCTAAATCATTTCATTTCATGCATAAGTTTTCCACATAGATCATATTACATCGATTCATTAAACATTATAATTTATTCCATGATAAATTATTGTTGAATTCATGCATGAAACTATATAATAAATAACAAAATGCTAAAAAGGATGAATACCCTTGATAGAGAAATTGTTATTGTATTCATTACAAAATGACTTTGGCTTTGAAAATATCGATGTCCAATTTCAGAATCATAACATCGTGACAAAAGAATTCATAAAATGGTTAATGAGAGACAAAGGGTTTCCCATCATATTTAATGTAAATATAAAGTATTGGGGTCATATAGATACATGTCCCAACATATGTAATGGAATTTAGATTCATAATACAAAATATTTTCTTGAATGTAAATGAGAAGATAGAAATTATATATGTAATTTAGGTATTGTAACAAGTCTACATTTGAGTAATTAATGAGAGTAAAATACGTATCTCATAATTCAAAAATAATAAGGGAATTATGGGGGTGTGAAATAATACCCCCAACATTATTAATTTAGAAAAAGGTATGGTAACAGAATGAAATTTGGACAAAAAATGAGAAAGGAGAAATCCTTTACTTGGAATTGTGATCCCAAAGTCTTTAGAAAGGCTTGTGAGAGGCTTCATGGTATCTTTGGGTACAATTGGGGGACTCTTGAGAGAGTAGGTAATAGGTTGGTCGATCTACGTAGTCATTGAGTGAAGAGGAATTGGGAAATTGGTTTGGTTTATATAGGAAAAAAGAGAGAATTCATTATTATTTAGGTTTTGAACACTACACATTAAACTAATAAAAACCACAAACCATCTAATTGATTGTGCCCATGTTTTTTCCCAAAGAGTATTTAAAATCATTATTTTATATGTCCAAAAGCCAAACATCTTAAAATATTAGGATTGCTTATGTGTAGGTGAGTCACACCTTCAAGGAAATCATTTTAAAAGATAAAATGTTTTATAAGTCTTGGAGGGTCCACTAAGGCACCAGGAAATTAGTAAAACCAATATAAACTAAATTTCTTATAAAGGTGATACATATATTTTCCAGAAATACCTTTTATAGTGTTTTATTACATAACTATTGGGTAATTATGATGTCATAAAAGGCAATATATATTTAAATTGAATTCAATTTTTAGCAAAAACTTATTTTGTCTTAGTAAATTATGAAATGTTCAGTATTGGATAATTTCGACATCCTTATTCCAAATAATACTCATTTTATCCAAATAATTATCTAAATAAATTAATTATTTACTTGTAAAATAAAAAACGACATTTATTGAAAATTCTTGGGTTTTGACAAAAACTACTTTCAAACTGTCACAATATTTAAAATTGTATTCATAAAAATTATAAAATAATATATATATATACAAAGTAATTTAGTAATAATATTTTATTAAGATATTATTTATTTCAAAATTCAATTATTTCATCAAAATAGATTTTCGTAATTGAATATTAACTAAAAAATACTATTTGTCCATTCAAAACCATTTACAAAGTAATAATAATAAAATGAATGTATAATATTTATTATATACATAAATATTAAACAGAATCATATTTATATGGTCTTGTTACATAACCTCTTATAAAACCCACATATGACCTAAGGGTAAGGTGTGTGACAGTGACAGACTTTTGGGGTGGCACAGATAACATTTCATGGGTGGTAATCACTCTCAACATACACTTCTCTCAAAGGCAGTTGCGTTCAAGTTTAAAGTGTTGAATATCTAATTGGGAATAGTCAAGGGATAATCCCAATGAATGTACCTCCTTTTTGAGCTCCCAAAAATGGGCTTCATATGGTGAAATTCTACTGGATGAGTCAATCACATCCTTTATCTAAGTAAATTGGATTTGATAAAGCCCCGTATTTATCCAAATCATGTGGTCACTGTTAAAATACTATATTAGCAATGGTAACACTTTTAATGGTATTTTAGAATACAAAAAACATTAAACCATGGATGTTCATATTTTATATTACCATATTATATATTAATACATTAAATTAGATCAAGAGTAATTGTCATTGATAAAATTTTTGGTCGTTACAATATTACCCCCTTAAGAAATTTCACCTTTGAAATTTTCTTTTTCGCACACTAAAACTGACGTGGGTAACTCCAACTCATCACTTTCTCTAGTCCCCACATTGCTTCATCAATCATTTGGTTTCTCTACAATACTTTCATGAGGGAATTGTCTTATTTCATAGAGCTTTTTCTCTATGATCAATGATCATCACTATCTTCTCATCATATGAGAGGTCATTCTCTAATGGTACCAATTCTGGACTGAGTACATACTTTGGGTCATGTACGTACTTCCTCTAGAGTGATACATGGAATTTTTCATGTACTTGAGACAATTATGGTGGGATTTCTTGTATATAGGCCACTTCTCTAATGCGATCAAGGATCTCAAAAGTGGTGACGAACCTTGTGCTATGTTTTCCCTTATTCCAAAATCTCATAACTCTCTTCCAGGTTGATATGTGGAGGAATACCATATCTGACATCAAACTGTCGGTATCATCGATGATTATTATCATAGATTTTTTAACGACTCCGAGAATATTTAATGAGCTTCTAGAAGGGTGTAACACTCACCACTATTTCTTCGAAAAAATTTGTACCTAAAAGTTTTTGCTCACAAAATTCATTCCAACATGTCGTTGTTCTAATCCTCTTCCCATAAAGGGAATCATAAAGTGTCATTGGGATTCTTGAGAGGAAACTGTAATGGTAAGAGAACTCAAATATAAGAAGAAGTTTATCCTGTCCTATTTTGAAGACCATTGAGCATGATATCAACATGTCCTCATGTTTTTGGATAGACCTCTCAGATTGGCCATCAATTTGAAGATGATAATCTATACTAATGTTTAGCTCAGTATTTGGAGCATGTTGGGGACTATTCCATAACATATAGATGAATATTATATCTTGATTGGATAAAATATATAGTGGTACTCTATACATCATTACCCCTTCTCTGGCATATATTTGTTCTGTTTTATCCAATGAGAAATACTCTTGAATTGTAATGAATTTTACAACCTTTGTATGATGATCCACAATATCCCAGATATCATTATTTCATTTGGATGTCTTTAGATATCCTATGATAAAGTCCATGGTTATGTTATTACATATCTATGAAGGTATGTGTAATGGTTTCATCATCCCCTTAGACTTCTACCTCTCATCCTTCACTTTCCACCATACCAAGGACTTTTATGTATACCCAATGATCTCCTTCTTCATGTTATCCCACCGGTAATGCTATCGGAGATCAAGATACATCTTTGTGTTTCCCAAGTGAATGGTGAAATTCAAACTACAAGCATTATACAATGATTATTCGTTAACTCAATATTTGGATGAAACACATTATCTTGTCCCAAATCTCCAAATTCCTTCTTCTTTAACATTGTTCTCTGAGGATTTCCTTTTTCTGATAGATTCCACATTCTTCTGAATTCCCACATAAACATTTTTTATCATACATTAAACTTTACAAAATAGAGATTTCAGAAATGATTTGTGAAAGGATTTATGATATTCCCTTATTTATGATTCCCATATCCATCTTTACCAAATCTAAGAAGATTGAATCCAGTTAAATTCTCATCAATGATATAATTGATGGGTCCTTTCTACATAAAGCATTCCCCTCCTTGTTCACTTTCCCATGGTGGTAATGGATTTAGCAGTCTAGTTTTTGATCAGCTCTAACTATATTCATTTGCACATGTTCAACACATTCTGTGTGAATATATACTTGAGGCTTTTGTGATCCGTATATATTTCACCCTTCTCCCCAAAGAGGTAATGTTGCTAAATTTTTAAAGTGATGATTACTGAATCCAACTCCAAACCATGTCTGGGATAGCCTTGAGGCATAAGAATTTTTTTCCCTTTTCCCTCAATACCCATCAATGGGAGACTTATAATATTTTTTAGAAGAACAATCCCACAAACATCAACATGTGATACAACTCATATTATGATTTTTCCCATAATTATTTAATATCATTTTTTATGTGGAATAAATGTTAATGGAAAACATAAAATATTTATTAATTGAACATAAATTTGAATAAATTAAGAAATAAACTAATTTTTAGAATTGGTTACATATAATTAATTAATGATTAACCATCTTAAAATAAGACTTCTCATTCTCCCTTGATCATGGAGATTGTTGAAGCTCAATATGCCTCTCAACACCTGCAATAAAGAATTGTCTTGGACAATTCTTGACTTGTCCACATTTATGACATATAACATTGTAAGATGTATTAGATGGAATTTTTCCTATCTATCACTTTATCCATTTATTCATTGAATTTTTATACATTGTGCCCTTCCTTTCCAAACATAAAACATCTCCTTTCCCATTTATGAAATTTTCCCTCTGTCCCACATTACACATTTGTAGCACAAAAGAAATTGGGTTTTCATTTTCTTATCACCTTTATCTGAAAGACATTCAAGAGATGTCACCTTAATATTCCATACTGTCCTAGGGAATTAAATAATATTCCAATTTTTAATCATGATTTTGGATATCTGGTTTGACATAACCATGATATTTCTTACTTGAGCTCCCATTTGACTGGGAATCTCATGGGGGCACTCATCACATTGACATTCACATCAGTTGTTTGAAATGTTTCTCATATTACTGTCCATTTTCTAGAATAAAAAAAATATTAGGTGTGTGTATCTTAAACATTTTAACACATAAAGGGGAATCCAAAGACAAAAAGGGATAACTTATAAATTACATTTATTTCATTAAAGTATGAACTTATAAGATTCAATCTATGTAAAACATTATCTACTTCCAAACAAATATTCTTGGGGGAATTTTTTAATTCTATTAATAATGGTTTATACTATACTTATGAATTTACCAAAGCATATCCCGTTGACGTGTCATAACCAAGAGTGCAGCATGTCCTGTTGTCGTACACCAGTTCCCATTCAAGTCTAGCTCAATATGGTGTTTTCAGGTTTCACCCCTAGATACATTTTTGCTAGAGATGCCTCTATATTCTTGTATAGAGACATGCATGTATATCATTGATAAACCACTTACTAATGACTCACAAAAATTTAGGAATATTTTTATTATGCTTCTTATTATCCATAAGTCTATCATGATGGTTTTTTGATCCTAATCCCAAAAATAACGAAACATATCATCTGATACCAACTATAACAACCCTAACTTCTATTTCACACATTAACAAGATTTATTACATAGAAATTCACATAAGAAAAATCTTAGGATATAGAGGTCTAGTGTCTTGTTAAATCATGGACATTACATGACAAACTGAAGACACAAAAATCCAATATCATTATTGATATTGTTTTTCACATTTCCACACACATTCCTTCGTACCTAGCATTGAATGTCATAACCTGATGACATCAATAATAAATTGTGATATATATAGCCCATTAAGGTTGTAAACAAGGAATAACGTGAAAAATATAATACATGTTTGGAAATATTCATATTAATTGTGAATAAGAGAAACATGAACATAAAGCCATGATGTAACATGAATATCATAACATGGGAATGTGGCAATAACATTTAACATGATTTTAGCACGAGACAAGGATAATTTTACAAGGAGAATGAGTAAATCATCATTTTACTTCAATTGGAAAGAGTAACCCTAATTTCACTTAATGTATCATGATATTAGTCTTTACCCAATGCATTGGAGCACTATCAGGGTGAACCCTTTTTAATAATTTAATTTAATGCATAAGTGTGCTACATGGATCATATAAAATGGATTAATTAAATATCATCCTTTATTCCACAATAATAGAATTTAGATTCATACATGAAATTATTTAATCAATAAGTACATGATAATAATGGTGAATACCCTTGATAAAGAAATGGGCATGGTATTCAGTACACAATGAATTTGTCTTGGAAAATCACAATGCAATTTAGGGAGCATAACGATGTTACATAAGAATTCATAAAATGGTTGATTAGGGAGAAAGGGGTGTCTCATCATATTTATATAAAAAGGATAGTAAGGGGTCATATATATACTTTTCCCAATTTATGTAATTGAATTTATATTCATAATACAAATGAATTTCTTGAATGTAAATGAGAAAACAAAATTCCTTATAGAATTTCGGTATAGTAAATGGTGTAAATGAGAGGAATTAATGAGAGATAAAGAGGTCTATAATCATAAAAACATAGTGAGGAAATTATGGTGGAGGTGAAAAATCCTTACCCAACATTTTTAATTGAACGAAATGCTATGTCAACATAATGTAATTTGGAAAAAAAGGGAATGGAATAAATCCCTTACTTAGAGGTGTAATCCCAAAGTCATAGGAGAGGCTTGAGAGAGGATTATTGGGAGCTTATGGAACATTGGGGGATTCTAGAGAGGTGAGGGAATAGTTTGGTTGAGCTCCAAATATTTTGAGTGAAGAAGAAGTGGGATCTTGTATGGGTTTATAAAGGGAAATAGATTAAATTATTTAGTGTTTAGGTTTTGGACACCACACATTAAACTAATTAAAACCAAAAACCATCCCATGGTTTCTGACCATGGGTTTTTCAAATGGGAGTGGAAAAACATATTTTATATGGAAAATATCTGAACATCGAACAATATTAGGCTTTTTTATGTGGAGTTGAGTCAAACTCTCAAGGAAACCATTTTAAAAGTTAAAATGCTATATAAGTCTTGGAGGGTCCATTAAGGCACCATAAAAAAGATCAAACAAAGATCAAATAAATTTTTTTAAAGGTAAAACATATAATATTACAAAATAAATTTTATTTTATTTTATTACATCACTAATGTGTCATTATTATGTCATAATACACATTATATATTTAAAAAGTATTTAATATTACCAAAACATTCAACTGTCTCGAAAATATACAAAAACTTCACTGTTGGATAATTTTTATGACCTGTTTCCAAAAATTATATTCAATTTATCTAAATTATTTTTTAAATTGGGGAATTATTTTCTAGTAAAAATATATAAATTTATAAAAAATTCATGGATTTTGAAAAAACGGCTTTGAAGCCTTAATAATAATTGACATTCTATACATAAAAATTATATGATCATCTATTTTTAATAAAAATTAATTTAGTAATAATATTTTATGAAAATATTATTTAATTTAAAATTCCTATAATTTATAAAAATATTTTTAATAATTGAATATTAACTAAATATATACTATTTGTGCTTTAAAAACCATTTACAAAGTAACAATAATAAAATTAATGTATATTCATTATTATATTCAAAAATAATGAACATTATCATAGTGCTATGTTCCTATTACAAAACCCCTTATAACAACAGCATATTACCTAATGGCAAGGTGTGAGATGGTGAAAGACTCTTAGGGTGGTTCAGATAATATCTCTTGAGTGTTAATCTCTATCGACTTCTACTTACCTTGTAGGCAGTTCCATTTAAACTTAACGTGTTAAATCTAGGCATGGGCTTGGTCAAAATAGAATCTTTGTGATGCAATATCCTTTCCAATCTTTGAAAATTGGGATTCATATAGGTAAATTCAACAAGATGAGGTCATCACCTCCATTTTCTAAGTAAATTGTATTGGTTAAATCCCCATATTAATACTAATCTTTCGTGAACTGTTCAACATCTATATTAGAAATGGTAATAATTCGTAATGGTATTTTAAAATCCAAAAACCTATAACCATGGAATGGAATATTTTATATATCTGTTTTACATAATAAGACATTTAATTAGATCAAGATTAATTTTCATTTCCAAATGTATTGGTCCTCACAATACCCTTCTTCACTCTATATGAATCCTCTATTTATTATTCAGTGATGAACTAGATCACATCAGATATTATTAAACACTAGCTCACTAATCGCACATCGACTATACAATGACTGGTCTTTCTACATGTCAACCCTTAAAACATTAATATCATTTAACCACTATCGATGTGATGAACCCAACTATAGGTCTATTGTTACCATCTACAAGAATTTCTGGATATTCTTCACTCACTAACCATTCAATGGCCATCCTGAAACATAATGACTGGTAATAAAATCATCACTCATAACTAATCATATAGAATAAACATTGATTTTTCCCATGGGACCTGATTTACTCAGAATCCACTAAACGTCAGAGATTTTTTTCTCACAATCAATTCTCTTTATAACTTAACCAAACGGGGTTTGATACCAATTACACATGTGTCATTCCTCCTGATACAAAATCACTATCCAATCAATGGATTTGAATAATAAATTCCTAGTTCATCTATGTCATATTCCCAATCCAATTAAATATATCGTACTACTCATACTAATATCTGAAATAAACATTGAATACTCCAAGATATTATTCCCAAAATCATCGCATAAACTTACATCTGTGCCCAGATCATATAGGGGAGGAACCCAATTTTCAACTAAACATTCAAAACATGGAACTACAAAACTTTTCCAATATTTCATCTGAAGATAATACAAACACACTCCCCAAATATTTTATCATAAAAATAGAATCACAATTAATGACATAAATCACATAAAACAAGGAACACATGCCTGAAACAATAACCCTGATCACATCTATTCAGTCTCATCAACCCAAGGACACCCTCTAATTCTCCTCCACAAAATTGGGATCCTACCAATGTCATGAATATCCATAGAAACAACCTCTATATGATTTCATACTAAAACCAAAAAAATATACATATTTTTGAACAATTTATGGATGTGTATCCTGAATCAACTTGGATATGTTATTGATTGGTCATACCCTTAAGTCAAAACTCGATACCAAAAGAACCATCTGTAAAGGTTATTAACCATAAAAAACGTCCTAACCAAATCCTTGACATTAAATTTTTCACATAAATCCTAGACCTTGGAATATCCTCATACCTATCCAACCTTAAAGAACTCATAAGAATGAAATAACCCCTCTCACTGATCACCCTCACACATATTAGTAGAAACCAAATCACAAAAGCTTTGAGTTCTATCTTCAAGGATTCTAACTCCTACAACATAACCTGACTACCATATTTTGTAAGACCCTATAACATGTGAAACATATTTTCCTATCATAATAGCCATGAAAACATACCAAAAACCCCACACTAGGATCTAATATATGTAACATCTAGCACATTTAAAACACATCATTCCATATAAGAATTACTTCTAAAAAATTATACACCTATGATATTTCTACAACAAGAACCATAATATCTTCAATCATCATTTGTATAAAAATATTATCACTCTAACATTATGAATTAGGGAAACATAGACTTGATGTTCAGATTCATATAATGTAATAAAAAGATATATGGAAAATATAATATAGGTTTATATAGGTACATTAAATAACAAATACAATTTGGTAACAACTCACATGGAGAATAATGCCAATGAATTATATGGTTACAATAAAACACTTCATGTAACCCATACTATCTGTGTATCTTCCCATTAGAAACCTCTTAGGTGGATCTCGCCATACACCACAGGCCCACAAAAATAACCCAAATCTCCATAAAAATGATATATTTCCCATGAACCCCTATCACATTGTTTTTTATGTGGGGGAATCATTACATGTTATATGGTAAAACACTACATAGTTTTTTACTATCACATTAGGTTAGCATAACTTGTCGATAATCACCCATTACGGTTTTCCAAATATGTCATCATGGACTTTAATGATCTAAAAGGTTCATCGAACATCCTATATAAAATAGAATACATCATCATCATAGTTTTCGAGCTTCTTATCAAATATCCACATGACCTGTCATTATAAGAAGATAAATATATATACAGTATTGAATACTTGAGGTGAATTCCACCAGGAACATTTATTGGAAAAAAAAATTTGATTTTTTGTTGGTGCATTGAATGCATAAACCTCAACAATAAATGATATTATCAAACACTAACAATATTTAACCAATTTTGAACACTATGTTCCAAATCATAATTCATAAGACACAGCTTCCAACTATGTCAAAGATCTAAATCCAATCACTGTACTCTTTATAATAGGGAATGTGGAAAAAATACAACAAGAAATAATAAATATCATACATCATGTGTTATACATAAAATGAAATTAGTCAAATGAAACATTTCATGCCCACAACATCCATATCCTCGCTGTTAACCAAGATTTCCTATACCAAATGGTTTTATGAACACACCTATTTCACGTACATAACAGTCCATAAAACAATCTGATATTTTATGTATACCATATCCCATAATTAAAGATAATAAATAAACATATCTAACACCACTTTGTAATTTCATGAGTTGTATTTCACTTGACTAGTTCCCCATTTTGGTTCACTATGTTACCCCAGGAATTCCTCTTATATGACCAAGGCTACTAACGATTAGTGGAGGTCTATGTTGGTACTGTTTGGAGAATACACCCCCTATTTAGATTATTAATGAAAAAATAAATAACAATATGTTGAAAAAATTTATAACATTACAGTAAAATGAAAATAAGGTAGCAGAAACATTTGATAAAAATTAAAACGATGGAATAGATGTATACAATTCAAACCTCACCCATGATTATTCCCATGTATAAATAAAAAAGATTAAATTAATTTCTCTATATAATCTCTGAGATATTCCACATCCTATGATCCATATAAATCCAAGATCAATAATGCTCATTATAACCTTCCTTCAATCCAAAATTATCAAAAAAATATGTGACTGAACTTTTCTACCCATGTGTTTTATCCCCTGAGATGAGTGTGATTATTTAAACAGTTAGGGAATAAGAAAATATGACTTATACAAAGTAAAAAACGTAGAGATAATATAATATTATATTAACAGTGTATATTAATAAACAATATACTAGATAAGGCCAGCGAGAAGCCAAGCTTCTAACAATTTATTAAAAAGAAATAAAAAGTACATCAGAGTAGTGAATGGGGTCAAAGAAATATAATTTCCCTCAACCATGTAGAACAGTTCTAAAGATCATAGTACAACATATAATTTCAATAATCACAGTCACTAGAAGACTCCCAATCAGATTGAGGCAAATTCTATTGTAAGACATTAATGATATTTGTATCCACTACCATAGATGATGATCTGGTTAACACAGTTCTGGGAACATTAGAATAATCCTTACAGGGTCTCCTCTTTGAGGAGACCGAGGTGAATTCTCCATCATTAATCTTCTTCGCCCTACTTAAGCTTGAATCCTTGTAAGAGGTGTGCCCACCACTTCCCGAAACGCTAATCGGGGTACCCACCTTCTCATATTCATCCTCAGAAACGTTTCCCCAATTCTCAGGTAGTTCAGGTACCTTAAAAAGCTTCTATATTTAATTTTGGAAAGAAATTTTTTGTCGCACATCATGGTGATTGGAGACATCAACCTGATAAATATTAGGGGTCATCAATCCATAAGTGTTGGTTAGTGCTTTATTGTCTCTGAGCACATCTCATTATCATGAATGAAATGTATGGAGAATATTCAAACCCTAAAAGAACATCATTGTGGCCTATAATGATAGGAATCAAACCAATACGTACAGGATAACCCTATGAAATTTAATTAAAAAGTAAATATTGTAGAAACCATGTGGTATCATCCATGGAGTTCTATTTCATCACGAGTCATCGTTGTACCCAAGAGATATCACCCTTCAGTTTTTAATTCATCAGGCTTTAATACGACCCATAGTAAGTAGTTCTAAGTAAAATATAGTAATAAGAATCATCATTAAACCTTAGGTTCATCACCAATGGTGTTTAATCATTTTGAGCTTCAATATTGAAACCAATGTCAATCACACATGGTGATTCAAAATATCAGGTATCAACATCTAATATGAGGGGTATCAACCTTGGTGTTCTAATATATTAACCATCAACTAGAAACCATAGTATGTAATCTTTATTATTAAATATTCATTCCAAATTGTAATTATATCTAAGGATATCATCTATGGAATCCCATTTATATAAATATTAATTTTCTGGTAGTAATTTCTCCAATATTATCGTATTTGAACTATCCATCATTCCAATCCTATTTTTCATGATAAGGTCGGCATGCCAAGGGAATGACATATAATTATCACCTCATACATATAATTATCATGTCATTGATCTACTTTTCAAGGTGATTTCCACAATTATCACTACAAATTATTCCTTGATAACCATCATATTATGGTATTGATATGTTAGGGGACCAAAATAGGGTCCCCTTGGTCTCATTAGAGCCTAGACACCTTATAAATCTCCTCTTACTTACACATGCCTCTTGGGTCAACACCCATCACTCGGAGGGCATGAAATCACTTATCAAAATCATAAACTCAACATGTCCTCACTGTACTCCTTGGAAAATACCGCTAGGGATATTTTATTATTTTTATCTCTATGATAAGTTATCATAGATCAATTCAAACACCTACCTTATCCAAAAATATCATTAGGGTCTACCCACGAATGTTTCCAATCCATAATTGGAATTAACAACCCAAGTACATCTCACATTCTCAAAAGATTAATGGAATCTATTATTTCTCACATGGTCACCCCTAATGAAATTTATCATAGATCACTACAACCTATTCATGGAGGACATTAAGATAACAAATAATTAGTTAATTCATGTCACATTCATCAAATTTAATAAACACTTAGGGTGTGATCTCAATATCCATGGTATACTGGACCACAACCTACCCCTAGTACTTCATCGACTGAGGGAATGAAGCCAATTCTAAGGAACATCATGGCCTTAGAATGTTGTTCAATTTAAAAAATAATATATTTTTGGATAAATTTTTTATTAAACCATATTCATATATTTCAGTGACGAGACCACATATCCCATGCCACATAAAAGATGATTAAATGACATAATTGTTTTATAGAGGATCAATTAGAACATTTGAATGTTTTTACCATTTAATCAAAGACTATAATTTATACCCATGATCATTTACATTCATCAGGATTCATTTAAAACACCTATAACTTTAAATTTTTTCCAAACGTCAATTATTTAATTATAACCAAAAAGTAAATAAATAAATAATTGATTGAAATTTTTTAAAACAATTTGACATATAATTATATTAAATATAAATTCCAGAAATTCCACATATTGTCCTTTTATGATGAAACTATCAACAATACAATGTGGTCCACTCTCAAAACATCCTCAAACATATGTAATAAAAATTCCCCAGCTAACATTACTGATTCAGTCACCAAATAAAACATTTAGGACTGATCCTCTATAATAAATGATGTACCTTCACTAAAATGACATGAAAATAATTCAATGCATTCTCTTATTTATATGATTCATGAAGTCCCCATCAATTAGATATATTTCAATAATTATATAGTCGAATTTTCTTATAATCATAATCCTAAAATGGGTGAAATTATAGAATAGAAAAATTATGTAGTTTAGTACCCCAGGTTTATAGTATGAACCCTTAAATGATTATTTTCATGGTTATAATGTGTATGTGTTATGTTTGGGAGATTTTGTTGACTTCAAGGTGTGTTTTGGGGGATTAAAGAGAGGCTCATGGTCTACGCACGGTCAATCCAAACAGTGTGTCGATCCTAGGAGAAACTGTGTGTTGTTGCAGTTTATGAGAAAGTAGATTCAGTATAGTTTTAGAATAGTTAGAGAGACTGTGTAAGGAGGTTGTATAGGGATTCATTAAGATATTAGCTACACTTGGTTATCACACAGTTTTTATAACCATGCATTCGAACTATGCTTAAAGAAAAGGTAAGATCGTGTTTTATATGATCCAACTTATTCGTTCACCTGCATTGTATTTTTTTATCATAAATGGACTTAATAAGATATTTATCTCCATTGAAGGTTTTGAAAAATTTCCAAAGCATTTAGGAACCAATCCAGAGCCCTCCATTAGCATTTAGAATCCTTATTCTCACATTAAGCGACGTTCTTCATCATTATTGCATCATTTCATAGATCTAATTAGATCTACACATCCTCTTCTCTTTAGATTTCAATTCATTGCCAATTATGGGTATATATAAGATGGTTTAATCTAAATAAAATGAGATATAGTCTTGGTTGTGATAGGATAAGGGATTTAAGGCCGTTATATTGACAATCCACCTGGTTCCTAGCGAATTCTTCATCCATTGTCTATTGTTGTCAAAACCATTTAGGTATGACGCTTCTCACTCGACTCCACTTGCTAAAATTGATTGTATTGGTTTAAAATTGGTTTATTTGATTGGTAATTATTTTGAAAATTATGGAATAAATCTTCTCTACTGATGATTTATGGTTTTGGGTAAAATTTTGCAATCATGGTGAACTGTGGTGCAGAGTGATTTAGTTTCATGAGTTTAAAATAGAGATTTTAAATTATGAATTTTATGGAATGGCTTAAAATTTAGATGAAAATTGGTTTTTAATAAAAATTGGGTCTTATTGAAATGGTTTGACATTGACAAGGTTTTTATGAAATTGGTTTTCAATAAAACAGTGTTTTTTAAAGGATTTCTTGGTATGATCCTTGGGAATATTTGGTGTGTGTTACCATGTTGTACTTAAAGGGATTAATTAAAATATCACCTTCTCCTCAGTGAAAAGTTAAAATGAAACACGGTATATAATTAAATTATGATTAATAGGTAGATCGATGATAAAACACTCATGAGTATTGAACTGTAATCGCCTAGCATGCAAGGTTGGTTATATTGATATGTGAAATGGATCTGGTATTCCAATAGAATATTGAGAAATTGTGTAGAAGATTTGTTTTGTAATTTTTATGGAAAAATAAATTTTCTGAAAAAGTGTTTTAAATTAAACTTGTATTATTCTCATTATAATTGTTTTTTGAAAGTTGTTTATAATTATTTATAAAATATTTCGAAAAATTGTTTTATATAAACTATTTTATCTATTTGTTTCTAAATATTTTATCCTAGAGGATTCAGTTGGGAAATCCTTGGAGAAAACCTATTGAGCTTTATACTGACCCTTGATTTAGAAATTTGGTTATTTTGTAGATGATATCTTCTGATACATGTGAAAATATAATGTATCACATGTTTTTAGAACCATATCATGATACCTGGGTTGTTCGGTGATTGTTGAGCTTGGTGCTTGTAGGGAACAGAGTCTTGTGTTCATTGGAAGTCATTAGTGGTTTATCCTCAGATTACATTGATATATTTTTGTTCTTCTTCTATTTCACATGTTGTACTTTCTTTGATATGAATAAATAAATTGTGTCGTATTTATTTTGATCATGAATCATTTAGTGAATGGATTGGTCTTTTTTGGTTTAGTTTTTTATTTATTAAATGGTAAATCACACCCAACATGTATTTGAATACATTTTGAGTTTATTTCCTACCATTGGTATCTCATGGATATCACTTAAGACCAAATAATGACTTGTTGTACTCTCAAGGCTATGGAAATAAGTGGGTCATTACAAATGGTATCATATTGTATGGTCCTTCCCTAACATGTAGTTCTTTGTTTTTGGTATTGGAGTTGTTTCATCCTTTTATATTCATTGGGTTGTGATCTTCCAACGATATATGATGGCCAGAACATGAAATGTGTCGTATAAAATGATGTAGCTACCATATTTATGTCAAACATCATGTTACACGGTTTTTGGGTAAATAAGAGTATTGAAGACACATATAGAATACTAGAAACACATTGTCATCGGTTTAGACAATAAGATAAGTGTGACATGCATTGTAGATTAATGAATTCACACTATTATTTCATGTTTCATTTGTCTTTAAATTTTATGATATTTTACAAATGTGTAAATTTTTTAATAATAAAGAATTTTATTTCAAATAAAATATTTTTGAAATGATATATTCAGTGTATTCTGAAATTTGAATCATTTTTAAAAAAATAAATGATTTTTAAAAAAAATTATGAATGTGAAAAGGTATTTTTTTGGAAAAAACTATTGTGATATATTATGTTATCGAATATGAAACTATACACCATCATTTTCTAGGGAGTTAGACTAGCCAAGTTGTTCTTTGTTTAAAAAATGGAACCAGGTAGGCGTCGTATAAACCAACCAATAAAAGTTGATGAGAACGTGGTTGTAACTGGATGATAAGTGAACAAAAAGGTGGTTCAAAGTATTGATCAATAATTTCATTCTATGGACAAATGAAACAGTAGGGATGATCCAAGGAATGTGGATCTTTCCATCCAGTTCATGATGCAGAATTAACCCATCTTCTTGACTGATTTTGATCCTGAAAAAGTATAGGTGTGGATAGACAAGTTAAATCATATATTCTAATTCATTGGCACACCAACGAGACTCAAAGTCAATATTTCCATGTAAATTCTTGTCTATATTGTACACATATAGTGGGAAATAGTGTTTCATAATAAAGGGGATCAAGGCCTATGTTGGTAAGATTTTAAAAATTTGTTTAACAAATTTTTTTTTCATCATACATTCAAGACCCATAGAATGATAGACTTCTTTATCCTGGTTCCGGAAAATATCTTAGTCATTGAATATGTTGGAAAATTCTTGCATTTAGGGAACTTTACACAAGAACTTTTACCAAGTGCATACATGAAGGAATGCATATTCGAATCAGGGTTAAGGAATGAAATTTATGCAAAGATTGTGGTGCTCGATATTTTTTATTAAATAGAGAATGTGAACAGAGAAAGAGTAGATGAGAAAGAAATATCATGAGCTATGTGAGGAGGATTTATAATGATCCATACATTAAATGGTGGGAACTTAAATGCTGGGAGATAACACAAGAGGGACAACTTTTACCAAGGTGAGAGAGGGTGACAGAATCAGACAGGTGTGTAAAGACCCGTAAATATCAAGGAGTTTTTTTTAATTTTCTTTGTAATTTTACAAGAGCGCAGTTTCTGACGGCACCTGATTCCGAGGCCCGGTGTGCCCAGAATCATTTTCCGAAGTTTGGCTCGGGGACGTTCAGTGAATGGACGAGTGGGTTTTTCTAACTTTTGAACTGGTGCCCGGAATCGAATTCTGAGGGCACCGATGAAATCACAACGCCGGTATTTTCTTAGAAACGCCTCTTCCGAAGTTGCGTTTTCTCGGGTGTGGTTTTTAATTTTTGGGCTTAATGTTAAGAAATAAAATAATTTTGCGACAACTTTATTTTATTTCACTTAAGCCACTTGGAAGCCACTTAAAGCCACTTAAATGCAGCTTAAACTGAGTTGAACCGGATAGGGTACTATCCAGAAATACCCTACCCTCTTGGTAGGATATTTGTGAGGTGGGGCCCGCATGAGCCCCACCGTTTCTTTCCGCTAAGTAACGCACCCGTGAAAACCCGTCATTGTGAAAGTCAACTGACGCATTTTCTTAAATTCTTAGCAGACCATTTAATTGGGCAGTTTTGTTCATGAATTAAATGAGCTGTTACTTTCGTTGAATTAATACAACAAATTGATGGGTCGTTACTTACCTTTTCGTTTGTTGGCGTATAATAAAATAAGACCAACAAGCTCTTTTGAAGGATTACTCGTTGAGAGGCTTGATAGAATCCTTGAGCCTTCATCCTCCTTCGCGAAGAACGTGAAGAATGCGAAGAACGCCAGCCTCCGACGAAGAACGCCGAACCCGTGGAAGTCGACGACGCGACGCCGTGTTCCACGACGCCGACGTTCCCATCCTGCAACATTCTTCTGTGACGTCTCTTCATCCGCAACGAATCTTCGATCTGCTGTTTGAGGTAAGAGACTCCCGATTTCTCTTAAATCTTCCTTCTGTCTTTTTTTTAACAAAGCACGGATTTAATTTTATATAATTAAATTAAATCTGTTGTTTCTTGGTCCTTTGAGTTTGCCGACTCAACGCCGGATTCTGCGACGACGTGACGCCCTTCCGCGACGACGCGACGATCTCCTCCTTCCGCGACGAGCAATTCCGCAAAGGACGTGCGTACGACGACGACCAACGATGAAGGGGTTGTTGTGAACTTTTCCTTTTTCCCGTGTTGTTTCCATTCAAGAATGAAGAACCCAATTCATAAACAATTTGTATTTCCTTAAAAATTGTTTTCAGAAATGTATTCATATGTTGAATATTGTGCCTCCCGTTTTTTATCACTAACGCAGAGGGTGCGGGCCAAATGAACACAGCCTGACAACCCTCCGCCGTTCTTCGTTATTGTGCGGATTTGACGGGTGATGACGGAACGTGCCGCAACAGAAGTGTGATGGTTCCGCAGTGAAGAGCATGTGCCGGGAGGAGCAGCGGCACAGATGGGAACAGAATCGGACCACCGGAGCGACTCCGGCGGCCCGCAGAAGCCACGTCCAATTGTCCGAGCGACACCTCGCGGGTGCCGCGCGGATCCGGTGCCCGCGGAGCGACACCTCGCGGGTGCCGCGGGGTTGTCACGCGGGGGTGGGGGCTCCCCTCCGTGTCGCTCGGTTGTCCAGGGCGACACCCCGCGGGTGCCGCGTGGGTGTCACGCGGGGGTGGCGGCTCCCCCCCGCGTCGTGCGGCCGAGCCGAGCCAGGCCGGCCGAGCCAGGCCGGTCCGACCGGTCGGGCCGCGCCCTGGCCGGACCGGACCGAGTCCGACCGGGCTGGACCGGGCGACCCGGTTCGGCCGACCCAAGGGGGGGGGGGGGTCGGGCCGGCTCGGCCCGGGCCCGGACCCCCCGTCTTTGGACTATTTTCGGTCAAATGCCCGTGACATGAGCTATGGGCCTCCAAACGACTCTCCGTCAGCAGAAACATGCTCCTTGGATCGAGATGGTCGTTTCGGTATATCGCACTCAAGGTTTCGGAATACTTTGGGTTCGGCCGGGTTGGTTCGTACACGAAACCAACCGAGCCCTCGGAGCGGAAACGCTCATATCTTGAGCTACGGACGTCTGATTGACGTGCTGTCAGCTTTTTTGTTTTCCTCTAAGTGTGACGGATCTTTTGGAATACTCTGACCGAGGTTTGGATGCAGGTGGAGTACGGTCGGGTTGGTTTTTCCTTAAAAACCAACCGGGCCCCTGGGACGAAAAAGCCAATAACTATCAGACCGGGCGTCCGATTGACGTGTCGTCCACGGCGTTGAGTTCCTGTTGACGATACGGAACTTTTGGATACATCAACTTCGGACTTTGTGACAGTTGATTTATCGGCCTCTCGGCTCGTGGAGCGGACCCTCCCGAACGAGATTGCTGTGTGTAGGAACCCTAGAGCTGGCTGCGACTGCTACTTCGACAGCGACGACTGTGCAAAGATCCTCAGTGGACTGCGATGACGACTGTGCAGAGATCCTCAGTGGACTGTGATGACTACTGCACTCAGCGATCCTATGTGGATCAGTGCTACAGGTCCTGTGTGGGCACGATCCTATGTGGGTCCGATCCTGTGTGGGTCAGTGCTCAACGGTTCTGTGTGAGCCAGTGCCTATAGGTCCTGTGTGGGCCTGATCCTGTGTGGGTCATTGCGGGGGTTAGTTACCTATCAATCCTTCGTGGGTCTAACGACTTAGATGGATCAGTGATCATATTTATCGTCATCTGAAGAAGTATACCTATGTGAGATGAATCTTGAGTTACTCTCCTTTGGGGATTGTGTTGAGCTATCCTGTGTGGATTTACTGTTTACTCTCCTTTGTGGATTGTGTTGAGCTATCCTGTGTGGATTTGCTGTTTACTCTCCTTTGTGGATTGTTTTGTGCTGTGTAGGTTTACGTTTTCTTTCCTGTGTGGACTAGGTTGTGCTTGGGCTCGGACGTTGGAGCCGAACGGGAATTGATGACTTAGGTATATGTATGTGCATATAACCTAATCCATGTCAGATGTTACTTCGTGATTGTATCTTTCCTTGTGGATTATCCTTTGTGGATTTCGGGAGACGTTCGGGGGTCTCGGAGTCCCTACTGAGTAGCTTATACTCACCCCTGCACGGGCTATGCCCGCACTACGTTGTGTTGGTTGCAGACGACGGACAACACTGATCGTGGTGGAGGCACGCAGAGCAGGACGGTACCTGGAGGTGGACCACTGGGTGGGAGGTACTCGGAGCGGTCAGGTGGACCCGAGGAGCAGTGGATGCTATATGTACCCTCCCTTCAGGTGGGACTTCCAGAGGACGGCTTGACGCTGTGGATTTTCCTTTCAGTTGCTGTTTTTCCTTTCAGTTGTACTTTATAGTTGGGCTTGTATTTCCGGCCCCTTTTACTTCCAGCACAGCTTGTACAGTTTTTACTTAGTGTTTACTTTTCCGCTTGCTTACTCTGTGGTGTTGTTTACTTTTCAAAGGTAATTCCTTCCCTTTTGTTGGGATTTACGCCTTGGTGCTAGTCTCCAGCCCCTGGCCTATGGAAGGCAGGCTTGCGGTAGTCACGCCACGGGCCCTGAGGATGGGTCGTGACAAATTGGTATCAGAGGTGGTCGGTTATACCGCATACTCTGATCTTTATTCTATGTGAAGCAATAGTGTTTAGCGTATTGGGTGTGGTTATCAATCCAGGGAGTCCAGTGTTGGTGCGGCGGCTGACGTATCCATACACCAGGACCCTGACTTCTGATTTCCGACTTAATGCACGAAAACATTGATTGCATGTGTGTTCAAGTTTTCTTTGTGATTACTTGTGTTAGCTCACCAGGTATACTTTTCTGACCATGGCGCACTTGTTTCCTTTCTAGATGGCCCGACGATAGCAGCCAACTAGGGTTCCGAGAGTAGAGCGCGACGACAGCCCACCGAGCGACGAGGCCTCGATACAGGGCTCGTTGACAGCGGAGGCACCGACGGTACCTTTACCCGCCGAGCCCCCGATGCTTCCAGCGCTGACCGCTGATGATACACGATGCCTCAATGCTCTGCACGAGTTCCAGCGCCAGCGACCACCCAGGTTTCGTGGGGAGACGGACCCCCAGGTAGTCGAGGACTGGCTGGAGGCGGTCGTCCGAGTTTTCAGGCTAGTGAGGACACCAGCAGACGTCATGGGGATCCTCGCGGCGAGCCTACTGCACGCAGCAGCGGGACGATGGTGGAGCGTGATGCTCTAGGTGCATGATGAGGCCTCTCTCATCTGGATGGAATTCGAGAGTCTCTTCCGCTCAGAGTTCGTCCCGGCCACCCTCCGTGCGGTGCGCATCCAGGAGCTTCTTCAGCTGCGGCAGGTCAGCTTGACGGTCGCCCAGTACGCGGCGAGGTTCACCGATCTTTCTCGCTACTCGACTGACATGGTACGAGACCCCTTCTTTTGGGCCCGAACCTTCGAGCAGGGATCGACACACGAGATCAGGGCATCGCTGATCTCCCTCAGCATCTTGATCCTGGCAGGAGTGCTGGAGCGAGCCCTTATGATCGAGATCTTTCTAACAGAGTCCACAGTGAGACCTACCGCAGGGCGGCAGGTGGCGGAGTCTTCGGCAGCAGGTAGCCGACGGATGACTCAGGGATCCAGGCAGAGCAGGCCTACTAGAAGACGACCTCAGGACACTGGCTCAACAGTGCGGGGCACACAGCGCAGAGCCAGCCTTCCGAGAGGCAGGTTGTGCTACTCTTGCGGCGGGCAGGGCCACATGGCTCGTGACTGCCCGACCCGCCATACCGAGGAGCAGCAGACGGTGGAGGGGCCACCCAGGCAGAGGCAGAGGGTCAACCATGGCAGTCCGTAGGGAGGAGGCGGACGAGGCAGAGAAGCTGGCCGAGTAGCAAGTGGTGGGCAACGCTTTGAGGCTTTGCCACCACCACCACCAGGAGGTCCACCCCGACCACCGGGAGCTGGCGGACAGAGACATGCACAACTCCAGGCAGCGGAGGCCTACGACCACGGCGCACCAGAGATGATTCGAGGTACGATCTGAGTCTATTCCACCCTTGTTGTAGTTCTTATAGACACAAGAGCGAGTCACTCTTTCATAGCCACTACCCTTGTTCGGAGCTCGGAGATTCCGACAGAGCCGTTGGCTCGATCCTTACGGCTAGAGACTCTTACGGGATCAAACATGACGATTACGCACTGGTTCCGGTAGTGTGATCTTACTTTATGAGGCGAGAGCTTCGGCTGGGATCTTCTTGTAGCGGCGTCGAGGCCTTACGACGTCATCTTGGGCATGGATTGGTTATCTACGGTCCATGCACAGATTGACTGCATTAGGCGCAAGGTGCAATGTGTGCGCACCGATGGGAGCAGGTTCATCTTCACCGGTGAGAAGGGAGCCTTCGCAGCATAGGATGGTCTCACGCAGAGGAGTGGGTAGCCCATCACTCATCAGTTGGCTAGCCTCATCCTTGGAGTAGTTGATGTGCAGAGTCCTAGTTTTCCTGCAGTGGTGGATCAGTATGCGGACGTCTTCCCCGACGACGTTCCAGGACTACCTCCTCGCAGAGAGGTAGACTTTTACATTGACTTATACCCCGGGACAGCCCTGATATCCACCCCAGCATATCTGTTGGCCCCCACCGAGCTTTGAGAGCTACAGGTACAGTTGGAGGACTTGCAGGGCAAGGGGTTCATCCGACCCAGTGTTTCACCCTGGGCTTCGCCGATATTGTTCGCCAAGAATGCGGAAGGGAGCTTGCGACTGTGTGTCGATTATCGTCGCCTGAAATAGGTGACAGTGAGGAACAAGTATCCGCTACCCAGGATTGATGACCTCTTCGATCAGCTCAAGGGAGAACAGTGGTTCTCGAAAATAGACCTCTCGTCAGGCTATCATCAGCTCAGAGTTCGAGACGAGGACGTGCAGAAGATGGCCTTTAGGTGTCGGTATGGCCACAATGAGTTCTTGGTTATGACTTTTGGCATAACCAACGCTCCAGCAGTGTTCATGAGCCTCATGAACATGATCTTCCAGCCATACCTCGATCGATTTCTCGTGGTATTCATCGACGACATTTTGGTGTACTCGACCACCGAGGAGGAGCACGCCCACCACTTGTGGGTTGTACTAGACACACTCCGAGAGAACCAGCTTTATGGAAATCTCTCGAAGTGCCAGTTCTGGTTACTTGAGTTCCACTTCTTGGGGTACGTCATTTCTGAGGCGGGAGTTGCAGTGGATCCCGCAAAGATCGAAGCAGTGCTAGCTTGGGAGCCACCTAGGAGTGTGATGGAGGTGCGGAGTTTCTTGGGTCTAGCCGGATACTATCGGAGATTTGTGTCGGACTTATCTAGAGTTGCGGCACCACTCTCATTTTTGATGAAGAAGGGGAAACCCTTTGTGTGGTCAGACAGATGTCAGCAGAGCTTTCAAGAGCTGAGACAGAGATTGACCAGTGCACCTATCTTGAGGTTTCCTGAGGAGGGAGTTGGATACGTATTCTACTGCGATGCATCAGGGACCGGACTTGGGTGTGTCCTGATGGAGGAGCGGGTCGTGATTGCCTATGGATCATGTCAGTTGAGGCCGCATGAGAAGAACTACGCTACCCATGACCTGGAGTTAGCAGCAGTGGTCTTCGCTCTGAAGGCATGGCGACACTATCTAATGCGCGAGCGCTTTATAGTCTTCTCTGACCACTAGTGTCTCAGGTACATCTTATCGCAGAAGGACTTGAACCTGAGATAGCGGAGATGGGTCGAGTTCCTTCAGGACTATGACTTTGAGATAGTCTATACTCTTGGGAAGGGGAACGTGGTAGCTGATGCCCTCAGCAGGAGGACGGGCATCCAGCTACTTGAGGAGGCGACAGAGCATCTAGCAGCTTTGCAGATATCCTACATGGATAGAGATAGAGCAACCTTTCTTCAGTCTCTCACATTCACCCCTCCACTACTATAGCGGGTCAGAGAGGCACAACGTGAGGATTCTGACTGTGAGACGCGGCGTGCACAGATATCCTCGGGACATGCACCTGATGTCTGCTTCTTTGGATCAGTGCACGACATCCTTTTCAGAGGACGTACCTTGGTACCAGTCGCTTTACGAGAGGAGGTGCTGAGAGAGTTTCACAATTCTCCTTTGGTAGTATATCATGGAGTGGCGATGATTTACTTGGATCTCAGACGACAGCACTGGTGGCCGGCCATGAAGAAGGCTATAGCAGAGTTCGTTTCACGGTGCCTCACCTGCCAGCAGGTGAAGGCAGAGCACCAGGTACCAGCAGGCTTAGTACAACCCTTGGAGGTCCCGAAGTGGAAGTGGGACGGGATATCTATGGACTTTGTGACTGGAATTCCACACACTTCCATAGGTCACGACTCCATTTGGGTGATTGTTGACTGACTCACCAAGTCGACACACTTCTTACCCATCAGAGAGCAGGGCTAAGTGGAGAGCTTGGAGCGTCTGTACGTTCAGGAGATTGTACGGCTTCACGGTGTGACATCGACTATCGTCTCCAATCGGGACACTCGCTTAACATCCCGGCTTTGGAAGGGGTTGCAGGAGGCGTTCAGGACGCGGCTACGTCTGAGCACCGCCTTTCACCCTTAGACAGATAGTCAGACGGAGAAGACCATTCAGACTCTCGAGGGCATGCTCTGTGCATGTGTCCTCGACTTTGTTCACAGCTGGGAGGACCACCTACCCTTGGTGGAGTTCGTGTACAACAACATCTACCACTCCACCATTGGGATGGCACCATACGAGGCGTTGTACAGCAGGCCTTGCAGATCTCCTTTGTGCTGGACAGACCCTTGGGAGTCAGCACCTGTGGGACCAGAGATGGTTCGGGCCACGACAGAGAAGGTCCAGGTCATCCAGGAGCGGATGAGGACAGCTCAGAGCCGGAAGAAGTCATATGCCGACAGGAGGCGGAGGACACTAGAGTTCGAGGATGGCGACCACGTCTTCTTGCGGGTCTCACCTTTACGTGGTTTGCAGAGATTTGGCCGAGGCGACAAGTTGTCTCCACGCTTCATCGGGCCTTTCCAGGTCCTCGGCAGTATTGGCGAGGTGGCTTATCGCCTGGCTCTACCATCTCTGTTGCACCGGGTGCATGACGTCTTCCACGTATCTCAGCTGAGGAGATACGTGCACGACCCGACGCACATAATTGACCATGGGGATCTAGACGTGGATGATGGGGCGACTTTTGCGGAGGTCCCAGTGGAGATAGAGGATCGATAGGAGCGGGTCCTACGTGGGCGATCGATTCCTCTTGTGCGCATCAGATGGCAGCACAGGAACCTCCAAGAGAGTACATGGGAGTGGGAGGCTCAGATTCGTGCTCAGTACCCACATTTGTTTCCCTAGTTTATGATGTATCTTTACGGGGACGTAAAGCCCTGAGGTGGGAGTAATGTAAAGACCCGTTAATTTCAAGAAATTTTTTTAAATTTTCTTTGGAATTTTAAAAGAGCGCAATTTCTGACGGCACCTGATTCCGAGGCTTGGTGTGCCCGGAATCATTTTCCGAAGATTGGCTCGGGTACGTTTAGTGAACGGACGAGCGGGTTTTTCTAACTTTTGAACCGGTGCCTAGAATCGAATTCTGACGGCACCGATTAAATCACAGAGCCGTTATTCTCTTAGAAATGCCTCTTCTGGAGTAGCGTTTGCTTGTGTGTGGTTTTTAATTTTCGGGCTTAAAGTTAAGAAATAAAATAATTTTGCGACAACTTTATTTTATTTCACTTAAGCCACTTGGAAGCCACTTGAATCCACTTAAAGCAGCTTAAACTGAGTTGAACCGGATAGGGTACTATCCAGAAATATTCTACCCTCTTGGTAGGATATTTTTGAGGTGGGCCCCGCACGAGCCCCACTGTTTCTTTCCACTAAGTAACGCACCCGTGAAAACCCGTCATTATGAAAGTCAACTGACGAATTTTATTAAATTCATAACAGACCATTTAATTGGGCGGTTTTTTTCGTGAATTAAATGAGCTGTTACTTTCGTTGAATTAATACAATGAATTGATGGGTCATTACTTACCTTTTCATTTGTTGGCGTTATAATAAAATAAGACCAACAAGGTCTTTTGAAGGATTACTCGTTGAGAGGCTTGACAGAATCCTTGATCCTTCATCCTCCTTCGCGAAAAACGTGAAGAACGCGAAGAACGCGAAGAACGCCGGCCTCCGATGAAGAACGCCGAACCCGTGGAAGTTGATGATGCGACGCCGTGTTCCGCGACGCCGATGTTCCCTTCCTGCAACGTTCTTCTGCGTCGTCTCTTCCTCCGCAATGAATCTTCGATCTACTGTTTGAGGTAAGAGACCCCCGGTTTCTCTTAAATCTTCCTTGTGTCTTTTTTTTAACAATGCACAGATTTAATTTTATATAATTAAATTAAATCTGTTGTTTCTTGGTCCGTTGAGTTTGCCGACTCAACGCCGGATTCCGCGACGACGCGACGCCCTTCCGCGACGACGCGACGATCTCATCCTTCCGTGACGAGCAATTCTGCGAAGGATTTGCGTACGACAACGACCAACGAGGTAGGGGTTGTTGTGAACATTTCCTTTTTCCCGTGTTGTTTCCATTCAAGAATAAAGAACCCGATTCATAAATAATTTCTATTTCCTTAAAAATTGTTTTCGGAAATGTATTCATATGTTGAATATTGTTCCTCCCGTTGATTATCACTAACTCGGAGGGTGCGGGCCAAACGAACACGACCCGACAAACCTCCACCGTTCTTCGTTATTGTGCGGATTTGATGGGCGAAGACGGAACGTGCCGCAACGGAGGTGTGATGGTTACGCATTGAAGAGGAAGTCCCGGGAGGAGCAGCGGCGTAGATGAGAACAGAATCGGACCACCGGAGCGACTCTGGGGGCCCGCGGAAGCCGCCAGCGGCGCGGGTCGCTGGCACGGCGGTGCCCCCGGCGTGCCGCCGGACAAGGCCTCTGCGACAGAAGCCGCGGTGGCGGCACTCGCGGACCCGCGACCGCAGGGTCCGGCGCACGCGAGACGCGGCTGAAGCCGCTTCCGATTGTACGAGCGACACCTCGCGGGTGCCGCGGGGCTGTCACGCGGGGCCGGCGGCTCCCCCCCACGTCGCTCGTTTGTCCAGGGCGACACCACGTGGGTGCCGCGGGGGTGGCGGCTCCCCCCAGCGTCGCTCGGCCGAGCCGAGCCATGATGGCCAAGCCAGGCCGGTCCGACCGGCCGGGCCGCACCCTGACCGGACCGGACCGGGTCCGACCGGGTCGGACCGGGTCGACCCGGTTCGGCCGACCCAAGGGGGGGCGGGGGGTCGGGCCGGCTCAGCCCGGGCCCGGAACCCCGTCTTCGGACAGTTTTCGGTCAAATGCCCGTAACTTGAGAAACGGGCCTCCAAATGACTCGCCATCAGCGGAAACACGATCCTTTGATCGAGGCCATCGTTTCAGTATATCACACTTATGGTTTCAGAATACTTTGGGTTCGGCCGGGTTGGTTCGTACACGAAACCAATCGGGCCCTCGGAGTGTAAACACTCATATCTTGAGCTACAGACATCCGATTGACATGCCATCAGCTTTGTTGTTTTCCTCTAAGTGAGACAGATCTTTTGGAATACTCCGCATGAGTTTTGGACGTAGGTGGAGTACGGTCTTGTTGGTTTTTCCTTAAAAACCAATCGGGCCCCTGGGACGAAAAAGCCAATAACTCTCAGACCGGGCGTCTGATTGACGCGCCATCTGCTATGTTGAGTTCCTGTTGATGATACGGAAATTTTGGATACATCAACTTTGGAAATTGTGACAGTTGATGTGTCGGCCTCTCGTCTTGTGGAGCGGACCCTCCCGAACGAGCTTGCTGTGTGCAGGAACCCTAGAGTTGGCTGCGACTGCTACTTCGACAGCGACGACTGTGCAGAGATCCTCAGTGGACTACGACGACGTCTGTGCAGAGATCCTCAGTGGAATGCGACGTCTACTGCACTTAGCAATCCTACGTGGATCAGTGCTACAGGTCCTGTGTGGGCCTGATCCTGTGTGGGTCCGATCCTGTGTGGGTCAGCGCTCAGCGGTTCTGTGTGAGCCAGCGCCTACAGGTCCTGTGTGGGCCCGATCCTGTGTGGGTCATTACGGGGGTTAGTTACCTATCGATCCTTCGTGGTTCTGACGACAAATATGGATCACTGATCATCTTTATCGTCATTCGAAGAAGTATAACTGTGTGAGCTGAATCTTGAATTACTCTCCTTTGTGGATTGTGTTGAGCTATCCTGTGTAGATTTACTGTTTACTCTCCTTTGTGGATTGTGTTGAGCTATCCTGTGTGGATTTACTGTTTACTCTCCTTTGTGGATTGTGTTGTGCTGTGTGGGTTTACGTTTGCTTTCATGTGTGGACTGGGTTGTTCTTGGGCTCGGACGTTGGAGCCGAACGGGAATTGATGACTTAGGTATATGTATGGGCATATAACCTAAGCTGTGTCAGATGTTACTTCGTGATTGTATCTTTCCTTGTGGATTATCCTTTGTTGATTTCGGGAGACCTTCGGGGGTATTGGGGTCCTTACTGAGTAGCTTATACTCACCCCTTCATGGGCTATGCTCGCACTACATTGTAATGGTTGCAGACAACGGACAGCGCTGATCGTGGTGGAGGCGCGCGGAGTAGGACGGTACCTGGAGGTGGACCACTGGGCGGGACATACTCGGAGCGGTCAGGTGGACCCGAGGAGCAGTGGAGGCTATCTGTACCCACCCTTCATTTGGGACTTCTAGAGGACAGCTCGACGCTGCGGCTTTTCCTTTCAGTTTCTATTTTTCCTTTCAGTTGTACTTTACAGTCGGGCTTGTATTTCCGGCCCCTTTTACTTTCAGCACAGCTTGTACAGTTTTTACTTAGTGGTTACTTTTCCGATTTCTTACTCTATGGTGTTGTTTACTTTTCAAAGGAAATGCCTTCACTTTTGTTGGGATTTACGCCTTGGTGCTAGTCGCCAGCCCCTGGCCTATGGAAGGTGGGCTTGGGGTAGTCACGACACGGGCCCCGAGGACAGGTTGTGACAAGATGGATAAGTAAATCTTCCCCCATTACCAAAGATCCTAATGGGATGATACCAATGTCATTCCATTGACCACAAGAAGTGGGAGTGTACAACAAAACCAAGATAATTCAATAATTTCATCATGATTAGTTATCTTCATCTCTATTATCGTAGTGATCTGAGGTCAGGTGCTCAAGACACTTCTTAAGAAGATGCAAGAATCATGTGATATGACAATATGAGATCAAAATAATCAGTTTCATTAGTTGGGAAGAGCTATCCCTAATTATTCTAGAAGCGCCATGACTTATCAACAAGGAAAATCATATCATGGAAACATGGATAAGAGAGCAATGAAAAACCAATTGTAAGGAGCTGACCAGATAATTGGGGATTATCAGGATGAACCATCTACTATGAGAAGTAATATTCATTTGAATTCAACCATTATACAAGTATTGATTGATACCTCTGCATCACATTACATCATTTCTTATGATTCTATTCATTTTCTAATCCTAAAACTATATATGATTCCTTCTATTTTAAAATACCAAACTCTTCTCGGTGAAAGAGAATGTAGAGCCTTCGTGTGTATATATTGTTTTATATAGATTGATGGTGATTAGTTTAAGTGGGAATTCTGAGTTTTGAATATGGATTCCTATGATTTAATCAAAGGTATGGATTGGGTGAAAATGGTCAAGTCACACATTGACTATAGTTTAAGAATTGTTACTTTTTTTATTGAGGACAGAGTAGATCATCACTTCAAATGAAGGATTTTTATAAAGAAATGTGCAATAGGTTTTTTAACTGATGATGGGAAAAATATCTTTTAATTTGGTAGTTCTGACTTTGGAATCAATGGAAGATATTGAGGAAGATATTTTTCCAGTAGTTGTGGGTCTATTTCTAGATGTCATTCCAAGAAACATGTTAGGGTTACCACCTCTAAGGGAATTTGAGTTTACAGTTAATCAATTTACATGAATAATACAATGTCCCTTCCATCTTATAGGATGGCACCAAAAGATTTATAGAATATAACATGGATGTTTTTGGAACTAGAATTAAATTGTTCCATTCACCCAAGTACGTCTTTGTAGGAAGCATCAGTCTTATTTATGAAGAAATAAGATGAATTAATAAGGCTATGTGTGGATTATTGAATGCTTGACCAAGTTACAATAAAGAATTTGTATCCACATCCATAAATTTATGATCTGTTAAATCAATTGAGGGTTGTATAGTGGTTCTCTAAATTTGACATGTGATCATGATATACCAATCTCATGATCAGAAGGAAGATATTTTTAAGACAAATTTCAAAAGCAGATATTTCCACTACAAATATTTAGTCTTTCATTTCGGTCATACGAATGAACCATAATTCATTATAGATCTGATGAATTATATATTTCATAGATATATAGATTCTATTATTGTGTGTTTTTTGGATTATATATTAGTGTATTCATAGACAAGGGATGAGTTTCAGCATCACTTAGTGGTAGTGTTGGGAATCCTGAGATACCATCGTTTGTATGAAAATTGTCTATGTGTGACTTTGGGATGTAAAATGTATGATTTCTCGACCATGTGATTTCACAAAAAGGTGTTTCACCATACCCTGAATTGATAGATGCTGTGATCCCTTTGAAACCACTGAAAAATGTATTTAAAAACTGATGTTTTCTTGTAGTAGCTGGATTCTACTGATGCTTTGTGTGTGACTTCTCAAGACTAGCCTCATCAAATATATCATTGACATAGAAGAATTATCTATTCTAATGGACATAAGAATTCGAAAAAAATTTCTATGAGTTTAGTGTACATATTACTTCATCACTTATCTTGAATATTCTAGAATATAGATGGGGATATATGGTGTACTGTGATAATTCATGGTCGTGTGGTGGGATGTGTTCTAAATCAAAGAGGCTATATTGTGCCTTATGTTTAAAGGTAGATGAGTGTACCTGGGAAGAATTACCCAACACATGATTTGGGGATAGCAGCAGTCTTCTATGCATTTATGGCATGGATTCATTATATCATTAGTGAGAAATTTATTGTGTTCACGGATCAGAATTACATGAAACATATTTTCTCACAAAGAGATTTAAATCTGACGAAAAAAAGAAAGATATATTAACTATAGTTTTCATAATTTATCTTAATATATATGTCGAGAAATGGAATTATGTGGTAGATTTGTTGTAAAGAAATTCATATTCTATGTTTGAAAAATAATCATTATATGAATGGATGTTGATGTCATCCCCCATTGACATGGATGTGGAATGTGAAGACTGAGGGGATTTTAATGTTTTCATTCCAATTACACTCGTTCTTTATTTGGTGATCATGCTAATGGAGGCACAAACCTCTAATGAAGAATTTCTGGTTACGAGCTCAAAAATCAATTGTAGGGATACCATTGAGGGATATAAAATTTATTGGAGTTAAATTTTTTGTTTTAGAGATAGGATGGTTTTACTTATGGATTTTCAGGAACAAATTATTCATTCTTACCACCAATCAAAATAAGTTGTACATTCGGGTACCAGTAATATGTACAAGGATTTGAAGGAATAGTTTTAGTGAAGTGACATGAAAAGGAATTTCACCAAGATCGTCTCACGGTGCATATGATGTTAGACTATTAAGGTATATTATCTGTGACCAGTGGGTATGTTAGTGTCTTTACATACCCAAGTGTAAGCATGTGAGACGATAAAGATGGATTTTGTAACACGTCTTCCAAGAATGGTTCGAAAACACAATAAAATATTTTTGATAGTGGATCAATTATGTTGTTGTCTCATTTTATTCCAATTTTTGAAACTAATATGTTGGAGGGTATATCCAAAATCTATATCCAAGAGGTGGTAAATCGACATGTCTTACCTGTTTCTATCATATAAGGAAGAGATATGAGGTTCACAGATCATTTCTATAAACCATTACAGAATTCCTTGGGAACTTTTGTAACAATTAGTAAGGAATATCATCCTTATATAATCGTAAAATATAAAACGATGATAATGACATTGGAAGATATGTATCAGGCTTCTATAATGGATTTTTCTAGCCATGGGAAGACAACATACCCTTAGTGGAGTTCTAATATAATAACTATCAGGACTCAATAATTATGGCTATATTAGATGCATTGTATGGGAGTTCATGTTGTTCTCCACTATGTTGTGTGGAAACAATATATACTTCACAAGTTGGGCCTAGTCTTGTCCATGAAATTAAAGATAATATTTAGTTGATTAGAAATAGGATGTATATGGCATAGAGTAATTATAAAACATATTAAGATCATCATCGAAATTAATTTTCATTTTCTATGAGTGAATTTATGTTCTTGTGGATCTCTCCATGATTTGGACATCATAGTTTTAGGAAGTAGGGAATGTTATCTCCTCGATACAATTTCTCTTTTGAGATACTAGAATTTGTTGGACAGGTGGAATATCAACTAGAATTGCCACTACTGTTTAGGTTGGTGTATAATGGGTTCCATGTATCTAAGTTGAAAAAGTACAAGCCTGATCTGAACCATGTGATCAGATGGGATCACATTGACCTAGAGATAGATTATTTGTTGGTAAATATACTAGTGAAAAATAGGGATATGAAAGGAAATTTACATCGATGAAAAAGAATCGATCTAGTGCAGTTTTAATGCAAAATGATCAAATTTAGGAAGAAACATCGGAACAAGATAAAGAAATGAATTGTCAATGGACATAATGCTTTTAGGGGTTTGACGGTATTATACATTATGTGGATGGAAAGACCAATGGTGGGTGAATGTAGTACCCCCAATTTCAAGTATTAATCCTTTACATGATTATTTTCATTTTTATATTTTGTAATAGCGAATTATAGGAGTATTGGGTTAGCTCTAGGTATGATTTGGTGTAAAAAAGATCAGTTCATAGTCTACGCACAATTTTTCTAATCCATGTGAATATCGTAGGAGAAAACATTTTTAGTTGTAGTTTTGAGGCTATAGATTCTATGTAGTGCTAGAATGGGTAAAGAGACTATGTGAGATGGCCATGAAGTGGTTTCTTTAAGGAAGTACCTAACAGATGGTTGGCTCATGGTTTTCTTTAACCTGTGGTCTAACTGTGCACATAGAAAATGTAAGATCCTATTTATTATGATATCACACGTTTATTTTCATACTTTCTCCTTTTTGCCACAAAATGTCCCCAAATATATCTTTCTCCCCAATGAAGGTCGGGGAACCTCTCAAAAAGAATTTTGAAACTGATTCGGAGCCATCACTTGGAATTTTGAAGCCCAATTATCACGGTATCTGATGTTCTTCAATTTTCACGTCTCGTTACACAGATCTACATAGATCTAATTCTCCTATTTTCTTTATCTCATAGATAGATTCATGTTATACATTGATATAATCTGGTGGATTCCATTTATGATGATATATGGTTGTGGTTATGATAGGAGAAGGGGTCTAAGCCCGTTTTGTGGAAAATAATACATGTTGGTAGAGTTTTCTTCATCTTTTGTTGACATTCGCCAAAACCATCAAGGTAGGTGGCTTCTCGCTCAACTCCTCTTTCTTGAATTGATTTTCATAGTTCCAAATTTTTTTATTTGATGTTATCTTGCAGTTAAAATCATGAAATAAATCATATCTACGGATGATTTATGGTTTTCGGTGAAATTTTGTGATCTTGGTGAATTGCGGTGAAAAGAGATTTATTTTCATTAATTTAAAATGTTGATTTTAAATTATGTGTCTATTAGAATTTCTAAATAGTTTTATGAATAATTTATTTCATTAAAAAATAGTGTTTTATTGAAATTTTTTAGAATTGAAATGGTTTTATTTAAATGATTTTAAATTAAAAGGTTTTTTATTAAAAGGGTTTTTTGTATGATCCCTTGACATAATTTTTTGTGTGGGTTCATATTGTATTTTTAGGGATTGTTTGAAATATGACCATGTTCTTTGACCCAATGGTCAAATAGTAAGTGGGATATAATTACCTTTTGACGACTTGGTAGATTGATGAGAAACATCTCATGAGTATGGAACTATCATCACATAGCAGGCATGGTTGGCTTTGTTGATGTGTGGAATGGATTGTGTAAGCCAAATGAATTTTGAGAAATGTTTTTAATGATTTCTTCATTTATTGTGGAGGAAAATTAACTGTGTGGAAGTTTTTTTTCAACATAATTTGTATTCTATTTGTTATAAATGGTTTTGAAAAAAAAATTACATTAAGTTATAATATTTTTTGAGAAAATGTTTTATATAAATTATTTTTATATAATTGTTCCAAAAAAATTTATCCTAGTGGCGTGAGAAGGGAAGTCATTGAGAAAAATATACTAAATGTTATACTCACTCATTCTTTTTCACTTCAGTGCTTTTGAAGATGCTATCATTTGGGACATCGTAATGCTAATGAATCACATGTTTTTTGCACCACCTTTTGATACTTTTTTCATTTAGTGATTGTCGATCGTGGAGATTTTGGATCATGAGGTCATGTGGTCTATATAGACACTCTAGAATTAATTTACCATTTATGTTGATAGTTGGTTAGTCTTCTGTTGTTACACACTTTCGTTTGGTTTTTATATAAATAAAGAAATGTTGTTTATTTTCTTTTGTTCATGCATCATTTAGTGAATAGTTTTGTTATGGAATGTTTGTTTATTTGTATATTTCATAAAGGGTAAATCATCACCACTTAAATTTAAAACCCATAGATATTTATTTACACCGTTTTCTATCTTTGGGATTTTGGTTAAGGCCATGTAATGACTTTTTGTACTCTCATGCCAATGGGAATAAGTGGGTAATTACTAGTAGGATTAGAGGGATGATATTACCCATAATAACCACAAAAAACCTCTATGAACCACCAAAAATAATAGATGAATAAAATAGGAGAAGGTGTCTCACTCTGCCCTCTTCTGATGGGATCTCTGTTAACCAAAAGGAAGGGGGGTATCATCCAATTATTATGTCAAAAACTCTCTATTATGGTTTTATAGCTTAAATAAGTTGTACCTATTGTGAATACCATAGAAATAGGGGTCTTAACCACAAACATGGAAACTCATTACCTGACCACATTGCCTACACAATGAATGTCCTAATATTTCTGATTTGTAGTATCCAACTTACCAAAACATCTCTATTCTCCAGATAAAATCTCTGGATAGTTATTGATTTCTAAAACACACCAAAAAAACATCATTTTGGGTAATCTATTTTCACATAAACTCGTTTCAATATTTAATTATCAATAGAATCCATCAAATGATATGAATATTTAAATTCCATTGAAAATATATAACCCATCCAGACGTGGGGTATTACTATATATGACTATTTGGTGGTTGAGTTGATGCATCATTACACTAATATATCATATATATATATATATATATTCAAATAACTATTTTTTATTAGTATCATTATATTTACGATTTTCTAGCTATGTTTTACATAAGTAATACACTAAGAATGAGGCACATAATAGTTAGTGTCAGTTAATATTCTTTCCTTACTTAATATAATCCATGGGAACCTAATGGTTATTGCCACCTATAAATAATGACAGAGGAATTTATAAGGAATTTGTTAAGGTATCTAATACATGGTATTTCAAAAGTTAACTTAATATTAATATTAAATCTCATCTATTCCCATTACATGTATAGGATCTTATGGTGATATAGTTTGAAATTCCATTCCAAATCTATATTTTCAAACAAAATTTATGTCAAATTCGTTACAAAAATCATTTCCTATATTATATAAAAAGACTAAAATTAATATATATTGAAATATTACAAAAAAATATTATACTTAAGGTATTGATAATTTTTAATATACAGTATTACAATGATATAAAATCAAAAGTCTATAAAGAAGTATTCTTGGAGTGAATGATAGCCGAGCACCTCTTTTATAGACATGGAATTAACTGGAAGGATGGTAAGCAGTCTGACCCAAAGTCCATCTTCCTATAGATAATATACACTTTAGATATTTAAACCCCAATATAATCCTGACACCGAAAATATATATATTATAAGAAACATTGTAATTTAATAACCAAATCGTGATTTAAAAAATTATAAGGTAGAAGAAAACTAAATTATTTATCATTATTATCAGGTAATTCCTTTACCACATTTATTTATTTTTATAAAATCTATGTAAATATTTTTAATAAATAGATAATTCATTAATAATATAGTAATTATATTCATGAACATTATATTAAATAATAAAAAAGAAAATTATTAATTATAATTTTTAAATATGAGGAAAACTATTATTAATTATACATATATAAAAAATTTTAAACACATTATAATTTTTCATGTATTATGTATATAATATGTGTAAAAAATAAAAACACTTTATAAAATTTTGTAATATTAACTCTTTTATTTTATTTATCCTATTGAAATTTACTTAAATATTTGATATGAAATTATATATATATATATATATATTTAATAATCAAATTTCTCTCCTTAAACAATTTACATTACAAAAATATCATATTTTTTTAATTTATAAATTTCTTAGTTTGATTATAAAAATAACTTTTGATGCTTTTTGAATAATGTATCAAATGGGAAATTTTATTTTAATCATATACAATTAATAATAATTATGATTAAATTTAAATTTTAAAAGAAAACTCTATATTTTTATGCATTTTCTAATTTAAATTAGTTTATAAATATTTGTAGCAATTTAAATATAATATCTTTATATCTAAATTAAATTTTATTCCATATAATTTTGAAAATAAACATAATATAAAGTTTTAACATTAAGGTTTACTTTTTAAAAAAATAATTCATTGATAATTTTATTAACTACAATAATTTTATAATTTATTATTATGAAAACACATTTATAAATTCTAAAAATAATCTAAAATTTTTTATCCACTATTTATAATGAATTTTTAAATTAAATAATTTATTTTATAATTATGTTTTTTTTGAAAAAACAAATGCTTCTTGATATCATACCCTACGAAAATCCATTATATCATAAGAGGTTATAGATATTCCAAGACACATAAAATTAATATTAACAATATCAATTATTCCCTATGATTTATAATATGACATATAATAAATCATTTTTCCTATGTAATAGAAAAAAAAGATTCTCCATATGAGTTTCTTATGATATGGGTCATATGAAATATCGAAACAGAATATAGGTGTAACACACTAATTATTAGTAATATATTTTTTTATCTCTATTAATACTAGTTTCTAAATCTTGTTTCACATGCACAACTAATATAAAATGATACATGAAATATTAGATGAATATTATTAATGAAATATAATTGAAATAAATGAGAGTATTGTAGATTCTGTAGTAGAATCAGGTGATCCTTCATGGAGATAGTTCAAAAATATATTAGAATATCTTGTTCATATATATTAAAATCATTCATGGATTCTATGTAGTGTCTATACGGTCCTTGGTCTAGGATAAGGGTTCATCATGATATGTTTTCTTGGATTTCAGTGACAATGCTACTTGGAATGATGATGTGTGGTCAACTAAAGGATGTGTGAATTGGTCTATAGTAATTTTAGCTATAGTAGAAATGAATCAAGGGGATGAATAATATAGATCTGGTATTCTTGATTATATAAAGGATAAAATGTTGGCTGGTGTTGGTGATGTGCATATATATGTGTTGAAAAAGATGTTGTTATGGTGTATGGAGAAGATGGTGCAAGTATTTGTCATTAACTCAGTACTTTTCTGGTACCAAATCAGAATCCGGGTGTGTCTATATGTTTAAATGTTCAATATCATAAGGTTCCCTAAATGATCTAGATTCAATACAAAATTCATCTATTGGATGAATCCTTTTAAAGGTATCATTCTCTCATGTTGATTGTAACTATAAGGTATTTTTTTGAGAGACTTGTATTTGGGAAAATCAATTTGATTACACATCTTTCTTATCCTAATGGTCTGATTCCTTGGAAGCTGAATGAACTACTTTCTGGGATTTAATTATTGTGGTTCATCTTTGACTACTGTCAAATCTCCAAAGGTCGTTGGTTTTTACACCATCTCTTCTCATCAAATGATTATTTGATTATGAATTGGAGTGTTGGTTCTTTGTTCTTGGATCACAAATTACTTCACCTAAATGAATAGTGATTGGATTTTAATGTATCATGAGTAATAAATTATTTCTCTAAAGTGTGTGTTTGTATTAATGGAAACAATTTTGTCACCTAGAATATATGTATTTTTTATGATACATTTATGGTAATTCGGAATCCTATACACCTTGACAAGGAATCATAGTATGTGTGTCTTTGGAATTTTTTGAGGATTTTAGTAGTGATTTAAATTACTTCCACTATTATAGATTAGGTAACTCTCACCAAACCCACTTATCTTATCTATATTTTTTTGAGAAAAAAAGAAATTCTCTTTTATTTATTTCTTATATTGATTTTTCCACTCTCAAGTGTTTGGTATATGAAATGTCCCCCGTGAGAGGTGGGCGATAATGGGTCATCCAGCTACACATTGAAACATAAATAATTTTTTTTGGATATTACTATTTCATAGTACCTTTCTTATTATGTAATTGTTTTATGAATTTCATGTTCTAATGGGGTTGATGTGTTGGACCCAAAGAAGTGATATTTTCATGTTATAAATTTCTATAGAAAAGTGATGTTGTTGTACGAGAAATATCTGAACAGAGCTAACTGTGGACCCTCTAATTCTTTAGCAATTATTGTTGAGTAGGTAATATAAAATGATGGTTCTACGACTACTTATATAAGATTTGATGAAGATGGATTTGAGATGTAGGTTAATCCCGGGGGATGTGAAATTTCTAAGGATGGTGATATTACTGTTCTAGCCAATATTGCCAAATATGGAGGGTTTTTAGGGATTGGTGGTCTAACTTATGTTACTTATCCTGGAATTTTTTCAATATATCTCAATTTCTTCATCCATTATGTCTAAAGGTATAGTTGGACTTGTCTTTGGGAGTGAGGTCTCTCAATTAGAAGGTCCTTTGTCTAACATTCATGACACTTCTACTGTTATGATGGTTTTCCAAGGTGAGGATTCAAAAGTCAAGAATGGAATTGGATAACATCAGTGTCTTCTTACTACTTCTTATCTTATTGATATGGGTTTTTTGTTATTAATTGTTTTCTAGATAAGTTTCTAACATGAAGATCGAACTTGTGGTAGTTGATTTCAAAAAGGCTATCCAGGATGCCTGGAAAATTTCTAGTTCCTCTAATTTTGATTAATGGGGAAACAAATCGGATGATGGAATTGAAAAAGATAAATGAATGATTTATTTTTGGAAAACACTCAAATCCTATAGGAAGAGGTTTATATTCTTCATTTTTGTATTATTTCATGAATTCTAGTGGAAGGAGGGTGGCAATAAATGATAAAATATGGCTCCTTAATAGAGATGTCAATGGAAGGATTATTCCACTCTACCAAAGGAATGTTTCTACCCAATTTTCCTCTAAATATTTAAATATCATGTCCATTATAGAGTAGCATTGGTTCAAAGAACTAATGGTTAGGATTCTCCATCAAGGAAAATCATATTTGGGGTGGGGAACTACTAGTTAATATGATTATGGATTAAAAAATATCCTTTATTTTATGATTTTTAACTGATTTTCATGATAAGGGATTGTCTCTTTCTTTGATCTTGTTTGTTCTCTTATGATCCATTTACTTTTTTGTTAATAAAAGGTCAAAATCTTTCCCTATGGCTATACATTGTTCATATAATAATAGTAAAATTTCTAGAAAATAAATATATATTATATATCATCAAATTAGAAATTTTATATGATAAAATAATAAAGAATTATCTTTCTAACATAACAATTATTTAATGTTTTGTTTACATTATGTGATTAAATTAAATTTCATAGTTGTTAATTAATATTTTGATAATATATAATATTTATATATATTAAATAATATATTAACATTTATTATGAAATATATTGGAATGAAATATTACTTAGAACACAAAATTGATAAAAATATTATTTTTCAATACAAACAGATTGTCTTTATTTATGGCATTTTCCCCTAAATAATAAACTTATAAAATTTAGAATTTTAAGATGATATAAATAATTCATTTTTGGATGTATCATTCAAATATAATCTTATGAATACGTGGTTGAGTTTTTTTAAAAATAAAATATATTTTGGGGATATGGGAAAATAGATTTTTTTGATACCCTAACATTTTATGAAATTTTAATCATACAAGAAAAACATAAGAGATTTTTCAAAATAATTACATTAATTTTTTTAATAAATGAATATAAATAATTTTATTATACTATTTTTAATTTATAAATCCCATGATTATGGTTTTGGGAACATAAGTATTATTTTTCTCTAGAAAGAATTTTCTATTTCTTTTATTACAAAATGTTACCTCACTTCTAGAAATTTATTCTAAAAATTGGATTTCATATTTGATATAAAAATGTTCAAAATAATTAAAAATATTTAATTTATTTTTTTAAAATTAATGTATGATTACGAAGATTACATTTAATGACTATTAATATGTTAATAATGAACATTTTATATATTTGATTTATTAACATTGTGTAATATTTTTCTAACAGAAGAAGTAATCACCCATCAAAACAATCTCTATAATAGATTTTAAAACTATATATACATATGTTCACACTGATTTAATATATAATAAATAATAAATAATATTTATAACACTTAATGGTAAAAATAACTTTTTGTTTTCTATAAAATATGATAACCATATATTAAATAGTTGAATTCAAAATTTACATGAATCTTTTTTATAAATTTAATTATATAATATAGAGCCAAAATTTTCAAAAATAAAATAATATTTTTATAATATTTTTTACCATATAAATTTTAATAAAATTCAACCTAGTTGGCTAAAAACTGTTTATCAAGGTAAAAAACCAAATTCTTTTAAATTTTAAAAAATATGTGGTAAAAAAATTTATACTTATTTAAAAAATTACTGAAAATTATTGGCGTGATATTTATTGAACTTATATAAATCCATAAATCAATATTTCCCACTTTTAACAAAAATTATCATTGAAAAGTATAATGCTATCAGTCAAAACATAATGGGTGTTTTCAAAATTACCATTATAATCACATATGAAAAGGGATCAATTCTACCTCATTTTTCAACTCTAAAAAGGAATTACATAGACCAAAAATCTGACCTAGAATCTTCTAAACTACCTCCCCACATTCATGAATTATTTTCCAATCAAAATGACCTAGCTATGGTGCATTTTGGTGTCACCCATGGGAGAAAATCCAAATAGAGAGATAATGTACACAACCTATGGTAGTTATTTTTGTTATTCTTATTCCCAAATAATTAGTCTCTATATATGAAATTATCATAATAAAATATTATTAATACACATTAAATTTCTTATAAAAATTTTACATTACTTATCTTTCTTCCTCGAAACTTATTATACAATTGGAATATTTTTCATGAGTATATGAGGACTGCCGACTCCCTTATCATTGTGTTATAGTTTTCACCAAAAATTTACATTGGTTATTAAAAAAATTATTTTATGACATTTATATAATTTATAAAATTAGTATTATTATTTAATTTCTAAATTTTAATTTTTTACCTCATTTCATTTTATTATATATGATAGCATCATCTATGTGTTTGTGCAGATGACCATCTTTATAGTGTGCTGTATTTCATTTTCAATTACTTCCAAATATGGCTCATATTAAAATTGAATTTATGTTATAAAAATAGTAATTGTGACCCTATTAATTTTTAATAAAGATAATATCATACATTCAATACGTGATAATAACATTAAACAGTTATAATAAACATAAACTTCTAAAATAATCATATGAAGAATCATTTCATTAAACTAATCACATTTTCAAAAACCATTCGGTGTGGATAATGTTTCTGAAATAGTATAAAAATAATTATGTTTTTTTAATTATAGTGATAAATAAAATTATTAAAATAAATTTGACCATGGTCAATACAGTGAGTAAATATTAGATAAATAAATTAACCACCTCAAGTACATCTATAACTGTAAAATACTTTACAAATAAAACAATATGAAAATTATTACATATTATAAAGTTAAAAACATTTTTGAATGAATCTTATGAATGATTTTAATAAAAAAAATTTGATTGTTTAAAATGTTTGATGCACACGCTGAATGAATCAGGACCATCTTTAAGGGTCAATGAATCTAAATTTTTTCATTGAGATATGATATTTACCCTCCACTAGTTTACATTCACTATTATATATATTGGACAATTAAATATTTTACCATAATTGTCCTTAAATTTATTGGATTTACAAATCCATATCATTGTTTATGATACATGGTATTTCGATTCAAAACATACAATATTTATACAAGATATTTATCATTATTTTTAATTTCCTTGGACATGATAGATATTAGGCACTATTATTTATATTATATGATTTATTCATAGCGATAATAGCATAAATTATAATGAATTAATTTCATTTTATCAAAATTTTAATGCATATTTCATTGTATCCTTCTTTTTTTATTATTTCCTTATAATAATCAAAAGGGTTTCTTTTTCAATATCAATTTAATATTGATAAGATATTTTTAATTAAATATATCATGGGTATTTGTCTTCTCTTTATTTTTGTCCCTCCCCATAAATATTGTATCCTATAATTATTTGGGGGGGTGTGTTTATATGTCATCTCATTATTTCATTTATCCCCATGGATCTTTATTTAACTCTTATATGGAATCTAACACTACCTCTTCATTATTTTTAAAAACCCTCCACTTCGATGACCATATTCATATGATACTTTTTAAAAGATAATTATTTATTCCATAATAATTTATTATGGTAATATTCCACTACATTTTCATTCCAGAAGTGTTTTAAGGAAAATTTTATCATTTTAGTTAAGTATTTTCATTTAAATTGTGAAATAAAACTGTTCATATCATATTACATGCTAACAAATATTTAGAAAATTTTATTATTTTTCTATAAACAAAACTTTTAATGTTTTAATTTATTATAAATTTTATTGTATTTTCTAGTTTTTTAAAATATTTATAAATAAATAAATGTTTTAAAAATTCTCAATAATCTAGTATATTTCCAATGTACTTTTCCAAATGATTATTATTTTTTAATCTAATTCATCATAAATTGAGATATTTTAATATTGATCAATGATATTACTCAGATGGAATCATCCCATTGTTTTATATTATTTATCCTATAATGTTATTTTCAATCAGATAAGTGATCCATTACTATATTTTTCTTGCTTAACCATGCATTCTGAATAGGTATAAATTGACTTCCAATGATTTTTTGTTCGTTTAGACTACATTAAATTTCTATAATTTTTTTCATTCATTATTACATGAAATGATTATATATTAATGTTTATGACATAATCATATAACCTATATATAAATTGTGTACATACTGGATGTTATATTTTGGTTTTTACCACTGAATATTCTAAATATGTTTGGATACTTTTTTATTTTCCACAGGTAATTATTTTTGTTTTATTAATGGTATTATAAATTATTACCTTATCTGATTCAATTTTAAGAGTAAATGTAATCGCTTTTCCATAAATTGGTTTTTTTATATAATGAATGTCTGATTTGATATAGAACTCATATTTATGTATGATGATGGGTGGGGTCATATATCACCCTACAATTAAATGGTTGAGAATTTCTGTGTCAAAGTATAATGATTCTGGATATACATGGATTTTTTGAAAGAATAAAATATTTTACATAAATTGATGTTTTCATAAAATTAAATTGCGTACATAGTTGTTATTTTTTTTAAAATATTCTTATATTTTTTTGGTGGTAATTTTTTAAGCTTATTCTTATGACCATGTTTTGATACCCTGGATCATGTTCATCGACTATGTATTCCAAAATATCTTAAATAATTTATTATTTTATGCCACACCATGTTCCATGAATCATGTTTTACGATAAATGTTTTATTTCATTTTGTTTTCATATGTATTTTTATTATAACCATTTTCTTATCATACAAACACTTATGATCATTGACCATTATTAGTTATTTTTTACCTTATAGTGATTTTAGTTAATACCTTTATTTACGTTCCCAAGGACATTAAAATTATTACAAATTATGCTAAATCTCTAAGGGGGTCTAATGAGGGTCAATTATAAAAACAAATCATTAGTATCAATAATAATTTTCTTATGTAGCTATTCCTAAATGGAACAAAAACATCCATTCATTAGATTATATATTTAATTTTGAAAGTTATAGTTTAGCTCACGGGAACGATATAAAAAATAGATGTTTAACATGGTCCATCCCACACTGTATGAAAGCTATATTATAATTATTGTGTTTTTAGAACCATATTCAGTAGTATCAATCAGGGATAGAATAGTTGTTATTAGATAACATTTTATATTTTTCAAGGATTATAGGATTTATTTTTTGGATTAGAATAGTTATTTTAAAATTCTATGGATATGATTATGTATATGTAACAATAGGAAATTATATAAATGTACATATTATGTGGGTTTATTAGAGATCAAATCTCTATTTTGATATTATAATTGAATGTATGCTCTATAATAGATGCACCAAGGGATTGTAACCCTAAAAGGGAAATATTTTATTTTAACTCAATCATAACATGGTGGATGAAAAGGGGGCCTAACTACACATCTTATTTTATCCTCTATGGGATATTCCTTAGATAATTCACAGTGTCTCTAACAAATCAATATAGATGATTTGAAAATATTTAGGTTAGAAAACTTAATAGGGAATGATAATTAATAACATTGATTAATATGTAGTGATTCATGAGTTGTGTAATATAAAAATTAATTTGAGATGTTTTGATACAGTGTAAGTTCAACATTCATATAATACAATTTAATGATTTTAGGTTATAGAATATTTTAAGAATATACATGATAATGGTTGTCGTAGTTATTTTTAGGATTATCATAATATGAACATGATAAAATTACTTGATTAAATGTACATTTAAATAAAATTATCAATAGATAGAACCAAGGTGACCTTAGACAATACATTTTATGATTGAGGTGTCATTTTCATTTAATATTTTACTTCGATTTCGATGGATATTATTATTATATTTTTGGTTTCGATATGATCATGAAATTGAATCTTTGGAAGGTATGTATCATGAATATTTTAATAATTATCTATAATTTCATATTTATAATAAAAGTTTAATATATTCATATTATGAGGTAAATGATTTAGCACATATTCTTCCTTAACATAGGAGGGTTTATATGTTATTAAAAAATACATTGAGTCATGAATGTATTTTTGTTAACCTTATGAATATTTATTAGTATGTGATAACTAAAATTTTGAGGATGCAATTTATTTAAAGGGGAAAGTAACATCGTGATATTTTAGAATACACTCTTTGTCAAAATTAATACTAAATTTTAATGATTATACAAAAATACACAAAACTATAATAATACGTGAAATATTTTAGGAATATTATTTAGAAATTAAAATAATAGTAATAACTCTAGTAAATAAGAAGATATTAATAGGCTAAATATATGTACATTTATTGTTTAAAAAATTATTGTGATTTAATATTAATGATTTTTATTTCCCAAATAACTAGCTTCTAATGTGTTTTGTATTTTAGGTTATTATATTAAATTAACCAATATTATAATATTATAATTTATAATATATAATATGAAAAATATAAAATAATATTTTTACATTAGTGAATTTTGGAAATCGAATGAAATATTACTATGAACACTTACAATTAATAATATTCATTTTTTCAATAAATCTGGTTTTTTTATATATTGTATTCCCATTAAAAAGAAAAATTAATTTATTATATAATTTTTATTTGAAATATTATATCATTTTTCGATAAAGAATATCTTTATTTTATTAGGTTGAAATTTATATATTTTTCAAAAATAACAGAATTCTGGTGAAAAATTTTGTAATGAATATTTAGTTCATACAGATAAATTTTTGACAATATCTCATTAAATGAATAAATTAATATAAATTGATAATATATTAATATATATATATATATATTTATTTATTAATTTTAATCAGTAATTTGTCTATGTTGAATTTATGAGACCCATTTTTATCATTTTGGAAATTTATGTAATATTTTAGTCTAACAAATATTTATATTCTATTATATTAATAAATTTTTTTATCAATTGAAGAAATTAAATTAGATAAATATATAAAATTTTATATCAAAATTTTCATATTATGTTCTATTTTCATGATTATATTTTTACTATAAAATTGTTATTAGTATGTTTAAATATAATGACCATGAATATTGTAACTCTAATATATTTGAAGGATTTTGTATTAATACTATGCAGTTTTCATTTAATGAAAAATAAACTTTTATCTTCTAAAATATTAATCTAATGTAATTTCAAAATAAAAAAAATATAAATATATTATTAATGAATAAATTTGTAATCAATGGTAAACATGATTTAGAACTCTTAATGGTAAAACAATCTTTTTAAATACATTACATTTTTTGAAATTTTATTTATAATAATTTAAAAGATATATTTCACTAATATTTAAATATAATTTGATTATTTAGATCATAAATTTAAATTAAAAATGTAAAACAAATTGTGAGGTATTAACATAAATTTTTAATAAAATATAAACTATATGGGTAGATGTTCCTTATAAAGGTAAACACAATATGGTATAATGTAGAAAAAAGTGATTATATGATTGAATCATTTTTAAAACATATGTGAATGTGAGTTTTAGAGTAATGGTCTACATTATCTAAATAATTCATTAGTTTTTACTATTGAATCCATTTACCAATGAATAGTGTTATTATATCCTTGAACAAGTAACCTGTATTTACAAAATTGTCATTATCTACCCTTATAAAGGGGGATCGCTTCCATTACAATTCATCACAGATGATAAAGAAATATATCTACCCAATATTATAACTAGTTACTCATAAACGTTCTCCACACATCTTATAAATCATGGTCATTACAAAAGTCCAAGCTATTATTCCATAATATGTTACCGAAGGGAGAATTTTCAAAGAGAGAGATCTGTTCTCAAATTTGTTCATTATTTTTTTTCTTATATTCACCCCTTTATTTATAATTTACCTATAAAATAATGTTGACATAAGTATTATTAATTTTATTAAATGCTACTATACTAAGTTACTATAACATATCTACCTTTTGCAAACACTAATAGAAAAAATGAAGACATCATCTTGCATGCATGTATTTTATATCTTCTATATAGGGCATGTTCTTTTTTTCAGAGCCACATTACATTGATTTTAAAGTAATTATTTAATGTAAAAAATATATAATATATTAAAATATTAATATCCTAAAATAATTATTATTTTATTTTTTCTACTCCACCATATTTTATGAAAAATCAGACTGTCATTTGTGCATACATGTGAGAAAACGTCTACATGAAATGATGTATTTAATTTTACATTACTACATAAAATGAATGAATTCAAAAATAAATTAATGTTTAAAAATTATATTTTTTAAACTATTAATATTCTATAAATATTATATTAGATATTATATAAGTGATATTTATAAAAAACGGTCGTAGTAATGTGAACCACCAAAAATAACCATATTGAGACACCATTCTTAATATGAGTCCATTTTTGGATGTCTTATTGGATAATATTTAAGTTTTCTAATGGATAATAAAAATAAAAAAACAAATAAATTTATCAACATAATTAATATCTATTATATAATATTTTATCATGTAAATATACTGAGTAAGTTAATGAGAAATTAACCTAATAACCTCAAGTAACTAGCATAGGAGAAAAGTATTTAATAAAAAAATTTATTTTTAAAAAATATATATATAATAAATTTAAATATAATTGTAAAATATTCATACAATGTTTCTTAATAAACATAATTTAAATATTCATAATGTTATGAATGCGTTCAATAATAATTAGGACCTGAGTAAATTGTTTTTTATGTCATTGTTTTTCTTTATTGCAATATGATTAATATTCACAACTTGTTTCCTATTTATGGTATTTATATTGATTATGGATATAATTTATCTTTTTTTATGAAATATATGGGGTTTATAAATTAATATCACTTTTTATCTATCATCCACATTTTATTTAAATGAAACAATTGATTTATGAGTTATTTGTTTCTATTTTCATTCCATGAGACATGTTTAATATTTCACCACATCATTTATTTTAAATATTATAGAAAATATAATATTAAATTATAATATAATGAATATGTTTCCTTTAATTATATTTAAATATTTTATTTTTCCCCTTTACACATTACTTAACCACGTTAAAGATATCGACCATAACTTCTCTCTTCAGATAGGAATCATCCCCTTCCAGGACTGTAGTCATTATATTCATTTAAAAATATACTAATGTATTCCTTAATAATAAATAAATGTAGCAGTAAACGAATTTAGCATTCATTGAAATTTTTAAATATATTTTCATCATCTTCCATAAGATCCATTTAAATGAAAATGTGAAATTTATATTCTCCTAAGAAAATTTGAGTGAACAAACCAGTCATTGATTTTTGGTATTTTCTATAAAACATCTTATCTAGGATTTAATATTATTTAAATAAATTATTATTCTCATATATTCATGGAACAAACAAATATTTAAATGTAACACTATGATTGATAGTGTACACTACATGAAATAACATGTTTAAACGAGTCACTCAATATTATTTTTTAAATATTACTATTATAAAAAAGTTTTTGGAATGGAAAATAATAATAGTATTAACATTATTATGATATATATATATATATACCTAATAAATATAAATTCCTTAATTAAATTAATTACCCAATTTTCCAGAATGTTCTTTAATGCTTCATAAATACGTTTTTGTAAAAGATGATTTTTTTAGGGAGAAAATATTATAAAAAATTTCAAACAAATTTAAATTTTTTTTAGAACAAATAATAAATTTTTAAGGTTATTTATAATAATTATAAAATGTTGATATTATTGAATTTTTTTAGAAAATAATTTTTTTTCTTATTAATAGTGAAAATAGTTATTTTTGTTAAAAATTTTATTTTTGTCTCAAATATTTACAAACTAGAACATTATTTAAAATTTATTTCAATTTATAATTAATTATATTATATTATTAATAATCCAATTGAAATCATTCAATTCAATTTTATTTTTGAAATTTTTATAAAAACATTTTTATACTTATAAATGCATATTTCAAAAATCAATTTTTATTGAAATTTATATATTTTTAATAAAATTAATATCTATCAAATATAGGAATAAAATTTTGTGAAAAATAATATATATATATATATATATTTAAATTTATATATTATTTACTTTATTGTCTTGTTTATGATGAATTTTAATTTTTAGTGAATAGTAAAAAATACAGTTTCGGTGAAATATAATATCTTTTTTAACATTAGCAAGATATAAAAAAATATAATTTTTTGTAAACATATGGAGTGAATCAGGAATGGAAAAAATAAAAATATGTTACATAATTAATTATAATAATATATAATATAATTTATTTCATAATATATATGAAAAACATTTTTACTACCGATGCAGTGCATGTTCAACGAATAAAATGTTCAATATGATATCCAAAAGATAATATTTCAGATGTAATAAGTCTTTTATCAAGATTTATATTAATTATTTTGTATTATTTAAATTTTTATGGTTAGATACATATTTTTTTGTCTTATAAAAATTAGATTACCCATTTTTTGTAAATCCAATGGAAGGGAAGATAAATAAAAATCTAATGTAAAATAAGTATTCATGAATTAAGTCTGAATTATAATAAATATATAAATAAAAAAACTGTTTTTAGTATAAAAAACATTATACCATAATGTTAATATTTTGATAGTTTTTAAATTAAATAAATTCTTTAAATTATCAGAAAATGTTGATACATCATTTATTTATTAAACATATAAATACAAAAGAAAATATTTTAAAAAATTCTAAAATTACAATTCGATTGATTTAAAATTTTCCACTAATTTTACAAATATATATGACATGTTCTGGAAATTTTAAATTATTATATATTAATTTCACCTTTCGATTGATGTTATTAATGTAAAACTAAAGGAATAGTTTAAACATTGAAATTAATCATATCTTATAAAAATAATAATTGGTTAATTTTATTTTTGAATTAATAAAAATAAATTATTTAGCTATATGAATGAAATAATGCTTAACATATCCCCCATAGACTATTTCTAAATCATTTCTCTGTTTACAGTAACATCATTAGTCACTTTTTTAAAAAAAGAGGTTATCATGGTTATGGTTAAAATATATTTAACCAATGGGTTTATAAAATGATAAGGGCTTAAATGAATTCAAAACATATATAATTTTCATTGGATGGTGTCATATAAAGAAGAAAATGATTCATTTAATTCCTAACCATTTGGATGAATTTGGCTCTAAAATAGTCTAATAATGATTTAAATATTTTAGAAAAAATCAAATGATTCCCTATGCTCATTTATAAAAGGGCGTCACATCCCTCACTCCTTTACAACACATTAAGAATTATATGTTAAAAACCCACTAAAAAATACCTTCTCAACATCTTTATAATAATAATATAAGTTTCTTCCATCCCAAAAGTCCAACCATTTGTTCCTTAATAATAAAAATAAAATATTTTTTTTCAAATAACATGATATTGGAATGAAAATGACGGAACTCAAACTTCATGCATAGGTTTATTTCAAAATATCATCACTTCTCATGACTGTTTTTATTTAACTACAAAATGTGAAAATATTTTTCATACATACCCATATTTTTATTATAATTGTTTAGAGACTATTTACATTAATCTCTAATGATTTTTACGGTAGTTTTTATCCTTGTTTGACTATATAATAAAGGGTTTCTTCTTTTCTTTTCCTAAATGATGAACTTTTTAGCCTTTTGATAACAGTGTGAATGGTATTTTTTTAATTATATAGAAATAATATTTTTTCTAAACATCATGACTATATTTTCATTGAATAATATTTTATTGGATTATAAGATTATTTTAAATTTAATTTTATCTTTAACATGGGGAAATATTTTAGATTTTTAAAAAATATTTTCCAATAAAAAATTGTATTTTCTTAAATATATTGTTAGGTTATATCATTAATGATTTTAAATATACTTCCAAAATATTTTTTAATCTTATGTATTTAGTGTAATATAATAATAAAATATATCATATTTATTTAGATTGATTAGGATTAGTTTGACTTTGGAAAATATTAGTATTCCATAAGATCATTTCTTCTAGTACATATAGTTATTAATTTTTTGATGTATCATTATTATTTATTATTTATTTTTCATATACAGAATCCATTTGAATTAGTATGTGATAGTTGAGGCCCACTATATCCCATTAATGAATAGTTAATGAACATGATAGAAACTATTTTGGTTTTTTGGTGAGGCCTTACAAAATAATATAATTTTCATTATATATGGCCTTAATGGTACATTTCATATCTCTAATATTATTAATTCCCTCATTATGATATTATTTATTTATGTAAATGTTATATTTTGGTTACATTGAATATCAATGTAATAAGTTTAAATTTAATTTTACTATTTGTATAGAATAATCTGATTATTTATTATTCACAACATGTTATTCTTTGTGATCAAGTAATTGATTTAATGGAATGTTTTTTCATTTAGTTTCTTTACCAAATTTATTGTGCGTCATTATTTCCTGATATATGACATTGTACCCATACCCTTAATGAGAATAAGATGTCACCAAATTCTTATTTTTTTCTTTCCCAATGATTCCATGAAATGTGATATGATTGATATTCAGGTATATAGTAAAGAGAATTCTAATGATCCTAAAAGAAATACAATGCTGTATATTTTTTCAGATGTAAATAAAATTAATTTATTAATACTTTTTAAAAAGACCTCTAAATTATTCATTCATGTATGATGTGATTCTTTGAATATAGTTCTAATGTAATATATTATCTCTTCACTCTGGGATACTAGGGTAAGGGTCTTTAAAATTATTATAATATATCTACTAAAATAAATATTTTAAAATTTATAAAGAATGCATCTGATTTAGTTATTGATTTTCCTAATGTTTCTAAAAACGTTTTTCATCTTTTTAACATCCTTTTACATATTTTATGTTGATTATAGATATTATTGAATCACTCAATCCAAATTTGTTTTTTAGATGGATTATGTAATGTTAATTTATATTAGGAGAGTGATCTATCACATCATTCATATTTCCTAATAATCCAATATAAATATAAACAACTTTTCATCCAATGGATATAATTATGAATACCATATATTCAAATTCATTGATTGATGATTGGTCACCAATATTCAGTGAACTGATCTATTTGAGAAATTTTTGATATAACCTCTTACCCACTATATATAAATTATAAATACGATATAATATATCACCACGATTGATGGGTACTTACTTAAAATTTTATAGAATATCATTAGATAACCATTTATTTTCTAAAACTATATATTTTTGTGATTATTAATTGAATTATGAATGGTTTCCTTATGTGATTGAATTTAAAGATGATATGGAACTCATTTTTTCTCAGGGTTCATTTTGATATTATTATTGAGTGATTTTTAGTGGAACTGATTTTAATATATGCTGGTGGGCCGGGTCTTATATTTTCGTATTATACATCGGATAAGGTATAAGTCTTATGAGTTAATGACATGTGTACATATGTGGATTCCATCAAAATATAAAAGTGTTGATGTGTATGTATTTTTTCATAACAGAAAATGTTGAAAATTATTATATTAATTTAGAAATTTTTTCTATTCATATGATTATGAAAAAATATATGGATTATTGTAAGGAATATTTTATAATATCATGGTTGTTGTTCACTAACTCAATTTTACACTCTCCATTGACTTATTTATTTTTTAATTCAATTACACAAATGAGGTCTCATGTTTTATGATTTATTTGAGGTTGGTTATTATTTCCTTAGGTAATGTGATTATACCCATTTTCTCATTTAATGAAAAATTATTATCACTGAATATTATATCTTATTTTTTCCAATAATTGTACATTAATATCACTACTTTCTAATGTTTTCTTATCCCCGGTTATGAATATGAGTATAATTAATATGTATTATAAAAGATAGTATAATTTTGACTAATTATAGAGATATTTTCAAATGTATCATTAAATATATTTATTTAAAAACTAATAGTCAATGACACTTAAAAAATATGGTTTTGATAATTTTTCATTATTTGGTAGATATAATTTTTGACTGCTACAAATGATGTAAAATAAAAATAAGTTTATCTTGGTCCACCTCACATTTTAAAAAATCCCGATTCAAAAGAATGTGTTTTTCACACCAGATCATGGAGTGTGGGTTTGGATTTCTATAATAGGAAGTTGAATAATATTAATCATAATATTTAGGATATCACATATTCTAACATAGATCCCATGCGAGATAAAAATATTTTGTAGTGACATGTTTATCATGTATTACAATAGATTTTCTATATCACATAGGCATCGTGAAACTGTATTTTGTAGAATAAATTCAATTCCATTATATTAAATGATTTTATATATTGTTTACTATGATATATCCAAAATTAACAGAACAAAACTATGTTTTCTCATGAGATAAACTATATTTTAGATTACTATATCCAATATAATAATCCAGTATATAAAATAATATAACAATAGTATATTATGATGGATAATATGGAATCTATAAAATGGATATGTTAATCCATTTTCAAATTGATTTAGATAATTATTTAATAAGGTGAATTTTTAAAACAAATTATAGGTTTTGAAGAATTAATTAAATCTTAATTGACATTCATGAAGTCACTATAGAGAATATTCCTATCATAATCCATGAATGATAGGAAATGCCATTTATAAATTAAAATGAAAAACATTCTATACCATGATCTAATAATTCATACATAATATCATCATCATAGTGTTTTAATGAACATGTCTCTAATTCAGACAATGGTCTCCCTCTTATATGGTGCATCTATAATAACGCATAAATTTTGGGATGTCTTATAGGAGAGAATTTATCTCTATAGTGGTGTATCCTAGAAATTTTGAGCATCTGATGGTGTTGAGATGAAAATAGTGTTGTTTCTAAAGGGGCATGATATATGTTAAGATATCATGAGGATCTATAAAAGGATTTCACCATTTGATGCATGTCCCATGCAAAGATAATATTAAGAAACAATTGATGTTTTTGTTGTATCTATACTTACATATCATGAAACAATGTTTCAAACCATAATACACTTCATGGAATTATTTGTATGGGATGGAAATACCCTATTTTTTATGAAATAATGATCTTTATATAATTGTATTAATTCAAAATCTTGTGTTACTAGGATCACATAGTTTAAATGAATGCTAATATAACATTAAAATATTTTAATATAAAATGAAATTTATCTCATAGCCATTGTGTTTTTCCCTATGAATAAGACAAACTAAATTCTGAAAAAATTATGGTAATATATGTATCAAATTATTTTAATTTTCGTCACATGATTATAAATAAAAATTAAAATAATTTAAAATAGAAAAATAATACTTTTCTGAAAAACATTTTGTACGAATATAAATTATTTTTAACATTAAAATTTAATTTAATCCATACATCAAAATATATTTAATGAAATGTATATTTTATTTCCATGATAAATTTTTTTATATAATAAAAATATTCTTTTCTACGCATTTGATAAAAATAAATCCATTTTTCTGCATAAAAATGATTTTGTTGAATGAATTTCTGGTAAAACGTTTTCCACTTACATTAAAATTAATTCTTTCCAGTTATATCAATATAAGGAGATACAATTAATGACATAATTTTAATCATTTGGTATAAATTTTTTAAATAATTCTCTTTAATTTTTTTCAATATTAATAATAATCGTGGTAAAATTTATCACCATAGTAAAGTATTACTATGGATAATGATGATTTAAAATAATTGATAAGACCATAATCAGTAATAAAAATAATTGTAGGTTGAAATTAATTATACCCTTAACGTCTTATGCTCAAAATTATTTTTTTAGTTCACACTTTTCAATGAATGTGATTTATATTATTTAAATCAACGAATGTTAGAAAATGTCACTCTCTTTCACAATAGGAAAATACATTTTTTTTGATGGTTTATTAGCGATGGGATTTATTCTCGTCACAAATAGTCTGACTAAGAGGTTATTTATGACAACGTATTCAACCTGTTGCAAATAACCACTTATTAGCGATAGGAATAGGTGACCCGTATCAAAAAGTTATGTGCGTATTGACATGGTTTGCATGCCAAATGGCACGAAAGGGTATTTGTGATGGGTAGGCCCCTACCTATAAAAAATACCGAGTGACAAGAAGAAAAAATTGCAATGGGGGATCCCCCATTGAAACTAATTTGACCCCGAGAGCGTATTTTCAATGGGCCCCATCACAAATAACTAGCAGCGGTAAAAAAACTATTTGTGATGGGATGTTGTCTTATCTCAAATATTGTGTTGGCAGGTTACCGTTTGCGATGGTCCTGTAAGAATTAAACATTTAACTACCGACTATAATTAATGCGGTCAAAGTTAATTGTGGTGTACATCATCGCTAAAAGTATTATTTCTGACGGGAATCCCATAACAAATAGTCCTGTCAAAACTAATCAAACCTATATATACCCCCATCTGTTTTTTCATCCCTCCTCATGAATTCATTCTTCCTTTGTTTTTATAAACACTAATTTTAGAGTGAAAATTCATTAGAGGTATTTTTTTACTATGAATATTTGACGGTTCCTAAAATTTTATGATATTATGATTAAAGGTGTTTATTGATTATTGAATTTATTATTTATTTCATTTTTTTATATTAATTTTAATTATTATTGAGTAGTTGTATTTAAGTTACATTTAAAAAATTTTCTCATTAGTATTTATTCGCAATAATAAAATTAAATTATTAGTACTATTTCATAGTAATTATTAATAATTAAAATTTATTAATTATAATTAATAATTTATGTACATAATTAGCGGTAATTAGTAATTATTTTTCGCATTTTGAGAAATTAATAATAATTAACACTAATTAGTAATTATTAGAAATAAATAGTAATATTTAGAAATAAATAGTAATAATTAGAAAAAATAGAGTAAATATTTACATTTAGTAATAAATAGTATTAGTTTGTATTAATTATTAATAAATACAAACAATTATTAATAAATAATAATAATTTTTGATAATTGTAACACCCTAACTTCTCTTGGCTGGAGCTGGTACATTATTTATGATATATTCAGTGTTATATGGAATGAAAATCCCGATGGAATGATTAGTTTAGTAGTCTTAAAGAAACTAGATACATAGATGTTGCTCAAATTACAATGGAAATGTTTACAAAATACAATACATAACAAAACTAAAAACTGGACGAACAAGAACTCAATAAACGATCTTCCCTTTATTACATGTTGAAAGTAAAAAATGAAAGGGGTGAGCTCAAATTATCAGTAAGGGTTAATATTAGTGTAATCATGAGTACTATAATAAGTGAATCATAATCAATCTGACATAATCAATATGGAATAGTGAATAAATGAAAAACAAATTCCATTAGTAAACTGAGAATAAAACTTCATCCATAGATTTTGTCGTAGTTAAAACCTCATGGATAATAATAATATCTTATAATTAGTAAATAGAATTCTTATTAATTGGACATCATGTATCTAGAACATGAAACCATAATACCGTTGAAACGGTTTAGTTCTTTGGGTAAAAACCCGTCTGATTTTTGAAACAAACATGAAGGGTATGTCACCAACTGATTTGTATCATGAGACCTACCAATGCATTGAGAAGATATATTGGGACCCACCCACCACTGCATTTCCAAATCATTATTTATAAATTTATTCAATACAATAGCAATATGCCTTTTCAATATCCGTATAGAGCATAGTATATGGATTCATAACATTCCAAATAAACACCGTATGTATTATGGTATAAGGATTAGACAAAAAACATATCCATGGAATGATATTATGGATATTTAATATAAGTACAATTTAAAATGAAAATTTATCAAAAATAGGTAGTAGGTACACCGCATAATGATTATTAGTGTCACAATACCTAGTTAGTCACAACGAAAAGTTGATGAGACAAAGTCCCTTACCACAATGTAATCTGTCGAATCAAATGACTTGAACATAATGAACATCAAATGAATCATTGAATAATATTAATATAAATATAATCCTTTTATTATATACCCAATGGAATAACACCTATACCACATACAATTAATATGTGGTGAACAATGAAACTTTCACAGAAATGAAAGTGAGATGAGAAACCCATTACCATTTGCTCGAGTGCATTCATTGTTTGTTTTAATGACCTGAATAATCAAATTTAAATTCTTTAATTAATAATTATATAACCTCCTATACAAGAAATTTACTTATTATAACCTTATTAGGTTCATTAATGGACCTTTTAATGGGTTTAAGAGGTTCAACTTTATTGTTTTAGAATCATTTTCTTCCTTGGTTTTCATGATTCTTTTACTTGCTTTCATGAATGAAAGTTCATTTGAAATTTGGATAAATATCTAGAGTTGATAATATATATTAGTAGTGAAATTAATGATATATAAATGATATTATAATGATTATATGTTAAATACTTGATGATGAATCGTTACATAAAAGTTTTTTATAATTGATTGGATTTAGCTTGGCAGTTTTGTATACATTGAACTCAGTTGTATTAATATTCCATATCATTAGTGTGTAAATATTTTGTAACATTAATTATATAAAATATATATATTCTGATTTGGTTGAACTATTAAATTGGTTTCATGACTTGTAATGAAGGAGAAAGTGAAGAACAAAACTCTGTCGTCCACAAAAGTTATAAATTGGAACCTCATGGATGTTGATTTCGCTTATAAAAATAAAAATGGGGAGTAAGAATATTGATGATGTTTATTCCAATAACATGATATAATTATAATATATATATGACTCTATTGTTTATCATGTTCATTTTGACATAGGAGGTGAGATGAGAAAAAGAAAAGAGATGATCATGAAAATAAAAGAAAAGTTGAGAGATCCCTTATGAAAATTCGGCAGCCTAATGGCTTCAATTAAAATATCATAAAATAAAATGATGAGTACAAAAGGGTATCTCATCATATTGATATAAAAAGGACAGTATGATGAATAAAGAAAATCAAAACCAATCATATGAGAAAGGAACATCAAATAACTAACATAAAAGAAGTGTCGACTTAAAGAATAGAATGAAGGATTCCCTTACCATGTAAAATAACTCCTAGATCATGAAGGATAGGACCTTGGGGGATTAGAGACACATTGGGAGGACTATTAGAGAGGTAAAACCAAAAGATCTTTGAGGATGCGGGATTTTTAATGAAAGAAAATTAATGTATGAGTGGGTATTTATAGAAAAAGAGAGGTAATATTTTTTATAATTTTAAAGGGACACCTCAATAGTGTTGTTTTCCAAACCATGGGCATGCCCATGGTATTTTCTCATAGTTTTAGAAACATGGGACACCTCATGTCATAAGTTACTATACAAAAGTCGACCATAATTTTATATTTAATTATTACATCATTATGATGTCCTTAAACTACCGAAAACTCAAAACTGTATTTTTACTATTCATGAAAAAATAATTTATTTTATAAAAATTGTAAAAATAAACCCTAACCATTTTTTGATGTGTAGAATTCAAAAATTAACTCCATTTTTTGAAAATAATTTTCTATGTATTATTAATTTATTTTTTAAATAAATTCATAGTTAATTCCAAAAATAGCAATCTTAAAGGTGCAATTAATTTTATTTCTCATTGAAAAACTAATTAAGATATCATTATCTTATTGCTTTAAGAAAATAAAATATTATTATTATTTATTATTCATAACGTTCATATTACTAATCATATTAATATTCATAAGGGTATGTTACTATTCACCAAAAATCATACTCCAAATGACTTACTGAATACAACTGAAGATGACCATTTTTCGATATTCAAACCATAGAAGTGGAAATTTTATTTTTAATGGCTAGGTTTTGACTATCTCCAAAATAACCTATTGTTGTTTCAAAGGAACACAATGATGAATCGAATTTATTTAATATAATCATACTATAAAATGTTTGGGGTGTTATATTATTCCTTCCTTAGGAAATTTCGACCAAGAAATATTATGTATAAAGCCCATAAAAAAGATGTGGGTGGTTTATCTTCAAGAAATCCTTGGGTTCCCATGGTGATTCCTCCATATTCTTGTTTCTCCAAAGAACCTATACTAGACGAGTTTTTCGATTTCTCAATACCATCAATCTTGTGTCAAGAATCTTGATAGTCTTTTCACAGTATGAAAAATAAGGTTCTAGTTTTATTTCTTCATATGTGACTACATACGTTGGGTCTGGCGTGTAATTCTTTAACAATGATACGTGGAACACATCATGAAATCTAGAGAGATTTGGCGGCATCGCTATACGGTAATATATAGCTATGATTCTTCCAAAAATTTCAAATGGTTCGATGTACATAGGTCTTAGTTTCCCTTGATTACAGAACCTTAAAATTTGCTTCAATTGATATAATTTTAGAAATACATGATCTCCCACATGAAATTGAAATTCCTTTCTCCAGTTTTCAGCACAACTCTTCTGCCTATTTGGGTCTGATTTAATATTGTCTTGTAATTTATTCACCTTTGTCGTGGCCTCTTCAATATGTTCTGGGCCTATAAGTTTCGTCTCTCCAACTTCATCCTAAATAGTTGGATTTCGACATATTATTCAATATAATTCTTCATATGGAGCCATTTGAATACTAGAATGGAAACTATTATTGTATGAAACTTCCACCAATGGAATGTATTGATTCCACATACCTTATAAGTCAAGAGAACATGACGTCAAAATATCTTCTAGAGTGTGAATAGTCTTTTTCGGATTGTCCGCCGGTTTGGGGGTGATATGCAGTACTAATATAAAGCTCAGTATTCAAAGCATTCTGGATAATTTTTTCAAATTTTGACCTAAATCGGGGATCTTGACTAGAGACAATTGTTAGAGGTTCCCCATTAAGTCTCACAGCTTCATTAATATAAAGTCCTTCTTGGATTACAAGTGGTAAATCCTCTCTTATTGGAAGGAGATGTGTTGTTTTAGTGAGACGATCAACAATTACCCATATTGCATCATTCCTTCTAGGTGTCCTCGGTAGTCCGGTGACAAAATCCACTGTAATGTTATCCCACATCCATATAGGAAAAGTAGAGGTTTCATCACTCTTTAGGGATGTTGTCTATCCTTCTTCACTTGTTGACAAACTAGACACCTTGACATGTGGTCAGCAATTTCTCGCTTCATATTATCCCACCAAAAATAATCATTTAGATATCTATACTTCCTGGTGTTACCTGTGTGTATAGAGAAATTCGAGATATGAACATCATCTAATAGTTCCCTTTTTAGATCAGGTATTGGTGGAATGAATAACCACTTCCCAAGAATCAGAACTCCCTCTTCATACATGAATTCATCCAGTCTATCATCCTTAACTGCATTAATTTTTTTGTGCATATTCTCATCATCAGATTGTGGATTTTTTATATTTTCTAGTAATTATAGTTTAGCAATCATATTAAAGAGGAGTAATGTTTCTTCTTCCTTAACAATTCCCATAACCATCTTCAGTAGGTCCATGAACATAGGATCTCTTTCAATCCACATTTGAGTTAGAAGGCCATGATCATTCCAAATTAATGCATCTACCACCTTATACTCCTTTCATGGGTTTTACTGTATTGAACAGTCGTAATATTTGATAAAATAAAATCATCATCATTTCTTCATGTTGAGTTTTTTTTGTTTGAAAATATATTTCAAACTCTTGTGGTCTGTATAAATTGCACATATCTCTCCAAAGAGATAATGCCTCAATATTTTTAGAGCAATGATTATAGCTGCTAACTCAAGATCATGTATTGGATAATTTTTCTCAGGTGTCTTCAGTTGTCTTGATGCATAAGAGATAACATTATCATTTTTCATTAGTATGCAACCTGGTCCATTCTTTGATGCATCACAGTATATTACAAATCCATCCCTTCCAGATGGAAGAGTCAAACTTAGAGCATTGACCAATCTTCTTTTCAATTCATCAAAGAATTATGTACCTCATTTTTTCCACAAAAACATAACTCCTTTAATTTTTATCATAGTTAGCAGATTAGCCAGTAGAGAAAAATTCTGAACGAAACATCGACAATAACATGCTAGTCCAATAAAACCACATACCTCAGTTATGTTTGTTGGCATGCTCCAATCTTGTATTTCTTTTTTCATTGCAGGATCAACTAGGATTCCATCCATAGAGAAAATATGGCCCAGAAAAAAAACTTATTAATGCTATAATTCGCACTTGCTAAACTTCCCATATAGATTATTTCTTGTAAGAGTTCCCAGAATAAGTTTCAAGTGATTCTCATGGAATTCATATCTTTTTTAGTATAAAAGGATATCATTGATGAATACCACAAAAAATTATCAAGATATTCCTTGAAAACACTATAAATTAAATCCATGAAAATAGATGCTGCATTCGTTAGTATAAAAGGCATCATTGTAAACTCATAATAACAATACCTGTTTCGAAATTTTGCCTTCTGAATATCTTCCTTCCTCCCACTCAATTGAAGATATTCGTATCCAAGTTAAAACATTTAAAAGTATTGATCTCCATGAATTTGATCAAATAAATCATCAAAACAGGGTAGAGGATACTAATTTTTTGTTGTAATAGCATTGATTTCTCTGTTATCAATGCATAGCCTCATGGATCCATCATTCTTTTTTACAAACAATATCGGGGCTCCCCATTGTGAAACACTAGTTTGAATAAATCACTTTTCACACAACTCTTCTAATTTTTTCTTCATCCCCACTAACTCCATTATGGCCATTTTATATGGGACCTTTAATATAGGTCCTTCACTATGAATTAAGTCAATGGAAAACTCAATTTCCCGCTCTGGAGGATGTCTAGGTAAATACCTTGGAAACACATCAATGTATTCCTTCACTATATATACATCTTCAATTTGAAGATTTCATACTCACCCACACATATTGGGTTCTCTTCCTCTCTAAAAATTGCATTCAATAGAGCTATTGTGGGTGGGTCTAGACAAGAATTAGATGGCTTCATCTCTTCTCTAAAGATAAGAGATTCTATACGATTTTCAAAAATTATAACTTCTATTTTCTTGTAATAAATCCTCGCATCAAAATTTGACATCCAATCGATACTGAGAATTATATCAAATTATGTCATGGGTATAATGAGAAGGTTAGAAACTAGAGCACGTTCTGGTGTCTAGAGGGGGACTAGTCGACATGCCTTGGTTCTAATAATAAATCCCCTAAGAGTTTTGACTAACAACTCCTTTATTAAATCAAATTGGACATATCTAATTTTCTTGGAAAACTAAGAAGATATAAATTAATGAGATGATTCAGAATCAAATAAAGTGTTGGATAAGTTTGAGGAAACAATTAATGTACCTTCCACCATATTATTAGGAACTTCGGCCTCTGCGGTTGTAATCGTATAGGTTCTCCCTTGTTCTCTTGGCTTTTTCTGAGGCATGTTTCATTGACCATTAGGAAACTCATTTGAAAAGTGTCCCATCTCTTTGAAATTGTATAATTGAATATCATTGAATTTTTCCCCTTTCATTCACCAGATCAATGAAACTTTTCTCTGTAGTAATAGCTGACCCCCATTCCTTTCTAGCATTTCCCGAGATTATTATTTCCATAGTTCTCGCTTAATGGGAAACAATTCCTTCCCTTACTGTTATTTGGTTCTTTTATATTTCCTTCATTATCAGAGTATCACTTCATATCTTTTTTTCCTTTGAAAAAATAGGATCTAGAATATTCCTTCTCTATTTTGATGGAAATTGATACAATTTCATCATATGATGAAAATTATTGAGAAGCTAGTGCCCTTCGAAGACATGGCTTAAAACCTTTAAAGAAATGATCAATATTTTCTACCGAGTCATGTACCTAATCTACAGCATACCTAGCCAGATTTTTGAAGGTTTCCTCATACTCTATAATAATATCTTCTTCCTTTTATTTTAATCCGAGGAACTACCTCTTCATTTCTGTTCATTTCTCATGAGGGAAAGATTTTTCAAATAATATTTCCATAAAATTCCTCCATTCCATATCTTCTATTTCTTCTTCCTCTGTGGTATTTTGAATCAGGGACCACCATTGATCATCGTATCCCGTGAGACAATATACAAGTAGTACTACCTTTCCATTTTTATAGCATCTTAAGGCCATGAATATATTTTCAAAGAACATGATCCATTTCTCAGTTACCACTGGATTAATAGTCATACTAAAAGAGGGGGTCTTATGCCGCATGTAAAGACTCTGAAATTTGAAGGAAATTTTTTTCCTATTTTTCTTTGGAATTTTACAAGAATGCAGTTTCTGACGGTGCCTGATTTCGAGGCCCGGAGTGCCCGGAATCAATTTCCTATGTTTGGCTCGGGTACGTTTAGTGATCTAACGAGCGAGAATTCCTATCTTTGGAATCATTGCTCGGAATTGAAATCTGATGACACCGATAAACTCGCAACGCCGGTAATCACTTAAGGGAACCTTTACCGTAGTTGCGTTTGTGCTGGAGAAAATGTTAATTAATGGGGTTTAATTAAAAAATTAAATAAAATTGTTGGATCAATTTTATTTCATATCTAGGTGCTTAATTTCTCCCATGGGAAGTATGTGGTGGGGCCCACATCCACCCAACATCCCATGTGTGGATAATTGAAAGGGTGGGGCCCACACGAACCCCCCCACCTTTTCAAATCCCTTAACTCCTCTTAACCCCTCACTTTCCTAACTCCCCATTAACCCACTTTCATTAATTTTTGACAACTTGCTATAATTAATAAAGTGAGTTACTAAATTTCAAACTCTTGAAATTCAAATGGTTAGGTTGTGTTTATAAATTAAGACTTGGTCTTATTTTATTATTATTAGATTTTTTTCCACCTTGAGAGGTTTGGGAAGCGTGAAGTCTTATTCTTCTTCAACCTCGACGAAGAACGCGAAGAACACCGTTCTTCAATGAAGAACATCTCTGACGAAGAAAGAGGCGTCTTCTTCCAACGATGTTTCCTCTTCGAACGCACCTCGACGTTAATGGAAACGACGTTCGTTTTCCGCGACGCCCGACTTCCGCAACGTTCGCCTTCCGCGGCTCGTTGATGTGCACCATTCATGAACCGAGGTAGGGAATTTAAATTGTCATTCTTGGTGAACCCTCGTTTACACCTTTCTAAATCTAAGAACGCAGATCAACTAAATATTATGTTGATCCGCGAAGATTTATTTGTGGGTTGGGATTATTGTTATGATTCTTTTTATTTATGAGGTTGTAGGGGTTTATGTGTTTCTTTACGTGATTTCTCTTCCATCATTTATCCGCGTATTTTCGGACCGCTTGATATCAATTAACGGGAGGAGACTAGACCACACAAACACGGCCGCCCCCCTCTCTTATTATTTTTTTCTTGTTGTTCCGGATGGAATGGAAGTGACGTGGTGTCGTCGCACCGTGCGGAATCGTGTGGAAAGAATGCTCGACGTCATCACGCCACACAATCAATTAATTTTTGAATCAATTTCGCGGCACCGTCACGTCGATCCGAAAAACCGCAAAAGAACCGCGGTCGGAGTCGGGCCGCGGCGAAGGGGCGCGGTGTCATCGGGTCACGCTGGAAAACTACAAAGACGACGCTATTCGTTTTGACGTGCGGATTGATGGGCGACAACCAAGAATGCTCCTATGGAGTTTGAATTCCTTCGCAGTGAAGGTTGGGTCCCGGGGGGACCATAGGCGAAGACGGCAGGAGAAACGGACCACCAGAGCGCGACCGGTGGTCCGCGGAAGGCGGTGGTGGCGAGCCGCTGGAGGGTTAGCGGCCGGAGGATCCGCCGCTGGCCTCAATTAGCAGCGGGCGGGGGAGTCGCACACCCCGCTCCGCGATTCGGCTCAGCCACACTGGCCGATTAGCGGCCCGTCGGTTGGGCCGGACCGGGCCAGGCCGGGTCAGCCCGGGCCCAGACCCCCCGATTTCGGACCAAACTCGGTCAAATGCCCATATCATGGGCTACAGACCTCTGATCAACGTACAGGAAATTGCGAAGCGATCCTCGGAACGAGACGGTCATTTCGATATATCTCACTCAAGGTTTCGGAATACATTGAGTTCGGCCGGGTTGGTTCGTACAGAAAACCAACCGGGCCCTCGGAGTGGAAACACTCATATCTTGAACTCCGGACGTCCGATTGACGTTCCGTCGACATGGTTGAGTTCCTCTTAGTGAGACGGATCTTTTGGAATACTTCAACCGAAGTTTGGACGAAGGTGGAGTACGGTCGGGTTGGTTTTTCCTTAAAAACCAACTGGGCCCCTGGAACGAAAAAACCAATAACTTTCAGACCGGGCGTCTGATTGATGCGCCGTCTGTTGTTTTAAGTTCCTGTTGACGATACTGATCTTTTGGATACATCAACTTCGGACTATGTCTCAGTTGATGTATCAGCCTCTCGGCTCATCGAGCAGATCCTCCCGAACGAGCTTGCTGTGTGCGGGAACCCTAGTGCTTGTTGCGACTGCGATTTCGACGGCAACGACTACAACACTCAGCGATCCTACGCGGATCAGTGCTACAGATCCTGTGTGGGTCCGATCGTGTATGGGCCTTTTTGGGGATTAGTACCTATCGATTCTTTGTGGATCTGATAGCTTAGATGATTTAGTACTGTTCTTGTATCTATGTGGGTCCTAGTATAGATGAATCAACGAAGAAAGCTGGTCTTGTATCCTATGTGGGTCCTAGCTGTGCTGGTCTTGTATCCTATGTGGGTCCCAGCTTAGATGATTCAAGTACTGGTCTTGTATCATATGTGGGTCCCAGTATAGATGAATCAATGAATATTTCTGGTATTGTATCCTATGTGGGTCCCAGCTTAGATAATTCAGTACTGGTCTTGTATCCTATGTGGGTCCCAGTATAGATGAATCAATGAAGACAGTTGGTCTTGTATCCTATGTGGGTCATAGCTGTGCTGGTCTTGTATCCAATGTGGGTCCCAGCTTTGATGATTCAGTGATGGTCTTGTATCCTATTTGGGTCCTAGCATAGATGAAACAATGAAGACAGCTGGTCTTGTATCCTATGTGGGTCCCAGCTTAGATGATTCAGTATCTATGTCTGATCATCTCTTTCACCTTTTCGATGATGTATACCTATGTGACCTGAATCCTGTTTGCTTACCTTTGTGGATTGTGTTGTGCTATCCTGTGTGGATTACGTTTTTCTTTCCTGTGTGGAATACGTATAGTGTCCTGTGTGGACAGAGTTGTACTTGGGCTCGGAGGTTTGAGCGTATTGGAATTATTGACTAAGGTATATGTATGGGCATATACCTAAGCAGTGTCGGTTGTTACTTCGTGATTGTATCTTTCCTTTGTTGTTTATATTTTGTGGATTTTGGGAGACCTTCGGGGGTCTCGAGGTCCCTACTTAGTAGATTATACTCACCCATGCACGGGCTATGCCCGCACTACGTTGTGTTGGTTGCAGACGACGGACATCGTTGATCGTGGTTGAGGCTTGAAGAGCCGGACGATACCTGGAGGAGGACCACTGGGTGGGACTTACTCGGAGCGGACGACAGGACCCGAGGAGAAGTGGAGCTATCTGTACCCACCCTTCAGGTGGGATTTCCAGTGGACAGCTCGGCGTAGCGGCTTTTACTTTTCAATTGTTGTTTTCCCTTTCGAGTTGTACTTTACTTTCAGTTTGGATTTGTATTCTGGCCCACTTACTTTCTGCACGTACAGTTGTACTTTGTTTTTTCTTAGTGTTTACTTTTTCCGCTTGCTTACTCTGAGGTGCTTGTTTACTTTAAAAATGCAATGCCTTTCCTTTTACCAGGATCTACACCTTGGTGCTAGTCGCCAGCCCCTGGCCTATAGAAGGAGGGCTTGGGGTAGTCAGGGCACGGGCTCCGAGGACGGGTCGTGACAAATTGGTATCGAAGGAGTTCGTTTATACCGCAGACTCTAATCTTTCTTCTATGTGAAGAAATAGTGTTTAGAGTATTGGGTGTGGTTATCAGTCCAGGGAGTCCAGTGTTGGTGCGGCGGCCGACGTATCCGTACACCAGGACCCTGACTTCTGATTTCCGACTTAATGCACGAAAACATTGATTGCGTGTGTGATTCAAGTTTTCATTGTGATTACATGTGTCAGCTCACCAGGTGTACTGTTATGACCGTGGCGCACTTTTTTCCTTTTCAGGATGTCCCCACGACGGCAGCCATCTAGGGTTCCGAGAGTTGAGCGTGACGACATCCCACTGAGCGACGAGGCCTCAGTGTAGGGCCCTTTGACAGTAGAGGCACCGGCGGTACCACTACCCGCCGAGCCACCGATTCTTCCAGGCCCAGCCGCTGACGATGCACGTCGCCTTAGTGCACTACATGAGTTCCAGCGCCAGCGACCACCCAGGTTCCTTGGAGAGATGGACCCCCAGGCAGCCGACGACTGGATGGAGACAGTCGTACGAGTTTTCAGGCTAGTGAGGACACCAACAGACCTCATGGTGATCCTCGCAGTGAGCCTACTGCACGCAGCAGCGGGCCGATGGGGGAGCTTGATGCTCCAGGTGCACGACGAGACATCTCTTCTCTGGACGGACTTTGAGAGCATCTTCCGCTCCAAGTTCGTCCTATCCACCCTCCATGCGGTGCACATTCAAGAGCTTCTTCAGCTGCGGCAGGGCAGCTTGACAGTGGCCCAGTACTCGGCGAGATTTACTGATCTCTCAGGCTACTCCATAGATACGGTACGGGACCCGTTCTTCTGGGCCCGGACTTTCGAGCAGGGACTCAGGCATGAGATCAGGGCTTCGATGATCTCCCTCAATATTTCGACGCAGGCAGAGGTGTTGGAGAGAGCCTTTCTAGTGGAGAGTTTTCTGGCCGAGCAGGCTCCAGTGACACGGCCCTCCGCAGGATGTCCCGTAGCAGGGTCTTCTGCAGTTGGTAGTAGACAGGTGACACAGTGGTCCAAACGGGCCAGACCATCAGATGGGCACTCACTGGATGAAGATTCGGTTGTGCGGGGCACAGGTAGGGGAGCAAGCTACATGAAAGGGTAGGCATTTCTACACATGCGGCGGGCAAGGTCACATGGTTCGAGACTGCCTGACCCATCTTAAAGATTAGAATCAGGTGGTAGAGGGACCTCCCAGATAGAGGTTCAGCCACGGTGGTCGATAGGGTGCAGGCAGACGAGGAAGAGGAGCTGGCCGAGCAGCAGGTGGTGGACGACGCTTCGAGGTGTTTCCACCACCACCATGAGGAGGTCCGCCCCGACCACAGGAAGTTGGTGGACATGGGAGAGCTCAGCTTCAGGTAGCTGAGGCCTTCGATCATGGAGCTATGGGAGCAAATGGACAGGAGCAGAACTAGTGGATACGTCCTTTTTACTTCTAGTTCGTTGTTGCTATTATGTAGCGTCTTTGTATTATGAGCTGCAATAATAAAAGACACATACCTTTGTGGTGTTTTCATTCCTGTCCTCTTTTGTGTTGTTACTAAGAGGTTACAGTTTTGACTATTGACTTGACCCTCACTTGTGAGACATCTACTGGAGGAGACCCAGTTACCACACACTGATGCCGACAGTATGACTCAACCCTTGGAGGTGAGAGTAACGGTTGGATCTCTTGGTAGTAGAGTCGAGGCCTTACCACGTCATCCTTGGTATGGATTAGTGTCATCCATGTTGGGATTGATGGTATTAGGAAAAGAATGTGGTTCATCCAAGGGATGAGACCGGATTTCTTTTATCGGCAACGAAGAAATCATAGAAGCTCTTGTGGGACCATAGGTGGTCCAGGCCACGATAGAGAAGGTCCAGGTCATCCAGGAGCGGATGAAGACAACTCAGAGCCGACAGAAGTCTTTTGCTGATAGGAGGCAGAGGCCACTAGTGTTTGAGGATGGCGACCACGTCTTCTTGCAGGTCTCACCTCGACGTGGATTACGGAGATTTGGCCAAGGTTTAAAGTTGTCTCCATTCTTCATTGGACCCTTCCAAGTCCTCATCAGGATTGGCGAGGTGGATTACCACCCAGCTCTATCGCCTTTGTATCCCTAGTTTGTGTTGAAACTTTACGGGGATGTAAATCCATGTTGTGGGAGTAATGCAAAGACCCAGAAATTTCAAGGAAAGCTTTTTATTAATTTTCTTTGGAATTTTACAAGAAAGCACTTTTTGACGGTGCCAGATTCTGAGGCCCGGAGTGCCCGGAATCAATTTCCGAAGTTTGGCTCGGGGACGTTCAGTGAATGAACGAGCGGGAATTCCTATCTTTTGAACCGGTGCTCGGAATTGAAATCTGATGGCACCGATGAACTCGCAATGCCGGTAATCGCTTAAGGGAACTTTTACCGTAGTTGCATTTGTGAGGGAGAAGAAGTTAATTAATGGGGTTTAATTAAAAAAGTAAATAAAATTTTTGGATGAATTTTATTTCATATCTACGTGGTTAATTTCAACCATGGGAAGTTGGCGGTGGGGCCCACACGAACCCCCCCACCTTTGAAATCCCTTAACTCCTCTTAACCCCTCACTTTCCTAACTCCCCATTAACTCCCTTTCATTAATTTTTGACAACTAGCTATAATTAATAAATTGAGTCACTTAATTTCAAACTCTTGAAATTAAAATGGTTAGGTTGTGTTAATAAATTAAGACTTGGACTTATTTTATTATTGATAGAGTTTTTTATACCTTGAGAGGTTTGGGAAGCATGAAGTCTTCTTCTTCTTCAACCTCGAAGAAGAACGTGAATAACACCGTTCTTCAATGAAGAACATCTCCAATGAAGAACGCGACGTCTTCTTCCAACGATGTTTCCTCTTCGAACGCACCTCGACGTTAACGGAAACGACGTTCGTTTTCCGCGACGCCCGACTTCCGCGACACTCATCTTCTGCGGCTCGTTGACGTGCACCGTTCCTGAACTGAGGTAGGGAATTTAAATTGTGATTGTTGGTGAACCCTCGTTTACTCCCTTCTAAATCTAAGAACGTGGATCAACTAAATATTATGTTGATCCATGAAGATTAATTTGTGGGTTGGGATTATTGTTATGATTCTTTTTATTTATCAGATTGTAGGGGGTTTATGTGTTTCTTTACATGATTTATCTTCTGTCTTTTATCCATGTATTTTTGGACCGCTTGATATCAATTAACGGGAGGAGGCCGGACCACACAAACACGGCCACCCCCCTCTCTTATTATTTTTTTCTTGTTGTTGCGGATGGAATGGAAGTGACATGGTGCCGTCGAACCGCGCGGAATCGTGTGGCAAGAATGTGCGACGTCGTCATGCCACGCAATCAATTAATTTTTGAATCAATTCCACAGGGTCGTCGCGTCGCGCCGAAAAACCGCAAAAGAACTACAGTCGGAGTCGGGTCGCGGCGAAGGGGCGCGGCGCCATCGGGTCACTCTGGAAAACTACAAAGATGACGCTATTCGTTTTGACGTGTGGATTGGCGGACGACGACGATGCAGGCCAACATGGCGTTTGAATTCCTTCGCAGTGAAGGTCGGGTCCCGGGGGGACCATAGGCGAAGAAGGTAGGAGAAACGGACCACCGGAGCGCGTCCGGTGGTCTGCGGAAGGCGGTGGCGCGCCGCCAGAGGGTTGGCGGCCAGCGGATCCGCCGTCGGCCTCAATTTGCGGCGGGCGGGGGAGTCACGCACCCTGCTCCGCGATTTGGCTCGGCCACGCTGGCCGAGTCGCGGCCGGCCGGTCGGGCCGGACCGAACCGGACCGAGCCAGACCGGGCCGGGCCGGGCCGGGTCGGCCCGGGCCCAGACCCCCCGATTTGAGACCAAATTCAGTCAAATGCCCATATCTTGGGCTACGGACCTCCGATCGACGCACCTTCAGTTGCTTAGAGATCCTCGGAACGGGACGGTCGTTTTGATATATCGCACTCAAGGTTTCGGAATACTTTGAGTTCGGCCAGGTTGGTTCGTACATGAAACCAACCGGGCCCTCGGAGCGGAAACACTCATATCTTGAACTTCGGACGTCCGATAGGCGTGCCGTCGACTTGGTTGAGTTCCTATTAGTGAGATGGATCTTTTGGAATACTCCTCACGAGTTTTGGACGTAGGTGGACTACGGTCGAGTTGGTTTTTCCTTAAAACCCAACTGGGCCCCTGGAACGAAAAATCTAATAACTCTCAAACCGAGCGTCCGATTGACCCACCGTCTGTTGCGTTGAGTTCCTGTTGACGATACAGAACTTTTGGATACATCAACTTCGGACTATGTGTTAGTTGATATCAGCCTCTCGGCTCGTGGAGCGGACCCTCCCGAACGAGCTTGTTGTGTGCGGGAACCCTAGTGCTGGCTGCGACTACAATTTCGACGGTGACGACTACAACACTCAACGATCCTACGGGGATCAGTGCTACAGATCCTGTGTGGGTATGATCCTGTGTGGGCCTTTGTGGGGATTAGTACCTATCGATTCTTTGTGGATCTGACAGCTTAGATGATTCAGTACTGGTCTTGTATCCTATGTGGGTCCCAGTATAGAAGAATCAGTGAAGACATCTAGTCTTGTATCCTATGTGGGTCCTAGCTTTGCTGGTCTTGTATCCTATGTGGGTCCTAGCTTAGATGATTCAAGTACTGGTCTTGTATCCTATGTGGGTCCCAGTATAGATGATTTAATGAAGACTGCTGGTCTTGTATCCTATGTGGGTCCCAGCTTAGATGATTCAGTACTGGTCTTGTATCCTATGTGGGTCACAGTATAGATGAATCAATGAAGACAGCTGGTCTTGTATCCTATGTGGGTCCTAGCTGTGCTGGTCTTGTATCCTATGTGGGTCCCAACTTTGATGATTCAATGCTGGTCTTGTATCCTATGTGGGTCCTAGTATAGATGAAACAATGAAGACAGTTGGTCTTGTATCCTATGAAGGTCCCAGCTTAGATGATTCAGAATCTATGTCTGATTATCTCTTTCAGCTTTTCGATGATGGATACATGTGTGAGCTGAATCATGTTTGCTTTCCTGTGTGGATTGTGTTGTTCTATCCTGTGTGGATTACATTAATCTTTCCTGTGTGGAATACGTATACATTCCTGTGTGGACTTAGTTGTACTTGGGCTCGTAGGTTGGAGCGTATTGGAATTGATGACTTATGTATATGTATGGGCATATACCTAAGTAGTGTCGGTTGTTACTTCATGATTGTATCTTTCCTTTGTGGTTTAACCTTTGTGGATTTTGGGAGACCTTCGGGGGTCTTGGGGTCCCTACTGAGTAGCTTATACTCACCCCTACACGGGCTATGCCTGCACTACATTGTGTTGGTTGCAGACGAAGGATAGCGTTGATCGTGGTTGAGACTTGCAGAGCAGGATGGTACCTGGAGGAGGACCACTAGGCGGGACGTACTCGGAGTGGACAGCGGGTCCCGAGGAGCAGTGGAGCTATCTGTACCCACCCTTCAGGTGGGATTTCCAGTGGACCGCTCGACGTAGCGGCTTTTACTTTTCAGTTGATGTTTTCCCTTTCGAGTTTTACTTTACTTTCAGTTTGGGTTTGTATTCTGGCCCACTTACTTTCTGCACTTACATTTGTACTCAGTTTTTACTTAGTGTTTACTTTTTCTTCATGCTTACTCTGAGGTGCTTGTTTACTTTACAAAGGCAATGCCTTACCTTTTACCGGGATTTACGCCTTGGTGCTAGTCGCCAGCCCCTGGCCTATGGAAGGCGGGCTTAGGGTAGTCACGGCACGGGCCCCGAGGACGGGTCGTGACACCGCAAGAAATGATCCAACACAGGTGTTGAATGGTTATTCTTTACAACATGAGTAAGTTGTCCCAATATGGTCATGATCTGATCTTCTCCAATATTGAATGTGTTTACTTTCATAGTAGGGAGATCTCTTCCTTTCCCACGAGTATTGATTCCCTTTCTTCCATTAAACTGCATTTCTAAATAATTAGATACAGAAGATTAGTTTTCAAACAGAAAATCACTCAGCATAGATTGAAATTCTATGCATATCTAATCCTATAAACATGGTTTCTCTAAGGAAAAATTTACATTTACCTCTCTTATAATGTCTTGTAAAGAAAATTTGAATTATCTTAAGCATATCCCCTGGGAGTGTCGTAGCCAAGAGTGTAGCAAGGTCTGTTGTAGTGCACCAGTTCCCATTAGAGTCTAGCTCAAAGCGGTGTTTTCGGGTTTTACCCCTTGATGCATCTATTCCAGAGCGGCCACTTCCTACTCGTATCCAGACATTGAAATATGGATTAAAATATACACATAATCTATTCCTAACCAAAATACCAGGACATTATTGTATGTTTATCCTCAAATATTACCAGAGATCTTTGTTTCCTACTATACATTTCCCACTCTAGTTTCCATGTTTCCTACTAAACATCCTCTAATACCTACATTAACACCCTGACCCCTCTAGGTTGGAGCCGGTACATTACTTGTGATATTGGCATGGTTAGGAGGAATGAACATCCTGAAGGAATGATCAGTTTATTAGTCTTGAATAAAATAGATACATAGATGTTACTCAAATTACATTGGAAAGATTTACAAAATTAAATGCATAACAAAAATATAAACTAAATCCACAAGAACTCAATAAACGATCTCTTCTTTGTCACCTGTTGAAAGTAAGAAATGAATGGGGTGAGCTCAAATTCCCAGTATGTGTTACAATAAGTGTAAGCATGAGTACAATAATAATTGAATCATAATCAATTTGACATAATCAATATGGCATATTGATTAAATGAAAAACTAATGCCATTAATAAACTGAGAATGAAGCTACATCCATAGATTTTTTCAGATTTAAAACCTCAAGGATAATAATAATATCTAATAATGAATAAATTGAATGCATATTAATTGGACATCATGTATCTGGAACATGAAACCATAATACTGTTAAAATGGTTTAGTTCTTTGGGTATAAAGCTTTCTAATTATTAGAAACAAACTCGAAGGGTTTGTCAACAATTGATTTGTCTCATGAGACCTACCGATGCATCGAGGGGCTATAGCGGGCCCCACCAGCCACTTCATGTACAAATCATTCTTTATACATTGATTAAATACAAGATCAATATGCCTTTTTAATATCCGTATATAGCAGAGTATACAGATTCTTAACATTCCAAATAATCAGCGTTTGTAAAATGGTATATGATTTAGACAACAATCATATACATGGCATGAGATTATGGATATTTAATATATGTACAATTTCAAATGAAATTTTATCTAAAATAGGCAGTTGGTACACCACATATGGATTATTATGGGCACAATACAAAGTTAGTCACATTGAAAAGTATTTGAGACAAAGTCCCTTGCCACAATGTAATCAGTCGAATAAGATGAATTGGATTAATGATCATCAAATGAATCATTGAATAACATGAATATAAAGAGAATCAAGTTTTTATATATCCAATATAAGTACACATACACCGCATACATGAAATATGTGGCGAACCATGAAATTAAAATAAAAATGAAAGTGAGATAAGAAAGCCCTTTACCTTTTGCTTGAGTGTGTTCTTCGTTTGTTTTAATAACCTGAATAATGAAATTTTTATTCATTAATTAAAAATTCCAGAACATCCGATAATTGTAATTGAATTATTATAACCTTATTAGGTTCATTCATGGTCCTTTTAATGGGTTTTAGAGGTTCAATTTTATTGATTTGGAATCATTTTCTTCTTTGGTTTTCAAGATTCATTTGCTTCATTTCATGAATGGAAGTTCATTTGAAATGTGGATAAATATATAAAGTTGTTAATATAGAGTATTATTGACACTAAAGAGATATAAATGATCTTATAATGATTATAGATAATATACTTGTGGATGGATTGTTAGTTAAAATTTTTCGATAAACGCTTGGATTTAGCATGGCAATTTTGTATACAATGAACTCATTTGTATTATTATTCCATATTATGAGTGTGTAAAGATTATAGGAAATTAATGATATGAATTACATATATTCAGATTTGGTTCAACCATTAATATGGTTTCATGGCCAGTAATGAAGGAGAAATTGAAGAACAAAACTTCGTCGTCCACAGAGATTATAAATTGGAACCTCATCGATGTTGATTTCCCTTATAAAAATAAAAAGGGGGAGTAAGAATATTGATGATGGCTATTCCATTCAAATGATATAATTCCATTATATAGATGATACTGGAGTTTATCATGGTCATTTGGGAAGAAGAGGTGAGAAGATTAAAAGAAAAGAGATGATTTGAAAATAAAACAAATGATGTGAGATCCCTTATGAATATTCGGCAGCCTAACAATGTCGCTTAAAATTTCAAAAAAACAAATCATGTGTCCAAAAGGCTATCTCATCATATTGAAATCAAAAGGAAAGTAAGATGAATTAATAAAATCAAATCCCAACATATTAGAAGGGAATTTCAAATTGCAAATATAAAAGAAGTGTCGACTTAAAGAAGAGAATGAAGGATTCCGTTACCTTGTAGCGTAACTCCTAGATCTTGAAGGATGGGATCGTGGGGGCTTAGGGACACCTTGAGAGGACTCTTAGGGAGGTAAATCCCCCAGAGATTCTAGAATGAAGTATTTGGAATGAATGGAAACGAATGGATGAGTGGGTACTTATAGAAAAAGAGAGGTATTTTTTTAATAATTTGAAAGGGATGACTCATTTGTGTTTTTTTTTCAAACCATGGGCTTACCCATGATATTTGCCCATGGTTTTAGCCACTTGGGAGACCTCATGTCATAAGTTACTATAAATAAGTCGACCATACATTTATATTTAATTATTACATCATTATGATGTCATTAAACTACTGAGAACTCAAAACTGTATTTTACTATTCATGAAAAATTCATGTATTTTAGAAAAATACCAAAAATTTATCCTTACAATTTCTCGACTTGTAGAATTCAAAAACGAACTCCATTTTTTGAAAATAGTTTTCTAAGTATTATTAATTAATTTTTAAATAAAGCAACAGTTAATTTGAAAAATTACAATCTTAAAGGTGTAATTAGTTTTATTTCTCATTGAAAAACTAATAAAGATATCATTATCTTATTGACTTATGAAAATAAAATAATATTATTATTTACTATTCATAAGGGTCAATTTATTATTTATATTACTATTCATAAGGGTATGTTACTATTCACAAAAAAAAATCATGTTTGTTCTATCAGACTCCAAATGACATACTGATCACAACTCTATAATACCATTTTTTAAAATTCAAAACATAGAAGTGGAAAATTTATATTTAATGGCTAGATTTTGACTGTCTCCTAAATAACATTGTGTGGATTCAAAGGAACACAATGATGAATAGAATGTATTTAATAGAAGTATACCATACAATGTTTGGTGTGTTGTAATTATTACTAATAAATTGTAATAAATACTAATAAATTGTAATTAAAAATAATATATACTAATATATACTAATAAATACTAATTAATACTAATAAATGTCAATAAATACTAATAAATACTAATAATTTGTAATAAATATTAATAATTAGTAATAAATAATAATAATTACTAATAAATACAAATATATGGTAATAAATACTAATAAATAGTAAAAAATACTAATAAATAGTTACAAATATTGATAAATTACAATAATTACTAATAATAACTAATAATTATTAATAATTACTAATAACAAGTAGTGAATACTAATATTTAGTAATAAATACTAATAAATACTAATAAATATAAATAAATAATAATAATTACTAATAAATGCTAATAGATACTAATAAATACTAATAAACAGTAATAAATAGTAATAGTTAGTAATAAATAGTAATAAATTGTATTAAATAGTAATAAATTGTAAAAAATTGTAATAAATATAAATAAATATTAATAAATAGTAATAACTCGTAATAAATAGTACTAAATAGTACTAAATCGTAATAAATAGTAATAAATAGTAATAATTTCTAAAAAAATAGAAAAATATTTAAAAATATAAAAATTGTAATAAATAGTAATAAATAGTAATAAATAGTAATAAATATTAATATATAGTAATAAATAGTTATAATTAGTAATATTTAGAAATATTTCATAATAATTAGTAATAATTTTTAATAAATAGAAATAATTAGTAATAATTGGTAATAATTATTAATAATTATTAATAATTATTAATAGTTACCAATAAATAGAAATAAAAAGTAAATAAATAGTAATAAATAGTAATAAGTAGTATTAATAAGTAATAAATAGTAATAATTAGTAATAAGTATTAATAAGTAGTAATAATTTGTAATGATTATTAATGATTAGTAACAATTAGTAATAATTAGTTATAATTAGTAATAATTTGTAATAATTAGTAATAATTAGTAACAATTAATAATAATTAGTAATAAATAGTAATAAATAGTAATAAATTTTACTAATTAGTAATAAACAGTAATAAATACTAATAAATAGTAATAAATACTAACTAATAGTAATAAACATTAATAAACAGTAATAAATATTATTAAATATTAATAAATAATAACAATTAGTAATAAATAGTAATAATTATTAATTATTATTAATAATTAGTAAAAATTGTTAATAATTTTAATAATTATTAATAATTGTTAATAATTTTAATAATTATTAATAATTAGTAATAATTAGTAATAATTAGAAGTAATTTGTAATAATTAGTAATTATTAGGAATAAATAAGAATAATTAGATATTATTTGGAATAATTTTGAATAATTTGAAATAATTTAGAATAATTTGGAATAATATAGAAATTTATTGAATAATTTTAATTAATTTTCAATAATTTGGAATAATTTTTTATAATTAGAATAATAGGAATAATTGGAATGATATGAATAATTTGAATAATTTGAATAATTGAAAAAATTGGAATAATTGGAATAATTGGAATAATATGAATAATTAAAATAATTAGTATAGTAGGAATAATTGGATGAATTGGAATACTTGCACTAAGGGAAAAATTACCTATTCCAATGGTTTGGAACCATTGTTATAGGTCCTCAAACCGTTGATATATCCTATACCAAAAGTTTGGGGAGCCGTTGGGTGATTTGGCAGGGGAAAAGACCTATCCCAACGGATTGGAGAAAACTGTTGGGAAAGACCTATCCCAATGGTTGTCAAACCATTCGTAACCATTGGTATAGGTCATTCCCAACATTTTGAGGAAACCGTTGGGATAAGTAAATATATAAACAAGAGTTCTAGTGGAGGTTTTAACCCACAAACTCCACGTTATATATAAATGACTTTACCCCTATCCTATATTATCCTTTGTGAATAAATTTCGATATATATATATATATTATATATTTTTGATTTATTTGAAAATATTCAATAAATTTACTCATAATAAATAACGGCACCTATCCTAATGGTTCTCAAAACCGTTGGGAAAAGCCTATCCCAACGGTTTTGCTAAATCGTTGGGAACGGTGCTCTTAATGTCTACTTTTCCAAACGGTTTGGGAAATCCATTGGGAAAGCCACACCCTTTCCCAATTGTTTGGCCAAACCATTGAAAAAAGTGGCCTCAATGTGGGATTTTCTCATGGTTTGGCCAATCCATTGGGAATGCCACACACATTCCCAACTGTTTTGGAAAACCATTGGGAAAACTGACCTCAAAGTGGGATTTTCCGAATGGATTGGCCAAACTGTTGAGAAAGGGGACCTATACAAACGGTTTTTAAAAACCCTTGGTATAGATTCATTGGTATAGATCATATTTCCAGTAGTATTGGAATAATATAATTAAGTAGAAGTAAAATCAATAATATTAAATTGAAATAACATGGAACAATTACCAGTGGATTGATAGTACTCCTTTTTCACGATGAATCTTCTCCTTTATACTCTCACCATTTAAAAATGTTATGAAAAGTATGCTTCTATGTATGAATATTCAATCTCTTATACACGAGTTTGAATATTCATTCATAGGACCACATTTTTCATAATGATTTCAGGTGATGATATTTACAAGTAGAAGATTCATCAACGAAAATGGGGATCTTTTTTCCAAAAACACATTTACCTACTTATTTCTCACACTGAAATCACAACGAAGAATATTCTAGGAGGTACGCATAAAATTTATCAAATGCATGGTAATGAATAAGTGTTTCATTGAGCGGATTCTTCATTGTGATTTCAGTGTGAGAATGTTTCATTTAAATGAGTCATTGGACAAAAGAGTAGTTGTCAATACAATAAAAATTATATCGCCCGTAAATAATGGTAACTATAAAGAAATAGTTGTAATTATTTATCTTATTTTTTCTATAGTGTTTTTCTAATTTCAAATTATCCAATAATAGTAAGGATTTTAAATTTTTAGGGAAATATGGATCAAGGAAGTCGAAAACAGCCATTATTAGTGTAGAGAACCGAAGCTTGACGTACATGGGCATTACATTAATTCTGCGGAATACATAGTACATAACAAAATCACACACACAAGGATCGTAATAGTTTAGTGTCTTTTGAAACTCGGAATATAATCTTCTAATCGTGGTGAAAGATCATCAACATCTACCATAAAGATCATCCTTTTTTTTTACCTAAAACCATTCCTTATATCCTGGGGAAAAGAAAACATAAAAGGGTGAGCTCAAATGCTCAGTAAGGGTAAACAAAAGAAATATCAATCACATCATATTCATAAGAACATATCATTTTGGAAATCATAACCTGCAAAAGATAGAATAACTTAATAACATGGGATAAATCATAGTAGTGAAATGAAATCCCAATAATCATAACATAAAACATGAAACTTTGTGCAATACACACATAATCATAGGGAATCATATCTTATTATTCAAGAATCATTGCCAAGAATATCTTAGTGGACAAAGTCCATTTCTGAACCGGGTCACCCTCATTTCAGTCCTGTTTCACTGAACCGGTATAACCTACCGTTCCAGCCATGTCTATCTCATGAGATATAAAATCTTACCCAATTCATTGGAGGGAGATATAGGTCCCACCCATCTCATAATGATACCATTCTTATGTGTGCCACAAAATCATAAACCATACATCATAGCATAACCCATGTAATAAAAATGGGAATCTTAAACATCGTGACATCATAAAACAATTCATATAAGATAAATGTATTCATAAATATAATTCCATCACAAACTAATCAAATAAATTTAATAATTGGGATAGAAATAGGACCCTTTATTATCTTAGATGGAAAATAATTTTGATAAAACACTTGAACTCCATTCTTGAGGAAAATATCATTTCTACTTCAAAAACACTTTTCCTTTCTTAACATGTAGTACAATTCTAAACTAAAAGAAGTTGATTAAAAATAAACTTGAAAACTTCTAATGAAGCTTCTTGTAAATAATGTTTTAAAAATCCATTCATGCCGTATCAGTTAGAAAAACATTCTTCTCGTACATTTTTCGGAAAAGTCAAAAAGTACCTCGTATGAAAAACGACAAAAGATTCGTTTCATATCTTTTACTAAAAACACACAAAAAGGTAAAATTGGATTTAAACTTTTGTAGGTATATGGAATTAATATTACATATTGAGGAAATATGGATGTGTATGATAATATGCACCCCAGTAAATACCAAAGTATAAACAATCTCGGATAAAAATGAGATTGTGATATTTCCCTTACCTTAGATCCGATTTGCCTCGTAAGTGTCCGAACCTTCCTGTATAATGATATAAATAATTTTATTGACTTATTCCAGAATCATACTTATTGTTATGATATCATATATGGTTCACTTATGACTTTATATTACCCGTTCTTTAGTAAATTCCATGTTAAATAAGCGTTTTGGGTAAAATCGTTTCATTTATCATAGGTGTTTGGAATTGTTGTTCTTGACATTATTATTACTTATATCATGATTTACTTACTTCCAGAATATAAAATATGATGTATATATCACATATATTCAGTATATATATATATATAATAGATAGATAAAAGAAATTAAACACACCGTTCATGGAGATGGTAGTCCGTACGTACACAGGAACGTTGTTTTCCTTTCCTTATTGTCTTGAATGGAAGTAAGTAGATGACATATATATATACATAAATAAATTATATTTACCATGTCATATATTTCATTAGTATTCATTATATATACTTTATAATCATTCTGGAATGGTTAACATGGATAATGAATCACATCGCGCTGTGGAGACGGTAGTTTGTAGGTACGCACGAGCGATGATATCGTTTCCATGGTCGTGGAATTGTGTTGAAGTGTATGTATACTATTTCAGTATCAATATCACTTTATAATAATCATATATAGTTACTCATTACACCATTATACCCATCCAATTAATGTGGTGGCGGAAAATAGATTACACCACTACATGGAGACGGTATTCTGTACGTATGCATGCGCGGTGATTTCCTTTTTCTGTAGGATGGATAGAAGGTTAATTAGAGTTATTTCATATTTATAATAACATATCAATATATAATAAATACATATGTTATTACTTTATCATGAAACAACTAAATAAGAATAAGTTGAAGAAGAAAGAAATTGAAAAAGATCGGTAATGGATATTACCTCTTTTTGACGTGCCTTCACTTAACCTCCACCTAAAGTACTAAGGATGGTCTTTGAAGAAGACCAGGACCTCTAGGATGATAATAGGGAAGTGGAGAAGATATTCCGGTAGGGGTTGGCCGAGCTTGAATCTTCAATGTGGTGTGAGGAGGAGAGGGAGGAGGTTCCCTTTTATAAGGGAGGAGAGGGGCACCTTAGGAAAATCTCAAAATATTATTTTATATTTCAGTCAAATTAGGATTATAATGGTTCCAAAGGGTCTTATTTCGAAGATAAAGTTGGTATGGGTCGAGAGACTCTCATCCAATAGGATTTAGACAAGTTTAGGTTATTATTTTAACCTTATCAATTAGATTTAACTCTATGTTAAATAATTTAACTTTTACCGTGTCTTTTTGTTTTCTTACACTATATGGTTAATAAACTTACCATAACAAGCCAAACTAAACCCAAGTTGTTTATTATTAATATATATATCCTTATCTAAGTCATTTGGCCGAACCTTGGATTTTTATGAATTAAATAACAATTAATAATATAATATTTGTTTTAAAAACTAATTTATGTCAATTTTGACACTATTTGGTACATGATTTTTATTAAATTAATAACAGAATGATATGTTCGAAAAAAGTTACTTATATCAACAATAACATGTCATATTAACCTAGAAAATTAATGTAAGTCATAAAAAGTCTCAAATTACATTTATTTGGGCATTTATAACATCAATTATGTCAATATTTCATTAATAAGACAATTACTAAATTATATTTGTGTCATAATAAATGATAATTATTTAATCCTAAAAATTCTAAATAAATTCCTATGATGTAGATAATTGTATTAGATTTCTGGATACTATTCATGATCGATGTTTCATGAAGAATATCACTAAATTAAAATTATTATACTTATAAGATTTAAGAAAGTGACATGTTGTCACATTCTTTGGTTTTAATAATAATTAAATTATTTTCATGGAAAAAAGTCCATAAAATGAATCTAATCCGACCCTTAGGTTATATGGGTCTACTTTTAGCCATACAATAGGATTTTTACAAGGGTTAGGGTAATTTTATAATCTTATATTTACCCTTAATTACCCGATTTACCTTTAACTATAGTAAATAAAATTTACCCTAGTTACTATTCACAATGCCCAAAAATAAAAAGTAGCTTAATAAAATAATTTGGACCCATTTATTACAAATATGGAATCCATTTTTCGAAATTCAATACAAAAATGAAGCAGAAATTAAATTAAAATTAATCTCATTGTCGAAAGAAAATGAGTTTTTCTTTAAAACATTGCAAAAGATTGAATTGATTTAACCTACGAATTCATGGTAAAATCAATGATAATGACATAAATTATATTAAATGGTAAAAATATATTATATTTATATTTTAAAACCATTCAATATTATAATTTAACCACATAAGATATTACGATGAAAAAAGTTTTTTTAATTAAAATATAGCATGTTTTTACTATTCATTAAAATATGAAAGTTATCGGAAAAATATCAAAACATTATCTAATGTAATTTTTTATATCCTGATTCAAAAGAAGAATTTTATTTTGTCAAATTTAACTTATAAACATGTAAACAACTAGATTTAATGTGGGTGCGCCATCAAAAGGCGGCAAAACTGCATTTTTTTGAAAAATACTTATTTTACCCGAAAAATTTATTTTGTTCTTATACCATGTTTTAAAAAATGTGTAAGACGAATAATAATGTTATTAGATTAAAACATTAGTAAATACTATTCATAACGGATAGTTCATAATAATATTATAATAATATATCGTTGTTTAGTAAAACTCGGTATTGCGTACTACACACGCTATCAAGGAAGGTCGTGATTGCGTGTAACGCAAGGCAAGTTAAGGATGCGTGTTGTGCAAGCTCTTTTTGGTGTAGTGTATAACAAAAGACATAAATGAAATTAAAAAGAATATTTTTCATAAAATCTCAGGATGTTACATTCTACCCCCCTTAAAATGAATTTCGCACTCGAAATTCGTCGGGGTTATAAATGGTTTACTACTCAAAAGTTTCTTTAATAGAAACCCACATAGTAAAAAGGAATACCAAAACTTGGCTTTAAAAACTAAAGTATGAAACGTAACGGTTACCCAAATAAACTAATCACTGGGTTTCCACATAGGTGAAAATATGGATATGGAAGAGAAATCTAACCATCATGTTCTGATGGAGAGTGGTAGAGAACATGGCTATGGAAGAGCCAGTAATCACAAAGCCATAAATTTGTGATGATATAAGGTACCATATGATTCATCATATATAAGAGCACTAGGACAACATTTTTGGTTTTTAAGAACATTTCACTAAAGTTGATGAAATTGGAATTAGAATAAATACTTTCGTTATTTTGGTATAGTCTCACCATTGGTCGTGAATTGAACAATTTCCACTTCATATCATAAAGAAATGAAGTTGAATATGTTATTCGTGATGCATTAGCAGATCATGTGATAGAATGATGGGTCATTCCATCTGTTTCAAATAAAAGGCTAGCAAAAGTTATAAGTCCATCTTATGGTGAGATTAATCGTATATGGTTCCAAAAATGGACTTATTGTAACACCCGAGACTTTTATTTTATATAAATCATCAAAGGAATCTTTTTCTACACAACACTTGCTTGGCTTGCTTTACACGCAATCGCGACCTTCCTCGATAGCTTGCGTCGTACGCAATACCGAGTTTCACTAAACAATAATATGCTATTAAAACAAGCCGTTATGAATAGTAATAACCACTTTTTGAAATTTTATAAATTTTATTTTTCAAAATGGACTTCATTTTTGGACTCAGAATATCGAAATTAGCCTAGGGTGAAATTTTGGTATTTTTCTGAAAACTTTCAATTTTTGATGAATAGTGAAACCACTAAGTGGTAGGTTAAAAACTGAATTTTGCATAAAACTTAATTTTACCGCTTCTGTGAATGGAATTTCAAAAATCTGACAGACACGGTTGATATCAGTAAGTAAAATGTGGTTCAATGAGATAAAAATAATTTTTTTGGTGAATAGTAACTTTTTACTATTTTTACCGCGGTTAATAGTAAATAGGGTAACTAAGGGTAAATATGATATCAATATTACCCTAACACATGTCCTAATTCTATTGGACAAGTGTAATTCGACCAAAAACAAACTTAGGAATAAAATATGACCATTTAGGCCCACTTGGATTAGATTAGGACATTTATTATTAATTTATTTAAAGAAGGGTTAAAATAGTTAAAATCAAAGTTTAATAAGTAAATCATTTTTAATATGGGGTTATACATAAGATAAATTCAATTTTAAATATTCCTTAGAAAGATAAAAAGATTTCCTACATGATGATATTTTATTTTTAATTTTTAGACATCAAATAATTTAATTTATTTATGACACAATGATGATGCAGTAATTATCTTATTAATGAAATATTGACATAATTGATGTTATAAACACCAAAATAAATGTAATTTAAGACTTTTTATGAATTAAAATAATTTTCTAGGTTACTATGATATATTAATGTTGATTTAATCAACTTGGTTCGAACATATAATTCTGTTATGACTTTCAAAAAAATCATATATCAAATAGTGTCAAAATTGACACAAAATAGTTTTTAAATCAAATATTAAATTATTAATTGTTATTTTATTCCTAAAAATCTAAGGTTCGGCCAAATGACTTAGATACGGATATATATATTAATTATAAACAATTTGGGGTTCGTTTGGCATGTTATAGTAAGTGTATTAACCATATAGTGAAAGAAAACAAAAAGACACGGTAAAAGTTAAATTAATTAACTTAGAGTTAAATCTAATTGATATGGTTAAAATAATACCCTAAACTTGTCTAAATCCTATTGGTTGATAGGATTTTGACCCATCCCCACTTTAGATTCGAAATAAGACCCTTTGGAACCATTATAAACCTATTTTGACTTTAATATAAAATAATATTTTGAGATATTCCTAAGGTGCCCCTCTCCTCCCTTATAAAAGGGCACCTCCTCCCCCTCCTCCTCACACCAATTTGAGCACTCAAGATCGGAAAACCCCTGCCATTTTCTCCTCTCCACTTCCCTAGAATAATCCTAGAGGTCCTGGTCTTCTCCAAAGACCAATCTTAGTTCCTTAAGTGGAGGATTCAAATAGGCGTTCCAAAGAAGAGGTAATATCCATTACCGATCTTTTCAATTTCTTTCTTCTTCAACTTCTTCTTCTTTAGTTGTTTCATGATAAAGTAATAACATCAGTATTACTTACATACTGATATGTTATTATAAATATGAAACAACCCTAATTCACATTCTATCCATCCTACGGAAAAAATGAAATCACCGCGCGTGCGTACGTACGGAATACCGTCTCCACGCCGTGGTGTAATCTATTTTCCACCATCACCTTACAAGGGTGGGTATAATGGTGTAATGAGTTACTAAATATGATTATTATGAAGTAATATTGATACTGAAATAATATATATATACTCCAATACAATTCCACGATCATAGGAACGATATCATCACTCAAGCGTACGTACGGAATACCGTCTCCACGATGTGATGTGAATCGTTCTACATGATCTTCATTTCATAATGATTATATAAATTAATTGAATGAATGAATATGGTATATACTACACTAATACCATTCTGTAAATGAATTATCTATAACCTAAAGATAAGAATAAGAATTTATTCGACAAAACACGCATAAGAACAAAAAGTTATAAAGACCCGAGTAACAAGTAACAATGAAATATTACTAACAAGAAGCTAATAATATGACCATATATGATATCATATCAATATGTATGATTCTGGAATAAGTCAATAACATTATTTCAACCATTATACAGGAGTTTCGGACACGAACAAAGCAAATCGGACCTAAGGTAAGGGAAATATCACAATCTCACTTTTATCCGAGATTGTATTTACTTTGGTAATTAATGGGGTGTATTTTATCATCCACATCAATGTTCCCTCAATATGTAATATTATTTCCATCCTTCTACAATAGTTTATATCCAATTTTACCCTTCGGTAAGTTTTTTTTGTAAAATATATGAAAGGAATCTTTTGTCGTTTTTCATACGAGGTACTTTTTGACTTTCCGACAAAAGTACGAAGAATGTTTTTTTAACTTATACGGCATGAATGGATTTTTAAAACATTGTTTCCAAAAAGCTTCCTTTACAAGTTTTCAAGTTTATTTTTAATCAACTTCTTTTATTTTAAAGTTGTATGACATGTTATGAAAGGAAAAATGTTTTTTAAGAAGAAAGGATATTTTCCTCAAGAATGGAGTTCATGTGTTTTATCAAAATGATTTTCCATCTAATATAATAAAGGGTTCTGTTTTTATCCCTATTATTAAATTGATTTGTTCATGTTGTGATGGAATTATTTTTATGAATTCCTTTATCTTATATGAATTGATTTATGATATCATGATGTTTCAAGAATCACATTTTTGTTACATGTGTTATGCGATGATGTTTGTTTTATGATTATGTGGCACACATAAGAAAGGATTCATTATAAGATGGGTGGGACCTATATCTCCCTCCAATGCATTGGGTAAAGATTTTATATCTCATGAGATAGACATGGCTGGAACGGAAGGTTATTTCGGTTCAGTGATACAGGACTGAAACGAGGAGTGAACTCGGTTCAGAAAGGGACTTTGTCCACTAAGATAGTCTTGACAATGAGTCATGACTAACAAGAAATGATTTTCCATGATTATGTGTGCATGCCACAATGTTTCAAGTTTTATGTTATGATTATGGGGATCTCATTTTCACTTCTATGATTTATTCCATGTTAAGATATTATGATCTCTTTTGCAGGTTTTGATTTTTCAAAAAGATATGATATGATTTTTATTTCCTTTATTTTCCCTTACTGAGAATTTGAGCTCACCTTTTTATGTTTTCTTTTCCCCAGGCCAGGAAGATGGATATTAAGTAGAATATGCTAAAAGGGACCCTAGATATGATGAAATAAATGGGAGACACTGTAGAAGATTTATGAATCAGTTGTTTATATTTCCCAATTTCTAAAGACACTATACCTATACGGTCCTTTGTGGTTTTATCATATGTTGTAATAAGTGTGCTTCAATTTTTGAAGTATTAAAAATGTATGTTAAGTATGGGTCGTTATAGTTGGTATCAGAGGAAAGGTATAGTCAACCTTTGGAAACTAGGATGTGAAAGCCTTAGTAAGAACCCTAAGGATAAGTCTAAGCATAGAACACAATCTCAGAAATGGACATGAATAACCTAGGATAAGACCATAAGCATGAAAATTTTATTCTTGAATTATGTGGTTTCCTATTATAATTAGTGTTGCTCACACTATTCATCTTGGTTTTAGTCAATGGCTGGAACCCGAAGGAACCGTGTTAATGCGGAATGCGATGGGCAATGCAATGATTGTCCCCCTGAGCAACCAAACGATATGGGAGCTGGAATACAAAATCTTGTAGCCATGCTCACACAACTTTCTCAAGCTATGAATCATGGAGTACTTCCAAACGAGCAAAGGAAGGAGAAACATTCTGTTGAATCCTTCATGAGGCAACGTCCACCTTCTTTCAGCGGGTCTACTGATCCATTAGTTGCTGAACAATGGATTAGTACTACTGAAAAGATATTTTCAGTTCTTCAATGTTCTGAGCATGATAAAGTCATCCTAGCAGTGTATCGTTTGGAAGGAGATGCTGATCAATGGTGGAATCTTATTAAGAATACGAGGCAAATGGATGAAATTGAGTCTATGGAATGGGACGAGTTCAAGAACTTATTTTTCAATAAGTACTTTTCTCGTATTCTTCGAACAAAGATGGAGAAAGAGTTCCTTGAACTGAAGCAAATGGATGATGAATCTGTTGGTACCTATGAAGCAAATTTTACAAGACTTGCAAGGTACGCTTCTGGTATTATTATCCAACCTGAGAGTAAGATCGATCGATTCTTTAGTGGCTTAAAACCAAGTCTTCGAAGGGCGTTAGCCATAAGGGACTTCAATAGCTACGAGGAAATCGTTCGATGTGCTCTCAAAGTCGAGATGGAGATTGGAGTAACCCATCAGTCACATGGGTTTGATAAGAAGAGGAAGATGGAATTCAAAGAAAAATCTAAAGAGCACACGGAAAAGAAGATGAGCTTTTCCTTATGCTCAAAGTGTGGAAAGAAACATGGAGGGAGTTGTCTTAAAGGGACAAGTAAATGTTTTAAATGTGGAAAAGAAGGTCATCGGGCATTTGAATGCCGTGATAATGGGAAGAAGATGTCTAATGACGCAAACAAAGGAAGGGATACACAGAATGAACCTACTACACTTCAATGTTTCAAGTGCAAGGAGATGGGGAATTATGCCAATCAATGCCCAAATCCTAGGGTTGATGATGATGGTCGACGTCAACAAACTCTTAAGGCTAAAGACAAAGGAAAGTCACATGCAATTTCTATCAGCGATGTGGAGTACGATAACGATGTGGTGAAAGGTACACTTACCATCCACTCTAAAGTAGCAAATGTTTTATTTGATTCTGGATCCACCCACTCTTTTATTTCTGAAGACTTTTCTAAGGGTATCACCGTATTACCTCAACAATTAGATGTTGAGTTAGCTGTGACAACACCCAATGGCACATCAATCGCATCAAAAGTTTATAATTCTTCTCCGATCGAAGTTTGTGGGAAAGTGCTTCCTGCAAATCTTGTGATCCTTCCTTTAGTGGAATTTGATGCGATTCTTGGCATGGATTTGCTTTCTCTACATGGAGCTCATATCGATTGCCAAAGAAGGGAAGTCACATTTCATATTCCAGATCAATCTACGATCATCTATCAATGCAAGGATGAACATAACCTTCCAGTGGAAATTTCTTCCATCATATGGGTATTGATTCCACTAAATGAAGGTTATTTATCTCAAATGGTTGGTGAGAAACTCACGATTAAGAATATGCCCATTGTACGGGAGTTTGATGATGTCTTTCCGGAGGAATTGCCGGGTCTTCCACCAAATCGTGAAGTTGAGTTTTCAATAGAACTCGTACCGGGTGCTTTGCCTATTTCAAAGACACCTTATAGAATGGCCCCAATTGAGTTGTAGGAATTGAAGAAGCAACTCCAAGAGAATCCTGATAAGGGATTTATACGCCCTAGTGCGTCACCTTGGGGAGCACCTGTTCTATTTGTTAAGAAGAAAGATGGATCAATGAGACTTTGCATTGATTATCGAGAACTTAACAAGATCACTATCAAGAACAAATATCCTCTCCCACTCATTGATGACTTATTTGACCAACTACACGGAGCTCAATACTTTTCCAAGATTGATCTTCGTTCAGGGTATCATCAATTAAGGGTTAAAAGGGAGGATATACCAAAGACGGCTTTCTGTACAAGGTATGGACACTATGAATTTATAGTGATGCCATTTGGTCTTACTAATGCCCCTGCTATCTTCATGGATCTAATGAATAGAGTCTTTAGAGACTATCTTGATCAATTTGTGGTAGTCTTTATAGACGATATTCTTGTCTATTCAAAGAGCAAGGAAGAGCATGAAGATCACTTGAGAATTATATTGAAGACCCTGAGAAAGGAGAAGCTTTATGCCAAATTTACCAAGTGTGAATTTTAGCTTCAAAAAGTTGAATTTTTGGGTCACATAATCTCAAAAGAGGGGGTATCTGAGGATCCAGCAAAAACAGAAGTTATCGAAAGATGGTCGAGACCAACCACAGTAACTGAGATCCGAAGTTTTCTTGGTTTGGCTGGATATTATCGACGTTTTGTAAAAGATTTTTCACGATTATATAATCCACTCACCAAGTTGACTCGGAAAGGAGTTAAGTTTGTCTGGACAGAGGAATGTGAAGAGAATTTCAAGGAGTTGAAAAGAAGGTTATCCAGTGCACCTGTGCTCACACTGCCTTGTAGTGGAGAAAGGTTTGTGATCTACAGTGATGCATCCAAGAAGGGATTGGGGTGTGTTCTTATGCAAAATGATATGGTGATAGCTTATGCCTCACGACAGTTGAAAATCCATGAGTAAAATTACCCAACACATGATTTGGAGTTGGCTGCGGTAATCTTTGCATTAAAGATTTGGAGGCATTACCTTTATGGTGAAAGGTGTGATATTTATACTGATCATAAAAGTTTAAAGTATATTTTCACACAAAAGGAGCTGAATATGCGTCAAAGAAGATGGTTGGAGCTGATTAAGGATTATGACTGCTCAATCCATTACCACCCTGGGAAAGCAAACAAGGTGGCAGATGCATTAAGTTGACAAGACCATGCTAGTTTATCCATGATGAGGATCACAAAAGATCCAACATTTATGGATTTACAAAGGATGGATCTTGGAATTATAATGGAAGGGGAAAAATCTTATCTTTCTCAAATGAATTTTCAACCATCTATACATGTGATGATTAAAGAGGCACAGAAAGAAGATGCCGAGTTACAAAAGAAGGTGAGAAATGTTCCTGAATTCAACCTTGATTGTGATGGGATAATAAAGTTCAGGAATCGGGTTTTTGTTCCTCCCATCCCCGAATTAAAGAAGGAGATGCTGGATGAGGCTCATAGTTCATCATTCTCTATTCATCCTGGAAGCACGAAGATGTATAGGGACCTGAAAGAGTACTTCTGGTGGGATGGCCTGAAAAGAGATGTTGCTGAATATGTCTCTCGATGCTTGGTTTGTCAACAAGTTAAAGCTGAGAGACAATAGTCTAAGGGGATGTTACAACCATTACCCATACCCGAATGGAAATGGGAAAACATCACTATGGACTTTGTCACAGGACTTCCTAAAACATCCAAAGGCAATAATGCTATCTGGGTCATAGTTGATCGTCTTACGAAGTCTGCACACTTCATTGCTATTAGAGAGGATTTCTCTCTAGATCAGCTTGCAAGGATATATGTAAAGGAAGTGGTAAGATTTCATGGAGTACCACTTTCTATTATATCTGATCGAGATCCGAGATTTACCTCGAAGTTCTGGCGAAGTCTTCAGCATACTCTGGATACAGAGTTGAGTTTCAACACTGCTTATCATCCCCAGACAGACGGTCAGTCTGAGAGAACAATTCAAACCCTAGAAGATATGTTGAGAGCTTGCTCTATAGATTTCAAAGGAGGTTGGGATCAACACCTACCTTTGGTAGAATTTTCTTATAATAATAGCTTTCACTCCAGTATTCAGATGGCTCCTTATGAAGCTCTCTATGGAAAGAAATGCAGGACTCCAACTTGCTGGGATGAAGTTGGGGAAAGAAAGCTATTAAGACCTTATCTCGTTGATGAAATGGCAGAAAAGGTAAGATCTATTCAACAACACATAAGAGCAGCTCAGAGTCGACAGAAAAGTTATGCCGACAACCGAAGAAAAGACCTAGAGTTTGAAGTGGGTGATAAAGTGTTCTTACGAATATCTCCCTGGAAGAGGGTTATGATATTTGGAAAGAAGGGGAAGTTGAGCCCTAGATATATCGGTCCTTTCAAAATACTGGATCGTGTTGGGAAGGTAGCTTACCGATTGGCGCTTCCACCAAATCTCTCTCAAGTTCACGATGTGTTCCACGTATCTCTCCTGAGAAAGTACATACCAGATCCTTCACATGTACTCAGCTCAGAAGTTGTACCGCTGGAGCATGATCTTTCTTATGAAGAACAACCGATAGAGATTCTGGATCGTAGTGAAAAAGTCCTACGAAACAAGACCACTCGCTTGGTTAAAGTTTTATGGAGGAACCACCAACTTGAAGAAGCTACATGGGAGCTTGAGGATATTATGAGGGAGAAGTATCCTCATCTGTTTGTTACAAAGTGACAAATTTCGAGGGCGAAATTCTTTTAAGGGGGGTAGAATGTAACACCCGAGACTATTATTTTATATAAATCATCAAAGGAATCTTTTTCTACACAACACATGCTTGGCTTGCTTTACACGCAATCGCGACCTTCCTCGATAGCTTGCGTCGTACGCAATACCGAGTTTCACTAAACAATAATATGCTATTAAAACAAGCCGTTATGAATAGTAATAACCACTTTTTGAAATTTTATAAATTTTATTTTACAAAATGGACTTCATTGTTGGACTCAGAATATCGAAATTAGCCTAGGGTGAAATTTTGGTATTTTTCTGAAAACTTTCAATTTTTGATGAATAGTGAAACCACTAAGTGGTAGGTTAAAAACTGAATTTTGCATAAAACTTAATTTTACCGCTTCTGTGAATGGAATTTCAAAAATCTGACAGACACGGTTGATATCAGTAAGTAAAATGTGGTTCAATGAGATAAAAATAATTTTTTTGGTGAATAGTAACTTTTTACTATTTTTACCGCGGTTAATAGTAAATAGGGTAACTAAGGGTAAATATGATATCAATATTACCCTAACACATGTCCTAATTCTATTGGACAAGTGTAATTCTACCAAAAACAAACTTAGGAATAAAATATGACCATTTAGGCCCACTTGGATTAGATTAGGACATTTATTATTAATTTATTTAAAGAAGGGTTAAAATAGTTAAAATCAAAGTTTAATAAGTAAATCATTTTTAATATGGGGTTATACATAAGATAAATTCAATTGTAAATATTCATTAGAAAGCTAAATATATTTCCTACTTGATGATATTTTATTTTTAATTTTTAGACATCAAATAATTTAATTTATTTATGACACAATGATGATGCAGTAATTATCTTATTAATGAAATATTGACATAATTGATGTTATAAACACCAAAATAAATGTAATTTAAGACTTTTTATGAATTACACTAATTTTCTAGGTTACTATGATATATTAATTTTGATTTAATAAACTTGGTTTGAACATATAATTCTGTTATGACTTTCACAAAAATCATATATCAAATAGTGTCAAAATTGACACAAAATAGTTTTTAAATCAAATATTATATTATTAATTGTTATTTTATTCCTAAAAATCTATTGTTCGGCCAAATGACTTAGATAAGGATATATATATTAATAATAAACAATTTGGGGTTCGTTTGGCATGTTATAGTAAGTGTATTAACCATATAGTGAAAGAAAACAAAAAGACCCGGTAAAAGTTAAATTAATTAACTTAGAGTTAAATCTAATTGATAAGGTTAAAATAATACCCTAAACTTGTCTAAATCCTATTGGTTGATAGGATTTCGACCCATCCCCACTTTATCTTCGAAATAAGACCCTTTGGAACCATTATAAACCGATTTTGACTTTAATATAAAATAATATTTTGAGATATTCCTAAGGTGCCCCTCTCCTCCCTTATAAAAGGGCACCTCCTCCCCCTCCTCCTCACACCAATTTGAGCACTCATGCTCGGCCAACCCCTGCCATTTTCTCCTCTCCACTTCCCTATAATAATCCTAGAGGTCCTGGTCTTCTCCAAAGACCAATCTTAGTTCCTTAAGTGGAGGATTCAAAGAGGCGTTCCAAAGAAGAGGTAATATCCATTACCGATCTTTTCAATTTCTTTCTTCTTCAACTTCTTCTTCTTTAGTTGTTTCATGATAAAGTAATAACATCAGTATTACTTACATACTGATATGTTATTATAAATATGAAACAACCCTAATTCACCTTCTATCCATCCTACGGAAAAATGAAATCACCGCGCGTGCGTACGTACGGAATACCGTCTCCACGCCGTGGTGTAATCTATTTTCCACCATCACCTTACAAGGATGGGTATAATGGTGTAATGAGTAACTATATATGATTATTATGAAGTAATATTGATACTGAAATAATATATATATACTCCAATACAATTCCACGATCATAGGAACGATATCATCACTCGTGCGTACGTACGGAATACCGTCTCCACGATGTGATGTGACTCGTTCTACATGATCTTCATTTCATAATGATTATATAAATGAATTGAATGAATGAATATGGTATATACTACACTAATACCATTCTGTAAATGAATTATCTATAACCTAAAGATAAGAATAAGAATTTATTCGACAAAACACGCATAAGAACAAAAAGTTATAAAGACCCGAGTAACAAGTAACAATGAAATATTACTAACAAGAAGCTAATAATATGACCATATATGATATCATATCAATATGTATGATTCTGGAATAAGTCAATAACATTATTTAAACCATTATACAGGAGTTTCGGACACGAACAAAGCAAATCGGACCTAAGGTAAGGGAAATATCACAATCTCACTTTTATCCGAGATTGTATTTACTTTGGTAATTACTGGGGTGTATTTTATCATCCACATCCATGTTCCCTCAATATGTAATATTATTTCCATCCTTCTACAATATTTTATATCCAATTTTACCCTTCGGTAAGTTTTTTTGTAAATGATATGAAAGGAATCCTTTGTCGTTTTTCATACGAGGTACTTTTTGACTTTCCGACAAAAGTACGAAGAATGTTTTTTTTAACTTATACGGCATGAATGGATTTTTAAAACATTGTTTCCAAAAAGCTTCCTTTACAAGTTTTCAAGATTATTTTTAATCAAATTCTTTTATTTTAAAGTTGTATGACATGTTATGAAAGGAAAAATGTTTTTTAAGAAGAAAGGATATTTTCCTCAAGAATGGAGTTCAAGTGTTTTATCAAAATGATTTTCCATCTAAGATAATAAAGGGTTCTATTTTTATCCCTATTATTCAATTGATATTTTCATGTTGTGATGGAATTATTTTTATGAATTCCTTTATCTTATATGAATTGATTTATGATATCATGATGTTTCAAGAATCCCATTTTTGTTACATGTGTTATGCGATGATGTATGTTTTATGATTATGTGGCACACATAAGAAAGGATTCATTATAAGATGGGTGGGACCTATATCTCCCTCAAATGCATTGGGTAAAGATTTTATATCTCATGAGATAGACATGGCTGGAACGAAAGGTTATTTCTGTTCAGTGATACAGGACTGAAACGAGGAGTGAACTCGGTTCAGAAAGGGACTTTGTCCACTAAGATAGTCTTGGAAATGAGTCATGACTAACAAGAAATGATTTTCCATGATTATGTGTGCATGCCACAAAGTTTCAAGTTTTATGTTATGATTATGGGGATCTCATTTTCACTTCTATGATTTATTCCATGTTAAGATATTATGATCTCTTTTGCAGGTTTTGATTTTTCAAAAAGATATGATATGATTTTTATTTCCTTTATTTGCCCTTACTGAGCATTTGAGCTCACCTTTTTATGTTTTCTTTTCCCCAGGTCAGGAAGATGTATATTAAGTAGAATATGCTAAAAGGGACCCTAGATATGATGAAATAAATGGGAGACACTGTAGAAGATTTATGAACCAGTTGTTTATGTTTCCCAGTTTCTAAAGACACTATACCTATACGGTCCTTTGTGGTTTTATCATAAGTTGTAATAAGTGTGCTTCAATTTTTGAAGTATTAAAAATGTATGTAAAGTATGGGTCGTTATACTTATACATTATTTATCGTACCACTTAATAAAATAAAACTACTTTCCACTAACTAGGGACTTCCTGTAGGCCAGTGGTAGGCGATAAAGGCCAGTCGCACTTCAGTTGTGGGTTCGATTCCCACAGCCTTGTCCGATGCAATGGGTTGTCACCCGTCCTGCAGGATGTCCTTTTTCTAAAACTACATTACTATATCATCCCATCCATAATATCGAAAAAATGTTTTGTCCTTAAAGAATACTAACTTATGTCCAACATAATCCATTCCAATCTTTAGTCTTATCTAAAATACTTCGGTCCAAGCTCCTAGTATAAAGAAAATGATTACATAACAATCATGTGAATGACATCATTTATCCCCCATATATCATAAGATATATCTTGTTGGTCAAATTCCAATCATGTGAATACCTTAATCATGTATTCTCTTGAAAAAATGAATACCCATTGAACCATAGTGAAAACTTGAATGCGGTTAAAAGTTTACACTTTCCACATACCAAAATCCTCAAAATTCTATATACTCAAACCATAATATCACTTAGTCCTTATATCAATCATGAGCTCATGAATACTGTTAAACATTTCATTTTCTCATTTTCCCTTCATTATGCGCATATCATCTTATTTCCAAAAATATCTCAATCACCTTGAATACCACATTAGACCAATACATAAATATTCCAATACTCCATGATACAACATTATTTTGGAAGCCCATTACATAAACACATAATCATTCCACCACATCGTTGTCATATTCAACATCACCAAAAGTGATCGCATGTGACATCCCTTTGTCCTTTTCCTTAAGTGGTTTCTCATGTCGATCATCACTAACCCTTGGATTATGGCATTTATTAGCATAATGCCCTATTTACTTGCACTTGAAGCATTGAAGTGTTGTTGTTGCGTTCTCTACAGTCTTCTCTTTATTCACATCATTAGAAACCCTTTTTTCCATTACTTCAACACTCAACTGCTCGATGACCTTCTTTTCCAAACGTAAATCATTTTCTAGTCCCTTTAAGACAATCTACACCATGCTTCTTTCCACACTTTGAGCATAAGGAAACATTCATCTTCTTTTCACCATTATTCTGGGATTTATCCATAAACTCCATCTTTCGTTTCATGTCAAAACCATGAGATGGATATGTAACACTAACTTCCATTTCTTCCTTGATATCACAACGCACAATTTATTCATAGATACTGAAGTCTCATATAGCTAATGCCCTTCAAAGACTTGGTTTTAAGCCACGGAAAAATCAATCAACTTTACTTTCAGGTTGGATGATAATTCCAGATGCATACCTTGCAAGTATTGTAAAATTCGCTTTGTATATACCAACAGATTCATCATCCTTCTGCTTCAGCTCAAGAAACTCCTTTTCCATCATTATTCGAAGAATACTTGGGAAGTACTTACTGAAAAACAATTTCTTGAACTAGTCCCATTCTATGGACTCAATTTCATCTCTTGGCCTCATATTCTTGATAAGATTACACCATTGATCAGCTTCACCTTCCAAACGATATACTACTAAGATGACTTTACCATGTTCAGAACATTGAATAACTGAAAATATCTTTTCAGTGGTACTGATCCATTGTTCAGTAACAAGTGGATTGGAAGACCCACTGAAAGAAGGTGGACGTTGCCTCATGAAGGACTCAATTGAATATTGTTCCCTTCTCTGCTCATTTGGAAGTCCAGAATGATTCATAGCTTGTGTAAGTATATCAATAAGATTTTTCACCCCATCTCCCATAACATTTGTTTGTTTAGGAGGACAATCATTGCATTGTCCATTGCATTGATCAACACAGTTCCTTCGGGTTCCAGCCATCGTCTAAAACACAAAAAGAATAGTGCGAGAGGCAAAAATCATGTTAGGGAAAACAACATAATAAAGGGGGAGTACCTTCAATATCTAACATCTTAGGATTAATTCTATGATCGTTAGCATAATTCTAGTACTATAACCTATATGTATACTTATACTTGGGGACATCCCTAGACATTCCTTAGAAATATCTCTAGGGATCTCACTAAAGTTCTCGCATCCTAGTTTCCAAAGGTTAACTAAACCTTTCCTCTGATACCAACTGTATAGACCTAAAGCTTGACGTATATGGACATTACATTACTTCTGCAGAATACTTAGTACATAACAAAAACACACACACATGGATCATAATAGTTTAGTGTCTTTGGAAACTCGGAATATAATCTTCTAATCATGGTGAAATATCATCAACATCTCCCATAAAGATCTTCCTTTTTTTACCTAAAAGCTTTCTTTATATCCTGGGGAAAAGAAAACATAAAAGGGTGAGATCAAATGATCAGTAAGGGTAAACAAAAGAAATATCAATCGCATCATATTCATAAGAACATATCATTTTGGAAATCTTAACCTTCAAAAGAGAGCATAATTTCATAACATGGGATAAATCATAGTAGTGAAATGAAATCCGAATAATCATAACATAAGACATGAAACTTTTTGGCATACACACATAATCATAGAGAATCATATCTTATTAGTCAAGACTCATTTCCAAGACTATCTAAGTGGACAAAGTCCATTTCTGAACCGAGTCACCCTCATTTCAGTCCTGTTTCACTGAACCGGTATAACCTACCATTCCAGCCATGTCTATCTCATGAGATATAAAATCTTTACCCAATTAATTGGAGGGAGATATAGGTCCCACCCATCTCATAATTATACCATTCTTATGTGTTCCACAAAATCATAAACCATACATCATAGCATAACCCATGTAATAAAAATGGGAATCTTAAACATCGTGACATCATAAAACAATTCATATAAGATAAAGGAATCCATAAATATAATTCCATCACAAAATAATCAAATAAATGTAATAATAGGGATAGAAATAGATCCCTTTATTATCTTAGATGGAAAATAATTTTGATAAAACACTTGAACTCCATTCTTGAAGAAAATATCCTTTCTGCTTCAAAAACACTTTTCCATTCTTAACATGTCGTACAATTCTAAACTAAAATAAGTTTATTAAAAATAAACATGAAAACTTTTAAAGGAAGCTTCTTGGAAATAATATTTTAAAAATCCATTCATGCCGTATAAGTAAAAAAAACATTCTTCTCATACTTTTGTCGGAAAAGTCAAAAAGTACCTCGTATGAAAAACGACAAAAGATTCCTTTCATATCTTTTACTAAAAACTCACCGAAGGGTAAAATTGGATTTAAAAAACTGTAGGTAGATGGAAATAATATTAAATATTGAGGAAATATGGATGTGTATGATAAAATACACCCCTGTAAATACCAATGTATAAACAATCTCGGATAAAAATGAGATTGTGATATTTTTCTTAACTTAGGTCTGATTTGCCTCGTAAGTATCCGAACCATCCTGTATAATGATTTAAATAATGTTATTGACTTATTAAAGAATCATACTCATTGTTATGATATCATATATGGTTCACTTATGACTTTATATTACCCATTCTTTAGTAAATTCCATGTTAAAGAAGCGTTTTTGGTAAAATCGTTTCATTTATCGTAGGTGTTTGGATTTGTTGTTCTTGACATTATTATTACTTATATCATGATTTACTTACTTCCAGAATATAAAATATGATTTATATATCATATATATTCAGTATATATATATATATATTAGATAGATAAATGAAATGAAACACACCGTTCATGGAGACGGTAGTCCGTACGTACGCATGAACGCTGTTTTCCTTTCCTTATTGTATTGAATGGAAGTAAGTAGATGAAATATATATATAAATAAATCCATTAGATTTACCACATAATATATTTCATTATTATTCCTTTTAATATACTTTATAATCATTCTGGGATGGTTAACATGGATAATGAAACTCATCACGCCGTGGAGACGGTAGTCCGTACGTATGCACGAGCGATGAAATCATTCCCATGGTCGTGGAATTGTGTTGAAGTGTATGTATACTATTTCAGTATCAATATCACTTTATAATAATCATATATAGTTACTCATTACACCATTATACCCATCCAATTAAGGTGGTGGCAGAAAATAGATTACACCACTGCGTGGAGACGGTATTCCGTACGTACGCACGCGCGATGATTTCCTTTTTCCGTAGGATGGATAGAAGTTTAATTACAGTTGTTTCATATTTATAATAACATATAAGTATATAAGAAATACTGATGTTATTACTTTATCATGAAACAAATAAAGAAGAAGAAGTTTAAGAAGAAAGAAATTGAAAAAGATCGGTAATGTATATTACCTCTTTTTGATGCGCCTTCACTTAACCTCCACTTAAAGAACTAAGGATGGTCTTTGAATAATACCAGGACCTCTAGGATGATACTGGGGAAGTGGAGAAGAGATTTTTTAAGGGGTTGGCCGAGCTTGAATGCTCAAATTGGTGTGAGGAGGAGAGGGAGGAGGTGCCATTTTATAAGGGAGGAGAGGGGCACCATAGGAAAATCTCAAAATATTAATTTATATTAAGGTAAAATTCGGTTTATAATGGTTCCAAAGGGTCTTATTTTGAAGATAAGGTGGGGATGGGTTGAAATAATCTCATACAATAGGATTTAGACATTTTTAGGTTATTATTTTAACCTTATCAATTAGATTTAACTCTATGTTGAATAATTTAACTTTTACCGTGTCTTTTGGTTTTCTTACACTATATGGTTAATAAACTTACCATAACAAGCCTAAATAACCCCAAGTTGTTTATGATTAATATATATATCCTTATCTTAGTCATTTTGACGAACCTTAGATTTTTAGGAATTAAATAACAATTAATAATATAATATTTGTTTCAAAAACTAATTTATGTCAATTTTGACACTATTTGGTACATGATTTTTATGAAATTCATAACATAATGATAAGTTCGAAAAAAGTTACTTATATCAACAATAACATGTCATATTAACCTAGAAAATTATTTTAAGTAATAAAAAGTCTCAAATTACATTTATTTGATCATTTATAACATCAATTATGTCAATATTTCATTAATAAGACAATTACTGCATCATCTTTGAGTCATAATAAGTTATAATTATTTAATCCCAAAAAATTATAAATAAAATCTTATGATGTATATAATTGTATTAGATTTCTGGATACTATTCATGTTCGAAGTTTCATGAAGTTTATCACTAAATTAAAATTCGTATACTTATAATATTTAAGAAAGTGACATGTTGTCACATTCTTTGGTTTTAATAATAATTAAATTATTTTCATTGAAAAAAGACCATAAAATGAATCTAATCCGACCCTTAGCTTATATGGGTCAACTTTTTTCCATTCAATATGATTTTTCCAAGTGTTAGGGTAATTTTATAATCTTATATTTATCCTTAATTACCTGATTTACCTTTAACTATAGTAAATAAAATTTACCGTAGTTACTATTGACAAATGCCCAAAAATAAAAAGTAGCTTATTAACATAATTTGAACCAACGGATTCCAAATATGAAATTCATTTTTCCAAATTCAATACACAAAATATGCAGAAATTAAATTAACATTAATCCCGTTGTCGAAAGAAAACGGGTTTTTCTTTAAAACATTGCAGAATATTGAATTGATTTAACCTACGAATTCAAGGTAAAATCAATGCTAATGACATAAATTATATTAAATGGTAAAAATATATTCTATTTATACTTTAAAACCATTCAATATTATAATTTAACCACATAAGATATTATGATGAAAAAAGTTGTTTTTAATTTAAATATAGCGTGTTTTTACTATTCATTAAAATATGAAAGTTATCGGAAAAATATCAAAACTTTATCTAATGTAAATTTTTATATCCTGATTCAAAAGAAAAATTTTATTTTGTCAAATTGAACTTATAAACATGTCAATAACTAGATTTAAAGTGGGTGCACCATCAAAAGGAGGAAAAACTGCATTTTTTTAAAAATACTTATTTTACCCGAAAAATTTATTTTGTTCTTATACCATGTTTTAGAAAATGTGTAAGACAAATAATAATGTTATAAGATTAAAAATTTAGTTAATACTATTCATAAAGACTAGGTCATAATAATATTATAATAATATATATTTGTTTAGTAAAACTCGGTATTGCGTACTACACACGCTATCGGGGAAGGTCGCGATTGTGTGTAATGCAAGGCAAGTCAAGGTTGCGTGTTGTGCAAACTCCTTTTGGTGTAGCGTATAACACAAGACATTAATGAAATTAAAAAGACTATTTTTCATTAAATCTCGGGATGTTACAATTAGATTACCGCTCTTGGGAAAAATCAGTGTAGAAATCCAAAAGGTTCTGGTTTAAATCCTGTATATATCGAGGGTGTTGAAGATTTTGTATAATTTGAATCATCAAAACTAGAATTTGATTTAGAAGTCACAATTAAGTTGACTTGTATAAAATGTTTCATGGGAATGTTTTACATATTTTACAAGGTTTGGGGACATCTCTTGTGGTTTGGCTTTCAACAAGATTTTGTTTTTTGGTAACAAAACGGTAAACACAGTTCTAGGGAAGATACCAATAACTTGATTCTGGATCCACCATAGTTTCAAAATTTATTACATGATGTTGCAGATATATCTATTCAACAAACTAAAACACAATATGATATTTATTTAACTCTTGATTTAGAACCATTTGAATATTTTGAGTTGATGAGGTATGCTAAGGATACATAATTTTCTAATTGCAAGATAAGAAAATTTTAAGAGGTTGAGAAATCTATGGATAATAAATTAGGAAATGAAATTTCAAACAACTATTTTGATCAGATATTTTCTTTGATTAAAACACTATTACCTAAAGGAAATGTTTTTCCTGCAAATTAATATGAGAGTGAGAGGTTGGTTCGTAATATGGGCCTTAGTTATCAGAATATTCATGTTTGTGAATATTATTGCATCTTATATTTTGGTGAACATTAGTCATTGGAAAGTTGTCCCATGTGTGGAAAATCAGTGTATAAAGATGCTCAAACAGGGAAGTCTGGATCAATTCTTGTAAAACTATTGAGATATTTTCCCCTTACACCTAGGTTGATGCTTTTATTTTAGTCTCAGAACGCAACATCAATGATGTAGTGGAACAAACCAAGATTTAAACCAGTAAAATCATGAGTTATCCATCTGATGGGGATTTATGGAATCATTTTGACCGACTTCATCCATATTTAACTTTATATTCCTGAAACGTGAGATCATGTCTTTCTAATAATGGTTTATTCCCATTTGGTTCTTATGGTATTTTTTATTCATGTTGGCATGTCATTAACAATCTGTACAATTTACCTCCAAGGATGTTGATGAAGGCTGCCTATATCTTTTTGACTGTATGAATCCCAGGACATCCAGAATAGAATATTTATGTTTTTTGAAACCATTTATTGATGAGTTATATTCATTTTAAAGTAATGGTGTTAGTAAATATGATGTTGTAGTGATACAAAATTTCATATTAAAATATGCATGAATTTGGACGATCAGTGACTTCTCAACATATAGAATGTTATCTGGCTGATGTACACATGGTCTGAAATCATGTCCTTACTTTATGAAAGACAATATATCCTTTATTCTCTTCAATAGAAAACAAATTCCTATTTTTACTATTATCATATATTTCTTCCAACTGATCATATTTTTCAGAAGAACAAATCTCATTTCAGAAAAGGAACAATTGAAAGGGATGAAACTCCAAAAAATGATCTTAGGTTCAGTGTTAAAATAAGTTGTATTTTGATTCCCCCCCATCTCATTTGGGCCAATAGAAAACCAATAGAAAAATCATTTCTTTGGGAAAGAACATAATTTGATAAAATAGAGCATTTTTGTATCTTCTATATTGGTTTGATTTGTTGGTCCTCCGCATGTTGGATGTCATGCATATTGATAAGAACTATATTGATAATTTATTTCATACAGTTTTGGATACACCAGGTAAGATCAATTATAATGTAAATGCATTATTAGATCTCACCATAATTTGCAAATGAAGGGAAATTGAGCGATTTCAAAATTCCATAACACATAGGTTAAAGAATCCAAAAGCAACATATACACTATCAAAAGAGAGTCGATTATTATTTTGTCAGCGGATTTTAGATTTGAGAATTTCATATGGCTATGATTCTAATTTCGGAATATGTGTTTAGAATGGACATATTATCAGATTAAAAAGTCATGATTGTCATGTTATAATGGAAATACTTATGTAGAAAGGGTTAAATGTTTAGTTGAATTTTATTATTTGGTATTTGATAACAAAAATGTCAAAAAAAAATCGAGACATTTTTTTCAGAGACAATAGACTATGATGCACTATGTAAACTGGAACAAGATATTGTTTTCATTATATATAAACAGAAGAAAATCGTCCCACCTTCTTTCTTTAACTTAATGGAACATCTGATATAACATTTTCTACATCAAGCTAAATATGGAGGTTTGGTAGATTATTGATGGATATACCCATTTGAAAGATATATGCAGAAATTGAAAAAAAGTACGTAACAAAGCATCACTTGAAGGCTCAATTGCCAAAGCTTATTCACAAGAGGAAATTTATTTTTTCTTCGCATTATGTTGAATATTAATATCACTAAAAAAACCATATCAGATGGAATGAGAGGAATAATGATTATAATATTGAAAGTAAATTATTTATTTTTAATTAGCAAGAGAATCGCTTTGATGGAGTTCATAAATGACGGATTTTAGATGATGAACATCACAGAGCTCATATATATGTTCTGCTCAACTGTGATGAAATGACATTATTTGTACTGTGAGTGCATGTATAACATATTCTATAATTTATTTTACAATAAGTAAATTTTTTTTGTAGGTTATATGATAATCATATCACAAAAAAACTTTTACAAATTACAACAACTCCTCTTGAAGAATGCCGAAAAAAATTCTAAATGGTTTAAAAACTGTTAACATAAATTATTGATAGATCAATATATCAATTCAGTTTATTATTAAATATATTGATAATTGTTTTACAGATTTTTAGGTGTCCCAACATGCTGTTGAAATTAATAATTGACTGTCTATATAGAGTAACCCACCATCCAAAATGGTCAAATATTATAATGCATATGTGGTGAATGGTTTTTTATTTCTTATACATGCATATGGGGAATCCAAAAAATAATGGAAAATGTATATTTCTTGAGAAGAGTGCATTATAGAGAATCTTAGGTTGACATATACATCATGTAGGATGACAATATGGAACTTTGTTATCTAGGGAAAAGTTACATAATAATGTTTAAATGTCAGTTGTTGGATACTAATAGAGGACTGCAGATTCAACTGATTTATAGAATCATCGATATTAAATATAATGTTATTCTTGCAGTAAATAAACCATTTTACTAGCTCGATTGGAACATAAAAAATATTACACAGAGTACTATGATACTTCAAGAGATCTAAGTAATTGGTGGAGCATAATAAAAATGAAATATTGAGATAATAATTTTACTCAAACTAAATGTGGTTCCAATGAAGTAAAATGAATTGAAATTTTTAAAGAGATAACTCAATATCCATATTTTTCACAGAGATACATGAATATCGATGATGACATGCCACATTTAAGTATCAATGGTGAAAATGATGTTAATGATGTTACAGATGATTTTGAAATGGAAATAGATGTTGAAACTAAAACTCATATAAATATTAATGATGCCGGTGTTGAATATGAAGTCTTTGACACCGTCACATATGATGATTATGATGAATGTGAACATTTATGTAGTTAAGTGATGGATATAATCATTACTAGTATATATCTATATGTAATAGTTATTTTCAACTATCTACTAAAAATAATCATTTTTTGTTTCAGATGAACTGTGATATATTTTGTGAGTTGAATGAGTCTGAGCTACCTCTGGATGAGGAGGAATTGGGATCACCTGACCCTCGGCCTACTGGTTGTTTAGGGGGTACTTGGGGGTGTGCAGTCTTGTGTGACTAATTATTCATGGCCCAATCCCCACGCAATGTCCACATATTGGTTTCGATCCACGCACGTAGAGGTATGGTAACCTGTGTATTTCATTTATCTTTCATTAATTCATTTATATTGAAATTGTTTGACTATTTGATATTTTTTTGTAGTTTTTCAAATGTATCTATTGGACAGGGGACCGCTATATTGAACAATCATTTTTCTCATCCATGGATCACATGTGAATATATTCTCTTTGATGTGCGACATGGAATGTTTAATCATTGGCTGGTATGTAAATAAATATTATTTATTTTGAAGATTATTTCATTAATACCATGATATTAATAATTATTTGTATGGTTAATGGTAATCCATCAATGATAGCATCCATAACTCTATTCACGAGGCATGGGAGGTGTCTATGCGTGAGTGTTTCCAACAGTTTTTTCACAATTTGAGAAGGACAACCATTAAAATAGCATAAGTGACATTATTTGATGAGTCATGTAGAGCCCACCGACCTTATTACATTTAATCTCACATTTATTATGGATTATGTTCACATTTGTTGAGTGGTGGATTTTACAAGAGATATTAATTGGGTCTCTAGAACCGGGGGAAACCGGAGTTGACACATCGACCTGGTAGTCGTACATTCATTATGCATATAGAGCAATTGGTAACTCAATTTTGAAATATTTTATATAACATTAAATATTAAAAGTTTATTTTATATTTATATAGGCAGTCGAGCATCCCGATATTACAGAGTATGACTTTTATCAGAAGATGTATAGTGATCCAACCACTTGAGAGATTAGGGGAGATCACTATCGTCATATTGTAATCCGTATTATTTCTTTTTTAGTTTGAAAATTATATGCATAGAATATTTTCACTATTTTAATTTCAAATTGAAACTGAAAAAGTAATATGAGGCCACTACCTCTCAGACATAGGATGAGAGTCAGGCCAAGACGGATGATCAAACTTGTTCCCACCATTTCGAAGAGGAGGCATAGATGAAGGTGACCCAGTATGCTTTCGAGAAGGGCCGAGTTGTTGGTATCAGCTATCATTTGACTCTTGGTACTTATTATGGTACTAATAAGATGTCAGCGTCCAGCTAGAGAGGAGCTCGTGGAGAGGCATCATCTTCTGGTACACAGTATTAGGAGCAATTTCGTGCTCAAACTGAATTATATAGATTTTTTAGATACAATAGAAAAATTTGTGTCAGCAACACGAGGAGGACATGTGTCAATGGAAGTAGTAGCAGTAGCACGAGCAGATGGAGTACATGTGTCATTGGACTCATAGTTAATGGATGGAGTTTCCTCCACCATCTCCTTCAGCTCCTCCAACCCCTCCAGAAGACTATCCCCCCCAGCGATTTATTTGATCTGTTAAAAATTTTGAATTGAACATTTATTGTAATGTGAAAAATTTACAATTTTTTTCTTTTATATTGGTGAAAATATTACATAATTTTTTTTAATATTTCAATATTTTTTTTATTTAATATTAGTATTATATTTTTTAATGATTATTTATATTACTAATAATAAAATTATTATTATTATTTTATGATTTTTTATACTTTTTTGGGAATATTGAGAATTGTAAATTTTTAATTTTTAATTTTATTTTAATTATATTAATATTATTTTTCCATTAACCATAATTATATAATTTTATTATTTTATTAATTATGTGTGAAATGGTATTTTGCGATTGGGTCCCATTTTATGTAGATTATATATATATATATTGTAAATATTTTTGCGACGTGTGAATTTATCGTAGCAAAAACCTTTTTGCGACGGGCCCATCTCAACAGGTTTATAATATAAATTTATTTGTGACAAGATGACGGCCCTTCGCAAATACTTTTTTGTGATGAGCCCATTGCAGTATTTTCTTGTATATATAATATATTTAACGAGAGAGCTATTTAAAATAAGACTACTTCCTGTCGCAAGTAATATTTTTAGCGACGGGCCCATCCCAAAAAATATTAGTTCAAACACTGTTTACTGTAACATTCTATTTGCGACGGGGCCCTGTTACAAAAGAGTTGTTGCGCCGGGTCCCGTCGTAAATATACAGTCTAAAATAGCTGAAATTCCAAAAGTGTTTGTTTCTAATATCATTTATGTGTCCACATAGAGAAAAAATATTATGAATTAATATATGTTTTTTTATGATTATTAATATTATGTTCCATATATGAAATTATTTGTCATTTTAATTAATTATATAATCACCTCAATTTATTATGCAAAACCAATGCAATATTTCTTCAATTAATAAAAAATGTTTTTAAAAATATGAAAACTGATATAATTTGAATGAGTTAATGTGACACATTATTTTATATATCTATATGAAATATTAGGGAGTATTGAAATAATTATATTGAAATTCCCAATTTATCATTATATATATAATGTTATGATATATTAATAGTTCCATCATTGTTAGTAATCAAATTTTTTAAAGATAACATTTTATTATTTTTTTTAAAATTAAAAATGTTAAATTTTTAAAATTTGCCTGTGATATGGTCTATAATATAATAAATTTCCTATTGATGGTAAATTTTTCACCTTATAAGTAAAACTAAGAAAATTTAATATTGAAAATATTATTACCAGAGTTAAAAATTAATTTTTTTTACTAAGAATTAAACAAAATTATAAGGTTGAAAAATTCATGGAATGATTCAAAATTATATTTTATGATGATATTAACACCCCATCATACCTTATATACGAATAAAAGTAAATTTGGAACCATTTTTATTATATTTTAATTTATTACAAAATAATATTTTGAAAAATTTCAAAGGTTCTCCTCATCTCAATTATAAAAGGGGTCATCCCTTATCACCTCGTTACACCACTTAGAGCCTTAAATATTGAACAGAATCTAAAAATTGTCATTATAAAAATCCATATTCAATAATGTAGTTTCTTTATTCCCAAAATAACAACCCAAGAGAACTTTAGAGGATATCTAAAAGATATTTTCTAAATAAGAGGCAGTCACCCTATCTGATCGCTTTGTTATAATCTTTTTCAACTTTTAAAAATATATAGTATTTCTCATAAAATAATAATTTCAGTATTATAAATATTTTAATGTGATATTATGGTTATGATAACACCATTATACACACTTTTCCAATCAAATGTTAAGGTAATGTATTTCTCATGTGAACGTATGACTTACCATCTCCGCATATTATTGCAATTCATTTTAATCACTATCTTTTATGGATGGGAATAATGATGGGTTCCTTGTTGATATACGATATTAATGACACAATTATACATGTATATTAATAATATAATATCTTAATTAGTTCTAACCAATCATTTTAGAGATAATAATGTTACTCATCTGTATGTGTGCACTACCACCTCTACGAAGTGATGTGACTCATTTTTAATTTATATTTTATTATATGATAGAGCACATATGAGTCAATTCAATCTCAAGGTAATGGTTTATTTGAAATTATCATCAATATTTAGGATTGTTTTTTATTATGTATATAATGGGGAATATTTTTATTTATTATCAATGTTTTAAAAACAATAGTTTAAAAAATGTTTTTAAAATTATTCTAATATTTTTTAAAATGCATTTTTTTCCAATTTTTTACTTTCTTCAAATGGTTTGAAATGAATATTTTACCATTTTCCAAATGAGGTACTTCATGACATATATTAAAAAATATATAGAAGGAATGATATTTTAACATTAAGAAATAAATATATGTTCCCAAAAATATAAATAAATTTTTTGTTGAATATAGTTTAAAACTATAAAAGTATATATTAATGTAAAATATTTTTACATATAAATTTTCATCATTTTAACATAAAATGATTTGGAAAAGTAAATTGTATTTTCTTAAAGTGTTAATAATATTAATCATTCAAAATAATAATCTATCTAAGAAAAAATGCATTTTAGATACTTATTATTTATTGGGGATATGATCCATGGAAGCTATATTTTTTTGTCACATTAAATGATTTTTTCTATGATGAAAATATGACCTATTTATGAAACACATTTCTTTTCGATAGGTTATAGTATGATGAAATGTTTTTGAAACCCAGTTCAATTCATGGGATCTGATATGTTAAATTTATTAAGATTTGTTTCCCACGTATATATGTTTTTCATTATGTTATGGGAGGTACCAATATGACCTTATAATGAATTGGGTAAATGTTAATATTTAAAAATATAAGAAGAATTGGAATGGGGAGTAAAACTTTGTTAGTTTGTGACCATATCCACTATGATAGTCTCGGGGGTGAAACGTGACTAATATTTTGGTTTTTGGAGTACACTCATTCAACTAAGAATATCTTCAAAAATACCCTTGAATACCATGTGAATGATTTTTTATTATATGAATTAAAAAATTCTATGTCATGTGCCTATATTATGATATCATTTATTATGTTCATTGATTACTTTATAATTCATTTCTTATAAAATACCTTGATTTATTAATGAAATAATATTGTGGTTTATGTTTTGAATTTAACAGTTTTCAAATGTGAATATGATGTTTTTATACCATTATTCTAAAGTTATGATTATGCAGTTATTGATATATGTATTAATTAACTTTATTGTTCATATAATCTCACCCTTTCCATATATTTCACTTTCCCCTGGACATCAAGAAATATATTAAGTATTATAGGTTCAAGAATGGTTCAAGTCATGAATAAGTAAGTAGGATGTGATGTAGATATTTTTTTACCGATTTTATCATTTTTCCACATTTCCAAATATACTGGACATAAAATATTATAGGATAGATCAAAATTATATGTAATGAATATTTAATGATTTTCATGTAATATGAATTTATGAAAATTTGGGTCAATATATTTGGTATCATAGAAAGTTCTAGTAAAGCATTGGAATATATGATGAGAAAACCTTGGTTTGAACCATATGGATACATCTATGTATTAGATAAAATTCTATAGTTTTGGTAATGAAAATGAATTCCCTAGACCAACTCTATCGTTTCATTGAATAAAGTGTCAAAATTTAGACATCATATAAATAATTTTCTGGAAAAATGTGGTTTCCCTCCCAAATTATTGTTTCATATACTATGATTTTTGTTATCATGTGGATGGTCGGAACCGAAAGAAATTTCTCTAATGCTTATTTTGATAGAAAATTACATGATTGTCCACCTAAGAAACCAAATTTTATTAGATCTATAATGAATAATATAATTTTTATTCTTAAATAACATTATTAAGTGTTGAATCTTATTCATCTAACAAACATGAAAAGGAGGGAACAATGTTTTGTTTAGTCCTTCGTGACGAAACATGAATATCATTTTAGTGGGTCTACTGATCCACTAGTCACTATGCAATGGATCAATACAAATGGGAAGAAATTTTCTATTATCCAGATTTTAGAAATTGATAATTTTATTTTGGTTGATTATCATTTGGATGTATAATAGGATCCATGGATGAATAATATCAATAATATTATAGAATATGATAAAATTGACTCCATGGAGTTGGATGATTTTAATAACTTATTTGTCAATATTTGTTTCATCATATTCCTATATGGATATGGATAAATAATTAAATGAGATGAAAAAGAATGATGATTGATCGTTTTATTCCTATGAGAAAATGTCACATGACATGAGAGGTGTAATAATGGTATTCTCATCCCTGTTGATGTTAAGATAGATTAATTATACAGGGTCTTAAAACCATGTCTATTAAATGTGTTATACATAAAGGACATTGGTAGATATGAATAAATATTGTGATTCTCAATAAATATGGATATTTATATTGGAGTAACCCAAAAATATAATGGTATTAACAAGAATAAAAAAATTAATTCAATGGAAATCTTAAAAACCAAGGGGAAAATAAGATGATATTTAATTTATGCTCAAAAGTGGGAGGAATAATGGGGGAAAATTTATTAAGAGAATTTTTAAATGATTCATTTATGGAAAATATGTACAATGAGATAAAAAATTCCTATATGGTGGTAAAATTTTATCAATTTATTTTAATATATTAAAAGCCAAACAAAATGTACCACCCACAATCCAATGATTAAAATGAGAGTATTATGGTCATTAAGACAACTAGTCCCCAAATAGGAAGGTTACCGATGGGGATTAATGTTAATAAAATCATTAAACTAGAGAAAAAGGAAAATTTCATACTATCACTATTTATGATGACGATTATGAGAAACATTTGATGAAAGGTACACTTACAATCCACTCTAGAACTACCAATGTTTACTTGTTTCTGGAGCATTGAAGTTTTTTATATCTATATACATTTCTAAGTGCATCACAATGAAATTTCCAATATTTTTATTTATGTTAGCAGTAAAATTCCCTCTATGTTTTGATGATCACATACCAAGTCTATGATTCATCTATGACCATTTTTTGGAGGAATTTGCTTCCTTGAACTTATGAAATTCGTTTTACTATTGAATTATATGTTATTTTAGGTATAGATTTTATTTCGTTACATATAGGAAAAATCAATTTATAAGTATGTGATTTTATTTTTCATATATAAAACCAACAATTGATCTCTTATTATTGAGATGATAATAATGAACATATGATGGAAATTATATCCTTTTTATGAATCATGATTCTTATTAAAACGGGGCGTTCATATCAGATGGTTTGAGAGAAACACAATATAATTTATATATCCCTTCTGTGGGATTTTATTGCATTATTTATATAATATTTTCATGCTATTCCATGTAATATTGCATATGTGTATTCAATAGAACTCATAAATTGAGATACATCCATTTCCAAACCTTCATACAAAATGTCCTCAATTATGTTTTAATAGTTGGAGAAGTAACTCTAAGAGAATCATGAAAAGGAATTCATTATTCCAAGTGCATCGACTTTTGGTGTACCTATTATATTTTATATGATGATACATGGATAAATTCTCTTTCCATTGATTATAGAAAAATTAAAATGATCAATATCAAGAACAAGTATCTTCTACACCATTTTGGGGACTTTTTTGATCAGATTTTCATAGATTATTACTATTCTAAGAAATATCATCATTCTGGATATCATCAATTCAGGGAAAATAAATATAATATACCTAAAAAACCATTTCATACAACATATAGAAACTATGAATTTATTGTAATGTGATTTTTCCAATCTAAATCTCCAAAAATCACCATGGATTTACTGAATATGTTTTTAGAGATTATGTTTCTCATTTATTTGGTTTTATTATAGAAAATAATATTTAATATTAAATGATAATGGAAGATAAAGAGGATCATTTGATAATTGTGCTAATGTCCCTAAAGAAGAAAGATCTTTGTGAGAAATTTAACAAAATTTATGTTTGGAATTGTAACATTCCATTCACAGGTCATGTAATCTTTTGTGAGTATATATTAGTATATCCTCCAAATAATGAATTTATTGATCATTAGACCAGACTGAACAATAGAACTAAGATATATATTTTTCTTAATTTGGATGGATATTATATGGGATTTATAGATAATTTTTTATGAATATCTAATCCACTCACTAAATTATCTCAAATGGGACACTTGTTCCATTAGATGGATGAATATGAGCAATTATTGATGGCACTCAAGAAAATTACAGTAGGTGCACATTTGATCAGAATACCCTGTAGTGGTGAAGTGTTTGTACAATATAGTGTTACATCATACAAGTGACTTGGATGTGTCATCATGTAGATTGATATGGTTTTATAATATGCATCATGACTATAAAATGAACATAAGTAAAATGAAAAAACTCTTAATTGGACTAAAATATGGAAATAATTTCATTAAAGATATAGTTTCATCATCTCTTAATATTAAATTCTGAAATATATAATGATCATAAAATTTATCTTATAATTTCAATTAAAAATATCTTAACATTATCCAAATAAGATGGTTGGATAAAATTAATGATTAATTCAGCTCAATACATTGCCTCCCTGTGAAAGCGATCAAGGTGGCATATATATTGACTCAAAATGTTCATGCTATTTTTTCTATAATGAGGATAAAAATTATCATGTACTTCTACTGTTGAAAAGTACAGATATTGATATATCAATGGATGGGGATAAATATTTTTTTCTCTACTGAGTGTTCAAATATCCATCTATGTGAATTTTACAGAGGTATATATGGAATATTTAGATATAAAAATAAAGATAAGAAATGTTTTTGAGTTAATCATAGATTATGATGTAATAATAATGTTTATTAACTAAGTATATTTCCATTTGGTACTATATTTTAATAATAGGTTGATGAATAAATTTCATAGTTCATAATTTTATATTCACCCTAGAAGTATAATGTTTTCGTAGTGATGGGAAATAATATTTTTTTGGGAAAGAATTTTGAGTGATATTGAATAACATGTTTATTGATTCATGGTAAGTCAACATGTTAATGATATGAGATATAATTATAATGGGATATTATAAATATTAACCATACTATAAGGGAAATGGGAATATATCACCATTGATATTTTTGGAAAGGATCACCAAAATATTTATTGGGAATTATTTAATATGGTGTGTAGTCAATTGGATTGTAAATTTAGATCACTTAATATCAATTTTATAATATTTCTCTAAACAATTATACATTACATATGATTTAAGATTTCATTGCGTGCCCCTATCAATTTTATAATATTGGTATATGAGTTTTACCATGATTTGTTGAATAAGTCTTGAGATATAATGTTATGTTTCAGTGCTGCATTTCATAATCATAAAGACCACATGTTTTGGAGGACTATTGAAACACTAGAATAAATTATGAGAGATTGATCTATGTATTTCAATGTGGGTTGGGATAGACCCCACTCATTAATGGAATTTTCTAAAAAAAATTATTTATCACTAACAAATTCATATGAAAATTTATAAATCCCACTATGGTTAAAAGTGTAAAACCACAAATTATTGGATAAATGATGGATAAATAAAGCATTATATACCTAATATAGCTTTGTAAATATAGAAAAATGATAGCTCTATTCAACAATGCAAAATATCATCTCAGATTCCAAAAAATATAATAATAACAATCATTTAAAATATCATGATTTTTCTGTTTCTGATAAGTTACTCCCACGAATAACGACCTGGAAGTGGTGAATGGTATTTGGAATGAATGAAAGGGTATAACCTAGTTATATCATTCATTTTTAAATTCTTAATTGTATCATGAAGAGTTTTTATTGATTAATGATTCCACTAAATCACTCTGATGTTCATGATATGATCACTATATCACTCATTAAGAACTATAAAAATGATCCTAAATAAAGACTGAACTCATAGGTCATACTAATATAATACGATCATTAATATATAAAAAATTTATATATAATATATTGGAGAGATACTGTGATGTAAAATAAAACATCTATCATGGTCAATGTTTTTTGTTTAACCCAAAAATTTAATGAAGCTACATGGGAACAAGATGATGGAAAAGGTAGAACAATTCTCATCTATTTGTATGATAATGATTTATTTTGAGGAATTAATATTTTTAATTATGTTATAATGTAAAAAATTGTATTTTATGAAATATTACTTTTTTAAATAATTATATTTATCTGATATCTTGGGTCACATGAAACAATATGTTTAAAAAAACCCTAATATACTACTAAAATATTATTATATAGAACTGTTTTTATCACCTAGGAGTTATAATAGATGGTATTAATAGGCATAACTAAATTATGTAAATTTTATGGTTTTATATTTTTAAAATTAATCCATTTTTTTAATTGAATATAAATATAAATAAATTGAATTTTAAAAAAAAAAGAAATATGTTTTTGTAGTAATAATTTTATGTGAAAAATGTATTTTTATATTAATATATTAAATTAGTATCCATTTTTGGTAGAATTTAATAAAATATTAATATTATTTATGTGATAAAATGTTTAAAAAAATATATAAATATTTCTCTAGTAATAAGATAATTATAAACATTTTTTTAGGCTTAAAAATATATATTTTCTAAAAAAAATTTCCCCTAAATTTTCATAATTTAATTAAAATTAATTTCTTTATTTTATAGTTATTAAATTATATATAATTAATTACATATTTATAATCACTAAGTAAATATTTATAAACGAAAACCTTTTATTTATATTCAATGTGAATAATAAGAATCATAAAATTTATCATCTTGGTAATGGGTGAGTCATGTTAATCTCAATTTTAAATAATTGGTAAGGCCATTATTTTTAATAAAAATTATAAATAATTCAAATTAATAAAAACTTTAACACCTTAGTCTCTAAAATTAGTTTTTTAATGGAAACATTTCCATAAAAGTGGCTTATATATTATTTAATTCAAATAATTTTACCAATTGTCACTCCCTCTGTTTTTATTATCTTATATGTTTCACACTAGGACCAAAGTTATGAATGAATATATGTTTTTAATATGAGAATGGTAAAATTAATTTCATGATATATATTTATTTTTAATTATTTTTAATTATATAATGACAAAAATTACTTATGTAACACAGATTGTAGTACGACTTCAATTAATAAAAAATGTTATAAATGAAATTAAAAATATTTAAAGTGATAAAATTTGAGTTAATCAATGTGACCAAAAAAATTTATATATCTATGTGAATTATTAAAGAAGTGTTAATTTATTATATTTTAAATAACTCATTGTATTTATGTATTTATTGTTAAATTAAATGATTTTTGTAAAAATTTATAATAAAGATATTTTTTGAAAATAATAATTTTTAAAATTATAAAGAAAACATAAAAACATAATATATGAAAATTTGTTATGATACTGCCTAAATTTTTTTCAATTGTACATTTATAAGTATCATTTAAAAATATCTGCAAAATTAAAACCGATTAACATTGAAAACATTGTTATCATAGTTAAAAATAAAATTCATTAATTAAGTGTTAATCAAAATGAAAACATTTAAAATTACACCACAACATTCCTATATATTATTATTTTATGGTATTATCACCATATATTAACTTATCTTAGATTCCATATCCATTTAGATACATTTTTTTCTGTATAAATTGATTATAATTTAATCTTTTGTGAAAGTCCAAAAGTTCCCTCACATCAATTTTGAAAGGGCCCCTCCTTCCGCACTTTATTTCACCACTTTGAGCATTCTAGATGGAAAAAATATGAATATTTTCTTTTTAAACATCAGTATAAATATATTATTGGTTTGTTTCTTCTCAAATAATATCCGTATATACATTAAATGATATTTCCCAGGGTCACTTAATGAAGAGGAAATCACCATAACTGATCACATTATAATAAACTCATATTTTCCTACTCTAAATCATTGGATTATTTCATAACATAATAAACAGACTATAATAAATGTTATGAAATGTTATGATTTTTACGAAAACAACAATATACACAACATTTCTCATCAAACTAGAAGTGAAAGTATCACTCCTTTATACATATGACTTATCACTCCAGATAGTGATACAATTAACTATTCATGATTATAATTTGTGGATGGATATGATTATAATATTAATTTTTATTTATTATAGTATTTAAAAAATTATACTTATTTAATAATAATTTCTTGTATACATTTTTTTCCATTGAATCCTTTGTGAAATGATATCATCGCTCGTGCGTACATGTGGACTACCACCTCCCTGAACTGTTTTCGTTCGTTTTTCAATTATATTTTACATGAATGGTGATGATTATGATTTATATGAATATATAATTGATATATATGATATAATAATGACTTAGGTAATGTTGGTTAATATTTACCTTTCTTCAATCCCATCTGTTGAAAAAATAAAATAGTGTTCATGCATATATACGGACAACATGCTCTATAAATGCTGTAATTAATGTATCTATATCTAATTTTTATTGATCAATATAAATTTGTATATAATGAATTTAAATTATACTTTTATTATTATTAATCATTACAATAAGATGAATCCAATAGTAATGTAAAGGATCCAAACTACTAAGAGAAAATAATCATGATAAACGAAAAAGGTTACACCTAAAAATAATATTTTTAATAAATAATTATTGATTAAAGGGGGTGCTGATATGTTATAAAGGGATCATATATGAAATTATAAGTACAATAATTAATAATATATATAATTATAATAAATTTAAATTTATTATAATTGTGAATAGAGTACTTTTTTTAATGTATAAATCAATTTAAGGGTTTTATTCACAATATTATCAATATTTATGAAAATTTATGAATAGGTCTCCATTGGTGAATATTTCACATCATATACATTTTAAAAAATACAATATTTTTCATTGTCTTATTATTATTTAATTTTTTTATTTACTTTTTAAAATATTTTTGGAAGTGTATCATTAGTTGTTTTCCAAATGAGGTCCTTTATGATATCATCCAAAAATAATAATGAAATAATGTTTTCATAAATTATATGGAATGAATGCATATTGACAGTGAAAAGAATAAAATTTTACTTTAAGATTAATTTATAGTATTATATTTATAGTATCATATAAAATTCTTTCCTTTAAAAATGTATTGTTTTTTTTATTGGAAATGATTTTGAAACGGATTGTTTCTTTTACTGTATAATTATTCAAAATGGAATTTCAAAATAATATTCCATATAAGATAAGATAATTATATCTTAGATTTTATATAATCCCTACTACAAAAACGGTCTTAATCAGCGCTCAAAACGAGCTTTATCACCATTAAAAAAGCGCTATAATGTTCTGCGCTGATAAAGGGGGGTAACCTTTATCAGTGATTTTTTAACGCTGATAAAAGATCCATTTATCAGTGATAAAAAGCACTCATAAAGGTGGAATTTATCAGAGCTAAAAGAGAACTGATAAAACAACACTTTATCAGCGGTAAAAGAGCGCTATTAAATTCGTGTTTTATCAGTGCTCCATTAGCGCTGATAAACTGATCCATTATTAGCGCTTCTTTAGCACTGATAAAGGTAGAGTTTATCGGTTCTTTTTTAGCACTGATAAATGCTCCATTTATCAGCGCTAAAAAAGTGATGATAAATTCCCTGTCTACTGCTATGAAAAAATCTTCAGCAGCACACCCACAGACCTGCAAAAAAATTCACCATCTCAATAAGCTAATTAGAGCAAGTATACCCATTATAAATTAACACATAAATCATAAGGTAATTAGACCAAGTATACCCACACAACAAGTATACTCGTATTCCATTAACACATAATTCATAAGTTAATTATGCACATAAAGAATTCAGTTTAGAATTCAGGGGGTTGGGGGCTGTTCAAGGGTTTGGGGTGGCTGTCCAAGGGGGGTAGGGGGTGTTCGGAGGGATTGGGGTGTCCGGGGGGGGGGGGGGGGGGGCTTTCCAGGGGGTGGGCTGGTGTCCAGGGTGTTCGGGGGGCTTTATAGGGGGTGGGGTGTCCAGAGGGGTGGGGGTGTCCGGGGGGGGGGGGGGGGGGGTTTGGTTTCCAGGTGGTGGGGGTGGTCCAGGGGGTTGGTGGGGTTTACTCATACACGTCACAAAATACCCATGGATCATTCTTATAAAATATAAACATAATCAGAATGCGTTTGTTCGGATTTCCATAGGTCAGTTGTTGTTTTCACTTAAAATTGTGTCCATTTTAAAAAAAGAGAGACCCTTTGAGTGCTACCGACCACACCATGCCTCAGATTGAGGTGAGGATGACTCGTATACATCACAAAGGACACGTGCATCATTCTCGTAAATAATCAACACAACCCGAATGTTTTTTGTTGGATATCCATAGGTTAGTTTTTGTTTTCACATAAATTTGTGTCCAATTTAAACCAAAGTGAGACTCTTTGAGTGGTACCGGCCACACCGTGCCTCAGATTGAGGGGGGAATGAATCATACACGTCACAGATGACTTTTGGATCGTTCTCATAATAGATCAACACAATCCAAATGGGTTTAGTCAAATTTCTGTAGGTCAGTTGTTGTTTTCACTAAAAATTTTGTCCATTTTATACAAAATAGAGACCCTTTGAGTGATACCAGCCACAACGTGCCTCAGATTGAGGTGGGTTTTACTCATACACATCAAAAAGGACCCGTGGATCATTCTTATAAAAGATCAAGAAAATCCGAATGAATTTGGTCAGATTTTCGTAGGTTAGTTGTTGATTTCACTTAAAATTGTGTCCATTTTAAACAAAATAGAGACCCATTGATTGATATCGGCTACACCATGCCTTAGATTGTGACGGGGATGACTCGTACATGTCAAAACGGACATGTGGATCGTTCTCCTAGAGGATCAACATAATCTGAATAGGTTTGGTCAGATTTCTATAGGTCAATTGTTGTTCTCACTAAATATTTTGTCCATTTTAAACAAAATAGAGACCCTTTGAGTGATACCAGCCACACCGTACATCAGATTGAGGCGGGGATGACTCTTAAACATCCAAAATGACCAATTAATCGTTATTATAAATGATCAAGAAAATCCCAATGTGTTTGGTCAGATTTCCGTAGGTCAGTTGTTGTTTTCACTAAAAATTGTGTCCATTTTAAAACAAAGTGAGACTCATTGAGTGATACTGGAAACACCGTGCCTTGGATTGAGGAGGAGATGACTTTTACATGTCAAAAAGGACATGTGGATCGTTCTCTTAAAGTATCAACACAATCTGAATGCATTTGATCAGATTTCTGTAATTCTGTTGTTGTTTTCACTTAAAATTGTGTCCGTTTTAAACAAAATTGAGACCCTTTGAGTGGTTCAAAATTCTTGCATTTTGTAGTTGAATATCATCTGTTAAAATGGGAAAATTTCCCATTGGAGATAAGATTTTTTATTTAATAACAATTACAAATTTTCTATGAACATTTACATGCAACAATGATTTATCTTTTGATCGCCTTAACCCCTCTAAAAAAATCACCACCAATTGTACATGTCCCCAAATCAGATCTTAAATGTATTTCTGTATAATATATCATCAGTTATATGGACCACTCATTTATAAACACATCTATATCATATTGTGAGTATAAGTCTTTTCGGAAGTCAGAGTAGTACTGCAAAAAATAAAAATAAAAAATTAATAAATAAATTAAATGAACAAGTAGTTGTTTTTTGAAAGTACCTCTTTAGGGATGCTAGTTTGTTGATAAAAAATGATGTATTTCATAAATTTACAAAAATAATAACTTCAATCATTATCGTTTGTTTATTTTGGAAACTAAAAATAAATTGATCATTAGGAGAATAAGTAACTTGTGTTGATATGTGTTTGGATAATGAAATATTATTATATATACCATGATATTTGTCCTTACGTAGTACATGCTTTCCTCCTTATGCTTAGCCCCTGTTCTCATTCCTTTTTTAGATGATAATGATACACCACCCTATCATAACAGAATCCTTGGTAAAATATAATATAAATTATATTACTTAATGTTTAGACCTAAAATGTAATATGTAGTGTCTTACAGATTCAAAAAATCCATCATGTGTGGTCGTTTTGATGAATATCCTTGCTTTGAATCTAGAAAATAAATCTTTGGAGTATCCATGTTCACCACAATTAGCAACCAATGTTTCCTAATAATAAATAAACGAATAATTAATAAAATAAGTAAAAAATATAATTTATATGCTTTAATCGTAGAGTTTTACCCCTGCATGGTTGGTATTAGGAAGATTATGTCATCTGTAATCTTTGTTTCAAATGTTTTAAGCATGCCATTCACTGTTTCATCGATTTTTGATGGCTCTAATTTTGTTAGGTGTGTTGATGTGGTATGAGGAATTTCGATTCAAAATCTTGGCTCATGGGAAAATTCCATCAACTATTTTTCAAAAATGCGTCTGTCAACAATATAAAATGCATGTAGTCATAATTTACACATTAGATGAGCTTTTAAAAAATAAATTCATGGAAACATACCACATATATAAATTTACAACTATGACGCCTAGCCAACCATTTTCAAGGATCTCATTTACATTTTCCGCAACAACGAAATATTGACATTCCTCTCCGTATATATTCTCTTAGAAAACCACTATATAACTATTACCATCTTTTAGCTTCATATCCACATGAGTCTTCAATGCTAGTAAATGTGGATAGGGAACATGAGGTGTTATTATGATTTTAGTAGCTTCTTGGGATCGGTTGGTCGATCCTTTAGATGGTTTTGAGCGGACCTTTGTCACCCCCTTCCCTTTTTCCGACTATATCAACAATCATTAGTTAAAACATATTTTTCAATAATAATTAAATATTTATCTTGAAAAAATGGAAATAAATACTGCTTAGTCTGCATGTACTCTTATTAGTTGTGACAGACATGCAATTAATTTCCCAATAGCCTTTTCGACCGTATGAATATCATCGTCTACAAGTGGAATAGGTAGCTCTGCATTTGTCTCATGAGATATAGTAATCGTCACTTTCAGATGATCTTTAGGAAGTAGTTTATTATACAGTGTGGCATCTGGGATATTGAACACTATAGCCTTATCTACAAGGTGATAGTTGGGTGTTGACAGATATAAATCACAATCATTATCACCCTATAAAAGATCAGTATATAAAAATTATCAGTGTTTTTCTGATTCACATTTCATGGGAATAATTATTATAATATTGATTACCATAGCTAAGACAGTTCATTGAGGGGAATGGCTCACCTCAAAGTTGGTGGGAGTGGGGCGGGATGTTCACATGCTGGTTGTTCTTGACATGTGTATTCCCTTTGCTTCCCACTCATAGAAGTTTCTAGCAACTCTCCCTTCCATTGAAATCGTTCTTCAAGGGTTTCTCTTTTTTCTTTCATTTGTTACAATTTTTCATCTGTATCATCCATTTTCTTTTTCTTCACAAAATATACTTGGGGTATCACACCAAACCGTTCACCTCTGACATGATCGTTTTTTTTTCTGATTCAAAGCCGTCAATAATAGTTTTGTATCCACTACTAGAGTAGCTGATTCTTTTGATTTTTGGATATAGGAAAATAACAAATTATTTTTATGCAATAGGAATTTAAAACAAAATATTTTATCATCTTGTCATACATACAAATATTTCCCACACTTTTTGTGTGTTCTAATCTACTAACATCCCTTCCGTATTCACAGGAGACTTCTTTCATAGCACATGAAGTGGGATGGAAGTGTATTTGGTTTTATAATCATCAATCTACATATAAACATAGAAATATAATTATGATGTTGTTTATTGGCACCTAACAATATTATTGTAAATTTAAAATACGTACCATTTTTTCTAATGAAGCGTACCCCATCATTTATTTATGATAGGGGTATGATGGTTTTGATTCACATTCCAAATTTTCAATACAGAGTTTCTGTTTCATAAATAAAATATTGACAATCAATGTGATGAATATTGGTATCCTCAAACAATGTATTATCACCCACAATGTACCTGAAACTTCTCATCCCCACGACGACCAATAAATACATCCCATGCTTCTTGGGAAATCTGGTGAGCGTAGAAAATAGGTGGGTGCAGGTTTATATTACCTTTGAAATATTTCTGGTGACATCTTGTTAAAATAGTTCAAAAACCTCAATGAATCCTCCCGGAAAGCCTTAGTACAAAATCCTTGTGTGAATCATCTACTATAAATGTACTCTGCAAGATATTGAGAAGAGTAATTCATTTTTTCATTATTTTATTTTCTAGTAAATTAAAGAAATAAATTCATAATGTTACCGTAATTTTTCCCAGATCACGGCCTTCAGCCCGGACACAACATGGTGCCATGAATCAATTTCAATCATCATGCGTTGCCGAGTGACAACTCCAATGTAGCTGCTAAACATAGCCTTTTTGGGATTCACATGTTGTCCTCATCCATTCCATTTGACTTCAAATTTGATTCCTTTTCTTTTCGCCTTACAAACTTTGGCTAACACCGTCAAACTACGAAGCCCCTGTGTTTTCTATGAAGCCGATCCTTCATTACTGACAATTTCATCGATATCTACATCATCTATATGTTAATCTGAAATGGTATCAACGACATGTGATGATGGTTGTTGAACTTAAAAACTAGAAGCAGCAGGATCCACAGAAGTAGGAGAAGCAGCAGCCACATCAGCAGAAACAGGAGCAGTAACATCTGCATCAGGAGGAGCAACAGGAGCAACAGGAGCCGCAGCAGGAGCAGTAGTAGGAGCAGTAGCAGCTGCTGGAGCAGCAGCAGCAGCAGCAACCACAATAGGAGAAGCTTTAGAGACCTGTTCAGCCTCAAAGTTAGGAGCACCGGAATGTGCAGAAGTAGTGTATTCTGTATGTGGTTTGTTCTCCTTGTGAAACAATATACAGTCTTCCTGGGGTAGGCATGTATTCTTTCAGAAATCATACCCATCGAGCATAGCATTGGTCTAGCTTCATATATCAGGCATGGGAGATCATTATCTTCTAGGAGCATGTCATTCAACAGAGTATGTAGTTCCATAAATAAGACATGACCCCATCTGTTAACTGCTTTCAATTTATACAACTTTATTATAGCTGACAATGTTGTATACATAGTGATGCCAGCATACAATAGCGTGTTTGCACAACTCTTTAACTTCTAAAAAATTTTGGGCAATCAATGAGTTCATCTTCAATTGTCTTTGTCATTTCGACAATACAATCTTCATCATCATTGTCATATGTAATCATATCCTCCATACAGTCATCTTCATTATCCATATTTGTATTCATATCTGATGATACATAAAACATAGCTTTATCCCAGCCAGTAGCTACATTCTCTTTTTCTCCATGTTTATTCCAAAATTTATAACTCTGATCTATTCCATGACATATGAAATTTTCTCCCAACTACTATAGAGTAATTATTCTAGAATAACAACAACTTAAACACGTACAAAGGGTTTGAGAAGGATCCTTTGCGTGATCCAATGCAAACATGTTGAACTCTTTCACTCTGTTGTCGTACTTTATTGTCAAACAGTTAGTATCTGTCCTATATTTATTCATATTCATCCAATTTGAATCACAAAAATTAGTATTTATGGTTCAATTACACAAAAAAATACTTCCAAATACAGTAGAAGAGAACCAATTCCTTATAATAATGGAGATTAATAGAGCCTTACCATTAGTATTTATTCACCTTCATTAAATATAATTAATTTAGATTCATTATAGTTTCATCAAATCACCCCAGACCAAACACAAGAATAATCAAGAATGATACTTCTACCACTCCTAGGTCTCTGCCCAACACTCAATATCATCATGCCTAAATACCCATATATCCACACATACACATGTCACAAACACATAAAAACCATCTCCACATCAGAACCAAAGTACCAATTTGGATTTCAATCAGGCTACTAGAATCATGTGGCAGTCTGTAAGAAAAAAAATATATATTAAGTATATAGTCACAAATAAATCTCAAACTGGTTTTAATAATCCAATAAACTATAGGTATCATTTCATCTATCAGAATACTCTAAAGGAGCACATATGCGATAGTAGTCCCAACTGGGGATGGTTCCTGAGGAGGAAGGGGGGAACACGCACCAATCTGGGTCTAAGGTCAGGTCACTATGGTTGAAGGTGGCCTGATACTCATAAAAGGGTTAATTCCAAATTTCACAAACCATGTCCTAGTACCCAAGGATGTTGACCTACTACTGGTAGAAGTGAAACCGTTCCTGATGATCATGACAATAATAAATGGAATCCAAGAGGGGGGAGTGAATCGAAACACCTCAAGAAAGATGGGAAAACATGGTATTTGAGAATATGTTAGTGGCTTTCATGTTGTCTAGACACATATCCAATAGACTCCACAAGTGGTGATGGCCCCTGAAGTTGTTGCACCAGGTGAAACTGTCACCTAAGAAATTGAGATCAATGAGCACCTTCCCAGCCATGAACTGAACAATCTCCATGATGGCATTCCTCTGGAATGGGATTATACCTTTCCTTTACTTTGTGTTGGAAATGACATTAAAGTCACCCCCAAAAAACAATGGATGGTGGCTGGGATCGAGGGTATTTTGTTCAGTCTATAGAGATTCCCTTTGAAGGGGGTCATAGCTTCCAAAAACAAAAGTCATAAGGAAGAAGGTGCCACCGTTGGACACCTTGGTAGTGATGAATTGATTGAAATCTTGAATAGTCTCAACAACATATTTATTGAGCCAAAATAGTCATTTGTCTCTGTTTGAGGGGTCAGAGTGTAGAAATCCATTAAACACAATCTTCCAGGATAATTATATAATTATTATAGGGGTTTGTGTGTTATTTGACAACAATAACAATGAAATTATGCTTTTTTATTTCTATAGAGAGTAAGTCCGATTTAAGTGGGTGGATAATCTCCCATTTAGGTCCCTTGATTTTGAACATGTTCATAACCCCTTCTGGTTGGAAAACTTCATATGAGTGGGAGATGAGGATCCAAAGGGGTAGGGGAAGGATGGTTAATGAATCTTGGGGGATGCTGAGAGAGTTATCTCTGGATCAATAAGTATTTTGAGCTGGATAACATGCTCAGAGCTAAGGGAGACAGAACAAACACTGCTAGGAATGGGCCTGGCCACTATAGAGAAGCAGTTAGTAACCTCAGAGAGGGAGAAGGAGAGATATGGAGGTAGGGGTGGAGAGGAAAGAAATGTTGGTGGTCTGGGCATCATGACATACAAGTGCACTTCCAGATAAAGTCACTTAGATAGCATGAAGGAAATAAGGTGGGAACCCCTCGAAGAAAATAGGGTTCAAGCATTGGATGACCTATAAATTAATTAGAACCGGGTGGTGTTGTCCTTAAAGAAAAAGGTCATCCTTCATTACATACTTTATGGTGACATGGTGTTGGATCTAAGGGAGTCTATGATACCTAGGTGGAATCTAGTGGAACTGGAATCCATGTGTGAAGGACCTTAAATTTTTCATAAAATTCACTCTGATTGTGTAAACTCATTAATCACCATTGATGATAAGCATATCAATATTTCCACAAATACTATGTTTCTAAAGATATATTATACATGAATAAACCATAACATTTAATGAAAATCAACCCAGGTAAAACATTCCCCAAAGATTCCACATTTTGATTTTTAGTAAAAAAATATTTACTACTAGAAAATCCTAGAATAATGTAGTAATGATAATAGAAAGAATAAATATTTCATAGCCATATATTTTCAAATTGTATGTGAAATTATAAAATATACCCCACAAAACAACACTAAATTCAAAGTTGAAACAAAAATATTCTATTGAATCATGCCTCAAATCATTATGATACTCGTGCCTCGATACCTGCACCGTGATGTGCCTAATCAACATCATCATCATCAACATCGCTAACAAGATAACAAACTAGAATTCATCACCTTAAGAACCTTATCACCCATTTCCAACCAAATATTACCTAATAATATAATTAAATAAAATCATATATATTATATAATTTAAACCAAACCTTCTCATAAAGGTGATTTTTGGAAGAATTTATATAACATATCCATCCATACCACCATCAAATTGAATGGTTTCTAGGATCTAGAATAAATAAATACAAAATAACCTAAAAACCCACATTAGTAATTAGAAATAAGGTGATACCTTAGGAGTAATAGAAATATATTGGATGATCATCCCCAAGAACCCCATCAAAATATGTAGGAAGAACACTCATGAATCTATGTTGAAGCAGAATCATCACCACCAGAGGAAATGAATCCTAAGGATGAAATAATTCAACACAAAATCCATTAGAACACCATTTTTGGGAAAGAATAACATCCCAAAACTCTAATTAACAATGTTTTCATAGTGTGATATGATTTATAGAATAATAGTTCTAGAACCATTAGAAGAAGTTTGACAAAACTCGAGCTTCGACAGGGGGCATTACCCTAGAGACAAACATGAAGAAAAAAGGATGAATCATGTGGCCTACAACCATCAAAATCTAAAATATCCATTAAATATATCATTCCAAATAAACATATGGATATGTGTTATGGGAGAGGAGAACAATATTAAAAAATGATATTGAAAACATTCCTTAAATGGAGGTCTAGAAAGGCGAAGATCAGCGGGCAGTGGAGGTTCGACAATGCGATGCTCAAGGGCATTGCGGGTGGAAGGGGTCCAGCAATGCAGGGCTCAGCATGCGGTGGAGGTCCATCAATGAGAAGCTCGAGGGCGGTAGAGGTCTGGAAATGCGAACTCAACGTGTGGTGGAGGGGAGTCAAAGGTTTCCAGTACCGTGAGAGCTTTAGGTCATGATAAAATGAGGGCACTGTGAGACCGACTATAAAAAATGGACTACGGTTTTATTAGCGCTAACATTTCTGCGCTGATACAAGAATTATTTATCAGTGATTTTCTAGTGCTGATAAATGTTCTTTTTATCAGCACTTGTTTAGAGATGATAAAGGTCACCCTATATCAGTGCTATAATTTTAGCACTGATAAAGGAATTAATTATCAGAGCTTTTCTAGCACTAATAGAGGGAATATGTAACAGCGCTAGGAAAGTGCTGATAAGACATCCCATTTTAAGCGCTAAAATTTTAGCGCTGATAATGAATCCCTTTATCAGTTCTAAAATTTTTGCGTTGATAAAGGGTTGCTTTATCAGCTGTTTTTTCTTAGCGCTGGTATAAGGGGGTGCTTCCCTTGCCCGTTTTTTTAATGGGTATATTACAAAAGGACACCATATTTATTATATCTATGTATATTATATTTTTAAGATGGAAATATGGAATTTTTATGAAACCCATATCATTTTAATAATTAATGATATGATGAAATGATTAAGAACCCCATTTCCTTTCATGGGTTATGGTATGATTAATGTTTTATGACATTTTTTCAAACATATATTTTTTTTTATTATGTGATGTGGGGTACATATATCTTACTCCAATGAATATGGTTGATTTTGATACCTCATGATATAAATACCACTATGATGTGGAGAAAAATTACTTCAATAAAAAACCCTTTATTATACGGTAGTCATGGGAGAGAATCATGACTATTATGATGATTTGGGGACTGTAAAAATTCTTCTATGATAGACTTGGTATATATACATGAATATTAATGAAAATATTTTATGGGATTACATGTATTCCAAAATTCCATGTGTTATACCTATATCAGGATCTCATGGATCATAACCATTTATTATTTTATGATTATTGTGTTATGAACTAAAAATAGTTATTCCATGAATTATGATTAAGATATTTGGTATTGATTTGATTTTTTATGAACATTATAAACAAGAAATTATAATGTTGTTATCATGATTTGATTATATGGTCGGTGATATCTTTCTTTTCTTCTCACACCTAAAATCTGTGATCACCTTTTTCTCCTGTTTCATTTCCATATGTTTTGAACAATTATATTAGGTATTATATGAATAATAATTTTTATTTCTATGAAGAAATTATTTTTATATCATATAATAATTTTAAGTAAAAGTTGTTTATTATTTCAAGATTCCAAATATTCTTAACCTAAATGATTCTTTAATGGATTTATATTTTATGTAATTAATATTTATCTATATAGTTATAGTATAAATTCATTTAAAAAATGTGTTTTATAGGGATAATGCCATATTTTACCTTGGAACCCTATTATTTAATCCCTTTTATTATTTATTAATCGTCATGTAAGCAATGATACCTAAGGGGATACTCTTTGGTGATTTTTGATTCTCCATATCATTTCGTCCATTTTCTAGTGTCATTAATTAAATTTAACCTATCTCATCATGTCTAATATTTAAATTTCCATAATCATCACATTATTTCTTTTATTATTATTTTACATTGTGTAGATCATAATTTGAGTGATTTATTTGAAAATTTTATGAATTTTCTTCATTGTTTTTTATTTTGGTTTGTATTATTGGAAACTTAGCATCATATATCATTATATAGAATGTTCTTACTATACCAATAATGTAATATAAAACTGAATTACTCCATTTAAAAATTATTTAATGTGTTTCCATATGATATTTATTAATTTTTCATGAAATTTATTTGGTTAGGTCTTTATTGGTGTAGTTCATTCTTTATATGTGGTTTTGAGTGGTGTAACTTGAATAAATTGTAATCCTTGTATAAGGAATGGAGTTAGGGTTTATGAAAAGGTATATGGGCTTGGAATGAGTTTTTTGACCTTGTTAGAGGCTACTGTTGAAGAGATAAATGATGTATGTGTTTTTTTAGTGAATGCTAATTTCCATGATTCTTGAAACTGTTGAACATAAGCATTCTTATGAGGATAAATTTAGGTATATAATAAATTATTTTCTTTTTCTTCGAAAATGTATTTGAGATTTCAAAAATTGAATGAATAAAGTGGTATAATGATGTTTGGGTCCATGATATTCTTAATGATAGTAAGGGTTGATAAATATTACCATTATTTGTGATGTGATGATGACCATGTGATATAATTTTAAATCCCATTTTGATGATGATGAACATCATGTGTGATATAACAATATCAGTTATGGTTATTTGTTGTCTCCCTTTGTTATGAGATTTTTATGTGTATCTTATATGCTTGATATATGTTGGCTGATTGGACTTTTAAGGTTTCTTTGGGAATTGGTTGATGTGTATGATGAACACCCTAAAATTTAAATGGATGTTTCAATGAGAGTGGCCTAACAACCCATAATAATTCATGTAGAGATATATGTTATTTTAATTACTTGCATATGTTTCAATGATGGGTTAGGGTTACTGATTTTGAACTCCATGATTATGTAGGGATGAGTCAGTTTTCTAGGTGAATTCATGTCTTTAGTAATACAACTGGGTCATCCGTTTGTTATCTTAAATTATATAAAAACACCATTATTTCATATATTGAGATGAAGAAAGTAGAGTAATGTTTCATGAAAGCCTAGTTAGAACATGAGGACCATGTGGGTTTAATTATTATTTATGTCAACATTCTATTATCACATAAAATTTTATTTAAGCATCACATATATTATAATTATGTGTTGGTGGTGTTCTATAGGTTTCATAGTCACACCCTAAATCAGAATCTATGTGCATGTGTAGCTATTTTGGTCATGGATTCAGATGATGGAGAGATCCATGATTAATATTGTTTTGATCAAGGATTAGGATTGACATGAGATTCTGGGATTCACTACATCATAAATTTTTTTAGATTGTTTAATATTTATGATTACCTATATTTTTTTCAATGATATTTTTCATAGGATTATATCTTACTTTTGAAATTATATATTGGTCATTTTATTCCATTTTTTATTGACTGTGATATTGTTGAAATTTCATACACAGTACAGATGTTTTTATATTAAATTGTCTTGATAATGTTTTTTTTTCTCAATTTGGTTATCTATTAGTGGTGAAAGTTTCTCCACATGGTTCCACATAGGCCCTAATCCCTAGTCAACAGTCTCCTGCATACATGGAGGCATGCATGTTGTCACATGGAAATTGATCCCTACTCATGTGATCAGGGAAAATGAATTACAAAATAATTCTTCCCTATTTATATTGACATACTATTTGGGGGTTGGATGACATGATAAATGATATTTTCATGACTTGGTAAAGAACAAAATACTAGAATTAGTTATCCCAATTATAATAAAATCTTGTATTACCAGTTTTGGGAATGATGATTTGGTTAGTGATATTTTTGTTGAACAATTTCATCTTGATTGATGTTCATTATTTTTATATATATGAATTATGGGATATACTCATGAACTGTTCAACAAGAGTGGAAAATTTCAAACATCAAATATAATCATGTATATTAACATGTGATTAAAATTGATTTATTTGGAATAAATCAGCATAAAATAATTAATTTTCAGTAATAATACATTTTGTGTTCCAAAAATACAGAATTAATGAAATTAAATTAAATCATCACCGAAAATTAGTGATTTCTTAATGTACATGAGACGTTGTCTTATATAAAGGATTAAATTATATGGGCTGAAGCCATTACTAGGTGTTACATATTATTTTTGTTTATTTAATTAATTTGAATATCATGAGTTGTTAATTGATTTAAGAGAAATTCACTGAAAATATAAGGATATAAAAGGAATTCCAAAGGAATTTTGGGTTCCCAATTAAATTTTATATTCAAAGTGTTTGGGGAAATGGTTTCATTGGTTTCTTTTTAATGGAAGTAAAAACTATTAATTGAATTTGGCATTTTTAGACCATAAATTACGTTTAATTTTGATTATTTTTCATGGAATTGTCTCTAAATAGGTAAATGGTTTATTTTTCACAATTAATTTGAATTAAATTGGAAATTTTTTACTGTTTTGAATATTGTTTAAAAAAGTTTTTTTTTCAAATAATTGGTTTGAAATGATATATTGGAATCTAAAAATGTCCTTGTCTCTAAGATAAGATTTAATAGGGCATGTTTGGTATGATTAATTTGTGTTGTATTTAATGTGTATATGAGATCTCCTTGAATACACTTGATTTTGTTTCATTACTATGGATTAGATACAAAGGGTAATACCATAAGTTATTGTCTAATAGATTATATATAGTTTGTCAATATCCTTACATTAGGGAATGTGGTCAAAGTTTGTTGGATGGTTTGTCTTGGATCATGGAAAAATGTTGGACCCTTGAAAGGTATGTGTTTGCTTGTGATGCTTCATTTTGATGACTGTCTCAATCTTTCTATAGTCATTATCGTGGAGGTTTGGGAATTTTTTTCTATATAATCCACTATGCACGATGTGGATACTCTTGTGGGTATCTTAGTGAGGTGTTTCATTGGGGAGATGTTCAAAAGTTATATGGGTTGATGTTTTGTTTTTCTATAGAGAATTTTTTTTTGGATCTACATGTGTGAGGTCATATAACACTAGTATTGAATAAATTTTTTAACTATTGGGCATTGGTTCAATACCATTTAATTGTATGTCTATGATTCACATTCCTTGTAGGGTGTTTGAGGGGTTATTAAAATAACCATGAGTTTTAAGTGATTGAGAGGATTATATTTTTATGTGTGTAGTTCTTCATGAATTATGATTTATAATACTTAGGTAGAAATTATGCATTCGTAGTAGTCCACATATCCAGTTTTCTCATATGATGTTTCAATTTTATATAATATGGACTCAGTGAGTTATTTTCGAAGAATGTGATAGAATTATATGTATGGGTGAGCTAGATGTTTTATCTTGTGGTTTAATCATCGAAAATAATGTTGATACTTTGGGTGAAATAAGCATGTATATTAATCCTTAGAGTGGACTAAACTGTGGATGACATGGTTATACTGAAGCATGATAAGAGGTTGAATTCTTGGATGATCATGTCAAATTGAATTTGTGTCCTAGAGTTACAGGGATCAAGGAGACTTAGAGATTTAGAAGGGTCTTTGGATAATGGCCTTTAAGTGAGTTATAAGACTTCGGAGTGAAATGTTTGTGCTATGATGCTTCATGACTGTTACGTGCAGTTATATGTGTCACTGACTGATGATACAATAATGAAATATGCCGATAAAATATGTTTAGTGAATTTTTATATCCCTTCATGGAATATTCACATAAATATAATTGGAAGTATACAATTTCATAATGGAAAATATTCTAGATTTATTGAATATAATAGGATATACTTAATTATTTTAAATAATTAATGGTTTTCAAATTTGGTTTAGTTGAATGTAAGTGGTTTTGGTGGTAGTTTATATGTGAATATTTGGGCCTCTTTATTGTATATCATCTTTTGTTATTGATGGGTTTAGAATAAGGTATTAGTTATTTAACGATTTTATAGTGATAAATATTTTTGGGATCTTGATGGGTGGAGTGTGGTTTAACACTATGATATAATTATATGTATGGGTTAGTAATTAGAGACCATAATGGTGATTGAGTTTTCTCTATGTATGGTGTTATTTATCCCTTAGTAGTTAGTAAATGTTCTTGGTTGAAAATTAAAACCATGGATTAACCAAATAATGTATGGTTTGTTGAGATGTTGTAACTATTATACATTATATGAGTATCTTTGGTTATGGGTTTTGGGATTATGTGGTGATGATCTAGTTAGATGAACCATTGTTGAATTATGAACCCAGGTAGAATTGTTTTTTAGATTAAGTGTTGTGAATAAATGGTGTGATATGAAAATGGATGAAATTAAAATTGATATAACTATTGTTGAGAATGATTAAATGGTTTGGTAAAATCATATTTTTAGAGGTTTGGTAAAGGCAACCGTTTCAGATTTAGATTATTCCACTATTTACAGTATGGTAGTGGTGATGTATGAAAAAAGTGAGTTGATATTATTTTTAGTTAATGATTGATTATAATGAATTTTACAATATCTACAAGGTGTTTTTGGGTAAGGGGTGACCTATAAAACCCAATGATCTATAATTTACTAGTGAATTAGTGGAGGCATCAATGAGTCAGTATATAAATGACCCATGTGTCCTTGAATTGTGTGTATATAATAAATTTAATGAGTTTGTTTTCGTGATGTGAGATTTTGTGGAAATACAGAATTTGTACCAATAGTTTGTAATATACATAAAATATCATCGGATAGAGCCTAGAATGAAAACATAGTAATTATATTTAGTGGTTTTTGTGAATTTCATTTTTTGGTTGACATTTTTGTCAGTTCCTACAAGTGAGTTGGTGGAATCCTATTTTACTTGGTTTATATCGATAGTGATGTGTGGGTCAACTAATCCCATGTGTTATGTCTAGTTTTGTGGGTCAACATTTTTAGATGGTTAGGATGCACCAATAAATGAAAAATACAGATGAATGAGTAACGATCTAATTCAATCATGTGTGATATGGTGTCACCGAATCATGGAGAAATGCTTCATCTGTAAATAAGGCATTCAATGGGAGCCAATGTGTTCATAGGGCGATCTAGGGGGTGATTCACATTTTTTCAATGTGAAATATGGGGTAAACCATAATTCATGATGTGATTTAGTGGTTGAACCATGATTGATAATGTGATTTATGGATGAATAATGTGATGACTATAGTGATGGTATCATTTTAGGGCATCAATAATTTGGGGAAGGAATGAAGTCCAGTGTTAGTGTTTTGGGAAAATGGGACTCTATGTTTGTGGTCATTGATGAGACTACTGAGTTGTATGAGGGATCATATATTAGAGAATATAATGTGAATTTTTCACTATTGTGATGGGGAGATTTAAATTAAGTCAGAACAACTCATAGAGTGCTACGTTTTATTGAACTTCTATATGAAATGGTATTATAGTAAGAGCTAGATGTTCATTCATGAGGTTGGATTTTTTTTGAAGGAGACCCATATGGATGATTTCTTATGAATCTTCTGTGGGCTAGGGGATTTGTTCTAACACCATGAATTTTGAGGAATTTTCTGAGGTATAATACTTATTTAAACATGTTTATTTAATTTTCTTGTTGACGTTAGGGGTGTTGGGATGAGTCTGTAGTGGGTTCAAGAGGACGATGATGGAATGGAAATTTTCTAGGACCTATATGTATGATTTCATTACATGAAACAAGGTTCACAACATTAATATGTTAATAAGGACTTCATTGGTTATTGTCTTCATACATACAAAATTGTAAATACGATTTCACAGATTTAGCTAATTTTATTCAAATTTCACAGGGAAAGACATTTTCCCATTTAGAGACATGCATACCCTCCTATTTCATCATTACCACAACTATTTTAAACCAATAAAGATGAGGAGATCCACATTGGTGATTTCATATTTACTTTATCATTTTTTAGATATTATAAGTTCCATTCCTTAAGATTATTCCCTCTTGGTTAATCAAAATCTATTGTACCCTAAATCCAATATTTTTTCTTTTTCCCCTTAGATTCAATTATTTAAACAATAATTTATGAATATCATGTTATATTTTATGGATTTAGTTCCATTTATTCCTTTAAGAGATGATTTATTGTGATTTTTATACAAAATTCTAGAGGTAGGATGTACATTACACTCTACATTATTTATATAAAATTTTATGTGTTGGTTATGCATGTGAGAGAATGTGTATCCCTTTTGACCTACTCTTTCTATATCAATGTGAGTAACTGAGGTCTGTATTGGTGAATTTCACCCCTTAAAGTGGGACTGTGAGTGGTGTTCCATTATATTGGAAATTAATATCCCCATGATGGGTATGTAGGAAGGGAATTACACATAGTGAAATATAATTTTAATAAATTGTTTATCCTTGGTTGGGGATAGAGTGGATGGGATATTTGATGCATGGGTCTGGGTAACGAACTTCATTTGTTTTTTTCCTCAAAAATAGTTGCCGAGATTCATATTCTGAGGATAAATTTGGGGTTGCCTTCTTGTATGTATTCTCTTGAAAAGTGTTAGTCTGTTTTATAAAGGGCTCGAAAGAAGTGGTATAATGATGTTTGGTTATATGAGATGATGATAGGTAAACATGTGTAATATAGATTAACATGATGGGTTGTGTGAATAAAACCATGGTTTATATGCTTCAATCCTTTTTTGATGTTTAACGATATCATGTGCGAGACACAATGTTGGCTTCTGGTTGTTTGAGTTTTCTCTATACAGTGTAATTTTTAGTGCTTATTATCTATTGATGTCTACTCATTGATTGTACCTCAAAATATCCAATCAATAGAGGTCGATGTGTATGAAATCTTCCCTTGATCATGATGTTATGAATCAATGTGATTAATGAGACCTCCCTTGACCGTGTGAGTATGGGCTGGTCTAATTGTGATATCCTCCCTAAGTGCATATGGATGTTATGGGGTTATTTACTATTTCATCCTTCGTTGTATAACAATGGGTCTATATTATTGGTAAATAAGTGACATGATAGGTAGTGGTGGTTGTTGTTTTGTATGTATTACTATTTTTATAGATACTATTACTTCTAGAGATGAACCAATATAGTTAGGGTTGAAAATCATGGATGTTTGGTTAGGACACGAGGATGAGGTGGTCTATATAAATAATTATATTTTAATTTATACAATTAAATACAATTTTATATGTCTAATTCACTTATTTTATAGATGAGTTATTTTTGTTTTATATTCACACTCTGAATTGGAATGTTGTTTTTATGTGCAACATTTATGATTGTGGATTGAGATTAGGGAAAATCCCTTCTTAGTGAAATTGTGCAAGAGGAGAATGTGGGTCAATAGATGCAACGAAAGAATCTGACATCACAATGTTGAGATATTAGTTTGTTTATTATTCAACCTATTATCAAACAATGATATATACCATAAGTGGTGATTCACCATTTTAATTTTCGTATGGGTTATTGTATTCATTTCTTATCGTATGTGATACTCTTAATATTTAATTCACAATTTAGTTCTAATTTTTATTCTGTTTATTGTATCAGTTATTCTTTATGCTGATTGTGTATCTACTACCAATTTCATAGTCTCTCCATAGTTCCACATAATCCCTCACCACTGGTTATATACATGTTGTGTATGAGGAGGAATGCATGTGGTCCCACAATGTATGATCGAAATAACAATGTAGATGCTCAATATACAAGATGGGGTAGAATTGTATACTTTAAAAATTCCATTGGAATGTTTAAAGGTAGTTATGGATAACTATGTTTTCCTTAGACCAGGAAAATCTAGGTTTAACAAAGTTAAACTTCAGAAAATTCACAACACCTATAATCACCAAATGGAGAGTTGGAACTAAAGTTTACGATATATGATTTTACCTTAAAGCGTATAGAATCTTAAACTAATCAGATTACAAGTGTAAGGAAATACAAGAAGGTTATACTTTCCTTACAATTCAATATGCAACGAAAAAATAAGTAGTAAAACTACAAGTAACAAGATATAAATCTTTTAACACAAAGAGAAGGGTATCCAACAACCTTGGATAAGGGTCCCTTGATTTATACTTTCAAGCAAGTCTGTCTTACCCACACCAGGGTAATCCCTCAATACGATGATCAGAATCTCAGTCTTGCTATCCCCGCAAGACCTTAACTTCAAGGTAGTTGGAACCTCTGTCTTCCTCAGCTAGGAAGCCCTCGGACTTCAAGGTAGTCGGCACCTCTGTCTTCCTATCCCCGTAAGTCCTCGAATGTAATCACCAACATCCAGAGTCGCACAAAGCAATCTGAATGAGCAGTTCAGTACACACAAGGCATGAAAAGATTATCTCTCTTGAAATCACCTTAACATCGTGTGTTTTTTATATCGATCAACTTATTCATTTCTGTTTTGAGCTCTTTCAAATGAGATCCTATTTATAGGCAAACATCCAACGGTCAGCTCCTTCTTCCAATGGTCATATTTTCCACGAAATTCGGAGGGACCTGTACAGATGTAACTCAACCAATGTTTAATTAGAAACAGAATAGATGGCATCGGTTTATAAAAAACTATGTATAAATGAATGTACAATATCATTTTGAAATAATGCATATTTCAGAAAAAGCTAATCAATATTTCGGAGTGTAAGCAAGCTAAAAGTTCGGAGTCTAACCAAAATGAAGATCAGAGTCTATGTTAAGAAATATTTGGAATCTGTTTTATAGTAATTCGGAGTCTGGTTTCACCAGAGATTGGATTCTGAACTTGCAGAACTTCGAGTCGAACCAATTAAGAGTTCGGAGTCGAACTACTTAAGAGTTCAGAGTCAAACTACTTAAGAGTTCGTAGTCGAACTACATAAGAGTTTGGAGTTGAACTTCTTCAGTGTTCGGAGTCGAACTGCTTCAGAGTTCAGAGTTGAACTACTTGAGAGTTCGGGGTCTAGAATTCGGATTAAAACTCCATTACATATCACATCCAGAATTAGGATCCTAAAAACAGAATTCTCCAAATCTTATCATTATATGGATCCAGAAATTTGGTTATGAATCTAGTTTTTGATTTTAAAAATAATATTTTTATGTATGAGAAAATCTTGGTTAAGGTTAATTTCTTTAAAGAAGTATATTTTCCTTAAGGGGGTAAAAATAATATTTTCTTTTGTATAAGGTGTTTGTGATTATCAAAACAAGATGGAATGAAAAAATCATAAGGAAAACCTTTTTGACTCAAAAATCTCCCCCATTTTGGAAAGCACCAACATCCTTTCAAAAAAGCATATAAGGATTTTGAAAAAATTTCATTAGACTTTGAAAATTAAAACTTTTATCCCTTTGTTCATAAATATAAGTGAATACAACTAACTCCCCCTTAGGCATTGAAACTCTAAGGATTGTATTCTATGTTTCCGGAGTAGAGTTTTCATTTTTTTAGAATGGAAGACTTCGTAGTGGGAAACTCCCATTTTCTTTAAGGATATTTATCTTAAATTTTTTCCCTTTCTCCTTCATAGGAGTATTTCTTTTTCCTTATCCCCGTTTTTGATTTTAAATAAGAATTGAAGCGAATGGAAAACAAAGTATGGTACCTGAAACATTAGTATATAAAACGATACAACCAACCAGATAACCATTTCATTTGAGTTGGGAAAAAAATTTACAAGGAAAGACAACAACAAAAAAAGATCAGAGTGGGTTCATTTTTCTTCCTTTTCCTTCGCAATGAGATGCTTCAACAAGGATTTTAGTTTCTTCAAGTCTCTTTGATATTCTTCTTGTTGCCTCTCCAAGGCTTGTACCTTTCCTTGTTGAGCTTTTAAAGCATATTCATGAACCTCCAAGGCTTATTTCTGCAACTTTAATAACTCTTCTTGATTTTCCATCTTCTGCTGAAACTCCATCCGGAAATATCTTTTAGTTTTCCAATTTTGAGTTATTGAGTTAAGCTTCCCATTCAGATCCCTGGCCTATTGATTCTGGAAATTTTGCTCCTGGGTCAACTTCTCAGAAATCTCTTTAACCTTTTTATCCTCCAATTCAAAAGCATTTTGAACCTCAGCTTGAAAATTCTCAAGGTGAACTAAATCTTCATAAAATATCTTAGACCACTTGGTTACCTTACTGCAGGACTTCTTATGAAAGTCATAATCGATCAGAAAAATTTCATGTTCAGCTTACAACTTCAAAAACATATCCATTACCATGGATAAAGAATCTGATTTCAGATTCATAGTTTGTTGCAGCAACTATCATCTGGAATCTATTGTTGGAATAATCGGAATGGTGTCCACCAACTTCCTTAGATATTGAACCACAAAATCATTCCCGTGAGATGATGACTCTGAATTAGAAACTTCTTATTTTATATTCCTCTTCTTCAACTGGAATCATCATCCTTCTAGAGGTACCACAAACCTCTTTCCTTCTGATGATATCTTTAATAGGTGTCTCCATGAGAGTTTTCTTCCCCTTATCAGATTTCGGAGTGGGTTCCACATGAGGAGATACTTCCTCAGATTTGGAAAGATTAACGATTTGGTCTTCATCTGGTTTTTGTTTTTCTTGACCATCCTCAAGAAAATTCCTCTCCTAGGATTCTTCTTCATCGTACAACATATTTTCTTCTTCTTCTTGATGATTCTTCCTAGCTTCCTCATCTCCCTTTCTTGATGTAACTATCTTTGTGGATTCAGCCTTATCTTTATAGTTCTGTACTTGTTTGATCAAGGTATCCAGATATTCACTATCCTCTTCTTCTTATTCTTCTTCAACTTCTTCCTCTACTACTTCAGCAACATCCTTGTCCGCTTATACTACTAGTTCTTTACCCTTGTCCTTTTCCGGAGTGACATAGATTTTCGCTGGAGTTTCTGGTAAAGAAGGTTCAACATCAAATGTTTCCTGAACTGGAAGCCTTTCGGAATCCAACTCTGTATCTTTTAGCAAAGATCACACTATTTTAGCTTCAAAAATCTTCTTTCTCAATTTCATTTCCTTTGCTTGTCTCTCTAGCTCCTCGGCAGATTTTTCCTTTAATGCATTAGCCTCAGCAGGGTCCAGTCCGAAATGAGGATCCCCTTCCTTCCTCATTTCTTTATCTTCCATCCTCTTTGATTTTACTTCATCTGTATATATTTTCTGCTTCTTTGGCTTGGGGGAGAAGATTGAGTTTCCTTTTCCTGAGGAATTTTTTCATCAGCAACCACTTCCTTAGCCTCTCTCTTCTTCCATTACTTTTTTGATGGATCCAGAGACTGTGTTTCCTTTCCAGCTGTTTCAAACTCCTCCACAGATAAGGGATAAAATTCTCCGGACTCACTAGAAAATCCCATATTCACCCTCTTAAGAGTATCCTAACAAACTAGCATGAGCTTGCAATTCCAGATCATTGATTTGAAGGCTACGTTGAAAGATTCTAAGAATCGAACTATCAGCTTAGATAATAAGGCAGGAAACATAATAATCTGAGCTCTCAGATTTCATTCTTTGATACTCTTGATCGTAACCAAGACATGCCTCATAAAATTTTTCTTTCTTAGATTTACCAAAAAATCTAAGACATAGATATCACTTTTCATCATATTGTCATTATCTCCTCTTCTCAGAAGCAGAAAACCTTGCACCAATAGTTAGAGAATTCTTTTGTTCGGAGTGAGACGAGCAGTCTTTATTGTTGAATCATCCTTCATCCCAAGACACTTTAGTGCCTTATCCTTATTGAAACTCCCTTTCACATCTGGAAGTTTGTGAGATCAGAATTCAACTTCTCCTTTATATGATAATCCAACTAAACTTGCTTCCTTAGTGTAATAATGTTTATAAGTCTTTCCATAAGACTTGAAAGAAAACCACTCTCTTCCATCTTCCATCAGGAAGGAAACAGACTCATAAAAATCTATCAATAGATCAGTATAAATTGGATCCTGTTTATCTGACTTGGCTATACAGACATCATCCAATCCATTTAGTCTGATATTTTTTGAAATAAGAGAATCAAGATTATAAAAATCAGGGTGAACTAACCTTTCCCTAAAAACTACCCACTTTCAGAGAGGTTTCACAGATGACATATCTTGAGAAGTTGCTTCAACAGACATTCAGAGTGAAGTAAACTGTAGGATTCGGATCGGCTTCACAAGGTTTGGAACCAGCCTTAAAAGGAGCAGTAGAGCTTCGAGACGCAAATGCTAGAAAAACCGATGTTGTACGAGTCTCGGGGTCCCCTTTATATAGGAAAAGAATCTGATCGTTTGTCTTCCTAAAGCCATCTAATGGTTGAAATAACTTTGATATGATCTGACTGTTGAGAATAATCCCACAAGAAAAATTTGACTCCAATCTTTTGAGGTTTTTAAAGAAAACATTTAGAGTTGAGGTAAAACTAGAATCCAAACTTTTTTTAAAATAAACTACCAGTAAATAAAATTTGATTACAATACTATCAGTAAGAAAATCATAACATACAGATTAGTAAGAAATATTGTTCGTAATTGGTAATATTCTTCATGAAGAAAAAAAACTCTATTATGACAGTTACTGTACGAAAATCTTGTTACGAATGTTTCAGTATGAAAATATCCATTCCGAAACTTATTAGTATGAAAATTCCATTCTGGAAGTTTTCAGTACAAATATTTCCATTCCGGAAGTTCTCATTCCGAGAATTTTCAGTCCTGAAAATTTCAGTTCTGGAAATTCCCATTCCGGAAATTTTGGTTTCAGAAATTTCAATTCTGGAAGTTCAGTTCCGAAATATTTTAAAAAAAAAATAGTTATGCAAACAATCAAATGTACTCCTCCTATAAAGAGGTGTTTATTACCGTTAGGAGAATTTTTCAACAAGAAGTTAATGAAGAATGATTACCTCATAGTTATCATTCCTAACATTTTTTTAATGTATTTAAATCTATCAGATGGTAATGATTTTGTGAAAATATCATCAAGTTGATCTTGTGTTCCGATAAACTGAAGAATGATATATCCTTTAAGTGTGTGATCCCTAACAAATTGATGCCTAATATCTATGTTCTTTGAAAGAGAGTGATGTGCAGGGTTCTTATGTAGGGAAATGGCACTTGTGTTATCACACAATATTTGAGTCTTAGTGAAACTCAAGCCGTAGTATGTGAGTGTGTGTTGCATCAACAACATTTGAGCACAACAACTTCCAGCTGCTACATATTCGAGTTCAGTAGTGGAGAGTGCTACAGAATGTTGCTTTTTGCAGGACCAAGAAACTATTGAATCTCCTAAGAAATGACAAGTTCCGGATGTACTTTATCTATCCATTCTACATCCACCAAAGTCAGCATCAGAAAATATTTTTAGAATAAAATCATTTCCGGAAGTATAAAATAATCCTAGATCTATGTTTCCCTTTAAGTAGTGTAAAATTCTTTTTACTGCCTTTAAGTGAGATTTCTTATGATTGGATTGACAACTAGTACATAAGCACACTGAAAACATTATATGTGGTCGACTAGCTGTTATGTAAAGTAGAATTCCTATTATACCTCTAAAAGATGTTTGATCTACTGGTTTCCCGACTTCATCAAGATCTAGAGAGTTTGAGGTACCAATTGGAGTACTTATACTGTTAGTGTTGTCATAACCATTCTTTTTTAGAAGATCTTTAATACACTTATGTTGAGATATATAGGTTCCTTCAGGTTTTTGTGAAATTTGAAAACCAAGGAAAAAAGTTAACTCACCCATCATACTCATTTCAAACTGAGACTTCATTAGGCTTGAAAAAGAATCAGTTAATGATTTTTTAGTTGAACCAAATATGATGTCATCAACATAAATTTAAACAATCAAAAGATTTTTCTTATCTTTATTAATAAAAAGGGTTGGATCTTCATTTCACTTAACATAGTTATTTTGAAGCAAAAATCCTATGAGTCTATCATACAATTATCGTGGGATTGTTTAAGACCATACAAAGCTTTGATAAGTCTAGAAACATGATCAGGATGTTTTGTATCTTCAAAACCAGGAGGTTGTTCATCAAAAACATCCTCTTGAACATAACCGTTAATAAAAGCACATTTCACATCCATTTGAAAAAGTTTAAAATTAAAGAATGCTACAAATGCATGTAGAATATGAATAGATTCAAGTCTAGATACTAGAGCATAGGTTTCTTCATATTCTATTCCCTCTTGCTGATTATAGCCCTTAGCAATGAGTCTAGATTTATTTCTTACGATGACTCAATTTTCATCACATTTGTTTCTGAAAACCCATTTTACTCCAATAATAGAAGTTTCCTTTGGTCTTTCAACCAAGGTCCAGACTTCATTCCTCTCAAATTCATTTAGTTCATCTTGCATGGCTTTGATCCAATCATCATCACCTAAAGCTTCATCAGTGCTTTTTGGTTCTAATTGGGAATGAAATGCTAGAGGTTCTACTTAATTTCTCAAGGAACTTCTAGTCCTTACAGGTTGACTTACATCACCAATTATGCTATCACTGGGATGATTCTTAAGAAACACCTGATTTGGGTTTTGTAAAACCTGTTCATCAATATAGGGTAGAAAGTCTTCTGCGGTGAATGTTTCAGAAGGATCTTCTTGAACATTTTCCTTATCAGAAGGATCTTCTATCAAAGGTTGACAATCAGTTTTTGAAAACACATCCGAGGATGTAGGCTGGGATAGTTTGAAAACAAAAGGATCGGTCTCATAAAATTTTACATGTACTGTTTCTTCAACAGTACAAGTATTTTTATTAAAAACTCTATAAGCCTTAGAAGTTGTGGAATAACCTAAGAAAATTACATCATCAGATTTTGGTGCGAATTTATGTAACTTATATTAAGTATTCAGAATGAATATTTTGCAACCAAAAACCTTTAAGTAGGATAGTCTTGGTTTTCTACAATTCCATAACTCATAAGGAGCTTTATTAAGAAAAGGTCTAATCAAAACTCGATTTATAGTATACCAACCAGTACTTACAGCTTCAGCTCAGAAATGTCTAGATATAGAATATTCACTCAACATGGTTCTAGTTACCTCTTAAAGAATTCTGTTTCTTCTCTCAACTACACCGTTTTGTTGAGGAGTTCTAGGTGCTGAAAAATTGTGAGTAATACCTTTCCTACTACAAAAAGTTTCAAAATCAGAATTTTGAAATTATCTTCCATGATCACTATGAATAGTTTTAAGTGGAAGATTTCTCTCATTTTTAACTTGTGCTCTAAAACTTCTGAAATAATAAAAAGCTTTATACTTTTTTTCTATAAAATAGACCCAAGTAAATATAGTGTAATCATCAACTAGAAAAAATACATACTATTTGCCTCCAATGCTTCCGGTTTGTGTTGGACCAAAAAGATCCATGTGAAATAACTGTAATGCATCATTCATTGAGACTTCACCAATTGATTTAAAACTAGATTTATGTTTCTTTCCATATTAACAAGGATCACAATCTTTAGAATAATCAAATCTAAGCTCTGGTAGATCCTTAACTTGTTACTTCTTAGAGAGTTTATATAAGTTTCTAAGGTTACAGTGTCCTAGTCTTCTATACCACAGCCAGGAATGATCTTCCATTACACTTAGGTAAGGTATATATTGGATCCTTAGGTCTTCTATGTTCAAAGTGTAAACATTCTCTTTCCTAATGGCTGAGAGAATAAATTCTTCCTTGTAATTGTGTACTAAGCACTTATCATTCCTAAAATTCACAAGGTATCCTTCATCACATAACTGACTTATGCTAATGAGGTTGTTATTATGACCCTTAACCAATAAAACATTTGAAATCAATGTTTTACCTAGAAGAACAATAATACCAATACCAAAAATTTCTCCTTGTTCAATATCTTCGAAAGTTACCTTTCGTCCTTTCGTTGTGATAATCTTTTCGAAATAGCTTTTGTTAGTTGTCATGTGCCGGGAACATCCACTATCAATGTACCATGTCTTGTTGTTGGTACTTCATCTATCTTCACGAAAGCAAGAAAAGAATTAAGCATATGGAATCCAAACTTGGTTGGATCCAGAATTTCCAGACAACAAAATTTTAGGAACCCACATTATCTTTGAAAAATAAGCTTTATGAAAACCTAGAGATTGGGTTTTATTTAAATGACAATTCTTTGCCTAGTGACCACAACATTGACACTTGGTAAAAATGGGGAACATTGTGGAACAAAGTAGTTGTTACTAAAAATTGGTTTTGCATGGGTATAACCAAACACTGATTTGTTTCTTAATGGTTGTATTTGAGAATACAGTTTTTCAAGATTTTCCTTATCATGGGTAATGTTTGATAAACACTTCATTATGGAAAATATTTCTGACTTGATTTTGATTACCATGTTTTTATCTTCAAAATCACTTGATTTAGAACTAGAGCTAGGCTTGAAAACATTTTTCTTAGAAATTACTTTTTCTAACTCTTTAGAATGTTTGTTCTTCTCAGAACATACTTCCTCATGATTTTTTGAAATACTTAAAAAATCAGCATTTTTCTTATCAAGATCTTTAGAAAGGTCTAATATCTTATTTTTAAGAATATAATTCCTAGAGTTTTCCTTATCAAGTTTCCTATTGAGTTTAGAGTTCTCAATATCAAGAAGTTCAGCAAACCTAGAAACTTCTTCATAGGTATGTGATGTATTTTCTTCATCAGAAAAAGATTCTTCATTTGAGGAATTATAATACTTACTATCATTAGGATTTAATGATACACTGTCCAATGATTGATCATTTCATACCTTGGCCATAAAACAATGATTTTCAATAGGAAATCTGGAAATAAGACCAAGATTCTTCTTTTCTAAAGGTTTATAATAAGAAGATTCATCTAAAGAGTCACCACCACTGGCACTCCAGGTGTCATTTGCTTTTAGAACTTTCTTAGCTTTGGTTTTTTAATTCTTCTCCCTACTCCTTTCAAAATTCCTTTCATTCCATTGTTTATTTTTGAGTAGAGGGCAATATGGTCTAATATGTCCAGCCCTATTGAATTCATAACAAGTAACTTTTACATATTTCCTTTCTTTCCATTCCTTTTTCTTATACATGGATTGGAAGTTTCTCTGGCTGGCTAGCTTGTTCATCCTCTGAGCATGATTTGCTAACTCATTTTCAGAGACTTCACTTTCACTAGTATCTGACTGAACAACCACTTTCTTAGACTTGGATCTGGTTACCCTCTCAGGTGTCTTAGCTTTCATATGATTTTACGTAGTTGTAATAGGAACAGTACCATTCCCATTCTTCTTTTTGTTGTTGTCAGCATCTATCTTCATTCTGGTTTCATGTTGGAGAAGAGTTCCGAATAACTCATCAAGAGAAATTTGAGTGACCTTCCTGTTCTCATCTATGGCTGTTCTCTTTGAGTCCCACTCATTGGGAATAATATCAACTATCTTACCTACAAGGGCTTCATCATCTAACCCTTTTTCTCCCTTAGACTATAAGTTATTGACTATAGTCATAAATCTCTGTTGAACTTTGCAGATCGGCTCACCATACGGAAAAATGAATCCATGGTACTCGGCTCTAAGCATATCTCTCCTAGTTTCAATTACATTATAAGTGGCAAAGTGTGTAACTTCTAACTTTTTCCAGATACAATTAGGTGCTTCACAAGAAGAAATTTGGCTATATATATTTCTATTCATTGAACATAGAAAAGTATTTCGTACCTTATAATTGAGTTGATACTCGTGATTTTCCTGGTTATTTAACATTCTAACTTCCTTATCAAGAATTTTATAATCACCAGTAAGCATAAAGAAATTGTCCACTCCAGTGTTGATGAAAAAAGTCTTCATTCGATCTATCGAGTATTCATAGTCATTACCATCAATGATTGGTGGTCTTGTAGGATTTAGATTGTCTATAGAGACAACATTTATTCTTTCCATACTAAAACAACTTGGGCAACCAAACTAGTTAGTAGAAAAATTTCGTGACTACAAGGTTCAGAATGACAATGTTCGGAATGAAAAAGTTCAGAATGATAAAATTCGGAATGATAAAATTCAAGAAAAATATCATAATGATAAAATTCAAGAAAAAGTTCAGAATGATAAAATTCAAGAAAAATTTCAGAATGAAAAAATTCAAGAAAAAGTTATACGTGAGTATGAGTATTTCAGAGACCTGCTCTGATACCAATTGTAGGATCGAAATAACAACGTAGATGCTCAATATATAAGAGGGGGTGAATTGTATACTTTAAAAATCCCTTTGGAACCTTTAATGATAGTTATGGATAAATATGTTTTCCTTAGACAAGGAAAATATAGGTTTAACAAAGTTAAAATTAAGAAAATTCACAACACCTCTAATCACCAACTGGAGAGTTGGAACTAAAGTTTACAATATAAGATTATACCTTAAAGCGTATAGAATCTTAAACTAATCAGAGTACAAGTGTAAGGAAATACAAGAAGGTTATACTTTCCATACAATACAATATGCGGTGGAAAAATAAGTAGTAAAACTACAAGTAACAAGATATGAATATTTTAACCCAAAGAGAAGGGTATCCAACAACTTTGGATAAAGGTCCCTTGATTTATACTTTCAAGCAAGTCTATCTTACCCACACTAGGGTAAGCCCTCGATACAAGGATCAGAATCTCTGTCTTGTTATCCCTGCAAGACCTCAACTTCAAGGTAGTTGGAACCTCTGTCTTCCTCAGCAAGTAATCCCTCGAACATCATGGTAGTCGGAACCTCTATCTTTCTATCCCAAGAAGTCCTCGAATTTAATCACCAACATCCGGAGTCGCACAATGAAATCTGAACGAGCGGTTCAGTACGCACAAGGCATTAAAATATTCTCTCTCTAGAAATCACCTTAACAGCGTGTGTTCTCTAAATCGATCAACTTATTAATTTCTGTTTTGATCTCTTTCAAATGAGCTCCTATTTATAGGAAAAGTTCCAACGGTCGGATCCCTCTTCCAATGGTCATATTTTCCATGAAATTCAGAGGGACCTGTACACGTGTAACTCAACCAATGGTTATTTAGAAATAGAATAGACGACATTGTCTTATAACAAACTATGTATAACTGAATGTATGACATCGTTTTGAAATGAAGCATATGTAAGTAAAATATAATCAATATTTCAGAGTGTAAGCAAACTAAAAGTTCGGAGTCTAACCAAAATGAAGTTCGGATTCTATGTTAAGAAATATTCGGAATCTGTTTTATAGGAATTCAGAGTTTGGTTTCACCGGAGATCGGATTCTGAACTTGAAAAACTCGGAGTCGAACCACTTAAGTGTTCGGATTCGAACTACTTAAGAGTTCGGAGTCGATCTACATAAGATTTCAGAGTCGAACTACTTAAGAGTTCGGAGTCGAACTTCTTCAATGTTCGGAGTCGAACTGCTTCAGAGATCGGAGTCGAACTGCATGAGAGTTTGGAGTCCAGAATTCGGATTAAAACTCCATTACGGATCACATCCAGAATTCGAATCCTAAAAACAGAATGCTCCAAATCTTTTCATTATAAGGCACCAAAAATATGGTTATGAATCCAGTTTTTTATTTTTAGAATAATATTGTTATGTATGAGAAAATCTAGGTTAAGGAAAATTTCCATAAAGAAGTAAATTTTCCTTAAGGGGGTAAAAATAATATTTTCTTAAGTATAAGGTGATTGTGATTTTCAAAACAAGAAGGAATGGAAAAATCATAAGGAAAACCTTATTGACTCAACACAAAACACATAAACCTAGACTGAATTATCCAGTATGGGGTGCTATATTATACATTGGTTGACATAAAACACCTAAAACAACTGATGCTCAAAAAAGGTACTCCTTATCTCTTATGTATTTTATTACCTCTAATAGTAATGGATGGAGAAGTGGATAGCTTCTGTAATTTAGTAATTCGTAGGACTACGGACACACATCAACACACCGATCAGAATGTTAGTTACTCCGTTATATTACCATTGATTAATTACCTCATGTTCATGGATTAACATATATATTAAAAACATATGATTTATTACGTAAATCATTAATAAATTTATCATATAAAATTATAGCTAAACATCCTTTGTCATTAATAATATAAAAAGAAGCAGGCTAACCCATATAAAATATTACCCATTTGATAATTCTTATCATTTAGCTATTGAAATAATTCATGGGGCTACCCTATGTGTTGTACCATATAATTCATTTCTATATGAAATTCCCATGTTCTACATAACAAATGGTCTGGAAAGAGTAATATTATAACTATGTATCATAAAACCCCATATTTATATAAAGGAATTTAATAATCCATTTTAAAAACATTTTTAATACCCTAAGACATAAAATATCATACAATATTTTATGAGTATTAAAAGTATATCATCTTTAAAAAAACTGTTACTCATGTACATTTAAGTATATGATATATAGGATGTCCTTTAAAACTAGGTGTGTAATCCATTACTCCACATTCTATCTGAGATGGTACTACACAATATGTACTTTTATACTATACATCATTTAGTAATTAAGGGTCTAAATTAAAACATAACCAAAACATGTGTCATACGAGGAACATAAATCGAATTTACATGTACGATGAGATTTACCTATATTAAAACTCCATAATTCCACATGAAGAAAGTAAACATAAATTGTTAATTAGAATATGTTTTGTAGTAATAAAATAACAAAATTATTCTGCTTCTATGATTTTTTCACCATCAAAATTGATTCCACATTTTATAATGTTAATCATGATTTACTATTAGCCCAATGCGCCTAACAAACAATTTTCACTATCAAACATATCCAACATCCATGGAATTGTTATTGTACATTCCTTGAGTCCAATTACTAAAATTATACATATTCGTCTTCCCTATTTTAAATGGTGACCTCCTATACCATAAAACCTCTACAACTCTCACAATAATCTATAGCGGTGATCCTCACCATGCCTCTACAACATTTTACACACACTAAACTCAAACTATGATTGGTCATTCCACTACTCTAGTCCTTCATCTCCAAACCACCAAACATAGAATAAGATATCAATTATAATTTGTTAGGAACACATACAATGAGGTTTAGAAGACTATTATTGATAAAATAATGAAAGAACAACCATACTTATTTGATAATTTTATGTCAAATTCTCTTCCATATAAAAATAATTGTAGAAATATATATCTATATTTTTTCACTAATAAATATATGTAAAAAATTACTAAAATCATTAACAAATTTTGATAATTTTTATTATTATGAAATAAACTATTAAATAATAAATTCTCAATATTAAATGGATTGTAATTTATCATTTCAAATATGATAAATCTACACATTTCAATAATAGATGGTTCACGATTCACCACAATTATTTCATGAATTTAACACCATCTAATCATTCCTTATTTTGAATGATTAATATCCATAATAAACCATGATTTTTTTCCATTTTTTCAATTCATTGTTGAATTTTAATCCATATAGTATAGTGGAAATTTTGAGTGTATATCACATGCATTCGTTCAGTGGGTAAATATTTAAATAACTCGAGAAGGGATTGGTCTTCAACTCATGACCTGAACGTAAAATAATAAGAATTAATACAAGAACAAAATTATTTAAAAACAATAATGTTGTAATAATTATCACCTAAAATTATTCCTAAGAGATACCAATGTTCACAGTTGTGGGATAAAAATTTAATTATTTAATAAATATTTTATATAGATTAAAATTTAACTTGCTCAAAATTTCCCAAAAATTCCACCCAATAATAATAACCACATCTATATATCATTAAAATGATTAGATTTATTTTAATCCATATGATGTGGTCAAATTTCTTTTTAACACAACTAGAGGACCTGATACACCATGTCTCAAAAAGAAATTAATTGACATTATTGTCAAATCAATGGTCCAATATCCTCCCCAAAATTAATCATTTCCATCTTAAAAAAATTAACATCATGAGAAATTAAACCATGAAGATAATAAAAAACATTCTACACAAACAAAACAACCTCATATGATATTTATATGAATATGGAGGTCCATGAACTTTTTGAACATGCGATTAAACTATAATAGAAATCATTTCATCTTTCACCACTTTATATGGTATTACCATTTTCGAACACCTACACCTTTAAAATATATGATCAATTCAATATGATTATGGTAAAACATCAATAAAATAATAATATTTCGTTGAGAATATTCTTAAAAAAACCATACCAAGATGCACTCTAACACCAATTCATCCTTACTCACATCACTAAAAAAATCATATAAAAACCATTGACCCCCATCAAAACATACCTTTGGGATATTAAATTAAATATTTTACATCAAAATTAAATGATAAAAAGGAAAAATATCACTTTGGTATGATTTGTTTATTTCTCACCATCACTGACCTTGTGGGATCCACAAAACTATAATACATAATATAAAAAATCTCTCTTCCAGGTATGAAGATAACCCAATTGGATTATGGACTCTTTATGTGAATGAAAATTTATTGTACTCTAATATTTTACTTTAATAACCTCAAACAATAATATAACATTCCATGATGTTATTTGTTACCCATTATGTGATAATATATAGTAGAAAACCCTAACCATTCAAATATCAATACTCTATTAGTTTTAGCCTATTGGATACCCCTACCAGAATCATGTGTGACCAAAAACAGAAATCCACTAATAAAACATCCTCATCACATGAATATAGTGACTAAATTAATAAATCCAATTAATATTTTTTATTACACCAATAATATTCCTCAATTAAATGGGAGACCATAGTACAAATGGTTGATCCCTACACTCATGAAGTGTCTTAAAGGAATACTAATATTCCATATTATCAGAACATAATGAACCATCCATACTATTTAGAATGTGTATAATTCCCCAATTAAGAAAACCTAACCACATATTTCCCCAAAATCAAGGATTGTATAATGTTCCTCCAACACATATTGATTTGTTAGTCTGTCGTGACTACTAATTTAAAGCATAAAATTCCATCATCTTCCATTAAAACCATCACAATTTTAGTTAGTCAAACATTTTCTCCACCAATTAAAAACAAAATTTGTTTTGGGTATCAAATACACCATGACCACGATGAAATTTAGATAAAAAACGATTCTATATTATATATTCCCATAAAATTAATGTTTCTATGTTCATTGACCATCATAAAATATAATGTACCTCCATCATCCTGAACTCACACATCAAGATCCCAGCACACTTTTGGTACATTTAGAGAATTCTATGAAAACCAAATTAATACCCAACATATTAAAAATTTATTCACATTAAAATAATGATAATATATATCAATTCCAATAAAAATGATCCATGGGTAAAATAATATTCATATTATCTTAAATTACTCACAACAACATCATTATGTTTCCAAAATTTCCCATATAATTAAGGAAAATTACCTATGGAATTTTATCAATAAAAATCATATGATTCCAAAAATAATAAATCTTTTCCTATAAGATTCCATGTTTTAATCCTTATAGGAAAAAGTGGTCAAACTAATCCAATAGGATTGTTTCTATAAAAGATAAAAAAACTACACAATCATCTTCGTGATATAAGGTGGGTCACCTAATAAGTAGTTTGAAATGTGGGTAAAAATATAGAAAAATAAAATATAAAAATACTTTTCCACATAATGGGATGCTATCAAATATTCTAAAGATATCATCCATATGTCATTAATGTTTAAACTCTGCCCAATATCTTAACTACATATTACATCATAACTGTTATGAACCATTTATCTTATACAATGGTTGATAACCTAATTAGTCATCCTAACTTCATTAAATCCTAAAAAATATCATCCTATATTAATTGATAACTAGTGAACATAACCATTACGATTCAAAAGATTATCACCACTATTTGGGGTTTCCATCTGAAGTGATTATGCTATAACCCAAACAAGAACATATATCTTTAAAATAATAATATAGGTAGAAAGGAATTTACTATCCAACTTTCATTATTATTCACGTCACTAAGAAATCCACATACCATACATAACATAAATTTAGTTACCATAAAACTAGATCTATCCATTTAACAGGAATATGCACAACCTAACTATAATCACTCTATGTATCACCTTAATTAGCTATGAATGTTCATAAATATGGTCTATTGTAATGAACATATATGACTACTCGTTCTCCACTAACTATTTATTTTCGGAATTGATTTTATAAGGTGATAGAGACTTATATAAGAAGGCATATTATATTAATGTTTAATTTAACATGGAGATCTATATCTGAAAATAATTTGTAAAAATAAATATTATAAATAACCAATAATCAAAAAGGGATAAAATATTACATAAATATATCATATTTTAGTGGCCACACAACGTATCAATAACTAGCAGGGAAATAATAACAGAATTTTACAATATTAAATCTCTCTATGGTGGTTTAATTAAAATACCTTGGATAAACTAATTTTGTTCTGAATTCTTACTAATGTGTACAACATCTATAGGACTTAGCATACACTGGGTCATATTTATGGAAACTAGAAGCAGGTCCACCTCTTTTTGAATACAATCATCCCCAATATCATCAAACACTACATGATGAAAAAATTTCAAACTCTAAGAATGGTAGGTTATTACAATGAAGTATTTGCGTAAATTTAAACTAATATCATTTTTCATAATTTGGGAAAATTTAATGAAATAACATCTATTTAGTCAATGGTTGTTTGAACTAGACGTGAAAATACATGTCTTTAGTTATAAAATTTCTTTTGTCACCAATGGATTAAGATCCATCTATAAACCCATGAGGAATATATCAGTAGAATATATATATTTCAATTATTCTATATATAGAAATATCTGTCTTGATAAGAATATACATCCATATAAAAAGAAAATACCACATCAAAAAATATCAAATAACTTTTTTATACTTGTTGGGAATATATTCAACATTATTTTTCACTATATTGATGCATTTTCACACAAAATTATTAGCGAGGATAGGATAAACAGCTATCAATATCACTTTAGGGATCTTACTATGAAACTAGTGGGTTGAATATGGGTTAAATATTCTATTATACCAGTTTAACCCTCAGTTACTAGATCTTGGTAATATGATATTGTTTCGGATCGGTTTCGAAATGCCCAAAGGTTCTGTATCTGATGATATGTGGACCTTCTTTCCAAAGGCAGGCATTCGCTGGGAGATTTCTCCCGCGACACTTAAGAACACACATTGGTCAAGAGGAGGGGAATTCGGGCTCATCGAACCCTTTTGGGGGGAATAATTTATTGTTTCGGGTCTCTCATATAGATTTAAGACATATTCTTATGTTTGTGAATATTTGGTTTATACCCAAGCATAGTATCCAGGGTTATTCTTGTTTGTCAATGGTCAGCTAAACGTAGGGTTTCAGAATCATTTAGGCCCGAGGTTTACCATCCTTCATTGGATTAATGACTTCGAGGAGTTGGGACTCATTGGGACGACGCTGATTTAATGCCTTGTAACCGGGTGCTTTGGAGTTTATTGTCATCCAGAGGGGATAGATAATGAATGGAGCATTTGGATTGAACCCGTGATGTGGGATTCCTACATATCCTCATGAGAGGAATCAGAATCCACATAGTTCGGTAGGCTGTCAGATAACTGACGTGAATGTGAACCCGAGGGTCTAATTGCATGTGAGCTTCAACCTCGTGGAGGTTTGCTACGTACCATGCCATAACATAGATCAAATCCCTCATAGTACACTTGATAAGGGATTGAACCTCATGGAGGCTACCTATGTACCATGCCTTAATGTGGATCAAATTCTTCGTAGATCACAAGAGAAGGGATTGAACCTCGTGGAGGCTTCCTATGTACCATGACTTAACATGGGTCAATGTCCTCATAGTTCTCATGGGAGTTGGGGTCAGGGTCGTGCTTACTCTAACCCCACGTGGGTCATGCCGAGTGTGAGAAACAAGAGGCAGTAGAGACTCGATGATCACGCCGTGAAAGGTGCGCCCATTGGGAGCAAAGTGGGGATTACATGTGGAGTGTCCCGTGAAGTGGATATTGGTACTTACTCTATGATGGAGGCATGATAGAGACAATGTGTAGCGGGAGAGGGAAAGGGTACACCCTATGTGCATTTACCCTCTTGGTCCTTGGCACCAAAGTAGAGGTGAAGCACCCTTCCCCATCCTTCCCTCCCTTGGCCATGGCAGTGGGGAAGTACGGAGGTGCATGGGTGCTTCTTTCTGATGTGTAGTCCGCCACTCCCAGGGGAGGGGAGAAGTGCCCTAATACTAACAAGTGGAGGGGCAGAAAGGAGACCCCCGAGCATTGAATCTACACTACCATGGGTATGTGGACCCAGGAGTGACTCGGGAATCCGCTCAAGGGCCAGGGAAACCCCTTCTCCCTCACCGACCATGGGTATGTGAACACAAAATGGCACGATGATGCGCTTAGAGGATGCATCATATAGTTCTGGTGGCTCTGGTGGAGGCCTCAACTCGGGTCCGATGAAGGGATCAATGAGGGGGTTTTTAAGGATCAGGCCGGATTGGATGGATTTTATCTGGCTCGGGGAATGTGATCTATGAAGGATTTGGCGGGCCACACGGGTTTATTAGGGGTGGAGCCCTTCGCGTAGGGAGGTTATATACAGGTGGAGAGGTCTTCCGTGATCCAGGGTGGTCCGCAGACTGATGTTCATCCTGCGAACCACAGTGGTTCACGGATTCGGGTTTGGCCCGCGTACCGGGTTGGTATGTGGAAGGGTCCACGCGAGCAGCGGCAACCGAGTGTGATGCCGGTCGGAGGATCGTCAGTCGAGGCTTCTCTAGTGTAGGAGGGTGATACACGGTGAGACGGATCAGAAAAGGGGCATAAAATCCCCGTTCCACAGGGAGTGCATCCACGAAGGGGACATGGTTCGTGGTCATCATTTCTTTGTTATTTTAGGTTCACAGTTCACCAATTTGTTATGTATTTTATGTTTCTTTATTTATTTGTTTCCAGCTTCATACATGTTCTGGATCGTGAACTGTAAATTCACTGTTTGCGAAATCCCATGCTCCTTCCTTCGAAATCCTTCCACCCGTCTATGATCAATATCCCCAATTCTCCCCTTCGATTTCCATTTATATATTGGTGGAAAAGGGGTCAATTATGGCCATGAGGAACCTTTTGCGGATTCCCATGACCGAAAAACCGATATTTGGATGACTTGGTCAATCCGAAACCCGTGGGGGTGTGCACCTCACCTGTAAACCGAGTCGGTTCGAGGGGTGGTTCGCGGCCGTGCAGGGTTCTGCCTCCATTCTGTGAATGACATCGAATGTGGCCTGGGCCAGTTGATGTGGTCTATGGCTGGGGTGGTTTGTGTCAGTGGACCTACCTGGTGCCTTCCTACTTCATGGTCGCAGAGGATCCTCGCCTCTATTCCGTGAATGACAGCGGTCCGCGGATGGGGCGCTTTGCGGAACTGGCTACGTACCATTAATATAGGACCGGTCTGCGGACCGGTTTTCCTTGTGCCAGCTTCTTCACATATTTTCCCAATTCCTCGAAGGAAATTGTGTTCATTCCTCTCTTGAATTAAGGGGATTGTTATTCACCTTTGATGACTTTTTTCAAGACCCTAAAAATGCTCTCCATCGGAATGGGGTCTGATCAGAACAAAGAGGAGGCCATTCCAATGTAGAGTGGTCTTGAAACATGGATGATTTGTGGTAGGGGATTGCACCCAGTAGGGGACCACACATATAAATATGGAGGGACCATCTCCTTTTTCCTTTACCAGTTTCTTCAAGAAACCAGAGCTATCTTGATTTTTGTCTCTGCGTTCTCATTCCTTCAAGAAACACCTAGTTTGCGAACCAGCTGCCACTTTTGCAAACCATTCCTTATTATCACCAGCCTTCATTTGTTGACCAACCTCCCAGCCGCGAACCAAAACTTTTAATTAATTAAAAAGAAAGTTAGAACGGGCCATGTAGGAACTCACTACGTGGTTTTAGTAGTCTGCAGACTGAAATCATCCAGACTTTGAAAATATATTAATTATTATTAACCTAACTATTTAAATCTGGGATTAAGAATGCGTGGAGAAACTTGGTTCACAGTTTTCTGGCCAATGCTCCATGAGCCAGAGTACCGCGGACCTCTTTCCGAAGGATTGGTTCATGGGATGCAGTCATCGTGAACCAAATTTTGAGGCTAGCTTGCGGTACTCGTCGTGAAGGCCTCTTGACCCCTTTTCTATATGCTTGGTAATTTTTTTCCATATTTTATTATTTCATACTAACCATTTTTCTGGTTTTTATAATTCCGGGAGAATACATGGTTCCCCCTCGCCCTGCACCCAGGCCTGCTACCAAGCCTCCTCCAATTAGTCCAGAGAGATGTGTTATTATGATTCGTAGGGATGAGAGCATCAAAGATGCCCCCATCCATCCAATCATTTCCCGACAACGGTGTTCTGAATGAATTACTCTCCCCCGGACTTCTGGACTATCCACTATAAAATTTTCTTCCGCTTTATGGTTTCGGCCTTCAAGATGACGTCCTTATCCCCCCTGTCTTCTCAGGTCTTATTTCCCCTTTCTTGGATGTACTGCCGAAGTGCACTCAAGAGAACCTTTCCCAGTCATAAGAGATGATTTATGATTCTGATCCGAACGACGCTTTTATTTTAAGAGGATCTATTTTGACTCAGAGTGATTGGTATAATAAAGACTTCTACCAAGAGGCCATACTCAAGAGTTACCCCTCCATAATCAACCTTGCTTGAGTAGATCCTGATGCATGATTGATTCCCAGGTGGGATCTTCATTCAGGCAGGATTTTCTCAAATGACTGGGCCTGGGCTTTCTAGGTCCATTATCATTTCGAGGAGTTTCCCAAGACACATAAAATTGTAAATCTATACTCCAAATTTTGTTCTTCCAAGTATGTTGTTTACCCACCATCTTCGATCCTACCTAACCTGCTTAGTCACTGGTGTTTGAGAATTAATACTTTTCACCTTTCCCACGGTGAAGATGGTATTAGTTTATGGGACATCTACTGACTGTGAGGGCTTCCAATCATTGTTGAGATTTATGATGAGTTTCTTCCCACTCCTGATGCATGGGAAAATGTCGAACAAGTGCCTTTGTTATCGAGGGATATGCTGGTTATGGCAGAGTGGTCACTAGGTCAGCCCTTGAATGCCCTATCTCTTATTCCCTATAGCACATGGATAGGGTTATTTCTGAAGACCACAGGTCCTATGATAAAAATCAGTCTCCCTAGGACTCATCCTTCTCAACAATCACGAACTATCCCATGTTCCTACTAGTCAGTTCTAGAGGCGGGTGACTACATTTCATGGGGTTATGAGGTGCATCCCGATGTGCCACCTATGCTCATGCTGGAAGGTCTTTTCGCCATGTTTTTTAGTGGGTGGCTATTGCTGCCTCAGGACATTAACCCAAGTGTCAGAGCTTTCACCCTGATGATGGCAACTAAGCTGGGAGGAGGCTGCCTAGTGAATCTGGCCATACCCACTATGGCTCGTATCTATGAACTACTAATCAACATGCAGGAGGGCGGGTCACCCTACCATATGAGTGGGCCATATAAATTCTTATATGGCTAGGTAGTGGATCATTACTTATTTTATGAGTATTTCCATAACACAGTAATCCCACTTCCTGCCTTTCGTCATACCCTGCTCGATGTAGCTGGAGTTCGCTTGAAGTTCCTCAGCTCTGATGAAGTCATCATGCTTCTAAGTGACTTCTCCCAGTTTTCTTTCAATCCCTACCCCACCCCATCTTTCGTCATGGTTGAAAACTGCAGGGGGATCCTAGAGGTGCGTTCTTACATGATTTCACTACGGGACGAGTTTTTGTATGAACATATTGGTGGGGTTTCCATCTGCGAGTTGTATGCCCCACATCGTTTTTCTTGAAATTTCGGATGCATGCCACTCCAGGTTTCCCTCCCCCATCATCGGGCCTGAGGAAATCATCCAGCCAATCTTCGTCAATGGTGTTTTATGTTGATGTGGGAGGGATCTGGCACAAGCATTACCATACATGACATAGGGGAGGCTTCTAGCCTATTCATGGATCATGAAAGAATGTGGATAAAGCATTATCCCGATGGGATCCTGGGGAAGGCTGTCCGGAAGGTTCCCAAACCAGGAGTTATTGTTGCTACTGTGCCCACCGCACTTTCCTCATCGGCTCGGAGGGAGGACCGAATGACAGCTCATAAGTCAATGTGACTCAGGGGACATTCCTCTTCCAAGCCCACTGCGGCTAATGTTCAGACAGACCCATCCTTCTTGGATGTGGATGAGGATGACCCTGTGGCTTCGGGTCCTAGTGAGACAACTCCTGAAGCTTTTCCAGCCGATACTGAACTTAGCATCCCGATTCCTATGCCTGAACCAGGGTTAGAAGCTCCAGACCATACAACTTCGGAACCAACTTCTAGTGTGCGTATGTCTATACTGGTTGCAATGCCGGACTTTATTCATGTGCTATCTAGTGAGGATACCAAAGATCCTCATGTCATGGTGGACCACCGAGTAGTACGAAGGAGGTCCTGTCCCCGGATATGTGAGATTGTTGTCGAAACTCCTCTAACTGAGATGGAGTCCAATACGAATGCCCTTCAGCAACTCTTCTTAGTATTGGGGTCAGGTGGTTTTGATTATCGACAACATCCTTTTCTATCCTTCCAGGTCATCGTTTCCCGTGAGGAGGCTGTCACTAGTGAACACAAACTATCTCACCCCACTACCTCTCATTGTAGGACTCAGGCCTTTGAGAGGAGGCTATGATGAAGATCTGTCAGCTGATAGCTACATAGATGAGCTCTCAAGACCAGGAGACCACCCTATCTTCTGAGCTGCATGAATGCGATGATCGAGTGTCTATGTTGAGTGATCAGTTGTCATATCTGTCTGGTAACCTTGAAGCTACCAAGAAATATATTAACGATATCCAAACGAAGGTGAGTCATACTTGTTCGGTGGGCGAATGAATAACCTTCATCGCACAGTTGCAGATCTGATGGAGAGTCAAATACAGGATCCATTGTGATCGTCAGAGCCATTTTTGTATTTTGTTTTACCTTAACTTTTTTTGTGGAAAAGGAGAGACTCTGGCTTGTGGACATCCTCCCCCATTTTTTCCAAGTAGAATACAATCTGATGTCAATATCCCCTTGCTGTAAAACGTGATGGTTACCGTAACAACTGGACCATGGGATCTAATGAGGATAGTTGGACTATTGTTGGGGTTTTGTAGGAAAACATCACAAATTTTTTTCTTCCTTCATTTTGTTAATACACTAATTTTTCTTGGGCCCATTCGGTGTAAAACCAATGGGTGTGGATCGGCTTTTTCATAGGTAACCCTTTTTGCTTTTTCGTCTTAACGGGATTTGTGCCTCTCTATTTTTTGTGAGCGGTTTAAAGTCCTGCCGATAAGACTATCATTACTGATGTTTTCGGTCGAAAATATTTGATCAAATATGGTGGGGCGAGGTCCCCGACATGGTTTGGTTGAATAAAAAATGTTTCAATACCTTTCAGACACACGTGGGAGGAACATGTTAAATTTTAATGACATGCTGGTCATGTCTCAAGGCATGAGAGCCGTATCAGTGTACAGAAGTTGGAAAGCATTACCTTAGGTAGACATGCCTTTGGTAGATGGGCCAGGGGCGATCAATATGCAGAGCTGCTGAGGGAATGGTATGCATAGTCATGAAAATGTGTCCTTAAGTCAATTACAATACATTTCCAATGGCCTAAGGACATCATAGAAGTCTGGATTATAGAAATCACCATCAGTGGATTTGAGAAATATGAAAACCTCCAGGGTGGTTCAGAGAGGGTGTGTGATTCTGAAAGGGTTTTGGAACATCTGTACTAATCAGAAGTGTGGACTCAGGTTCCCCATCCTACGCATTTATCTAGCATAAATGTTGGAGCTTGGCGCAATTAAAAGTCATGCAGTCGAGACATCATTTAAAATGGAACAACTTCTCTTGGTTCTCAGTAATCTCGTCAGAGACATTCCTTTATATTCAGGTTGGATCATGAAAGAGGCTGGTAAACTATAGATCATAGGGTTTCCAAATCCCGGGATGGACATGGGGGCTCATGGGCCAAGAGGAATACGAAGAGAGGCATTGCCTAAAGAAAGCTTGCCTTTGGTAGATGGGCCATGGATGATCAATATACAGAGCCGCTAAGGAAATAGTATGCATAGTCTTTCAATGGTGTCCTTGGTTCAATGATTGCATTCTCTATATAGTCAAGCAACATTAGGGTAGTTGAGATTCGGGACCACCTATGGTGGCTTATGAGACTCCGGATTTTTCTTTGTACAGAGTATGCTTTATGAGGAGAGGGTCCCTAGATACGTGAGAAACAACTAGGATAAATTTCTTGAGAATGGGTGAAGTAATTCCTTCTCATTCTAGTGTGAGACGATGGTTTGTGCAGGTCTATCCCATGTACTAAGGGATAGAGGAAAACCTCCATTCTTGAATGAACCCAAGACAGGTTCGACTGTGCAGTTTAACATCATGCGGTGAGGACGTGAGAGATTTTTAAATTCCGTGAAGTTTAACGTAATGTGATAAAGAAGAGGAGAATTTTTTAAAGATAATATGCAGTTTAACGTCATGCGATAAAGAAGTGGTCATTTTAAAATCCATGAAAATGCTTGCGATTGAATGCATTTCTCTAGATGTTTAATTCTCAGCCTTTGCAGTTTCTCTCTAAGTGGAAAATACATACTCCGTGCAGTTTTAATCGTCATGCGGTAAGGACGTAGTTACAAAGGCCTCTCTTGATCCAAATGTAACTGGGATTGATTATCTCGGCATGTACAAAGCGTGTAATGGGGATGATGGTGTAAATCTTGGTTTCAGGGCTTCTGGATTTGGAGAGATGATATAGGGGCTCTAAGGCCGGTAAGAATACGGGGATAGGAAAATTGTCACCCGAGGAAATCCTATCATCAGTAGATGGGCTAGGGGCTATCAATATGCAGTGCCGCTGAGGGAATGGTATGCATAGTCATGATAATGTGTCCACGGGTCAATAACATTCCACTTCTGATGGCCATGAATTATTATGAGGATCAGCGATTGACTCGGCCACGAAGTATGTCATAGGGTAAAGAAATATCTGGACATGTCAGGGATGTTCATTCGTGGTTGTTGTTAAATCTTGGAGAGCTCACTGCACTGATTTTACATTCACATGGGGTTTTACCTTCACTCCATGCAGTTTAACATTGTGCGGTAAGGATGAATTACTCCTAGTTTAGCTATCATAGAGCTCAGAGCATTGGGTGACTATCGCTACAATTACCCGGGAGGCAACTGCGTTAGAAGGCTTTGGAATACTTTGAACAAATGTGAGGGAGTGAGGTTCTAAACTATATCTCTGGGATTTCTTGGATTAGGAGGTATGGCATTGGGTCTTTGGGGCTGGTAAGCGTATGGAGCTAGGAAGAGTACCGCCCGAGGAAATCTTGCCTTTGGTAGATGGGCCAAGGGATATCAATATCCAGAGCCGTTGAGGGCATGGTATGCATAGTCATGAAAAGGTGTACATGGGTCAATAAACTTCCACTTATGATGGCCATGGACGATTATGAAAATCCATGATTACTCGCAGTACGTAGTTTGGAATATGGGAATAATGGTGTGCAAGCATACAAGAAAAATTTTCATTTAATTGTACGTTGAGTCAATGTAGCCCAGTCCCAGCTTGATGTTTGTAAATTCAGATTTTCATGTGAAACACAGGCGAATACATAGGCTATCCAGGTAGGGGTACCCTGGGAACATTTGGATGTGATATGAGAATGATCTTATCAACCACTTCTCTATGAATTTTTGTACTGGGAGATATGTTATGGGGAATCTGAGGCCGGTAAGCGTACAGATCTACAACGAGTACCGCCCGAGGAAATATTTCCTTTGGTGGACGGTCCAGTGACTATCAATATGCAGAGCTGCTAAGGGCATGGTATGCATAGTCATTCAAAGGTGTCCACGGGTTGATAATTTTCCACTTCCGATGGCCATGAGTGATTATGAAGATATGCAATTATCCGGGTCGTGGAGTCTAATGTATTAAGAGGATGCATCCAAATGTGAGAGGTGTATTCCATTATTTTTTCAACATATATCTTTGTTGGGTTGCGATGATGTCCATGCAGTTTAACGTCGTGAGGTAAGGACGAGGTCCGTGCAGTTTAATGTCATATTGTATGGATGAAGTCAGTGTAGCTTAACATCCTGCGATAAGGACGAGAGGTATATATACTTGTGTTTTCTTTTTTCAGCAGCTGGGATGGGAGATAAAATCACAGCGTCACTACGTATCCTACGATGGAAGGAATCAAGCCACACATAGTTCTCTTTGGAGTACACCTCATGTAGGTTTGGTCCATACACGGGGGGAAGGAGGCATTTTTAAATCATTTTATCCGTACAGTTTAACATCATACGGTATGGAAGAGGAATACACCACGTGCAGGGTTGGACCATACACGGGGGGAAGAGGGCATATTTCTATCATTCTCATCAGTGAAGTTTAACGTCGTATGGTAATGATGATGAATACACCACATGCAGGTCCGGTCCATAGATGGGGGAAAGTGAATTTTTAACTTCTTACCCATTCAGTTTAACTTCATGCAGTATGGATGAAGAATACACCTCATGCAGGTCTGGTCTATACACAGGGGAGAGGGCATTCTTAACTTCTTATCCGTGCATTTTAACATCGTGCGGTAAGGAAGAGGAATAAAACCCATACAGGGTTGGTCCGCAGATGGGGTAAAAGGAATTTTTAACTTTATTTGGGGATGGCTAGGCCATGATGGGGGATCCTGGCGTTGCTATGTATCATGCAAGTGAAAGAATAAAGCCTTAAGTAGTTCTCTGAAAGGGTACACCCCATGTAGGGTCGATCCTTATAGGGGGGAGATGCCATTTTCTTTTCCTATCCATGTAGATTAATGTTGTGTGGTAAAGACGAGGAATACACCCCATGCAGGTCTGGTCCTTACACGGGGGAAATGATCACTTTTTACCCTCCCCCCCTTTGGGTTGACTACACCCCGTGATGGTCTATTCCTTAAACGGTGGAAGAGACCATTTTTAACCCCCATTTTTTTTGGGATGACTACACCCAGTGCAGGTCTGGTCCTTATATGGGGGAAGAGAGAATTTTTAACCACTGTTTTTTTGGGATGACTACACCCCGTGCAGGTGTGGTCCTTACATGGGGGAAGAGATCATTTTTAAACCCCCCGTTTTTTGGATGAATACACCCCATGTAGGTCTGGTCCTTGCATGGGGGAAGAGATCATTTTAACCCCTTTTTTGGGGGGGATGGCGGGGCCAAGATGGGGGTCCTGTTGACGCTACATATCTTGCAAGGTCCGTAATCAAGCCGTACGTAGTTCTCTGAATAATCTGTGCAGTTTAACATCATTTAGTAAAGACGGGGTACTTTATGTTTAGGGTCATAGAGTTTGGACCGTTAAGGCTTGGTAGTTTAACGTCTTGTATCTCAGACAATAACTTCTTTTATTTATTCCATTGAGGAAAAAAATCTCTTAGTTTAGGGTCATAGGGTTCAGACCTTTGAGGCTTGGCAGTTTAACATCCTGCAGCTCAGACGATAAATGCTTTTAGTTGTGCCGGTGAGGATGAAAACTCTTAGTTTAGGGTTATAGTGTTTGGACCATTGAGGCTTGGAAGTTTAACGTCCTGCATCTTGGATGATAACTACTTTTAGTTATGCTAGTGAGGACGAAATACTCATAGTTTAGGGTCATAGAGTTTGGACCATTGAGGCTTGGTAGTTTATCGTCCTGCAACTTGGATGATAACTGCTTTTAGTTGTGCCAGTGAGGGAAAAATACTCTTAGTTTAGGGTCATAGAGTTTGGACCATTGAGGCTTGGCAGTTTAACATCCTGTAGCTCATATTATAACAACTTTTAGTTATGCCGGTGAGGATGAAATACTCTTAGCATAGGGTCATAGAGTTTGGACCATTGAGGCTTCACAGTTTAATGTCCTACAACATGGACGATAACTTCTTTTTGTTATGCCTGTGAGGACGAAATACTCTTAGTTTAGGGTCAAAGAGTTTGGACCATTGAGGCTTGGCAGTTTAACATCCTACAGCTCGGATGATAACTGCTATTAGTTATGCCAGTGAGGACAAAATACTCATAGTTTAGGGCCATCGATTTTGGACCATTGAGCCTTGGAAGTTTAACGTCCTACAGCTCAGACGATATCTGCTTTTAGTTATTCCGGTGAGGAACAAATACTCTTATTTTAGGGTCATATAGTTTGGATCATTGAAGCTTGGCATTTTAACTTCAAGTAGCTCGGACGATAACTTCTTTTAGTTATGCGAAATACTTTTTTAGAAATCTTGCATTTATAGGAGTGGTAGTGAACTGCCCATACATGGAGATCAGATCATGTGCCCCATTGGAGTATACCTTGTGTATAACATATGGTCCCTCCCACTTGGGCTCTAGCTTTGGAGGCTTCTTTCTGGGTATCATTGCGGTCCTCAGGACCAACACTAATTCTCCTTCCATGACTAACCAGAGATGAACATTTTTATTGATGGATCATGCGATCCGGTTCTGATTTACTTCCATATGGTGTAAAGTGTTCAACTCTTCTCATATAGCTATTATAATTCACCTATCTTGTTATGTGATTTCTTATCATTGGATAACTAATTACAAATGGAAACACGGAGCGAGGGAAATTGGAGCTCAATGGGGAGGACTAAATCTATTCCGTATACTAATGTGTAAAAAGTATCTTGAGTAGTGGTGCATATTGTGGTTCTATAAGCCCACAATGCATGAAAGAGTTTATTTGACCATGGATTCTTGTCTTTGTCCACCATTTTATGGAGAATTTTAGACATGGTTTTGTTTAAAGCCTATATCTGTCCGTTGGACACTGCATCGTAGCAGGATGTGTGGTTATCCTTGATACCATATTCTTGGTATAGTTTCCCTAATTCATCAGAGAAAAAATTGGTCCTGTTATCTGTCAGAATTGTATGAGGGATGCCAATTCTGGTGATGATATTGGCATTCACAAAGCTGAAAATTTTTCTCCCCCCGACCTCCTTAAGGTGTATAGCTTCTACCCATTTGGAAAATAATTCGGTTTCCGTGAGGAAATACTTGAGTTGTTTGGCCGTGGACGGAAGATATGGTCCCATGATGTCCATTCCCCAGATGGAAAATGGCCATTAGTACATATCTTGATGAAGTAACTCGGGGGGTTGGTGTATGAAGTTGGCATGAATTTGGCATGAGTGGCATTTTCTAGTAAAGTGCTCGCAATCTCATACCACGGTGGGCCAATAGTACCCAATCCTTCGAACCTGATGGGAATGCTTAGAACCTGACTGATGTGCTCCACATACATCGACATGCACTTCAGTCATGACGGTTGTGGTTTATTCTCCATCAATGCATATGAGGACTCCATCGGGGCCTCATTTGTAGAGGACCACTTGCAGTCCTCTGCCACTGTATTGGTCAAAGTTGATTGCCCTTCTCCATACTTCCTTTGTTCAGCCCTGTCTGATGGGAGTTCTCCCCATTGAAGATAGTTTGTAATGGGGGTCATGCAGCCGGTGGTAGGAGGATATGGCTTAGGGACAGGACTGACTTCTTTTATTTCTTCCATCTTGGCCTGAAAAAATGGCAGGACCATTCGACGATGAGAAATACTGATAGTTGTTTTATCCCGGTCGAGGTCGGCTAGGGTTGTGGACGCATTATCTAATGCATCTACATGGGCATTTTGAAACTAGGGAATATAGGTCATGGTTGGTTATGTGGAGAATTATTCCATTAACCCTCAGATGTGGTCAAATAGGGGAATTAGCTCCACATTTTTAATAACATAGTCACCGTTAACGTGCTTGATGACCAGTTCTGAGTCACCTTTTACCTTAAGGTGATGTACTTTTTCCTAGAGTGCCAGCTCGATGCCTGCAATGAGGGCTTGATAATCCACCCCATTGTGCGTACATCCTTCTAATAGGATAAATGAATATGGAAAGACTGACTTTTCTAGGGACATGAGTATTATCCCCAATCCCACCTTGTTAAATTCGGGAACCTCCATCCTTTTCCCCATCGTGCTTCAGGATGCACCGTCGAAGTACATTTCCCATATCAGGAGCTCCACTGAAACTAAGAATATGTCTTTATCAGGTAACTTGACATCCGGTATAGTGGTCCCTATCGAGGGGGTGCTCTTCTAGAAAATATGCTAACTCCTGGCCTTTTTTGACTTTTTGAGGCACAAACTAGATGTCAAACTGTTGTAGGATGACTGCCTATCGGGATAGGCACCCGGTCAACATTGGGCAGCCGAGTATGTACATGAGCGGCTTACTATGAGAGACCAAATTAACATCATGATGTTGTAGATAATGTCGCAATTTTTAAACTGCGAAGACCAAGGCCGAACAAGTCTTCTCAATGTTTGAGTATCGAGTTTCAGCATCGATCATGGTTTGGCTGAGGTAATAGAGATTGTTTTCACTACCAGCGTCATTTTTTTGGTGAGGAATGTTCCCAGTGACCGTTCTAGAGACGTCTCATATAGAATGAGAGGTCATCCTTTAACTGGGGGCATGAGCACTGGTGAGATCAAGAGGTACTTATTTAGTCTGTCGAATGCCTCTTAACAGTCATCTGTCCATTGCTACATAATCCCCTTCTTCATTAACCTAATGAAGGGAAAACATTTTCCTGCCAGGTTGTCTATGAACCACCTAATGTAGGCCTGGTTCCTTTGGAATACTCTCAACTCAGTGAGATTGTGTGGATGTGGAAGGATAAGGAAAGCCTTTGTCTTTTTGGGGTCGACTTCGATGCCACGATGGTGTATGATGAATCCACGGAACTTCTATGAGGTAACCCCGAAGGCGCATTTCAAGGAATTCATCTTAAGGATATGTTGTCAAAATTTGTTGAAGATGGTTTCAAGGTTTGACAGGTGATCTGAGAACTGTCTTGATTTGACCACCAAGTCATCCACGTAGCATTCGACGAATCTCCACAGGAATGGCTTAATGATACGATGCATGACACATTGATATGTGGCTCCAGTGTTCTTGAGACCAAAGGGCATGACCCTGTAATAGAATATTCCTTGAGGGGCTCTGAAGGTAGTGGAGTCATCATCTTCTTGGGCCATGTAGATCTGATTATACCCCGAATAACCATCCATGAAGGATAGAGCCTCATACTCGGTCGTTGCATCGATTAATAATTTCGTAATCGGGACTAGGAAATCATTTTTTGGGCAGTGCCGATTGAGATCTTTGAAATTGATGCAGATGCAGATTGGTCCGTTCTTTTTCTTTACGGGGACAATGTTGGCCAACCTGATGGGGTACTGGTCCTCCCGAATGAAGCCTACTTTGATAAGCTTATCGACTTCAGCCTCTATTTTGGCAGCATGTGAGGGGTGAGTTTTTCTGGCAGCTTCTTTATAGCCCCAGTGGCCTTCTTCCAGACCTAAGTGGTGGGTCGCCACATCGGGATCAAGTCTCAGAATTTCCATGTAATTCTTGGAAATTACTTCATGGTGTTGCTTCGGGAAGGAGGTATTTACCTCATTCTCCTCAGGGGACATTGATGCACTAATGATAGTGGGCCTCAGTTCTTCCTCGATACCCAAGTTTATTTTATGGAGCTCTTCCACAGTGGTGGAGATACCTTCCTCAAATGTGGGAGTTGTATCCCTGAGATCCTCCTCATCCTCCTCATTGTCATCTTTTTTATCTGACAGGGGGAGAGTTTCTGGCCAGGACTCTCTGTGGTTCGAGGGCGAGGCATAATGTGAATCCCCACTCAGGTACTCATCCTTGAATTGAGGGTTAACGGTAATTTCCACACTGCTACGCTCGGCCGTCTTGGCTGATGTCGTGAGGACAATCGAGTGTGTATCCGGGCTTGAATCCCTGCTCTCAAAATGGTTGTGGGAAGTAAGTAGTATCCGCCAAGCTACTTGAGGGGGTCATCAAGAACCATTTCCAGAGCATTTGGAGTAGGGATCCAATCAATACCATCAAGCAAAGGCTTTTTTTTATTTTTCTGATAAAACTCTGCATCAATGTAGTGTGACTCGGAGAGCTTGAAAATAGCCTTGTCAGAGTGCAATGTCACACTTTTACCATGGATTCTATATTTGATACACTGGTGGTATGATGACGGAACGACCATGTTCTTATACAGACACAGCCTTCCAAGAAGGTCATTGATTGTTGTGTTCTTCCGGACCACTAGGAAATCCCAGTAAGCCACAAGGTATCTAAAATTGGTGTTCAGCTGGATTTATTCCATTAGCTTCTGTTCACTCTTGTAATAACTCAACATGGATTTGGATGAGGGTATTAGGTCAACCTCAATGTATCCCAACTATCGGAATGTTCGTAGGGTAAGGAGTATAACTCCGGATCCGTTTTCAATAAATACTTTTTGGATCCCAACAACAATTAGTTTATCAGACACAAATAATGGTTTGATATGTCCTTGCATGATGTAATCTTCATCCTGATCTATCAAGGAAATAACTGCATTGCATTCAGCCGGGCCAGTCTCCATCTGGTAAATATTGGCAGCAGCTACCACAGCTTGGAACTCTTGGGGGCTGAGCAAGGCTTTAATAAGCGCCTCCCTAAGATCTGCTGACAAACTCAGGGCATCCAGGATTGAAATCTTGGCTGGTAATGATGCCAGTTGCTTAAGGAAATCATATTTTTTCTCCAACGGCCTATGCTTATCCATTGGTGGGAGAGTTTTAGCAAGAACTTTAGCAGTTGGGGCACGTGAAGAGGAAGTACCGACGTGAGGTTGGAGGTTGAAGGTGATCCCACATTCGGCGGACTTGGCCCGGCCGGTCTGTTTGTGCACACTAAGCGGCAAGACATTCGTTCCTCCTCTGATTGGTACCACAGAATGATAGGGCCAGAGTGGCTGCTTGTGGAGGTGGAGGGATATTATTTCTCCTATTGAGTCCGTTGAAGGGAACTCCTATGGGTTTCCGCGATATTAACGGTTTGGGCTGGGTTATAACCATAAGGTTGGTTTTGGCCATGACTGCGGCTCCCCCGGTATCCCCTACCTCTACGATTCCTCCTCCCGACCCCTTGCATCAGGAACTTGGGTTCATTACCATAGCCTTTTTCAGGGAACGATTTTATTATATGGATGACATTCATGGAACCATAGACTAGATCTTCATCCTGTGATAGGTCAACATGGGTGGTTGTCCCTGATGGTACCATTTGGTGGGTCAGTGCCCATGGGGCCAAGTTTGAGGGCATAAAATCCGACAATGTCGGGGCTAACTTTGGCTGTGTTGCGGACTATTCTTCTTGCTCTTGTGTCCCCCCTTTTTGATTACGCCTAGATTTCCGACTTGTGGAGGGTTTCGAGGCAGATATTTTCAGTTGCGCGGCATGAGGGGATGTTTGTGGAGACACTGGGTTCTTTAATTGTGGTCAGAGTATGCCCTATGCTCGGTTGATAGTATTTCGAGTCATCCAGCTATCAAATTTCTGCCCCTTCTTGTTGGTGACTTCCTGCCACCACTCCCCTTTGTCGGAGTCGGTGGCATAAATATATGTCACATGTTCTAGGGGTGGTCCTAGTTAGACATGCCCAGTGTCTACCATCCATTGTAGGAGGTCTTTGAATAAGAAGCATTCTTGGATACTGTGTCCTAACATTCGATGGTAGGGACAGTAATCTGGCCTATCATCACGGCTGAGATCTTCGGGCTTCCATGGCTCTGGGATGTGGGGCATGTTTCAAATCATGGCGGTGATGAAATAGCAGTGGACATTGCCTTCTCAGAATGAGTATAATTTTGGCCTTTGTTCCTCAAACCGATTCCGCTTAGGTCCACTTTGATCATCCCGCATGGGTGGAGGCAGCCTTTGATGTACAGGGGGCCCTCGACGATTTGGTGGAGGCCTAGGTAGTGCAGTAGGCACAGGGGCTAGCTTGAGCATGACAGAGGATGGTTTAGCTCCAACTTCTCGCTTTTCTGGAACCTGTGAGGCTATTCGGGACTTTATATTGGTCTGCTGTAGGGAGTCTTCAATTCTCTGGGCGATAGACGAGAGATAACGGAAGCTAGTGGTGGACTCCATTGGTATGAGTTGTGTTAGCATCTCATCTTTATGGTTATCGATGCATATGGAAAGCATCTCATCTTGAGGCATTTGCCTATTCAGAGATTAGTCTAGACCTTTCCATCTGGTGATGAAATCTAAGACCCTCTCGTTCTCCCTCTATTTTCAATTCATGAGGTTGCTGACTATTGTTTTAGGCAACATTGAGCTGAAGTGGGACAAGAACTGCTTCCGAAGGTCTTCCCAGCTTTTTATTGATTGAGCGGGCAGACTCGCATAAATTATTTTCATTATTCATTAAAAATGAATTTTATCAGAATAAATACAAAATAATATCCCAATGTAAATTTTGATGCCCCTATTATAAAGAAGAATTTTATTTAGTCAAATAAGACATATAAAAGTGAAAAAACTACATTTAAAGGGGTTTCACCATCAAAAGGTGTTAGATCAATATTTTAGTGAATATTAGAGTATTTATGCTGAAAATCGTATTCTTTTCTTATTTTAGCGCTATAAATTTTATTTTATAAATGAAAAAACATTTAACAAACATATATAATCATATTTTCATTAGTTATTGTCAATCATACTAACATAACGTCTAGGTGTTAACTACCATTTAAAATAATAATTTTTTATTATTACAGTACAATGTAATATTTTAAAGAAACTCATTATTGCGTATCAGGTAAGTCATCGAACATAGCATCCCCTTTAATATAAATTTAATTTTTAATTCAACAATATAAATAAATATTAAAATATAATATTTCATTATTTAACTAGGATGTTACAATGCATATGAGATTGACTCTTTGTGTGTCTAAGTTTGAATATATTATTACTCCTAATAATTTATCGATATATTTCTTCCAAACATGTTTCACTCATTGATTGATTCATCATCCAAAAATTATAATTGGAATATAAATTTCTTCATCAATAATTCTACGGGTGTAGTGTAACGACCCCATGTTTCATTAATGGAAAACCCTGCTGATCTAATTAAATGTCTCATTATGTTTATATAAACTGTCATCATCTTTGGTTTTATGTTACGAATTTTGACCGTTGCTAATATAGTCATTGAACAGTGATCAAATGATTAGTATAAATATAGGGCTTGAACAAATCCAAATTTACTCACTCAAAGGAAGCGATGGCCTCATCTAGTAGAATTGCCCCATACGAATCCCATTTGTCGGAGATCGAAAACGAGGTGGCATCCTTGGGCTTCTCTCTTGACCAATCCCAAGTTGAGCTTCATCATTTCATGCTCGAACGGGACCATCTACATGAAAAGTGGAAGTTGATAGAGATTACCACTCCAGCGATGTTATCCGAGCCACCCCAAGAGTCTGTCACCATCAAACACTCTACCCTTAGGTCTTATGCGACTGTTTTAAGGGGTTATGTAACAAATTGATTGTACTGAGTTCAAGTATATTATTTTTTTATATAATAATGAATATAACTCCTTGTCATTATTAATACATTGTAAATAGTTTTTAGAGTACAAATAGTGTTTTTAGCTATTATTTAATTAAGAATTATATTTTATTAAATTAAGGGGTTTTTTAATTAAATAATATTTTAATTAAATATTATGATTATTATTATTAAATTAATTTTTATTATGTATAAATGATCATAAAATTTTATGAATGCAATTGTAATTTTTATTAAGGTTTGAAAGCCATTTTTGTCAAAACCAGTGAATTTTCGATAAATGTCGGTTTTTATTTTAAAAGTGAAAATTAACATATTTAGAAAATTATGCAGATAAAATAAATTTCATTTCTGGAATCAGGACATCAAAATTATACAATGGTTATTTTTTCATAATTTTCTGAGACAATCAAATTTTTGGGTAAAAATTAAATACTGTTTAAATATATAATGTGTTTCATGACATCTTAATGACCCAATAGTGATGTAATAAAATACTATAAGCTTTATGTTCGGCCAATATTTGTTTTACCATTAATATAATGTGATTTTTTTATTTGTTGACTTACTTTTCAAACCATTAATGGATCCCTCAAGACTTATTAAACACCTTGTCTTTTTAAATTGTTTTCCATGGGTGTGTGACTATCCCCAACTTAAGCAACCTTATTATTTAAAGAAGTTATGAATTTGGAATTATAAAATACTGTTTTCCTCTTTCGTTTTCCACAAACCATGGGCAAAAACAATTGGATGGTTTGTGGTTTGGATTAATTTAATATAAGGGGTCCCAAACATAAATAATAAATAATTTCCACACCTTTCCTATATAAACCCACCCAGGCTCCTAGTTTCTCCTCACTCAAAGCCTTTGGAGTTCGTCCAACCTCTTCCCAACTCTCTCTATAATCCCCCAAGGTGCCCCAAGCTCCAAATAAGCCTCTCTCAAGCCTTAGGAAACACACTTCCAAGTAAGGGTTTTTTTCTTCTTTTCTCATTTTTGTCCAATTTTATTTAAGTTGTTTTTCCCATTTAATTTCAATTATGAATGTTAGGGTATGGTTTCACACCTCCCTAATACTTCCATTTTTATGTTTTAATTATGGGAGACCCCTTTCTCTATCATTATATGCCTCCCATGTACACCCGTTACTATGCCGAAATTCTGAAAGGAACTTCTCTCTTCTCTTTTAAATTCAAGCAATACCTTTGTATAATGAATCTAAATTCCATAAAAATTGTTGGGACATGTATCTATATAACCTCCTTACTGTCCATTACATGTAAAAATAATTAGTAACCCCTTTCTCTATCGTCAACCATTTTTATTAATTCTTATGTCACGTCATTACGCAGCTGAAATCGCACCGATTTTCTAAGCCAATGTCATTGTGTAGTGAATACCATGCCCATTTCTCCATCAAGGATATTCACCTTTATGCACATTAACTTATTGATTATAAATTTTCATGTATGAATTCAAAATTCCTTTATCATTGAATAAATGATATTTTTTTATGAATCCATATTTTATGATCCTTGTGACACACATATGCATTAAATGAAATGTTTAAGAAGGGTGTGCCCTTATATCTCCCCAATTCATTGGGTAATGTATAGTATCATGATACGTCATGTGTAATGACTGTTGAATCATGCTAATTCAAGTGAAATGAGGGTTAACTTGTGATTCATGTTCAATTAGGGTTTACTCATGCTCCCTGTGAAATGAGCATTGGCTAAGGATAATTCCATGTTAAGTGTTGTTGCCACATTTCCATGTTATGATTATAATGCTTTGTCATGCCATTATGTTCATGTTTCTCTTGTGCTCTATTTATATGCCTAATTCCTAACATGTATTGTACTCCTCATGTTATTCCATGTGTATTCCCTTATGGGGCTTTATAGCTCACCCTTTTCTTATGCATGTCCTCAGGTTATCCCATGTAATGCTAAGTACGAGGGAATGTAGTGGTCATGTAAAGGAAGTGTTCAATAACGATGTTGTATTTTTATGTTTTAGGTTTTTATGTTATGTTGTTAAGCCTCAAATACACTAATAATTTTGATCTTCTTATTGTATCAAGTGAAGTTGTATTTAATAAATCATGTTTAAGTTTGTAATAAAAGTAGGATTGTCATAGTTGGTATTAGAGGATAGGTTTAGTTATATTTGTTATTAGGATTAGAAAACCATATTAAAGACTTAGAGACAAGACTAATTATAATAAAAACATCCCTACGTTTTGGTAAGTATTGAGTATGTTGTTTATCAAACAAATACATCCCTGTCGGGATACGAGCAGGTAGAGGCGGCTCTGGCACAAATGTATCTTAGGGGTAAAACCCAAAAACACCGCTTTGAGCTAGACTCGAACGAGAACTGGTGCACGACAAGGGCCTTGCTGCACTCTTGGTTACGACACTCCCGGAGGATATGTTTAGATAAATTCACAATCTTAGTATGAACCCTTATTAGGGGAATTAAAAAAAATACCCCTAAGAATATATGTTAGAAAGTAGATCATGAAAAGCGTAGATTGAAGCCTATAGAATCATGAGTTAAGGAAATAAAAGTTTATTTATAAGTCATAAACTATTTTCTATGGAATACCCTTTATGTGTTACCCCTAAATTTCCTTTTATTCCAGCCAATGGCCAGTAATAGGAGGACTCGGGGTAACAACTGTGGTGAAGATCAGTTTGATGACTCTACTAATGAGATGTCCAATCCAATGGGAGCAGGAATCGTGAACTTTGGCATGCTTCTCTCTCAGATAAATCATGTATTTCATAGAAACACGGGTCAAGATGAACATTCAACCCCCCTACGAAAGATCAAGTCGCTATCGAGAGCTTCATGAGACAAAGGCCTATTACGTTTAGTGGATCATCTGATCCCACGATCGCTGAACAATGGATCAACTCCATTGAAAAGATCTTCTACATCCTTCAATGTTATGAACAAGAGAAGGATCTCAAGGAGGATTATCATATGGAGGGTGGAGTTGATCAATGGTGGACTTTGTTAAAAAAATACAAAGCCTGAGGAGGAGATCGAGGCATTGGAACGGAAGGATTTCCGAAAGATGTTTTTCGAAAAATATTTTCCACATAGACTTCGTTTTAAGATTGAAAGGGACTTTATTTACCTCAAGAAAAAAGGTGAAAAATCTATTGGAGCGTACAAGGAAAACATCATAAGGCTTGCACGATATGATTCTAGCTTTTTCGTTACCCCGAATGCAAGGTTGGCCGCTTCTTTGGTGGGCTGAAGCCTAGCCTGCGGAAAGCATTAGAGATTCAGGACTTCGACAGCTATGAGGAAATTGTCCAATGTTCCCTCAAGGTTGAGATGGTGATCGGGGAATAACATGGGTATCAAGGGAATAATAATAGTTAGGTGGACTTCAATTATGGTGGTCTGATGGATAAATCCAATGGTGCTAAGATGATCCAGCACCCTTCTTGCCAAAAGTGCGGAAAGAAGATCCCTGGAAATTACCTTAAGGGGATGAAGAAATGCTTCAGGTGTGATAGAGAAGAGCACCTAGCTGTTAACTGTCGGAAAGAAAGACTTGTGGCTACGAGATAGGAGTGGAATGATCTGTTGAAACCTCAACGCGTTGTTCAATGTAGAAAATGAAAACAACCGGGGGATTTTTCAAATCAGTGCCCTAATCCAATGGGTTTTTGGAGGCAACCAACAACCTCCAAGGCAGCAAGGAAGAGCTTTTTCCATCACTTTTACCGAAGTGAAACCTGACAACGATGTGGTGACAGGTATGCTATTTATTCATTCAAGAATAGCGAACATACTTTTTGATTCAGGTTCTATGTATTCTTTTATATCTCGAAAGTTTATTAGAACAATCCTAGCACCACCAAAAATCAAGGAATTGAAGATTTCGGTGAGTACTAAAAATGGGGCAGTCATTGCATCCCATGAATATAAGTCCTCCCCTGTTATAATCTGTAGATTGAATTTCATGGCGAACCTCACCATACTCCCTCTGGGGGAATTTGATGCAATTCATGGCATGGATTGGGTTTCCTTATATAGAACCAAAATAAATTTTCAGGAGAGGGAAATCACTCTCCATATGGAGAATCGACCCCCAATTCATTACAAGTGTTAGGAGGAAGATGAATCTACTTTAGATCCATCATCTAAACCATGAATATTACTGCCCTATGAGAACGAGTATCTGGCTCAGATGATTGAGTCCATGGAAGAAACCATCCTTGAGGAAATGCCTATTGTGAGGGAATTCACGGAAGTGTTTCTCAAGGAACTGTCTGGTCTTCATCCTAGAAGAGATGTTGAATTCTCAATTGAACATATACCCGGGGCACTACCAATATCCAAGAATCCATATAGAGTGGCTGTCGTGGAACTTGAAGAGCATAAGAATCAACTACAGGAGAATCTCGATAAGGGGTTTATACGCCCAAGTGCTTCACCATGTGGTGCACCAGTCCTCTTCGTCAAGAAGAATGATGGGTCAATGCGGCATTGCATCGATTATCATGAACTTAACAAAATCACAATAAAGAACAAGTATCCTCTACCACAGATCGATGACTTGTTTGATCAGCTACGTGGAGAACAATACTTCTCCATGGTAGATTTGCGGTCGGGATATTATCAAGTAAGGGTGAAGAAGAAAGATGTTCCCAAGACATATTTTCATATTATATATGGACACTATGGATTCACATTAATGCCTTTCGGACTCACTAATGCTCCATAAATATTCATGGGATTGATGAATAGAGTCTTTATATATTACCTAGACAAATTTGTGGTAGTCCTTATAGATGATATTCTAATATACTCCAAAACCAATGAGGATCATGGGGAGAATTTAAGACTTGTACTAGAGACTTTGCGCAAAGAGAAGCTCTATGAAAAGTACCGCAAGTGTGAGTTCTAGTTGATGTAGGTATCATTCTTAGGCCTTATCATCACAAGAAATGGGATATCTGTGGATCCCTCCAAAACAGATGCAATTGAGGGGTGGATGAGGCCAACATCGGTAACAGATATCCATAGGTTCTTGGGTTTAGTTGGATATTATCGACGATTTCTGAGAAATTTCTCACGATTTTCCAACCCTCGTAGAAAGCTACCTCGAAACAGAGTATTGTTTTCTTGGAGTGATGAATGGGAAGAAAGCTTCAAGGAGTTGAAAAGGAGGCTTATCACTGCTCTTGTGCTCACTTTACCCACAAGTGGCGAGCTTTTTGTGGTATTCAGTGATGCTTCAAAGAAGGGCTTAGGTTGTGTGCTGATGCAGAATGATAATGTGATATCCTATGCCTCGAGGAAGTTGAAAATTCATGAGGAAAACTATCCAATGCATGATCTGGAGTTGGTGGCGGTAATCTTTTCCTTGAAAATATTGCGGCATTATCTCTATGGGGAGAAATGTGAGATATATACTGACCACAAGAGTCTTAAATATATATTCACATAGAAATAGCTTAATATGAGACAGAGAAGATGGCTGGATCTCATCAAGTATTATGACTATTCAATACATTACCACCCTAGGAAAGTGAACAAGGTGGAAAATGCCCTATGTTGAAAAAACCCAACGATTCTATCAATGATGAGAATTAAGAAGGATCCAATCTTCTTAGACTTGATGAAGTTGGACTTGGGAATCATAAAGAAGGGAAAATCATCAATCCTTTCACAAATGATTGCTCAACTGTCTCTTTTGGAAAGGTTAAAGAATGATCAAAAGGATGATGTGGGAATTCAGGAAAAAGTGGAAGCTATCAAAAAAGTGAAATCCTCAGTGATTAATGTTAATGAAGAAGGAATTGTGTGATTTGGGAAAAGACTTTGTGTTCCATAGAGTCCGGAGCTGAAGAAGGATATTTTGGATGATGCACATATTTTAAATTTTCCTTTTCAACCGGGGAGCACAAAGATATATCGAGATCTCCGATAAAACTTTTGGTGGGATAATATGAAAAAGGAGATCGTTGAATAATCATCAAAGTTCCTAGTGTGCCAGCAAGTGAAGGCAGAGAGGTAGAAGTCTAAGGGGATGATGCAACCATTTGCAATACCAAAATGTAAATGAGAGAACATCACCATGGACTCTATCACCAGACTTCTGAGGACAACCAAAGGCAACAATGCAATCAGGGTTATTGTGGATCGTCTTATAAAGACTGCACACTTCATTTCTCTTTGGGAGTAATTCTTATTGGATCAAATGGAACTAATATATATCAGGGAAGTGGTAAGGTTTCATGGAGTACCACTATATATTGTGTACGACCGAGATCCAAGATTCACCTCTATGTTTTGGAAGAGTCTTCAACATGCTCTGAATACTAAACTAAACATCTGTACGGCCTATCATCCTCAAACTGATGGCCAATCTGAGCGGACTATCCAAACACTTGAGGACATGTTGAGAGCATGATTAATGGACTTTAAAGGAAGATGGGATCAACATCTTCCTCTGGTTGAGTTCACTTATAATAACAGTTTCCACTCAAGCATCCAAATGACACCATATGAAGCCCTATATGGGAAAAGGTGCATAACACATGCATGTTGGGATGAGGTCGGTGAACGTAAGCTGCTTGGACCAGAAATGGTTGAGGAAAAGGTGGAGAAGGTGAAAACCATTAAACAGTATATCAAGGCAGCTCAGAGTCGACAGAAGAGTTATGTCGATAATCGTCGATGAAAACATGAGTTTAAAGTTGGAGACACAATGTTTCTACGCATATCTCTGTGGAAGAAGGTCATGAGGTTTGGAAAGAAAGGGATGTCAAGTCCAAGGTACATCGGCCCCTTTGAGATTCTTGATCGTGTTGGGGCTGTGGCCTATCGACTAGCACTTCCACCTACCATGGCCAAAGTACATGATGTCTTTCATGTATCTCTCTTAAGGAATTAAATACCGGACCCTTCACATGTACTCTCTTCTGAGGTGGTATAATTGGAAGATGATCATTCTTATGAGGAGCAACCAGTGAAGATTTAGATCATAGAGAAAAATTTATATAAAATATAACAGTTCCCCTCGTCAAGCTATTGTGGAGAAACCAAAAATTTGAAGACGCGACTTGGGAATCGGAGGAAATGATGAAGCTGAGTTACCCACATCTGTTTTAGGGTGGGAAAATGAAAATTTCGAGGTCAAAATTTATTAAGGGGGAATTTTGTAACGACCCAAAGATTCATTAATGGAAATCCCTCTTAATCTAATTAAATGTATCTTTATGTTTATATAAAATGTCAACTTATTTGGTTTTAAGTTAAGAATTTTGACCGTTGCAAATATAGTCGTTGAACAGTGACCACATAATCAGTCTAAATATAGGGCTTTAACAAATCCATATTTACTCAGACAAAGGAAGTGATTGCCTCATCCACTAGAATTTCCCCATACAAAGCCTATTTTTCGGAGCTCAGAAAAAAGGTGGCATCCTTGGGCATCACTCTTGACCAAGCCCAGGCTGAGATTCATCATGTCAAGCGCAAATGGGACCGTCTATGTGAAAAGTGGAAGTTTATAGAGATTACCACTCGAGCAATGTTATCTGATCCACCCCAAGAGTCTGTCACCATCGCACACCTTACCCTTAGGTCTTATTTGGCTGTTTTAAGGGGTTATGTAACAAATCACTAGTACTATGTTCATATATATTATTTTGGAATATAATAATGAATATACCTCCTTGTCATTATTGATACATTGTAAATAGTTTTTAATGTACAAATAGTGTTTTTAGCTATTATTTAATTTAGAATTCTATTTTATTAAATTTAGTGATTTTGTATTTAAATAATATTTTAATAAAATATTATTATTATTATTATGAAATTAATTTTTATTATATATAAATGATCATATAATTTTAAGAATGCAATGGTAATTTTTATTAATGTTTGAAAGCCATTTTTGTCAAAACCCGTAAATTTTCAATAAATGTCGATTTTTATTTTAAAGGTGAAAATTAACATATTTATAAAATTATTTAGATAAAATAAATGTAATTTAGGGAATCAGGATGTTGAAATAATCCAATGGTGAATTTTTCATAATTTTCTGAGATAGTCAAATGTTTTAGTAAAAATTAAATACCGTTTAATTATATAATATGATTTATGACATCATAATCACCCAATAGTGATGAAATAAAATACTATAAGCTTTATGTTCAGACAATATATGTTTAACATTAAAATAATGTGATTTTGGGTTTTTTTGACTTACTTTACAAAGCATTAATGGATCCCTCAAGACTTATTAAACACCTTGTCTTTTTAAATTGTTTTCCATGGGAGTGTGACTCACCTCCACATAAGCAACCTTATTATTTTAAGAAGTTCGGACATTGGCCTTATAAAATATTTTTTTCCTCTTCCATTTTCCAAAAACCATGGGCAAAAACCATTGGCTGGTATGTGATTTGGATTAATTTAATATAAGGGGTCCCAAACCTAAATAATAAAGAATTCCCTCATCTTTCCTATATAATCCCACCCAAGATCCAACTTCATCCTCACTAAATCCTTTGTATTTCATCCAACCTCTTATCTAATCTCTCTATAATCCTCCCATGGTTTTCCAAGCTCCCCATAAGCCTCTATGAAGCCTCTCTCAAGCCTTCGGAAGCACACTTCCATGTAAGGGTTTTTTCTTCCGTTCCCATTTTTGTCAAAATTTATTTAAGTTATTTTTCCAATTTAATTTCAATTATGAATGTTGGGGTATGGTTTTACACCTCCCTAATACTACCATACTTATGTTTAAAAGATGGGAAACCCCTTTAACTCTCATTAGATTCCTCCCATTAACACCTCTTACTATGTTGAAATTTCGAAAGGAACTTCTCTCTCCTCTTTTTCATTCAAGCAATACTTTTGTATCATGAATCTAAATTCTATTAAAATTGTTGGGACATGAATTTATATAACCTCATAAATTTACATTACCTATAAATATGATGAGAAACCACTTTCTCACTCATCAACCATTTTTATGAATTCTTATGTCACGTCGTTATGCTGCCGAAATTGCACCGATTTTCTAAGCCAATGTCATTGTGTAGTGAATACCATGACCATTTATCCATAAGGTATATTCACCATTAAGAAAATTTACTTGTTGATAATAGAGTTTCATCTATTAATTCCACATTCTTTTATCGTGGAATAAATGACTATATTTTATGAATCTATTTTTTATGATCCATGTGGCACACTTATGCATGAAATGAAATGTTTAACAAGGGTGTGCCCTTATAGCGCTCCAATGCATTGGGTAAAGTATAGTATCATGATACGTCATGTGAAATGAGTGTATACTAATGCTAATTCAATTGAAATGAGGGTTTACTTGTGGTTAATGTGCATTGAGGGTTTACTCATGCTCCATGTGCAATGAGCCTTGGCTCATTCTAATTCCATGTTAAGTGTTGTTGCCACATTTTTATGTTATGATGATCATGCTTTACAATGACTTTATGTTCATGTTTCTCTTGTTCTCTATTTATATGACTAATGTCTAACATGTATTGTAATTCTCATGTTATTCCATGTGTATTCCCTTACTGGGATTTATAGCTCACCCTTTTCTTATGCATGTCCTCAGGTTATCCCATGCAATGCTACGTACGAGGGAATGTAGCGGTCATGTAAAGGAAGTTTTCAATAAAGATTTTGTATTTTCATGTTTTATGTTTTTAGTTAATGATCCTAATCCCCAAAGACACTAAACCTATCGATCTTATTGTTGTATCAAGTGATGTTTTATGTAATAAATCATTTTTAAGTTTCGTAATAATAGAAGGGTTGTCATTTGTAGTGTTTTGAACCAATTCATGGAGTACCACCTATATTTTGGCCAATAGATTATACATTTTCATATATAAGTTATATAATTTTTGTGATCTAGATATATGATTCCAAAAATTATTAACAAAATATTTCCCATTATTTTTGGTACACATTCCCTAGTTTATTTGGAAATTATTTTAATTTTAGGATTATGGGGTTTTAAAGATAAAATATGACATATATTTCATACCTCATAATATTGAATTTCATGAAACATTATGAAATTTCATCAAAAAAATTATAGACTTAATAATTAAATCCATCAATGAATTAATAAGTTATCTATTCATACAATCCATAAAAATATTTTTCAAATTGTTTCTAATCATTTGTCAATGGAATTTCAGTGCATAAATGCTTTCTAAATGTTAAAATTTATATAAATACATATACTTATTTATTTGGATCATACTCTTATTTTGTGAAAATACTAGAATCTTAAAATCCATTAGAGGCTATTTCATTGAATTTATTATATGTAAATGGTCATACCACACCCTAAAAACAATCATAAGAGTTCTGTCATGTACATTGATGATTTTTGTCTATCTTTTTGAAAGTTACTCACAAAAACAGTTGTAAATATGATAGTGTCCCCACATCCATCATAATCAATAAATATACATCAATTGGAAATAACATATTTTATACTCTGAAAGGGAAATCATCGACAAATCATGATATAAATTAATTGGTCTTATTTATGATTTGGAGAAACACTCTTTTGGGATGCAATTCTTCCATATGAAATTAAGTAAAAAACACTGGAAATACATTTTTATAGAAACCCTGCTAACAATAGGAATCTTTATATGAAATATAACAAATGGTTAAAGGGATGGAAAATTTCCATACATTTTGATACATAGCATGCTATTGTATGTCGATAAAGGACAAATTGTTCCTCCCATATTTACACCCCCATCTCCATGAATTCATCTATTAATTTTGAATAGTTTCATAATGATATTTTCATATTTTTGGATTATCTATAAATTCTTAAGGAGGGATATATTTTTTATACTTCCAATATAGTTTCCAAAATATTATAATGATTTAATTCATATTTTATATTCATGGATTATATAAACCGTCATTGCAATAGAATTGAAATATCATTTTCCCCCATTTATATTTTTAAAACTGTTTCTCTTTATAATTTCTTAGAAAATTTCTAGCCAATTTTTTTCTTAATCTTATATTTATTTTTCATTATGTCCCTCTTTAACTTGTTATTCTTGGTATATTTAATTAATTAACTTGTTTTTATTTTATTAAGTGTTTAAAATGGTTTTTATTTATTTTGAACTTCATGTAGTCTATAATATCATATTAACTTTTGGGATTTGGACTTTCTAGGATATAATTTTTCAAAAAATTTAAGATAATATATTGACATTAATCTAATTGTCTTTTTTCATATAATTCATTTAATTGCATAACTTCAAACCATATATTTTCCCCTTAACATGGTAGTTTTAAACTAGTAATTAGAATATAATTTTGTTTATTTTTGTGGCAGGGATACGATTAATATGCTAGTTTATTTTAAAGAATCTTAAATGTGTTTTAGATTTGGTGGGATTTCTTGTATTGCAACTATTAAGGATTTCTAGAATTATTCTGTTTGTTTGGAATTCATGTTACACTCATTAATTATATTTGAACCCATGAGTATGTTATTGAAATTTAATTTTTTTGTGGGAAGTTGTATAAATATAAGTTACCTACACATCATCACATTGTTCAGTATATTTTTTAATGAAATATAATAAACACAAACATATACTATTTCAATTCTATAACTTGACAGTTTCAAATATATTTATTCTAACCATTGTGGTAATTTCCACTTGGTTACATTCATGTTAATTGGATAATTAAGGTTACATTACCACATGTAATCCATTAGTACTTATACCTCATGAAGTATATTATTTTTGGAATTTAGGGATATCATTTTTGTCAATACTATTTACTCCACATGTGATTTTCAATTAGAATTAATATTGATTTTCATATAGAAAATTCATACCACTATCAAGAAATATATGAAATATAAGAAATATCATGTGATACTCTTCAATGGATTAGGGGTTGAATGATTAAAAATTTCTTATGGATTATCTCGCAATAAATATATTGTCCCCCTAATAATTATTTTATGATGTTTCTTTCAAATTATATTTCACCTTCAAGTGGGGATTAATTTTTTGGGGAATTTCAACTATAGATCATCTCAATCATTTTCCTCTATAGGTTGTAAATTGTACAACCTCTCATGTTTTATTTCAATGAGAATGGGAAATGCATAAATTTTCTTTTCTCAACCACAACTCGCCTAGAATTTATATGTATATATGACAATGTTAACTCATTAAGTTTCATTCTAAGGTCCTCACATAATATACCATGGAATCTATATAGAAATTGAAAAAACTAGTTTTCAATTCAACATAAGATAGATATTTAGGAATGGAAATTTGAGTGTTTTGATTAGTAGTGGTGGGTGAATAATGACTTCTTTTGGACTAGTTAGGAATACACACCATTTGTTTCTGATCATATTTTATATTAAAACATATACTAAAATATTATTAGGAAATTATCTCAAAATTAGTTTGTAATTTTAATTTTATAATTATTGTGTGAAATTTTAACTTAATTATAAGGTTAAGAGAGAAAAGTTTATTATTATAAGATTTAATTATATACCATATGATAATAATTTTTGTACCACACCACCCTGAACAATGTTATGATTTTGAAATATATTACATGTATTACATGGTTGTGAAAAAGAAATTAAATCCTAGGATATTATAAATATAGTATAATGAAACATAATATTGACTAAAGAGATTTCTAAAAAACCAATTTATTAAAATTATATTAATGGGATTGAAATTTAATGAGATTGATGTTTAATGAACTTAGACACAACTAAATAAACAGAATGAAATTAAGAGAATGTATTGTGATTGGTTTATGGTAGAATTTTATATTTTAATACTATATCATTATTAAAAATAGTTTCCTCCTCTAATTAATTAATGAATTATTGCATTCAATATTATTTTACAAATCACCCATGTATGAAGTTAATTATTAAAACCAATATAGTAGTAATTAGTTCCATATCATCCCTCCTACCTAATTGTGTTAAAATGACTTAATGGAGAAAAAATATCTATGATATTATAAACTCCTCAAGATGTTGTCAATTATATTTCAGATTTCCTGATCAACTCAAGAGTAGTTCAATATATTCTCACACATGCAAATAAATTTTAAACAATTCACATGTATTACTATCCAATTATATAATTTATATGATAAAATAAATTTAAGGATATATTTGTTTCTTTAATTGGGGTAGTATATAATGAAAATATTAAATATTTGATATACAATTACAACTAAATAATAAATAACCATTAAATATATAAAATTATATAATGAAAATAAATTGTTAATTGTTTAATTATAAAATTTTCCATTATAACTAATCTACTTCAATTGGCCATCTAAAAAGGATTCGTAAACATTAATTCTATAGATAATAGTAGTGTAGTGAAAGAAATCTGGAAAATTATTTTAGAGAAAATTACAAGAAAGTATTTGTTTTGTCACCCAAAAATGTATCGTTCTCCCTTCAACATTTGAACGTTTCTCTATTTAAAGATATCCTTATCCCATTTTGTGAACATTGATGGTATTTTCACTTTTAATTTAACCCTATACCTCTCATCATTAATTATTTTACTTTATGAATTTATTAAAGGTGAATTGGAATGTATTTTAATGACCACACATTATCATGTTTTATGGAATAGAATAACTAAAATAAATATATTGAAAAAAAAATAAAATAACAGTGTCACTAGGATTATAATATGCATCTTCAAGGTGAAAAAAATTAGCTCACAGTTCAACACATGATTTATTCTATTTCAATCAGTATAAATAAATTATATGACTCAATATAAATATACATAAAATGTTTGATGATTGATATATATTATTTTACACATCCTATTATCATATTTTGTAATGGAACATAAAATATTTTCATTGTAAATAATATATTATTCCATTCTAACTTGATCACAATAGGTTTTACTATTCGAACAATCCATTGCATTCCTTACATAAAATAATTCTAGACAATACACATATTCTTAGAAATATATATATATTAATTTGTGACAAAAAATGATACTTATTATCTTTCATTTTATAATACTTTTATACAAACCCATTAGAAAAGTTTACGCAATCATAAAAATGTACTATAAATTTATATAAAAAATAAAATTATGTTTTGAATCACATTTATCATAAAATATTATGTTATGTATGGAAACGTTTTTATGAATAACCCTAAAATTATTAAATTTTTAACAAAATCTGTCATGCTTAACTAGTCAGTTCCAAAAATCTTTAGGCATTATAGATGTTAGAAAAAAATTATTCATAGTTATTCAAAATTAAATTCCCATATGAAAAAATATATCTAATGTATGGGATTACAATTAATTAGAAAAATTAATATAAAACCATAAAATATGAGAACTAATTTTCTTCAATATAAAACCCATTTTATTATCAAATAATTTAAAAGGTGTAATTACCTAAAAAATGATATAATCGGTGCATTTATCCATTAAAATACATAGTAAATGTGATTAAAATTTAATCACTATCACCATACATGCAAAAAAACTAAAATTCCATATAATCACTGCATAAAGATAATAGTTAATAGATAGGTTGTGGTAATTTATGGTCATTATAATTCATTGGAGTGCTATAATTCAATATATTTTTATATACCATTATAAAAAATAGAGGGGAAGAACCTAATGGTTGATAACTCCATATGAATATAATACAACAATGGCCTAGAAGATTTCATTCTATATCAATATGGTGAACATATAAATGAAAAACAATTTCTGATCTATCAAAAAATGAAAGAGAATCATAGTCACGAATGTCACTAAGTCAAATTAAATTCTTCTATATATTAAACTAAAGAATAAAATCACATTTTATGTGAATGAAAATGCCCATATAATTTATCCAATGCCAAGGAAATAATATATTATTGGATATTTAATGCCTAAAAACTTTTTCCTCACATATATTGATCGTCATGATGGTTTAACCAGTCTTTGGCTAGTACATAAATTACTCTTTGATCAAATGGATATGAATTAAACAATAAGATGAAAATAATTGTGTGTAATTACTTATAGCCACATAATTATTGTATTGGTTTCCTATGATAAACCAATTTTTTTATGGAAGAATATCATTCTAATGGGAATAAAGATAACTCATATCATCTTCTAGATCCCATGATTCTAATCCTTAATTTCATTTCAATAACAGTGTGGTGGAAGAAGAGAAAATAATATAAATAATGGATTCCACTCAATCATAGAAGTATGATTTTTACACCAACAATGATAAAGTTATAAAAAAAATACTAGGTATAAAGAAATTTATATAATATACATTTATTACTGCCTCTATGACTATTGCGGAATATAGAGAATAAATATCAATTATGAAACATTATTGAGAAGTGTTTGTATGCAACAAAATCTAAAATATTGGTTTTAATTTTGATGTGGCTACGCATCAGATAAGATTTAAAGATGATCATTATGATTTTAAATAGGTAAAAACAAACAAATCAATGATAACTTCATTATACAAAATAAGTACACCTATAATTATTTTCCACTACATGTCATAGAGATACTGATTTATGTGATGGATATACTTTATTCTCTCTTTTTTATTGATATATATTCATAATATAACAAAATATAAATAACCATTGAATAAACGGATTACACCACCTTTAGATAACATAAATTGGTATACTAAAACCATGTAATTTATTTTCTATTAAAGGAAACATGATATAATTGTAAATTTTCCATTAACAATATCATGAAGGTCTTTATAGGGAAGACCATGGAAGGATATAATTATGATCAAGTGGTAAAATATAAACAGTAATATGATTATCTTTCTGATCATGAAAGATTTTTCAATGAAATATTTTATCACAACATAATAAGTAATACATAAAAGTGTTCTTTCTGGGTAACATATATGAAATTAATCATCTTTACGATAATTTTTCTTTGTATTTAAGTCAAATATAAATAATTTAACATACTAATTAAATTTACCACAACTAGAAACTCAATAGAGTTGATTGGACTTGTGGTATATCTTTATTATAATATATTTTTAATATCCAAACATTATGTTGAGTGTTTTTCATTAAATAAATTTAATTATAAAATATTTCACAGATCAATGATATTAATAGTTTTACAAAAAATAATATGTTAATATGATTATTTAATATATTTCATTAAAACTCTTACATGATTAATGGAAGCCCCTCATCCTCGATATGGTGACCCTAGATCAATCACATTGAACACGTACCCCTTAGAAGAATGATTCCTTAAAGGAATGTTTTATTTATAGTCTCAACACATCTATTTTTTATTTTTATAGCTAAGGCTCTAATGTTAAAAAGAGATTCCTTTTTATTTATCATTATAGTGCAGATGTTAACAAATTATCTCTAATATCAAAAAGTCCAAATTTTCCCTCATTATGACCATATAAAAATATAGCCTCAGTCATCCAATATTAACTTGGTTTTTATCATTATGTAATATCATCATTTATAAATTTAACATATAGTTCATGTTGAACTATAATATGGAAATGAAAGTGTTATAATATTTCTCTATAGTTCACCCCATCCTATAATTATCACTAATGAATAATAAACTCTTAGATGATGTATTTTTCATCCATCAAACTCCATAATTATGGGATATATATTTTAGTGGTATATCTTGAATCCCAGTAGAAGGTATGATATAAAACATCAAGAACAAACTTGAATTCTGGGATGTTTTCTTCATTACTCCAAAATAACTTATTATCTCACACATTCCTTCCATATGAACATTTTACCATCAATGAGGTAGAATAATTATCTCTCATTGAATTATTCGGGTTAGGACTATAGATACTATTATATAGATGATATATCTAAAATATTTATAACATGTTTCAAAAATATACTACAAATTAATATTCCATAAATATGAAGATAAAATTCATTTTCTTTATTAAATATGTGTAATTCCATGACCCTTGAATCACAGAGTTGATGCACCATTTTACCACATTTTATTGATTACATGGAATCAAATCTCAAAGGACCAATCCGTTTTGCTATCCTGGAAAACAAAATTAAATTTCTGATACCCATAATTCAATTAAAAACACAAAAAACATGACACTTAATAAAATGAAATAAATTTTATCCCTAAAAGATTATAAAATGATTTTCCTCATAACATGGTATATGAAACATAAGAATGGAGAGAGATCAGATTCACTATAAGGGTAAGTAATACGGTATAATCTTTCATAAACAACATTGCAATTTTAAAAAATACTCCCACTAAAACATAATCTTGATAATAAAATGAATGGAATAAAAAACTGAATAAATAATTCTAAATAAATAATCACAAGAGAATGATGTTTAACCATGGATATTATACTAGTTTCATGACCATGTTGAATATAAATTAATTGTATCATAATTATGGTATTCATAATGTCATTCATTATAAATAAACCGTCAAGGTCTTGACCAAGATACAATAAATAATTTGGTTACAACTCATTCTAGTTCCAACTGATGCATCTGGGGCATATTGAGGGCCCCACACATCACCTACTAAGTGCAGTGAATTCTTAATATGTCTAATAAAAATTATATTGTAGATAAAAGTTTCCAAATCCACATCAATTTTTTGTATATGAAATTTCTCTATAAAATAATAGATAAATTCCTATAGAAAATAATATTTAAACATTCCACAATATATGATACCAACATGAAACATTTAAATCATATTACTTTTTGATATTGAATTAATCTTATAATATCACGAGAACAATATAATTAATGATATAATATACCAATTGAAATTATATAATCCCCATCTAAAAAATAGTTGTGAACAATTCAAATATTTCACAAAATTAAAAGTTAAACAGGAAAACCCATTTTTTACTTTGGAGATAAGATTTCTTTTGGAAAATCATTTGTATTTGTCATGAAATAAGATTTTATTTCTTATAAAAGAACATGGAATGAAATTAAAATTCTATTTGAGTAATTAATGATTTCGCAATGATGTGAAATCGTTCAAATTTTTTAATGAAACATTAAAGATAAAACATTTTAGTGTAGTATATGGAAAATATTAAGGATATTTTAAAGAAGAAAGGAATCATTGTTTTTTAAATAATAGAAATGAACTATGATTTTTTTTCATGATAAAATTAGTTATTTTGGAAAAAATTGGTTGTTTAAAAAATATATTTTAATTAATTTTAAAATGGGTATGATAATAGGAAGTTCCCTTGAATTTGGCTTGTTTGTCAGGAAGAATTGCGAAATGAACCAAAAAACCATGTATTTATAATAAATTAAGGAAGAAATTATATGTATATTTCAGTTTTTAACATATACACCGAATATAGAATATTTAAATAAAGTAATATGCATTAACATTTGGTAGAGATAGTGAACGAATAACTCAAAGGAAAAAATGAAGGTTTAGGTAAAATCCCTTACCACTTTGTAATCAATTAAATAATATGTCAAAAAATTATTATTAATCCAGTGAATAATTTAATACAATTAATATTAATTGATTAATAATAATATTTATCAAATATCGGTATATATACACCACATACAAATAATATGTGTCGAATAATGGAAATATCATGGAAATAAAAGTGAGATTAGAATCCCCTTACTGTATGTCTGAATGTGTTCTTCACTTAACGTTTAAGTTTTCGATAATAAAAGAAAATAAAATTATTAATTAAATAAGAATATTTTATAAATTTATTTTATTTATAAATGTTTTATTATGTTCATTTGTGTTCTTATTGATATTATATATAGATTAATTTTATCCCTTGAGAGCATTCATTTTCTTTGGTTTCATGATCAGTCCACTTTTATAAGTAATATAGTTCTTGTAAAATTTGTGAAATTATATAGAATTTGAAATATATGTTATAAATTTTAATATAAAATTTTAATTGTTTATATATAATATTTTATTTGATGATATTAGGGTCAATCATTAGGTAACATGACGGTGATAATCATTGTGATTAATTTTAAGAGATTTTTTATCACAAATAACTCATCTTTTTTATTATTTAGTCTTAGTTAAATATGTTAATTACAAAAAAAATGGTTCTAAAAGAAATTTTTCAATATGTGTCAAAGGTTAATTTTTTTAGGAAAACCCTTTAATATGATGAAGTCCAGTGAAAACATGTCATCCTTAAAGAAGATAAATCAACACCTCAAATACAACATTTCCCAAATCAGAATAAAAGGTAGAGGATAATTGGTTTTAGGATAGACTATACCATTTGAAAAATAAAATTATAGCATAAATATGTTAAAATAGATATCAATCTATTTTGATGAGTTGTGGTTAAGAATGAATAATAAAATAAAGGGACATGAACAAAAATTTAAAAGTAAAGTAAGAAGAGTTTTACTGCTTGAATACTTCTCTCTGAGAACAAGATTATGTTTATTAGTTATGGAATTTTGATTAGAAAAACATCACCAAGCAAATGGTAAGACACCTGATAAGAGTATTGTGTAAAAATTTGATAGGTACCCAATCGTGCAAGGTATTAAGAGATGTTGTAGTGATGAGTGTTTTTTATAGAGGATGAGATGGGTGTTTCTTGAATATTTTATTCATTTGTTTAACATTTTAGCTTAATACTATGAGTAGTTTTAGCATTATACCTAAATATATTAAAATAATGAAGTATATTTATAGATTATTTTATATATCATCCATACAATATCTATCACTCCAAAACAAATGTATTTATCATTTACCGTAAATAATCGTATTTTACTATTCACAGAAATTTCATGTTTCTTAGAAAAATCTAAAAATTAAACTGTAACCATTTGTTGAAGTTTCAAAAACAAAAATAATATCCTTTTTATTAAAATAATTGTATAAGTATTAGTAATTTATCTATTTATTAAAATACCCATTTACTCAAAAAAAATTTATTTTAAAAGTATAACAGAATTTATAAAAATTTATAAAATTAAACAATGTCTATAAAAATTATCAAAAAATCCTATAAAAATAATATATTAAATTATGAATTCATTTTTTTGATATTAAATTTTTTTATATAATTTTATTAATTATAAACTTTCAATTAACTATTTTAGAGTTTAAAAAATACCAACACTAAATTATTAATTTTTAAAATATTGACTTACTTATACTGTGATATAATTATATAATACCTTCCTTTATAATATTCCTAAATTTTATTTATACCTTCATGGGGGATGTTACTATTCATTTGTTCATATTTCTATTCATTATGGTGTTGTAACTATTTCAAATGCTCAAGTTACGATTCACAAAAAAATTATGTTGATCCCTCTAGACTCTAAATATCAAACTTATTGTAACCGTGTTTGTATATTTTTATGTTTTAAATTCACAGAAGATGAAAAATAATATTTAATTATAATCACACATGTGTGGTAAGAATGAGAGTAAAAAGTTTCTTCAATTGTACAATATTCATTTATTTCTAATTTTAATACAAAAATGATTCCAATGATATACATTGGATTAGTATATGCATAATTTATAAATTTATAGAATAATAATTAATTAGAAGAAAACTATAATTTAACTATAATTTAGTATTTTTCGTTATTCATCCCAAACCTGAAACATCTTATAAAACTACAAAAAATCAATATACGATAATTTTGAATTTTTTTTATTTTACCGAAAAATATATATTTCATTTTAAATATGTTTTGTTGATGTGAACCCATTATAAATAACATTTAATTTTAGTTATTACTATTAAAATTACTATATTTTATGATTATGTTATAACTATCATATTTATATAAATATATTAACATAGTGTTCTTTTGCAGATACATAGTGTTGTGTGCATTACATTCCATATTAAATTTATTTGTAAATCATTACAGTGTTACATTCTCCAATCCTTCAATAAATTACATCCTTTCAATATGAAATTTTACTATGAAATTTAAAGGATGATACATAAAATTTCTCTTTGGGAAACCCACATATGAAGAAGTGTTAAACTAATACCCTATAAAAAAGTGGTAAATTTCAATTATTTGGTAACAAAAAAAATTACCCTTTCAATTTCGATGATTTTAATTTGCATTAAAAACCTAGAAATAGAAAAAAAAACTATAAAGTTCTGATATAATGTTATAGAGAACATGTTCAGATGAAATTTTATTACCATGAAACATTAGTTTAAGTTATGAGAAAGTTCACTGTTTTCGTAAATAATTATGATAATAGGACACCGTTTTTTATGACTATTTTCTTAAAGATGAGGAATTATTTCACTCTATAAGAGTATAAATATATATTTTTTGCTTCATAAATAAAATATTATATTTATATTATTCAATGAAATATATATACTTCATCTCATAGAATATGTAGAATCATGTGTGGAAGTAATACATTAACCACTATAACATCATACAATAAACAACATAAACCATTTCATAAATGGTTAAACATTCCATAGATCATCCAAAGAAACAGCAGAATCATTCCTTTGGTAATTAGTCCTATAAAATTCACTTTATCCATATTAATCATCTCTATATCCAAGGTCATTATATAATCACCATGAACATTTTATGGTTTATCATTCACTTATCCAAGTGTCTTCCAATTTTTAACAAGATACCAAATCATTTTTCTTGGTACTATTCAATATAATACCTCAAATAGTTAATGAAATAGTACATTAATACAATCAGTATATATTTGAAAATTCACATAAATAGTAAATCATTGATAGAATAATAAATCTATATATTTATTTATTCTAACCATAACAACTTTAATAAATCTTATTCTATTTTGGAATTAGAATAATCTTGGCCATGATACATTATTTTCTTATGTAGTTTATTCCTATGACAAAAGGGAAATTGATTGGCATAGATTCTCATATATTTGAGGTTGATGCATTATATTTTAGAAGCATTTATATTTTGCTTTCAAAAAATGAGCATGGTGTGATTTTTCTCCATACATAAAGCAATATAATTTTCATATTAATAATATACCCAAGTGTTTCCTTATATTATTATTACATGTGCGAAAATAATTAATTATATTTTCCTATTATAAATATTTTACATCCTATAATTTCCTTTTTAGGATTCCTTTTGAAGCCATAATATATGGGAATATATTTCTTTTTCATTATAGAACATGATACTATCTCCTCTTATGATCCGAATTATTGACAGACTATATCTTTTGAAAAACATTCATTGTACTATCAAATAAACAATCATTCGCACTCTTTGGATTGTAATCACTGATATGATTGCCATTAATTTTTGTAGGAACCTAATCTAAAAAGTTTAATTCACTATATTATACCATACAATTATGAAAATAAATTTATAATCACAATACTATTGAAATACATAACCAAAATTGAATAAAATTTCTATGGCGCCACTGTTAAAACCTTAAAAACTTGGTTTCATTGAGGACATTTTCTCTTTCAATCCCTTCATAATATTATATAATGAAAATTTGAATTATCTAAAAAATATCCCCTATAGTATCAAAACATGTCTGTTGTAAGGCCAATTTTAATGCAATAGGTTATCCCATGTTAGGATCAAGATACCTTGTTAGAGCTGTTACCCCTAGGTACTTCAATAAGAGAACCACGTCCACTTTATTATATAGAATGGGATGTATTCCTATATATACCCCTTAATTTCTACCTTAGAAAAATTATATTATTTTCTTCCATATGTATCATCAAATTCTATATTAGGGTTGTGTTTTCTAAATATAATTTCCACCATTTATGCCAAACTTACTTTGATACCAATTGTGATACCACTACCCCCGACACATGGATCTAGTCAATCATTTTAATACATTTTCATGATTACAATGAAAAGAATTCTAAAGGACCTATCCATTTACCAGTCATGGAAGACATGATAACATTCACAACACCCATAATACATTGGGGAAAAAAATAATACATGATAAATATCAAAATGAAATAAATTACATCCTTGAATTCATATTCATTGTTTTCTCCTTAACTACTAGGGGAATGGAAATATAATAATTGTGTGAGAACATATTTCCAATAATAATATATAATACAATATAATATATTATAAAAAATAAATCAATGTGAATAACCACTAAAATTAATCTTGATCCTAATGTAGCAAGAATAAAAATAAATAAATAAAATCATTTAAATAATAAAAGTAGAATTAAAATTAACCATGGATATTATACTACTAGAATAATAACATGGAATATCCATTAATATTATCATAAATATTTAATTAATAATTCCAATCATCATATATAATCCTTCAAGTCCATGTCCAAGACACCATACAGAAGTGGTTAAAAACTTGGTCTAGTTTTTCACATGAGACCTGCCAATGCAATGTGAGGCTATAGTGGGCCTCTCTCATCACATACTATGTCTGATTCATTACTTTTATGTAAAATAATTTTTTTTATCAATGTATCATATATAGCTTTAACGTTTCATAGAATAAATTATTCTAATAAAAACATTGAGAAAATCTTGATGAATATAATCTAAAAAGATTCCAAATTGTCGCATGCCACTATGAAACATTTAAATCATAAGACATTATAAAAATAAATGAATCATATAATATCATAATAATAATATAATTCATGATATAATGTTTCAAATTTATGTATATACATAAGACACATGGAACTGTTGATGAACAAAGCATATATCTCAAAGAAGAAAATGGGAGACGAGAAATCCACATTATTTACTTTGGGAGTAAGAGTTATTTTGGGAAATCATTTGTATATGTCATAAAATTTGATTTTAAAAATTTATATCAATTAAATTAAAAGGTTTGAAAACTGATATTATATTTGAGACAAAAATTATCTCCAATTGATGTGAAATAATGTAAAATGATTTTTAAGAAACATTAGGAATAAAACATTTTAGTGTGGTTTCATAACAATATTTAAGATTATTAAATGTAGAATGGAATGTTTTTTTCATAAAACCAGAAAATATAAAAAATATATTTTTCATGACAAAAGTGTGATTTTATTAATATAATGGTTTATTAAATTATATTTTTGAGTTCAATTTAAAATAGGTAAAATAATCAGGAAGTACCATGGAATTGGGCATGTTTATTGGGAAAATTTTTTGGAAGGGAACGATGAAGAACATGTATTTACTATAAATTAATTCTGAAATGATATATATATATTATTTTAGATCATTTACACAATATACATAAGAGTTAAAAATATAATGAATTATTATATTAGGGGGAATATATTTAAACTCCAACCTAAATGAAAAATGATGGTTTGGGTAGAATCCATTACAACGTTGTAATCAATCGTATATTAAGTACAAAAAATATTAATCATCCATTAAAGTATATAATAAAATATAAATTAATATATTCTTTTTATTATATATAATATTTATATATACATACACCAAATAAAAGTAACAGGTGTTGAATAATGTAAATCTCATGTTAATAAAAGTGAGATGAGAAAATCCTTACTGTTTATCTGAATGTGTTCAACACATAACCTTAATGTTCTGTATATTTAATTTAATTCCATCAATTAAATATTTAAGAAACTTTTCTACATTTATATTATGAATTTTAGTTTTATTATGTTCATTTATGGCCTTATTGATGAGTTATATTGTTTTATTTCATCGCCCAGGAGGATTCATTTTTTGGTTTCTATGATTAGTTCACTTATTTATAAGTAATAGAGTTCATGTAAAATGGGAATAATTCTCCATAATTTGAATTATATTTTATTATTGAAAATATATAACTAAAATCGTTTTTATATATTATTTTATACCCATATATGAGGATGTATCACTATATAACATGCTAATGATAATCATTTAGATAATTTTTAAGCGGGTTTAGAACAAGACACACTCATTCTGTTTTATCATTTAGTGTTAAGTAAATAAGTTAATTACAGAACAAAAAAATGTTTTTAATATAAATTTTACAATATATTTCAACCATTAAATTGTTTTTAGGATCATACTTGAATATGGAAATAAAAAATGGAAATATATCACCCTTGAAGGTGATAAAATAACACTTCATAAACTACATTTACATTATTTTAATAAAATGTAGAGTGGTATTGATTTGATGGTGGACTATTACATTATAATAATAAAATTATAGTCTAAATAATTGATTAAATTTATCATGTCATTTGGATGAGTTCAGTTTAGGGGAAAAAATAAATGAAAATAACTTGAAAGGAAAATAAAAAGTAAATGGAATACAATTTTTACACATTAAATTCTCTTTCATGAGAACCTACTCAAATGGATTGTATTTGGACTTTTGATTAGACCACCTAGAAATGGGAAATGGTTTGAGATCTTTATTAGTAAAAAATATGACTATGATCAATGATTAGATGGGGTGAGGAGAATGGGAGGTGATGGGTTCTTTTTATATTAGAGAAGAGAGGTATTTTTTGGAAATTTTATACATTTGTTTAATATTTTGTTGAAGACTACAAATATTTTGAGAATTATCACCAAATATATTAAAATAATTAATATTAGTTTGATATTTAGAGGTTAAATAATACATTCATCATCTATGACTCCATAATTCATGCATTTAACATTTATTGTAAATTATCGTTAATAACTATTCACAAAATTAATGTATTTTAGAAAAAATCCCAAAAAATAACCCTAACCATTTTAAAATGTGAATAATTCAAAAATTAACTCAATTTTAGGAAAATAATTTTAGAAATATGACAAAAATAATTATTAATTAAAATCTTCATTTACTGGAAAATTATGGAATTTAAAATTATAACAAAATTTAAAACCGATTACAAAATTAACTAACGTATCGTAAAATTATCCTAAAATCGAAAGAAAAAATAATATTAATTTATGAGTAAATTTATCTAAAAATATATTTTCATTTAAATAGGTTTATTAATTAATAATTTATGACTTTCAAAATTTCTAACAATTAATTATTAATTTTTAAAATACTCACTTACTTATAATATAATAAAAAATATCATATCTTCATTTTTATGATACCAAAATTTTATTTATATATTCCTTGGTGATTTTTCTATTCATTTTCTCATATTTATATTCATAAGGTTAACATTACTATTCTAAAGGGTCAATGTATTATTCACTAAAAAATTAATTTCATCCTATTGGGCTCTAAATATCTTCCTTTTCACAACCATGTAAGTCAATTTTTTAAAATTCAATTCACAGAAGCATAAAATTAATGTTTAATGCTAATACCATGGGTGTTGAGAGACAGCAGGTAAAAAGAATGTTAAAATCTCAATAAGTCTTTATATATAAATTCCTTATAGAAATTATTCCAATTAAATAAATTGGATTTAAATATATTTATTTTATCAATTTAAATAATAATAATTATTTAAATGAAAAAAACAATTTCATATTTTTCACTATTAATAAAAAATGTATCTTCTCATTAAAATAATAAAAATTCACCAAAAATTATTTTTAGAAAATATTATTTTCCAAAAAATATTAGTACATTAAAAATATAGTTTTATTTATGAAATAAAATTATAAATAACTTTTAATTGTAATGTTAATATTAAAACCACTATGTATAATGACTAGATTTTAACTATCTTGTTTAAATAATTTGAATAAAAATGTTTTTTTCTTAGATACTTAGTTTTTAATGCATTATAATTTATATTTAATTTATTTTTTAATCTTGGGGGTGTCATAGAAGGAGTGTGGATGGAGGAATTTCCCTTATAGTGTAAACTATATCATATACCATGATCATGTAATTCTTAAAAAGATTCATTATCCAATGCTTCTACAACCCTATCAATTTACAAATATCATGTGAGGGTCATGCATGTCATACCCAAAAGCACATTCTCCCTAATAATAATAATAATATAGATGATATCAAGGAATTTAACCCCACCTGAAATGAAGAAGATCCTTCATTCTCACTGAATCATTTCAAGTACATCCTTACTACTATTAATTTTTTATGTAAAAGGGATGACGATATATTACATAAGGAATTTGGAGAAGGCAATTTTCATCAATATTATGATGTCTATTATTATCACAATTTTTCCCTAGAAAAATAATAATCAATATGGAAAAAATTTATTTGATTTTTAATTTAAGAGGCTATATAATGATTAAAATATTTTGTCCATCTACTCACCTAAATATACTGAATTATAGAATTAATATATAAAGTGATTAAACAAAAATATATATATTATCTACCAAATATTGGAGGATAAAGACTATAAGATCATGGTATGATAATATTTTATTAGAATTGTGGGATTATCACACCAGAACTTGTACAACAAACCTGGAAACCCCATCGTTTCATGAATATGAGATAGATGTGGTAATTCCTATGAAGGTCCCACAAATTCCATTTCACATTTCCTTCTGCAATCTGTTTTTAGAAGTTAGGTAATCATAAAACATGTTATAAAAGTTAGAGAAAATATATGTGAAAAAGCTATGAAAACTACACAGCCTTTAAATCCATCAATTTTTTATGTTAGATATAAAAAATAAGGATTGCCACTAATCATTCACTTGATGAGAATTATTCCATCCATTATAAACTCCTATGAAAACTGAGATCAACCCTTCTTAACTATAACCATATTTGGGACAACCATTATCCATATTAAATGTTTACTATAAGGGAAAATACTCCATAATTATAATTTATAGAGAGTGTTTGATACATACCACTAACGTAATGTTTCTCAAGAATTACATTATGTAACTTTATGATGGAATCCAAATTACATTCCATGTGGAAATTAAATTTTTATATAAAATTCATTATCTCATGAATTAAAATTGTGTGACACTCTCTCATTTGTATGAATATAAATTGAAAAACATCTTTTTGTGCTCTCATGGCGTCAGACATCACAACATATGAATCATCATAAAATACTCAATAGTTTTTATAAAAGTAAATTTATTTATTCATCATGTCCTTACATATATAATATATTTATAAATATTTTCCATGATATGGTTCATTATTAATAAACCAATGCTAAGATAAAAGTTCACCATTTTATAATAATTATAACCATTATAGGGACCTCAAATCTATTTCATTTCACATAATGAACACTCTTAGGAAGTAACCACCACAAATTATTTTGGTATTGAAACATAATTTATGAAAGGTTCACTCTTAGAGACTAATATTAATATATATATACAATATTAACATTCATTTATATATAATAAATTAAGATGAATATTTTTCACATTACAAAAGTAAATTACTAAGGAACATAATAGATTAGTGTATTTGGAAACATGGAACATAATAATATAACATTATAAAAGATCATCACTATTTCCCAAACCAATCATTCCATTTAGTACTCCTATATAGAACCATTCTTCATGACATAGGGAAGGGAAAAATAATAATCCCTGACCTCATATGGTCAATAAGAGTAAATAAAGGACATGTGTATGCATAACACGAACATAATGGTATGAGAACATGGGAATTAAATTTCAAGTTTATACCCAACATATAAAAGATCATATATGAGCTTCTTAGAATAAATTTACACATATGATAAAAATTCAACCATATTGGAGACAAAGAACATGATACATGATAGAATAACATTTGTATTATAGATTTATTTTTCACATATACATAATCTTATAGCATTTTGGAAATATATAAATTAAAAAGTTCATCTATTTAGTTAAGAAAATAAAATTAGGCCCTCACATATACTTATAGACATGAATCTGTGCCGACACATAACAATTTGAACACGTAAACTTGTTCACACATAAGTGGCTACAACTCCTGGTTGGGACACACTACCATCCCCATTGTCGTCCATGTCTTGTTGTATTGGGTTCACTCCCAGTTCTATCGATCCATATCTCATGAGATATATGAAAATAAAGACCCAATGCATTTTAGAGCTATTTGGGAACACCCATCATGTAAACTATAACATCATCACCCAGTGAAATAAGGCCCATCCATCATTGAATATATAAGGCTTACCTGGAACTATCTAGACATCCTCTTTTTATAATCTAAAATCGGTTTACTCGACTCTATTTGGGCCACCTCATCATATTAGATGTGATGGTATTACATATAGTTATATATAATTTCCCATAGTATAAGATTTAATAGTCTTACCTGATGTTATCATGAACACCCCATCATAGATGTTATAATTGTATTATCTAGAATTATCTAGGTTTACCCATAGTAGAACCTATGTTATAGTAGCACAAAATGAATAAATTAAAATGAGATTTCATATCATCTTTGGATATCATCATACCATTTATACCATGATTAACCCATGGAAATATTTTGTTTTATGTAAATATCTTAAAATCATGATTAACCCATGGAAAATTAAAAGTTTTCATAAACAAATTTTCATCATAAAAATTAATCATTCAACAATAATAATGAAATTGGTATTCTATGAAAATATCCAATGTGAGTCATATGTAACATAATTAGAGTAAATAATAATCTAAAATGATTTTTTTAATATCATTTAAAATATTTCAAAATGAAAATATCATTTTATGTTTTAAATTTTATTTTAAAACTTAATACATTTCAAAAAACATTTTCATGGAAATAATCTAGAGAAATAATGAATAATGATTTATAAATCATTTAAAATACATAAATCATTTTAAAATTCATTTTATTTAAATGTGATATTAAAATATAATTGTTTTTTACATAGAGATCATTTTTTAAAAAAAAATTTTAGAAGAAAACATATTTTTGACCGAAGAGAGAAATAATGTTAGATTATCATAAGCAGATTTCAGTACATATATTTAGTTCGAAAGATTTAAAAGTGTTTCCATTAAATTAATTTACCATGAATATCTCAATGATAATAAAATTCAAGAAAATTTTATATATTTATGTAATGTTTCTCATCATCGAGGATGCAATAATAAAAAATCATGATAATTAATGAGATTTTAACATACAATTATTTCCATTTTGAAAAACATAAACACAAATCCCCATAATGTAATAACATAAAATGAAATAACAAATATCATTATGATGAATAAATTATTGATATTACATGTCAAAGGTGTTTTATATAAATTCTGTGATGATTTTAGGTTCATAAAATAACCTATAGCACAGAGAATGAAAATTAAGGCAATGTTATCTTACAGATTTGGAATCTATTGAACCGGAAAAACCATGAAAGATATTTAATAATATTTTTTTTAAATTAAAATATTTTAAAATAAATTGATCATAAAATTAATTCATCGGTAGTATATTCACCACATACCAAGAATTGAAGGTGAATATGACACGTATCTCATAGAAATAAAAAATTGAGAAAAATTCCGTTACAAATTCATTAAAATACCAACTATAAAATTCATGAATGATATATAATATATTTGATATGAAAATAAAAGAAATTATGTTTAATAATCAAAAAATAAATTCATAAGAAGTTTTTACACCACTTAATAGAATCTTGTGTTGAATATGACATTTTTCTCATTGAATGTAAAAGTTAGATGGGAATCCCCAACCTTATGTTTTAATTTTCATTATAGAAATTAGAGCCTCTTATATAATAAATAAGATATTATTATAAATTCTACAAATAACCATAAATATTTATATTATATTATATATTATTTTATTATGAATTCATATTAACAATTTATTAAAAATTATGTGATACTATTACATTTTGATTAATGAGTGATTTGTTTTACTTATTTATTTTGACTTGTTCTTTTTTTCGTATAAAACTTATAATTGAATTGTAATTTACCAAATTTAATACATGATATAAATATCATATATATATATATATTGTGAACGATGTTACCCTTTTCATATCATATTGAAATAAATAAATTTTAATAATGTGTATATATATCCATATTATCATATTTCTTATTTCATTTATATAAAATATTTAAATTAACTAATCAGTAATACATTACATGTAGAGAGTGAATACAATATATTGATTCTCTGTGCGGTATTAAAATTTACACCTGAACAAAATTATCATATTTTTACAAAATGGAAATCTTAAAGGAATGTGTCATCTAAAAATTATTGAAGAATATAGACATAATAAATTTAAAATATATCTTATTAAAACAAGATATCAATTATTTTCAACCATACTATGTAGTGTAAGAAAAAAAATGATATATGTTTATACAGTGGTATGATGTCGTAAAAACAAACTATGATTATGTATCCAATTTGGTGAGAATGTTTGATATTTTAAGATATAACCATAAATTTAAAATATATTATTATATTTAATATATTTAGGTTATTATATAATCATGATATAATAATAATTGAAGGTTCTGGAGGAAAAAATAAAATAAAAACAAACATTTTTGAATGTTACAAATTCTTCTAGAATCTCTTTTCAGATTCCACAAATGATCTCTCTTGGTTATATTTCTACCTTAAATAATTCTTCTATTATTAGATGGTTAAATTTGGGATGTGATTTTATTAGGTTTTTTTGAAACAAATGTACTTAGGGGTGTGAATAAGTGGGGAGAATGAATTCCCTTTTATAATGGAGGAAGAGTGACAATCTTGTAAATACCCAAAAGTATTTACTATTAGGAGGCTTCCATTACCTCATGTGCCTCAAAATTATCCCACTAATAATGTTTAGGGGAGACTTAGTAATCAAATGCCTCCAATAGACAAAATAAAAACATTCTTATCAATTTATTTGATAGTGTTTCAATTTACTGATTTTTATGTTTATAGTTGTTACCAAAATTACTTTTATATTTTTATTTAACTAGTTTATTTATCAATTAAGATCAAAATAAAAAATTTAATTATATTATAATTTATAACCAATTATTCTATATTTTAGATTAAATTAATTTAATAAATTATTTTGTGTTTATATTGTTAATTATAATACAGACATATGTAATCTGAAAACAATTATTTATCCGCGATCACATTAATTAATTTTAACTATTTTCACAAATAATTATTCTCAAAAATTAATTTCATATTATTATATAATATAAATTATTATCATTCAATATATTTAATTTTTTTTTAAAAATTACATTATCATAATTTTCATAATTTAATTTAAAATTAATCTTGGAGATGTGATGAGAAAGAAGATTTAAGAAATGGGAATGTTTAAAAAAAATAAAATGTTTTTATATCTATTTTCAAAATTAAATTAATTAAAATGTATTAAATTATATTAATAGATGTATAATTTATCTAGTTATATAAAAAAACCAATTTTAAATATATTTTAATGATATAAATGTTTCAAAAAAAAATGTAGTTATCCATTGAAATTTGTATTTATTTGTATTCATGAAAAAGTGAAACTTCTCAGAAAAAAGAAAATAGTGGCTCAATGATTAATATGAAATTAATATTTCGGAAATAAATTTTATTTCATATATAATTCATAATTATTTTTAAATGTATTTTATGAAAATGTGTTCCAATAAAATATTGTAAAATTTCCATGTAAAAAAAATATCTTCTGATGTGTAAAACTGAAATTATTAAAATATCATGACTATAAGACACATAAGATTAATTTAATTTTTTTAATTGAAAATAAAATATATAAATTTTAATAAATTCATTGATAAATGGATGTTTTTTAATTTTGTTATGTAAAATGGTTTTGTGCACAAAAAATTTCTTTCCAGGAAATTGTTTTTCATTATTTTCAAATAGCCCATACTCTAATTTCTAATTAATTGGTAACCAATGAAATCATTTTATATACACGTGAAAACCATATTTTTATAATTTATCTACTTTTATTCATAAATTAATTTCCAATGGATTTTGGATAAATATAGTATTGTTTTAATAATATTATTAATTATATACTATATTTTGGTAAAATTAAGTATTGCGTGTGACATAAGATATCAAAGCAACATGGTATTGTGTGTAATACAAGCTAAAAAAGGTATTGAATTTAAACACTAATACATTTTTTAACATTAAATTAAATACATAAATTTTTTAAAATTTATAAAAAAATATTCATGAAGAGTGGGGTGTTATATTATACCCCCATAAATTGAATTTATTCCTCAAAATTCATCTGCATCATCAATGATTTAATAATTTAATGTTCATTTAAAAGAAACCAAAATTGTAAATATAAATACAAAAACTTCCATTATTGTTGGAATTATAATAATGTAATTACTACCTAATGTTACAAAAAACAAGGATTTTACATAGGATAAAAAAGTTGGGAAATGATATTTGAACATTGAATAAAAAAATATGTAGTTATAAAGAGTGATAAACATCACTGATCAAAATAAATTGAGTGATCCAATGATATTAAACAAAATATAAATAAATCATTGATTATCTATGGGAAAATTCTATTCTTCAAAAAATGAAGGTGTTATGATAAAAATTTTATATCATAATCAATTTTATAATGTTGAAGAATTTTCCCAAGCAGATATACTTTCTTGGTTTCATTCCAGACTACGTGAATAATGTATCTCTTTTTTGTTACATGATCAATTTCCACATAAACCCTTACTCTAATTAGTCAAAGAGAATTTTTTATTCAGGTCGCACTAATGGAATATAATATCCATAGATTGAATTATAATTTATTCAATATATCATTAGTTATCATCAATGAAAATAGTTTCCATAGGTTATCCAAAAAGAATAGATCGTCAAATGAAAAAATATTATGTAAATTAAAAAAACCACATTCGGTGTTCAACATAAATCATTTTAGAAATGGAAAAAAATATACCCTTAAAAATATGAAAATAAAAAACATTATAAATAAGGTTACTATATTTTTAAAAATTCGTGTAACATTTCTCTCCCATATATCATAAATTATCTCCTGATTGTCTCTTATAAAATATATGATGTGATTCATCATGTATTCTCTTAAAACATGGCAATAAACTGAATTATCATACAAACATATGAAAAATATGCATTCATCCCCATTAAATACTAATTAAAAGAATTATTGGATATATTCCATTAATCCAATTTTTTTGTAAAATCCCTCTATTATAGCCTGAACCAATTCTTATACAAATCATTAATCTATTTCAAAGTGATTCATAATATCCAGTTTTCTTTTTCGACATCCGACATAGTTTTATCCAAACATCATAATTTCAAAATATTTCATTTCTAGATGATCAGTACAAATTAACATATTATTGAAAATCCACAATTCCAAGAATCCATAAAAAATAAATTTATATTTTTTAAATCAATAATTTAAATAAATAATGAAATTAATTAATTCACCTCATCCATAATCCATAACTAGGAATCATCATATTAGTTCTTAATTCCTCTTTTTTATATACTATTTCAATTCTCTTCATCATTAAAAATATATGCATTACTTATAAAAAATTTCTGAGTCTATCACATATTTTTCATTTTGGACATCAATATTCATAATTCTCATACATTAAATTTTAAAAGGATCCAATATTTAATGACATATTTGGGAGGACAATATTTACATCCACTGAGTTAAGTAATCTTTTCTTTTTCCCATCGCATTTACATGTTTATGTCCATCTCTTCCACATTCAAAACATCTTTCCATTCCTCATATAAATTCATGTGTGGTGTTTAATCCCATATTATCGACACATAGGAAATATAATAATCAGTACTCTATGGTCTCTGTTACCTAAACTGTTATCAAAATCATTCATTGTCTTCTTCAGTGAGCCTCCGAGTTGGTTACGGTATACATTGTAAATCATGTTACATGAAAACTAATATTGTGTATTAAAATAAAATTTTACAACAGTAATAACATGATTTTACTTGTTATAAAAAAATTTCCCCTAACATTCAACATTAACCAAGTTACTTAAAGTAATCTCCATTTTCTAAAACCAATGATTATAGTGTTATCAGCACTAAACATAGTGGAAACCCACATAATAAATAAAATTTGATTATAGGATGTATAAATGATGATGTCTTATATATAATATATTAAAACACATTCTTATCCTGAGTCATTTAGGGTTATTATATATTTAAATACTTCATGATGATTTTTTAAGTTCCTATGAATTTATAAAATACGTCCATTGACTATTTCAAACTAGTTGTGCAACATGGCCCACTGTCAAGCAAAAGTTCCTAATTGAATCTATCTTAATATAATGTTTTATAGGTGTTCACCCCTATGTACATCATTTCTAGAGCCACATACACTTCCAATATATAAAAAGGAATTATTTGTAGGACACCAGTTTCCCTATCATTTACCAAAATTCTAGGAAATTTTTCCATACATTAACTCATTTGTATACTTATCATATATGCATCCCTAGAAATATCATTATAAATATACCTATGGATATAACTATTGATTTATAATATTATTTTCGAGATTATGAATAAAACATTACTTGGATACCGAATTTAGAAAACAAGGTTTAATATATACTGATTTTACATCATTTCAGATGAATATTCAACACATTACAAAATTACATGCGTGAGAACCGTAATGTATTAAGTTATTTGGAAATATGGAATACAATATTCTTTCTTGTTGAATGATATTAAATATTTCCAATAAATATCTTCCCATTTTTTAAATCTAATTAAAATATCTCATCACAACCTAGGGAATGGATACAAAATAAAGGGTTAGCTCAGATGCCCTGAAAGGATATATAAATGACATATATAAGAATAACATAAACCAATGTGTATAAAAATATGAGAACAATATTTGAACATAATATCCTACATATCAATGATCATATACATGATTCATAGATGAAATATTTGTAGATAATAATACATAAATCAAAATATATTAAAAGATCATGATCCATGATTGAACAACATTGGCATAAGGCAATGATTTGGGTCAATTACAAAAACATATAACATTGTAAACATGTATAAATAGTAATATGTTCACCCACTACGTTAAGGACATGAAATTAGTCCATTGAATATATATTTATATATATATGGACATCTAAATTTAACTTCACATAAAAAATTTACAATGTAATTATGTTCACAGATAAGCAGCTACACCTCCATGGGGGCCCACCACCATCTATAGTGGAAACCATATCTTACAATACTATGTTTTCACCCCATTCCACATATTTCTATCTCCAAACACACACACACACACACACATATATATATATACCCAATTAATTATAGTGTTATCTTGTTAATCTATTCATTTATGATATAATGGGATCACCTTTAAATTCTTGGCATTCCATATCAACGAAGATATATATGGATTACATGGTGCTATCTAGGCCTACGAAGTGTATAAAATCAAATGGGAATACACTATTCTATCATTCACACCCCATTGTATATTATGTAATGGTTTTACCTAGATCTATTTATGAAACCCCATCATAGATGTTTTTTAAGCTTATCTTGTACTATATAGGATGCCACAATGTAGTACCAATTATTAAGTTTCCGATCACAATTAGGTCTACATCATCATTGAAGTAATTTACTTAAACCACATCAAGAATAAAGGAAAAATATTTTCCATATCATCACTAACAAGTAAATTTACCAATTATTAATTTATTAAAAATGAAAAAGAATTTTTTGTTTCATGTTAACCTATTTTAATCACGACTAACACATGGGAATGAAATGGTTTATATAAGAAAATTTTCTCTATAAATAAAAATAATTCAATGAAATAATATGAAATTTATCCTCGGGTCATATCTATTGTAATAAATAGGTAACTTATATAGATAAAATATTATTTGAAAAATAATTTTCTATTTATTATTTAAAATATTTTATTAATGAAAAATAATTGAATCCATGAAAAATGATGTAAAAAATAGAAGAATATTTGATAAAAGTTTTCATTAACAGTAACATTTAAAAATAATAATGGAATCTTTAAAATTCATTTAAAATACATAAAACATTATAATAAATCCTTTTCATTGGAAATGTGATTAAAATATCATTCAATTATTTTTTAAAACGTTTTTTAAATCTTTGTTTTGGAAGAAGATATATTTTTGACCAAAGACATATATAATGTCATCTTTTCAAAATAATTATTAATTATCATATGTAACAATGATTGAAAAAATGGTACTATTACATTAATATCTCATTATTAAATAGACTAGAATAAAATTCATTATAATTCTTGACATTTATATCATGATATTTCAATATTAGAGACGTAATATTAAATAATCTCAATAAATGATGAGATTGTAACATTAAATTCTTACCACTTTGGTAACCCTGAATACTACTCCCCATGAAATAATAAAATAAAATGAAACATAAAATATCATTAGGATGAATAATTACACGATATTACATTTTAATGTGGTTTTCTATACACTCATGAATTAATATAGGTGGATAAAATAACATACGTCTGAAATTATGTAAATTGATGCTTAAATCTCTAATAAATTAGGTAAATTTTAAACAATATTACATATTAAGGGTGTAATGGTTTATTCCCTCTTAGTCTATTACATTGTTGGTTTTGGTTTTTGGAGTAGACCAAATCAGGTATAAAGGGTTATGGAGAATTTCATTTGAATCAATCTGGAAGAAGGGGGATTACACATCATTTAACATGGTTACATGATTTGATGGATGGTTTCATAGCTTGTCCAGGATGGTTTTGAGCATGAAATGTATCATGTTTTTAAAAATAATATAATTCAAAATGGAATGGTTTTTTCAACCGATTTCATACGTGTGGAATTACATAGAATGAAAGGGTATTACAAGTAATTTAATTCCCCACTAATGTAACTTATAAGTGTTTCTTTATCCACTCGGGTTGTTAAAACTTTTGGTTGTAGTGACCCTTCCTCGACCCAATGTTACCTAGTGATCCATATTTGGTATTATTAGGATTAATTCATAATGAATTTATTCTTATCTTCCTTAAAAAAATATCTAGTGATCCATATTAGATCTACGGTGAGTTATTCCTCCATTCTTATGATATCTTATAGTTTGTTGTCTTTACCCTCCAATTTCTTCTTTTTATGTGATCGTGGATGATCTCCCTAGTTTTAAATTCGATTACCTTTGGATTTTGGTGGTGTAGTGGTTTCATCACATCATTGTATGGATGAAGACATTGTGAGAGAAGTGAAAATAGATTCGTTTGGGGGAATTTTCTTATAATAGGACCATTGGCACCGATTTACGTTAGTATTTTTTTGTTTCTATTTATTGTTCATCATGAAGGAGGGGTTCAATTTTTTTACCAGTGGATTTTTATTATTCCATATTAGTCGAAGATAAGAATTGGTTAACTGAAATTGATTGGTAAAGATGGATTCATTTATCATTCCATTAATTTTTTTGATATTATAATTTTTCTATTGTATATATAAACGCTTCATTCTTCAATGAAATTTGTTGTTGGTGGTGGAATTTATTTCAATGGGTATGTCTGTAGTGGTTGTTTCTTGATCTAGATTGGTAAGTATCGACTAAAAATGGAAATTTTTTAATCACGTATATCCGAATAAAGAATTCATTCCTCGAGATCATATAGTTTTGTGATAACCCCAGAACTAAACAAGTGCAATGAAATAAGGTATTCCTTGTTAAATATGGAATATTGTTTTTCCATAGTACATAAGTAAATGTGATGTGTGCATTTTCTCTGTTTTGTGTTGATGTTTGGTTTTGAGCCAATTCTTACATTGTGGGATGACCTATGTATTGTAATGGAATATCAGAATGAGTGATTGATATATTCATAAATGGATGAGATGTGTTCTGTAGTGAGGTTACAAATATGGTTGTGTGGTAATGTGTAATGGGTTGGGATTGTGATTTGGTGGTGGGGTTTTTTAGTACGTGACCTGAGCATGATAATTTTGTTGGAGGTCATCAGTGATTGGTATGAGAAATTCTCCCTGTGTTTTTTCACTAGAAACATCTAGAGTTATTCACACAGTATCTAGAGATCGATATATGATTTATCATGAATGAGAGCCAAATGTTTAGAAAATGTGATGTTCTTTTAGTTTATCAAAGATCTTCACTTAATCAATTTTTGTCAATTATGTGTTGTTATTATTAGCTCCCCAGGTAGTTTTGAAATAAATGAACGATTGATTAAAAAATATTGGAATGGATTGTGTTGGATTGGATACCATGATTTAAATAGTTAATCATATTATTTGGGAAAGTGAATGGGATTCGTCACTTATTGTGTAGTGTTGTACATTTTCAGGTAGAAAAAATAGGGATGTGTTGTGAGTTGGTTGTTTTTCAGAGAACCCATAGGTTGGTCCTATGTTTTTTGTAACATATATTTATACACTTGTATTTTCTTTATGATTTATATATGTACTCAAACATATTGATAACTATGTGAAAAACACCCCGATCATCATGGGTGTGGGATTATTTCCTAGACATCTTAGTGGGAGGATTGATGTGTGACCACCAACTATTCCCTGCACCCTCTTCTAGGTGTATTTATTCTAAGATTCAACAGGAAAGGTTGTGGACTGTGATGCCTAGATGTGTATGGAAATGTTGCACTTTCCTATGGATATTTTTAATGAGATGAGTTTTTCATTCCCAGGTATCATTGGGATGAGATGAGTTTTTATTTACTAGGTGTCTTTTGGATAATATGTGTTCTGATTTTCCATGTGTCTTCAAGATGATATGTGTTATGATTTCCTCGGTGTCTCCAAGATGTAATGTGGTTTGTGGCCATGGTGTGTGTCGGTGGAATGTGATGTGGTAATTTTAGAAGAGGCATGTAAATTATGTTGTTTTCTATTAGTAATGTGTGGCTAATTAGTGTGAATTTTGTTCAGGGTTCCATATAAAATATTTGAATTATATTATATTACATGAATTTAGTTATTTTCTGTGTGTTCCATTGTGATGTTGGGAGGGTTAGTGTACCAGATTGGTGTTGTTTGATTTTTCTGTTTTCTCATAGGGAAATTATTATCCTTCTTTATTACATTTTCATGAAAGACATTGGTTTTCTTGATGAGTATACATGTATGATCACGCAACATAAAAAAAATGGTATTCAAGTTTCCATGAGGATTACGTGGACCGTTCTGGGCATTACTAGATCGGTCTTGGGACCATTGTTGATTCTCATTATTAGCTTTATTTTGGTTACGTTACATTGGAGTTATGTTGTATTTGGACAACTTATATTTTAATGCATTCATGTGGGGTGTTTTTTTCTATCTTTTATATATTTATTGGAGTTATTTTGTGCATGGTCAACTATATTAGCTGATCTTGTTTAGGAAAAAGGGATAATACCACCCACTTTGTGAGATATGTATACCCTTGGTGTTATTTCCCAATTTGGGGTCTTCTAGAGGAACGAATCAAGAGTCATAATCTCCCTTTCACCATTTCCATCCCAGGAGGGGAATTTTTTGAGGATGGGGACTTGAAAGAGTGGTATCTTAGGTTATGGTTTAATGATAAGATGTAGTTTGTGGTTAAGAATAGGGTTGACTGCGTGGGATGGTAGTGAAATAGATTTAAGTGAATATGGTGCATGACATATGGCAGTGATGACTAGCTAGTAAATGGGATATTATGGTCCTCTATGATCCGATGAAAAGACTTGAAACATACCGAACAAAAAATTGAGGATACAACATTTATAGGGTAGATACCCTAGTTAAGGTAAAATAATCCAAATGACTTCTAATATTTTTTGAATTGGGTTGTATTTTTCATGTTGAGATGAATAAAAAAATGATTTCAATGTGTTATAAATAATCATAAAATTACTTACTATATGGGATTACAAATACCTTGTTTACCTTTTAGATATGGATCCTAGTTTCCACCTTTTTCTGGCTCAATCATTTGAGACATAGCAAGATGATCTGATTAGTCAATACATGGTTCATCTAATATATGAGGATGACCAGTGGGAGAGTACTATGTATTATTTCTTGTGGATGTATTTGTAAATGTACCAGGGAAATGTTTTGATCATGGAGACAAAATGCTTGATTGTGGAGCTTGATATCAAATTCTATTTTATACTATCCCTGACAGAGTAATGGGTTCCTTTTTCATTTAGTCAATTGTGAGGAGATACATGTGACTGGCAGAAACATTAATTAATGGAGATGAAGGAATCAGATATTTTATGGGACCACTTTGAGAACGAATTCTGAGAAGAGTTACTTTCAGCAACCATGAAGGAAGAGAACACACAGGAGTTATTCACCCTTAAATAGAGGACTATATATGTGTGAGATTTAGGGATCGAGTTCAATGATATCCTTTTTTCCCATGATATCCTTAAGGACAAGGATTATCGTGTGATACATCTCATGGATGCACTTCATCCCTCTCTCTATTATGTGGTTACACTTCTATGATGCCAATGTACTAATATGTTTAGAAGAAGGAAGAGGTGATTGAAGATATTCACTTCTGAGGAGGACATCCATTAGAGGGGAGCCAAAAATGCTCATCAAATGGCAGGTTTACCAACAAGAGGTCTCAATCTCAAAGAACATTAATGTTTTGACGAATAGATATTCAACGTCATTAGATTCCTTTTTTGAATTTGGGTGCTAGTGGTTCTAAATAATTTTATGTGGGATTTGGGTTGAGGTTCTTATTTTTTAGAGATCATGCCATATTCAAAACTAGTTCCCAATAGATACATGATCTCATCATGGTGATAGTGTAAAGGTTCAATTCCATCGTCAATAGTAGTACCTAATCTGGTAGATTCAGCATCAAGAATAAAAATATTTTTCTCCACCAAGGGGAGATAGTGTAGGTAGAGGCAGACCTTACGATGTTCCTTTGGACAAGGAGGCTTAACTAAGTTGTGGTCATAGATGTTATTGTCAGTAGAGAGTTAAATGATTAAAGTTTGGTCAACTGCAAGTAGTAAATGTGGCAGTTCCAATAGGGTCATAGATCATCATATATGTGATTAATTTGTTTTGTACCCTTTCATGTTTGTTGTTTAATTTTGGATCTTCTAATTACTTTGTTTCACCTACTCTATCCTGTTATTTAGGACTATATGTAGATAATATTATAATTCCCTTTGTGTTTAGTATGCCACTCATAGGACATACCATCTTGTTTAATGTGTATTGTAGATGTGGACTGATTATGGGACCAGATCAATCCCATGGGGTTATTTTCTTTATATAGATGCAGCTATATAATTTATTTATTAGGATCGATTGGATTTATATTTTTCATTCCATTATCAAATGTTTTTAGAAGAGAGTCATGTTTTCAGCATGAACGGCCAACATTCAGTTTTCATTGGAGAGGGGAGTTTTCAGATGGGAACTTAGTGTATAGAAACATGTCTCTCTATATTCAATTTTTTTTAGTGGAATTAGGGCATTTTGGCATGGTGGTGTTACCCAGGGTTGTTGGGATGTTCCCAGATATTTACACTAGGGAGGTTGTGATGCTACCCCCTTGACGTGATATTGAGTTCAGGATATACATGGAACTGGGAGGATCTTTGATTTCATTGGCCCTTATCGGATGGATTCTTCTCAGTGGGAGAAGGTGAGGATTCACATAGATGTTCTAGGAAATAAGGGTCTTATCTGGTCCATTGTGTCACTGTGGGGTGCTTTGGTGTTGTTCTATAACAAGGAGAATGGTTTCCTGAATCTATTTATATACTACTAGAGGTTGAATCAAGTAATAGTAAAGATCTGGTATGCTTTTAAAAAGATATATGGACATTTTGACAAACTAAGAGGGAAAAGTTCATTTTCTATTATTTATCCATGGTATATATATCACCAGTTAAGGTTGATTTGAAAAATATATCCCAATGAAATATTACAAATGAAGGTATTGGGATGATGATTTTTTGGTCATGAATTTTGGTGTTACAAACACACCATTGGTGTTCATGAGGCTTATTAACTCTTGGTGCGATGAGTTCTTAGATCGGTTCATAATGATGTTAATTATTTATCCCAAGCATTCCTCTACCAAAATTCAGGAATTCCGTTGGATGTTTAAGATGAATGGTTATCTTCATGATAAACCTTATAACATCCATATATGGGTCTTCTTGAGTAACAATAACTCTGTTGAGCTTGTCCTTGTAGGTGACCAATCCATCACTACCAAAGTGAGTAGGGGTAATCTCTCCTACTTCATGTCCATTGTGTATGGGAGATTTGATCCCCTCCAATGGACCATGCATTGGAGTTATCTTAATGCTTTTCTCTTGGGTAATACGATATGGTTTGTCGGTGGAAATTTAAGTTTCGTTGCCAATCAGGAGGAAAATAAAGTTCATGGTCCTTTTTAGAGGAGGTCCAGTAGGGAGTTTACATAGTTCATGGGTGGGGTGGCCTTATTGATTTGGGGTTATCATGTGACTACTTCACATGGTGAAACAACTGATGGGGTCTTCACTGTTTATGGATCATGTTGAATAGATGTCTAGCCAACATGGAAGCCATCTCAATGGTGTCCAATGCCAAGGTGAGCCTTCTCGTTCACAACATTTCTGATCACTCCCCTTAATGGTCTTATTTTCGCTGGAGCTGGATCATTGGTACAGGTTCCATTTCCTCAAACAATGGGTCAGTAAACAAGAATACAAGGATGTGGATTGTGGTATTGGAATTCTACTTTAAAAAGTGGCCCATGGGTTTCCCATCATGATAAACGGCATCACCACAAGTCTAGTCTTTATCTATGGGATAAATACTTCCCCCGGTTGAGATTGAGATAAATGATACCATGCAGAAGGTTCAAGGGCTCGAAGCTCATCTAGATGAGGAATGGGAGGACCATACTTTTGAAAAGCATTATACCAGAAAAGAAGAACTTGTTGTTATGATCATGGATCAAGAGTTTTTGTCTAGGGATACTTCAAGAATCAAGTGGCTCTGAGAGGGTGATAGAAAAAAAGATTTTTTTCATGAATTTATTAAATATAGGAAGATACTTATCATACCAAACATTCTTCTGGGTGATGGATATTATACAGATGATAGGGATATTGATGGAGGTATGGGTCTTTCATATTTCCAAGATTTTCTGGCTATCCATAGTAGTCATATTCCCACTGGGTATATAGGATTTGGTAATGGGATTTTGATGTGATCTCACATTGTGTCTCGGACCAGGACAATAAAGGGTTGAGCTCTCTTCTATGTGAAAAGAAGATTTATAATACCATGATGAATCTTCACCCAGACATTGCCCAAGGACTAGTTGTTTTTTCAGGAACATTCTATAGAAAATAATGGTATGAGGTTAAGTGGGGCCTCATTATGGAAACCCTTGACTTCTTCAGGGGAGGTAGTTTTCCGCGGATTTCATGCACCACAACTATGATTCTTATTTCCAAGAACAACAATCCCTCTTCAATCATGCAATTTAGAGTAGTGTCTATGTGTAAATTTCCTTATAAATTGCTTTCAAGTTTTATCAATGCTAGTTCTTTCATACATCATCTAAGGTGGATCTCTTCGGAAGAACATGGTTTTGTTAGGGTAGGTCTATCCAAGGTTATATAGCTCTTTCCCATGAAAAGATTAGAGATATGAACTTCAAAACCTGAGGATTAGATGTGGCTCTAAAGCTATACTTGAATAAAGAATAGGATCAAGTGGAGTGAGGATTCATTATCAAGTTAATAAAATGTATTGGTTTCTCTTCTTGGATTATTTACATTTTTTTCCGATGTTTTAGCTCCTCGTGGATGACATTATTATTACTAGGGAAGTCCTTCAGTTTCATCAAAGCCATTCGTGGACTAAAATAGGGTGATCCTTCTTCCCCCAGTATTTTCCTTATAACATAAGAGTTGCTCAGCCGTCTCATTCATTAGAGCACCAATAATGGAGAGATTCTACCCTATTGAAGGGGCATGAGGGCCATGACCATCTCTCACTTAATTATTGCAGATGACACCGAGGCCTTTCTCATTGGGGGGAAAAATCTATTGAAGGCATGAACTACATTTTGGAGGATTACTGCCACTGGATTGGCCAACATATCAATAAGGAGAAGAGTCTCTTATTCATCCCAAACAACTACTCCCCCAGAATTTATTCTGATATTCATATCACTATTTCCATGAAAAGTGGGTTTTTTCATATGGAATACATTGTGGCTCTCATCACCACTAGTATATTGCAGATTCGGGATTACGACTTTCATTCCAGCAAGATTGCAGATAGTATTCAAAAATGGAAAAATAGGTTTCGTCCACTAGAGGATGTATAGCTTTTATTAATAGTGTTCTATTGGGAAATTCAATCAACACTCTCTCTGTTTTCAAGGTGCTGAATGGTTACATTTCTAGTATTGAGATGCTCCTAGACAGCTTTATCTGGGACCCTCTGGCGGAAAGGATGAATGATTGGGCTTTTTTGGGGTATGGTTGTAAATAATTCTAGGGTGGGTGGAATTAATGTTCACAACTTGAATGATACTCTCAGTTACATGCATGCACGAATGGTTGGGAGGCATTGGAACAGAGTATGCATTGGGGGAAAATTATGTATCATCTGTGGAGTATACATCCCCCGATTGATGGCCGAGTTTCCTCTTTATGAACCACTATTTCAAACCTATTTTCGGATATCATTTTTCATTCTTTGTGGATCATAGGGAGAGGGGACATTTCTTTCTGTCACCTCAACTGGGTTGGGTCTATGCTCAACATCCCGGGGTGCCCCGCCCCCTCCATTTCTTTAAGGTAGGATTTTTTTCACCTAGACATCATTAAAGTTTTTTAGGAAAAGGAGCAATATGAGTTTTTCAATATCATTTCTTTATCATAAGATCTTGATCTATGTGTCTTCACCCCTTTTTCATCGGAAGATTTCTCCACCCTAGATTATCGTCAGTATCAGGTATCAACAAAGGAGAAAGATATATGGCATGATACCCATTGGCCCAAGTTCATCCCATTCAAATATAGTGTTCTATTATGGAGGATCAGGTATCGATCTATACCTATAGGCAAAAATATTAAATTTTGTGGAATCCCTTTAGCTTCTATGTGTTCTTCTTGTACATTCGTTAAGGAGGAAATTGATTATCACCTTTTATTTCATTGAGGTTGGGAGTGGGATGTGTGTCATGCCTTCAGTGAGTTTACATGCCTTCAAGACTCCAACCTGGTGGATCTTACATTCTTGGATATGTGGTTCCATGGGTCGGGTGATAGAGGCCTGGAGAAGATGGTGTGTGCGGTGATTCTTCTGGTGGGGTGCTGGCCTATTTGGAAAGAAAAAAATAAGATAAGACAGGATGGGGGGTTTCCCACTAGAAAGTCTATAATCATTTGGACCAAGAACACCCTCCATGATTTAGATTGTGTAATTGAAAGCTGAAGTTGTGCCACCTCATGCAATTATTGATCCATGCTTCATACTTTTCATAGGCGCCTGATAGATTATCATGTGGCCTCTTGGTGTGATGGAATACTCCCTCTTGGTTCTATAAACTCAAAAATGATGGTTCATTATAGACTAGAGTATTGATAGGGGGTGGAGCTGTCCAAGACTCTAGGGGTTCAGTCCCCTTGGTATTTTCCTCCTGCATTGGATACAGTTGCTCTCTCCAGGCTGAAGCCAATGCTCTACTCATGGGAATCAACCATTTCCACCAGAAAGGTCTAATATTATTCTATTTGGATCTAGATTCAGAGATTCTCTATGATTTTTATAATGATTTCCCCCCTTATGGTCAATCAGATTTATAATCAGAAAGTGTAACAGTATTATCAACAACCACATCAATGTTCTACATTCTTGGCATGAAGGTAATAATGTGGAGGATTACCTGGCATCATTGTATGTCCTTGGCCATCACCCAGTATGTTCCAATGATATCTTCTCTTTAAAATCCAATGGGCTCAATTTTATTAGAGGGTATTCCCTCGGACTTCGCCATTTCAGGCCCCCATAGACTTATTGGATTCTATTTTTTTTTTGTTTTGGATGTTTTGTATCCTTATAATAAAAAAGTATCTATGGTGGTGATGTATGATTTATTATTGCCTGAGGATGCAATTTTGGTGGTCGAGGATAAATCAAGCACTATTTGAGTTTATAGAATGATTCTAGGTATTACAATAGGTTATTTTAGAGCACCATGATCTCATTGAGTTGATTAACCCCTTGGATGTTCCCATGTGAAATTGGTATTACATACAGAATGATTTCATTATCGGGTTTCCCAGAAAATTAGGGCATATATGATTCTGTCTGGGTAGTAGTAGATCAACTTATGAAATAGTCTAACTTCTGAGTAATCAAGGACTGGGGCGCTATAGATCCCTTGATAAAAAGGTATGTGGATGAGGTGGTGTTAATACATAGAATTCTTATATCAACTGTGTCAGATCGGGATGCACGTTTTACCTCATGAATTTTCAAGGGATTTCTTCATGCTTTTGGAAACTTGTTATGCCATAACACTACTTTTAACACTTATATAGATGGATATATAGAGTGTAATATCAAGATATTGGAGTACATGTTTCAATCATGCGTCATAGACTTTTCCAAAACATGGGTACGACCCCATCCCTTAGAAGAGATTTCATATAATAATTATTATCAATATTCCATTGGAATGGATGCATTTTCATATTTTTATGGAAGGGAATTTAATTATCCATTATTCTAGATAAAGGTTGGGGATACAACTATTCTCATCCCTAAGGTAGTGCAATGAATGGCAGAAAAGGATCAGATTGTTCATTTAAATATGAAAGCAGCGTAGGACCAGTGTAAGTCTTATGTCGATTACAAGAGGAGTCCGTTGAAGTAAGAGACTAGAAAATATGTGTTCTTGAAGGATATCCCTCCACATGGGTATCATAGGATTGGTAGAGTGATTATGCTTTCTCCATGGATTGTTGGACCCTTTGAGGTATTGGGGAAATTTGGAGAGGTGGAATGATGGTTGGAATTTCCATCGTAGATAGAGATATTCCATGAAGTCTTTTACATATATATACTCCATATATATATTAACGATGTCTACAATGTCCTTAAATGGATAGAGTATGAAATCATGGATGATGCGATATTCGGGCAGCATCCAGTAGAGATCGAGGAAAGTAAATAGAAGGTGCTATGTGGACAAAACAAATCCCATGGTACATGTGTTTTTGAGGAATAATGGCCCATATAAGAGAACATTGGATTGAGAAATGACGATATGTTCCCAATAAAAATAGCTGTTATAAGTTTTAATTTTTATTTGTTTTGAAATGTAATTTATGAACATTGTTTTTTGAAATGAGATTTTTTCCAATGGATTGTGATGTTTGTGGTGTGATTTATGATGAAGTAAGGTCACACAAAGAAGGTATAACCTGAATCTTTACATATGTATATTAAATTTTATGTGATGAAACATGTTCAGGTGAGTCATTTCCACCCAGAGCAGATAATATCTTGACATGGAGGAAGGAATTCGCTGATTCATGTGTTCGGGGTAGTGTGTTTTGTTGGATATAGAGGTTGTTCGTCTTCCTTTGTAAAGGTTGATATGGATGTCAAGTTGTGGGGTGGTAGTTTGGTTTTGCTATAGAATTCAACTTGTGGTTTCACAATGTTACTTTTGGATATTTGGGTATGCGTGTTTGACCCGTTCTAGTGTTTGAGGTATGACAAGTTCCTAGAGAGGTATCTCACGGGTTGGTCATTGGGACCACTTTTTTCCTCTTTGTTTTGTTTCAAATTATATAGGGGTAGAATCATTATAAAGGAGTCCAGTATAATGTTCCATACTATTTATGTCTATTAATTTTTTTGGTTTTTTTTATTGGAGGTGTTTAGAGGAGTATTATAAGCGTTTTTAGAATTCTAATTGTATAAAGATAGAAGAAGGGGGATTACACATCACATAACTTGATTACATGACATGGAGTTTGGATTCATATCTTTTCCAGGGTGTTTCATAGGGTATAATATTTTAGGCTTTGAAAAATAAGATAAATCGAATGGAAATTTGTTTCTCAGTAAAAGATGACCGTGGGGAATTTCACGGCGTGAAAGGGTAATACACATAGTGTAATAATCCCCCGCTATAAAATTTAATTGTTTTTTGAGCCACTCACATTCTCAGACCCTATGTATATTGTAAACCTTTCTTGACCCCAAGAAATCAAGTATCCCCTCATCATTTCTTGAGGATTCCTTCATCAATGATTGATTCTTACCTTCCATCCTTCGATCAACAGTGAACAATAATCGATTTAAGGTGCATTAATCCTTTGTTCTTATATTTTCTTCATATTTTGTCCCTTTCCCCTCTTTTTTCTTTATTCTATGTAATAGCGGATGATCTCTTGTTGTTATAAATGAGATTATATTCAATTTTTGTTGGTACAGTGGGTCCACAACATCCTCAAATGGATGAATATCTTATTGGAGAGGTTATTAGAGATCCATTTTGTTGCCCTTTCTTGTGTGGGGATCATTGAAACACTTCAATGATATAATTCACTTCGTTTCACTTAATTATTTATCACACAGGATGAGTTCACTTTTTTTACATATGGATTTTGTTTTTTCTAGATTAATCAATTATAATATCTTGTATAATGAAAATTAATGTGGTTGAGGGGATTTTTTCATTCCAAAGATGTTTTGAAATTATTATTGTAATATAAGGATTAAATGGGATTGATTCCACACTATATATTTAGGCCATTGGTGGCTTCTATTTTATTGGGTACCTCTATTTTGGTTTATTCATGATCAATATTTTTTGGTATAACATAAAAATTTAAATTGGATAACCACATACATTTTCCTACTGAATGAATTCCCCAGGATTATACTATTATCTAATAACTACTGAATTAATCATGTGGAATTAAATAAGGAATTCCTTTGTAAATCTATAAATTTTTTCTTTTTTCCATGGGGTGATGTGATTTGTAAGTTTTTTCGGGATTATATTATTTTATCGTTGTCATAATAGTTGTGTGTTGTCAAATGGCTTGGGTGGAGTAATGGAATCTTAGGGTGAGATATTGATTGGTTTTAGAATGAATGAGATGTGTTGTGCTGTGGGGATACAAAATTGGTTGTGCAATAATGTGTTATAATTTTTTGATGTGAATTACAGATTGCATTTATTAGTATGTGACCTGAGCAGGATGAGTTTTAAAGACTTTAGGGATGTGTATGTAAAATTACCTAGGGATTTTTCCATGAGTAACATACCGAAATCTTCACCCCATATATAGTGATATTTATATTATATATCTTGAATTGTTATTAAACATCGAGAAAATTTTATGTACCTTTAGTTTATTAGGGATCTTCTACTTCTAGGAACATTATTTATCATTCTGTGTTGTGCTAAGAAATTTCTTTGGAAGTGATCGAATAAATGAATGATTCAACACTAAATCCCAGAATGGATTTGGTTGGATTGGATAACAAGATATAAATTTTTACTTAATTTGGTTGTGAATTTTAATATGTGTTTTAGTGGTTGTGTGGGGTTTTTAAATTATAGGTATCATTAATTTTGGATGTTTTGTGAGTTGGATGTTTGTCTCAAAACCCATAGGCTTGTCTTGTGTGTTTAGTATCATATATGTATATACATGTATATTCCATGTGATTTCTATAACCACCCCCAGTTGAACACTGTGTGATAAACTACCCTATAATCATGGGTGATGGTTTCATTACAAAACATTTCAGTTAAAGGGTGTATGCTTGGAAACCTACACTTCCATGCTCCCTATTCTATTTGGTGGTATACAAAGATTCTATAGGTAGGATGTGGTTTTTCAGGACCGGGTGAGTGTAGGTGTGTTTTTATTTCCATGGTGTATTTGGGAATAAATTATTTGTGCATTCCCATGTTTATTCAGTATGAGTTTTTTTTCATTCATAGGTGTCATGAAGACGAGATGTGTCATGCTTTCCTACGTGTCTGATGTGATATGGTGTGTGGCCCTAGTTTCAATACGTGGGATCTGATGTTTTTTGTTTGAAGTTTCTTCTAGCGGGATATGATGTTTTTTTGTGTCCTAGGTTATGGTGGGTTGGATATGACATGGTACTTTTGGAAGTGGTATTAGCACGAGTATGTTTTCCATTAGGAAATGAATGATAATCAACGAGAATGTGTTGTGGGTTACCATATCATCGAGGTGTATTATATTATATTTCATGACTTATGTTATTTGGTTAGAGTTCCTTGGTGATGTTGGAATGGTAATTATACCTATTAGGTACTATTTAGTTCTATTATTTTCTCATAGGGCCATTAGTATTCTTCATTCACATGTGTACAAGATACATTTTTTTACTAATGAGTATACATATATGCTCAAATTATTTATATAAAACATCTTTCAAGTTTCCATGAGTTTCATATGGGCCATGATTTTCATTACAAGCTCATTTTTGGGATAGTTGTTGAGTCTCTACAATTATATTACATTTGGCTTATTTATTTTGTAGTTTTTTTTGTAATTATACTAGTTTTATTTTTATTTATGCATGTGGGATGGTTATTATATTTCTTTTATATATCCCTTGGAGTTGTTTTGTGGTTGTTACATCATATATCTTGATATTTTTTTGAAAAATTTGTAATTCCATTGATATTGTGAATCTGTTTTCCCTTGGTTCTGTTTTCCAACTCAGGTTCTACTGATGGTGGGACTCGGGGGGTTGTTATCTCCATTTATTCATTTCCAGTCCAGCAGGGGCATCTCTAGAGGGATGGGGTCCTAATGAAAGGGATATCATAAAATTTATATAATAAACCAATAATGTGATGAATAATAATTATCAAATAAAAAATTTAATTAAATACAATACAAAAAATAAATAGGTTGAGATTACGAAATTTGTCTCTCGAATGTAAAAAGTGTGAAATAAATCTATTTCGGGTTTGTAAACTTATAAAACGTAAACCACATGAAAGAGACATAATAATGTGGATATGTAAATTGAAATAATTTTATTATTAATAATCATAATATATTTTATTAGGATGTATATAAACCACATAATAGAAAATTTTGGTGAATATGTAATTTGTTACATAGAATGTAAAAGTGTGATGTAATTCCCTTACCTTAAGTCTTGAATTCCATAATATATTTTAAAACCTCCTAAAATATAAATAAAAATTATTAATAAGTATACCATATACCAATAATCTTATATATAATTCCATATATGATTTTATTATGTCTTTTTATTATTAATTTATTTAAAATTCTTAGTTAATGTTATGTTTTAGTAAAAAACCATGTTGTTTTTCTTATATGATTCGACGTGTTTTTTAGCCATTTTATTTTTATCAGGATTTCATCATTACCAAAATGTAATCCAAGATAAGAATATAAAACAGATTCCATATATATCTGTTTATAAATATATAAATATATATATATATATATATATGATTGATATAGGAAATAAAATTAAATATTTTTGTAGACGGGAAGTCATACATTTGAATGAATTTTGATTCCATTTTCCAATCATATTTAATGAATGCAATTTAAATTTTAAATATATATATATATATATATTATAATTACATTATAATAATTATATAATATATATTAAATATTTATATTACATCAATTATTTATACAATCCTATTAAAGCATGAACGAATGAAATTGCTTTAGAGGGCACTAGTCTGTTGTACGCATGAACGACGTTATCATGTTCATACTAAAATGAAAAACATAAGTTATAAGGTATATAATAATTAATGAATAATTAATATATCCTATATATAATATATATCATACATAAATATCATTTACATCATTATTCAAAACCATAAGAGGTGGTAATGGAAAAATAGATGGCATCAATTCATGAGGATGTACTCTTCCACACACATGAACATTGATTTTGATTTCAAAATTTATAGATGTATGAGTGATTTTTGGTCATAATCCTTCACATAAAAAAATAAAAGTATATTTATTATACTAAGGATATTATGTAATCATGATAGAGAAATAATTAACAATGTTTTATTAACAAATAAATAAAAAATGTGTGTTTATGAACATTATCTCTTCTTCAGGTAGCTTATTTTGGTTTTTAGGAAAGGAATTACAAATTTGGATTTATTCACTTTTTAGGGTTTATATGATTATAAAGAGAATTTAGGACATGATTTTTTAGGGACATGTTAAAGAAAATGGCTTGATATGTGTCATGGAATAGGGAGAGTAAATTTCATTTAATAACGGATGAAGAGTGGAATTCATGTAGATACCCAATAGTATTCACTATTGGGAGTTGTCCCTTACCTCAGGTGCAAACTAAATATAACCAAAATGTATGATAAAAGTTAATTTTGAATGAAATTCCTCCAAATTTAACAATAAATTAATTTTATCATGTTATTACTTAGCCATTATGTATACTTAATTTATCATATTTTACTAAGGTAGCTTGTATCAATTTTATTTCCCTACATAATTTTCACATTAATATTATAATTCAAATGATATATCATAGATAATTAATATCCAATGATTTTAAATTTTAATTTAAACTCATTAAATATAAATTTTATGTTTTTATTATTAATTTTAATACAAAATCATATAATGTAAAAACTTATATTTTAACCATAATACAATTAATCAATTTTAACTATTTTTACTAAAAAAATGGGAAAAAATTTAATTTACATTATTTTAAAATAAAAATTATGACAATTTAAAAAATGAAATGAATTTTTTAAAATCATATTTACTTAATTATAGAATTTAATTTAAAAATAATCCCACAGACATGATGTGAAATTATTTTTCTAGAATGAAAATTTTCAAAATTTTACAATGATTCTATATCCAATTTAAATATGATATTTTTTTCAATGAAAAAATTTGTATTAAAAGATATATAATTTTATTATTTATAATTTAAAACAAATTTAAAATATAATTTATCAATAAATTTAATTCAAATTAGAAAGTAGTTTTCAATTAAAATTAAGTATTTTTCATTATTCATAAAAAATGATATATCTAAAAAATAAAAAACTCTTCCTATGCTAATTTATACATTATTATATAGAAATTCAACATTATTTTTTCAAATATAATTTAAAAAAGTTTCAATATTAATAATTATAATACGTTCTCCACTAAAAGGTTGTAAAATGTATTTTCGAAAAAAAACATCTTTTTATGAATAATTTTTAAATTTATTCTTATTTGTTATATATAAAACAAATAAAATGAATTTTAAATATTATATATAACATAGAATATATAAATTTCATTAAAATCATTATTAAAAATTGGTTTCTTAAATTTATTAGGATAAAACATGTTTTCTCATGGAAAATTAGTCTTTCTAAAAAGAAAAATAAATATTTTAAAATTTTTTTAACTCCAATTTAATATGAATTAGTAATAAATGAATTCAATTTATACACATGTATTATCTTTATTGTAATAATTTATTTAGTTTTTTGCAGATATTTCATTCCAATGTATAGGTTATTACAATAATAATATTTTAATAATATTATTAATATTATATTGTAGTTCATTAAACAAGGACATTCATGTAATTGAAGATATCGACTGCAAATTGTAATTCATATACTGAAATCTAAACATGGTATTCAGTGTGACGAAATAATCTGTTGGTGTGACATGAAATTAAATCAATAAATTATTAAATTTATTTTGAAAAAAAAAATTCATAAAAACTCATGGTGTTATAATGAATCCATCTTTTCCATGAGCATAATCTATGAAACGTTTCACACCAAATCCAAATTTTCATAAAATTATATAGGTTAGAAAACATTATTATCAAATTATGTTAAAATAAATTAAATATTATTCCACACATTATGACTATAAATAATATAAAATGTGTCCCTTGTAACATGATTTAAAAGTATAGAACATACAACGCACCCTGCATATTATTAAATTGTTTTGACTAGTCCATCTTGCATGTCCCTAATAAACCTATATGGCGTTTCTTCCATATGATCCTTATCAACATTACCCTATATTATGAAATATCCTAATTCATGTAGGGTTAATTTTTAATTACTTTGTGATTAAATGCTTATGGAAATAAATTCCAACCCCAATGTCATTGTTCACCTAACCCATACCTAATACATTCCATTGTAAGAACAATGTGTGGCTTGAATCAAGTTATCATGGATTTCGTATTGATTCTAAAATCATTAATATTGTTAAAAATAAAAAATCTATTCCACATTATTCCACGTCTGAATTTATATTCTTGTAATTTCATGTCGATCCATTCCATATGAGACACCACATTTGGATAAAGTGTCTCTATCAGAACTATTTGTATATTGATTCTTATTAGTTGATGACAAATAATTATTCCCTAATCTCTCATCCAAGGTTTTATGAAATAATATTTAAATATGGATTCTCCTCAAATAAATGATATGGTAAATACATTTTCACACAATATAACATATTAAATTGAATAACTAATTGATATATTTTTAATATTAAAAATCACAACTAAAACATAATATCTAACATAGCTCATATAAATAAAAGTAACCATATTACAAGATCAATAAATAAGTTTAGAAGAAATTGAATCCAAAATAAGATATATTTAAAAAATTACAATTTTTATATTCATTAAAATGATTTTATATTCAGTTTTGTTTTCCCTAGGCCAATCCAATGGGAAACATGAGAAATTACAACATGAAGAAAAATCATTCAAGGAAAGCATAATATTGTATAAATCACAATGAAATTTATATTCGAAAAATTACAACTCGTCACTACCACTACCGGTTATCGCAACCTTGGATCTTATGATTATATAATCTGGGTTGTTTTAAGTAGAAATTAACATGATATCAATATTTGGATTTTATCAATAGAAATAAATTGTAATATCAATATAAAATTAATTTTATCATAATTAATTTTTTAATGTGATAATATATTATAATAAACATATATATCTTATTTATTTTAATTAAATAAAAATTAATTTATCATTTATTAAATATAAATATTCCTTGAAAATAAATAATAATATTTAGTAGATACCATAGTAAAAAAAGTATTCATCAATAAGAAGAAATTTCATTTATATTTTGGTATATTATTAAAATATTAAATTCCAAAATACTATAAATTTAAAATTTAAAAATTTATATCCTTTTTTTATATTTTATGTTTAGAAAATCAGAAAATTCATTTTTTTTAGAAAAATTTATTTTTATGGGAATAGTGAAAAATAACATTTTTTGGAAATTAGGTAGATTTTGTAACAACATATGGAAATAGATATAATATAAAATATAATAAGTTGTTTATGGCCATAAATAGATTTGTTTTATGTATCATCACTTATTTTTAAATATAATGTTTCTATTCCAAAACAATATTTGAAATTTTATAATATTAGTGATACCTTTTCAAGTATTGTTTTCTATACATTATACATTAATAATTTAAAATCAGTTGGCATTAGTAAAATTAAATATAATAGGTTTGAAACCTAAAATTATTGTGTCAAAATTATTTAATAATGATAAATTTATTTTTATGAATAATAATTAAGTTACCATGTGATAGTATTAGTTTTTCTTGTCAAACAATAAATTTTCAAAGAATAATACATTCTTAAATATTGTGTAATTAGAATATAGTTTTAATAAATAATAAATCGAATATATACTATAATTTTTCAATATATATAAAAATTAAATAATACATTTTTTATTGGTAATTAAAGATAAATAATAAGAAAAAAACATAATTATAAAAATGATAATTTTTTAGAAAAATAGTTTCAAAACATTATACGTTAGGATTTAAAAAATAATTGTGTCAAAAAATTGAAATTTAATGATATCAAATGTACCCCAAATTATGATTCAGAATATAAAATTTTGGAAATAATTTTCTTCTTATACTTTCAATAATAAATTAATTTACATTATTCATATTTAATGAAGAGTAATGGGTATTTAAATTAGTATTCTATTGTTGTATAACTTTTACTAAGTCCCTCTTTCTTCCATATGAAATAGAATCACATCACCCATTCAATAATAAACTAAAATTTATAAATTACCATAAAAACCCCACTAAAATTTCCTCTAATTAATTTCCATTATATTCCCTTGACCCTCTATTCAAAAAAAAACAAGCCTACGTGTCTCAAATCTAATGACTCCATTCATATGAATTCTATCATCTAAATATATGATTTATATCATTCTTATCATATCTTTGTTATTATTTCATTTATGAACAACCATATCAACAATATAATAATTAAATTAAAATCATTAGTATGTTTAAATGTTATTATAATAATTTTAATATAAATATTTATTTTTATCCATTGAATGAGAAAAATAAGAATCATCGTCAATGTGTATCTATCGATTACCATTTTCATGAAGCGACATTTTTACTTGTTCATCACCACCTATCAGGGCTGGTCTTAATGATTTTATCGTCGAAAAAATATTTTCTATACAGTTTATTTATTTCTTTTAATTATTACAAAATATTGAATTTCCCCACTTACTTTCTGTTAGTGATGGAAACGATAATCGTGAGTTGTGCGGACTACCACATTGGTTAAGAATCATTTTTTCAAATTTTCATTAAGTTTATCATTATTCATTAAAACATCTTAATATATGATTAACCATAAAAAATTACATTATTATTATTCTATAATAATTACATTATGTTAAAATAAACACATATTTAACAGTACTCACTAATTGATTTAAAGTGTATTTGTGACTGGGTCATTTTGACCACCTTCTTGAATAATGATATGAGATTATATCATAAAATATTATGATAAAATAATTTCTTTAATAATATGACATAAATATGTAAATTATAATTTTTTGGTCTAGTAATTGACGGATTAATATTTAACTCATTAATTTGGTAAACACACTTCATTGTTTGAAAATCAACAAAAAATGTTCGATGTCCAATTTATTTTCAAGGACACAAACTAAAATACTAATGAATGGAAATTTAAAAATCATAATGTTTTATAAGACATTGTTTATTGTAAAATAAGAAATATTTCATTGGTGATATTTGGAATAATAATTAATACTGACATCACTTTTATAGAACTACTATAAACATTCTAAAATATTTTCACATGATTTGTGAAAATTTAATAAATAATAATATAAATATATATAATAATTATAAATGAAAATTATAAATATTTATATGATTTTTTTGAATAATACTCATTATAATTATATTTTTATATCTATTTTATGTTAATAATGAGTGTATTTAATGAAGTTATGAAACAATGTAAGGGTTTCATTGTCTCTAATTTGAATCCCATAATACAAGTTTATGATATATAACATGATTCATTTTTATGGAATAAATACAATTCTTTTTTAATATTTTATTATTACCATGTTGTAATTTATGATATCTAGTGTTTTATTCCATATTAATTATCTCTTTGTCTTTTAATTCAAAAAATATGATGGATGTATGGATTTCTTCTTAAATCCTACTTTTTTGAGATATATGATATTTTATTAACCAAATTAATTTTAAATGGTGTCTATATTAAAATTTTGACATTTAATATCATATATTATTCTTAATCATTGTATATAATCTTTATTTTTAATATAAAATGCATTCAATCGTTTTTTATTAATATATTTCTTAAGTTGTAAGGATTTTTGTCTCCAATTTTCATATTTGATGCATAATTAATATTTTGAACCCAATTATATTTATTTGGTGTATATTTTATCAATTTGAGTTATTATATCCCAAATTAAATTTAATTTATGTCAATTTATGTTCAATCTTATTTTGACTGTTTTATAAAGAATTTTTTTTTCAATACTCATGTTGTAAGTGGTTTTATTGGAATAATTATTCCCCACATGTCAAAGAAACTTCGTTTTTAAATGATCCATTAGAATATATTCTGAATATAAAATTTATATCAATATTATTTTATAGGGAAATAATTTTTCATCACAAATTCCTCTTCATTTATGACGTTAATATTTCCTTAAATTGAGTTTTTATTTAGACAAATTCTATTAATATTTAATTTATTTTTATTTGATTTCTATAATTTCAATTCCACAAAAATTATAATCATGGAAAATAAATTTTTTAATCACATTTGACCCATGTTTCTAATTTATTTATTTTGAAATTAATATGTTCATTATACATTAAATGATATATGTTTTTGACCAGGTTATTTAAAAATGTCCAAAGGGTTTATCTTTCTATTCAAAATAAATGGGTTTTTAATCAACAACAAAATTTATTTTCATAACGTAAATGTTATCTTAATTTTTATATTACTTTTCATTAATTTTAGTTTATATTTTTTATAGTATTTTTATTTCATTTAATGAATATTTTCCATTCTCCATTTTTTCATTATTAAATATTCATATAAAAAAATTGGTTCCAAATAAATCCCGGTTATCCTTTTTTGAATTTTTTTTTTCATTCAATGAACAGTTATCTATAAATCATTATATTGAGGATTTGAAATTTAATTTCTTTCCCTTCACTTTTTTAATGTAATTTTTACAATAATGTTTAAAATAAATTTTTTAAAACATTTTTAATTTAACATAGAATTAAAATCCAATGTTAATCAATAATGTTGGGATGTTTTGAGGACATTATATATATTTTATTTTTAATCAATTTTTAAAATGAGGTTTTTATTTCCTATGAATGTATATGTTAATGTTATGTTCTTTTTTAGCATTTGGGAAACCAATTAATTATTTATGGGTTATTTATGATATGATTATTGTTAATTTAAATTGAAATATATATGTATGGAAGATAGAGATTTAAGTCAAATATCACCCTTCAATGCATTGGTATATTCTAAGATCTCTTGAGATGCTCAGGTGTCAAAATAATGTGTCTGTTTATATATGAATAAGAAATAATCTTTTTTCAAACATTTTTATAAATGTTCATAATGAGTTTGTGGAAATATGGGTGGGTATAAGGGTTTTATAAACCACTCATAAAAATAATTATAATCATGCCAAATTTTCTTATTTTTATAAATTTATGTCGAATTTACAATTTTATTAACAAGTTACAACAATTTTACAATATGAATTTTATTTAATTAAAATTTTATATTTTCATGATGAATTATTATCTCTGTAGTATTATTTACTTTTTTATCATGCTAACAATTTTTATAGTCATCGATTTTTATTTTAACCCTTTAATATATTTTTTGCATCCAGACTAATATTTTATATCTTATGTTCCCTATCATTTTTTATGATTATCAAATAGGGTCTTATGATTTTCTATTAAGATATTTATATCACCATCTCATTCTATATAATTTTGTTGATATAATACCTTATCAAATGTATTTTCCCTACTATGAATTTGATCTCACTCAATTATTATGATTCCATTACCTAGGATATGATGTGTACTATAAAATTGTATATATAATGGAATGGATCTTGAGGATCATGGTTATGGAGAAATGTAAAGAACTATTTTAATATAATATTTTTATTTATATAGTCTTCATGACCAAAAATCTACCAATAAATGGGTTATTTGACTATTTTTGGGAAGAATTATTTATATCTTTAATTTATTGTACAATATATATTATGTATATAAAGGGAAAAATTATTTTGTATAAAAGGGTAATTTACCCATTTCAGGATATTAATGTTGTTATTTTTTGTGATTTAGAACATTGTTTTCATATTAGTGAACATTATTGAAAACACAAGAGAGAATTCTGAGCATAGGATGATATCTAAATATATTTTTAATGTCGTGAGTTGATTTTAATCTGGTGAAATAAATCCTTTTTTGATACTAAAGGGGGATTTGGTTTTGGAACATATTTACCTAGTGGTAATCAATGTCAAAAGAGTTGGTTGAAAATTGAATCGGTCATTTCTCTATTTTAAGTTAACTGTGCCAAATAATTCTCACATATTTTCACAATCATAGGGTTATTATTTGGATGATCACATTCTAATTAGGAACCAAAATGAATTTCTAATTTCCTATTTAGTTTTTTGTAATTATATTGATAAAGGGAAGATAACTACTCGTATTGTATCATAAGTAAAACTGAGATTGATATAGGATTAACTAAAGAAAATATATTTTATTATTTTAATATAAAAGGTCAATAGCTTTTATTGTAAAAAAATTATTAGGATTATTATTATTTTCCATTATTTTTAATTTTTCTCATTCATGTAATCCTAATATGGGTTTAGTTATGAATGGAATTAGAAGTAAATTAGTTAACACTTTGTTTAAAGGTAAATTCAATAATCACAAAAATATTTAACCCACTATAATGGGAGATGGATAGAATGATTTGGTTATTATTCCAAACCTTGTATTTCAGGATAGGACTAACAATTTTACTATAGTGTAAACTGTCAGTTCAATAAATAAGGGAATGATGGAGGTTAAAAACATCATAAAATGATGATAATGAATGAAAGGATGTTAAGTATACTATATATAAAAATATGGGAAGAATCATCAATGGAATTTCTATAATGGGATACGAATATGATTAACTTTTTTTCATGAAATAATTATAACAACAAAAATTATAATAGAATATAAAGAGATTAGTTAAAACAAGTAAAGAAAATATAACATGTCAATGAAAAATAATAAAAATAGACATAATTATTCATAAATAACTCGGTAATTAACCAATTCAACACTCTAATGTATGGATTAATGAGGATTGTCAAAATACATAGACTCCATGACCTAGGGTGGATGGAAGGACCATTGTAATGGCTATTGATGAAGATGATAGTTGTACTTAGGTGTTCACAAACCCTACACACTAAATTAGTTAATTATTATAGTTATATCAACACTATTTAATATAGTATTATTTCTAATGAAACACAACCAATGAACTTAATAGTTTTTAATTTAAGGCATAATTTTAATATTATGGTTATTATTTTATCGAAATAAATATTGTGAAAGTCATAATATTTTGTTTTTTGAAAAAAATCATAAATATTAGAAATTAATGGCCAATATTTAGTCTCCCTCCAAATTAATTTGTAGAATAGTGAAAAACTTATATATCAACATTGACCATCTATTAGTGAAAGTAATACTATGAATTATCTTGTAAGAAAAGGAAATTATTCACATGGCCCTTAATACCTAGTTATGGGATACATTTTCTTGAAATGGTTAGGGAAAATAAGTGTTATTTAGTCTTCCATATGATAACTAGAATCATATATCAATAGAGAAAATTTTTTAATTAATAACAATATATTCTTGACCATTATCTATTCCTCCATGTAAATGATATTTACAAGTGTGAAGTTGAAATTTATTATAGGGGTCAAATTTAACAATATAAAATTTTACTATATTTTTAACGTAAATAAATGATATACTAAATAGTGCATGTCAAACAATATATAAAAATAAATATAATGATTTATTTTAAATTATAATTATTTATTATGACAATAAAGACAAATCCATTATGATTGCTCATAAAATTGGATGTAACTATATTGTATGATAAATAATGTACGTGGGAGGAAATGAAAACCATAAGAGGAATTCCTCTATAAAAATCCAATTTTTTGATCTTATACGGGAGATATATTTTCTTGGGGTTTATCTAGACCTATCAATGTCCAAATTCCTGAAATATTGACCTAAGAGATACCACTTTCAGAAAAATCCTATGATTTTAGAAATTGTTGTTAAATCCATGTTAGTGGAATCAACACCCACAACTTCCTTTACATATAATATCTCCCTTAGATCCTATGTGTAAAATATATGAAAAAATATTATTAAAATATTTATTATATTAGCATGTAGTCTTTATCTATATAATTGAATGGGAATATCAAAATAATATTGATTTTATGTTTAAAGACTTTTATTTTCAATAAATATTTTAAAATAATTATATATCACATTCAGATTTAAATATACATAAGAAATAAATTAATACCTATTCAAGATATATATTATTTAAAAAAAATAAGAAAATATATTAGTTTTTTTAAAATTATCAAAGTAAAAAAATTTCTGATATATTGTGTTATTTTTTTAAAATAATGTATTCTATAATTTAAAAATTAATGATTTGAAAACATTGACATAAAATTTTATTTACATTGGTCATATTATCCTAATTTTTTTTGGTTTTTTATAAAATAATTAATTTTTAGGTGAATACTGAGAAATATCATTTTAAAAAATACCATGAATATTGTAACCACAAATAGATATATTCATAACTGAAAACATATAAAACTATTTTATTGATGATATATATGCCTATTATATACTTATATATATTTTTTGAATTATATTTTTAGAATATCAATCCAATATTGTATATTTAAGAACACAAGTATCACTTTATCTAAAATTATTTGAAATAATTATATATTTTTTGAAAACTAGTTCTTTTCAATTAAATTAAAATAAAAGGATTTAAAATCAAATGTTCTAGGGTAAAAATTATCTAATATTGGTCAAATTCTTTTTAAACATAATGATTATGTTACTATAGGAAAAATCTATTTACCCTACTAAAACAATTATTTTTCTAGGACTAATTCTTTTCTAAATGTTGCATATTTTAGAAATAAAATGAATAAATATTAAATTAAAACTCAAATATGATGTCAAAAAATATATATATATAATATAATTAACAATCATTTAATGGGTCTCCCTCTACCCAGTCAAAAAATTTCATTTCTTTATTAATAAACTGAGTTTTTCCGCATTCTTTTGTTAAAAAATTTGATAAAAACGAATTTATTATAAAAAAACCAATTTCAACACATTATGTGATTTCATTTAAATGATAATTTTATAATAATTACAAATTAAATTAGGTTAAATGGAGAAAAATATTGGATTTTGAAAATTTAAATTCGGTAATATATTTCTATGTTTATCTAATAAAATATTTCAACTAATTAATAGTTAATTTAGCTTTATAATTTTTTTAAATAAAATTATAATGTGGTTATATTTTTTTATAAATGAACAATAAAACTAGATCTTCTAGAAAAGAATTATTATGTTTCAAACTCTTACTAACATGTCTTCCCATTCATACCTCACATAATTTCATCCCATTCCATTCTTATCACTGACATATAATTCTATTAAATTGAATCTTCCATCATCCTCACTTATGAAAGGGGGATCACATCAAAATATTAAATACAACCCTAAAATTCAAAAATTTCAATGGAACCCATTGAAAATTTCTATTATATGATTTAAACTACAAGATCTAGGTCCCCTGTTCATAAAAAATTATTATAATTCCATAAAATATAAGGAATTCATTAAGAAGATGATGTTCAAATCCTCAACATGCATATCACATCATTTTTAACATTTATCTCATATTGTTTCCCTTATAAAAAAATTATAACCAAAAATAAATAATCAATCAGAATCATCATTATTTTATATTTTTTTTAATAATTTTCAAACATTATTTATTCTCATCCTTTTACTTCTTAAAATATGGATCACTATTAGTGTGTGTGTGAGGATTTCCACCTCTGTAAAGTAGCGCTTTCAGTTTATCATCACCACCTCTAATGGATAGTACTAATGATGATATAGAGAAATAAATATGATTAATATTATTTTTTTATTTTCATAAATTATCCCCTTCTATATAACATGCCCTCCAAAATTTTTGAGTAATTGGGTAACTAATAATGTGTTTTGAGAACTATCTCCCCCACAATGAATCATTTCCACATGTATTATATATTTTTCCACAAGTTAGAAAATAATATACAAATATAATCACTATATAAAAAATATAAAAATATTAACTTTATTCAATATAAATAATGTTTTATGTTCATACAACACATCTTTAACTATACATTCATATAGATATAAATTATGTTCAATATTAGGTTGGTTTGACCACCTATATAAATATTAAATAGATATTATATAATTTATTATTATGAAATATTAAATTATTATGTGAAATTAAACATGTCAGTAAATAATTATAATATTTTTCTCAAAAATTATACATCAATATTTAACTCATTAATTAGGAGAACATCCTTCATTGAGTTAAAATCATTAAAATAATGATTGTTTTCAGTTTCACCTTCTACGATATTCAATAATGTACTCTTTAATGGAAATTTGAACATCCTAAATCATTATAAATCATCCATTATAGTAACATTAATTATCATTCAATTACAAATTTTTTAATAATAATGGACACCAACATCGCTAATTAAAAAATAATACAAATGGATAAAACTCTAAACACATAATGTGGGAAAATATGTAACAAACTAACAAATTTAAATATATAAATATTATAAAAAAATTACTTTTTCCATGTATAAATTTGGTTATATGATATTATATTAATATATTTCACTTTTAAATTGGTTGTTAGAGGGAATTCCTCTATATGTGGATTCAAGTTAAGAGTTTCTATATCAAAATTTTATTCCACTGACTCTTGTTTAAGATATAAAGGTTGTTTTATTTTTAATTCTTTAAATACCACCAAATTTTCAATTTTTATTATTATATCATTATGATTCATGATTTAAAATTATTTATTAAATTAGAATTCTTTCTTGTGGTTTTGATTCAAAATACAAAAAATCTATAATGATTTCAACTCCAAACATCCTCCATTGAGAATGTTGTTCTTTTATGCACCAAATTTTTTTAAATAGAATATCTAATAAAAATATATTATTTAATATCATATATTATTCCTATTTATTTTATTCTACATCAATGATAATCACTATATTTTTTTAAGATGTTTTTATTATGAAATTTCATAGGTCGAAGGGTGTTTCATCTCAAATATCACCCTTCGAGACATGTTTTATATTATCAAACCAATTCCATTTATTTAATGTATAAACGGAGAATCTTATATAATATATAATATATTAAATTATATACCAGTAAATTTATGGTCAATTTTAATCTCCCTTTTTTAACGAGTACTATATTAAAATACTACTAATTTTGTATGTGGGTTTAATGGATCAACAATCTTCCATGGGTATTAATCCTTCATTATTTCATGGTTGATATTTTATAACCTATGATTAATTAAAAATTTATCTAAACAATATTTTCCTGGGAAATCATTTTTCTTGTATGTTGACTTGACATCCATGTCAATTTTTTTTAATTTCCAGCAATATTCCACTTTTGAAAACTCATTTTTTAATATTAAAGTATCCATTTATTCCATATAATTAATTTTAAACTAATGGTTTTTTTAATTTAATTGATTTTTATTTACAAAATGTTTATTTGATAATGTTCAAAACATATTATATCATTTCAAAATAAATTTTTTTACAATCCACAACACATTTTTTGATAATTATATGTATTTTTCATGGTTCCACTACAAATATTCAATTTAAATTATATGTTTCAAAGAATTTAATCTTATTTTATTGAAAGTGTAAATTTCCATGTTTTTATTATTAATGATTCATTTAAATATAAATGTTTCCATACTATTTTCATTTATATTTTTTTGATACCTTTATACTATTAGAAGATTATTTTTTTGTAACACCACAAGATTTTAAAATTGGAACGTTATGTTCGATAGCATGTATGATACATTAAACCAAGATTCTAATATAATAAAACCTCCACCAGCATTAAAATAATTTTTTAAATAAAATCAATCACATTTATTTCATGCAATTCACACGTCACCGAATTTAAATGAAATGTGATTCCCTATAAAAATATTATTATATAAATATTATCATTATAACATGGCCATTTTGTTGGAGGGTATGAATATCAATAACTAAATTATTATGATTTTATGTTTTATACATGTATAAAGTATATTTAATATCTATCTATTTATAAAAAATAGAATAAAAATCAATTGAAAGAAAATGAAATAATTTCCAGAAAAACCTAATTTTTCAAAAGGGTGGTTTAATTGTGATTTTTATATGAAATAAATAATTTATTTGAACAAAAATTATTATTGTTTTGAAAAAATAAACATATTTTAATGAATTAATATCAATATTATTTTATGGTGTTTTTTGGGATTTTTCTATAATATTTCATTTTTAATAAATAGAGAAAAAAATATTTTTTAATAAAAACATCATTTTCATTTTATATAATTATCCATTTAAAAAAATTATAAATGATTTTTAAATTATAATAATTTACATTTTACTAAAATTTATTTATATTTGGAAATTTGAAATAATTTCCTTTTTGAATTTGGATATCAAAAACTTTTATTCTTTTGTAAAATTTCTCTTTGGAAACAGGTTTTTTAATTACATATATGTGTATAATTTTAGATTGAATGCAAAAAATTATAGGAATTGAATTTGGAAAAATGAATTAAATATTTTTAATAGAAATCATTATATTATATTATATTTTTTCAACTATATTTTGACCACAATTATTTTTGAAAACATAAATAATTAATTTCCATAGTTAAGGTAGAAATTGATTTACTATGGGTTAATATAAGAAGATAACGATTAAAATTGACACCAAAATTTCTCAACAACAGTTTTAAAGAAATATATATAACTTATAATGTCTATTTATTGATATTAGTTCATTTTTTTACAATTTTTTCATTTAAAAAATTGGAGTACATCAATATTTTGAAAGAATACCTTTATTCCACTCAACCCATTTATAAAAGGCCACCCACACATATATATTCTTTAGATATTAAAAACTTCTTTCCTCCTAAAATACCTATCCAAATCAATACCCACATTCAGTACCCACATACACGATTTATTTTTGGTTCATTATATAATTTTATAATTACATCAATTATAATCCTATAAAGGTTGTCTAGGAAGAGATAAAATTATTTACTATTCATTTTTGTTATATTTCTTCTCCCCCCCTTAAAATTGTATTATGATATTATTCTATAATAACTGATGTACCAAAAGTATTCTAATATTTTATTGTGTCATGTTTATGACCATTATCTGACTTATCTCCCCTTAAATGTGAAATGATAAAGTCACTTGTGAGTAAGCAGGACTAATTCCTTGCAAACCAACGTGTCACATTTTCCATCAACATCACACACTATTGGATATGGTGATGGATATTAATTATATATATGATATATACATCGCATTTATACAAATTTAAGTTTTATATTATATATAAATTTTACATTCCCTTACGTACGGGATACGACAATCTCACTCATGTATTTGTTGGACTACAACCTCGTGAAATAGTGAGATTTGTTTTTCAGAAATGCATTACATGGAATGTGATAAAGGTAAATTTAATTAATATATTTTATATAAATGAAAAAATATATGATATTAATGTAATTTTTATCAGCAATAAAAGCTAATATATTAATTTTTCCCTTTTCCCCAACATAATGAATATAACATCATTCTTTTACGTGTTGACTACATTCTTTACGAAGTGATGTGACTCTCTTTTAATCCACAAAACAACATGGATGACATATATTAGTATATTTAGTGAAAAAATTGGTAATTAATAAATTATTATTATTATTTCAATATGTAATTTTTAATATATCATTTATATAATGATCATTGAAAAAAGGCAAGTGTTACTCATGCATTTGTATAATCTACCATCTCCTTGACCAAAACATTCTTCATTTATCATAAAAAATCATGATTAGTAATGAAAGAATTATTTATGAGTAAATATGATGATTTTATCGTTATTATTATATTTTAGATGTTTTTTTAATTTCCTATTAGGAAAAAATTCAACCTTCCAAACACATTTTGGGCACATTAGTCAAATATCATAGAAACACCAGGGAAAAAATTATTGATTAATTTGTTGTATATAACATGGTACGAAGTTGAATAAAATGAATAATAAAAATTTAAAATTTATTTAATAAGTCAAATCATTAACATTAGTTTATTATTATCAATGATAAATAACATATATGATGAGTCAAACTATAGTTAAGGGTTTCACATATCACTTTTACATTCATGAGAGATACACCATAAATACCCCTAATTGAATTTTTTATGGTATATATATCTTATTTGATATGTTTTATCATGAAACTATTTATATTTATTGGTTTTATAGTTTCATTTGGTGTTATATCTTTTATGTGTCCTTACACTTGAAAGATAAAAATGTGTTATGGGTTCATTTCAAACTCTCATCATTATTAGGTATTGTATTTATCAACATCTCTATTAATGGATTTTTTGATATTTATATATTTGAATCAATATATTTTATTTACATAAGGTTATTGAAAAAAAATCCAAGTAATAATTCCATTATCACTTTATTTGGTACATAAATTTATTAACAAAATAGTTTTAATAAGATATATCTTTATTCCCTATTAGGTCGAACATTATTTTTCTTCCAAAACCTTTTTTTCTGAAAATGATTTCAATTTTTTTAGCATTATCAAACTGCATTTTAAAATAAATTTTTACACATTTAATCTTTTTATGAAATGTTTTGAAATTAATATTAAATTTCTTTTCAAAACAATTCATGTTTTTATCTTACAGAAAATGTGAAAGTAATGATTATTTTATCACAAATGGAATAAATTAATTTTTCGACAATCATTTATAATTAATATTTTAATACTTAAATTAAATTTTTTAAGGCATTGTTTTCAATTAAAATTATTTTCCAAATGATTGGTGAACTTTTTTTATAATATGAGTTTTTAAATGGGAATATTATTATTCTAAAAAAATGTTTTAAGGAAATTTTCATGGTGTTCGTATTCATTATTGAGATAAAAAATCTATTTTCGTTATGATACACTAAGGATATATTGCTTTTATATGATTATTTTTATTTATCTTAATGAATCAAGATCAATTTTATTGGGGAATTTTAATTTTAACATAATTCACATGTTTACCATGAATGGTATATGATTATGTTTATTTTTTAGGGGTAAGTACCAATATTTCATATCATAGTACTTAAATATAAATTTTTATGATGATTATGTTTCAACGATTTAATATGAGCAACTCATTGAAATTTGTATGCGATGGGAGGGGTGGATATAGCCACTCGATGCATCAGTATGCCTAATGTGACAACGTAGATTAGGTTTTTGGATGAATCCTTACCCATTTATTTATATGACTTGGTAGAAGGCCTTGATGGAATGATTATGATGTCCATCATTGTGAATTCCAAAATTATGAATATTTTTATTGATTATCCATTTTATTATTTAATTATTTATAATATACAAGGTTATGTTTTAATGAAAATATGTTCATTTATATACCATTATTTGATCATAAATTATTCCATCCATATTATGATCGAGTTATTGATTTAATGATATTAATTCTATTAATTTCAATTCCATATTAATGTTCTTTATCTATTTATAGCTTAATGTGAATGTTTATCCATTCTAAAAATATGATACAACCCCTATATAATGTTTTATTTCCTCCAATATACTAGGAAGTATTTTTTGATTATTATTCAAGGACACAATTTTTGAAATAATGTTGTTCTCAATAAACATGGATTTTATATATTATTTTTTCAATTGTAAAAATAATTTTAATTTTTTATATCTTTCCAATAATATTAATCTATTCAGAACTAAGAATTAAAATTCCATTAATCATATGATAATGTAATGAAGTTTACCACAACAACATGCTACTAGGTACGTGGTCTATATTACTTCTATCATATGGAGGTTTAGTAGAATGCATGTTAACTAGATTTATGAAATAATATATTAGCGAAAATAAACCTATTATATAAATATATTTAATTTATTGAATTCCATCTTAATATTTTGGTTAAGATAGATTATGTGGTTTTTTTCTAAAAAATGAATCCTTCCTTCGACATTACATGTGGACAAGGTTCTGGAATGGATGTTCCTAGTGGTTATAACTCTAAAAAAGTAACATTGGGCTTCAACAGATCATTACATTGTTAATGAAAATGACTTATTCTACACAATTGGGTTGAAATTCCTTGGTGATATTCAAAGGATAATTCACATTTACATTATAAAACATTATGATGTAGTTGAAAATATTTATATCTTCAAGAATCCTAGGATTATGATTATCATATTGTATATGTGTAAAATTTTAAAATTAAGTTAACATTTTCACTAGTTTTTGGATTATATATTTTATTTCATAATGTTTTTGTCAAATATAGAGTATGAAATTTATTATAAATGGAACATATTATATGGATTTGGAATTATATCAATGCACAAAAACTATTCAGATATTTACCCCTTAGAATGATAAGGAATCAAGAGGTGGAGATGTAAATGGAATTGGTTATGTATGTTTATCACATCTCAAGAGATATTGATCAATGTTTTTCATCAATTCAAACATTAATTTTTAGGATGAGATAACAATAATATCATTGAAGGATTTAGATTTATACTCTTTGGTAAAATATTTTCCTCTTGAGAAATGAGTATAAATTGAATAAAACTGACCTCAATCCCATTAAATATTGATTGTGAATTATTTATTGATAGCTTCTATTGTATTCTTACACTTACTGAGAAACCAACCTCACCCCCTTATTTTGTTTAATGATCCCAAGGATAATAGTAAGTTTTTTTTGATTCATATATAGGGATATACTATGAGTAATTATGGAATTATCTGATAAATTACTATTTTTATTTCATTATTTCACATTCAATAATAATTTCATTATATATATAGTTTATCATAACTACTAATCTATTTCATCATTCGGGATTTGATTCTGTGTATCTTACAATAATTTTATAAAGTGGGCACCATATTTGGGCTGCTGGGGATGGGTTATGACTATTTGGAACTTTTTATATCGTGGATTTAAATAGTTCCCTAAATCCCATTTAAAAATTGATTTTGAAATTAATTTTATATTTATTATTTTGAATGGTTTTTTGCATTGTTTTATGTTTTCAAATTTATTTACCCTCCAAAGTTTATCTTAAATAAAGTGATTAGTTTATATGTGGTTGTGTGTGTTATTGTATGTGTGTTAATATGATATTAACCAGTTTGGATGAAATAAGATTTTGATTTTATATGATTGTTTAAGATTATATTAAATTAAATTTTGGAAAGAATTAAGAAACCCATACTTCATTCATTTGTTAATTATGATATGATGGTGGTTTATAGAAAAAATATGTTTGAAAGAAAAATTTTGGGGTCTTATATCACCTTATAATGTATCAGTATAACCTAATATCCCATTATATAGTCATCTATGAAAATAAAGTGATTCTTCCCATAATCATGGTTAGGAATGGTTTCAACAAATTTTTTGGTCTGGTAATAATGAGTTTTTTCACATATGAATATGTATATTAGGTTTTACTATGTTATTTTCCCTATTAATGTTATTCTACAAGATTTTCATGTTTTTCATAATTTTATTCCAAATTTTTAGGTTATTTTTCATGTTATTTCAATTTTAAAAGGTGAATTTCATTTCTATTAAATGAAAATACTTCCTATTCACCAATTATTTTTAATGTATTTTGTAATTGTAAAATATAAACACATGGAGTATCATTATTTCTATGTTTTTTAATAAATATTATATATTTTATTCTTATTTAATTATAATTCATTGTACTTATATTTCACATCATGTCATATGATTATCAAACATCGTAATATGATCCATTTTTTAGATATATATATCTTCATCTCATTATCATTCATATTTATGATATAATTAATTATAATATACATTTTTAAAATCATATAATTTTATATAATCAATTTTTTATGTTTCCATTCATCCAGTTATGAATAAGATTATGTATGTGAGGGATCTAGAAAAGCTTTTATATGAGCACAATTTTTGATAAATATTCTCAAGTGGTGTTAAATAAAATGTTAATGTAACTACTCTTAAAATAACTAATGATCTAGATCCTTGGGATATGAAAACATTTTACATATTATTAACTAAGAAATGAGATTATTTTACTATTTATATTAAATTTATCATGTCCAACTTTTCTGGGCCTAGTTAAATATTTCATTTTTATACTTGATGTTTCTATAGTAATGAGTCTTCATCAATTGACATCAGGTTTAATCAACATTATCTCTTTATGGAGCCAAAAATTTAAATTATTAATTTTCTATTAATGATCAGAATGTTTTTATTTAACTTTAAAAAACTATATGTGGCATAATTCCTACTATTATAGGATACAAAAATATTTTCAGATGACATATCATTCACCCAAATGAGGTGAAATTATTATAATTAAATTTTAACTAATTATTATTATGAAATGGAAATAATTTTTAAAATTATGAATCAAAAATATTATTTGATAAATTGATAACTGAATTTCTAACATTTATAGTGGAAATATAATTCATTCATTATTTTTTAATTAAATATATTTTCACTTATTTATTTAAATGTACATTATTTTTATTTTTAAACATTGACGTTTATTTGGATTTTGGGACCAATTACATTAATGTTAATAAAATTTATTTTTATTACCATTTACATGAAAAAGAAATTATTCCACTAATAAAATCTAGAATTCATTAAATAATTATTAGGTTTAATTTTTAATTATAAACATAAATGATTTAATAAATAGGTGAATTTTTCAAAAAAAAATTATTACTATGGATGCAGTAGTGAGAAATTTATTATTCTATTTTGGATTTATAGAATCAAAATTATTTTATGATACATATGATATTATTAAAAATTTAATCTTATATAAAATATATTCTGGGGGTGATCATACAAATGATTTTGGAGTTCGAAAAATTTATAATAGTTGATGCATAAATGAATTTCAAAGGAAATGACATATGTATGACACATTTTTATGAGAAGTATAATCATTTACATTTGACTAAATATTTATAAATATTAGTTTTCATTGATTGTATCCACATACTGAAAATATTTTTGAGATGATATATAACATGTTACAATATTTTTTAAGAAGAATATTGTGAAGCCAGACGAGTAACCTAATTCTTAGTATTGTATTTTCATATGTAATGTTTTACAGTCTGATATTTTTTGTGAAATATAAACATATAATTGAATAATTAATATAATAAATATTTAAAAAATTAATAAAATTTCATATGTAATATTATATTCCACTATATGCCTAATATATGTCATTATTTTCATTTTAAAAATCAATAGGCTGAATATATGATCAAATATATATAAATAAAATGCAACGGTTTATTAAATCCTTTTAAAAATAAATTAATACAAATATGATTGATCTTGAATAGGTGTGATTTGGATACCACTAGAGATCATTTATAGGATCTAGCGAATATTGAATCATGTTGGTTAATTCTACTATGTTATTTTTCCTTGAGCTAAATCATATGTACATGGGGGTAATGTCATTTCCAAATAAGATTTTTTAAGACACATAGTAGAAGAATATGAATACATATGACTTCCACATTTCTTGTTTCAAAGATCACATGAATGTATATCACTCTGAATAATAGAATCAGGGTATCCCTTTATCTCAATGAAGTTATATTAGATTTTATTTATCAAATTATTAGAGATGTATAAGATAAAGAAACGATTATACATGGATCTTTCAACCTTGATTTTCAATATATTGGTTATTTTGGTAAATGTTAAATGATTTATCATTTAATAAAGAATTATTTCATATTGATGAACATCTTCATTTATATGTTTCATTCATCACTACAATAACTATGTTTGTAATTTAATTCCATAAATAAAACAATGGTGTATCTTTTCTTGTTCATGGTGTTTTTCATCATTCATATGTGATTGTATAATTACTAAAAATTTAAAGGATGTGATGATTTATTTTTATAGGATATTTAGGAAATAAACTATTAAACTCTTCTTCTTCAAGCTTAATATTAATTGATAGTAACGTGGGGCTTCACCATCTTGTTCTCTTATATAATTTGTTTACTACACTCTTGCAAAATTTTATTTTCCAATTATTTATTTGTTTTTATAAATTTAGTTTTGTTATTATGGTTCCATGATTAGATGATCGTCATTTTATTTTCCATATCTTTTGGTATTTTATTGATAACATGATTTTTTCTGCTAATTATTTTCATATTTTGGATAATTATCATTTATTGTAAATGAAATCCTTATATGGGCGTTTATTTGTAAAGGTGATACCTATATTTGAGTTGAAACTTCACTGTTGAATGGAGTGAGGTAATTTTTAATGGTTTAATTTTTTATTTTATCTGTGACAAGATGTCAAAAAGTGGAAGAACATATCCCTATTCTATGTTCTTATTATTTTATTACAGATTTTCATTTAAATGATAGTCTTTTTTATTACTATTTAATTTATTTAAATAATTTTATGCTTTTTATTTATAACTATTTAAAAAATAATGGAAATCTAAAAATACTTTTTTAGTATTCTCTAAGACAAGAACAATACCTCCTTGATATGATGTTTTTATTAGACAATGTGATATATAAAGGGAGTTTACAAATGAATTTTTTACCCTTATCACAATATGGTCATGTCACTGACCACAAATTCCAATCAACACCCCCACTGCACCAATTCATATTTATATCTTGAAATTCAATAATTTATATTGGACTTTATTCCATTACCCAACTATAGAATATAACGTCCTAATTTGTCATATCATTTTGATCTACACAAAGTATCCTATATAAATTTAGTGATAGTGTGAATCAAAAATTCATGTAATATGATTTTTTTTTTCAGTATGATGCTAAATATAATGTTATTTGGTCCCCCCTAAAACAACATCAACTTTATAGAATGGTTTATTTTATAGAAAAAACTTTACTTCATGACATCTTGAGCCATGTAAGGGTAACTGTTGTATTGTCTCTGTCCATAAAGCCATGATATGATAAACTTTCTATCATACATATGATATATCTCTCTCTGTATGGGATATATTTGATAAGAACCATGTTTGGATTGATTCTAATCATTTTAGTAACACAATTATATTGAAATCCCTTATATTTGGCTAAAAAACAAATATAATCAATTCTTAACACCTCATAGTGTAGAGTCTCCTCATTCAATTTGGGTGTTTCTATATTAGTGAGTATTTTGAGATGATATATCAATGATATATAGCTTTCTGATTAATTAAATTTATCGAAGGATATAAATTGATGTTTTCTTCATATATTTTTGTACAAGTCACATACCATCATCCATCTCTATTCCCCATTAATGTCCCATAATATCATAGGTATGGATCTGTTAGGATTAAAATATCTCTAAATATTTTCTATAATATCAACTTACAATGAACATCACATCACACCCAAAGTGTTTGGAATTTCCATAAATCCTTCATAGCTACTAGTACTAAAAATACTAAGCTCCATGGGGTGTTTTCTTGTAATGAAATTCATTCCACAATATTCAGTGATGCCTACCTATGACATTTTTCATTTCCTGAGAAGATGGTCTCTTAATATTATGTTAACGTGAAAAAATTATCATTGATTGCATCATAGGAATATTATCATGAATAGAGCCTTGTAATTATTGTTTCATCACATCACTTCATAATTAAAAATCCACAGGTCATTATTTACATCATTTCCATTTCTTATTCAAAATTGATTTTGGAACACATATCTCTTGGCCCTCATCTTGTTTTTGAATAAAATAAATATGTGTTCTATGAAAAATGACTATAAACTGTGTACACCACTATATGAGTAAAATCCTAAAATCAAATATCAAAATTATAGGACATTTAAACAATAAATGGAACATGCATAACTAATTTATATATTGAAATAATTTAATGATATATGTGAGAAAAATAAAATTATGTACTCACTAATTCATCCCCTTTCAGGTTATATTATAATGTGATGGAACAAATATAATAATAAAGAAATAATATGGGGCCTTCCATGTTGTTCTTGAAAATGAAAATTTATACACACCAGACACATTAATTTAGGAAATAAAGTATATTATACCTTATCCACCCATCTTATACAGACATTATCAAGTCATTTACTATTTTATCCATTTATAACAATATATTGTTTAGTGTCGGGATGCTTATTCTTGAGGGAAACTAAAACCTTCTTGAACAAACATTTCCCCAAATGTTTTTATCACTATTAAATTTCTTGAATATTCCCAAATCATTAATGGTTATATGTAATGAGAATATTCAACTAAATTAAACACCTCTACCTTAAAATGGTATCAATGTTTCCATATTTAGCACTACCATCAATGTAAAAACCCAGGTACATATAAAATAATATTTTTCATTATTGAATTAAAAGAATAAATTCATTATAAATGTATAATGATGTCTGTGGTTTTTATTGAATTTAAGTAATCTGTATTAATTCACTTTTAAACACATTTATGAGGCTATAAATAAAATTTATATAACTTATGTGTAAAAATATGATATATTTATATCATGAAAAATGTAAATAAATGTTTTGAAAATGATGAATTATGTGTTGTTATTTTAGTAAAACATAAATGTTTATTTAAAAATTTACAACTAATAAAATAATTTTAAATTAAATATACATTCATAAATATTATTAATATATTAATAGTTTCTTCACTTATGATTATAAGTTATTTTTTAAAGATTATCAACAATTTTAAGAAGTGTTATAAAATTATTAATAGTATTAAAATTAGAATTTCGAAAATAAATTACGATTTTAATTAAAAAATATTTTTATGATAATTATAAAATATTTTTATAAAAATTAGTTCATTATTATCTTCTAAAAATATAAAAATTATTAGATTGAATTTTTTTTGGATTTTCATAAAGACCATGATTTTTTGGTGTTTAGTAAAATATGGTAATTTACGGTATATATACATAATAAGAGAAATACAGTATTACATGAGTTTTTTATGATTTAATGAAAATAATCTATAACTCCCCTTTATTATTTTAAAATATTTGTTTAATTCTCAATCTATCAAATGGATGGTCCATTATACTACAATAATGAATGAAGTATTCAAAAAACACCCCTCTCCTCCTCTGTATATATCATCCTCACCAAAACATCTCCTCATACAACCAAACCCTTGAATGAAGTCCAAATTATTCCAAGTAATCTTCATGAGGACCTAACACACGTTTTGGAGCCTATGGATCCAATAAAATAAAAAACACATTATTCCTAATGAGGTCCACAAGGATGAAAATTCACGGGGTAAAATCCTATTTCATTTTCTTTTATTTTCTTTTGAATTTCTTTTTGTTTCTTATTATGTACTCACCTACCATCATCCAAGTGAAATTATTAATCCACTATATTATATATACTATAATTATATTATTATGTAATTTCCACTATCAATACACTCATATTGTTCGGATATAATTGAAAATGAAATCATCTTATATGATGTGTCGATTCACCCCATTTTTGTATGACAAGTCATAATATTCCATTATTAATTTAAATAATTATCATAAAAATTATTATGGGTAAAAAACTTATAATAATGATATAAAAATTTATATAATGTTTTTTATTCAATAGATGAACATCAAATTAAATAAAATGATATAATAATGAAACTATTGTAAATACCAAAAAAATAAATTTATTCATTTCCATTAATGTTTTATATTTTTAGTCATCCTAATTTTAGAAAAAAAATTATATATAGAATTATTGAAACATTAAATTACCTTTTATTCCCACTTATTGAGTTTTCTTTAATTAGATAAGAAAATCCATAATGAACCGACCATGGAAAAATGAAATAAATGCACAAAAACTACAAAATATTATTAATAAATGTTTGGGAAGATGTTATAAAAAGACAATTTAAGGTATTATAAATATGAATATATTTCTATAACATATTTATAACACTATTAAAGTGATTATATGGGATTTTTAACACATATTTGGGAATTAAAAATTGAGGTAATTATCTTTTTAAAAAACATCTTGTAAAGTTCATTTTTTATAATATTTAAAATGAATGTTTTTATGATGAAAGTATTATTTTTTTATAATTATGTAATTTTTAAAGGGATTTTTTCTTATTATGGGTGGGACATTGATAACAATCAAATGCATTTAGTACATTTATATTGGAGGTTGATTGTAATTATTATTCCAAGAGTAACTGTGATGGTTATATCATATAGTATTTGTGAGCCTTACATTTTAAGGCATCCATTAGGGATACAAATCACAAGGTAGCCAAGATGATCAAAATCATATGAATTTGTGGTATGTAAATTATTTAATATGTTACTTAAATGTTTTTTTTATTATTTGAATGTTTTATAGAAACCTCGTGTTTTTATAAGGTAAGTATATGTTACTTTTAATAGTCATAATTTTATCCTTTCGGTTTTTTTAAGTATTCATAGAATCATGGTTTTCTTTCATTATTTTTATGTCCCTTACTATGATATTTTTCCATAACATCTTTTACAATTTCTCTCATAGGGTTTAAGTATTTTAAATGAAGATAAAGTCATAAGATGAATACTATGAATAATTTTAATGAAATTAATTCATGTTTTATTAAAAAGATTTTTAATTATTGTTTAAATGAATAGTATTTTAATTGTATCCACAATTTATTATTTGTTGTTGTTATTTATTAATTATGAATAAATTAACTAAAACTATAGATAAAATATACATTTGGTAATGTAATACATGTATTCTATTTTAATTTACAAGATTATGTAATGAATAATCTTATTCCTTATAATTGGTATTAGAGCATGATTTAGATAAATTTAGTGGTTATGATGATGTTAATAGAATAACATACCTGATTTAACCTTATGATTATTTTTAAATTAAATTTAATTTGGAGATTTCCATGTTTATTCATCTTTGATATGTTTGTTTATAATGGGGTTTCATAGAATAATCATGGAAACTAAAGTTGAAAGGCACCTAATGGATGAAATCATTCTGAATCAACATCTTAAATGATGGTAATTTGAAAAAATATGTTTTTGATTATACTATATCAGTTGCTTTAGGATATAAGTAATTTTTATATCCTTGTATGAAAAAAATAAGGATATTATACAATAATATGATTATAGTTGTACATTTTATGATAAAACACCCTCATACTTTTAGTTGATATTCTAAACCATTGGTGGAGGAATGTTGGATTAAATTCCTTGAAAAGATATCTTATTTCATGGGGGTCAAATAATAAAAGATTTAGTTATTATATTTAACATTTTCAAGTTGAGTATGACCATTTGTGGTCAATATTCATGAATATCATGGAAAAAGTAGAGATTAGTGCCTTAGAATAAGATGAATTTAAGAATACATTCTGTAAAATAGAATTTACTAACACTGTTCGACTTAGGATGGGTAAAAACTACTTCAATTGAAAAAAGGAGGAAAATTTAGTGTTTTGCATTAATAACACTTCACATGATTTTTAGGGTATTCTCCAAAAATTATTCGAGATCCTAATAGTAAAATCAATCATTTTTTCTCATGATGTAATCCATGATACCAAAGGGAATTGGATTAACTTGAATTCAAAAGTAAGGAAATTTTTTTGATGTGATGACTGTGTATAAATTGAGTTTTATATTATGAAAATGTTCTTTTAAAATAATCATAATTAATTTACCATATGTAATTCAATGGGTAATAATTATTCAAAGAAATATGAATGTAAGAAAAAATAGTTTTCAATTAATGGTATGTATTGGAAAAGGCACCTTAAGGAATGCTTTAACAATTCTGGGAAGTGTTTATGATTTGTTAATGTTGAAAATAATTCACGATATTACAATCAAAACAATTTTTGTGATGGAATATTTAATTATGATAATAAAATTGTAAAGAGTATAAAATGTCATACGATGGGTCATTATGCACATTTCGAATGAAATAATGATCCAAATGATGGGAATCTACTAGACTATAATCCTAAAGTTTTAGTGAAATCCTTTTGGACTACATTAATAGATTTTGTTCCATCAAATTAAATGGTATTAAGTTAATTTTTTAAACCCGTATTTCTATAATTCCTTGTTTGATATGGAATATAATCATTTTTTATTTCTATGAAATTATATGATAAATTAAATGTTTCAACTCATTAAATATAACCACAACATAATGTAAAAACACTTATTGAAAATATAAAAATAAATTTAATTATAAGAGTATTTCTACTATATTTGGTGGAATTTTATTATTTCAAAACCTTAGGTTTTTCCCTAAGTATATATCGATGTTATTATTATAAATAATTATCTATATATTTATAATGATAGGACTGACTATTGAGCTAAAGAAGTTGTTTTTTCAAAAAAGATTACTTTTTTATATAAAATTGTATTCATTCCACTGATATTATATTAATATGTTTATAATTTTTTAATGGATGGAAATTAATTTTATCTTTCACATATTGTTCAAAACAAGGCATGTGATTAGATTAATGATGTGATAGTTTTAAATTAATACAAATATCTTTTTAATGATGAGTTTCGTGATTTTATAATTGATATATATGGGAAATTGACCATTTTCATGGTTATTGATCCTAGGAAAATTTCAAAGCACATATATCGAATTGAAAAATTAGAACATCTAGTGTTGTAATATCTGTTATAATATTTTCTTGATAATTATTTAATTATTAAGATCACATCATAGTGGTGTGAACCTATTTTATTTTTGATAAAAATAATGTTTTTTCATGAGACGTTTTATTGATTATGTGGCTTTGAATAAAATTACTATTAAAAATAAGTATCTATTACATCATATTGATATTTTTATCAACTATTGGATGAAAAAAAATCTATGATGACCTTCAAATATGAGTACAATCAGTTGAAGGTCATGTAGGATGAAATTCCAAAAAAAAGAAGTTTGAAATAGTTTTGGGTATTAAGAGTTTGTTTTTATCAGATTTTTTATGGAAAATTATCAAGTTGTATTTTGGGATCTTATCAATAGAATGTTCTAGGAATATTTGGATATGTTTTTTATAGAATATATTATTATTTATTCAAAAATTTATAGGGATCTTGAAAAGTATCAAAAAATATTAATTAAAACCATGAATAATAAGTTAGATAAAATGTTTTGAAAATGTTATTTTTTGTAACAATAGATTTATTTTCATGGGAACATTGTATACAAGGATGTAATAATAGTTTATCCCCCAGAAAATGTGATTTATGAAGTTAAAATATCTACAAATGTTATTAAGATTTGTAGTTTTCTTATATTAGTATATTTATACTATTGAATTTTTAAAAACATTGAAACATTATCTACCCCACTAAAAATGTTATCACAAATGGGGTTAAAATTATTTGGATACAATAATGTAATGTTTACTTTATGAAACATGATATTAGATTGGGTAATGCACCTTTTTTATACCTTCCATTTAGAAATGGTAATTTATTCATTTATCGTTATGCCTTATTGGCGATACCTATTTTTTTCTAATTTAGAATATTACGGTAATTTATTATGAATAAAGAAAATATAATCCACATGATATAAATTTCCCACATATAATATTAAATTATAATATGTGGTTTTAAATTAAAAAATATACACAACATTTATATAGATCCATATGAGAAATATGTAATACCAAAAAAAATTAAATTATTTATTCACTCAAAAAAAATGAACATGATGAATAAAATATGTCTTCAACTGATAAAGTATTAAGATTTAATGATCAATAAACATCCTTTTTAATAAAAAATATAGAGTTTTATGAGTTGAAAATAACTTGAAAGATTAAACATGATACATTTGGAACATGGCCCATTAGTTAATTATATTATGAAATCATGATTGGATATTGTTAGTGTGGTAAATTCCAATGTTTCTTTAGGTGTCAGTTCAATCACCTATGTAAGAAAAAATTATACAAGCACTGAAAGAAGACCATGAGATTTAAAAAAAGGTATAAGTTCGTAGAAATGATATGTTTGTTGAATATAACATTCATAAAGAATGTTTTCTAGGATTTTGGAACATATTATCAGTGGCTTATGATTCCATGATGAGAAAATATTTATTATATGAAGCTCAATGTTCTCTGTTTTAAATTCATCCTACTATCACTAATATTTATAAATTCCTTTATGGGTATTACTAGTGGGATGGAATAATTAGGTTAAATCTGAGGGAAAACCAGAAAAAGGAATGATTTAACCTTTTCTAGTTCTAGGTTGGAAATGAAAAAAATATATACAAGGAATTATTGATTGGACTACCAAATAATTCTTGTGGTAATTATTTTATTTGAGTTATTTTTGACCAACTGATAAAATATGTGCATGTAATTTTTATTTTTGATACTCTAGATATTTATAATCTTCCTTTGTTGTAAGTCAAATATATGTTTGGTTATATGATGTTCCTCAATATGTTATATGTGATAATGATTTTAGGTTCACTTATAACTTTTGGAAAATCTTTGAGAAGTCATTGGGAAATGAATAAAATTGCATAAGAAACATGAACCCCCAATTATATAGAAATGATTAGTGAAAATTTTTCACCTTGTAAGACATGACACGAGTTTGTTCAAATTATTACCTATGAATTTTGGATTTTCATCTGTCATTAGATGAGTTTTCTTATAATAATAATTTTCATTCCATTATACATACGAATACTTCTGAGGAATTGCATGGAATGTAGAATTGATCTCCTTAATTATGGGATGATTTCCAGGAAAGGATGTTCTTGGGACTATAATTCATTAAGTTGGTGGCTGAGAAGATAAATATGAACCAGAAATGTTTGATGATAGGTCAAAATATGGAAATCTATTATGAAGATTACCTGAGTATAGATCTTTTATTAGATTTATATGATCATGTATTTCGGAACGTTTCTCCTTGAAATTTTTTAATGAGTGTTGGTAAGAAGAAGAAGTTAATTACCTATTTCATTGGACCCTAATAAAATTTCGATAATGTTGGATGAGTTGTCCACTGAGTTTCATTTCATCCATCATGTCCCATGTACATAATTTTTTGATGTTGTGATGTTAAGAATATATATTCTAGATTCATCTCGTGTTTTTATCCTATAAATGGCTAACCTAGAAGATAACCATTCTTTTGATGAAAAATCTATTCAAAATATTTACCATGGAGATAAATTATTTCAAAATGAGGTAATTCACTGGGTTAATTATTGTGAAGATAAACCACATGGTTGACGAAGTAAAATTGAAATTTGGAAATGGTGTTAGAGAATGTTATAATAACATTATTAGTATGTAAATAAAAATTAGATGTATTCAATTTCCATAATTTGTGTAGAATTTAAAAACCATGTTACTTATAAAAAATCATTCATCATTCTATAATTAAATAGTTATATTCATTATTAACGTATAATGAAATAAGTGGTATTTATCAAAAAATTTGAATCAATATTAATATAAAAGAAACCTAACATATGATAGTATAAATATTGATTATTTATCATATAAGTTAAAATATGATATATTAGTGTAATTTAATAAGTAAATAAATGTTTTCAAAATTAAAAATTATGTGTTCGTATTTTTATGAAACACAAAATTTTATTTAAAATTTTATAATTAATATAATGATTGAAAAGAAGAAAATAACTTCATAATAATGATTCAAAAATTGATAAATTTTTAACAAATTATTATAAAATAGTTTTATGAAAACTTAATAAAATTTTCAATGAGTCAGAAAAATATGTAACAATAGTAAAATCAGAATTTTCCAAATAAATGAAGATTTTTATTAAAAACTAAATTTTTATTATTTAGAAAATTATTTTCTTTAAATGATATTTATTTTTTAATTATACATGCTTACGAATGGTTCAGGGTGAATATTTTTAATTTTTCTAAAATAATTGAATTTTTGGTGAGTAGTAAAATGCGATAATTTACTGTATATATTCATTATAAATTAAATACACTATTACATGAGTAATTTATAATGTAATACTAATAAAATAGGACTCTTGATCAATATTTTAATATAGTTAGTTTTAATTTTCATGTTATTGATTATCTTGATCCAATAAAATAATCCAATGAATACAACATTCAAAAAATAGCTTTCTCTTACCCTAAAAATACCACCACTCACCACCGCTTCCCCTCACACATCCCAATCATTGAAAATTGACCAAATTATTTCCAATAAACTATCCAAACTTGTCCCCCATTATTAAAAGACTTTTCTCTCAACAAAATTTAAAAATCTATAATCTTAAAGGGATTCTCATGGAGGACAATTGAAGGGTAAAATCCGATTTCTTTTGAATTTATTTTATTTTTAAATTTCATATTTTTCTTACTATCTGCCCACCCCACCTCCTTGAATTGGAATTATAACTATAGTATGTTAAATATACTATAATTTTTTCAATGTAATATCAACCATCAATCCTCTCCTATTCTCCACTTATTATAGAAAATTAAATCATAATCTATGACAAGTTAATTCACCACTTGCAGGGATTTAGAGTTTTCATTTTCCTTTATCACCATAAAGGCTAGTCAGAAGACAATTAATAAGGCCAAATAAAATACTATTAAATATATTATAAGTTATATGATGTTCTATATACAATATATAAACATGATATTAAATAAAATAAAATTAGTTAGTAATAGAGGTAAATAACAACCAAATTAAATTAAATCATTTTAATTAATGTTTAATGTATTACAAAATCCTCATATAAGATAAAAATTATATATGGAACTATGGAAACATATTAATATATTTTATTTCATCTGATTTAGTTTTTCATACATATGGTATGAAATAACATAATGAACTAACCATTGAAACCATGAAATAGACACCCAAAAAAACAAAATATTATTAATAAAAGGTTAGGAAAATTCTATACACCGATCATATAAAATATTATAAATATGAATATATTTATTTAATAAATTTATAACTCTATTTAAACATTTATAAATGAGGTTTTAACCCAATTTATGGAATTAAAACCTTATATAAGTCACTTTAATTTTAATATCCTCTTTTAAATTTCTATTATTTAATAATGTAAAATGATTTTTTTTCTGATTCAGGTATTCATGTTTTAGTATTATTTTTTGCTTCTTGGGAATTCCTCATGAGGATTGGTCGATCTGTGATATCCCTCAAATGAATTTGTTATATCTATGTTTGAAGTTGATCGTAATTGGTATTCCAAGTTTAATTGTGATCGTAACATCATAAGGTAGAAACAAGGGAAACAATTATGTGTATATATGGTACAAAAATATTGTCCAACGTCACCTAAAAGGTTAATTTATATTTTTTTATGTTTTATGGAAACCTCATGATTTCTTAAATTATGTATTTGTTACCTTTTTGGGAGATAAGTTTATCATTCATGTGTTTCTAATAATTCATTTATTAATGGTATTCATTCATTATTTTTAGGTACCTTAATAAGATTTTTTTTCTATTCCCATGTCATAAAATGTTTTTCATAGGGTTTAGGGATTTCAATAGGGAAAAAAGATTCCATGATGAATATTGAAAATAATTTTAATGAAAAGTTATAATTTTTATTAATATATTTTTTATTATTTATAAATTGAACACTATTATAGTAGTATCCATTTTGTATTCATGTGGATTGATATGTATGAATTATGGCGTAATTGTCTAAAGTAATAAATAGAAAAGGTCTTCATGATTTTTATAAGTTTATAATAACTGAATTAAAATTATTAATATAATAAATGAGGTCAATTACATATAATCAAGTCGATTATATTGATCTTGAGGATACATTCCTCTGAGATCTATATGCCTCGTCGATGTCTTAGTGGAACCCATTATTTGAATGTGGTGAATAGTAAATCCTTATGTACTTATTAAATTTAATCAATTAATTATTAAATTTTCATAGGTTGTGATTGAAAATTTACACAACAATGGCATTCATATAGATTCAAATGCCCTCTATGTTACACATTCGTGCATTATAATCATTTTCGGAGGAAGAATATGGATACATATTCGTGAACCATTAATGATCCTTATCACATGATAATTAATCACCATATATAATGGTATGAGCATAATGACTCTAAACTTCATGAAATTTTACTCAAGGAAACCTACCTCATTAATATTTTACACTTAGTATATTTTTGTTTATCTTTCCATTTATATGATAAAAATACATGATCTTTAATACATTTTTTAACCTTACACACTAGCTTCATTAGAAAAAATCTTATTATATTAATCTATCTAAGGTAATAGACACATTAATTTCCATGTTGAATCCTTAGAATGGTTGTCTAGTGAAAAATCTATTTCTACACTCCTTGAGCATGTACCTCGCATGACATAGAAAGAATTTTAGAGTGTTTGAAATATAAATGGAAGAAAAATCGTCATGTGAAATACCTACAGAGGGTTTCATTTTAAAAATTTTAGTTCATTCTGCATAAACATCCCCCATTAGATTCTTTGGAAAATGTTATGGAAAATAAATATATCTTCCGGGGTACATTATATGAGACTAGTAATTGATGACATTTCCTCACTAGTTCCCTTGACCTAGGATAAAATAAGAACATGTTTATGTTATTTTTATATATATTTTTAGATGATCTATAGAAAATGAATAATAGTTCAATCATAAGATACTTAATTAATTTTTTACATTGTAACCATCAATCTAAAATTATATTTCATAGTTTTCAATATGATAAATCATTTAGATCTATCAAATCTGATTGGAGAAACGCCATATTTTTTTAATGGTATATGATACACCATATTAAACCTTATTATATACATATATGGTTTGATATTTATGAATAGATCATAAATAATTTATCAATTGAACAACCATGGAATATTATTATAGTAATTGTGTTTCCATATTCTATAAAACAGTTACTTTTTAAAATCACACGTCTAGGTAGAATCATGTATTATGTTGTATCTTGGGGATAACTATGATTGTAGTTGTAGTATAAGTGTTTCAATATTCAAGCATCTTATATCTATAATAGGATGCATGTTAAATTTTTTATATTTCATCCATATTTCATCATTGACAAAAATATTTATAATTTTTTATTTTTATAGTCTTTTTTGATGTGATATTATTATTAATTTAGTTGTTAATGATATTTCACATTATATGATTCATATATTATCATGGATAAATTAATTTTTTATGAAAGAATAATGAAATTAGTCCATGTAAAAAAATAATGTTATCATTATTAAGGAGAGGTTTATCTACATTTTAGAGTTTCCCTCTAACTGTTATACAAGGGAAAAGTGGATAAAAATGTTGCTTTCGGGAATTCATAAGATATCATAAAATTAAATTTATTGATTTCTCCAAATTATAAATGTATTTATATATGTAATATAACATTATATAATTACTATCTTCATGTGTTGTATCATTTCTCAATTTATTTGAAATCATTTTGGCCATTTTTTCTCCCAAGATCAAATACCGACATCCGAAACATATTTCATAGTAATTTCCATGTCATGAATAATTTGTTCCAACTCATAGAGGAGTCATTATAGTGGGGTTTATCCTAAAAGTAATACATTATATCACTTAAAATCCAACACATCTTGTTGAAACACTTCCTAAAGTGTGAAAATACGAGGTCTCTAAGATTGAACTACCATTTAATCCATGTAGATGCCCATTATTGATTCTCTCATTTTCCAAATCTTGAATGATCTCACTCATGATAACATCGATTGTTAATTAATTAATACCCCTATATAATAATATCATAATTAAATGGTATAGACAATGAAATTTTATTTTTATTCTCCCATGAGTGTTTTTTGGATCAACTTTTAAATACCATTTATTACATGACTTTCAAGCTGAATTAAAAATATATGGTCTATTAGATGGGTAAAAAGAATCACCCCTAAACTATAATATAATATTGAACCAATAACTTCAATGAGATCATACGTTCATATCACTATAAGATCATTCATAAAAAATTTCTCACAATCTCCAGGAGTTATAATAGTTAGAGTATTGGGAGGGAAGTCTCTTCCCCACATCTTTCAAATGGTGATGGTCATACTATTGGAATATGTAACTATATACATGTTTTCTGGTGAGGGTAAAAATGTAATGAAGGTGTTATATATGTCCACCTATTATATTTAGTACACCAACCTCCTAAAAAGATGAAACTCTCTATGTAACTTAAAAAACTATATCTTCTATGGTATTTTCTTCATCAGTTTCCATGGACAATATTACTACCATTTCTATCATTAATTAATCATGTTATATAGAAACATAATTTCCAATAGTGATGTTTTGATGGAATGGTATATCCTTAAACTCAACTATATTGGTATCCTCATTGATTGATTTGTGTAGGGAAATATAGACATGGAAATCCTTCCACATGAAATCCATGATCCACATCCGTAGTATAAATGGAATCCACCCATTCAAATTCAAGAGTTCATGATTATTCTATGAATAAATAATCATTGTTATGAGTTTCCCATTATAAAATTAATGTGGAATCATTTTTTCTATAAATATATGTGATTTGGAGATCCAATTTAGTATTCCAATTATTTAGTGTCATTGAACAAGTGTACCCATAGGTAACATACATAAATATATTTATTTATGTAAGATTATAAAATTCACTAAAGGATGATGGATACTCAGTGATGATTCTATTTCCTTCATCATATATGTAGATACAAATATTCCTATTGAACCTATTATAATAAGGGATTTTATTTTGGTTATATAAAATAAAATAGATTCATTCAGTAATTATTCCAGATTATTCATCTCATCTATTAGTAGAGGTGGTAAGAGAAACTAATATTAACAGCCCACAACTGTAGAGTCGTCTAATTATTTAGTATATGCTAGAGGGGTTTCATGAGAATATAATTATTCATCTCTTATGATATAGTCATTTGGATTTCACTTTATGAAGTTGGATTTTTTGTCCAAGTAATTTGATGATATTATTCTATACTATAAAAGAAGATGAGTTAAAAAGTTGACATATTTTTTAAATCAGAAAATAAATTTCAAATATCTTTATATCCCAATGAAAACTAATTAAATATGTGGTGGAATATTCACATATCTTTAGGGGAAGTAACCTTGGTGTTGATCGGTGTGAAATGCATTCATCACCTATAATTCATATATTTACGATTTTCATAGTGAGAGAACTTCATACTATGTGATATCCAATGTCACATAAACTAAATTTAAACACCATTGGAGTATTATGGAGGCTCTATCATTTCATTCACCTCTCATATTCTCCACCACATGGATAATATGAATCTTTAATTGAGTGGTATGAATTTTAATGTCAGTCTTCATAGAACTTGGGACTTTATCAAATATTATCATGGTTGGTGAGGTCATCACACTCCTCATCCACTGCGTAATTGATTACCCCTTCCACAGTTTCATTATTTACAATATCATGTACATGAATTATAGTATGTATCATATTATCAATTTAATACATCAATATATAAAACACTATGAAAACATTCACATTCTCTAGGGGGTTAGTCGCAATGTATACTGTTGGAGGTCCTTATAGTTTTATTATAGGTGTAAGTTTAATACACTCAATAGAGTGGTCTTTATACCCATACTATTAGTATCAATTGGAAACCCAAACCAAAAAATTATGAATTAAGGAATATGTAATCAGAGGAGGCATCAACCGGAACACCTCTCGGTCATATTGAGGACTTAGTCTCCATAATCATTTTATATTTTCCTCATTTTTCATTCATAAATAATTTTTTTTGTTTATTTCCACAGGATTGAATATGTCTAATCCACCTGTTATGATTTTTATTCAGTGATTTTTTTTCGTGAATCCTAAAATAGTGGTTGATCTGGAGGCCATATGTCCATTACCAATTTTACATTATCATCTATCTTCCTAGTAAAAATTATAATTATTTTGAATATCAAGTATGGTGTAACTCTGTTGAAAAAATTATCCAATATCACATTATGGTATAATGATATTGATGCCAATTTATATCCATGTTTCAAACTGATTACTTCACTAAAGAAATAAATCCTTATTTTATATTATATTTTCTCCAATTCTGCTTTCACCTATAATTTCCACAACACCTTTCGGTGAATCTACATTCTAGAATCTCTATGTGGCCCTACTATATTATATATAATGAACTATAATTTTTATAATTATTATACAATATGAAAATATTCAAAATGATATTTCATTCTATCTAGGCTACCAAAATATGGTCCCGTATATAAATAGTGTATACAATTTCTTCATAGTCTCTACTACCATAATTTGTGGTTGTTTCAGTAGAAGAGAGATAATAAATATGAAATCTCGACATCAATAATATATGTAGAAATATAAAATCCATGATTCCATTAAATTATTTAAAAAAGATATTATATTCAAATGGTATAAATAGAATGAATCTAAAACATGTTATATGAAATTATTTATAAATATCATACATGTTCACGAGACCTTCCACCCAAACCCACAATGCTAGGAACGTTCAAAAAAGATTAAATAAAGACTTCCCCTTCAAGATTAATTTTATAATTTTGTGAATCATTTCTATTTATAGTACTTGTAATACAATTAACTAACAGGTTTCGAAGACCCAATATGATCATATACACTCGAAATTAAAACGACCCATGAAATACATGTACAAATCCATTACCCTTACCAAGAGTTGTTCTATGTCTAGTTGGTTAATAGTATTGAAGTAGTAGAATATACCATGAAAAATAATATAATAAAAAATAAATGGAGAGGCATCAGAGTTTTGTAGTTTATAATAATGGTTGAATTACATCTCATGGAATTTCTCCCCTTCATGATATATTCGAACTCCCTGGATAGAAATGCCTTGTGATCCATGATCCTGGGTGATTAGTATCATGGTTTGGGTGTCCCATATATATCGAATGAAAATGAACATTTAGTGGATGGATATTTTATGTCCAATATATTTGATGATTCTCTTGTATGAATTGTGAATGATTTGTTATGTGAGGCCGATATATACTAGAATATCCATACTTGACATCTAGGGTTTATATATTGATTTCAGTAGTAAAAATTGGGTATGAAAAAATTATTGATGTGTGACTCAAAATGTCTCATTTGAAGGAGAATTAAACATTGTTTTCAAAATAAATAAATGAAAAATAAATGTAATTTCCAAAAAAAATGTATCTAGATAAGAACACAACTAGGATATAATATAAAATATTATAGAATAATGAATATGTTTATTATTAGAGCTAGAACATTTAGGGTGATCTCACATAAGTTTTTATTCCCATTACATATTTCATTGGCTTATTTTGTTATTAGAAAACCAAAATATATTTCAGTTAATGTTCACATATCATTGAGATAAATACAATGTGAATGATTTAGTTATGTTTATACATTTATTATAGTATGTGAATTGTGAAAAAAGGTTGTTTGAAGCCATATGTTTCACTCATTTCACATGGGTTTATTGAAAATATGTAATCCCTCAATATTTAAATATGAGATAAAACATATTCTTGGGTTCTAGTTCACATTGTTCACTGATGTATAAGAATGCACAGCGCACTGACCTATATGCCCGAGCATATTCAAAATTATTAAGGATAATTTTCTATGTACAGTTACATTTAGCATTGAATTTTAAATTTTTTTTAATAAAAAATCAAATTGTGATGGGGATGGGGGTGTGGTCTGAATTCATTTTTAGTAGGGATATATTATTTGTCCTAGTTTTGGACTACTCAATGAATTGGTGACTGTCATTAGATCTTGGGGCCATGGGCACACCTAAGTCAATACACCATAGTCTATAAGTGTGTTCTCAAGACTCCTATAAACCGTTGTCTTTTTTTTTTGTAAATCCCAAACTTATTTTCAACATATACACTAACTACACGCTCATGTTTCTTATAAACGATTTCCTTTTACCCTTATTTCACATGCTCTAGATGAATCTTAAAAATCCCACACAGGTAATTTCACACCAAACATTGTTCTTTAGAACCATTTTGCGTATTTATAGACCCAATGACTCCCCATTTTGTAGAATTGAGATAGTGAACATAAGAGTTGATTTGAGACCCAAAAAATTGAAACTAAGATAATTAAATATATTTATCTCTATTACTAGGTTTCATTTACCATTTTTAGACTTATTGGTCCAATATTATGGGAAATAAAATAAATTAGTTTTAATTATGTAATTTTGGAATAATTATAAACATATACCTTCATGAAAGACAACTCTTTCAATAATCATTACTAGATTTGGGAAAATTACACCATAAAATACAATATTCCCCAAGTTGACACTTCACCCTATACTATACAATGGGGACATTTTTCTATACCCTTGAAAAGGTAGAAATATTTCATTACCCTTCATATTTGGGATGCATTTCCCCCTATCAAAAATTGTGGTGAAACATTCCACGGGAACCAAACATGGGTTTCCATCGACCTTGGTCACCTACTAGGGTGGAAATTCCCTCCAAGATATATAATAAGTCTTAATATTTTCATATAACCCTCGATGATATAACCTATTCCCATTTCCCATACCGAGATCCCAATCTCAATGAGGTCCCATATATAGGAAACCGAAAATCCTGAGATATTCACCGAAGAACATACCAATTTATGAATCCCCCAAAAAAACATATGATTCATGATCAAAATACCATGAATGTTGATAAGAACCCACTAAATCAAATATTTCATTTGCAGCATATATCTCATGGGTTTTCCTCCTGGAATGATCAGACCCCCAATGTAATAGAAAAACATCTATATTATTGATTATGAGGGTCCATATCATTAGTATATCGATGAAATATCCAATGGATCATTCTACCTATCTTGGTTTACCTGTATCCATCATCTAGAAATTTAAAGAACCTATTTGACATATTTTTTTCTACTCAATTGTAAAGGGATATAACTTTCCCCCTTTTTATGTTTTAAGTCAAAAACCATTGTTTTCTTGAGATAACATCAAATTCAAAAGCCATCGTAAAAAATAAAAATTACCATTAAATGTATCATTATCATATCGAAGAAAATTATTTTCCTCCTACAATGTTAAATCCATAAATGATAAAAATAAGGGATAACCATTAAGAATTATTAAACCATTATCAATCTATTAAATTCCTTGTGAACTAGCCTATCATACAGTGTCATATTTTTTATGATACATCCATTTCTAGAAATGACAGATTCCATGTTATTATATCCTTTCCATCATCTATTTTGTTAGAAAAAATATTATAAACCTTAAATGGCCTTCAATACACTCATATATTTAGTTACAAAAAAAGGAACAAAAATGTTTCCTCAGTATATAAGTCCGTCAAAAAAATGATTAGGATTTTTTCATATAATAGCATAGAAATGTGACTTTAAAATTCATAAAATTCAAATCTATACCACAATACATTAATGGAAATAGAATATTATTATCAAAAAACTTATATTTTTCAACCCAAACTACATATTTTTTTTATTATTGACTATGAAATATGTAATACCACAATAATGTTTCATTCCAACACCCCTTAGGTTATGGATGTATGATTATAAAAGGAACCTTAGTAGGACATGTACATATGACCTTTAATGATAATTTATTTGATCAAGGATTCATAATCTTAGATGATCGTAAACTTTTCCTTCTACACTATAGTAAATTTTAAAACATGTCTGATTAAGTGTTATAAAGAAACATGGGTTCTGATTACCATTATAGGGTTATGTACGAATTAATTTTTTTTGGGAGATAATGTTTTTTAAACTCAATAATTGTTTTGTTAATAATAATTTCATTCAATTGAAATTGACCAATGGATAGTTCTTAAGTTATATTATTTAATTTTACAGTTGAAAAACTCTGGGAGAAATATGTTCTTTTAAAATAAACACCTTTTAATGAATTTATTTTGGAACACTAACGGTTTGAATGTTTATAAAATATGAGGGGTCACTATGTTCCTAAACAATCTTAGTCCGTCATGTTTACAGATAAATGACATTATGAGTATAAAATTTATTATATAATTTGATGAATCATGTTATAAAAGTAGTGGGGTGTCAGTGATAAGTTAGGATGATTCATTCTAATCAATAAGAGAATAGGGAGAGTGGTAAATCATGTATAGATTAATTGTACTTAGTAATCATATTTTCTTATCTATGATATATTATTATAATAATGGAAGAAATAGTAGAAAAATTTAATTCATATAAATAAAACTAATTGAATAATATATTTTGATCAATTTTGTTCTTTCCTAATTCATATATTTATATCGAATGTATTTTTATATTCCATGAATGCCTATTATTTTTACAATGTGGGGAAAATAAAACATTTTATAATGAGTTAAGTGTGAATTATACATACTTTCGATATAGTTAATTGAATGATGGTGTACTGTAGGAGGTATCTATTCAACTATAAATAACATTAGGTGTGTGAAGCTTCATTGGATTGGGTATCCCCTTTTTTGGTTTTTTATCAGATGTTCTATTTATTGGTTGAATATTCTTTCATGAAACGTCATATAAATGAATTAATTTTAACTTAGGTTGGATATCTATTACCATAATTCAATCATTATTTTTATTATGAGGTATTATCAATGTATAATTTCCATCAGAAGATAAGAATATACAAATTGATTGGTTTTATGGAATGTAATATTGCTTCTTTAGATTACTAGGGGATGATTATCCCATTTAGAAGGATATGAAAATATAAAAATAAAATTGACAAAATGGATGATATACATTGGATATTATGGTTCAAGAATTTATTATGAAGAATTTAGAATGGAATGTTATATTCACCATTAAGAAAAATAATACCACAAATAGAGATAAAAAACTCTAGATGATATGTATGATAATGAAGATGCATTGAAAAATATTTTAATGATATGAAATTTTCTGAAAATTAATATAGTTAGAAGGGTGAAATTAAATGGATCATGTGAAAGACATCAATATAATCTCAAATATTCTTGAATATACATTGGTGTATTTCATATATTATGTATACATAATAATTATGTTATATTTTATTTGTGAGAGTTAGTACGCGGTTGTCACCACAGTGTGTAATTCTTAGTGAGGACATATATAGTTTTCGATGTTATTCAGAACATGTTCTAGAATGAGGAGAACATATAGTGGTAAGTCCACGCACTATATAGTATGTCACCAAATTTGGTGGGATTGTGGTGGCCACTATAATAGATTCCAAATTAGAATAATATATTGTTAATTATGTATTTTGAACATGTAAAATTAGTTGAAATTTAGTTGGATCGAGTCCCCATACTAGGTTTGTAGAAACAATGGTACATCCAATAGGATATGAAATGTCATAATAAAAAATCTATAAAGGAATCAAATTCATAAAGTTTTATGTTGGTGAAATGGAAGGAAGCAACACATTTCTTCTATGATTATATAATCTTCTGAAATAAAGGGTGGTAGAATTAAGAGTTTAATTCCATTCAATAACATAATAATGATGTTAATGATATTATATAACATGTAATTTTGGTATAGAATATTTTTTGGATGTATAAGATAAGAATATTATGTAAAATATTTATTTAAATGTCTAAATTAATTATATATTTTTCTTCAACATGAATGATTTCATTCATATCTGCATAAATCAGAAGATAAAAATTTATTTTTGTTAAATTGATGGGGCATACTATGTTTCTTGATTTGTGGAAGGATTTAGGAATGTGACTAGATGCTTCATGGTTTTTATAAATTTAGTTATATATGTTACACTATATAAGAATTGAAATTTTAACATAAGTTGTACGGATGTAATCAATAAATCAGTAGAACTAGAATTTTCCAATTATAGGTCAGTTCATGTTAATTAGAAGACCCTACATGATATAAATTGGATAATTTTAAAATATATATGTATAATGGAAAATATATTTTGTTAGAACTTTACAATTTATAAATTGAAGAGGGTTTACTTGAAATTGAAATGATGGACTCTAAGGTTCTGAAAGCTCGATATAGTTCATTCAAATGATCTGAGACATACCCCATTTGATCTTATCATGTATAAATATCCTTTATTACTTTCATTTATGATTCTATGATAAATATTTGAAATTTTTATCTATTTATGAGTTTATTAAATTAAAAATATGGGGAAAATAGAGATTGGATGCATGTGGAAGCCCCTTCACACTAAAAATGGTATTGAGTACACCAAATACAACATTCAAAATTACTACCAGCAATAGAGGATAAGTCATGGGAAGGTTTTTCATGCAAATCCATTTTTGAATAGATTAGATAAATGAATGAATTGAATTTTAATATAGAATACTCATAGTATTAGGTTTCAATATATAATATAAATGGGAATTTGGGATTTTTGTTATGAATACTTTTGAGGAGATATAGTATCCAAAAACGGGTACACATTTTCCACCTCAAATTCCATAGAATCATGAAAATCATGAATTTGATTCCAGATATAGGTAACTTCTTGAGTCTAAGTACAATCTTTTTTCATTAATGGAAACATTGATGAGAACATAAGCTACCGAGTATGTTATTACGAGAAGAAACAACTCACGATATTTTGAGATGTTCACTTTATTGAAGCGGTTTTTATAAATAGAAAAACATTTATAAAAAAATGACGTTTATGAGAAATAATTTATTGATGTATAATTTTATCTTATTAATATAATCATATGTTCATAAATATTAGAGAACATTGATCAAATATCTTTAATTCTAGTTTTTAGACTAGATGATAATTTTCCATAATGTTCAATGATGGAAAAATCTCAAGTGGGAGAACTCGATGTTAGGGAACTGTAAATGGAAGTCTCAAATTATTGGGTACAATTGTTATGATGGTATGTTTTAGTATGATATACTCTATAATAAAAAAGTAGGATAGAATATTTAAAATTAGATACAAATAAAATAGTGGATGAATTATATACTATAAAAATTCCCTAATGAAATTTTGTGTAACCAAAATTCACACAACCTCTAATTTCAATTATCTAGAGAGATTCCAGTAAAGTTATTCTGGATATGAAACATAACAAATGTTTATAACACATAATATTCCATCTTAAAGCGTATAGAATCTATCGAAACAAATGTACAATTATGAGGATGTATAAGAAATATATACATTCCTCAACAATATAAATTCACAACGGAAAAAAAGGTAGTAGAAATAAATGTAACAATTAGAATCTCTTTTAACCCAAAGAGAAGGGTATCCAACAAACCTAGATAAGAGGTCCCTTGATTTATACTTTCAGGAAAGTATGTCTTACCCAAACCCAGGTAAGCACGCAATATGAAGATTGGTATCTGTCTTTCTATCCCTACAAGCACTCGATTTGTATGGAAATCGACACCTCTGACTTCAGAACCTGAAATCTCTGATTTCAAAGAAATCTAACCTCAACAGTAAGCAAATCTACAAGAAGCAATGTATGAATGAACAGTTCAAATATTTTTTCATGAAGCCTGAGATTTTATAAGAGCCTCTCTCTCTAGAAGTCACTTCAACAGTAATTTGTCAAAAGACTCCAAAAAGATGTTTTGAGCTCTTTCAGATGAGCTCTTATTTATTGGAGTGGTTACAACAGTCAGCTACCTCCTTCAACATTCATATTTGTCATTGAATTTCAGAGGGACCTGTACATGTGTAACTCAAACAATGGTTATTTGATAGCTGAAAGCACGACATAGTTTTAGAACAAAATGAGTGTATGTATAACCAAAAATTGATATTCGGAATGAAGGTAAATGAAAGTTCAGAGTCTATGAAAAAATAGAATTCTGAGTCTATGTCACAAGGATATTCGAATTATTTTTTGTAGGAATTTGGATCCTAAATTCTGTAGAATTCTAGATTCTGAATTTCATGAAAATTCAGAGTCTAGATTCAAAACAATTTGGAACCTTAACATACAAAGATCAGAGTCAGAGTTCATGAGAATTCAGAGTCATAAATCCTTAAAATTTTGGAGTCAGTATTCAGAGAACTCGTAGTCCGAACATGGATAATTTTGTAACCAAAATTCGTAATTGGAATTCAGAGTCAGAACATAGAAGAGTTCATATCCAGAATTCACAATCATAATTCTAAGTCGAACTTTACATAACGCCGTAATCATAATTCGGTGTCAAACTTCATAAATGTTCGTAACAAGAATTCGGAGATGATCATTATGAATGTTCACATCCAGAATTCAGAGTTGAACTTTATAAGAGTTCGTATCCAAAATTTGGAGTGTAACATCCTGAGAGTTCGTATCCATAATTCGGAGTTGATCTTCATGAGACTTCGTATAGAGAATTCGGAGTGGAACTTAATTAGAGTTCGTATCCAAAATTCAGAGTCATAAACAGAATGCCTCATATCTATGTGTTATATGATTTTGAGGTTTTTGGTTTCAATCCTAATTTTACACTTAGAAAAATGATGATATATGTAATGAAAACAAGGTAAGGGTAAATTTTTTTGTGGGGAAGGAAATATTCCTTATAGAGGTAAAACAAGGGTAAAATGAAATTTGCCTTAAGAAAAAGGTGTTTGTGATTTTCAAAACAAGATAAATGATAAAGTCATAAGGAAAGCATTAATGACATAACAATCTCCCCCTTGAATAATGGAATGGAAAATTCATAAGGAAATCCTTCTTGACTCAAAAATCTCCCCCGTTTTGTAAAGCACAAACATCCTTACGAAAAAGTATATACGGACATAGAATAAATTTCATGATTTTGAAATTAAATCTTATCTCAATTTGTTTATGAACAACCGTAAATACTAATAACTCCCCCTTTAGCTTTGGAACACTATGGATCATATTCTAGATTTCTGTAATGGAATTTCATTTGAATTTGGATATCTGTGTAATGAGAACACCTCCTTAAATAGACTCCCCCTTACATAGTGATAGTTCTTCTTTACTTAGAAATTTTTCCTTATCCTCTTTATAATAATATTCTCATTTTCTCCCTTTGTGATTTTCAAAAAGAGTTTGAGGGAATAGAAAAAAATATGGTACCTACAATATTTTCATTAACAACCAAACAAAACACATGAAACCACCATTTCATTATGATTGGATGAATCAGTACAAGGAAAAAATACAGAAAAAGATCGGAGTGGTCTATTTTGTTTCTTTTTCCATGGGAATGAGATTCTTCACAATTTTCTTCAAATTCATTAGCTCTTCGTGATCTTCCTCAGCTTGATTTTATATGGTTGTGATCCTTTCCCCTTAAGCCTTCAAGGCCTATGCCCGAGCCTTCAGCAAATGATCCTGCTTCACCAGCTTCTCGTGGATCTCAATCTGAATATTCTTTTTAGTTTTATAGCTTTGAACATAATAATTCATCATCCCATTCAGATATTTCATCTGTTGAATCCAAGTATTTTGATAAAGAATTAGCCTTTCCTGAAAGCTGTAAGAAATATTTTTTATTTTGGCATCTTCAGTACCAAAGGATTCCTTTACATCATCTTGGAATGGATCAAGCTCTTCCATATCTTCATTGATTTTCTTATACCATTTGGCCATATGCTTGCAATTTTTTCTATGGAATTTGTTGTTGATCAGGGAATATTTTTTTTCATCATCTAACTTAACACATCTATCCGTCACCATGGATACAGAATCTGTTTTCTGATTTATACTGTGTAGAAGCATCTGGCATCTGGATTCAATTGCTAAAAAAATCGTAATGGTGTCCACTATCTTCTTCAGGGACACAACCACAAAATCAAGTCCTAGGGAAGATGACTCTGAATCCAACATTTTTCTTTTAGGTGTTTCTTTTTCTATCTCTACCAACACCCTCTTAGAAGTTCCTCTAGCTTCTTTCTTCCCCAAAATGTCTTTCGTTGGAGTTTCAACTACTATTTACTTACCCTTTCTGATTTTCAGTATGGGTTCTTCATCGGGTGATTCATGCTCACTCATATATAATTGTACAATTTTATATTCCTCAAAATTTTTCTTCTGATCTCCAGTTTCAATATCTTCAGGATTAATGAAGTCATGATTGTGACTCTCTTCCTCAGAGAACTTGTTAACTTATTCTTCTTCTCCTTTCTCATTAGCTCCAAGCGTAACAATTTTTTAGGATCTGACTTGAGAAGTCCAGATTGGAAAATTATCATATGGGGTTCCCTTATCTTGATATTTTTCTACATTATTAATTCCATCATTAGAACCACCACTAATTTCATATTGATATACTTCTTCTTCAGCTTCTTGAACTTCCTCCACATTTTCCTTCTCAACATCATTCTCCTTGAGATTTTCCGGAGTCTTCTTACCCGGAGTCTCTGGAAATGATTCTACCATAAAATAGTTCGGCACCGAAATATTCTCAAATTAAATCTAAGTGTCCCTCAAAATGGATTGAAAAATTTCAGCCTCTGATATCTTCTCCTTGTGCTTTTTCTCATTGGCTTTCTTTTCTAGCTCATCAGCAGCTTTTTCCTTCAATGCCTTGGCCTTAGCAGGTTCCAAACCAAACTGTGGCTCCCCTTCTTTTCTACTCTTATTATCCTCCCTCCACTTTTCTACCACCTCATCCAGGTAGGAATTTTTCTTTTGGGTTATAGGAGGTGCGTATTTGACTTCCTTAGACTTATGGGTTTTGCCTTCAGCTTCCACATCCATAAGTTTCCTCTTCTTTCCTACTTTCTTTGAAGGATAAGCTTCTTCAACATTCATCAGAATGTCTTCTGCCTCTTCCACTAGAAGATCATAAAATTCCCCTCACTCTTTGTAAAATACAACATTCATTCTCTTCAAGGTGTCATCACTTACTAGCTTCACTTTTCAATTCCTCAGCTTGGAACTGCAGGGGGTATAGAAAGATTCTAGACACCGAATAATCATATAAGAAAGTAAGGGAGGTTACATAATGATCTGAGCTCTCTGATTACCATTCATGATATTCTCTATTGGGATCAGAATGTGTTTCATGAGGTTAACCTTACATAGGTTTACCAAAAAGTCTAGAATATACATGTCACATTTCTTTAGGGTGTCCTTGTCACCATTTCTATGTACGATGAGACTTTGTACCCATAAATGTAGAATCCGATTGTTGGTGGATAGATGGGAAAACATTATTGTATTTACATTAGTAAGACCAAGGCATTCCATATCCTTATCCTTAATGAAACTACCCTAAACCTCTGGGAGTTTGTGGGAGAAAAACTCAGCTTCCCCTTCATATGCCAGCCCCAGCAAGCTCACAGCCTTGGTGTAAGAGATTTTGTAAGTCTTCCCATAACTCTTGAAAGAGAAATTCTCCCTACCATCATCCTTAAGGAAGCAAACTGATTCATTGAATTCTATAAGAAAATCCATATATACCACATCCTAAGCTGCTGTCCTTGAAATAGCTATACTTTCCCATACATTGAGCTTGATGTTCGTGGAAATTATAGAATCTGACTTATTAAATAAGTTCGGATGATCTAACCACTCCCTGTAAATTTCCCATTCCGCAATCGACTTAATAGTAGACATTTTTTGAGAAGGAGCTTCTGTAGACATTTAGAATGGAGTACTTCTGAAATGTTTGGAATGAGCTTTTGTGGAGGAGAAGGGCTTCAGCACACACAAGCCTGAGAGCCGATGTGGGACAACTCTTCGGGGGTACCCTTTATATAGGCGATGAAATGACCTTTCAACTTCCAAAACCAATATAACGGTTGGGAAACCTTTTGATCTGATCTAACGGTTGATATAATAGTCACAAGGAAAAAAATTAGCTGAATACGATCTTTTGATGTTTTAAAATGAAAACATTTGGATCTAAGGAAACAACAATCCGAGATTCTTTATAACAAAAGAAACTAACAGCAATTGAATGGTAATTACATAAAACTCCAGAAAGAATCATACATTTCAGATTGATAGGAAATTTATTTGTATTAAGGGATATTATTCTAAATGAACATTGAATTTAAATAGACTTGAATACGAAAAAAAAGCATCACTTCGAAAATTTTCAAAATAGAAAATGAAAACATCAATTCCAATGATTTTCATTATGAAAACTTCAATATGAAATTTTTTGAAAAACCAACTATGAAAATTTTCATTACGAAAAAATTTGAAGACCAACAAAAAAGTGTACACCCCCTATGAAAAAAAGTTTTTTACTATAAAGATATTGATTCAACATGAAGTTAATAAAGGAATATTACCTTATGGTTATCATTCGTAACTTCTGTTTAATGTATTCAATTCTATTAGAGGATAAAGATTTTTAAAAAATATCAGCATATAGATCTTGTATTCTGATAAATTAAAGAATGATATATTCTTTCTGTGTGTGATCTCTAAAAATTTTATGACTAATATCTATGTTATTTTCATGAGAGAGATGTGCAGGGTTTTTACTAAGGGAAATAGAAATTGTGTTATGACATAAAATTTGAGTTTTAGTAAAACATTATCCATAGTCTGTGAGTGTGTGCTGCATCCAAAATACTTGACCACAACAACTTCCAACTACAACATATTCAGTTTCAGTAGTGGAAATTGATACTGAGTGTTGCTTCATGAAAGACCAAGAAACCAATGATTCTCTTTTGAAATGAAAAGTTCTGGATGTAATTTTTCTATCCATTTTACATCCACCAAAGTCATAATCTGAAAATCATTTAAAGAAAAAAAACATTTCCAGAAGTATAAAATAGTCCTAAATCCCTGGTTCCCTTTAAGTTGCAAAAAATTCTCTTCACTTCCATTAAATGACATTCCATAGTATTGGATTGATATCTTGCACATAAGCATACTGAAAAAATTACTTCTGGATGACTAGCTAACAAATAATGTAGACTTCCTATCACAACTCTAAAATATATTTGATCTACTGGTTTCCCAGCTTTATCAAGATCATGTGTTTTTGAGGTACTAATGGGAGTACATAGAAATTTAGTTTTATCATATCCATATTATTTAAGAATATCTTTAATATAGATTTGTTGAGATATATATATTCCTTATGGTTTTTGAGAAATTTGAAAACCAAGGAATAATGTTAACTCACCCATCATACTCATTTCAAACTCATATTTCATTAAATACACAAAGGAATAATTTAAAGATTGCTGAGTTGAAGAAAATATAATTTTATCAATATAAATTTAAACAATAAAAAAAAATTCTTAACTTTATTTAAAAAAAGAGTTGGATCTTCATTTCCTTTTACATAGTTATTTTGAAGCAAAAATCCTGTAAGTCTATCATACCATGATCTAGGTGCTTGTTTAAAGCCATATAATGCTTTGGTAAGTCTAAAAAAATTATCGGGATGTTTTGTATCTTCAAATATAGTAGGATGTTCAACAAAAACATCCTCTTGAACATAACCATTAAGGAATGAACATTTCCCATCCATTTGAAAAATTTTGAAATTGAAGAATGCTACAAAGGAAAGTAAAATATTAATAGATTCAAGTCTATCTACTGGAGCATAGGTTTCTTTATTGTCTATTTCTTCTTGTTGATTATAGCCTTTAGCAACTAATCTAGCTTTATTTATAACAATGATTCCATTTTTATCAAACTTATTTCTGAAGAACCATTTTACTCCAATAATAGTGATTTCCATAGGTTTTTCAACCATGGTCCAGATTTTATTCCTTTTGAACTCATTTAGTTCATCTTGCATGGAATTAATCCAATAATCATCACCTAAAGCTTCATCAGTGATTTTTGGTTCTAATTGGGAATGGAATTCAAGATGTTCTACTTCATTTCTTAAGTAATTTCTAGTCCTTACATGTTGATTTACATCACCAATGATACTATCAAAAGGATGATTCCTTAGAGACGGCTGATTTGGGTTTTGTAAACCCTTTTCATAAACATAGGGTAGAAAATATTCTGATGTAAATGTTTCAGAAGTTTCTTCTTGAACATTTTCCATATCATAAGGATCTTCTATCCCATGTTGATAATCAGTTTTTAAAAACACATCCAAAGATGTAGTTTGGGGTTGTTTAAAACAAGGATCAATTTCATCAAATTTTACATGAAATGTATCATCAAAAGTACAAGTGTTTTTGTTGAAACCTATATATGACATAGAAGTTTTGGAGTAGCCTAGGAAAATTCCATTATCAGATTTTGGTGCAAATTTATGTAGATTAAAATTAGTATTCTGAATGAATACCTTGAAACCAAAAACCATAAAGTAGGAAAGCCTAGGTTTTCTACCATTATGTAACTCATAAGGAGTTTTATTATGAAAATTTCTAATCAAAACTCAATTTATAGTATAACAAATAGTACCTACAGCTTCAGCCCAAAAATGTTTGGCAACAGAATACTCACTCAACTTGGTTCAAGTTATCTCATGATGAATTCTATTTCTTCATTCAACAACACCATTTGATGAGGTGTTCTTGGTGTTGAGAAGTTGTGAGTAATACCATTTCTACAACAAAATGTTTCAAAATCAGAATTTTTAAATTCTCTTCCATTACCACTATGACTAGTTTCCAATGGAAGGATTTTATCATTTATAACATGGGATTTAAAACATTTGAAGTAAGAAAAATCTTCAAATACTTTTCTAGAAAATAGACCCATGTAAATCATGTGTAATCATCAACCAAGACAAATACATAATACTCACCCCCAATGCTTCCAGTTTGTATAGGAACAAAAAGATCTGTATGCACTAGCTTTAAGGCATCAGTAGTTGGGACATCACCGAAAAATTTAAATATTGATTTTTGTTGCTTCTCATATTGACAAGGATCACAAACTTTTGATGAATCAAATCAAGGATCTGGTAGATCCTTAACTAGTCATTTCATAGAATGTTTTCATATGTTCCTATGGATATAGTTTTCTAGCCTTGAATTCCATAACAGAGAATGATCTTCTATTTAACTAAGTCAAGGTAAGTCTTGGATTTTAAGGTCTTTTAAATTTATTGCGTAAAAATTCTCTTTCCTATGGCCAGAAAGAATAAAATCTTCCTTGGAAATGTGTACTAAGCACTTATCATTCCTAAAATTCACATAGTAGCCTTTATCACATAACTGACTTCTAATAATGGGGTTTTTCTTAAGACCCGTAACATATAAAACATTTTAAATCAATGTTTTTACAAGAAGCACAATACTACCTATACCAATAATTTATCCCTAAGAATTATCTCTGAAATTTACTTTTCCTTATTTCGTCTTGATAATCTTATCAAAATAGTTTTTGTTACCATTCATATGTTGGGAACATCCACTATCTATGTACCATGTATTGCTGTTAGTACCTACTATATTTACCAAAAAATATGATTGTTAGTATTTCAGAATCCAAATGTTCCTAGATCTTGTATTGATAGACAACAAAATTTTGGGTATACATATTTTTTAGAAAATTAAACTTAATGAAACCAAAGATATTGAACTTTATTCAAAGATCAGTATTTCTTCAAATGCCCTCCACTTTGACATTTAGTGCAAAAAGAGGATTTAGAAGGAACAAAATATTTGTTTTTGAAAACCAGTTTTTTGTGAGTATAACCTACTCCAGTACTGTTTCCTTGAGGTTTAATTTGAGAATACATCATGTCAAAATTTTCCTTCCCATAGTTAATGATTGAAATAATATTCTTATGATAAATTATTTCATATTTTAGTCTGATGAATAAATTCCTATCCTCAGGAATCATTTCCTTAGAGTTTGAATTTTCCTCAAAATATTTTATCATTATAATAGAATTCTTTATATCCCTAGAATGTTCTTCATTAATAGAATTTTTATTCTCAATGTCTTTAGAAAGTTTTTCTTAAATCTCATCTTAATATCGAAGATCTCTAGAAAGATCTGAAATCTCTTTTGTAATAATTTCTTCCCTAGTATTTTCCTTATATAATTTCTTAGAAATCATAGATTTTTTTTGCTTCGGGTAACTTGGAAATTATTGATACTTATTCATATGAAGTTTCATCATTTTCTTAGGATGGATTATCTTCATTGGAAGTATTATTTTTGGAATAATAATTCTTATCAAGAGATATATTTGTTAACACCTCGGCATAGCGTACCTTGGCCAAAAGACATGTGTTAGGAAAAGAAGTAGTAAAAAGAATCCCATATTATTTTGTGCTGATTATTCATATTCAGATGATTCAATTTCTTAAGAGTCTCCAAAACTATCACTCCATGTAGCAAAGCATTACGACTTTCCTTGTTCTTTGATCGATAGAATTTATTCTTATTCCTTTATGAATTCATTTTCTTATTATCCTTATTTTTCAGTAAAAGATAATCAAGTCTGAAGTGACATGTTCTTATATATTCATAACAAGTTACTTCTTCATCATCCTTATCTATGTAGTATTTATTCTTGTAATTATTCTGATGAATCTTCTGAGCTACAATCTTGTCCATTCTTCGAGCAAGATTAGATAACTAATTCTCTAACTTTTATGTATCACTATATTCTGACTGAATAATGACTTTATTTGACATTGATCATGTTACCCTTTCTAGGGTCTTGGATTTGATATGTTTAGTATTGGTTGTAAAATTAACTCCTCCATTCCCATTCTTATTCTTTCCATTTTCAGCATCTCTCTTCATTCTGGTTTCATGCTGAAGAATAGTTCCAAACAACTTATCTAGGAAAATCTGTGTGATTTTCCAGTTCCATCAATAGTTGTCCTCTTGGACTCCCATTAATTTGGAATGATATTTATGATCTTATCATCAAGTGACTAATTATCCAAACCTTTTTCTAGAAATAGATTGTATGATATTCAAAATAGTCATAAACATTTGTTTTACTTTTCTCACAGGTTCTTCATAAGGAAAGGTAAAACTATGGCATTCAGCTCTCAACATAGCTCTTCTAGTGTCTATGACTTCAGATGTACCAAAATTTGTAACATAAAGTTTCTTCCAGATACTATTTGTAGCTTCACAAGATGATATTTGACTATATATGTTCATAGTTATGGAACATAACACAGTATTTCTGAATCCGAAGTTTTCTTGGTATTCTGATTTCTCCTGATTAGTAAAGGTTCTCAATTCCTTATCCGGAATTTTATAATCTCTAGTCAACATTATATAGTTATCAAATCCAGTAATGATAACAAAAGTATTCATCCAATTTCTCCAGTACTCATAATCATTCCCATAAAAATAGGAGGTCTGGTAGGATTTAGGTTATCAATAGAACCAACATTTACACCTTCCATCCTTAGGAAAATCTTTGGCGCACAAACTTGTTAGTAGTATGAGTTTGTAAACAAGAAACAATATCCTCAGCAAGGAACTAGATATTGTATCTCTAAGAAAAACCAAATCTGAACTATATGAGACTGAAAATAAGTATCCAAAAAATATGAATCCGAAAAGGATGAATCTGTAAAATGCAATTCTGAGAATTTCTTCTGAATCTAATCATGAGATTAATTCATATTGAACCAATCCTCTGATACAAATTGTTAGTATGGTATTATTGAGTATGATATACTCTATAATTCCAAAATTAGTATTGAATATGTAAAATGAGATACAAATACAAGAGGGGAGGGGGTGGTAAATTGTATACTTTAAAAACTCCCAAATGAAATATTCAGTTACCAAAATTCACACAACCTCTATGTTCAATTATCTAGATAGATTCCAGAAAAGTGATTCTAGAATTGAATCATAAAGAAAGTTTACAAGAAATAATATTCTACCTTAAATAATATAGAATATATCTAAATCATATTACAAGTATGAGGATGAATAAGAAAGATATACTTTCCTCAACAATACAAATGCACAACAACAAAACAAAGTAGTAAAACTACAAGTAACAAGTAGAAACTATTTTATCCCAATGTGGAGGTTATCCAACAACCCTGCATAATATGTCATTTGTTTTATACGTTCAAGAAATTCTGTCTTAGCCAAACCCAAAAATGCCAACAATCCGAAGATCGGTATCTATCTTGCTATCCCCAAAAGCCCTCGATTTGTAAGGAAAACGGCACCACTGACTTCACAACCCGAAGTCTCTGATTTCAAGGAAATCAAACCTCTTCACATAGCAAATCGGCATGAACAAATGAGTAGTTCAAAAAATTATGAACAAAGCTAGAGAGTTTATAAAATCATCTCTCTCTAGAATCACATCAACATCACTTTATCAAAAGTCTCAAAAAAAATTCTTAGCTATTTCAAATGAGCTCTTATTTATAGGCGTGGTTCCAATGGTCATCTCCCTCCTCCAACGGTCATATTCTGACTTGAATTTTGGAGGGACCTGTACACATGTCACTCAAACAATGGTAAGTTTATAACTGAAAGAACGACATCATTTTAGAACAAAATGAGTGTAAGTATAACCAAAAACTGATATTCGGAATCAAGGTAAATGAATGTTCAAAGTCTAAGTAGAAATAGAATGCGGAGTCTATATCATAAGGATATTCGGATTCTATTTTGTAGAAATTTGAAACCTAAATTCTGTAGAAATTCAGAGTCTGAATTTCAAGAAAATTCAGAGTCTGGATTCACAAGAATTTGGAACCTGAACATACAGAGTTCGTAGTCAGTGATTATGAGAATTCAGATTCAAAACTCTTTAAGAATTCGAAGTTTCTATTCTGAGAACTCAGAGTCAGAACGTGGAGAAGTTTGTAACCAGAATTCGTAATGGGAATTTGGAGTCAGAACTATGAAGAGTCTATATCCCGAATTTTTAATCAGAATTCTTATTCAAACATTACATAAGTTCGTAATTAGATTTTAGAGTCGATCTTCATAAATGTTCATAACCAGAATTCAGATTTGAACTTTATGAGAGTTCATATACAGAATTCGGAGTGAAATTTCATAAGAGTTCGTATCCAGAATTCAGAGTATAACTTCATGAGAGTTCGTATCCAGAATTCGGAGTTGAACATCAAGAGACATCATATCCAGAATTCAGAGTGGAACTTCATGAGAGTTCGTATCTAGAATTCAGAGTCTTAAACAGAATACTTCATATCTATGTATTATATGATTCTGAGGTTTTTGGTTTCAATCCAATTTTTACACTTAGAAAAATATGATATAAGTAACGAAAACAAGGTAAGGGTAAATTTAATTTGGGGATGGAAATTTTCCTTATAGAGGTAAAATAAGGGTAATATGAAATTGGCCTTAAGAAAAAGATTCTTGTGATTTTCAAAACAAGAGGAATTATAATGTCATATGGAAAGACATAATGACTTAACAATCTCCCCCTTGAATAAAGGAATGGAAAAGTCATAAGGAAAACTTTTTTGAATCAACAATAAAAAATTAGGACAAAGCCATGTGGTATAGCTCAACCATCATAGTTGAACACTTAAATAAAATATAAAAATATTATTTTACATATTTGGGACTGGAATGTACTTTTTGGTCCTAACAAATGCATGAGAGTGATAGATATCATAGGATGTAATAACACATTAAAATACCAATCATTGGATTTCATAAATGTATAAAATTATTGATTCACTAAAATAATATGACATATGTGATCTTACTAACATACAAGAAGGGAAAAATAGACTATAGAAAAGTAGGTTATCCGATTGAAAGAGGGGGTTAACAGTAAGAATAATTACAATAACATGTCTAGTGACAATGGTATTTGAATAAAATAAATGTGTAAAATTCTTGAAAAAAGTCAGACATTTGTTATACATTAAACCACGTATATGGTTCTAATCATAATACCTCTATATTATGTGTATATCAAGTAGATATTTTTACATGTTGACTTTCTTCATAGTGGGTGAGAGGAACCCATTTTCATTAACTACCTAAATGGATTCATGGAATTTGAAAACAAAAGTTTGATATTTAAATTAAAAAATATATTTATATATTAAATAAAGAAACACATAAATGAAATTAAAAATGTAATACATCTTTCTTGGTGTAATGTTTCTTATGGTGAAATGTATATATATTTTTTAAACATAAGCAATGAGATGTTGATAATTTCGTCATATATATTCTATATGTGGATGCAATATTGTTAGTTAAACTAATCAGAGGATGAATATGAAAGTTGAATGATGACTTTGAAAGAATATTTTAGATAATATATCCCAAACATGCCAAAAAGGTTTTAGGGATAATAATTTTTTTAGATATGAATGACATAGCAATGATTTTATCTAAAAAACTAAATATTGATGTTTATTGAAATATTTGAGATTACCAAATGTAAGATTATTTTAAATCCCCTAGTTTTACAAATTATGTCGTGTAATAAATAGAAAAATATAATAATATTCATGGAAATATACATGGAGAATGATTATATCAATTTAGTTGTAGGACGTTGAATTCTTGAAATTATTTCCACTCAGCTAGAATTTTATTATACTAGGGGAGTTATATGTTTACTCATAGAGAATATATGGAATGTACATCAGGATGATATTAAAAGGATCCTTAATCATTAGGATGTAATAAAATTTAACGCCTTATTTTTTGGAATTATTGATCAATTTCATGGTATATGGTATTTGAACATTATTGTTGATGCAGATACAAGGACAAGTATAACTGGATTTTTGTTTATTATTATAAGACAAGCTATTAGATGTACATAAATGATTCTATGGATGATATAATATATTTTATAGTAAATTATTATATAGTGGTAATCTATTCTGGGATATTAATTATTTGATTGATGAAATTAAAAATGGATCATATATGGAATCAAATGTAAGGAATCCAATTTTGTGATATTTAAAGTGAAATCCAAAGAGCTAAAAATTCGGTTAATTATGATATAAAAAATATATCAAACTAAAGTATCATTTAAAGAAAAACATAATATTTAAAAATAATAAAGATATTTAGAATAATGTAGGATGTCAAAATATTGATGATATTGTTACCAAAGTGATATTCCTGTTATGAATGAAGCTACAAGATGTTAGTGTGGGGATATTGAAAATGGATAGGGATAATAGAGGAACAATTATTTCCATGGATGATGATTATTGTTTAATGTTTTGGAGAGTTTTTGTGGTTCCCTAAATCAAGTATTTATTTGATGATTCTTGGTAGGTGAAATTATTTATGTTAACCAAATTTTAGGTTCTGTAGACTTTTATTCATTTTAAATAAGTTACCAAAATTATCATAGATCAATATATAAAAAAATGTAGTTAAAAATCTCTATGAGATGCATAATCTTTTGATGTTCACATTTTTGGATGAACTTATGTTTTTATTGAAATTTTAATATTTTTTCCAAATAAAATTGGTCACCGTGTTGGTGACCAATTTGAGGTGGTAATGTTTCACATTTATGTGTTTTTGGGGGATTAGGTATTATATATTGATGGGATAATTCTGAGTATATAATTAGTGGTGCCTCGGTGATATGAAATCAGGTTTCTAGGAAATAATGAATAGATTATAGGTATTTTAAAGCTTCTATTGACTACTGTTTGTAATATTGTTTTTAATGACTTATAAATTAAAATTATACAGAAAAAAGTATTAAGTGGAGTTTTTAGAAAGCATATATGATTCATTTTATAAATTAAATTAATGTCATGGGATTCATCACACTTTATATATTTCAATTAAATTATTTTATATTTTCTATAAATTTTTTTTGTTCTTTCTTGTGTAGTATAAATGTTGAATATGTGTGGTGATTAAGGTGTCAATTCAACCTATATGTCATATACTCATTCGAGAGATGTTGAGATTTGAAAGGTGTTATTTTCACTATATAGATCCTATATTGTTTGATGCTATAGTGGAATGAGTATCCTACATTATTTTGTTTTGTTATAGGTATTACATATTGGTTTAGGATCCCCAATACTTGTAAGGTCCTAATTCCAAATCCAAAATATCTACAACATCCCTGGATGAAAATAAATTCCCAACCACGAGGATTTGTGTAAAAAATAAACTATATCCACCAATTAATATAAAGATATATTACATATGTAATATATAAATTTTCACATTCATTCATGGTTTGATCAATATCATACTTATTGGTAACCAGTAGTTATATTATTACTATAGAGGATATTTGATCTTATATTAAATATATATGAGAGTGTCATGGTAGTAAAAAATTATCCCAAATGTTTTAGATGATCCAAAAATCCCATCCTATTTGAAAATTTTAAACTTGAGCATCACTGGTAAAGTCTATTTGACTACCTTATTTTAATTGATGGTCTATAAAGATATAAAACATATGCAGGCACACTGAACATCAAAAAAATGGTTGATAACAGTACTTTAAAATTATAATAATTATGAAACCATTCAATATAAACAAAATTCTTATATAAAATATCTATTATGAGAATATACAGGAAAATGTAATATAAATATTTGAAGGGTTTCCAAAAAAATTAAATGATGTTATAAAAAAATAAGAAATAAATCACATTAAAATATAATTTCCAAAAAATAATATATATTTATTTTTAGACTACATAATAATAAAACATTGTTTCAACATTTTATCATTGGAAACATATATTGTGGATGTACATTAATACTATATAGGGTGATATATATATGGTATCATTTACTTATATACATCATAGGTTTTGAAAATATGAAATAAATTGATGTTATGAATTAAAGAATTCATATCCCAAGAACAAGTATAATAAATTGTGTATAAAAAAAAGTAAATATATTATAAATATATAAAGAGAAATATTGTGATATTGTAAGTTATATAGTACCTAACCACCATAAGGAAAATGGGATGAAAGACTCTTTAAAAAGAGGTATGTTAGGAAAGACAAATCCATATAGGGGAAATGTAGACTAAAAATATAAAAAAGAAGGGATGAAGTAAGTTATAATACCATGGATATTAAAAAAAGATAATATAGGAAATAATTGAATAACACATAAATAAATTTAGACTAAGAAAGAATACCACTATCTCAAGTATCCACATACTTCATACAACCCATAACATATTCAATAAAAACCTTATTCATTTAATATTTACTATTTTATTACATTTAGTTATATTATTATCATGATTTAATTATTAGTTAATTTTTTATGTTTAAAATATTTTTGGGTTGTTTGGTATATAATATCTTAAAATGATTTAGATTAATTAAAATGTTCAATGTTCTTTTTTTCCAGTAGATTGTATACTCTCAAGATGTTTATTGGGATATTGTTATTTTAATTAATTAATCAAATGAGATCAATAGTTCAATTTACATAATATATTAATTTAATGTTACAATTTAGATAATCTTCTTCAATAATATTGTGTCTAATACATAAAATGGACTCAATTTTTTTACTTTTGGAAATATTTTTTTGATGGTAATTTTATCATTCTATATTGATAAAGATAAATCTATTTTATTTTTAATTTTATATTCAATAATTACAAATATTTTAAAGAATATAAGTAAAAGGAAAAAAGTAAAAAATAGAACATAATCACAACCTTCTGTCGTGTACAACCACTATAGGAAAATATCATTTTTCATATAGATTAAACTAATTATAGAAAAAATTTAATAGTATAAATTTAAAAATTTCAATAAAAGTATATTTATATTTTTGTTTTTTTTAAATATTATTTATGTTATTGAAATATGTAATAGTATATTTAAAATGAAAAGACAAAGGATTTTAAAATAATATATATATAGAATATTAACATATGAAAAGAATTTGATAAGTGGGAATATATAATAGTGAATCGATATCAAATTAATGGTTGTAAGTAGAATGTTAATATAATAATTTTAGCCATGTTGGATGATGTTAAAAAATTGTTTAATGATATCAGATCTAAAAATAGGTATGAGAAGAGATTCTTGTGAGCCCTTATATTACTTTTTGAGTTACCTCATATGGATTTCTTATAAAACCTATGGATGATGGACATTTTTCTAAACAAGATCCTTGAGAACATGTTTAAGGGAATCTGAAGTGGATATATGGAATATTTTTTGAAAATGATAGAGTTTTGGATATTAGGAAAATGTAGTGGAGGAGGGATCTTTCTATAAAAAAGTGGAATGGATTAATTTTATGAAACTTTGGTAACATTATTTTATTAAGCTCAAAATATTGAATATTGATTTTATTTTGACTATAATTTGTGTTTGATTAAAAAGTATTAGATTATTTTACATCTAAACACACCCAAAATTGAATATTACCATTGAAATATTGTATAAATATAATGAATGAAAATAATTATGAATAAAATTTTAATATTGTATTAAAATTAATTTATATTTTTTGAATTAAGTATATAATTTTTAAATTAACTATTCCACTCACTAATAAGTGTAATATTTTGGAAATGATTTATAAAATTTAATGTCATATATATTTCATTATGATTTTATAAAAGTTGTAATATATTATTTTAATTAATCTGAACCCCTGCTCTGTGGAGGTATATCACAAATTTCTTTTAATTAGTACTATTAAGAGATTGAATTCATTAAATAAGTCCTTATTTTCCAAATGAAAATGGACCGATGATGATTTTGAGCCAACATTAACCTTCATTCCATTACCAGGGAGTCATTGGGGATTTCCTCATGACACTTTTGGTTTATATCAGATGAAAAGATAGGTGGTCGGCCTCATCACACACACTATGGGTAAATTATTTCATACTATGTGAATATATTTTAGATTAAATATATAATTTTGAATAATTAAAAAAATATAATCATAAGACTTGTTACCACCATTCCATATATCAATTTAAACCATGTTTCAATTTGAACATATATATATATGTCTGTGTGTGTGTGTTGTGAGGTTTTCAATATTCCTCTTATAAGTGAGTGATTTAATTGCTTAATGATAACAAATTCGATGGTCTAGACATTAGGATTGTCTTGAAAGGTAGTAATTGATGTGGGGTTGGAATTAGTCCCATGAGAGGGGCCTCACATGTATCTATATACATGGAATCATAACCAACATAGTTAATTTATTTTTAGTTGGACATGTTGTACATTTTATACCATGTGATAGGAACTATTATTTTTCCTATAATTTTCATTAATAAATTATTACATGACGTTAGTTTTATGTTTTTACATCCATCACTTATAGAAAGTGGGTATTGTACCTTATAGTAGTATATAATTTTTTATAGGAATTAAAGAGTATGTAGTCCAGTTTGTAGAATCTAGGGTCGTGTAATGGGACCATACCATGTTGGTTAACAAAATGAGGTAATTTCGTTTATATATAGTTTTAAATTTTTTCTTAATAAAATTTATATCATATAAGGGTTGTAAATATTTGACTAGGGATTACACATAAGATACAGTGGTACATATACCATGTTGAATATAGCTCTTTGAAGGTTATTTCACATGGAATATGGCCTCATGAGAATGAGTCATGGATTACAATTGGGAATATGAAATTTTTCTTGGCAATCTGATGTATATGTGTGGGGACTTCATATAGTTTTCATTTGTAAGATAGTTCCGGGGTTACATATAATTGGAGGATAATATACATTTACACTTCATCCTAAATAATGTCTTGAAAAACATATGGATAGACCTATATGGAATATTTACCCATGAGAAGCTGGAAAAGAAAACATATATTATACAAATGTATGGATATTTTTAGATCATTGATGACACATAATGATGAGATCATTAATAGGAACATGGTTTGGTATTATACCTATGAAGTAAACCCTTTCATATGTGTCTCAATGAGTCGGTTATGTCATCCACCTTGAAACATTTGTTGATAATATGGGTGGCATGATCCTAATGGTGTATTCCAAATGACCTCACAATAAGGCCCCTCATTATTAAGGGAATATGTGCTAATAAAATCATTGCATTCCCCCTAAGTTAGGTATGATAAGGTGGAGAGTACTATTATCAATTTAATACATTGTTAATGAGTTTCAAACGATTGTAAACAACACTATCATGTAGATTAAAAGGTCTTGGATGATTCAAAGAGGTGTTCCAACTGCATTGACATGACTCAGGAAAACAAGTGTCTCCAAGGTCCATGGGGAAATCATATTCCAAATTTAAGAAAAATAAAGTAACATTAATATTCAAAGTATTTCATTAAATCATTAAATAATAGTTTAAAAAAATGATGCCTGATTTGGGATACATGGATGAATTAGTTCCCACTTCATTAAATTAGATCCTTGGTGTAGGTTAGAAAAAAGTTTTCACCACTTATTGAGGTAATGCTAAAGTGGTAACCATATAATGGTGACCCTATTGTGGGTTTTTACAAGAGAGGAGACATGGGTGATAGGTCATCAATGTCATATGGGTTTTGGAAAATAAAGATACCTAGTTTGATATTGAAAATTATATATCCTAGTGAACTTCTATGTGAAGAGTTAATTTGAATTGGTCACCCTATTATGTGGTAGGGAAAAGTGACATCTCTAATTTTAGTGTTCCAATAGAATATTTCACCATTGTGTTAGGTGTGATGATGTATTAAACATTTTATTGGGAAGTGGATAATGTATCTACAATGTCTCAAGGATAATATAATACGGATCCCTAATAGTAGAGTATATAAAGTGGTCAATGTAATTATAGTTAGGGTGAATTACCCTCCATAATTTTTGGTAGGGTGAACTATTCACCTTAATGAGGAGGTTTGTGTGGGGTTATTCAACATATAAAGGATAATTAGGATGATTTATAAATATAAAACCCTAGTATGTCATCATTTCAGGGGTATTTATCTCTATTATTAGCTATATGGGGAAGAATTGTTCTTTTGTGAATGTATTAATGTGTGCTAAAAATTTATGTTTCATTACCCAATATTTTAGTTATTTCCTTATGTTTTAAAATGAAATTTTAATTAATTTACATGAGGAAGACATAAGACCATAGAGGGGATACCTAGGAACATAAAAAAGGGTCCTATTATATTTGTAATTGAAAAGGATTAGCTTAGTTCCCTAATCATGAGATAAATTAATACACATTTGTCTATTTATTGGGACAATGCATGGAATAAGGTATGAATTCTTTGCATGTAGAAGGCTATTTTTGAATTTTTATAGTGAATACAATATAGGCATGTAAATGTTATTTGTGCATGAAAATGGTGTTACATAGGAAGTCAAGATAGCATTTTTTTCATATGTAGACAACGGTGTATCTGGGATTAGTGACATGGTCAAACACCTAGGGATTTGGGTGCATATTATAGAACATGGTATATGTCATAGTTCCCTTCATAGGGATTTTTCATGGACTTTATCACGGTTTCTATATCATTAAAAAATTATAAAAATATACCCCATAATTATTTTTCACAAAAAAAAATAATGATATAATTATGATGTAAATGTTTCTCCTACATAAAAACATCGTCAAACGGAGAATAGTGGAACCCATATTCGACTAGGGATAAGAATGATCATGATAATACTTTTCTATAAATTGTGAATATTATTAGTCAAGTGATGTGTGATAATCAACACACTTAAAAATATTGATGAATAGTGTCTGGAAACCTATAAATACTACCCTCAACTAATATACTCATTTAAATTAATCAACACTAAAATTTTCTACCTATTATTTTTCAATTCATCTGTGATATTAGAGGTAAGAATGTATCATGCATCTCACTATTTTCAATGGTCATTATTTTGAAGGTTGTCAAATAGATTCATGTTTTTTATTTTTTTAGGTCATTTACCCAAACTGATGTTTTTGGGAAATAGCTACAAATGTGGATGGAGCTGGAGTATGATGCCTTGTGTGAAGAAATTTGGATGAGTGACCTTTAAGGAACATACATAGTGGAAAAATGAACTTTAATAAATTATCATTCAATTTATTTTATGTAAAAATTGTTTTAACCATTAGTAATTATCAATATTATTTATTTGTATGAATGATAAAATAATAAACTCTCTTTTAAGAAAAATATATGAGGTACATTAGTCAGTATTTTTGACATCGAAGTCACTACCATCATAAATAATATTGCTGATGATGTTGGATATGAATATTATGAGATGATTCATCTATAAAAATTACCCATATTTGGGTTATTATAAAATCAACATTAAGATTACACATAGTTTGACTTTCTTCCAATTCATGTGCATAAAATCTTAAAATATTCCAGCATCCAAAGAACAAAAGCAACATTACCTAATAATATTTCTCTTAATATTCCTAATTAGTTCAAACATAATTTTCCCTCATGTCTCTATATATCCATTATGGTTATATTAGCCTATAGTTCATTCTTACCGACCATAAGTTCACCATAGAAGACAAACAACATATAGTTGAAAATAAAACTCACTTCTGCACATTCAACATTCACTGATCAGTAATAGATCAATTGTACTACTAGAATGAATCCCAATATCTATTCATCGAAAGTGGATTCAAACCAAAATATTTTCTTAAATACTTGTTTAATCATATATGTCATAAATTAATGGATGATCTTTAGTCATTGTATGTTTTGGAATCCACTTATGTTTCACATATGTGCATCCTGATGAATATAAAATTAATCTCATAACTACTAATTCATTGGAGCCCATATAATATTAGATTACCAATTTTTAATGAAATAATTGGCATAAGATTATGGGATGTCTACAATATATAAGAGTTACTAATCATTGTTATCATGTTTAAATAATTCCACCTTTTTATGGATACATGGTGACATCTTGATTGGACACCCAAATTCATATATGCACTGTTAAGGGAGTTCATGAATTTAATCAAGAAGGAACCCCATCCATGGATTAAAAATATAATTACAATATTTATTGAAATATTTATAGTACCTTATAGTAAAAAACAATAAACACCAGATAGAGTTCCCACATAGGAAGAAATGAGGGTTCTTATTCATGTACTATCTAATGTTTAAGAAATGTCTATATGAATATTAGGGTTCTGTTTTCAATCCTAGTATCCCACTACAAATTTTAATGGTAGTATTTTATGAAATTTGGCCAAGTGACTATATGAATCTTATCTATATCCTAAACAAATATTTCATTTTTACCTCGATATTTTATTTTATTCAATGTGTTTTACTTTTTTGAATTAGTAAATTATGGTTCAAAGTGTGTGAAAATTTTCAATTATTAAATATCATTTTTAAAACATCCGTGTTTGAGTTTAATTTTTTATAATTTTATTAACATTATATCTATATTTTTTAGAAAAATTATTTGTTATTATTTTGATATAATTTTTTTTTGAATAATTATTTTTAAGATATTTTGTTTCATTTTTTGTTAATATTTTAATGTATATTGTGTTTATTTTTATATATTAATTAGATTAATTTTTTATTTATAAATATATATTTTTGAATTGATTCACTAATTCATTTCAAATTCTTATTTTCATATTAAAATTGATCATACAGTCATGTGTTTGATTTTTTATTTGAAGTGTATTTCAATAATTTGATTGATTATTATTCAATATTTGGTGTTTTTATTATAGGAATCAGTTTGTGAATACATGTATTAATAAATTTTTATGTATTTTAATTTTTTTATGATTACATGACTAGTTAAACTATTAGGAATCATTTTACCATGTTTATAAAACAGAAAATTCCAGGGGATGTCTCAACATACCATGTAGAATGCAGTTTATTTCAGCAATATGTGACCAACTAAATTGGGTAATAATAATTGTATGAAGGAAATGGTGAACATACTTGCAAAATTTGACACAATAGTACCATTATTTCATATAAGGAATAATTTTTATCATATGAAACCAAGATGAATATTAATGAATCTAAATGTTTTTGAAATGATCCTTCCATGCTTGAGAGGAAGGGAAAAATGATTCTATCCAAACCAATTTGGAAAATTAGAATATTTCTTAATATAGATTGAGATTTAATGAGTAATTTTAGATCAATTAATCTGTATACATAACTAATATAAAATAATAAACATGGGACACAAGATAAACTAAACATCTCAATACATTGGATTTAGAAAAGATATGATTTGAAAATATTAACTTAGATGATGATCATAAAATCAAATCGAGGTGAATCTCAATGCCAAGTAACCATTGGTTTACACTAATTATTTAAATATATAATATTATCATGTTAATAATTATTGAACCTATTTTTCATAAATTACCCACGTTGATATTAAATTTTAATTCTTGGGGAATGAATTTCTTTAATGCTATCTAGGTGATTAATAAATTATAATGTGGAAAAAATAAGATGGATTTTTTGTCTGAATCGATTATAATAAAGATATATTAAAATCATGAAATTCCCTATAACTAATGAAACTAGATGCGTTTTATTGAATGAATGCAAGTGAAACCAATTATAGAGAATGATATTTGATATCAATATGGTATATAACACGAGTGAGGCTAACATCGGGTCAAAAAATTTAATAGATATTGTAAAAGAAGAATAAATATCAACATGTTTTTTATTTTTTAGAAGATTTATTTTTAAAATTTATGAAGATAAGTATTGCAGGATAGATCACATGAAAATTAATTTTTTTTTGAATGCTTTCAATCATTGATATTTATTTTTCTTCACATTGTATTGATGATGACTGAGGGGAATTGTGATCCTTTTTGTTTCATTTGTGAAGACAATGATGGGTGAACTTATGAAGTGGGATCCCTAAACAAAGATCACAACTAATGATGCTTGTGTATGAAGAGGATTATTTGATGATAATGAGGTTGGATTAATAATTTAAGATAAACTATATATGATAAGTTGGATCATAATTATTTTTTAATGTGTGAAACATAATTATTGTTTATTGTTTGATGTTGACCATTCACTTTTAGATGATTACTTCGTTGAGAAATGTTTTTTCAACTTCTGGGGATTTCAACATGATGAACTATAGGCTATCGTTTATTTATCAAAGTGGCGAAAAATTATTATTTTTTTAATGTTTTTTTAGATAATATAATGTAACATAATTGATTTCTTTATCAGGATACAATTCTTATCACATCACGTGGACTAGACTCATATCAAGATAAATTCTCTTTGTTGAAATTCCATCCACAACCAAGTTCATTTTAAGGATACTTCTTTTCAGCTAATATCACATGAAGAAAATAAATTAAAATTTTAAAGGGTATAAAATATAAATTAAAAATATGGGATCCATAAAATTATCAAAAAAAAAAAAATTATAATTTAAAGGGGGACATTGTTTTAGAGAGGTTTTGAAAATGCTTGGCTAGGTTTTTGGAATTTTCTAAAATTCTCAAATAGTATTCCAAATTAGAATATATGTCTATATTTTTTTTAATAGAATTCATATATGACTATCACATTATAATAGAGTGTTGTAAATAGGTTGTTATTTTATGTCATTATACAATGAAGTTAATATACCTAGTGACTTTGGGGATGATATATAGATAGAGGATTATAAGCCGCAAGAGGAGACGGTGTGTGAATTAATATTAAGTACATATATCCATTTTTAACACATGATATGAGCAATATAAATAAGATTTGAGTTATAATAAATATAAAATACTCAAAGAATTCAATTATGTGTTGGAGATAAGGGAAGGAGAAAATCAAATCATACGAGTTTCCACTTCAAATTATATCATTCCTTGATCAATTATATCCATATTAATTCATTAAATACACTTTTTACTATTACTAACAATTTTAATTGAATTATATAAGGCCTAGGATTAGAATTAAATAAAATCAATTTTATCAGTTATTTATTTGTTTAAATCATCAAATTTGTTATCAGCCATTCCTTCATTGCATGTTAATTATGTTCTACTTCTACAATAATGTGACAATTTTTTATTTTATGTATTTGGATATTAGATCACACAAACTAAATTTTCACTACGTGTTCTCTTGTATTTAGTAATTTATTTTTCAAATCCTCATGGGTATAATTTCTTCCTTACTCTATGACATTTCATGTGATTTATGATTGCATCTTCACCGATTATAAACAAATCATGAGAACATAATTTTGAAAAGTTATATGTTCTTATTTTTGCATGATAGTTCAATTTGTTTAATCTGTTTTTGAGGAAATATGAACCATTGGGAGAGATCACAAGGAAATGTTTTCCCTTAATGATATTTAGTTATGCCAATGTTTTTTTCTCTTGTAAATATATCAATTTTCAGCCAATCATTTCATTACTACTGATTTTAATTTTATTTATGCACATCTAGCACGGTTTCAAAATAATAATACTTCATTTTCATCATGACATCAACTTTTTTTAGACTATTGTGTTTCTTGTTCAACTTTTTCTATTTTATTTTGATAAAAATCCTTCGGCCTAATCAAATCACCATACCCAATATCATTACAATCTCTATGAAGAAAATAATAAACTTTTATAACTCTATTAAATAACATCTTGTTTAATTTTATTCACTATTTCTGTGGAAATTTCATCAAAGAATGTAAAAAATATATGTGAAAATATTATTATAAAATAAATTCAGTTCAAAAAAAATTATCAAAAATTAAAAATTGAAAATCTATTCAAAAAATATAATTATAAAAAATATTTGGTAATATATATTATATCCTCATTTCATTATTTTATATTTGAAATGATAATTTATACCAAAAAATTCACACTATGTCTGTCTTAGCTACTGAGTTAGTGGGCTGAATTCATAAAACTAATAAACACTATGGTTCTCTAAAAATGAAGCACAAATTAGATGTGGATAATATAGACTCTGAAATATATATATATTTTCATCAAAATCATGTTTCACATCAACCAGATAATTGATTTATTTAGAATCCATTATTTAGTGGTTCCAAACTTCTCATATTATATACCAACCCTTACAGTATGTGGTTATCTCTTAGGTTTATAAATTATGAGATAAAGTATGAATACTTATCCATGTTACCCTTTTTTAATATGTATACTAGTGAAGATTAATTATAGTTTATTACATTATTTTATAATAATGATCAATAGTAACCTTTATATATGTTCAATTATGAGGAACACAGTTTGATGGAATTCATTTTTTAAGGTATGTTTTTGTAGAAAACAATACAACATAGATAATGAAATTATTAACACATGGGACCAGGTTTTAAATTACTTTGTGAAAAATTATTATTTTAGGAATATATTAACAATTATGATTTATATGATCAATATATTTTTCCAATATGTGGTAGATATTTTCAATATTTCATGGGATATATTTTTATGTGTTCTTAATAAGTTTCCCAACCATAATATTTATTACTAGTTTTTTATAAAAATCATTTTAAATAGCCTCACTACATAGAATAAAATGGAGATTACTGGTCCACTGATGGGTGAATCTTTCGACCAAACTATCAAGGTATTGAAATAATTCATTAATAAAATGTGTCACAACTCCCAAAATAATTGTTATAAAAATATATACATCCATTGGAGTGAGTCACACCCTCAGATTCATGGAATTTATTGTAGAAAATATGACATATTTAATACATATTAATTACAAAATTGTGTCATGTTTTGGAGACCTATAACATGATACCCATACATTGAGTAACCTACCAAGAATACGTATCAAGTAAACACTGATGGTTATGTTCCTTGTATTTATGTCAGTAGGCCCCATTTAAAAACAATAAAAATTACATTCAATTTTTTTTAAAATATTCCCATCATTTTTTGGACATTTATGGGGGTTATTAAAAGATATAATGCACCTAATTTCCAACCAAAATTAAGAAAAAAATTTAAAAATTTGTTTTTACATCATCCTCATCGTCGCATGGGAATAAAAAAATCAATGTTATAATTTTTTGTTTGAAAGATATTCTCATCAGGTTACATTCATGGATAAAATAATATCCCAAAAATATGCCTTGAAAAAACTAAAAATATAAATGATTCACAAGGAAAGTGAAATTATAGGAAGATAAAATGGAATTAATACTATCATAATTAAATAATATCAAATGGACAATTTAATATTCATTACCACAAGTTTTGGTTTTAATAAAAATAAAAATATTAGTAATAATCCAAGAAAGTATGAGATTGAATATTTATCAATAATTTTAAATGAAAATATTGAAAATCTATAATCTATAAATGCACACCAAAATTTTAATATTGGTATATGTAAATATGTTCATATAAAAAATATAATTAACAAAAAAAATGAAGTTGGAATTTATAAAATAATACAGAAAAAAATTTATTTTGTGGAGTGGTTGAGTAATAAATATCTTTTGAATAATTATTCACCACCCATTACCTTTTCCCAAATATTTAAAAATTATAATGAACACAACTACTTGAAATTCCTATGGACGATTAGAAACATCAAAATAAATATTTCTTTTATAGAATCCATAAATGAAATAACATTCTATATCAAATTTCTAAAATTGTTTCTTGTATAATAAATGGGACTAAAAATAATAATCCACCATCAATATTACTGAATAATATAATATTTTCCATCAAAAAAGTTACCAAAAAAATTAAAAGATCATGAATGAATATTCATTTATTTTGGAATTAGTAAAATGTATGTGGTCAATGGCATGTGTGGCATTGTTGAAAGGATGAATATTATTCCATACCAATTATTTTAAAATATAAGGCATAGTTAGCTGAGGAATATAACATCCCCTCTAAAAATGGATAATATATTAGTTACATATCCTTAGGGGAGTTTATATGACCCTTATTCAATGTAAGGAAGTATTCTTTTTCCATTGATTTCGTTTATATTGGAATTGTGTGTGGAATGAATTTAAATAACATTTTGGGAAGACATTTATTTTCAAATCATGGGGATATGATTAATATTTTGGAGGTAAAAAACTTATAAGATTGTGAAGATAAAAAATAGTACCATTAATTAAGGGATACTAGACAGTAGGAAAGTTTCAAACTAATAGATGTTGTTTACGAAGCATTTAGATCTATGATTATAAGGTGAAATCATTTATATATAGATGGAATAATCATGGAATCAGTCAAAAAAATATAATACCAATTAAGATGATTCTAAATAAACATATGGGATATAAAAACAAAAAAACATCTAGATAAATCAGGAAATTAATTTCTTTGAATAAAATTTTTACCCATCTAAAACCAATATCATTTTTAGAGAGTACCTCTTAATATTTTTGTCACTTTCTAAAACCATCCCTTACAAATTTAATTTTATTAAATAAATATATAAAATTTCCTAATATTTGTGAGTCTATTTAATTGGGGAAATTATCGGGAAGTGATTCTTTTTATGTATAAGAAATACATTATTTTTCTTCTTCCGCTTAAGATGTCAATAATATGTCTTCTACCACCCATTACAGTATCGAGACTGCGAACAAATCAATCATTCCAAGAGATAGATATAAGGATTTTATTTTCTAATTTTTGAATCTTGGATGATTTATTTTCTATTAGTGATATAATGGTTGATTTATAGGAGCTATGAGACTATTCCCATATATTATATGAGGATGTTTCGGTGGAGAGAAATTTTATGTTTGATAGTGAGTAGGATGAGAGAACTATTGACAAATATTTTTTTGGAATGTCTCATGTGTGGGGTTGAATTGAAAGGGTAATAATAACCATTATAGTTATACTTTTTTTATGTTATCATCAATCATTAGTATTTTCATGATATTTTATGAAATGAAAGAAAAGTGATTCAAAACCTTTGTCTTTGAATTATGGAAATTTTTTAGATAATTATAGATGTTTCTAGTGTAATAATAATCATTAATTTAAAATATAAAACAAAAATAATTAAGTGAATTCTATATTAAAAAAATTAATAACAACATATTTATCATGGTTATAAGTTTTAGGTGTTACATCTGGAAAAAAAATTTAAAACAAATATTTTGATGCATGGATAACCATGGTTTTACTTTTGGATTAGTTATTTCATTGAAAATAAATTACACTCAATAAGTTATGTGCTTATTAATTTCTATGGACCTTTATTATAATAGGATATTTGAACATTATTGTGTTGAGAAAGAGGGACTTTGATGATAAATTTTCTATGTAACCACTCTATTGGAAGCAATAGCTTGGGGAATATACATTGATAGAATAATTTTCTTATTTATGATCATGAAATGATATTATGGTGAGAAAATTCATTTAAAATTCACATAAATAGGAACTTTTATTACAATATTATTTAACATAATATAATATATCCAAAAAATATTTATAAAATTTAAGACAAAGAAAATAATGGTTATAGGAAATACGTCATAGATTTAAGGGGGGTGAACTATTGAATGTACACCATTCAAAATTTTTCAATTTCAAAAGAATTTATGTTTAAATTATTATTTATTAATTATTCCAATTTTGTATTAAATATAATACATTTGATTAATGAATTTGTGAGACTAAAATTGTTTTCTAATTTTTTTTGTTCAATGCTGGAAATAATTTTCTCAACATTATTTTATCAATCATGTGTATATGTGTGGGTGAAAATCCATTATATGATTAAATTATATGAATATATATAATTATTTATTAGGTATTTATAATTATTTTTTAGGGTGTATAAAATTATAGTGAAATTAATTGTAAGATTATGAAAACACACATCAGAATGCTTTTTGATTCAACATTCTTCATGATGTTTAATCATTTTTCAGTTGTGATTTTTTTTGTTCAGAGCATTGATTTTTTTACTTTATTATTATAATAAAAATAATGAAATTTAAAAAAAATGTTACTTTGGACGAATTATACATTTTAATTTTATTTGGAACGCTTACACATTATTCTTCACTGCTAATTTTTAGATTCATTCCTGAACCATATACTATCTTAAATTCTCTTTCCTCATTAGGATTTTTTATTTGAAATAATTTTAAATTATAATGGTGGTGTAGAGGTCTAAATTTTATTATATAAATTTTATTTCTATAAACATGAAATAACCCATAATGTTTTTAAAAAATATAATGTTATTAATTTTAAATTATATCACTCTATTCATTAAACTTTTTATGATGTATGATATCATTATTTCACATTATAAATCAAATAAATTTCAATTTCCCCATGTATTTAAATGGTCTTGTTAACCTTTTCTATTTTATTTTTTTATTTGGTAGAAAAACATTAGGAATATGATATATAATCAATGTTGATTTAAAACTATTATGTTATGAATTTAATTGATAAGAGATATAAATATAAAAATAAAGGATTTAAATTTCATTCTTTAATATTTTTATGATTGTTGGGTTAATTATTTATTCTATTATTTATTATTCTCACCAATCTAATCACCAGCTTCTATTTATTCTCTAATAAATTTTCTGTATGTAATGATATGTTTGAGGATTTAAATAAAATTTAATGACTTAAATGTCTATAATAATTACAAAAATACAATATAATTATATATTTTTGAAACAATTTTTTTACATATATATAGATTTTAAGTGAAATCAATTTTTATAATTTAAATATTTCATGGTTTAGAACCCTTTCAAAAAATCATACTTTTTTGAAACATAGGGTTTTCACCCTTTAGACATATTCTTTCTATAGATTTTGAATAATTGGGTTCTTGTGAAAAAGAATAATTGTTATTGTGTTGATATGGCTTAATTTTATAGATACATTTTCCTAAATAATTTCAATCAAAATATCAATGTTTTTGTATTAATATATTTTTTAATTGGTGAACTATTGAATTTTTATTATTTATGTGTTAAAAGTTTCAATAGTAAATACGTTGAATAATTTTTTTTATTTTGGGTTATAAGAGATGCAATGTTATTTTTTGAATTAATATATTATTAAGAACAACTATTTTTTATGATTTTAATATAAAATTCATTAGAATTTTTTTTGTGGATTTATTTTTTTGTTATTGGTAGTAAAATTTCCATTTCAATTAATTATATATTGAATATAATTATTGGATTTATTTTCAAATAATCTATTTGAATTATGGATTTCATTTCCTTACTCATTAAGGATGTTTATTTTAATTTTTAAATTGTTCAGGAACTCTTGTTTTGGATTCTAAATTTAATGTCTATTATTAAAAGGGGATTGATTAACTTTTTCTTTATTTGGATTTTTAATTATTGGAACCATACTACACATAATGATAATAAAAGTTTCCCATGACATATAGTATAGTCCCCTGTTAGTATAAACATTCCACATCTGGTGAAGATACCATTGAAAATAAACATTTTCTATAAACAAGAGGCTGTAAGGGGAAGTTTCAACCTACCATGTGGAACTAAAATGAACACACCATCATACAACATACTAGGTGGGGTCGGAGGGATCAGAAGAAAGAAATATTAACCTACAAAGAATAATTTATTACATAATTTCCAGGCAAAAATAACAACAATCTCTCTCACCTATGAAACAATGAGCGGATAAAAACTTATTCAATTTTTTGAAACAATATAGATGGTGGTGGGAAGAGGTAAAAACTAATGATCATGAACAATCCAATTGGTAAAATCAAAATCATCATAGAATATGGTTGTGATTGAAGGGATATTTTAAGATCCACTGATTGAATGATATATTTATATCAAATAAGAATAATATGAAATGTGTCCTACAACATAAACAAAATATCTTGACATATCGAGCTGAAAACTATTATTATTTGTGAATCTAATATTTTTATGATCATAAAATTCCATATAATCCAATGTCTATGTCGATTCAAAATTGATTACAACTATTGAATAATATGTTGAAACACATAAAGAGAATTTGGAAAAAATTTCTCTGAAGTAGATGAATTGAGTTGAAATTGAGACATATGTTTGAAAATATAATGTTATAATGTTGAATCTAGTTATGTTACAAATCAATTAAATGATGGAAATATATTGAAGAGTGATTTTGTGTTCAAACATATTATGGATGAGATGAAAAAAGCTGAATTTTTTTATAATTTATTAAACTAAATGATTCTGATTTAATAAGTATGAAGAACACCATTTAAAGAATAATATATTAAAGCACATCAGGGTATAGAAAATGAGTAAAGGCAATTTTGAGTCTGAATATGTTTTTATATTTTATTTAATGTGGGAATACCTCTAGATGATTTTTGATTTATAATAAACTAACATCAATTAATAATGAAGAGTTGTATTCAATGTCATTTTATAAGAAGATGAATCTATTTATGAAATCATTAGAACATAATGATTTATTTGGGTTTTCATATATTAGTTGTTTCATGAGGGGTCTTGAAATCCATTTTTTGTAGCTATGAATAAAAGTTAATGTAGACTCCATGTGATCATTTAAATAAATCTGTAATGTTATGATGATGGGAGAAATAAAATGATGGTATTCATTGGTGAAACATGATCATGGAATGGATAGAAATATGAAAATTATGTCGAATGAATCATCAACGATGACCCATATATGATAATATGGTCAATGTATATTTTTCTTGGTTTGAATTATGGGTGTTATTCAATAATTAAAGATTTCTATATTCATATAGTTTTTTAAGTCACTAAGCTACATATCTACAACCAATTGAGTTGTTGATCCTGTTGCACTAAATTCCACCAAAAACTTATTAAAGTTGATCAGAAGTCTTATTATGTTATTTATGTTGAAAATTCACCCTCAAAGTTACATTATTGGGAGTCCAATATCATTTCAAGGACAAATTATATGTTCTAGATCATGATTAAATTTATATTACATTAATTTAACTAAGGTAAAATTAATGTATATGATGATCTATCAATGATTATCCACTAGTGAGCACTTTTTAATGGTACTTCCCTACTCCCAATCCTAGTTTAATGTCATCAATTTAATTATTGAAGGCTAGAAAAATATATTAAATTTCAGGATGAAAAAAATTTTCCAATGAAAATAATGATATTAAAAGGGGTAGATCATATGGGTGTAGTTTCCAGAATTTTGTAGATGATTATGGATATTATTGGAAATGGTAAAAAAATATCCCAAACTCGAATATGCATCAACATTAATTTATAATAGAGTTTATGTGGTGATGTAAAATATAGTAAGAGAGTTATATTTTAGTTTTTTGATGATGATGTTATACATTGATGTTTTATAGAATGGCGTGTGAAGAGATAATATAGGGTTGTGTAACAATAATCCACATGGGCATTATGTGTGTGAATTTATGTTAGAGAAAAGTTCCATATTTTCACATTGGAGGATGGATGTGACAATGATTTTAGTTCTAACTAGAGTAAAACAATTGAAGTAGTATAAAAGAACGTATACTATGAAGAAAGAGATGATTACATTAGAGAACATTCCTATTCAATTTATTTTCATATCTTGAATTGATTTATCAAAATAAAATAATTCAAAATAATTTTTTGTTGAAAATATAAGCTTTTTACTAATATATGCAGTGTCACTAATAAATAATTTAAATATATATTACCTAATGTTACATTGCTTTAAATCATTTATTTTTGTGATCCTCATGGACTACTTCACTGAATAATGTTTATATACATATATAATAAAATATATTTCAACCCTTGGAGGAAGATAAAAATAAATTTATTCTAACTGTATGTTCACAATGTGTTGTATTTAATTTTGTGATTTAATTTTCCCATCCTCAAGATAATTATTTCATTACTACACCACGCAGTAGCATGTGAAGAGTTTTAGTTTCCTTCACTTTTGTAGCCTACTTCAATGAACATCAATTATAATGTTCTAACCTTCTATATTCTCCATTATAGATAATATATTTACTATGTTGTTTTATAAATATCATACATATAGATATGTCACTAAAGAGGGGGATTCACATAATGATAGATTTTTATTAAAAATGTATTTCCATAAAACACTATAGAAATTTTATTTTTTATTATGATTCAAGTTTAGTGATTCCAATAACAATAAAGTAATTACATTTCTCCCTAAAATCGATCCATTTTTAATCAATATTTTCCATGATAATAAATATATTTTTCCTTTTTTACTTCCACAACTATTTGAACCCATTCACAATCCATTTACACCATAAATCCACAATAGTGTTTTGATATTTTGTTTTTTTCATGATTTAATGTTTTTATCATTCAAATTATCTAAGGAATTGACCCTTTTCAATATAATTACTATATATTTAAAGTCAAAAAATTATTAATTTGAATAGATTCAATTAAATAAAGGTTCTTAGATACCAAAATTCCTACCATGAATCCAACAAAAGGTATTAGTCAAAGTTCATTTTCAATAGTATCTATAGTGTCATATTGGTATCCCATAGAGAAGGGTGTTACATTACTAATGATGATCCACCACTACATGTTTTATGTGTACAAGGGAAATGATTTTATCAAAATGTTTATTACATTCTACCGGTTTTAGTTATTAATGGTGACACACATTAATGTTTACATTATCCTTAGACAATTACACATCGATTAATTTATATTCCAACACTTAATCTATATATTTTATAGAATTAATCCATTATAATTATTAAATTACAACACTCGAAAATTTTTTATCTTTAATTTGAATATTATCTTTTCAACTTTGGGGATCATCCCCCTAAGATGATCATCGACTACAATCATAGTCACTATGAATCTTGGTCATGTATTATGGTTGTAAGGGGATTCACAATAATAGCTAAGTTTTAATGTGTTTCCATATGTGAGGCCTATATAGATTTCCATTTAACACACTTCTTCATGTGATTCAAATATCCAAAAATGGAACTATTGATGGATGTGAATAAAAAAATATTAAGCTGCTATGTTAAATTTGGGTAATGATGATTTAGGAGTAAATAGATGCTATGATATATATTTAATACCCAAGGGCCTTTTTAGGATAAACACTAGTTACTCCAAATGCTCTATATCATTAATACCATGAAAAAATTTCATTGGCAGCATTCATAGGTTCATTGTGGTCTCATCCTCAAGTAGAAGGATAAATGACGACATAAAGAAATATAGTTGACATGAATCTAATGAGGATACTGATTCATTAAATCATCCATGATCATGGGATTCATGAAAACTCAAACTCATGGATACAATGAGTCATTTAGTTGGGGTATGATTGTTCAGATGGTGATAATGGAGAGATTCCAAATCCAATGATGAATTGAAGATGAAACAACTCATATCAAAATAGATAGAATCATATTAAATACATAGAGGTGGGACAAATAATTCCTCATCCTAATATAGATATATTTGGGTTTCTCACATCTAGAATGTATGGGCCCTCGATATAGAATTCATTTGCCTATAGAATTCACTCTAATATTGTGTTTATCTCATGTAACAAGGAAATTTAAAAGTTCCCTGATCTTTCAATATTTATAATAGATCCATCAACATAAACAAAATTCATTAAATAACATTATACTCTAATATTATCTAAGATTAGGGTTCCTTCACAAAAATGTTGATATGTGTACTTCAAAATTAGGTACTATAGATAGATTCATGTACTAGTTCATAGTCAAGAGTGGGATGATAGAGTGAATTCTGAAGATGTAGATTGAAGAATTAATCTTGGGATATTAATTCTTGACCATTAAAAAATCTATGAAATTTATTCCCCTTCTCGAAATAAATTGTTATAATAAACATACATATGATGTACTCATAGTAAAACACCTGGGAAATGCAATAGGTAGTGTAAGATTGAGTACTTCAAATGATGTAGATTTTTTTTTTGAATGTTAAATGAGGATAGTGTAGGGGATAATTCCATCTTTTATATTGTCACCATGATTAACCTCTCCTATAAAGATATGACTACAACCCCCCCCCACACACACATGAGATCAGACTTCAGCAAAGCATCAATATTTTGGTAAGAATTTTAAAATGGTGAGAGATTCTCATTTTCATGTCTTTTTCCCACAAACATATTTCACAAGTTTTTATATCTAAGTATAGACATTAAAATTCACAAATCATACCCACATTTTCCATATATGTATATTTTTATGTGATCTCCTTATATATCTGATGTGATTCTTTGTATGATTTCCCTCCTCTCTCTATGGAATTAGAATCATAAATAGTGGTATGAACATCAAAAATACTATCTCTGACCATTCCAGCTAGTGGATAAGTGGATTCATCATGTATGATCCTTGATTATAGTCATTACAATTCATACCACCTTGTTGGATCTCTATATCTACACAAGTATGGTTGAACATACTAATTCTATTATTATTATTGATGGTACCTTCTAAGAATTAAATTTTCACACTTCATGGGTTGTGTTTAGGGGTTTCAAAAAATTATATAGTGTTTTAATTCATCATTTTTCACATATATTTAACTATTTATGTACATAATTTACTGAAATAATCCTCTATCTGAAAGATCTTAATCTATAGAAAATGTATCTAATATAATTTTATAATGGGGATTTAGGACAATTTCTCTTATTTTGGTAGATGTTTCTATGAATGATGACTCGAAGATGGTGGTCCCATCTTACCATCTTAAAATAGACCACTAATAAATCCAAATTTTATAAATTTTCAGGGTATTACAAACATTCAAACTTATGAGGCCATTCCAATGGGATAGGGTTTGAACCCACCACTTGATGAAGTCTATAACCATATGTGATAATTTTCATGTAGTTTTCTTCTGTATAATAATTAGGATATGTGAAGTCTCTAATATTTAGGCCAACCAAGAAATTGTTGATGAATATATTAATGTTATAATGTTAGATGTAAGGTAAATGATTGAGAAAGATAGTGTTCTGGTAGTAGGTGATTTCTCTACGAACCCCATAATTTAACCATTTACTTCAATTTATTATAATTTGGATTTATCGGGCCAAATTTAGCCACACAAACTAATAAATAAGATCCCATTGAGGATATTTTCATCTCAAAAATCAAATTACTAGAGTGGAAAATTGGTAAGAATAATCTAGCTTCTATATGATGAAACGATGACACCAAAGATATAAATTAAATTGATTTTGTCCCTAAATATATTTCAATCTATGATAGTTATACTAAGAATTATAATGATTACCTTAATGTATATAAAACCTCATGTCATTATAATTGAAAGTATATAATGATGCTAATTTTTAGAACTGTCTTGAATGATATATAATTATATTTTAACAAGATTCATTGCATGTTCATGATGTTTGGATACTATGGGTTTTATTATTGATCCACCAATTTTGTTTTAAAGGATTTCCTTTGTGACCAAGAATAGAATAAACTACTCGTGTTAATACACTCCATAGATGAATCAGTGACATAATTTTATAAACTCTTTGCTAAAGTTCTTCTATTGAAATCAGATTTTATGAAGGGTTATTTAGAACAATACTGTTTTGATTCTGTATAATTTTCCACATATTAGACCTCTAGTGGGAGCTATAAAAATAAATGGTGAGAATGGAATGATACCAAAAGAGTTAAAATTATTACTAAATTATTGAGATTATTTTATCACCCATGATATAGAACCTACATATATATGATATTTTCAAACTATAAATTCAAACTAAAAATCATCATGGGGTTGATGAACCTTAGAAATCAATTAATGTTCACTAAGACTCTATTAATGGAATAATTTTATATATAGTTATAAATAATTGAGACACCAATATTTTGGAAACCCATTTTATTTTCTTGAAAATCAATGGAAAAATATTATTTTCAACTTTATATAATTTTAATAAACATATATACATTGTTATCATCTTCATTGTATGTTCACCACAACTAGTGAAACTCATGATGACTAATATCCTCAAAATGTAAATATAATTAAACATTTCTTGGAAGGGATTATATAACTTTTGATTTGTTGATAATTGATCTAATGAGGGTTTCATCGGTGATGTGTTCTGATGGATGGATATTTGAAAACAATATATGAAAATTGATGTACCACATCAATACACTAGAGTTAGTATACTAATATATGGATTATGATTTCCTCCTAGATAGATTCTCACTGATTTTTATAGGTAGGAAAAATATAAAAACTCATGTACCTTCCCCATTCACTATATTTATTAAACATAGATATAGATAATTATTTCTTCATATATCATTTCTAGGGATAGTTATTGATATGCTCAGTATCGAGGAATATATATTATACACCCCCACAGGAGTTAGTCCAACCATGTATGGGAGATGATTTCCTCTCAAATTTTTTCTCGTTTATGGTTATAAAAATGATAGATATGTTGGAATATGTATAATATATACACAACAAAGTTATTCTATATGGATATAGAAGATATCTTCCTTCCCTACATCAGCTTATATATTGGTATAAGAAGAAAAAATATAGCGGTGTATATACCAAAACTATAAACTAGAGTTATTATACTTTGATATGATAATTTAGTGATCCCACATGATGAAAATCAGGAATGGGAGGACAATTAATGAGAATTATAATGTTTAGGGAGGAACAAGAACCCCGAAATTATAGCTTTTTTATTTTTCAAATAGGTGATCGAAACTAGTTTATGTGATACTTATAAGAGTATTATAATTTTTTTAGGTTGAGGGACCCATAAAACATGGATTGAATTGTTCTAGGGTTATATAGTGGGCCCTAAAATTTTAGAATATATTATCAAATTTTATAACTAATTTTTTTCTAAGCCACTAATGGATGATGCTTGGTAAATAAGAATAGATTTTCTTTTCATCCACCATTTTGTGTTTCTGAACCTAAAACATGTGTTCTTATCCCCATTTAAAGAAATATATATTATTACATTTCATTCTAGGTGCATGATTATTGTGTGTAGACTATTCTTATTATTATCATTCCCTTTATTGGTTTTTAATATATAGAGAAATGTGTTTTTTAGCATGAATAATTTAGGTTTATTTAGAAAACCCACATGAGGTAATATTCAACATTAGGAGACATAAGTAGAAAGATGAGACACTTTACAAAATAACCTATGATATGAATATACTTCATGACTAAAGAAAATCCATTATTAAAAATAAGAAAATCCTAGTTTAATAGTGCACACCGATTTATGATATAATTGTTTTATATTTTTTTAATGATGTTTATGTTCATAAAACATTAAAAAACTTATAAGGTGGTTTAAAGAAATACATGGGTTCAATAAACCCAATATGAATTTTATATCCCAAATCCTCTATTGTAGATATTCTTAGGGATATTTGGATGGTTTATAGTTCATTACCCACTACTAAATTGGAATTAAGGTTAATATATGATAGTTGTGACCAAATGGGGAAGGTTGAGGTTTTTTGGTTTATAAGTAAAAATGATGGACCTTACATGAATGAGTGGGGGAACCCATAAATATATATATCCTTGAAAAAGGTGGATTTAGTTTAATATCATAGTTCTCAACACAATACAACATGTGACTGTGGAAAAATACTTTTAATAAAAATGTGAGGAAGAAATATTTTATTTTACAAAAGGGAATACTATAAACAAATTTCAATGAGGTCCTCAATTACAATACAGACCATTATATGGGTGGATGCACATAGTTTAAGATCATAGTACATAGAGTAGTGTGACATGGAATTTATGTTAAATTGGAAATTATTAGTTAATGTTCAAAAATATAATACAATATTCATTTCCTAAAATTTGTATGATTCATGAATATTATAAATATAAAGTATTTATATCCACTAGAATATTATTATATAGGATTTTTAAATCATAACATGAAACATTTGGATTATGAAATTATTATATATAATAGGTATGTATATGTGAAATTGGATCAACTTTTTGTGACGGGTTCAATTGTGATGTTTATGTAGTCTATGGGGATTATGGGACATTCCCTTCATGAAAAATAATTTTCTAGTTAGCGGTTCCAAATATACTTTCATATACAATACCAAGTAAGAGTGTTAAATAAATTTAGAATAAATAGTTAAAAATATTTAATAAAATGTTCATGAGGATTCATGAAAACAAGGAATGATGTTTTATTATTGGGAAATGATATCCAATAAGGGTTCAAATACACATACGGTTATTCTTTCATACATTAATCAAATTATTAGGAATAATATATATATCATGTGTTTAAAAGTTAGAGATCAAATTTTCTCTCAATAATTTTCCTATACAAGTGATTTTGGTGAGTATATTGTGGAATTTTTGGGGGAGATATAGTAGGGCACCATAATATTTGTGTCGTCTTCTCTGTGAACACTCACTTCTAAGTAAGTCATCAAAATTCATGATTTTTTTGTATAGACATGAATTATCATCATGATTCCAATCATTTTTTTTTCATCTAACTTTTTATGTGTATCATTCATAAGGTTTGTATGGATCAAAAAATTTAGTTCATTTAGGGATTAAGTTTGATTATCTTTAAGCTTTGACAAACTATTTTTGGAGATTGAGGATGTACAACCTTGAGGAAAAATGCTTGATAATCTAAATAAAAATATATATATAAACATTATGTGATTAAGGAATTTAATATCAGTATAGATCATGTTGAATAGGGATACATGTTGTTTAAGTTTATAATTCTTGGACCATAAAATTTGAGATAGTATATACAGGAATAAAACAAAAAAAACATACATCAATGAGGAAGGACAATGGTTATTCATGCTACTTAAAATGGGGTTTCACATATATTAACATCTTCGTTATTATGCCAAAATATAATTGAGAGATCCTATGTATAATGTAAATGAAAAACCCACTGTGAATTAAAAAACCCAATATTGTTGTTTCCTATAATGTATGTGGTGCACATAGTTTATGGTCATGATGGTCAAACCAATTTAAGAAGTTTTAATATGAAAAATCATATGGGTCATGGGAGTTATGATCACAAAAATACATTTAAATTAGGATTTATTATTATATAAACAGTGAACTAGATTTTTTGAATAAATTGTATAAAATGAACCATGAGTATTTAGAATGGGAATAGAAAAAACATTGAATAATGGTCTCCATTATACATTTTGGAATTCATACAATTATTTGAGGACATTAGTCATATGATGAATATGTAAAATAATTGAATAGCTTTAGCATTTGAAAAAAAACATGATACATTTAATTAATATTTTTATTTATCTTGAGTTTTAATTTTTATCTTCTATGAATATAATAAATTAAAATAAAAAATGAATTATTGATAATTTGATTATTTATTAAATACTGATGGTTTGGGAAATTTATGATGCTTGATGATTTGATTATTATTGAAAAAATAATAGTTATAGATCATATGAATGTTATTATATGTATATAATGTAGTGGATAAATGTAAACTCATATATATATAATGAAAAACATTGAGATCATAAATATATAGAGATGTTGCTATCGATATAGTCATAACTAAATCCAAGATTTGTGGAAACTAACCATTGATGTTTTACATAATAATTATTATAAATATTAATTCACATAGAGAATAATATGTTGTTGGAAAAAAATATAGGGAATGTAAAAAGTTAAAAGTTCATGTATATTTCACTACTAAATTAATAGTTCACCTGTGATTATTATAATTTTTGTTCTTTCTAAGATCCAATGAGTTAGAGGATTTATTGCAATAACTATTTTTTAATCACTGTGCACTGATTGGGGATATCAGTGTGTTTTGGGATTGAAATATAGATTCAATATTTTTTGTGTTTATATGCTGGAATACCAAAATTTTGTTCTGTTGAAACCGAAACATAGTAATGAGTTTTATCGAGGAATTATTGGTGATTAATAGACTTATATTGGCATATAGTTTTTAAAATAAATTTTTTTTCAATAGTATTATATTCATAGATACCGTAAAATCATTTTTTTCTTCAATATTCATTAATTTCTTATGTAATGTTTTATTATATCCTTGAAGTGGTACATTATTGAGCAATTATTACATCAAATTGTTTTATTTTATATTGTTAATTATCTTGTTGGAAATAATTATTACTACGATTCCCTATTTTTATATATCTTTTATTTCTATAATAGTTATTTTTGGATTATTGGATTTTCATTTACCTCTATTTCTTACATTTATTTTTTTCTGATAGTTTTCTTGAAAATATGTTATATTTGTATTTCTGAAATGTTTATTACTTGAGGGAAAATATTTTACTTCTTTTTATAAAATAATAAACCCCATTATCTTGTTTTTTTATTTCCATCCATATATTTATAAAATAAAAAAATCATTTTTTCTTAGTAGTGCTAATTATGGATGTATGAGCATTACCAGGTATAGATTTCCATCAGAGACAAATATGTTTATCACTAATATCTGTTACATTATTTTGGAGATTCAAACATGTTTTTGTAATAATGTATGGAATATAGAGTAAAAAATTAAAAATCTATTTGTATCATTTCAATTTCAATCTAAACATGATTTTGTTGTTAATATATGATAATTAGTATGTAGATGGATGATGATTTTGTGTTCATAGACATAATATATAGTCCATATGTTTATTGGTATCCTATAATAATAACTATCAAGAACCAAATCATTGTTATATTGTTTTCATAAAAATACATGACTTTTCTAATAAGAAAAAATTGTATTTTTCTCATAGTTTTTGACTATAACAAAATAACTGATGTGAATAAAGAAAACATTTCATAATGACGATTTTGAGAAAAAAAAATTGGATGTATCGAAGATAATAAATGCATCTATTGAAAGAAAACCTAGAATCAGGATATGTGTTTCCCTCATATTGTTTAGCCTCAATATATATCTTCCTCAAAAGTAGAAATGGCAATTTTTATTCTAAATTAATATTAAAACTAGGGGAATCCCCTTGGATTTCTCCCATGATAGGATATCTAGGTTCACTCTAGAGATGGTACCTAATAGAAATAGTGGAATCCAATGTAATGGGATATATTTTTTATGAACATGATCATTTCATCAAAAATTAGTATTTTGTATGGGACCCATATTCTAGACACTCTTTTATGAATCTAACTCTCAAATAGGAGATAAAACTAGGGATTCCCCATCTTGATCCTCCACTTTTATTTGGTCTCTTTTTAGGAGCTCATAGATGGTATTCCCCTATCAATATATACAATTTATTCTCCTTTCATTAAAGCTTATGAATTCTTTAGCTTGAGATTTTACTAGGCAATGCACTATTTGGTTTTTAAAATTGGAGATATTCCAACGTCTGCAAATTAGATTTCCAAGAGATGCAATCTCACATCTGATTTTTGTATAATGGGGTATTCAACATAGAATAAGTTGATTATTCTCCAAAATATGATGATCCCAAATGTTATGGTGCATAGTTCATGTGATGGAACTAATTTCTCAGTGAGAAATTGTTCTCTCTGGATGAAGGTGAGTAGACGAGTTATCCTGCGGGGTCCTGAGGAGGTGATATTGACTATTTTAGTTTATCATGGTGTTTTAGTAAGGTTTTTTATCTGGGGGAGGGTTATGGTATACTTACCTATTTAAATAACTATATACCAAAAACTATTATCATGCTTCATGATTATACCACTCACCCTGGTCGGTGTGGTGATTATTTCTCATTGATGATATGATGTTTTATTTTTTCATATTGTGGTCTGCTATTATAGTTTTTGTAGGTGATGATTCAATGTTAGTGGATATAGATTTCACATCATCATTTATTCCCTATGATATTAAATATATAATTTTAAAATTTAGAGTTGTGGAGACTCTAGGAAGGACAATGGCTATCAAATTTTGAATTTCAAATTTCAAATATTCATTGTATATTGTTTTTTAATTCCATTCAAATAGTTTTGTGTTTACTGACTGGTCAGTGATTTTATTATTTCTTATTTTCTGATTTGTATTTTGTTCTAACTCAACCTCTATGTAGTATTATAATAAAATAAATGAAGAGTTCTTGAAAATTATCATATATGGAAGTCATATAAAATTGGATAATCTAATCTAAATTGTTAATGGTATTGTAGGGTAGATCATGTTTGGTGTAGTTTAATATCTTCTGTAAAGGAACGGGGATAATGTATTTTTATTTATAACAACATTATGAAATAATTAAATGGGTTTATCTCAATTATAAACCTATAAAGGAAAACCTAACATGAAAAGAGTTCTAAATATAGGGAAGGAGAATTTTTTTTGATGGATAGTCATTATTTTTCTCATGATAGGAGGTTTATGTATCCCTACATATACTTATCAAGAATCTTGTAAATTGAAAATTTGATATATGTATTGGAATTATATTGGTAATATTTTATTTTTTTCACATTATTATGAATGGGAAATGAAACAATTTCCAAATATACAGGGAATAAAAAGGTCCCCGAAGTGGGGAAATCTCATTCCCATATGAATCTTTTCTTACATATATCATGAAATTCCAAAAATGTATAATTTATGAGTTTATATCGCAAGGTATGTATCACTATAGTAATTTTAGTATCATACAAGGAAGAACATTCCAAATATTTTTAATTCATGTGGGATGAAATTTATATCTTGAAATTAAACATCATACGACAAAAAGTATACTTATATGTATTTTAGATTCATATGTGATGGATATTTTTATAGGGAATATTTTGATTAGATCAGGTTCATGTTGAAATTGAGTTAACATTTAATTAATACTAATTTGATTGAAGAAGGTCCAAAGACTATTAAAATGTTTATCTTAAAAAAAAAATTAAAAAATATATTGGATTTTTAAAAGACTACGTATCTTGAGTTTAATTGAAAAATATATAAATTGATGTATTGAAGGCTAGTTTTTATATTATTATGGGGAATTAAATAATGAAATTACAAAATAAATGATACCCATATCCATTTTACCCTTAATGAATGGATATATCCACACAAGTAAAAAACAATCCTGCACATGGGAGGGTTTTCTAAATTTGGGTCATAAGGAATGGTACCTTATATGAAATTTATCTTAATGTATATTTAATCATATATCATGAAGTTCAAAATCATATAATAATTACTTAGGGTAAAATTCCTTTAAGTAGGGGTCATTTTTTCATATAAAAATTCTATTGATAAATAAAAATATGATGAGGGTTCCTATATTGATAACGCTTGTATAAAATGGAATGATAGGTCTCATGAAATAGACCTCTATGTATAATTTCATATATTATTATATGGACCATATGTCATGATGTTTATGGTTATGTGATTAGAAAATGGGTTTTCTGTAATTTGTGGTTATTCAATGAGGACCCTTATGTTGATGGGTTTCACCAATTTTACTCATGTGATTAAAATTCCTTATTTATAGTGATGATAAGCGATATAAAATTCAGAATTAATTAATGAGTGAAATGAATCTAAGATAATTCAAGGGCAATAATTTGAATTGAACTCATGTATGGATTTATTATTCTATATTCAAATATGTACCCTATAAAAATATTAATAAATTAAAAAAAGTTCTTATGTGGTGAGTGAATTTTATCTCGGAATGGAATGATATATGAATGAAGGAATCATTCACTATGAATTTTTCTAATGATCTGAATCTCATGTATGGAAAATGGGTCTCACAAAAAAACCATACAAATAAATTTAATGTTCCATCTATGGAGAGCACATATCATTCAATATAATATCATGAAACTAGGACTCAAATGTTTCAAAATTTAAGGTTATGATATGAAAACTCAATGTGATACATATTTTAATGTTGTACATATATAATGAAACAATCTACAACCTATTATCTTATAACTGATAATTATTCCCTATGAAATTTATATTTTTTCTTCGAGGAATTCAATGAAAGAATTGAAAATTATGAAAATTATTCATTGAGAAACCTTTTATTAGTTGGAGGAAATATACACTCCCTACTCATTATGATCACTCAATATGCTTCATTGGAGTAGATTATTTGTGTAACATAAGATCATATCCATATTTTCATGTTTTGTATGATTATTCTCTAGTATTTTTGGAGTTATTAAAGATAATTTCAACACTCATTATTGGATGGACTATAAGAAAACATTATTATTTAATGCCATTTTTATTTTATTATGATGGGTTTCAAGGTTATGTTGTGTGAGTATACTTTTATCATTGAGTCACTCCAACACATTTACCTACATTTTAGACATATTAACTTCCAAAAACTAGTTATAGATAACAATTTGGAAAGGTAGAAGTTGAATCTAAATTTGTTAGATATATTTTGTCACATATTCAATAAAATATAGGGTCTCTAACACTATATAGTATGTTGTGGTGTGATAATCCCACAAATCATATAGAATTTTTAACAGAAAAATATTCTTATCTGTATCAATTATCATTTGAATAATATTAAATATGATTATATTGAATGACTCTACTAGTTTATTTATTATTTTATGGTAGTTGGATGTGTGGGTTGATTGAATATTTCCATCCTGATGTACACTTTTTTTAACTTCAAACAAATATCATGTGGGAAAAAGATATAGTAATAATATTATATTTCATTAAAATGGTGATATCCTTTATTCTGAAATCCAGGAGGGATATATCTTCATCGCATATGAAGAAGGAATTAGTGGTTGTTATTTTGTAAAAGAACTAATAATAAATGTTTGAGGTATAAAAATATTGATATAAATCATCTATAATAAAAAAATGATTACTTGGTGTTGATTAGTTGTTTTGGGTTTTATGGATGAAATTCGAATGTATCCAAAAAATCATTTCATTTTATCATGAATTACATGAATCTATTTATAGATAATGGCCATATATATCTACCTATTTTTATTTGATTAAATATCTTAGCTCCTAACTAAATAGAACCCTATGTTCTATAAAATTCATCATGTGGAATAGTAATAATCTCCCATATTTCAAATAACATGTTGGGTAATCCTTAAAATAATATCTTATTGAGGACTTATTCTCGATTCAAGCAATCAAAATAGTTAAAATTTGCTTCCCACTGTTGTATTTGTTTTTTATTGATCAATAAGATGTGATAAATCCAAAATCTAGGATACAATGAGAGACACTTATCCACTTGTTTCAGTATCTGGAATGAATGTTGTATCATCGAGATCATGGGTGGTATTAAATTTATTGTTGTACTCCATATAATTAATGATTAATTGAGAGTGAAATATTTATGGTGCATGATGTAAATGATGGTCTCATCATAATATGTATCTTCTCGGTTTCTTGGATTCATTTTCCAATGCATCCTCTTCAATATTTTACAATCATGGAATATGAGATAGTGTTAAATAATATAGTAATCATGTAATGGGATAAATTATTCATATTCACTACTGAAATATTTGATTAATTATTATGATTAACCTATGAAATTTACGTGGAAATTAAATATCTCTAGGTCCTATTCAATCCTTCAATGAGGGCTTTATATCTATGATAATTGTTGTTAAATGAATTTTTTGAAAGGAACAAGTAGTGAAAAACAGATTTAGTTTGAAACATTTTTATAATCCCCCATCCAACCATTTTACTCTTCATGTATTCGTTCCTTATTCATTTTTTTACTTCTATAAGTAACACAAATATATCTCTAATATTAATGTGGTTTCTGGTAAAGAAATAAACTCTTCTCTGGGGTTATTTCTATTTATAATTGATTCATTTGGGGAAGAGTGTATATTAAGAATATCGAATAACACCTACCCTTTGGTAACTTATTATGAAATTAAATAGATTTAAGACAACTTTTTAATTAAAATCGATCATCGTGGATATCTGATTATCATTTGGAGACTATTTATGTATTAAATATATTATACAAAATACGTATGATGTTTTAAGTGAAAATGTAGTTAATTCCTCAGCTCGTTCACTAAAAAATAAATTATTGAATGTTTTTTACAGGTCAAATAATAGGTTCTAAACTTGAAGAATATTTATTCTAAAATAATTTATATTATTCTACATTTTTGCAACATTTTTTGATAATATAGTTTTCTATGTGATATCACTAAGGATGTCACAGAGATGATGATATATTTTTCATTTATGGGAGAAATCAACACCTGATGGAACATAATACACTAAATTATATTATTAAAGGATTATAAAAATCCCTCATACCATTTCTATGTGACTCCTTTAATTATCAAATTTTTAATGTGAAATTATTTGGTAGAGAAACTGGAAATGAATCCTACAAAATATTGATGATTTTCCAAGAGCCCTATCAAATTGTTGAATTTTTATGGAGGTGGAATGTCATGGATTTACATTTTCATGATAATGTAAACTTAAATATCATGATGGAATTTTTAGAATAAGATAAATTAGGCTAATTTCACCTAGAAAGAACATTTATAGTGGGTACTTCATTAAATATATGAATCATATTCTATTAAAATATATATCTCAATATTTGATGTTTGATCACAAAACTACTAATAAATTACATCTAGATCATTAATATATATTTCTACAATCATTATTTGGAGTAGTTTGATATTATGATGAATAATGTATTAATATGTTGTTCCAGTGTTCCTTATGCTAGCTATAATTAATTGAATGTAGTATACCCTCTCACAATTTTGTAATGGTAGTATCCTATTCATCAATTGAGATAATTGGATCTAATTATTACCTAAATATTATTCCACAAATGTTATATCATGGCACTGAATAGCCCCATTTATTAGTAATTCAATTATTGGGACAAGGAATCCATCCTTTGGGTAGTGATGGTTGAGATCTATAAAATCAACAGAGAATTAGATTTTACCATTCATTTTCATGATATGGATGGTATTGGTGAACCATTTTGGGTTTGGATCCCCCTAATTGAACTTTTATTTGAGTATTTGGTTAACATTGGATTCTACTATAGGATTTTGTGTTGGATTCATTGCCATGGATACTATTTGATTACATACAGGTCTCCAAGAAATTATAAATGATTGCTATACACATTGATATTAAATCTAGTCATCAGAATGTATTTATAGGTGAAGATGTAATGCCCCGACCCTAGTTACCTAGAGTCGGTGCATTATTACATTACATTGGAATGATCACAAGAAAGATCAAATCTCGAAAGACCAATTGGTTTAGTAGCCTTGGAAACACTAGATATATTCATAAGTTTTAAATTACATCATAAAGTGAAAAAACTACTACGACAACATAATGTCTCCATAGTCCACAGTATTATCACCTCATAATATCCCTGCAGGTCATTCATAACTTACTTCTTCACATCCTGGGATAAATAAAACATAGAAAAGTGGTGAGCTCAAATTCCCAGTAAGGATAACAATATAGAGGAACATTCAAAAATAAGAATAAACATTTAAGGCAATGCATTACTAAAACAAAAGCCTTTTAAACTTGAACTTCAACATAGTATGGAAAAAGTAAAATGAAATAATGCCATTTACATATTCACATGGATATTATACTAATCAAATAATCACATGAAATATCAATAACCACTTTCATAATGTCGGAATGGATAATGCTAATCTTTAATTTCTTTGTCAAGGCCTCTTCTCAAGACCTAGGGGCTAACTGTAACCGGAACCCAACCCGGAGTGCCTCTAATAACCAGACACCAACCCGGAGTGCCTCTAATAACTGGACACCAACCCGGAGTGCCTCTAATAACCGGAGACCAAACCGGAGTACCTCTAATAACCGGATACCAAACTGGAGGGCTTACTTTTACCGGTCCCCAACCCAGAACATACTTTTCTAACACATTCATCTGAATGAATGGTTGAAATATAACATAAACATTCAGATTAAAAATAACCTATGAAATGTCAATACTTTAAACAAAAACCATGAGTGACATAAGAATAAATTATCCACAGTAAAAAATATCACAAAACCTTTAATAAAATATGGATGTTTTGTATAATAACTCAACTTTAAATAAGCTTAAAATCCATCAAAGGATGTTGACATAGATGAAATCAAAACTATTTTAGAGAAATATCTCTATTTTTCAAATCATTTTAAAAGTAACATAATTATAAAATAATACATTCAATTTGAAAATATTCTTATAAGTTTGTAAGGGAATATTTGACGATTTTATAACGGCGGTAAATAGCTTTACCTGTCGTATAAGTTAAAAAAAACATTCTTACCTTAAATTTGTCGAAAAGGTTAAAAGTGACTTTCTTGGAAAACGACGAAAAGATTCCTTTCAAAACACATAAGGGTATAAATAAAATTAACCCATATTCTTGTAAATAGTAAAAATGTTTTGAAATACATTATTAAGAAACATGGATGTGGATGATAAAGAGATCCCAGTAGATTATTACGTATAAACAACCTCGGATAATGAAGAGATTGTGAAATAACCCTTACCAATTTGGTAAATTATGAAACATACAACCCATGAAAGAGGTATCATACAATGAATATGTAAATACACATAAATTAGAGTGTATTACATAGAGAATATAATTATGGGCTGTACATACACCACACAAAAGGTAATGGTGGCAATATGGCATGAATCTCATGGGAATAAGGAGTGAGATGAAAACCCCTTACCTTGTACTTTTCCTTGGTTGGGGTAGGTTAACCTCCTGTATAATGGTGAAATAATTGTAATTAAATTATTCAAGAATCATATATATTAATATGATAACATATATGTTCTTTTAACATTTATTTGTTAATAATATCTTTTAATTATCGTAGTTTCAGGTGTTAACTTACTCATTTACTTTTAAATGTTTTGTTACATAAGCCGTGTTTGTTATCGATAGGGTGTATCATATTCATATCCAGAATGATATCAAGTCCTTAAACATCATATTTAAATCATCAAATGATAATTATACTTTAATGGATATGATGGAGAATGAATCTCATCGCGTTCGTGGAGACGGTAGTCTGTACGTAAGCACGAGTGACAATATCATTCTTTTGATATTAAAATAAAATATAAATTGATGGTATATCATATATACAGAATAATTAACATTTTATATTTATTATTTACATGAGTTACACATCATTATTATACCCATCCAAATAATAATATATTGAATAACAATTACACCACGACGTGGAGACGGTAAGCCGTACGTACGCACGTATGGTGACATGTTATTCAAAGGGTGGATAGAATAATGAATATTGTTGTATAATATTTATAATAACATCACAGTATATATAAGATACTGGAGTTATTATTTTAGAATGGTAATAACAAATAAAGAAGAAGTGGAAGAAGAAAGGAACTTGAAAGGGGGTGGTGAAAACATTACCTCTTCTTCAGGTTCTTCCTTTTGATTTGATCAAAAGGGCTCTTTAAGTTGGCTTTCAGATCAAACTAAGGCCTCTAGGTTGTAGTGAGGGATGTTGGGAGAGTATTTGAGCAGAGTTTTTCCGAACCAAAAGGCATTGAAGGTGTGAAGAAATGGGAAGGAAGAGTGCCCTTTTATAAGAGGGGTGAGGGGCACCTTTGGAAAAGCTAGAAGTATTAGTTTATATTAAATTCATATTCAGTTTATAATGGCTCCAAAGTTAATTATTCATAGGTTAAGTTGGGGATATTTCGAAAAAAACTCAACCAATATAATTTAGACAGGTTTGGGTACTTATATTAACCTTATCTTTAAGTATTAACTCTAAGTTAATTAGTTTCAGTTTTACAATGTCTCTTTGTGTTTTTATATTATATGGTTAATAAACTTACCATATACATCAAATAGACCCCCAAGTGGTCCATTAATCATAAACATATCATGATATAAGTCTCTTGGCCGATCCTTAGATTTTTAGGAATTTAATATCAATTAATAATATAATATTTGTTTTAAAAACTCTTTTATGTCAATTTTGACACTATTCAATAGTTGATTTTTGTGAAACTCATAACAGAATGATTACTTCGTAAAAAGTTAATTAAATCAATACTAATATGTCATATTATCCTATAAAATTATTTTAATTTATTAAAAGTTTCATATTATATTTATTTGGGTATTTATAATATCAATTATTTTGATTTTTCACTATTATAGTAATTACTGCATCATCATTGTGTCATAAATAAATTAAATTATTAAATGTCTAAAAAATATAAATAAAATATCATTATGTAGGAACTATTATTATATTTCTAATGAATATTATTAATCTAAAATCCAACATATATAACCCTACATAAAAATTGTTTTTCTAAAATATATATGCTTGTGTCATTTTTGTATTCATTTTAACTTAATTAAAATAAAGTTTCCCTATCACCTACATGTGGCACCATGGGGTCCCAAAATTGACCCAGAGATGCCTATGGTCGAAAATGTATCAACAAATAAGGCTAGGACATGTTTTAGGGTAATTTAGTATTATTATAATATTATTTTTTTAACCCTTATTTACCGGATTTACCCTTAACCATGGTACATAAAATATTTACCACAGTAATTATTCAAAATGTCTAAAAATAAAAGTTACCTATTTAAAAAATTTGAACATCCTGATTCCAAATATGGAATCCATTTTTATAAATTCAAAACACAGAAGTGGCAGAAATTAATTTAAAATTAATTCCCGCTGTCAAAACAAAAAAAGTGTTTTTAAGAGATAGTAACTATCAAATGATTGACACTTGTTTATGTTCGGTTTAATTGTAAAATTATGTCCAATGACCAAAATTATATTAAATGGTAAAAATATATTCTAAATATACTTTAATACCACTCAAATTCATAATTTATCACTATTAATTATTTTGATTAAAAAAGTTGTTTTTAATTAAAATTTAGTAATTTTCACTATTCATCAAAATATGAAAGTTATCCGAAAAGTACCAAAATTTTACCTTAGGCTAAATTCGATACTCTGAATCCAAAAATGAAGTCCATTTTGAGAGATAAAATTTATAAAATTTTAAAAGGTAGGTATTACTATTCATAATGGCTAGTTTGATTGGTTGTGGTGTGTGTTAGAACTCGAAGTTGCGTACAACACACGCTACAGTATTATTCAATGGAAAGAATATCGTGGAAGCCAGGGATGTTTAAATTTTTTTTGATGTCCCCATTTAGTCAAAAAGATTAAAATATTTTATTTGAAAAGGGTTCACCATTAAAAGTTGGTAAAAGTCCAATACTGAAAATGAATTTGTTCTTACATTATGTCTAAGAAACTCATAATATGGATTCTAAAATTATAAGGATTATATAAAGTTTAAAATTTAGTTAATACTATTCATAACCTACTTTGAAAAGCTTGTTTGGTATTTCATGGTGTAATTGAACTCGGTGTTGTGTGTAGTTCAAGTTATTGAATTATTTTGAAGAAATAACACACTCTGAAATCTTGGGGTGTTACATTCTCCCCTCCTTCGATAAATTGCATCCCCGCAATTTGAAATTGTTCTTCGAAAATAAAAGGTTGAAAATAGAGAATATATTTGTGGGAAACCCACATCGGAAATTGGGTTACTTAAATTTAGTCTTAATATGAGGAAAAGAGAAATGAAAGGGTCACCACCAAATTATGATCTCGATTAGGAGAACATTGGTGGCAATTAGAGACATATAATTTGAGGAAAAATGTAACTATTTATAGGTAGTGATTGAGGTCATCAATACCAAACAAGTATAAAATTGAGGTCCTTAAACTCATCAATATATGATGATTTGAAATACCATCGGTTCAACAAAACATAGGGTATTGGGATACCACATTTTTGACGTTTCAAAATATCTGAGTTGAAATCCCACATCAAAAAATGAATTAATGAGGCTTCTATTTAAAATAAAGAGTGGATAGTATGAAGATTACCAAAAATAACACATACTAGGGTTCCATGTAGGAAACTATTTATATAGAAGAGAAATATAACCATCAATTATCTGATGGATAGTGGTAGAGAACATGGCTATGAAAAGGCCAACAATCCCAAAGCCATAAATTAGTGATGATTTAAGGTACCATCTAGGACAACATTTTTGTTCTAAGTTCCTTTTATTAATGTTGAGAAATTTATTTATGAGATTGGATAAGATCATAAGGAGATATACTTACTTTATAATTAGAGTTTCATCCATTAATAAATTTCTACCACAAACTCATCTTTCACTCTAAAAGATAATAGAACGTAAAAAAATTTTCTATTTATACTATTCGTACAGGGTTCCAAAATAAATTAATTTATAATTCATCTGCCAGATCTTAAAAAAAACTACATTATTTAATCTAGGACATCTCGTGGGCCAGTGGTAGGTGATACACCCTTGTCGCCCTTCGGTTGCGGGTTCAAGTCTCGCAGCCTTGCCAGACGCGACGGGTTGCCGCCCGACCTCCGGGTTGTCCTTTTATGGCAATCCAAAATAATCCAAACTAGAACTATCCAAAATACTTTTGTCCAAACTCACAGTCCAACATTTATAAGGAAGTTAAACATAATATAGATCCTTTTTACCCCGTAATAGCATATGAATACCTTCATCATGTATTCTTTTAATACGCTGAAACATCCTGAATTACCATATTCCTTATTGATTACATTCATGCTCCCTTATTTCATATAGAATGCTAGATATACTTCATCAATCCAAAAATGTTTTAAACCCCAACAATGATGGAATATAAAAATCATTAATCAGTTCCAAGGTAGTCAAGAATATCCAATATAATTTATCCAAAACAATCATGTATTATTCCAAAATCACTACCTCAGTATCAGAACTATATTATGGTTTATCATTCTCTCAACCATATATTTTCCTAAAGTTTATCCTGCTATTGAGTCACTTTTCGTTGTTCCACACAATCTCAAGTCCTTAATGAAATAGTACTGTAGTACAATCCTTATATACTCCATAATTATTATAACAAGTACATTGTTGATACAACACTCAATTGACATAATCGACATAAGAACTCTAATCATTCCTCTTCATCTGTGGTAGTATCAAAACTTTATTATTATCCAATAGCATCATTTGCGGCATAGTCTGATGACTGGGACAAAGGTTCACGTAGTGTCCAAACTCTTTGCAAATGAATCATTGTACATTTGAAACCATTTTCTTACCCTTGCAGTCACGTACTTTGTTCCCTTTTCCTCCACACTTATATCAAACTCCCATTCCTTTTAGGCAAGTTCTAGGGTGTTTCTTTCCACAGTTATCACATATTTGAAAATTCATCTTTTTCCTCTTCCCATTATCCATCTTTCTCTCTTTCATCCTTTTCTTCTCTTGCTTCCATTCAAATCCATAGGAATCGGTAAACTCTTTACTTATCTTATCAACACATGATATTATTTCTTCATATGATGATAATACATGCGAGACTATTTATCTTTTAAATTCTGGCTTAAGACCATGAAATATATGATCCTTCTTTCTCTTTGTATCATGTGCATTTCTGGAATTCTCATTCCTTCTACTAGGCGCCATTTCTAAACAATGGCATACACTAGATTAGTTTATGAATAACAATACCTAATCCCAAACTTGTGAAACACATAACATAAATTAAATAGTTTATGGATATAATCCATAATCATAAAAATGTCTCTTTTGAGAAAGTATATACTCATAAACCCTTCATAATGATCTGTAAAGAAAATGAGAGTTATCCTAAGAATATCCCTCGGGAGTGTCGTAACCAAGAGTGCAGCAAGGCTCGTTGTCGTGCACCTGTTCCTGTTCGAGTCTAGCTCAAAGCAATGTTTTGGGGTTTTACCCCTAGGTACATCTGTTCCAGATCCGCCTCTACCTGCTCGTATCCAGACATGGATGTATTGCTCAGAAAACTCACAAAATCTCTACAGTACCAAAATTCTAGGAAGTACTTCTATACTAATCCTCAAAATTCATCTTAAATCTATGTACTCTAATCAGAGTTTATCTAAATCTAGCTTCCAAGGTTTGTACTAAACTTCCTCTGATACCAACTGTAATGCCCCGACCCTAGTTACACCGAGTCGGTGCATTATTACATAACATTGGCATGATCACAAGAAAGATCAAATATCGAAATACCGATTGGTTTAGTAGCCTTGGAAACACTAGATATATTCATAAGTTTTACATTACATCATAAAGTGAAAAAACTACTACGAAAACATAATGTCTCCGTAGTCCACACTATTATCCCCTCATAATATCCCTGCAGGTCATTCATAACTTACTTCCTCACATCCTGGGAAACATAAATCATAGAAAACGGGTGAGCTCAAATTCCCAGTAAGGATAAAAATATAGCGGAACATTCAAAAATAAGCCTAAACATTTATGGCAATGCATTACTAAAACAAAAGCCTTTTAAACTTGAACTTCAACATAGTATGGCAAAAGTAAAATGAAATAATTCCATTTACTTATTCACATGGATATTCTACTAATCGAATAATCACATGAAATATCAATAACCACTTTCATAATGTCGGAATGCATAATGCTGAACTTTAATTTCTTTGTCAAGGCCTCATCCCAAGACATAGGGGCTAACTGTAACTGGAACCCAACCCGGAGTGCCTCTAATAACCGGACACCAACCCGGAGTGCCTATAATAACCAGACACCAACACGGAGTGCCTCTAATAACCGGAGACCATACCGGAGTACCTCTAATAACCTAAGACCAAACCGGAGGGCTTACTTTTACCGGTCCCCAACCCGGAACATACTTTTCTAACAAATTCATCTGAATGAAAGGTTGAAATATAACATAAACATTCAGATTAAAAATAACTTATGAAATGTCAATAATTTAAACAAAAACCATGAGTGACATAAGAATAAATTATCCACAGTCAAAAATATCACAAAACCTTCAATAAAATATGGATGTTTTGTATAATAACTAAACTTCAAATAAGCTTAAAATCCATAAAAGGATGTTGACATAGATGAAATCAAAACTATTTTAGAGAAATATCTCTTTTTTTGAAATCATTTTAAAAGTAACATAATTATAAAATAATACATTCAATTTGAAAATATTCTTATAATCTTGTAAGGGAATATTTGATGATTTTATAATGGCGGTAAATAGCTGCACCTGCCGTATAAGTTAAAAAAACATTCATACCTTAAATTTGTCGAAAAGGTTAAAAGTGCCTTGTTTGGAAAACGACGGAAAGACTCCTTTCAAAACACATAAGGGTATAAATGACTTTAACTTATATTCTTGTAAATAGTATAAATGTTTTAAAATACATTATTAAGAAACATGGATGTGGATGATAAAGAGATCCCAGTAGATTATTACGTATAAACAACCTCGGATAATGAATAGATTGTGAAATAACCCTTACCAATTTGGTAAATTATGAAACATACATCCCATGAAAGAGGTATAATACAATGAATATGTAAATACACATAAATTAGAGTTTATTATACAATGAATATAATTATGGGTAGTACATACACCACACAAAAGGTAATGGTGGCAATATGGCATGAATCTCACGGGAATAAGGAGTGAGATGAAAACCCCTTACCTTGTACTTTTCCTTGGTTGGGGTAGGTTAACCTCCTTTATAATGGTGAAATAATTGTTATTAAATTATTCAAGAATCATATATATTAATATGATATCATATATGATCTTTTAACATTGATTTGTTAATAATATCTTTTAATTATCGTCGTTTCAGGTGTTAACTTACTCATTTTATTTTATATGTTTTGTTACATAAGCCCTGTTTATTATCAATAGGTTGTATATTATTCATATACAGAATGATATCAAGTCCTTAAACATAATTTTTAAATCATCAAATGATAATTATACTTTAATGGATACGATGGAGAATGAATCTCATCGCGTTTGTGGAGACGGTAGTCCGTACGTACACACGAGCGACAATATCATTCTTTTGATATTAATATAATATATAAATGGATGGTATATCATATATACATAATAATTAACATGTTCTATTTATTATTTACATGAGTTACACATCATTATTATACCCATCCAAATAATAATATATTGAATAACAATTACACCACGACGTGGAGACGGTAAGCCGTACGTACGCACGTATGGTGACATGTTATTCAAAGGGTGGATAGAATACTGAATATGGTTGTAACATATTTATAATCACATCACAGTATATATAATATACTGGAGTTATTATTTAATAATGGTAATAACATATAAATAAGAAGTGGAAGAAGAAAGGATCTTGAAAAGGGGTGGTGAAAACATTACCTCTTTTTCAGGTTCTTCCTTTTGATTTGATCAAAAGGGCTCCTTAAGTTGGCTTTATGATCAAACTAAGTCCTCTAGGTTGTAGTGAGGGTTGTTGGGAGAGTATTTGGGCAGATTTGTACTGAACCAAAAGGCTTTGATGGTTTTAAGAAATGGGAAGGAAGAGTGCCCTTTTATAAGAGGGGTGAGGGGCACCTTTGGAAAAGCTAGAAATATTAGTTTATATTAAATTCATATTCGGTTTATAATGGCTCCAAAGTTAATTATTCAAAGGTTAAGTTGGGTATAGGTCTAGAACAACTCAACCAATATAATTTAGACAGGTTTGGGTACTTATATTATCCTTATCATTAAGTATTAACTCTAAGTTAATTAGTTTCACTTTTACAATGTCTCTTTGTATTTTTACATTATATGGCTAATAAACATACCATATACATCAAAGAGACCCCCACGTGGTCCATTAATGATACACCTATCATGATATAAGTCTCTTGGCCTAAACTTAGATTTTTAGTAATTTAATATCAATTAATAATATAATATTTGTTTTAAAAAATCTTTTATGTCAATTTTGACACGATTCAATAGTTGATTTTTGTGAAACTCATAACAGAATGATTACTTCTAACAAAGTTAATTAAATCAATCCTAATATGTAATATTATCCTATAAAATTAGTGTAATTCATTAAAAGTTTCATATTATATTTATTTGGGTATTTATAATATCAATTATTTTGATTTTTCACTATTATAGTAATTACTGCATCATCATTGTGTCGTAAATAAATTAAATTATTTAATGTCTAAAAATTATAAATAAAATATGATTATGTAGGAAATATCATTCTATTTCTAATTAATATTTATAATCTAACATCCAACATATATAACCCTACTTAAAAATTGTTTTTCTAAAATATATATGCTTGTGTCATTTTTGTATTCATTTTAACTTAATTAAAATAAAGTGTCCCTATCACCTACATGTGGCACCATGGGGTCCCAAAATCGACCCAAAGATGCCTATGGTCGAAAATGTATCAACAAATAAGGATAGGACACGTTTTACGGTAATTTAGTATTATTATAATATTAGTTTTTTAACCCTTATTTACCGGATTTACCCTTAACCATGATAAATAAAATATTTACTGCAGTAATTATTCAAAATGTCTAAAAATAAAAGTTACCTATTTACACAATTTGAACATCCTGATTCCAAATATGGAATCCATTTTTATAAATTCGAATCATAGATGTGGCAGAAAATAATTTAAAATTAATTTCCGCTGTCAAAACAAAACGCGTGTTTTTAACAGATAGTAAATATCAAAAGATTGACACTTGTTTATGTTCGGTTTAATTGTAAAATTATGTCCAATGACCAACATTATATTAAATGTTAAAAATATATTCTAAATATACTTTAAAACCACTCAAATTCATAATTTATCACTATTAATTATTTTGATTAAAAAAGATGTTTTTAATTAAAATTTAGTAATTTTCACTATTCATCAAAATATGAAAGTTATCTGAAAAGTAAAATTTTTTTACCTTAGTCTAAATTCGATACTCTGAATCCAAAAATGAATTCCATTTTGAGAGATAAAATTTCTAAAATTTTAAAAGGTAGATATTACTATTCATAACGGCTAGTTTGATTAGTTGTGGTGTGTGTTAGAACTCGAAGTTGCATACAACAGACGCTACTGTATTATTCAATGGAAATCATACCGTGGAAGTCTGGGATGTTTAAAATTTTTTTTGATGTCCCCATTTAGTCAAAAAGATTAAAATATTTTATTTAAAAAGGGTTCACCATTAAAAGTTGGTAAAAGTGCAATACTGATAATGAATTTCTTCTTACATTATGTCTAAGAAACTCATAATATGGATTCTAAAATTATAAGGATTATATAAAGTTTAAAATTTAGTTAATACTATTCATAACCTCTTTTGAAAGACTTGTTTTGTAATTCATGGTGTAATTGAAGTCGGTGTTGTGTGTAGTGAAAGTTATTGAATTATTTTGAAGAAATAACACACTATGAAATCTTGGGGTGTTACAGAAGAAGTCACTTTTCACACGATTATGTATATATATATATATTTCCTTCCTTAATACTTATATATTTTGATCATAATAAACTGGTGTTCCTCCTATATTCCATTATTCACCTACTAGAGTCCATTGATAGTATTTTAGACACTATCATAAAATACTTGAGGGGGGATCTATGATTTTGTTCAATCTCCACATCAAATTATTTATTTTTAGAAGAAAATATGCTTTGGAATTGTAGGATTTCATTGTTGTTATGGGTTTATCTATGGATAGATATGGTGAAATTAATATATCCTATATTTTTTTACTTTTCTCGACACTATCACATGGGGAAAATAATGTGCTAATATCTATATATTCAGTATGTGACACGGTATCATTATTATCATAGGAATTTTAATCATTTTAAAGTTCACATATATCCTCTTCATTTTTATATTTGAATGAAACAAAGGATATCATTAGGATACGAGAATATTTTCTCATTCCCAATTCATTCTTTATTTTTTCAAGATTCAAAACGACTTAGTCAAATAGCCTCACCTTGGTTGATTTAGACTGAAGTTCAGCCAACCAAATACGGTGGTAATTAAAAATCTAATCTCCAGTATATATTGTTGGATTATAATACAGTCTTTTCATTCTTATGTGTTAGTTACTCCATACGGATATTCATAGAACTAGTATAATAATGGATAGTTGTCAAATGGTTCAACATATTATTTACAAGAACATGAATAACATGATGAGATCTAAGAAGAATAATTCATAACATATTTTGGTTAATTAGAAACACATATCATCACTGAATTCACTCTATTGATTGAAAGGGTTAACTTATAATCCATTAGGGGAATTGATTTTGAGGGAATTATATAGTACCAACACTTTTTATTCTTTTTTAGTACCTTGATTCTATATATTATAAGTCACATTAATCAACGGGGGAATTACAACCAAATAGTTACTTGACTTATATAAACAAGGTGGATTTTAGGATTTAATCATATAATAATGGTTTTACTTATATATATATAGTGTGATAACCTCCTCACACGAACATTGATGGTTGTTTCTTCAAAAAACACCAAGATTTAAATGTCATATTTTACATCAAAATTTGGGGATATAATTTTAATCCTCCCATTTTTATTATTATAACTATTTTAATACCCATGAATTATTGGGTATAAATGTGTTTTCCCACCTACCATATATCTCAACTGGACGAGGGTCTGTACTGGAATGTGTTTCCCCACATAAATATTATTGATTAGAACCCAACATAAGCTAATTTCACCCAACATTCATGATATATTCACGGTCAATTTATTCATTAGTATAAATCCTTCCAAAACTTTTTCTATGATGGTGAGGACTATGTGAAACATTATAAGACCATTCACTAAATGATATATCTAGTTTACAACCACTATAACCTCAAAGTGTTAAGGTAATAAATTTTCCTCAATTATGTTTTGATGAGTTTTACTAGTATATGAAAATCATAAATCATTGATATCTTGGATTAAAAGATTGCCAACTTATTCAAGATATTGTATTTTTAGGATATTGTTCAACACCTCTTATCATGAGGCAGTTTCATAAATTTTGGTATGGCTATTTTTACTTAATAATCTTGTGACTCCTTTCCTTGATCAAAATAATTGTTCATTTTATTTTTTTATTGGTTGATCTCGTCTTCCAACAAAGTGAAATTGATAATATAAGCCCTTACATATATGTTATAATTCTAGAAGGATGGTATCAAAATGATCCTTGGATGATTGAGGATTGTAGTAATTCTCCTCATGGGGTTTTCAGGTAGCTAAACATCAAGATTCAATATTATTGGGCCAATCTATGTTTTGATTGTATTATTTTAATATATCAATATGTATTGAATATAAAATTTAGTAAGAATGTTTTTCTATGAATTTTTCGATTTATATTTTGTGACAATTATTTATTGAGTAGTAAATGAATTATTTTTATCAAAAGAAGATGATTTTATGTCATTAATTAAGGTTCCTAATAATCACAAAGATTCCATGATCCATGAAAAGTTTATAGATATGAATAAAAGTGAAACTAAGGTTTTGAATGACCAAAAATTGTAAAAAAAATAGTAGATAACAATTTATAAATAATTATGAACAATTATTTAATATCAAAAAAGGGTACATAGAAATATATAGATAATTCAATTAAACATCTCCTGATGAATTTTTAACAGTTTCATCATATGTACAAGTCCTAAAAAAACATGAAAAATAATTGTGTGTTTATAAAAAGTGTGATAATTATTGTGCTGTAAAAAATAAGATAGAGTTTTTATAATAATTTTCAGAATTTTAATCAAATGTATATTTATAGAAATAGTTTCTTAATAAATCAATAACAATTCATAGAATTACATAAAATGTTATTTAATTAAATAAAAAAATGGCATGTAGTTTTTTATATAATGTTTATGTGTCATGATAAACATATTTGATTAAAAATCATAAATGTGAGAAGTAATGAAATATAATTGTTGATTAGTTGTATATAACCTACCAAATATAGTTGATTATGTAAATTATAGAATACAATGTCATATGAAATAGACTCATGAAATATTCAATAGAAAAATAATTTTTTATGTAACTTTATATGGAAATATATAGAAACAAAAAAAGGAATATAGGGTTTCAGATGACAGATTAGTTACACAATATATTGATTTTTTCTGATGTATCATTAGAAATATTAATTAATAAAGAAATACCAGATAGATATTTGAGATATCATCATAAAATAAAAAATCTGAGCAAATAAGATTGATGTTTTATGATACATGAGAAATAGATTATGGTAGAATAGTTAAAAAATTTCTCTAATGTTTGTCCGATGGAGGAATTTAATTTAAGTGGAAAAAAAATTTGGATTATTGTTTTTGGGAATTTTGATATGGATTATGTTGTCTAAAAATATTCTGATGTGAATGTGTATTTTTCAAATATTGATATCGTGTTGTGGTTAATGATGTTTTCTAATGTTCTATAACATTATGTTGAAGGAAAATAAAAGAAGATAATGGGTTCTAGAAATTTTAAATAAGCTTGATGAATATTCTAGAAAGCATGACAATCATCAAAAAAAAAATTGAATGGTTTGGATATCTAAAATTCTATGTTTACATCAGCCAGAGAATGATTTCGATTTACTATATTTTTCAAACTAGGAAAAAATATATTAATTGATGAAATTGAAAATTTATGCGAAACAACTGAATATAAAGGGGTTAATTTCTAAAGATTGTGCATCAAACTGATGATGAACTACTGGAATGACCCATCTAATATAGAAGTTGAAAATTTAGATTTAATGATTGAGTTTCTATTCAATCAAACTATGAAATGTGTCAGGAAACAGTTTCTTCTTCGGTCTTATATAATTAAATAATGTCATATTTGACATAGCTATTTGAAAGTGTAAAACAAGGAAAAATAGTAGGATAAAGGTACACTGAATATATCATGTCTTACTAATGAATAACAAACAACATCATACATATACCATTAGACTGATTCCATCTGAAATAGGTTATCTGATGGTGGTTAAAAAACCCAAAATTTAAAATAATGTTTTTCTATCAATTTTTTGAAATAATATAGGATTTCATAACTATGTATACCAAAAATAATGTGTATTATCTAAGACCAATAGAATCATAATGCTGGGGATTTAATATCATGATTATTATACACAAGTAATGTCTATCTGATTTTCTAGTGGATGAAGTGAGGAACTGTGTATAGTGGGTCAAAAAATAGGAGGGAAAATAATCGTACATATTTGTGGTAAAAAAAGTTTCTGGTTAATCTTATTAGGGAGAAGTATAACAAAAAATGGGGTTTTTTGGTACTATTATTATAGTTGGGGTGTATAACCGATAGTAAAAATAATAATTCCAGAGGGTTGAACCAGAATTTTATGGTTTAAGATTACTAGGGTGTAAATCCAATTGTTTCTGGAGAACTTTTAATCCTCAATGAATATTGTAAAATAATCCATTATTGAGAGGATTAACAATATGGGAATGAGTATTTATTTGTACAAAACTATGTAAATATCACGTTCTTCCCTCCATTTTCATTTTTTCTTATGAATGGTGAGGCTAGGATTTATATTTGAGTGGATTGTAACTGTAAATTTTTTTCAAAGGTTAATAAATACTCCTTATGATGTTGATAAAAATTGTTATAAAAGAATAAGTGTTAATTGATTCATTTCAGTTCCAATTTATTGATCTTATAAACCTATATAAGGGAAACACAATTGACAAAAATTGTAGGTCACATTTGAATGATCCAACAATGAGGATGGATTAATTCTATTCAATTAATGGAAGTGTGTTCCTTTTATTAATGGAAAGAATTATCAGAGTATTTTTTTGATATTACCCACTATTTTACATATTTTTTAAGAAGTTATAAATTCCTCAATATTGGTATATCTTCACATTAATTGAGATTCTATGATATATGGTGATAAAATAAATCTTTAATTATTTGAGAAAACATATAATTCCTTGATAATGTTTTTCATAAAAAATGATTATAAAATGATTTTGTGTCTTTTATTGGATAACAAAATGATATATATGTTAAGAAAAAACTATGAATAAAATGATAAGGATAAGAAATCTATGTTATAAATAACGATAACTATATTTTAATGCATCTAGATGGCTGATGAAGAATTATGGATTACTATTTTATAATAATTAATGATATTTTCATCAAAATTAAATTTGGGAGAATACATAATATTATAATAATATTATGAAACTGATGAGAATAATTCAATGTGGGTTTGATTCTAACATCTCATCATTATAATGTCATGAAGATTAATCATTCTATGAAATTTAAATATTATTATGGAGAATGAGATGAGAGAAATAATTTTTTATGATAAATTATGTGAATAAAATTTCATTTGAATCATTTTTAAAAGGGAATATAATTAACAAATAAGATGAAAAGGAACCATGAAATTTATAGGTATATTCATAACTATAATTTTTTAACACTATCATTACACTTCATTCTAAATATTTATCTTTGGAAATTAGGATGTAATGGAATAATATATCTTAAATGATCAATTTTTAAAAAAAGGACATTTTTTAAAATATTATACTAACAAAAAGAAAAATTAATCTGATATATAAGAATTAGATTAAATGTATCTTTAAAAACGTATAATAAAAAATGCATTATTACAATAAGAGGAATTGTTTTTTCAGTAGAACTACTCAGGATTACACTTCGTCCAACAATGAATCTGATCATCATGTTAACTTATTTTGTTATGAATGTCAAAAAAGTGATACACAAACCAATGAAGATAATGGGGAAGAGAGAAGATTACATTAGTTGTTTATAAAATAATATTTTGAATAAATACTAGAGGAAAATATTCCTCTCTATATGTAAGGTATAAAGGTGAGTAAATATGTTAATGAAATAAAAATGAGAATGGTGGTAAAATAAATAGTTTAAATAAAACATTCTCGGATTAGAGAAAACAATAGTATGAATGGAGAGTTGGAAGAGAAATAGAAATATTAAATGGAAAAAAAAACTATTGATGAAAATATCAACATTATATAACTGACTCCTATTGATTAGAGTATGAAAAACAAGTTGAATATAGTTGAACATGAGAATATTGTATGTTTTCTTAAATAATGTTTATAATAAAAAGAAGAAGTCTTTTTAGAAACACAATTAATTTTTCTTTTAATACAATGCGAGATAAAAAAAATGTGGTAGATAACTTCACCACCAATGTTTAAGATAAATTTTAAACATCAACTGATGGTAAAAAAAGGATTCACATAAATATGTTATTTCTATTCATAAACAGTCAAAATGAACATCATCTTCAAATTACTATGTAGGTAAAAAATTATAGACTTTTAGAAATCAACATCCATTAGTAATGTGTGGAATTATGTAAGGAATTACATCCTCGAAAAAGGATTCCCAAATATTTTTTTAAAAAACAACCTAATTAATATATATATTATAATTATAATAGGAGTTAATGATTTAAAGGTAACTGTTTATGTTGTGTATTATCAGATACAGATCAAACTCATGTTGGTACAAAAATTCCTTATGGGGAAACATGTATGAATCAAGGAGGATATAAGATGATAAATTAATAAAAAATCAAAACCAATATGTGGATCCCCAAAAGAATGACTAGAATTAAAATAGTAATGAATCTATAGAAAATAAAAAAATAGAAGAAAGTTGAGTACATTCATAAAGTTGAGTATTATTCAAATGTTCAGAAAATAAAAGAGACGAAGAGTGTTGAGAATGGAATTAAATAGTGTGTAGTAATTTTATCAAAACAAAGGGGCATGTCTATAAATTTTGAATCAGGAAAAAAAAATTTAATGAAAGCGGAATGAATCATACTTATGGGAATGATAAAAAGTTTTTTAAGAAGTCATCAATATATGGTGGTATTTAAATTGTGAAAATTAAACGAAATGTGATAAATGTGGTTATGTAATACAATTATTTATTATAATTTTATGTCACTAATAATAAATAAATAAAATGTTATTACAATGTCATGTTAAAAAAATATTTATAACATAGATGAAAATTTGATAGGCTCATATGATGATTCTATATATCAAAATAAATATAATAATAATTTAAGAAGGATAAACCAAATAGTAAAATACATTTGATGCGAAATTCAAGAATTATAATAATAAGAAATCTATACCAAGAAAATACTCTTTTTATCAAGTGTAAATATACAGAAAAAATGAAGTTCATTATTATTTCTAGTATAGTTAATTAAATTTACTAACATTCATCAGTTTAAAGAAGATAATATAAGAAATCTAGATGAGTTTTTTATATGTTAATAAAAATGAAAATTTTCCATCATGGAAATTTTACAGCCATAAGGAGGACAGATGTGCTACAATTATGTGGTAGTAATTCTAATGAAGCTATTTGGTATGAATCCTAAATGTCATAAAATGACGTGATTATGGGGAAAAATTATAAACATGAACTATATTGACATGTTTTTTTTATATTGGTGTAGGATTTATTATAAAAAATTATTATATTTTACTAGAAAGAAATATATTATAATGATCTCTAGGAAATTATTACATGGAAGCTTTTTTATATACAACATTGAACTCTATAATCATAAAATAATTTTCTAATATTAGTTTCACCAATGTAGATATAGATTTCATTAGTTAATTTATAGTTATTAAGAAACACAAGTTATTCTAGTTTTAATATTCAGAAAGTTACTAGGATTCTGAGATGATGAAAGATGAGTAGGGATTATCCAATCATTACCACATTTCATTTTATTGTCAACAATGAAGAAAATTACATAGTGGGAGAAATAATGTATAAACATTATATGGGGAGGGATAACTGAGTACACATATAGATAATAAATTTTCATTAATTTTTTTGGGTTTTGAAAAAAAAGGAAAATTTCAGAGATTTTAGGCCCAAGTGCGTTTTGGATGAATTTTACATTGACAAAATTTTTTTATTTATATTGTATAAGGATATTTTGGTACCTCTTATTATAGAGATGTATAAAAATGATACCTAAAAATTATATGATTTTATGTAATTCATAACAGTTCGGAGATGAATTCCTGATCCTTAAAAATCTTATACAATGGAAGAAAAGTGAAATTGAGATGCCATAAAAATATAACGAGAAATACATAGTAGACATACATTTAGAGTGATTCATACATAAGGATATTTGATGGAAAAATATTGAATAAACGATTCAATCATTTGGATAAAATTAATTTCAGAAGGTTTTTAAAAATTCATCAGACATAATAATCATGAAGAAATAGGATTTTTTTTATTTTTTACAAACATTGATAATTTTCATGCTATAGATAATCACACATTATGTTGATACAAATTTTCATAATTTTAATTGGTAAATAAATTCGAAATTATGGTCTAATGAAATCAATCAAAAATTTCTATGATATCTGTATGATGTACTATCAGATAAAGCTAATAATGGAGCCCCACTAGATAGATATATGTTTGATGTACTATGAGATTGAGTTAACTATGAATATCTATTTGCTCATTAGTTGGGATATCATTGGACTGGGATATCACTAATCATACCACTGAAACATCAAATGGATGTTTCATAACATAATGAAACTAGATAATGTTACATGTATGATGATATTATCTTATGTTATCAAAAATAGAAATATTTAATAATTGGAAAAAACTTTCTAGATAATTTTTGGGTGTGATTTATTGAAACATTATAATTTCCATAAATAGTCAATTGATAAATGTTTCCATTAAATGATTTATATCATGATATGTTTAGTTATTTTTTTGATGTTCTTTAACATTGAGAATAAAGAAATTTGATGATGTGTGTGAATGATAGAGAATTCAAAGAAGTGTCATGAATATTATATAAATGTTGATAATAAACTAGTAAATTCAAAATGTGTTAGATATCATAATATTTTGTTTTTTATTAATAGTAAAATGGTTTTCAATTCATATATTTTACACTCTATGAGAATCAATATAAATTGAGTGTAATGTAATAACATAAATGATATTATTCCCAGAAAAAATGATTAAAAGCTAGATTTTGTTTTATAATAAAGTTGAGAAACCCAACGAACCCATTAGATAGATAAGAAGTACCAGGTGTGTTGTTGATTGAGTTTTAACTCATTCGATGTATGAAATGTTTCAATACGAACTGCAATCATGAGATGAATACATATTGGATAGTGCCATTGGATATTGAAATAATATAAAATGTTAGTTGATGGATATAATTGGAAATAGTAAATTTGATTGGGAATTTCTAGGTTTACCAATTTTATGGAGGATGTTTATATATGAACAAACACATCTGTGGGTCCATGAATATCATAATGATTGTGAACACGTGAATTTTATCCAAAATTCTTATAGAGTAATTGATTAACATTCTATGTTATATCATAAAATAAGATAGAAAATAATCATGTTATGGGCGGTATAACTAGTTAACGAAAAAAATTGTGGGATGGGGGTTATAAATACTTATGGATATAATAGACAAAGATAGGATAGTTGTGGGTTATAAATAAAATTAAATGAAGTGATAATTTCTAGGGGTAGATCCAAAATTAGGTATATGATGATTAATTGGGGGTTGATCTAGAATCAGTTTTTTCCTTGTAATACTTAGGGAATTTAGTACATGAATTCATGTTGGGGAAATTAAATAACATGGAAAGGAGCCGGTAATTTTGCTGAACAATTTTAATTTCATGTGATTCCCTCTCATTATATTTGTTGCATACATAAGTTCATGATAAGAATTATATTTGAGTATATTGGAACTATAATTTGTTTTTAGAGTTTAATAATGTTTCTTTATAATGTTGAGAAAAATTATTCTAAAAGAAAGAGAGATAAAAAATTCATCACCCTCTTAGTTATCTCATACATTGATCCAAGGAAACTACATGTAGAAAATACCGATTTAGTAGAAATGGTTCCTAAATTTCATGGAAAAGATTAATCTCATCTAGCACAACCTCATTGGACACTACAACAACATACCTAATTACTGATGTTGAGTTCATTTTTATCTAATTCATTATATTTGATAGATAATAGGTCTATTAAGTGGAGAACGATGAGTAACATTGTAACTCCCCATCATATGTAGACTTTTTTTTGGCACTACTCATTATCTCATTGATAGTAATTTTTTTGTTCATTTTAATGATAGAGGTGATAGGTCTGAAATATTTTAGTAAGTCTTGGGTTTTTGTACAAACGTTTCTACATGTACATTGTTTATCCAATATAAACAATATGATTTAATAAAATACTAACACAATAAAGCTGTTGTTTATGATATTATTGAGGATCTAGGGTCAAAATTAATTGGTTCAATTATTCTCTGAGTATGGAATTCACATACCAGATAAATTTTATGTTCATCCAATCATTGATTTTTTTGTTTCCAATCCTTTATATACTACTATTGAATTACTCCTTCGGGTGTTAAAACTAAATTATCAGACACATATACCATGTTTTTTGAAAAATTGAACACCAAATTCTTGACTAATTTATATAGGATATCATATAATATAAGTCAGTGTAATATATTGTTCCCCAAAAAATGATTAAGGGGGGGTAATCAGGGTATTCTATTCAACCAAATTCATCATTATTCTGATATTTTAAAATTTTGATTTCATTATTATACATGAACATGATATATTAATCTATAATATAAACTATATTAAATTAATATAATTTATTCCTAAAATAATCATACTTTAGTAAAGTATAATCTCTTCTCTTATCACGATGGTGTAACTTTTGTTTTCATTTACTTTAAGGGGAGGCACCACATTATATTGTATCAGCATATATTATTCATCTAGTATTGGTATTTTATTGAGTGTGATAGAAAATTCCACTCAGATATTAGGATTATTTTATTTATGATGACTATATTGAGCGATATTTGAAATTGGAACATTGGATAAAAACCTATAACAATTGTGTGATTAATGAAAACTCCCCAAAAAAAACCAGGGAACATTAACAGAATTAATAGTGACTGCAGTTCAATATGAATTTTGTCTATATATATCTTTAGTGGATAATTATAGAGATGATATATATTTAGGGAGTATTCTCATCCCTTTCAGTATCCTATTGAAACTACATCCCTCAAATTTTTTATTTTATTTAATTTGAGTGGTTAATGATAGTTCCCTCCTTTAATATGGAACAAAAAATAGTAGATAAAATACCTCATAAAATAATAGAAATTAAAATATTATCATATTGAAATATTTCAATATTAATGGAATTATTATTCATCCATGGCCTATAAAAATTAATTTTTTTTCAATTGATATTGTTCCAATTTCCTCATCATGGTTGAATAACGTGACATAAATGTTTCAAGTGTTCTCTAGGTTTCTTACATTCGAAAATATTAGAAAAAAGAAGTTACATAAAATGATCTGGAGTAGTATAGTTCCCATTATTGATATAGAAATCTATCATTCTTTGTTTGTATTGGTGTCTCCTCTAAATCTGTCATTCGAGTAGTAAGGGACACAATGATGTCAAGGATCTCTAGTAAAAATATCACATGGGATGATTTCTGATTAAGATACATGTGTGTATCCACATATGGGTGGATCACCAGTTCTATATATTGATACCCATTTTTATATGTATTGGGGTAAATTTCTTGAAATAATTTTTGATCTCCTAGTGGATGGATTCCAAAATACTATTTTGCAAATGGATATAGATAAACTGATTGTATTGGCCAAGAACCATTTTGGTTGTCGGTCTATACTGTTAATATTTTATATGTACCCTACGAATAAATTTTTTTTGGAAGGATTTACATTAGCCTCTTATTTCCAATTAAACTCTATAAGAATTTTTCCATTGAGTAGCTTAGTGTCAAGTCAATTCAGTTCTTCAATTTTAGCTTCATATTTGGAAGAACATTCCGATATGTAATGTGATATAACTTCTATGGTCAGTGGGTGGAATATGGTTATATCCAAACCTTATCATTTAAAGTTGGATGATGAATGATGATAAGAAGTAATTTATAATTTAGAAATGCTCCCAATATTTTAATATTGACTATGGTATAATGTTCACACACATTATTTATTAGTGTAGACCATGTATCTGGGGTATTCCTCTACAATATTTCTAACCATGTGTAGGGTTAATGGTTTTGTAATTATTGACACTCAAACTAATAAATTTTATTGAAACATAGGGCTATAAGAATGATTTCCTCATAATTATTGTTTTAGTTTGATTATTTTTTTTACTTTTTCGAATCTGATTTGTGGTGGAATATAATCCTCTTGAATATTTTCCTTCATGGTGGTCAATTTGAATTATATCACATACGAGGCTCAATATATCATATTTGAGGGATATTGATTGTGGGTGAAACTCCAGTGACATTCACCCATTACATATCCATTCAAGGGGATTTATATTATAAGGATAAATAATGACACAACATGTTTTGGATATTCATCTGGCCTTAGGGGATGGGTTTGAATTGATCCTACCACTATCACATCCTTGATTCATTTTATCTTTTATGATCAATGATGTATTGGTGGTCGTATAAATCCCCATTTCTATTTGGTTGGGATTTCTCTTATAATTATATAGAAAAATATACTATTATGGCCTTCTAAATTCATCCATCCTCAATTCATGAATGATCTTCATTATTATCAGTTCTATAAATATTATTACTTGTTGTTTGTGATTACACTATCTCCATAAGAATTTATTTAAAATGCATATATTATTTCTTTTCAATCATATTAACCTTTCTATAGAGCCATTCAATGGATTTATTACTTGTTTTTTGTAAATTGCATTATTTTGATTGATAGACTAATTTTGTACTTGGATGCAAATCCATGACATGATGTGAGTTCAGATCATTACAGGTTGTACTCAACGAATGACTATGTTAACCACTATGTTGGGTTATGGTAAGTGACTACTACAATCCAAAACCATTGATGTGTCTATATAATGAATAATTAAAAATTATATATAGATGTATTATTATGTATTTTAGATAATCCTTTTGTAGTCTATCACATGGAATTAATACATCAGAACATCAGAGCATTGAGATGAAGGATAAATCAACTAGAAAAGAGATCATACTCACCACCTGGATCTTCTTAGTTTATTCCTCATAAAAAAATGTTCAACATTGATATGGTGGAGAGTCCTATATATGTTTTAGAATCAATAGATTTTCATTAATCATTTAATGACTCCATAATTACATACTGATGGGTTTTCCATGGTCCAAAACATGTCCAGAATATTATCCTTCAAAGCTATTTCTAAAAGACCTTTTAATTATATTTATAGATGAAGTGGAATTCCTCAATCCGATAAAACTGCTGTGGTAGTTTTCATCTTATATTATTTAGATAATTATGGTTATTAATAAATTTATTAGTTTTCTCTTATACTAAATGTTCCACAAGAGGCATAATTGATATAAATTTTCATGATTTTTACAACAATGTGGATGGTATCACTCTAATCCATGACGTGGAACATAGTATAGTGGGCCTAAAACCCCCCATGTGACTCTTTATATGAGTGAAATCACTATGTTGTGTTATATTGGGTAGGAACATATTTCGGAAATGGGATGCCATTATAGAGGTGAACACTATAATGAGAACTATGTAAATGACCTTTAAGTTTGTTGTCTTAGATTTCATGTAGAGGACCTCAATAATTATTATGTTTTAATGAGTTGGTGAAAGTATGAGTTTCATTCATATTTATATCCATGCTATGTGGATTACCTTTAAATATTGTACCATAGGTAGGACATATATGGTTGAAGTATATATTAACATGGGAAGGATCTACGGTGTTTTTTATATTTGATCCATAGTGAGGACCCTGGTGGACACTACTACCTTCTACCATTAGTGAGGAATAAAAATATTATTAAACAACTATTTCAATAAATTATAGGGACTCAAAATTATTTTTTGACAATGGTAGGAATATAATCCCTCCTTAATGTCATATGATTATATTAAGGAGTCCTTCTATATATTTAAGTCTACGAAACTAGGGTTGGGACCTCTATTCTAAAAATATTCACATAGTAGAGGAAATGAACTTCTTGTATAGAACCATCCTAATAAACCACCATCTTGTTTTAATAATATTTTTCTGGATTCATTATATTATTGTGAAAATATGTTTTCATGACATGAAAGTGTTAGAAGGTATTGGGATTTTAGCATGATTTTCCTCTTGAGTAACTGTAAAATTTTTCTAACTAACTACCTAATTATGTATTGGAATATGAGACTACATTAAAATGGGGTTTTCATGGAAATATCAATAGTTAGGATACACATTTTTAGGAATATATTTCCTCCCTCATGTTATCACCATCATTCTGAAAAATGTTTCCATAACGGATGCATAAATATGAGTATATGTTTGATTTAATGCAGAGACATGTTGATGAGATCATGTAATTGAGGAAGGTATATGAGAATATCCTATAGTGAATTCTTGGATTTTAAAATGATCTCTAATAAGAACAAGGATATAAGAAATTCATTGAACATTAATCTTTCTCAGTATTTTCGATGATCCTTCTATTTGAGAGAAGATACATGGTTCCATAATAGAGATGATTTCATGATATATCTATGATTTCTATATTTCATGTATATATCTTCAGTACAAAATACATTAATATTTTAAATTAAAATGCTTATGCTTTCTTATATATTTTATATTTTATACATTTTTTACGGAACATTTGTATTAAAGTCAAAGAAAAAAACAAAAAAACGTGACCAATTATTATATTGTAAAAATATATTTCACTTCGTGATTAGATTAAACAAATAATTAATGAATCAAATATATGTTTTTAAGTAAAAAAGAGGAAAATATAGATCTTGATAGGTTGATTGACACCATTAATCATATATTCATGGTTTGAAAAATAACCAATTTAAGCTTGTAGATCCATGAAATGAAACGAATAAAATGTAATTGGAGAATGATATTTCATATACAAAAAAACTATTTTACAACATTAAAATGGGAAAAAGAAATTTTTGAATTTTCATATTTTTTAAAATTATTAAAAAAATTCACGTTTGTTTTAATAGAGAACCCATAAATTAATTGGACACATTCCTCAAATAATTTTTTGGAATTAAAGTTGAATGAGGAAATATTTAAACATATAAATACCAATCTATTCTACGTATCAAATGGAATCAAATAAAATAGATTGGATGTGGGAATGAAGTGGTACAACACATATTATTACTCTAAGAAACTCTATTATTCCTATTGAAATTCATTCATTATTCCGCCTATATCACCCATTCATAACTTGTACAAATGGGTAATTCTATCATGTGTTGAGTGATTTATCTCTTGGGTATTTTTCTAATAGTTGTTTTTTTTTTGGTTGTTAATTAATTATTTAATTATACCTCCCCTCTTTGTTTTTTCATGGCCATTCAATTTTAATAAGAAATTATCACTAAAATACATAATAAATTTACCTAATTTGTGCATCACAATTATGCGGATCTGGATTCTTATACACAATTTATTTTGTTTTACCAATTTCATTAAATAACCTAATGTAGTTGACCATAGGAAAAAAATTGCTTTTTTTAAATGATTCAATAAGATCAAAGGTTTTCTTATATTCAATTCCATCAATAACAACACTGAATTTACGTAATTGTTGATACTTGAGTTCATAAACAAAAAAATTACCAAACATGGATTGTTATATCCAATTAAATTAAAAATATATATCATTATTTAATCTATTTATTATTCAATTCAACTCAAACATATGTAAATTTTCAATGTTTTCATAAAAATATATCATTAGGCCAACCTTCGACATTCCACATTCTACATTTATTTAGTTAGATTGGTTTGTTTGTGAAAAAATAAAAAACTATTAAATTTTCATATTCCTATTGGAAGTATTTATTCCCATAATGATAATAATAATTTTGGTTCCAATGTCCATGATAGTTTTACGTTATTCTTGTGTAAATTAGAAATAATTAGAATTGTTTTAATTTTAGTTCCATGTTTTTAAACTAGTCTTATCATGTTGTGGTTTCAGATCATCCTATGAAACATTACTAATCATAACATGTTAAAGTAATGGAGAAGAATATCACACACAATACCATTTTGGAAAAGGCCATACGAAGATAATGAAAGAAAATATAATGTGTAAATAGGGACAAAGAAAGACACGACAATGTTGTATATATACAAAAGAGACAACTGGAGAAGTGTACTCGTGGAATACTAAATAACCTTATGTATGGGGATTAATCTAGGAATTTTTTTACCCTATTTATATGAGATCTATTGGAAATAAATTTGATTATAATTAAAATGATTTAAAATTGAATCCATTATTTTGGGATTACAAATGAGGATCCAAAATCTCATATTAGGAGTTTATTGATATATGTAATTATTTACTATTTAACAATGTCTCAATTAATTGTGCATGAATAATATTTTTTCCACATTTATGAAAATTTAAATATAGTTAATGTAATAAAATCCTCCTACACCATTTCATAACTAAATGGAATGGGATTTAAGAAACATTATGGCCCAATTCCACCCCCATCAAAATCTATTAACATCAAGTAGACTTTTTAAATTTTAACCAATATAATGATGAATATATTTATATGGACTAAGAATTATTTAAAAACATAATATAAACATTCACTCAAAATGGTATTGAAAATTGGAAACTAATGAAATAAAAATTAATGGTTTACTGAAGTAAATTGGATTATCCTTGACACTGAAAAAACATATAATAGATGAGTAAATAAGACAGAGAGAGATATAATATTTTATATGATAAGAAAATAATTATATTATAGTTTAAAATATATTGAACCTAAAACAAATGGATACATATGGTAGAAAACCAATGATGGGTAGTATACTAGATGGAGGTTATGTCTAAAAATAGATGCATTAATTTAACACACTAAGAAATATCAAATGTGTATGGAATATTTCAATTATGTGGATTAAAATAAAAAAATAAATTATATGGTGGAGGACTTATCAAATTCATGATCAAATCTTCCATCTAGGAAAATAGGTATACTAGATAAAATCACATCATGGTCCCTCACTCACAATGAAAACCCATTCCTTAGAAGATACATTTTTTGACTTCATTACCACCACTTGGGTAGCTATCAACAATTATAAAGAGGAATCATGAATTAAAATATGTTCACTATGAAATATAATGTTTCATATTGGTAGACTGCTGAACAACATTGAGAAATCCTAGGGTGTGTTCATATAAGAATCCTAGAAAACTAAGCATGTGGATAATTTATTTAAATCACCTTATTTAGTGTAAAAATATCCTTATATTGTTATAAATAGTGAAATTATAAAAAATGTTACGTAGAAACAAGAAAAATTGAAGGCATAAAAAAGGTAGGAACCACAACAACCATTCAAGGCACACCTAGTATTTTTAGAGAGTTTAAAGCATTATAAGATTGAATCACATTCAAGAAAGTTTCTTTTATAGTTTAGAAAGATGAAAATTAATATTCCTTTATAGTGAAATATTCCATCATTCCAACATACTCAATATTCATGAAATAAAAGGAAATGAACATTCACTAGATATAAAAAAATATAATAATACCACTCATGAGAGAATGCTCTATTGTATTTTCAAAATATTTACAAAAATTTAAATAATTCATGGGTGTTTTTTTTATTCTTATATAAATTAGGTCTATAAACTTATGAATGAATGTAATTCAATTTATTTTCTGGATTTAATATATTGTCCCACAACACATTAAAATTCCTAGTACATGAGGACCTCAAGCCCCCCTGATTTTCAGTTATCGTAGATGAGTTAGAATTGAAATACCAATGAGTACTGATAAAAGAAATTTTTAATAATTTCAAAATGTTTAGTTTACACAATGGATTCCTCCATCTAGATATTAATGAGGAACCTAAACATATTATTCTTAGGAGACCATTTTTTAAAACTGGAGTAGTGCTCAATAACATACAATGTGGTGAGATGTGTCTAAGTGTGGTTTGTGAGAAATTTAGTTTTAATGTGCAATGAGTTAGAATGAAATAATATTTAATGAATGATGGCTGGAAAGAAGATTTAAAATTTTATGGTAAATATGTCGCAGCCATCATTGAAGATAAAGACATAAAAGTTATCTAGATATATGATGAAAATAAAAATATATTAATAAAAGTTAAAATACATGAGATAAGATCACTGATTATATAGAGGTAGTGAAAATATATAAATTTGATGAAGGATAATATATTTAGATGGTGTATGACCATTGAAATGGATATTCTAGTCTCATAAATAATTAGTGGATAATACTAGTGTAGGTCAAGAATTTATTATCCCATAGAATAATGGATATATTTTTAGAAAATGTATGGAGGAAGATATTATTCGATTTATTACACCTAATTTGATTTTTGGATCCATACAAGGTACAATCACTCAAATAATTAATCTGATGAGTAAATAGTTAAGGAAGATACAATAAAACAAACCAAAAATAAACTAGTGAGAAAACATAAGTATTGTTTTTAGTTATAATGACTCTCCCCTGATTCATTTTTAATTTTATTAAAAAAGGGCCTACATATTAATATATTTGTTTCTATTTTCTATTTTAAATCAATGAATAATCATATAGTAGAAAGGGAAGAATTATATTTAATATAAATAATTCACATTCTAAAACTAATGTTGACATCATGAACATGGAAATAATAGAGTGAGCACAAGGGGTCAATCAGAATTGGTAGCCACAATTAAAAGAACACCATGAAACATAGATCATGACAATTAATTTCAGCGTCGACTGTTATATTCCTACATTTCTACATATTAATTTTTAAATTGAAATTTCATTCCTTATAAATTATTTAATCATTAATAACTAGTTTAGGAGATAAAAACATATTTGTATAATCATAATTCAATGTTTTTAAATTTTATTAACAAACAATTGAAGGATAAAATTTGGAAAATTAAATAGTAAAAACAAACATTGGGGTATATATTTAAAAACTAATGTTTTAAGGGGATTGGTTTTAATTTATAAATTATTTTTTTGAGATATTCCAATAATTGAAAATTTTAAAATATTAATGTCTTTTTTGTGGTTATTATAAATCATTAGTTATATTACCATCCACATGTTCTCAATATTGTTAATTTCTTTAGTTATATTATTTAAATTATTTCTTAATTATATATTAGAAAAAAATGTCATTATTTCTTATATAACAATATATTCAGCTTTTCTTATAGAATTTAACATTTAATATTATTTATCATTTATTATTTTCAAACCCTTATCCTTGGAACTACCATTATATTAATAAGACTTATTCCTATATAATCAATTAATATCCTTGGTAGGGAAAATCCATATTACAATAATATTTTTAGTTTTTTTGACTATATACTATATATTTTTCATTATTATTAAAAATATAAGTGTGGTGGAAGATAGTTCCATTTTTTATAGATGTGTATTGTGAAAAGGAAAATTTGGGAGGAGTTTTCAGGGGATGGTTGGAATAAATTTTCACTTCTTTATTTATTATAATATATTTTATAACCACCTAATAAAATATAATTGAAAAAATATGTAAAAATAAAAATAATCATAGTAATGTGTTTGGTGTTGAATGGAAAAAACACCGTTTACTTAGACAATAGTTTTTTTTATTATTTATGGTTGGGTGGAAGATGTAACATTGTTTTAAACACAATAATAAAAAACCCAAAAAAATTAAGGGTGTGTCATTCATTATGATTCATTTTTTCATGATAATTCATTGATTCAGGGAAAAGGGGTGATGAAATTTTTAAATAAGTTATCATTATGGAGATAATTATTAATATTATAAGAAATTACATTGGGAATATAATAAATTTTAGAATTTTTGTGTTTTACCTAATTTACCTGCTTCCCTAAAACGTCATCATTTTATAAACCTAATGTGAAATCACTCTTTATATTTTTTGATTTTTTTCCCAGGTGGTGGAGATTGTTGATTCATTGCAAGCCTATGGTATGGATCATGATTCTAGGTATGTCTAAACTTAATTTACATTTGTTACTATATGTTATGAGTGAAATGAAATAATGTAAGGTAAATGATTATTCTTATTCATGTTGATAAAAAATGAGAAATATTAAGGGAATAAAATTGTGCCACAGTTCATTTCAATTGGGAAATTTAAATTACCCTATTGAATTTATTTAATTGAAAATAAAGAATTCTAGAAATTTTTTATGTGATTCTTGAACATTTAATCCCCAATTTAGAGACATTTTTTTCTTAAATTTCTTTTAAATCATGGTATAGTGAGAATCCTTCTTAGTACTTAGCGTTTTGATTCTTAAGGAAAATCATGACATCAATGTGGAGTTTTTAATATATACATTTCACGTATATATTTTTGGTATAATAGTAATTAAAATTTTGAATTAATATTATTATTCTTTCCTGGTTATTTTTCATGATTTCGTCATTTATGGTGAGTAATGTGTGAATTAAAATCAAAAGAATTAAAAATAAAATATTATTAAATATCACATTATGAAAACATAATTTATTTCCTTATATGCTCAATGACGTAATTCATGGATAAAAGAGGATGATATAAGTGAAATCATATCAAATGGAACTTGAAAGATAGATTTCCATTACGAAAATTATATTCATGGAGTGAAAAATGAAAAACATAAGGAGATGAATCCAGAACATATAAGGACTAAAAGGGAGTGTGATCCCAATATATAATGGAGTGAAAACCAGTTTCACCACATAAAAATGGGTGATGAGATGACATAGGTTTCAAGTTTTAGTATTATGACTTATTTATGAATTTTTTGACCAATAAATCCCTATGATTGACTTGGAAAATTTAAATGATAAAATATTTGTAATTAAAGAATCCTAGGGCTTCTTTTATGCATAAGAATACAAGTACAACAATTTATGTAGTGGAATTAGATAATAGACTTGATCCTCATGTATGAAGTGTTTCATGGTAGAGTCTTCCCCTAGGATACTCCATTTTTCACATAGGAATTGTATTCCTTTTCTATCTCTACAACCACCTCATGATTACAATGAAGGGGTAATTATCTCATGTGTAATGTGATGTAATAAAATGAGGTTTCTATCAGTTGTGTTATTAATTTTTTTTAGTTTATAAATTGGTTTTGTATACAATTTTTGTTTCCATATATATGATTCTCTTCAAGTAAGAATATTGTAAGATAAATTAATTTATATCATTATAATATATTATCAGTCATGTTATTACATCATAAACCTCATGAAGATCGTTGTGATTACTCATAAACATTTTTTAGATCACCTATTTCATTAATCCAATCGAATTAGTTGACCATATAAAAAATGGAACAAAATAAATTGAAAAAGAGGCATTAATATCAATGGATTCCTTAGATTTAATTTGAGAAATTATACAACATAGTCGAATAAATTATTAAATCACTATCCCATGAGCCAAAAAATTAATGAACATTTCACATTTTATCTACATAATTTCTATCAAAATATATTTATTCACTCTCCCTAGCATTCAATTTCATTTTACTATCCAAAATTTTAATATTTATTTTTAAAATCAAATAAGGTCCTTCATATTGGACTTTCCGCATTCTATATTTAAATAGTTAATAATTATAGTTAGAAATAAAATAAAAATTATTGAATTTATATATCCTTGTACAAAATAATAAATTGTATTGTGTTTTTTATCACCGATAACCTTTTCGGTTGAAATGGGATATAATATGTTGTCTCCCCCGAGTAGCAATTGGAATATGTCGAACATTATCTTCTATCATATGTAGAGTACGGTTGAGGGAATGGGAGGTGATAAATCGTATATGTGGATTCTCTCTACTCATTAAGTGAATATATTGATAGGATTTATATACAAGGTAAATCATATGAGAATTATCCTTATTTTTTATTGGGATATGAAGTTGTGGTCTTTATGATAATTCCCGGACATGGTGATCGTATTTTTAAGAGAGACAAGGAATATGATACTATTATTTAGACATATATAAGACAGTTTAATAAAATTATTCAATAGTTATAGGAAAATGTGAATATTCCAAATTCTTGATCATCTTATACCCTTAAAACCCATTGGTTTTCCCTGGGCTAGGTGATTGGGTTAACAATATCTTATGTTACGCCCTCACTAAATTCTAGAGTATCTGGGTTAAAGTATCATTAATAATGGTCTTTTCCAGTAGTATCCATCTTTCATAGATCATAAGTAACAATTTTTATGTTAAATATATCATCCTTCACCACCTTAAGATAAGGTGGATGATTATTTTCATTCTTTGAGTAAAGGCACTCGAAGTGGTTGTACCTAGATATATGTTAGACTAACATCATTGTTACTTTTTATTGGTAGGTTTGATGTTGTGGATTCCCGACCTAGAGGATATTTTAATTTTCCTCCAATATTGGGATAAATCTATTGAAAATTTACTTTAATAAAAAGATAATTTTCACCATTTATCAATTTTTTTGGTTCCTAACAATGTCCTCCTTTGTGGTATGTTAATATCCTTCTTTTCCACTACATTATACATTGACCAACCTAGATTGTGAGTAGTATTAGACTATGTAACATGATGTAACCCAATAGTGTGTTCCCTATAAATTTCATTATATTAGATATTATATTATGATTCTATTTCATACATTGGCTAATAAACTTAAGTCATTGAATGAATTTTTGTTCCTGAATTTTTTGAACATCATAAGAGGATCAATAATCACATACAATAAATCTATTATATGAACAATCATAAGAATATAATTGTTGATCAATCACTATAATGAGTTATTTATTGTCTTTGGGTTCACTATTTTTCATGTAAAAGATTGGAGAACATATTTACGAACATTTTCATGGTCTCTCACCTAATAAATGTCATTATTATTATTATTATTATTATTATTATTATTATCATTATTATTGATGTTGTTATTGTTATAATTGTTATAATGATAATTGGGATGTTAGCCTAGTATTCTTTTTTTCCAAATCACAATCTACATATGTTCAATTTGAGGTAATAATGACCAAATTTCCAATAGATGGTAGTCACAAGGGTTTTTTAGTTATACTACAGGTGAGCATCATTTAAGTGAATGGGGGGTCAGGCTCATTTCAACCTTTAGAAGGAATTATTTTCTATACCAACAATCACTTATATATTTATTATATGTTCTTGAATTATTCCTAAATATAATCACACGACTAATTTCCACCTTTCAATTAATCCATAAAAAATATATGATGTGAAAATTTATTTATATCAATGGTTCACCAAATTCAACTTATTAGATAGTTATTGTGTAGATGGGAGCTAGAAAACTGGGATCATTCAAATTTTCCATTATACAGGGAAGCAGTATCAATTGTGGATTATGAATATATCCCATGATAGAGTATTTCTATGTATCCCCTAAAGGGTTTCAAAACCCATATAGTTGAATAATTTTTAAGGGATACCGAATATCTTTTTAAATTAAGTGCAAAGAACTATCATGGTTTCATTTATGGGCATTCATTGATGAAAATATGATGTTTCCTTTATCGTTATGGATGATGGACCAATTGGATGTCAAGCATTAACCCCATAGAGGGTTCCTAAATATATTGGTTAATAATAATCACATACTATATATTTTAGTTTTCAAGGTTTAAGGTCAATTAATGAGACTATTCAATGAAGATTAATGTTAAGTGATATGGAAAATTTCATGATGTTTTACATCATGTCATAAGAATATAATTTCTTTTGAATATGTGGAAATAATGAATTGATTTTTTTTTGGCATAATTATCATAAATAGACATTTTGTATGGAATATGAATATTTAGAGGTTGTTTCATTGGTAATATGACCAAATGATAATTATTCAAGAAATTATGCATGGGTGGCCCAATCGATGCCTCATTACTAGAAGGATTCATTTAGGGATTACGTATATACTACATTCTTAATATTAGTTGGGTATTACACCTAATAGGAAGATTGAGTATGTGTTTACTGCGCAATGCATTATTATTAGACAAAATGAAAACTAGACCCATATGGAATATGACCCCATCAGATGGCGGTTAGAGATAGCACATTGTTAGTCTATATATAGATTTCCATATCTCAATTAAAATCAATATTTATGAAATTGGAAATGATAACATGGTAGATGTTTATACTAAAGGAAGAAACTTATTCCTTCATTGTTAATTTAGTGGACCTAGTTTTCATTCTCTAGACTACCTTTCCTAAGATAGGCATCATGATCCATGTTGTTCATCACTGGTGCCCCGATGAATAGGTCACGAATTATCAAATGGATACATTCCTATAAACCCCCAATGACCACAATCAATTTCGGATGAATAGTGGTAGATTCATATAAACTGGGGAATACATTATTGAATGGGTTAAATTTTTTGTGCAAAAATTGATCATGTATTTAAAGAGTATATTGAAGTTTTATAGGGAAGTTTTTTCCGATGGTTATTGGACATGGGATAACAAGAATTCACAAGGTCATTTTAGAAACAATATTATAAAATTTATGATATTTGAAAAATGGTTTCTTAGGAGGTTTTATTTAATGAATGGTTTAAATTATTGGGACAATGGTTCATGAGTAGGGATACATGGGTGAATTCCCATGGTGTTGGGATGGGTGAAGTGGTCACCCCTTATGAATGGTTGGTTGATGTAATCATACTTCAAAGAAAATCAATGTAAGGGTTCTCTCATATAAGGATTTCTGGGTGATGGTTCTCTGTCGTTAAATAGTGTAAGTTGAATATTTCCCCTAGTAGGATATGGAGTATGTGTTACCTATGTATGTAGTAGGGTTAGCTGGATTCTCTATTATTGGGTAGGGTGAAGGTACCGCCCTAGTTTTAGGGGGCATGATTCAATTTTGTTCCCATGTGGGTTGAAGTTGTCAACATAATATAGGTAGAACAGAAAATTGTCACCCCAATCATATGATATGGAAAATATCAAAACCTAGAAAAATACATAGAATATATGTTCTATTCATTTAGGTGGCCAAGGTGATGGTTCACCTTGTATGGAGGCCTCAATGGATGACTTATGCATGGAGTTCCCTAGTGTGTATCATGGTGAGAGGTATTTTACCATTGTCTTATATAAATAGGGATGAAGTGGTCTTATGTGATGTTTTTTACATGTTAATCCACTATGTAACATAATTACCAAATGATTGTTATTACCATACATTTCTGAACACACTCAACACATTAAATATTTAAAGGAAGATAATGGAATCCACATTAGTGACTTTTTCATTAAAAATATGACTTGTGTATTTTCTTGGCTTGTAAATGTCAAGGTATGTTCTCTTTATGTGGTAAAACATAGACCAATGGGGAAAATTTAGATAAAAAAATGGTGACTATGGTATGGTATTGTTAGTCTTATATGGTTATTTATGTAAGTGTATAAATACCTCATGATGAGTGTAGAAAGACTCTTTTTACAATAAAATTGCATGATATAGGTGATTGTGTTGGTGTTTTCGCACAACTGGTCTAATGTACACCTCAAAATACTACCAAGGGTGCACACTCGAAGACCCTGGAAATGTGTCATAGGTGTAAATCTACGGCCCTAGGAAAATTGATAGTGCTCTTCCCATGGTTTTTCTATCACCTTGTCATGATCTACAAACATTTCCAAATGTATATCTAATATATACCTATAATTTTATATTTTCATACTAAAAAATAATCATTTTTTAATTGAAAAAACCACCATAATATAATTTAGACATGTAAATTATTATAAATATTTCGATGATATGAGGACCATAATTTAAATTTTACAAATTTAACTAAAAAACAATATGAAATAATACATTTAAAATGATTCTCAAATAAATAAAATTCATCTTTCCTTTAGTGATTATAATTTCTATATTATTATATCTTAATTTTTTAATTTTTTAATAAATAATATTATATACATTTTAAACAAATATATTGAATATGAATAATATTTTCATTTAGGAAAATTTAGTTTTTAATAAATTGTTTGGAAAATGGTGTTAGTGTGATGAACATTACAAAATATTATTACAACATTATTTCAATAAAATATTACTTTACTAACAACCTCTTTATAAATATATAATAACAATTTTTTGATAATGACGCACTATAAATTAGAGTGATTTTAATTTCAAATAAAAAATAATTAATAGTTCATAAATTTATTTTAGTATAAAATGTGTCATATACTGTTTTCAAGTAATGTTTTTAGAAAATTAAAATTTCCCTTTATATAAGATAGAAATGATATAAATATTAATTAAAATATTGTGTTACTTATAAATTACACATAAAATTATATTTTACTGAATAATTATTAAATAAAAATATATTTTTATCATTTGATTAATATACATTTCTCTTTTTCATTAAATATTGCATCATTATATTCAATAGTTATATGTTAAAATTATTTTAACATGAAAACATATATCATAAATTGATTACAATTATATTTGGACTAATATAGTAAAATTTAAATATAACATTGCAAATAAAATTATTTATAAGTGGAATATACTATTCAAATGAACTATATTTTTGAAAATAATCATAAATTCCTTTCAATATATCTTATAAAATATACTAAATAATATTTCATATAAAATTAAATTAAATTATTTTAAATAAAAAATGTTATTATTATTATTAAATATAATACTAAAAAATGAAAAATGGTAATTTAAGGAAAAATAATATTATGAGAAATAATGTTTACATTATCACACTTTAATGATAAAGTATTAATAATTTGATATTATTTTAGAAAAATGTAATACTACTTCTTGTTTAAATAATTTTTAAAAAAATTATAGGGTAACATAATTTTAATAAATTAATTAATTTTATTATAAATATATATATTATGTGAAATAACTTATTCAAAATATGGGACATTACATAATAGGAATATTATCTATATTTTAAAGGAATATTGGGACTCACTCAATGATTTCTTGTAATGGGGAATCAATATATAATATAAATACCAATAAAATGATATTGATATTTTATTATGGATTTTTTAGATAAATATCTAGAGAAACATTGATAATCAATTCTAGAAGAAGATATAAATGGTGGAAGAAATAATAAGAATAAGAACAAGAACACATGATTTAAAATATTGGCTGAATATTCCATCATCTATAGAGAGGTATGAAAAATCTAGTATATTTGAGAGAAATTTAGAGGGGAAATCAAAGAATATAAATCTCATCATAATGTGTGGTAATAAATAAATATGGTTCTATTGTGACTTGTATTGATACATCATCAAATCTACAATGACGGTTCAATATGATATAGTAATAGTGGAAAGAAGCACGTAAAGATTCAATACCCATCACAAAAAATTATATATTCTATAGTATAATATTACAAGGTAAACAGTACTACAATATCCATTGTCAATGTCACTAGAAAAATATTCTGTATTTGGATAAGTATATGTTTTCAGAACATTATCTGATGATTCAAGAACAATTATTCTAGAAATCTCCCCATGTAATTTGATCGAGTAAACATAACTCCTTCTACAGTTCTAGAATAAGTTCTCTTACATAATATTATGACATATTCATCTTAAAATACCAATTGTCACTTTCTCATTAAATATTCATGTTCAAAATAAATATTTATGAAATGAAGTTTACATTCTTATCAATTATTCATTTTCATGATGATGATTCATGATGTACATGTTTCTTTACATTCCATTCTCCTAGAGTAATTTTTTAATTCTATCTCGTATCCTCAATCCATCGATGAAGATAAAATTATTAACAATAGTTCATGAACTTCTCAATCACCAATGTAGTTACAGATATTTTTTTATACTATTTTTTACATTAATCATAATCATTTTCAATAACCTATCATCTTTAATGATTTGATAAACTGGCACTTTAACTAAATATGATTCATATTTTCGTTAATAATTGGGTTGTTTATAAGATTTATTTTACTCTTACTTTCACAGTTTAATTTATATTCCCCTTGAATTTTCTGTTGCTCCCTAATTAATTTTTTCATCCAAAAAATCTCATTCCCATAATATATTATATATATTTTATCTATATCATTGGCTAATAGTGACCCACATTTATAAATGATATATCTAGCTTAATTCAGACTCTCCACTTGTAAACGCATAACCTATATCACTCATTATGACATTGAAATAACCTATACATTTAGCATCTATATATCCATGAAAATAATTTCAATTTTTAATGAATAGGGATGATAATTTTCATCCCATAAAATACCAGATTATTCCCTTAATAGTTTCCCAATGTGGAATTCTAGGGCTATCCATGTACATTGTCACTACTCCAACTATATGAAAAATGTCATTTCCTGTAAAAAATGATTCTTATATTTTTATTCCTATATTTGAAATATAAGGAACATTTTCCATTTAATTAAACTCTTAGTCGGTCTTTAGTTCCTTCTCCTATGGAAATTAAAATTCAATTCATGTGGAATAAAAACAATATTTTCATCTTGTAGAATAAATATTCCCAAAACATTTCAATTATAGTCAGATTGGTATAATAACAATCTTCCATCTATTGGGAATTTTATCATATTAATCCTCAAAATAATAAAATATTCTTTATGATCATTTATCTCAAACTCCCCAGTATTCTACCAATGTTGATCCTCAACCTTCAAATTCTTGATCTTGAAATGAGTGTAACATTAGAAAACAAAAGAAATTAAATGCATCAAAAACCAAAAAACATGAAATATAAGTAATAATCTTTTACACAATATATATCTATATATATATTTTTATTTTGGAATACATAAAAATTATTATTCGATTGGATTATTGCATACTTTAACCCAAATAAATTTTTTGACTATTTTCACACTAGGTATTCCTTTCCAAAATCAACAAATCCATTTGGTTACTCCGTATAAATTTAATCCTTTGAATAGCATTGATGTGAACTATTATTCATAGTAAGCTACTCAATATATAAATACTATAATTTAAAAACACTAATAACCACCAAAATGGTTGTACTATTTATTATATATGAGATAATATTAGTAAAATGAATATCTTTATTATATTTAAACATTTGAAACACATCCATTCCATGAATCTCCATGTATAATCATGTTCTTCTAAGACACAATATATCTTTTTATTATATATTTAATTATTTATTTACCACTGAAAATTTATCCCCCTTTTATTTTTATCATGTAATGAATAAATATCCTCCATATATATATATATACCTCACATACATTTCTCTTTTAAAAATATTTCCACTTCAATTAATTCTACGCCTCAACAATCAGTCAAAAAGAATAATGTATGTAATATTTATACCCCTAAACAAGTCATCTAATCGTTATTGATCTCTTAAACTCAATTTGAAGAATTGGATCTCTAGTTTTCATTAGACCATTATCAGTTACACCATTAATATCAATAGTCTCATGAACCTCTTCTAATTTATTCCCAATCCATGATTCGATTTCATGATGGTTTTTCCATATAAAACCTTCATTAAATATCACATTCAGAATTGTATTGATCTTTTCTTTTTTTTTCCAACAACCCAAAATTGATATAAAACTCCTCAGTTACATATCCAATAATGAAAAATTATTTATACATAAAAACAATATTTCCCATTGCATAAGAATATATGTGTGTGTGTGTGTTATTATATTCCAAACAACTAAATACTGTTACATGAGGGAGTCTTTCCTCCATTTTTGACTATATATCATCATGTTTGCATGCTCTAATTGGTATATAAGGAGTCATTATTGTGTTAAATGTATCCATATTCACATGTAATGTCCAATAGTTATTATGTAACTTCAATTTCATCCTCAAACTCAATTTTTTTATTATTCATCCTCTCAGCCACACCATTATCTTTTTGTGTACAATGATTAGTATTATCCTCTTAAATTTCATTATTATCATATAATTCAACAAACCAATTAGATTCATAATCTAATATAATTTAAGACTTAAACAATATCATTAATAATCCTAAATTATTTTCTATAAAATTATTGCACTTTTAAAACATGGTAAATATTTCAAATATTAATTTTTTAAATTAATCACAAAAATTACACACAATGTGATCAATAAATATCATAAAACATAGTGAAATGCTATAGGAATGTTATAATTCATGCACCTAACAATCAATGTGAACTTGGTCCATCTTCCCAAACATATGTTTTCTATATGTTTTTTCAAAATATAAGTCATTTCTCATTACAAGTATATAATCATCACATAAGACGTCTTCTTCTAACATCATCTATGGTTGGATTATATTTGTTTCTAGCACCATCATACCCTTACACATTGTTTTTTAATCCAATAATACCATAATTGGGAATCCCTAAAATAATTTTTATTGTATGAATGTTCTTGTAATTTTATTTCATATTATATAGGTTTCCATTCGTTACTATATGGGAATTGATGATATATACCCTTGTAATTTCCCATGACCTTCCATTGAATGTGGTTTCAGATCTATAATCATCATGATTCTTGGAATAAATAATATTATTTCATAGTCTTGGTATATATATCTATTCCATTGAATAAAAAACTCACATTAATGGTTTTAATCCATGTTTCACACTTTACAATAATCTATATAGGGTTTATCAATAACATGATATACCAAAGAAAATATTCTAGACAAATAATTATATAGTAATATCTTAACTAATTTAGAATGGAATGATACACCTTACTCTAAAATATAAGATACCATACTAGGATATATTCCCAACCTAAACACATTATTATATTCTTTAAATGTTGTGTTGGATTCATTGCTTCATATTTTTTTCCATTTATTTTTTAACTCTTTTTTATATGTAAATTCAAGAAACAATTATTTAGGTAGGACCAAAACCATTTCATTATCCAAGATCTCCACGCTTTATTATTACCATCCCATGTGGTTATATCATAACAAAAATATTCCTCCTTATAAAGTATTGTATTACTATACATTCTTACATAATATTTTCAACATATATCTTCTCAAATGATCTGATTTCACTCACCATTGAATATTTAATTTTATATTCACTGTATAAATACTCTTGAATATTACATTAGCTTCTAGTAAATTAGGTAATTTTGATAATTAAACCAGTACATAAATCATGTCATCACGATTTATTCGCACTAATTTCATTTGAATTATAATTGTATTGAATTCATTGATGTGATCCTGTACAATATTCCGTATAAAAAAATTCATATTGATTAATCATTTCATTAACTAGACATTTATTGATGAAGATGGATTCTTGTACAAATTATCAAGAAATTTTATTAACCTATTAGTAGTATCAAATTCTATGTTATTAAATTCCATTATATTTTTGATGTAAATGCAAAACACCCCTAACCTATCGATCTAATAACTCCCACTCAGTATTCCCTGTAACTATTATCCTATCATCCAAACATAATATGTGCATATTTTTATGATTAATATAATAGTTGATCTATATCGTCCAGTTATAAAAAGTCATATCCATGAACGTGATATGTGTCTACCTTTACTCCTTCTATATCCATCAATCAATTCAATTTTTATAACCATTATCTTACAACCATAGGTGTTAGTACATGTTGTCATGAAAACACTACATTCAAAATTGATATTTGATTCTGAATTAATAGTAAAAAGGAGAAATTGGAATGGTAAAAATAATAAGGATAACAGAAACACAATATTTATAGGGTTTAATAAAAACCCCAATATCTATAGACATGTTGAAAAAATTGGTTATTCTTGAAATATAATTATAGGGTATAAACAAAGATTACACGAACCATAATAAAAAATGACATCATAATGAAATGTCCTTCTATATAACTTTATTTTTCTATATTGATAAAACATTATTTTTGGTCCACTATGCTATATAATAGCAGTATTAGTCATATTAATTTATAGTAACCCTGCCAATAAATTCTATGTCGAAACATTACCATATCAAAAAAATTACCCTACTATAGTTCACACTGATGTTGTCCCAAGATTACTCAAATATGGTTGGTCAAATAGTAGCTGTCACACCATTATTTTATGGGTCATGCTCTACTATTCCATCAATTCCCTTAATCAATAAACATCATAGGGAGGGACACCTATATTTTATGGTCATGTGGATATCACTGCAGCATTTAAAATATCATGAGAGGGTCATAATGGTATTATTAGAAATAAAATCAATGAAAAATATATAAAATTTTGTTAGGAATTTAAATTCATTGAATATGGTACTATGCGAATTAAAAATCCACTGAAATATTTTAGGATAAAAATAGATATTAGATATATTTCTGAAGAAATTCAAGTATTTAATTAAAAATGTGAAATTATGAACATAACATTGGATTTTAACGTTATATTGGAAAGTGATATATTATTTTAAGACACATTGGAAAATATTGAAGGTCAATTAGGAGTCAATAATATTCAAATAATTTTAACTAGTTTGAAAATAAACAAATAATATAATCAAGGGAAATATATAGATGAAATCCATTCAACAGGGATCCCTATTATTTAATGATGCGCATTAAAAAGATTATGTTTACATAAATGTTTTATGATATCATAGAAAATAATTAGGTAACCATTGGGGATTAGTTGAGAAGAGTGGAATCAATCAGGAAGATTCATGTAAATGGTATTTGGATTAGTGAAAATGATGTTTGAAATAATCCTTGAGGAGTCTTAATATATTTCCAATTATGTGAATCAAAACCCATGTATTTAAAATGGATGCTTAAATAGTTTAAATCACTATAGTTGGGCATGTTCTTCATCTTTGATAAACATGTATTTGAAATTTATGAAATGAATGTGTTGGGAATGTATTGTCTCAACATTACTCTATGATTTGCAATAATTTATGATAATCACAAATACCCTTGTTTGTTATCTAATATAGTTTTGTTATGTGACATTTAGAAGAATTTATATATGGTTTTAAAGAACTTAGCTTTATAGAATGATTATGGAAACACTGTATTCATCCATATGTTACACTCTAGCGGATAATGTTTTCATATGGTATCAATCCTATTATATAATAAACAGTTTTCATTTGAAAAAACATCCCAATGTGAGGAAATCAAAAGGCATATGAATCAGTATTCCTATATTAGAGTCCAGATTCAGTTTTTATACACTACAATCGAAAAAATTAACATATTTTTTCCCAATGATATGTTCATGATTTTGTGCTAAAAAGGGTACAAGTATGGGTCATCATTCCTATGCTATATTTTTCTCTATGTCATGTAAAGATGAATGTATGGACAAAGAACCCTATGCCATGTAGTTCAACCCTACATTGTGTTCTCTACGACAATGTTCTTTAAGATGCATTTTCAATTCGAGATTTCTGAAATGGTCAGGTCAAATTTACTTACTGATTCAAGGATAATTTTGATTTATTCAATGAACCCTGTATATTGGGGAAAACCATTCCTATTTTTAAGGTAAGATACGACTCTCTTTGTTTTTCTAAATTCTAATTTCGACATCCAATCAAGCTATTCTATTTAATATTAAATATCAAAACAAGTTTTCAACTCTATATATTCCTTCAAAAAAATTATTCAAATATGGGTGTGAAATTTAATTCACATACATGACTGCATTATCGAAAATATATTTATAGTTCTAAAAATAATAAAAAAATCAGTTTTTGAAGGATATATTAATGTTTTGTCTTGTTCGTCTATATGTTTTATACTATTCTTTTTTGTTTATATATTCGATTTAAAATATTTTTGTACCCAGATAACATCATACTGTACCAATCATGAAGAAATTATTTTTCTAAGAATAATATACATCTACTATTAATTTCATAATACTTTAATTTTGAAGACCCAACATGTTTTAATCTAATCCACCCCTCCTGATTTATTTGAGTTTTCAAATGCTTGTATTCATATTTGGTGGAGTATCAGCTTCTCGGTCTTTGGTGTGGATAATTGGTTCCTTGGAAAAGAACTATAAGTCAATGATTTTCGTCTTTTAAAGGTGTTATCTTCTTGAACTCTTTTCTGTCTATTTGTTCTTCGGATAAGAGGACCATTCTAGTTAAATTTATCTAGCATGTGGATAGAGTTTATGGTTGAGTGGACTAGGGGATCTTTGTTCAACTAACCAATATAAAAAGATGTGTTCTTTAATTCTATTTATAGGCTGAATATTTTCATAACAAAATAAGATGATTCTTAATCAACATTAAATACAGTGGGTGTCACTAGTAGAAATTTTGGAATATTTTGAGAAAATGAAATTCACCCCCTCTTGTGTATTACATTGTACATTATGACCGAAAAATTAGTATCAAAGGAGAACTTTTCAAAATCCTATTGTAAGATAAAAAGATTAATGTCTCTAAAGATATAGAAATGTATTTTCCAAGAGAAGAAGTTTCAATGATTTTTTCTACTATATTTCAATGGTGAAAATTATGTATGTTGGAAGTCAAATATGATTATTTATCTAAAAAATCAAAGATTTGGAGTTTACTAAATGATTGTTACTTGATTTATCATTCCTAAGAAACTTGAAACACGTGATACTACAATATAAGTAGAACATGAAATGAATTTAAAATCAATGAATGGTATTATCTATGTTCTAGAAACAGATGATTTCAATCATGTTTTTCAATTCAATAATTCTTTTGATATGTGGAAAACCATTGAAATTTTATATAAAGGGATAAATAATGGGAGAAAATGGGGTATTCAATAGTTAAACTAAAATTAGAAACATTTAGGATGTTTGATGGAGAAATTATCACACAGATGTTTGAATGGATTATATAAACTATCAACAATATTACAGTTTTAGGAGAACCCATAAAACAATATAATAAAGCATTAAAACTACAAAGAGATCTACCGTTTAAACAGAATGGCATATCTGCTGCTATTAAGCAATCATCACCTATCAAAGATTTGAATGTGAGAAAATTAATTTGGTCATTGATTATGTATGATGATAAAATGAATGTCGATGATGAATATTATATATTACTTGTGAAAAAGGATAACACTACTCTAAAGGTAACATCTCATAATCCAAATAGAAAAATGAAACAAGACGACAAAAATTATTAAAATTCAGATTCATATGATTTAGAAATGTAATTGGCATAGTTATCCATAATGTTTAAAATATATTATAATATTAATAGAGGACATATAATATCTTTAAGGAAGAAAAATAGGGAGTAAAAATAAGTTAGATGTTATGAATGCATGAAATAAGGTCATATTAGATCGAACTGTCCTCACCTAAGAGATGATAATATAAACACCAATATGTGGTATCATAAAAATAATGATTTTGAAAATAACGAAAAATGGGAAATGAATGAAACATATGGTGTTTTTATAGACTCCAGTAGTCTATCAAAATATGATTCAAATGAGGAAAATTCAAATCCTGAAGACAATATGTGTTTTATGTCCAATGTGTAATAAGAAAAGGTTCAAACTTATTACTATTCTTATTCTAATATAAGTAGTTGATCAACTAAAAAATTGGACACATAATATTCTATGCTTGAAAGAAAAAAATAACTTCATGCTAAGGAAGAAAAAATATTAAATTATCATTCATAATAATGTTTTAGGTGAAAGAGATATTGTGTTGAAAGAACATCAAGAGTTAATTAAAAATTTAAAGACATTTACATCCAACTATACTGATCATGAAAAGAAGATAAAAACATTACTGAATGAAGTAGAATCGTATAAGAGTTCATCTATATTCATTACCAAAGGATAAAAAATAATAAATTAAATCCTTTTAAATAATGTTATTAATGAGGACAGATTTGGTATAGGAAGTATTACTGAGAAATATAAATTTTATAAGAATTATTTTATCCCCAAATTAAAAATGAAATATGTTATTTATGTATAATAAAATGGAATGTAAAAAATAACTACTTTTTGATAAAACCTCCAATTATTTTCATTACATTATCCTTTATATAAAATAATTTTTTTTAATATAAGGATTTATGTTGTGGAAAAATAAAGCAGACCTGAATTCCTAGATCTCTGCTAGCTAACACTATTGGAACCATGAAAGTGTGGGTACCAAAAAAATATTTGTTTAAATTATTTTTCTGGTAATAGGCCACATGAATAGAAACTCTCTATGGTAAATTGATTGTGGATATTCTTGGAATATGAGTGGAGATCCATTAATTTTTTACACACTCACTCAAATGAATGGATGTATTTTCACTTTAAGTGATAGTGCTAATGGAAAAATACTTTTTGGAGGAACCATTTGAGATCCAAAGACAATATCAAAAAATTACTGTATGTGAAAGGGTTAACGAATAATCTGATAAGTATTTCTTAATATTTTGATGGTGGATCTTTTTTGATATTTATATCAATTGGTGATCTGTTTTTAATGTTATTTTACTCATGAATAGGGCACCTAGAACAGATATAGTTTATACATGGGATTTAAATTCATAATGTAAAAAAAGATAGTGAATTGTTTAACTAATATAATAAATTAATAATGGGTTTAGAATATAATCCATGTACACTATAATATTAAAACATTACATAGATTATTAATAAAATAGGTAGTTTCTTATTTACCTAGTCTTATGATTTCAAATGATTGATTCTGTGATGCATGTCGTATTGGAACGCAACAAAAATCATCATTCAAATTTATTAAAAATATTTCTAAATCTAAACCAATAAAAATTATCTTTAATGATATTATTGTACCATCATGAGTATAACTATGGGCTGGAAAAGTATATGATTATGTTTTAGTAGAGGAATATAAAACATGTACTTGGGTTTACTTTCTAAAACTCAAAAGTGATGTCATCAATATTTGTGAATGTTTTTGTTAAATAGATCAAAAAGAAAAAGGTATTAAAATTATTTCTTTCATAATTTATCCTGGTATTGAATTTGAGAATCAATAATTTAGTTATTTTCCCTAAAATATGGGTATTAAACACACCCTCTATGCACCAGGAACACCTCATAAAAATGGAATTACTGAAATAAAAAATAAAAATATTTATTAAATGGATATGACTATTTTAAATGAATACAATATTCATACCTATATTTGGTAAGAACCTGTAATCACATTTCTCTATGCCATGAATAATGTTTTAATGAAGCATATTTTAAAAAATAAAACTTATGAACTTTTAAATAACAGAAAACCTAATGTAAACTACTTTAATGTTTTTGGATGACAGGTATTTCCAATGATTGTAGACTGGTTAATAAAAGGTCAGGGATTGTTTAAGAATCAGTTCATGTGATGTTTGATAACATTATACCTTTCATAAAATAAAAATATCAATTAGATGATGTCAATGACAATTTCGAGAATAAAAGACATTAATCATCTAAAAATGATTTATATGTTTATATTAATAAATCTCATTTCAGTTCTAAAGAGCATGAAATAGAAGAACCTAAAAGTGTTCTCCCCAGATAGCCTAGAATCCTGAAAAACCACATTTTAGAAAATGTCATTAGAAACCAATACATTTGATAAAGAACAAGAAGAAATGATGGTAATTTAGTATAATTTTATTCCTTTATATCTAAATTAAAACCTAAGAATATGGAAGACTTCATAGATAATGATAGTCAGATTCTATCAATACATGAATAGATAAACCAATATAAAATAAATAAAAATTGAAAACTAGTAGAATGAACAACCGATTATATACTTATAAGACCCAAATGGATTTTTAGGAATTATAAATTTGATCAAGGGATCATTGCAAGAGAAAAATCCATATTATTTTATGAATAAGGTATATATTATATTGATAACATTTCCCATGTATCTGGATTAGAAGAAATTTCAATACTATTGGCCTATGAATCACATATGAATTTGTAATTATTTAATATGAAGGTTCAATGTGTCTTTTTAAATGGTTACTGATTGGTGGACTTTTCTGTTGAACAACCTTATGATTTTCAAATTTCTCAAAATGATTTTTTTCAAAACATACTAATTCTGTATATGGAATTAACCATGTTCCAAGAGCTTAATATGAATTATTGGGTTCTATTCTTTGAATAATTTTATTATTGATAGTTTGGTAGATCCAATAATTTTTAATAAAATTGTATGTTTTAATAATTTATCAGTTCAAATTTATGTTGAAGTTGTAATTTTCTGTTCAACTATGAAATGTGTTTTTCTTGATTTGTAAAAATTAATGCATGAAGAATTTGAAATGAGTACGATGGGAGGAATAAATTTAATTTTCAGATTTAATATTATTCAAAAATATTATGGAATTTTTTTCAATCAATGTAAATATAATATAAATTTATTGAAAATATTTTGTCTTGAAAAATAATGACATATACAGCTCCAATGTGTACTAATATAAAACATTATTTGGATAAAATAAGGAAATAAGTTATATAGAGGTATGATTTTTATATTATTATTTCTTAATATTATAAGACCATACATCATGTTTTTAGTATGACTTTTTGATATATTTAAATCAAATTCAAAAGAATATCATATATCTACAGTGAAAATAATTTGCAGAAAATAAAAGGAAATGTTTTTCAATCACTTATTTACCCCAAAACTTGTCAATATAATTTAATTATATAATCATATACTGAATTTGGAGGGTGTACATTAGATGGAAAAATAAACTCAAAATTTTTTCACTTTTTAGGAATATCCTTATATTCATTATCTACAAAGAATCAATTACTCTCTTTCGTTTCTAATCAACAGAAAACACTAATCCTTTAATCCTTCCATTATGAAACCTTAAAAAATAGAATCCGAATAAATACCAATTGAATCTGATTTTTAAACTGTATATATTCTTCGTGGAAAGCTCACAATGTCTTCCATGGATGTAAAAACTCGGGTTTTTGAAATGGGTAAAAATCCCGACCCTGTTTGAATTTTTTAATTCTTTATGATAAAATAGGAAAAATATGTGATTTTATCGAAATTTCCATTTTACAAACCATGTAATAGAAAGTAAAAACTATGTATGGTTTAGGCGATCACTGACATCCTACACACTGGGTACATGTCATGTTATGACAGTGTAATAATTTCCTACTTCAAGATGTGTAGTGTTTCATGACACGCCATGTATTTCTCCTTCTGTGTACCGCTAGAGTCTAAGTCGTGTGTCGATGTGGATTGTACAGGATGAGTGACTTACCTCCACATAAGTCAAATTATAGGAAATTATACTACATGGTGTGTAGTCCATTATACATGTCGTTTATTTTTATTTATATTCGCTTAAATGAAATAGTCTCACATATAATTTCGGAAAACACTTTATTCTTGCCCAACATTAGAATAGGTCTGTTCCAAATTTATGTAGAATTATTCCTACCCTATAATCATCATCCAATGTCATTTCATCAATCCTTTGGTGGTTGTGGGACTACATCGAGAAGGATAAATCCATGAACCCTTTTTTGTTCCAGTTTGTTTGCCTCACACACCACAAATTCCATCATCGAAGAGATTCTGGGATTTGACATAAATTTAGATATACAAAGACCGGCTTCGAATTGGAGCTCGATATCGTACGTTCCTACGTCTATGAGTCTCAGGTATGTGGTGAATAACTTCTTTCTAGTTTTTGCATACATTTGGTGACACGAAATTTGGTGTGTATTTGGTTTTCTTGAATAAGATCCTATTTTATATACTATTTCATATTAATTTGTGTATTAGAAAAATGAGATACCTTTTGGAATTCACTTTTTCCCTATTTTTTATTGATCAGGGTTGGGTGAGGGGTCATTGCTCAATTTGGTAATTTTGTCTAGGTAATGAATTGTTTTTATTAAACTATTGAGTTCAATGTGTTAGATAATGATATGAATTATTAGAGGCTGCAAATACCTTGGTGTTGGTATGTGACATCACAAAGCTAGTTCAATTCAACTGCTTATTAGGTTTTTCCTGTTTATTTTTTATCTTTTGATTATATATATTTTAGAGGTGTGATATTACATACGATGGAACGTTTGGACTGTGCTAGGCATGTCCTGAGTATTGTTGAGTGATGCAGATCACGGGTTGGGAATGGAACTTGTTACATTGGGTGGATCGGACCATGGGATTTGGAATCATGGATTTCATCTTGAGGAAGTATGATTGTCAAGTTTGGTATGGCTATGTTACATGGATGGAGAGGCCATAGTACTTGAGAGACAAGGTCGTAGGTGAGATAGGTTTTAGATATGATTTGGATTGGGAACTTATTTGGGTGATTACCACTCTCCTGGATCTCCGAGTAGTGAGAACACAGAGAGACTCCGTGATGGGGTGGTTTTTACGAACCATGTGGGTAGAGGAACAAGTTAGTTTTATTTTAGGTAATATTGGTTAGGGGGTGCTTTCCATGGGAATCCATGTGGGAGGTGAGGTGACTTTAACAGATAGTGTTGAGGTTATTAGTTTGGGGGTAGATGATCATCGTGGTTTCATGGCAGGCATCGATGTCCCCCTGGTTACTTATTGGAGGGAACATATTGTTGTCCCTCTGGTTATATTATTGAGGGAATTCATCGTTATATCTATGGTTACATTTTTGAGGATAGACATCATTCTTCCTCTGAGTTACTACTTTTTGGGCATTCTTTTGGGACTTTGGTACTTGAGACCCGTGGTGGGAGGGGGCACATGGTGTCGAGTAACATGACAGATATTTTGGCCTTTCCCAAAGAAGGTTACACTCCATGGTGGATACTTAGAAATAGTGGAGTTTATATTTATTTTTTCATCATATTGTTTACTATTTTCCATATAAATTCATTCATGCTTGAAACAGTTATATCAGTTACAAACCATTGGTTGGTATCATACGATTATACATCTCTCACCCAGCACGGGCCCATTGGGACACGTGTAGAAATTATGGATTTATGTGTATGAATGAGACAATCTTCATGAGTATGACTGTTTTATCTTTCGCATAGAGGTTTTAGGGACCTTGAGGTATTTCCTAGCAAGTTTTTACATTGTTTTTATTTCTATCCTATTCAAGTATGCTTACATTTTTTTATTGTTGATACTTTCTGTTATCCATTGCTGCCCTTTTATATATTGAATTTATATGGATGCATGATGTTTCTATTCTAGTAGATGTTACAACTGCTTCCACATGCTGTTATATTTACATTACACTAATGTTTTTTATAATTATCTCTTATGCTACTTCTTGATATTGATTGTGCTTCCACAATGTGGGACAGGTTTGAGTCTGAATATTCTTCTAATTCTATATTATTCTCAGACCAGTACTATTACTATCTTCATAGATGGTATATCCTTCCCTATATCCCTAAAAGACCCCCACTTCTAGTCATCAAACATTAGAATTCAAGGAGGTGCACATAAGGTTGTAAAACCTGACCCATTAAGCACTCTTCATGTGGATGACTTTGTTCGGGATGATACAATGTGGTCTTAGAAGGAGGTTCATGATATGGATTTATTAGTAGTGTTTTTCTAGATACTAATGGGAATGATACTTCTCTATTTATTTCAGATGTTTTTTACTATTTGGGATATGGTATACTGGATATAGGTTGTAATTGAAAATGGGATTCTAGCTTGTATTTAGGCGCCTGCACCACCAGGTACAAGGGATAGACCAACATTCCATGGGTGGGAATTTTTGTTTTCTATTTTCTCATATTATAGTTTATATGAATTCCACCTCAGTGGCTCACTTGTTGTGTGATTCTATTGATTGGGATATGTAACCTTTGACCTGGTGCGTAAAGGGAGAATGGGACCTTGGCCTGATATGGAATGTCATGATTGTTTAGCATTTGATAGGTAAATATTTAGGGTATTTCAATTTCAAAAATGCACGTATTCTTAATGAAGTGATATTTCCATGTGAATAATATAAAATTCCCTTCGTTGAATGATTTTGAAAAGTGAGAGGTGAAATTACCGATATAATTTCTAGCATATTGTAATGTATTTTGTAATGATTTATATGAGGTGAATCGCATGTGGTAAGAGATTTTGGGCACGACTCTTTTATGAGTAGGAATGTACAATGTTTGAGGTGATTTGGATCACCAAGATTGGGAAACTAGGTTTTTGGGTTTGAGGAAACACTGGTTTCTAAGATGGGCATGTCCCGAGATACTTTTGATGCTTGCCTCTATGAGGGCAGGAAAGGAGGCCATGCGTCTTGGGTGTTGTGGGAATGAATTGCGTTGGGAAATATTAAGGGTAGTATTTATGCAGTTCCTTTTACAGCCTTCCTAATATATGTTATATATATAATAATATATATGTGGGTTGTCTGAAAATATATGGTATTCAGTGGGTTCTTTTTTTGACGACTCAAATGGAGCATTAGGCGGCAGATGGTATAGTTCCACAGGAGTAGAATCGGGATCAGGATCTAGTGCAGGAAGAGCATGAGCCAAAGGTAAAGGCTTAGGGACTTGAAGAGGTTCAGGATCATATATAGGAAGGATAGTATTCTGGCATGGAAGCGTTCAAGAAATGGCTCAACAAGTAGCTCTGGTATACTCTAGTGGGATTTTAGTAGGGGATTGATAGAGGTTCACAAGGTATAGAGCCATACATGGAATATTTGAAGTGGGAGTTCCAGTCGCATAACCCACCACTTTTTCAGGGTGATGGTGGTCCATAAATAGCTAAGAACTTGAAAGAGAGCATTCATATGATATTCGAGCCGCTTGAGACACCTCCCGTGCATGGTTTCAAGCTCACGACATACTTGTTTCGAGGACCGGAAAAGAATTTGGGGGATGTGCATGTTCATGCTCGGTGACATTAATTACTATCATGGAAGGAATTTGAGGACAGGTTCTTCGGGAAATTTTACCCAAAGACCCTGAGGTCATATAAATATTGGGAGTTCATTTTCATTTAGCAGGGAGACATGTCCATCATGGACTATATAGCTACATGCAATGAGTTTTCTCTCTTTGGACCTGGTATGGTAAGTGATGACTCAGCATGGGTGAGATTCTTTGAGGATGGCTTGGGACATTCCATTATGATCCTGGTAGACATCTTGAGGTTGTGTTCTCTCCCAGTGGTGGTCAATCACTCACTCATTGCAATTGAAAACTAGAGGGATTGTCCCCAGGGATGTTAGGTGATAGTTTCGACTGATGGTTTAGATATCAGTAAGAAAGGCTGGTTGAGTTGAAGTAGGGAATTATGCACAAGGACTTTGGCAGACCACATCGTAGTAGTTCATCAGTGGTTTTCATTAAGTGTGGATAGACATGGAATGTTTGGACTTAGTGGAATAGGCCTCCAATGGAGTATCAGGCATGTGGACAAGTCAGGAATAAAGAAAGGTCCTACAGGTATCCTTCTCAGAGAGCCAGAAGGCAGGGACCAGGACAGATTGGGGAATCTGGAGTTAGTTCAGGTCTGGTAACATTTGATTGTAACTGAGGTTCCGCTTCATGCAGGTTACATGATAGAGACTTCGGGACCCATCTGAGGAGTCAATGGCTGATGACAGGAGTAGAACCTTAGAGAGGTCTGGCATCATGATTTCTCACTTCAGGTCATGTTCGTTCCATGGAGCCTCTAAGGGGATGAGCAGCATGGTGAGCTGAAAAAAGGTAGAGGTACACCAAGGGTGTGACTGTGATCTGTTTTTTTTTAGTTGTTTTGACACGGCTTATTAGGGCATGTCCACATTGAGTGTATGAGGTGAAAATGAATTATGTGGGCTGACTAGATGCATTCCAGTGGGATTGGTGCCATATCGGGTGCATGATATATTTATATATAAGTATGATATGCATAGCATCAGGGGCATAGAGTATGTAGGTTACATGATGTGTCATGGGAATCGGGGCATCGAGGATGCATGTTTCTTTAGGTGGTGTGGGCATCAGGCATCGCTTATTCAGGTTAAATGAGATTCTAGGCATCAGGTTCATTTTTAGAATCCCTGGGATGCAGTACCGTGTGGAGGCAGGAATTGATGTAGTGCAGTATACGTTTGGGGTGTCAGAAAAGACAGAAGAGCACCAATGAGGTGCAGGTGTGATGATGCCTTACGAGGTGACCATGTACCCAGAAACAGGTTTGGTATCCTTTTCTTTTTGTGTTTTGTTGTGTTAAGACATTGTTAGGAAATTATTATGTTAGGAAATCCCTTGAAAAATTTAACATGAACCCTTAAGACCATGGTAGTCTAGGTTACTTTGATATGGGTGCTATGTTTAGTGTAATATTCAGGTTTTTCTGATAGCTCGGGGGTGAGGTATGTTAAGGGGGGAGATTATATGAACTCAGGTTTTTGTAACATGTCAAAATCCCAACCTTGTTTGAATTTTTTACGTGCTTATGAGAAAACTGGTAAAATCTGGGAAGTTTTTGAAATTTCCAGATTACACATTGTATACTCCAAAGTACATGCCATGTATGTTTTCAGTGTGTAATGTCTGCATGCTTTCCTAGTATATGATGTGTGGTGACTATGTAAGAATTTACTACTACATGGATTGTGGTGTTGCGTTATACATAGTGTATTTTTTGTTCAATGTATTGGCTGAGTCCTAGCTGTGTGTCGACCCGTGTGGCTCGTCCAAGCCGTGTGGCTACCTCTGCTTACGGCGGAGTTTGGAAAATCCATCTAAATGGTGTGTAGTCTATTATACATGTTTTTTATTATTATTTTTAATTTTTGTAAATGAATGAGCATCGCGTCTTACTTCATAAAACACCACATTTTTCCCAATTTAAGAAAAGGCCCATTCTCAATTTACATTGAACGATTACTACATTGAAATCATCATCTTATGTATGCTCTTCAATCTGTCAGTGGTTTTGGGATCATATCATGAATTTTAAACCCACACACCATTTTGTGTTCCAGATTCATTGCCTCACACAAAAACAATTACAGCCAAGTAGAGTTGTCGAGATTTGATAGAAACGTATATATACAAATATTGAATTTAAATTGGACCTCAAAATTGTATATGAATACACCTATGAGTATCAGGTAGATAGTTCATAACTTATTTTGTTTCTTCATGGAATTTTTGTGTGGCATGGTCTTTGGGGATTATTTGCGTATTTTGAGTGAGACCCTGTTTTATATAGTATTTCAAATTAAATTGGTTATTAGACCTGTGTGATACCTTTGGGTATGCCCTTTTTACCTATTTTGGATCTATGGGTCTAGTTGGGGGGTTGTTCCACAGTGGGAGAATTTTTTCCGGGTGTGAAAAAATGTGTTAAAATGAAATATTTTGATTAAAATACTGTTTCAAATTTTTTAAGTGATGATATGAATTGTTAGAGGTTTCCAAGACATTAATGTTGGTATAGGACATCACATAGAAAGTTCAATTCAAGTGTTTAGTTTTTTTTCATTTTTAAATTATTTATTTTTATTATATATGTGTGTGTGTGTTTGTGTTGTGGGACATTTCATATGCTGGAACATTCGGGTTGGGCAAGGCATGGCATGGGTATTGTTTTGTGATGTGGGTTATAGGTTGGGCTTGGATTGGGTTACATTGGGTTTTTCTGACTATGGGATTGGGAATCATGGACATCGCCTTGAGGCAATTTGACAGTCAGGTTAGGCATGTGCGGGTTACAAGAATGGTGAGGCCATCAGACTTGAGCGACATGGCCGCAGGGGCACAAGGTGTTAGAGATGTTGTGTCATGGGAACTTATTTTGGTGATTACCACTCTCATGGAACTTTGAGTAGTGTGAACACAGAGAGACCCTGTGATGCGGTGTTGTTGACCACTCCTGTATGTAGAGTCCCCCATTAATTTTGGTATAGGAACTATTTTTTGGGGGTGATTTTTATTGGAAGCCACAAAAGAATGTGTGGACTCTTCAAGGGATGTCATTGAGGGTATCAGGTTGGGGATAGAGGCTCTACATGGTTTGAATGACGACATCGATATCCCTATGGTTACTGATTTGATGGAAGACATTAATGTCCTTCTGATTACATTATTAAGGATATACATTGATGTCCCTTAAGTTTGTTATTTGGGGATATACATAATTGTTCCTCCTAGTTACTACTTCTTGGGTGTGCGATCAAGATGTTGGTATATGAAACACATGGTGTCAGGTGGCACATTATGTGAGGTTACATGACAAAAATTCCAATGTTGTTCGAAGCAGGTGTCATACCATGGTGGATACTAATAACTAGTGGAGTTTGTGTTTTTTTGTTCTTCCCTTCTTAAACACTAATATTAGGTATGCACTGTTTGATGGTATCCAACTAAGATTCATCTCACATCCTCCATGAGGCCATTGGGATTATTGTAGAAATAATGGATTTATGGGTAAAAAATATACCAAATTCAAAAGATGGACTATTTTAGTTGCCTCATGGAGATGGTAAGGACCTTTTGGTGTAGAAAAGTTGGGGTTTATGTTGTATTTCATTCTTTTTGGTATCAACTTTCTTACCTTGATTATTGTAGCTACTGTTGGTTAGACATTGACTCAATTTTTTATACGTACTTTCTATAGATTCATGATTTTTTGGTCCTTGTAGTTGTTACAAGTTGTTCAACATGATTTTGTGTTTACATTCTACTGTTATTGATTATATGTATTGCTTATGATATTTATTATTACTGATTGTGCTTCATCTATGCGGGTTTGGTTCGAGTCTGTAGAGTATCCTAATTTAATATTATTCTCATATTAGTACCATTATTATTCACCATGGAGGTATAGCCTCCCTGTTATACCCCTAATTCCCTCACTACTAGTTAGGAGCCTTCGATGTTCAAAGAGGTATGTCTTAGGTAGTAACACCCAACCTGTTTATCACTGTTCATGTGGTTGACCGAGTCCGAGAAGTTACTATGGAAATTTAATAGATTTAGGATGTCTAGATTCTAAATATTTTTTTCTTAAAGAAACAATGAATTTTCATGTCTTGTATTATTATTTTGGAGAAGATAACATGCAAATGTTTTATGAAATAAAAGATAATTAATTTCTTAAGAATTCTTTGTTTAGATTCTATTTTAAATAAGATTCAAATATCTCTATGATTGATAATATGGAGTTTTTTATCCTCTGTCAAAATGGCCGAGATGTTAACATGTCTTCATGAGGGGGATATTTAGTATGTTTTATAAGACATTGGTAATGGAATAAATGCATCTGAGGACATCATGTTTTCATTATTTGGGACAATAAATGTTTAGAAATTGTTTATAAAAAACATTTCTCTGACTGCCATGTGATGAAGAAGTCTATACAATCATGTATTTTTATTATGACCATTGAGATTGAAAATTTTTTCTATCTATACATTTATATGATGTTTATATTTTTGAATCATATTATATTTAATTTTCCTCGACTTATGATAACATAACTAAATCATTGCTACCACCTAGATGCGATGATTTTATATTATCCCTATGGTAGGACTCTTTAATTATATATATGATGAAATGGTATTATTTTGAATATGTTATTTGGAATATCCCATAACCTGAGTTACATGTTGCATGTTGGAATAATAAACCAGCATGGTTTTTTTTTGGAGAAACTCATGAAACTGTTTGATTCCAGTTGGATTAGAACAACAACTGATGTTGTTTGGAACAGATTAGGAGGTGAAAATGGTTATTTATTTTAGTAGGCTATGTAAGGCAGAGTCCTAATGACAAATAATAGTCATGGATAGAAGGATATCTTGTTCGAAGAAGATGAAAAGTATCTATTAATATTATAGAAGTTATTGTTGAGGCTGTGTTAGGAAATGTGGATTCCATTACACATGGTGCAGAAGGTGATGCTACTAGTCATGAGAACCCAGTAGATGAACATGTTAATAAGGAGGCTAAATGTCAAGATAAACCTAACAATGAAACTCAAATTATTCATGATCTTGGAGTATATAAAGGATCCTATTTGGGAAACATACCAGAAGGAGCTAGTGATCAAGCCTAACTTTAGTTGAAGTTGATCAACCAGCAGAAAATTATCCAGAATCAATGGATTCTGATTCCAATTATAATGTTATAAATGTTCAACTCTTGGAGGCACTAAATAATTTTTTAAGAGAATATTTTGAAGATAAGAGGAATATTTTTGATGAATTGAAGGATTTTTCTATATTAATGTCATACTATTCAGCTAATAAGCCTCATTTACAATAATTCAGGGAATGTATTATTTCATTTTGAGATCTTAATGAACTAATGGAAATGATTTCAAGAGAATTTTATGCATTGAATTATGAATCTATCAAGAATAAAGATTTTAATTAATTTAAGTTAATTATTGGAAGAGATTTTATGTCACTCAAGGAAAGAAATAGATTATATACATATTCTCAACAAACACCACCAGTGCTACTCAAAAATATTGAGAAAATTACTTCTATTATGGATGAATTTAATGACAGGTTACACACTATTTAGGGTGATATAATTTGTAAAATATTTCTGTAGAATTAGATTCCTCTTGTTATTCATCTTACATAGAATGAATCATAATTGGGAACAGTGGTTAATCATGTCATGGACAATCTTACCTCATTCATCTAGTTTTAAGATGCTATGAATGCTTTTATAAAGATCAATTTGGTTGAGATATTGTTGGATGAAAATGATTCAAAGAAGATGTTTCATCATAAGATAGATGTGTTCAACACCCATTTCCATTGCATGTTGTTGAAGCTGATTGATCTTAGCAGTGATGTTCATGTTATTCCTCATCCATATGAACCCTCTGTTCCAACTGAAACTGAACTCTAAAACCAATCATTTTGAAGACCCAAATTGATTATATATTGTAATATATCATTTCAATGCAGGTTTAAATTAACATCAGTTTATTAGTATGATTATTTATTTACCTTGATTTCAGTTTAATAATTCACATATAATCAAATATTTCTTTTTGATAATATTTATAACTATTAAATTTTAATTTTGTGCTATATTAACTGGGGTTTATTTTATATATTCATCCAATCCATTTTTTTATATAAAAAAGTAGTTAGGAGATTTATGTTTGTGGAAACTATCTTTGAAGGATATAGGATGAATATTTATAAATAACAACATTCATTTATATGGAAATTTCACTTTATCGAAATAATTCCGTGAAATTGAAATTTTGAGGAAATTTATTTATCTACTATTGTGTTTCATAAATCCTATATATTCTATAATTTGGTATAAGGATTGTGTTTTGGGTTTTTTGATCATCCAAAAATGGGATATTGTAGGTAATGTATTTTATCAATAATAATCTTTGATTTATGATGAATTTGATGCTAAAAAATACCATCATGTGTTTTCTAGTAATGTTTTGTTATGTGAGTTTACATGAATTTTTATTTTGTTTTAATGTTTTTTGCATTACATAATTATTATAAAAACATTGTTTTCATCCCTACGTTACTCTAGATAAAATAATTTTGTCATGTGTTGTCAATCCTATGATATTCTAAACAGTTTTGTTTTGGAACAACATCATAACATGTGGAAATTGGAAAGCGTATGGATCCACAACCGTACGTTGGAGTCTGGATTAACTTTCATAACAATCCTTTGGAAAATTAGAATGTATGGTTCATCAATTCAATGTTTAAGATTTTATGATGACATTGATAAACTTCTGGATTATCATCTATACAGTAATTTTTCCCTACATAATGTAACGATGAATGTATGTATATGTAAGAATATGCTACGAAGTTCAACACAAAATTGTTTTCTCAATGATATTGTTCTTCTAACATTGTTTTCATTCTGATATTGCTATAATGGTCAAGTCAAAATTAACGACTGAAACAAGGAATGATTTTATTGTTTCAAGAAATATGTTTATCAGAGAAAATTATACATAATATTAAGGGATGTTATGAATCTCATATTTAATTGATATTTAAATATTTGTGTCCATTATCGCTATTATTTTGGATCTGAAAGGTCAAAGTATTCCATCTTTTCTACATATTCCTCATAATATTTCTTCCAATATGTGTGTGATAAGTAACTCACATAAAATACTATATTATTGAACATCTTTCCACAGTGCTACAATAGATGAATAACTCAATTAAGGGACTAAATTTTGGAGATATTGATATTCTACCTTGTTTGACTACAATCTTGTGACTAATCTATTTTTTTTTGTTTTCAATTGAATACAATTTTTCAACTGGATCACTTTATATTGTTTTTGTAACGCCCCGACCCCAGCTACCCAGATTCGGTGTATTACTTCGTAACATTGGCATGATCACAAAAGATCAAGTCTCGAAAGACCGATTAGTTTAGTAGCCTTGGAAACACTAGATACATTCATAAGTCTTTCATTACATCAAAAAGTAAACAAACTACAATAACATGGTATTCATAGTCCACACTCATATCCCTTTCTGACTACCCCTGCAGGTCATTCATAAAATACTTCTTCACATCCTGGAAAAATATTAAAACATTGAAAGGGGTGAGCTCAGATGCTCAGTAAGGCTAACAATATAGCGAATGCTTTCATCAATAAACATAAACATTTAAGGAAATGTATAACTAAAAAAAGCCTTTTAAACATGAACATCAACATAATATGTTAAAAGTAAAACGAGATAATTCCATTTACTTATTCACATGGATATTCTACTGGTCGAATAATCACATGCAATATCAATAACCACATTCATAATGAGGGAATGTATAATGCCAGACATTCTGAAACATTTTGTCAAGGCCTCGGCCAAGACGTCTAAAATTATTAAGGCCTCGGCCAAAACCATAAATCAAATTGGGAAAGGGCCTCGGCCAATTCCACGTCTAGTTGTCTCATGAGACCTACCGATGCAATTTTTTTAGAATATAATTACATTTAAAATTGCTCAAATATACTCCAGTGTTTTTTTGAAAACATTATACAAGCTTCTGAAAACAAAATAACTAATTCTGAGACTGCTCGACTAATTACAGGCCAGGATGGGTCCACGCCCAATCCCTTCCTGTCTACTACACTCGAGAGTCGGGTTTTCTGAAAACATTTTTAAGGTTGCGTTAAATACGTATACATTTGCAGTATATTTTCAAATATTGGAGAGAAATATCTATTTTTTGAAATCATTTAAAAATCACAAATTTATAAAATAAAATCTTTTGAATAAATATAAAAGTCAAAGGGGTTTATACACCGTATAAAAGATTGTTGTGTATAAAATGAAATATGCCTCAATGAAAGGAGATTGAGACGAAGTCCATACAAAGATCATTTTTTAAAATAAAATAGATATATTATGTGTATTCACTACAAATACACATAAAGAAATTACAAATACAAGATAGTACATAATAATATCATGACATAATTTGAAAGTATAAGATTAACCCAAAGAATGGAAGTTAGGTTAAGAAATTCCCTTACCTCGTGTCCGACTTGACTCAACCGTTCTTTAACCTCCTGAATAATAAAATAGAGTTAATATATACCTTATTAAGAACCATTTTCAATTTCATTATGCTTTTTATATCACTTATTACAATGATATGAACAATATGTAATTATTTAAGTTAATAACGGTCGTTTTGTCGATCTTTGGTACTTGAGTCAACAATAAACTTCTTATAATTACAAGTTGTTTATGTGGTAGAATATCCATTATCTCAAAAATTATATTCATGATTTAGATGTCATATATATCATATATATCAAATATATACATTCATTTATCACATTACGTAACATTTAGAGGTAAGAAATGAAATGCACCGTTCATGGAGACAGTAAGCCGTACGTACGCATGAACGCTACTTTCATTTCTATTTCGTATTTAATGGAATGATGTTATAATTGTGTAATGTTATAATATAATTCCAGTATAATATAATGTATAATACCATTTACTCCATCCTTTATACATCCCACATATGGCATTAACGATTCAAATCACTTTGAGAGGGCGGTAGTCCGCACTTCCTAAAATGAAATTATCGCATTTACCCATAATGGAAATCAAAAAGTATGCCATAAATGAAAAATACAGAAGCATAAGGAAGACATAAAAATAATATATATATCATAAATGAAAATAGTGTCATCAAAATGGCCACCATTAGAGGTGTTAATGGAGTGTTGAACAATCATCGTTTCGTGAGGCAGAAATTCGCCAACCACAGAAACAGTATGTTCTTTAACCATTAGATGTAGGTGTGTGTAAGTGTAGCCAGAATACTTCTTATAAAAACATCCTATTATGTTGAGGATACTTTTGTTGTTACAAAATAAAGGAATAAAAAGAGTTTAATGGGTTGGAGAAGCAAAATAAAAAACAAAACAACATTAGAGAAGACATTACCTTAAAATCGGGTAACTCTTTTTGATTTGAGCCAAAGGATTCTTTGGGAAGAATTCTGCCCAAAGTGAGGATTCTAGGAGTAATAGAGGAAAGTGGATAGAGTATTTGGGCAGAGGTTGGCCGATCCAAATGGCTTGGAAGGTGTGAATAAGGTGGTAGTGGTGGGTGCCTTTTATAAGAGGAGAGGAGGGGCTCTTTTGGAAGGATTGAAATGTCACATTATTTTGAAATGATTTTCGGATTCAAAAGGTCCCACACTTCAAAAATTAGAGGATAAGGTGATAAGGGTTTGAAATATACGCATCCAATAGTCTTTGGACAAGTGTAAGACTTGGATTGTACATTATCTTTTCATTTTATTAAAATCGTTAAATAATGAGGTCATCGTTGCATCATAATGATGACATAAATAATTTAATTTATTTAATGTCTAAAAATTATAAAAAAATACTATGATGTAGGAAATAGTTTTATCATTCCAATGACTATTTATAGTCAAAAATATGACTTGTATAACCCCATGTAAAAATTGTTTTATTAAAACATTTCATGTTTGTGTCATTTTTTACTTTAACATTAAATAAAAGGTATTTATGTCATTTTCCAACTAAAGTGGCTCCATGGGGTCCCCAAGTTGACCCATGGATTGTCTTGGTCGGCAATGGAACATAAAATGAGGGTATGACATGTGTCAAGCTCATCTCTTATTATTAAAACATTATTTTTTCCTTAAACTACACTAATTACCTCTAATCGCGATTAAGAACTTAAAAGTTACTATTCACCAAAAATTATTTTAATCTCATTGAACAACATTTTACATCTTAATGACAACCATGTATGTCGGATTTTTGAAAATCAAATCACAGAAGTGGTAATATTTCATTTAAACGAAAAATCAGTTATTTAACTACCACTTAGTGGTTTCACTATTCATCAAAAATTGAAGTTTTTCAGAACAATACCAAAATTTCACCCTAAGCTATAATTGATATTCCGAATTCAAAAATGATTTATATTTTACAAAATTCCAAACATATAAGTTTCATTAATTAATTTTATAATTAATTCCCGCTGTCACAACAAATAGCGTGTTTTTAAGAAACAATTTATATCAAAAGATTGGCTATTGTTTATGTCCAATTTCAATGTTAAATTAATTCTAATGACCACAATTGGATAAAATGGTAAAAATATATTCTAATTATACATTAAAACCACTAAATAGTATAATTTTTCACTATAAATTATTTTGATTAAAAAAGTTGTTTTTAAGTATTTTTCACTATTCATAAAAAATTAGATGTTCTCAGAAAAATACCAAAAATTCAACATAGGCTAATTTCGATATTCCGAATCCAAAAATGAAGTCCATTTTGAATTATAAAATTTATATAATTTTAAAATGTGGTTATTACTATTCATAACAGCTACTTTGATTAATCTTTGTGTTTTAGAACTCGAAGTTGCGTACAATGCAAGCTATTGCATTATTGAATGAGAAGCGTATAATGGAAGCTCGGGGTGTTACATTCTCCCCTCCTTCAATAAATTGCGTCCTCGCAATTTGATATTTTTTTCTTTGAAAATAAAAGGTTGAAAATAGAAAATACCTTTGTGGAAAACCCACATCAGAAATAAGATTAATAAAATTTAGCATTAATAAGAGGGAAATGGAAATAAGAAAGTCACCACCAAATTATGATCTCAATAAGGAGAACATTGGTGGAAATTATAGACATATAATTGGAGGAAAAACGTAAATATTTGTAGGGTGTGATTGAGGTCTTCAATCATAATCAACTGTCAAATTGAGGGCCTCAAAGCCTTCAATCTATGTTGATTTAAAATATCAGCAGTTCAAAAAAACATAAGGTATTAGGATAACACTTTTTTTTGATTTAATATCCCTTTACTAAAGATTAAGAATTAATTTATTCATTGAATAAGAGATAGGTATATATATATTTATGCTTGACAATTAGAGTGTCAACCTTCAACTCATCTTTCACTCAAAAAGATAATAGAACTCAAAAATATTATACTTATCCTAATTGTATAAGGTTCCAAATATTAACACATACCATTTAGATTAGTAAAATTATTTTGTAATAATCAGTAACTTTTTGTAGGCTAGTGGTAGGAAATAAAGGCATGTCACACTATGGTTGTGGGTTCGATTCCTACAACTTTGTCCGACGCGACGGGTTATGCCCCACCCTGCAGGTTGTCCTTTTCCTAAAACTATAGTATTATAATATTCCAAAAATAATCATTATAATTTTTTTAACCTTAAACAACACTATCCAAAGATCAAATTAATCCACTCCAACCTTTATAGTTATCCAAAATACCTATGTCCAGACTTTCTCTAAAAGGTCTCTTAATTCCAAAATCAATTTATCAGATTCCCAAAACAAAGTAAAGTTTCTCTTATTGTCACATACTAAAAATATGATTACCTTCATCATATTAAATCCTTACTGAAACAACAAGTATTGCAGTACAATCCTTATATATATATATCACATTATTCTAATAACCAGAATATAATCCATGAGTCCAAAAGCACCAACACATTAATTATTCTGCTTCAACTGTTGTAACAGCATAAGATTTTCCTTGATCCCTTGGCCTTTTCTGAGGTAAGTTTCCCTGACGCTTAGGACATTCATTTGCGTAATACCGCATTTCCCTACAATTGTAGCATTCAACATTGATAGCCTCTTTCTTTCCCTTGCAATCACGCGCCTGGTGACCTTTTTCTCCACATTTATAACAAACTCTCATTCCTTTTAGGCAAGTACCAGGGTGATTCTTCCCACAATTATCACATAATGGAAAATCCTTATTTTCCTTTTTCCCTTTATCTGTCTCTTGTTCCACCGTTCTCTTCTTCTCTTTCTTTACTTTGTTGTCATAAGACTTAGAGAATTCCTTTTCTGTCTTGATAGTACATGAGACAATATCTTCGTATGTTGAGAAAGATTGTGATACTAAAGCTCTACAGAGAAACGGTTTTAACCCATCAAAGAAACGATCAGTCTTACTTCATGGGTTACGTATGTAATCTGCAGAATACCTCGCTAACCTTGTAAAGTTAGCCTCATACTTTGCGACATTCTCATCCTCCTTCTGCCTCAGACTCAGAAATTGCCTTTCCATATCCGCTCGATGGTCTCAAGGAAAGTATTTTTCCAAGAATAGCTCTTTGAACTCCTGCCATTCCATGTTTGTTAATTCATCATCTTCCTTTGTGTTTTGAATTAGTGACCACCATTGATCGGCATCTCCAGTGAGGCAGTAAACTGCCATGACTACTTTCTCCCTTTCACTACCTTCCAAGGCATGGAATATTTTCTTTAAGGAATTTATCCATTGCTCAGCTACTATAGGATTTGTACTCCCATTGAAGGTTGGTGGTTGTTGCCTCATGATATGGTCTAGCATTGATCCTCCACATTGTGGATCAGGGTGCTCCATATGAGTAAGGTTATTATCCATAACCTGAGTGAGTTGTCCCAGTATGGTAATAAGTTGATCAGCACCAGTTGTATCTCCAGATCCACAATAATTATCTTGAGCAGGAGGGCAATCCCTACACGGAGTGCGTGCATACATACGGTTTCCATTCCTTCCACTAGGCGCCATTTCTAAACAATGGCATAAACTAGATTAGTTTATGAAATAAAATACATAATTCCATATTTGTAAAACACTTTACATAAATTGAACTATTTATGGATATAATCCATAATCATAAAAAGAAATGTTTCCTTTGAGGAAGTATATACTCATAACCCTTCATAGTGGTTTGTAAAGAAAATGAGAATTATCCTAAGCATATCCCTCGGGAGTTTCGTAACCAAGAGTGCAGCAAGGCCCGTTGTCATGCACCAGTTCCCGTTCGAGTCTAGCTCAAAGCGTTGTTTTCGGGTTTTACCCCTAGGTACATCTGTGCCAGAGCCATCTCTACCTGCTCGTATCCAGATAGGGATGTATTTCTCGGAAAACTCACAAAATCTCTACAATAACAAAATTCTAGGAAGTTCTTCTATACTAATCCTCAAAGTCTATCTTTGGGCTATGTGCTCTAATCAGAGTTTATCTAAATCTATCTTCCAAGGTTAGTACTAAACTGCCTTTGATACCACCTGTAACGCCCCGACCCCAGCTACCCAGATTCGGTGCATTACTTCGTAACATTGGCATGATCACAAAAGATCAAGTCTCAAAAGAACGATTAGTTTAGTATCCTTGGAAACACTAGATACATTCATAAGTCTTTCATTACATCAAAAAGTAAACAAACTACAATAACATGGTCTTCATAGTCCACACTCATATCCCTTTATGACTACCCCTGCATGTCTTTCATAAAATACTTCTTCACATCCTGGAAAAATATTAAAACATTGAAAGGGGTGAGCTCAGATGCTCAGTAAGGTTAACAATATAGCGGATGCTTTCATCAATAAACATAAACATTTAAGGCAATGTATAACTAAAACAAAAGCCTTTTTAACATGAACATCAACAAAATATGGAAAAAGTAAAATGAGATAACGACATTTACTTATTCACATGGATATTCTACTGGTCGAATAATCACATGCAATATCAATAACAACTTTCATAATGAGGGAATGTATAATTCCAGACATTCTGAAACATTTTTTCAAGGCCTCGGCCAAGACGTCTAAAATTATTAAGGCCTCTACCAAAACCATAAATCAAATTGGGAAAGGGCCTCGGCCAATTCCACGTCTAGTTGTCTCATGAGACCTACCGATGCAATTTTTTTAGAATATAATTACATTTAAAATTGCTCAAATATACTCCAGTGTTTTTTTGAAAACATTATGCAAGCTTATGAAAACAAAATAACTAATTCTGAGACTGCTCGACTAATTACAGGCCATGATGGGTCCACGCCCAATCCCTTCCTATCTACCACACTCGAGAGTCGGGTTTTCTGAAAACATTTTTAAGCTTCCGTTAAATACGTATACATTTGCACTGGATTTTTAAATATTGGAGAGAAATATCTATTTTTTGAAATCATTTAAAAATCACATATTTATAAAATAAAATCTTTTGAATAAATGTAAAAGTCAAAGGGGTTTATACACCGTATAAAAGAATGTTGTGTATAAAAGGAAATATGCCTCAATGAAAGGAGATTGAGACGAAGTCCATACAAAGATCATTTTTTAAAATAAAATATATCTATTATGTGTATTCACTATAAGTACACATAAAGAAAGTACAAATACAAGTTAGTACATAATAATATCATGACATAATTTGAATGTAGGAGATTAACCAAAAGAATGGAAGTTGGGTTATGAAATTCCCTTACCTCATGTCCGACTTGACTCAACCGTTCTTTAACCTCCTGAATAATAAACTAGAGTTAATATATACCTTATTAAGAACCATTTTCAATTTCATTATCCTTTTTATATCACTTATTACAATGATATGAACATTATGTAATTATTTAAGTTAATAACGGTCGTTTTGTCGATCTTTGGTACTTGAGTCAACAATAAACTTCTTATAATTACAAGTTGATTATGTGGTAGAATATCAATTATATCCAAAATTATATTCAGGATTTAGATGTCATATATATCATATATATCCATTATATACATTCATTTATAACATTACGTAACATTTAGAGGTAAGAAATGAAATGCACCGTTCATGGAGACGGTAAGCCGTACGTACGCATGAACGCTACTTTCATTTCTATTTCGTATTTAATGGAATGATGTTATAATTGTATAAAGTTATAATATAATTCCAGTATAATATAATGTATAATACCATTTACTTCATCCTTTATACATCCCACATATGGCATTAACGATTCAAATCACTTTGAGGGGGCGGTAGTCCGCACTTCCTAAAATGAAATTATCGCATTTACCCATAATGGAAATCATAAAGTATTCCATAAATGAGAAATACAGAAGCATAAGTAAGACATAAAAAAATATATATATCATAAATGAAAATACTGTCATCAAAATGGCCACCATTAGAGGTGTTAAAGGAGTGTTGAACAATCATCGTTTCGTGAGACAGAAATTCGCCATCCACAGAAACAGTATGTTCTTTAACCATTAGAAGTAGGTGTGTGCAAGTGTAGCTCGAATCCTTCTTATAAAAACATCCTAGTATATTGAGGATACTGGTGTTGTTACAAAATAAAGGAATAAAAAGAGTTTATGTGGTTGGAGAAGAAAAATAAAACAAAACAACATTAGAGAAGACATTACCTTAAAATCGGGTAACTCTTTTTGATTTGAGCCAAAGGCTTCATTGGTAAGATTTCTGCCAAAAGTGAGGCTTCTAGGAGTAATAGAGGAAAGTGGAGAGAGTATTTGGGAAGAGGTTGGACGATCCAAATGGATTGGAAGGTGTGAATAAGGTGGTATTGGTGGAGACCTTTTATAAGAGGAGAGGAGGGGCTCTTTTGGAAAGATTGAAATGATACATTTTTTTGAAATGATTTTCTGATTCCAAAGGTCCCACACTTCTGTAATTAGAGGATAAGGTGATAAGGGTTTGATATCTACCCATCCAATAGTATTTGGACAAGCGTAAGCCTTGGATTGTACATTATCTTTTCATTTTATTAAAATCGTTAAATAATGAGGTCATCGTTGCATCATAATGATGTCATTAATAATTTAATTTATTTAATGTCTAAAAATTATAAAAAAAATAAGATGATGTAGGAAATCGTTTTATCTTTCCAATTACTATTTATAATCAAATATATGACTTGTATAACCCCATGTAAAAATTGTTTTAGTAAAACATTTCATGTTTGTGTCATTTTTTACTTTAACATTAAATAAAAGGTATTTATGTCATTTTCCAACTAAAGTGGCTCCATGGGGTCCCCAAGTTGACCCATGGATTGTCTTGGTCGGCAATAAAACATCCAATGAGGGTAGGACATGTTTCAAGCTCATCTCATATTATTAAAACATTATTTTTCCTTAAACTACACTTATTACCTCTAATCGCGATTAAGAACTTAAAAGTTACTATTCACCAAAAAATTATTTTAATCTCATTGAACCACATTTTACATCTTAATGACAACCATTTATGTCGGATTTTTGAAAATCAAATCATAGAGGTGGTAATATTTCATTTAAATGAAAAATCAGTTATTTAACTACCACTTAGTGGTTTCACTATTCATCAAAAATTGACGTTTTTCAGAACAATACCAAAATTTCACCCTAAGCTATAATTGATATTCAGAATTCAAAAATGATTTCTATTTTACAAAATTCCAAACATATAAGTTTCATTAATTAATTTTATAATTAATTCCCTCTGTCACAACAAATAGCGTGTTTTTAAGAAACAATTTATATCAAATGATTGGCAATTGTTTATGTCCAATTTCAATGTTAAATTAATTATAATGACCACCATTGGATAAAATGGTAAAAATATATTCTAATTATAATTTAAAACGACTAAATAGTATAAATTATCACTATAAATTATTTTGATTAAAAAAGTTGTTTTTAAGTATTTTTCACTATTCATAAAAAATTAGATGTTCTCAGAAAAATAAAAAAAAATTCAACATAGGCTAATTTTGATATTCCGAATCCAAAAATGAAGTCCATTTTGAAATATAAAATTTCTATAATTTTAAAAAGTGGTTATTACTATTCATAACGGCTACTTTGATTAATTGTTGTGTTCTAGAACTCGATGTTGCGTACAATGCAAGCTATTGCATTATTGAATGAGAAGCGTATAATGGATGCTCGGGGTGTTACAATTTTAATCATGATGTTATTATTTTTTGAGGAATAAGATCCATATATTATCAATTTCCAACTACTAAAACTACGGAAATTCTACCCGTTTAAATCAAATCAATCTCTCTTGATTTATTTGAGTTTTAAAAATCTCATGCCCATTTGTGGTGGAGTATCATCTTCTTGATCAAAGATGTGGATAATTGGTTCCTTATAAAAGAACCAAAAGGCATATTTTTCTTGTAATGGTGTCACCTACTTGCACTTTGTTGTGGTAATTAGGGCTTTTGATAAAAGGACCGGTCTAGTGAAATTCACTAAGCTCGCAGAGATATTATTTAGTGGAGTGGACTATGGCATATTTTTTCCCAAAACCACTATAAAACATGTTGTTATTTATTTTTGTTTATCCTCTTCCTATTTTCAAAATAGAAGAAATATAATTCAAATCCATATAAAATATAGTTGGTGTCTCTACTGAGAATTATTAATGATTTCAAGAAAACACAATCCCCCCCCTCTTGTGTAATACATTGTAAATTCAAAACTAACATAAATATCGAAATAAAATATAGCTTAAATCCAAATTATTAATATATAATAAATTTCCTTAAGAAAAAATGCAGAGACCCGAATCTTGACGTACATTAATATTACATTACTTTTGCGGAATACTTAATACATAAGAAAAACAAACACACAAGGACGGTAATAGTTTAGTGTCTTTGGAAAATCAGAATAAAATCTTCTAATCGTGGTGAAAGATCTTCAACATATCCTAATAAAGATCTTCCCTTTTTTTCTTACCTAAAACTTTTCTTTATATCCTGGGGAAAAAAACATAAAAGTGTGAGCTCAAATGCTCAGTAAGGGTAAACAAAAGAAATATCAATCACATCATATTCATAAGAACATATCTTTTGGAAATCTTAACCTACAAAAGAGATCATGATTTCATAAGATCGGATAAATCAAAGTAGTGAAATGTAATCCCAATAATCATAACTTAAAACATGAAAAATTGTTTCATACACACATAATCATAGAGAATCATTTCTTATTAGTCAAGACTCATTTTCATGACTATCTTAGTGGACAAAGTCCCTTTTTGAACTGAGTTCACTCCTCGTTTCAGTCCTGTTTCACTGAACCGGTATAACCTACCGTTCCAGCCATGTCTATCTAATGAGATATAAAATCTTTACCCAATGCATTGGAGGGAGATATAGTTCACACCCATCTCACAATGATACCATTCTTATGTGTGCCACAAAATCATAAATCATTCATCGTTGCATAACCCATGTAGTAAAAATGGGATTCTTAAACAACATGACATCATTAAACAATTCATATAAGATAAAGGAATTCATAAAAATATTTCCATCACAACATAATTATATCCATGTAATAATAGGGATATAAATAGAACCCTATATTATCTTAGATGGGAAATAATTTTGATAAAACACATGAACTCCATTCTTGAGGAAAATATCCTTTCTACTTCAAAAACACTTTTCCTTTCTTAATATTTCACAAAATTCATAAAATAAGTTGATTAAAAATAAACTTCAAAACTTGTAAGGGATGATTTTTGGAAATATTTTTTTAAAAATCCATTCATGTCGTATAAAAAAACATTATTCTCGTACTTTTGTCAGAAAAGTCAAAAAGTACCTCGTAAGAAAAACGACAAAAGATTCCTTTCATATCTTTTACAAAAAATTCACTGAAGGGTAAAATTGGATATAAACTATTTTAGAAGGATATAAATATTACTTATTGAGGAAAAATGGATGTGGATGATAAAATACACCCCAGTAAATGCCAAAGTATAAACAATCTCGGATAAAAATGAGATTGTTATATTTCCCTTACCTTAGTTCTGATTTGCTTCGTATGTGTCCGAACCTCCTGTATAATGATTTAAATAATGGCATTTACATATTACAGAATCATATTCACTGTTATTATATCATTTATGGTTCACTTATGACTTTTTATTACCCGTTCTTTTGTAAATTCATGTTAATGTAGCGTTTTGGGTAAAATCGTCTCATTTGTCGTTCGTGTTTTGACTTGTAATTATTCATATGATTACATAGATCATGATTACTTAATTCCAGAATATAAAACATGATTTATATATAATATATATTCAGAATATACATATATATAATAAATCCGTAAATGGAAAGAAATACATCGTTCATCGAGAAGGTAGGCCGTACGTACGCATAAACGCTGTTTTCGTTTCCTTATTGAGATGAATGGAATTAAGTAGATGACATACATATACATGCACATAAATCCAGAATCATTATTATGTCATATATTTAATTATTAATTATTATATATACTTTATAATCATTCATGAATGGTTAACGTGGAGAATGAATCACATCGCGTCGTGGAGACGGTAGTCCGTATGTACGCACGAGCGATGATATCGTTATCATGATCGTGAAATTATATTAGAGTGTATGTATATTATTTAAGAATCAATTTCACTTTACAATAATCATATATAGTTATTATGTACACCATTATAACCATCCATGTATGGTGGTGGTGGAAAATAGATTACACAACGGCGTAAAGACGGTATTCCGTACGTACGCATGCGCGGTGATTTTGTTTTCCATAGGATGGATAGATGGTGAAATAAGGTTGTTTCATAATTATAATAACATATCAGCATATAAATGATACTGATGTTATTACTTCATAATGAAACAACCTAAGATGAAGAAGTGGAAGAAGATATAAAGATGAAAGAATCTATAACGGACATTACCTTTTCTTTGAAGTGCTTCTTTGAGACCTCCTTTTAGGGAACTAAAATAGGTCTTTGAAGAAGACCAGAACCTTTAGGATGTTTCTAGGGAAGTGGAGAGAAGAAATTGGCAGGGGTTGACCGAGATTGAAGGCTCAAAGTGGTGTGAGGAAGAGGGGGAGGAGGTGCCCTTTTATAAGGGAGGAGAGGGGCACCTTTGGAATAATTAAAACTATTATTTTATTATAAAGTAAAGATTGGTTTTAAATAGCTCGAAATTGAGTTATTTAGAAGATAAAGTGGGGATGGGTCTAAATCGTTTTATCCAATAGAATTTAGACAAGTTTAGGTCATTATATTAACATTATCTTTTAGTTTTAACTCTTAGTTAATTAGATTGACATTTACCATGTCACTTTGTATTTTTATATTATATAGTTAATAAACTTACCATATACATCAAAGAGACCCCCAAGTTGTGTTTTACTAATATATATAACCTTATCTAAGTCATGTTTCCGAACCTTAGTTTTTTTAGGAATAAAATAACAATTAATAATATAATATTTGTTTTAGAAACTATTTTATGTCAATTCTGACACCATTCAATAGTTTATTTTTTTGAAACTCATAACAGAATGATTACTTCGACCAATGTTAATTAAATCAATCCTAATATGTCATATTAACCTAGAAAATTTGTTTATTTCATAAAAAGTCTCAAATTATATTTATTTGGGTATTTATAACATCAATTATGTCAATATTTCATTAATAAGATAATTAATACATCATCTTTGTGTCATAAATAAATTAAGTTATTTAATGACTAAAAATTAAAAATAAAATACCATTATGTAGGAAATCTTTTTAGATTTCTAATTAATATTTATAGTCTAATTTATCTTATGTATAACCCCATATTAAAAATGATTTACTTATTATTCTTTGATTTTAACTATTTTAACCCTTCTTTAAATAAATTAATAATAAATGTCCTAATCTAATCCAAGTGGGCCTAAATGGTCATATTTCATTCCTAAGGTTGTTTGTGGTCGAATTATACTTGTCCAATAGAATTAGGACATGTGTTAGGGTAATAATAATATAATTTTTACCCTTAATTACCCTAGTTACTTTTAACCGTGGTAAAAAAAAGTAAAAAGTTACTATTCACCAAAAAATTATTTTCTTCTCATTGAACCACATTTTACATACTGACATCAACTGTATCTTTCAGATTTTTGAAATTCCACTCACAGAAGCGGTAAAATTATGTTTTATGAAAAATCAGTTTTTTAACTACCACTTAGTGGTTTCAATATTCATCAAAAAATGAAATTTTCCAGAAAAATACCAGAAATTAGATCTAAGCTGTATTTGATATTATGAATTCAAAAATGATGCCTATTTTATCAAATTCAAAACATATCAGCTACATTAACTAATTTAAAAATTAATTCCCGTCATCAAAACAAATAGCGTGTTTTTAAGAGATAATAACTATCAAAAGATTGACACTTGTTTATAACTGGATTAAATGTGAAATTACATCCCATGACCAAAATTGTATTAAATTGTAAAAATATATTCTAAATATACTTTAAAACCACTGAAATTAATAATTTATCACTATTAATTATTTCGATTAAATTTTTTTTTAATTATAATTTAGTAATTTTCACTATTCATTAAAATATGAAAGTTATCCGAAAAGTACCAAAATTTCACCTTAGGCTAAATTCGATACTCTGAATCCAAAAATGAAGTCCATTTTGAAAAATAAAATTTACAAAATTTCAAAAAGTGGTTATTAATATTCAAAATGGCTAGTTTTAATAATACTTTAATATCATATTGTTGTTTAGTAAAGCTCGTTATTGCGTACTACACACGCTATCGAGGAAGGTCATGACTGCGTGTAATGCAAGGCAAGTCAAGGATGCATGTTGTGAAAGCTCCTTTTGGTGTAGCGTACAACACAAGACATTAATGAAATAAAAAATAATATTTTTCATAAAATCTCGGGGTGTTACATTCTACCCCCCTTAAAATGAATTTCACCCACGAAATTCTTCGGGGTTATAAATGGTTTACTAATCGAAAGTTTATTTAATAGAAAGACACATCTTAAAAAGGAATACCAAAACCAATCTTTAAAAAGAAAAGTATGAAACGTAATGGTTACCCAAATAAACTAATCACTGGGTTTCCACATAAGTGAAAATATGGATATGGAAGAGAAATCTAACCATCATGTTCTGATGGAGAGTGGTAGAAAACATGGCTATGGAAAATCCAGCAATAACAAAGCCATAAATTTGTGATTATCTATGGTACCATCTGAATCATCAGATATAAGAGCACTAGGACAACATTTTTGGTTTTCAAGATCATTTCCCTAAAGTTGATGAAATTGGAATTAGAAGAAATACTTTCGTGATTTTGGTATAGTCCAACCGTTGGTCATTCTTTGGACAATTTTCACTTCATCTCTTAATTAAATGAAGTTGAATTTTTCATTCGTGATGTGTTATCAGATCATGTGATAGAATGATGGGTCATTCCATCTGTCTCAAACAAAAGGTTAGAAAAGTTATCAAAAAATACATAAGTCCATATATAGTGAGATTAATCATATATAGTTCCTATAATGGACTTATACTTCATATATCATACTGCTTAATATAATAAAACTAGTTTCTACTAAACAGGGACTTCCTGTAGGCCGGTGGTAGGCGATAAAGGTCAGTCGCACTTCGGTTGTGGGTTCTATTCCCACAGCCTTGTCCGACGCGATGGGTTGTCGCCCGTCCTGCAGGTTGTCATTTTTCTAAATCCATATTACTATAACATCCCATGAACAATATCAAAACATGTTTTATCCTTATACAATACTAAATTATGTCCAACATAATCAATTCCAATCTTTAGGCTTATCTAAAATACTTCAATCCAAGCTCATAGTATAAATAAAATGATCATGTTAATGCCATCATTTATCCCCCATACATCATAAGATATATCTTGTTGGTCAAATTACAAACATGTGAATACCTTAATCATGTATTCTCTTTAAGAATGAATATCCATTGAACCTTAGTGAAATCATTAATGCAGTTAAAATTTAACACTTTCCACATACCAAAATCTTCAAAATCCTATATCCTCAAACCATGATAACACTGAGTCCTTATATCAATATTTATCTCATGAATACTATCAAACATATTAGATTCTCTTTATCCCTTCATTATGTGCATATCATCTGCTTTCCAAAAATATTTCCATCACTTTTCATGGTTACCGATGCCATAAAATTATTCAAAACATAAATATTCCAATATTCCGTGATACTATATACAACATTATTCTGGAATCCCATTATATAAACACATAATCATTCCACCACATCATTGTCATATTCAACATTTCCAATAGTGATCGCATGTGACTTCCCTTTGTCCTTTTCCTTAAGTGGTTGCTCATGTCGATCATCACTAACCCTTGGATTAGGGCATTTATTAGCATAATTCCACATTTCCTTGCACTTGAAGCATTGAAGTGTTGTTGGTGCATTCTATGCAGTATTTTCTTTATTCACATCATTAGAAACCCTTTTTCCATTACTTAGACACTCAGCTGCTCGATGACCTTCTTTTCCACACTTAAAACATTTTCTAGTCCCTTTAAGACAATCTCCACCATGCTTCTTTCCACACTTTGACCACAAGGAAACATTCATCTTCTTTTCACCATTATTCTGAGATTTCTCCTTGAACTCCATCTTTTGTTTCTTGTCAAAACTATGAGATGGATAAGTAACACCAACTTCCATTTCTACCTTGATAGCACAACGCACAATTTCTTCATAGCTAATGAAGTCTCTTATAGCTAATGCCCTTCAAAGATTTGGAGTTAAGCCACTGAATAATCGATCAACTTTAATTTCAGGTTGGATGATAAATCCAGATGCATACCTTCCAAGCCTTGTAAAATTCTCTTTGTATATACCGATAGATTCATCATCCTTTTGATTTAGTTCAAGAAACTCCTTCTCCATCTTTGTTTGAAGAATAAGAGGGATATACTTATTGAAAAATAAGTTTTTGAACTCGTCCCATTCCATGGACTCAATTTCATCTCTTGGCCTCGTATTCTTGATAAGATTCCACCATTGATCAGCATTACCTTCCAAACGATACACTGCTAAGAAGACTTTATCATGTTTAGAACATTGAAGAACTGGAAATATCTTTTCAGTAGTACTGATCCATTATTCAACAACAAGTGGATCAGAAGACCCACTGAAAGAAGGTGGACGTTGCCTCATGAAGGACTCAATAGAATATTGTTCCTTTCTCTGCTCATTTGGAAGTCCAGAATGATTCATAGTTTGTGTAATTATAGAAATAAGATTTTTCACTCAATCTACCATAACATTTGTTTGTTCAAGAGTACAATCATTGCATTGTCCATTGCATTGATCAACACTGTTCTTTCGGGTTCCAGCCATCGTCTAAAACCCAAAAAGAATAGTGTGAGAGGAAAAAATCATAATAAAGGGGGACTAACTTCAATATCTAACATCTTTGGTTCAATCTTATATTGTTACCATAGTTCTAGGACTATATCCTATATGTATACTTATCCTTAGAGACATCCCAATACATACCTTAGAAATATCTCTACGGATCTTACTAACGTTTTCACATCCTAGTTTCCAAAGGTTGACTAAACTTTTCCTCTGATACCAACTGTAGAGACCCGAAGCATGACGTACATGAATATTACGTTACTTTTGTGGAATACTTAATACATAATAAAAACAAACACATAAGTACCGTAATAGTTTAGTGTCTTTGGAAACTCGGAATAAAATCTTCTAATTGTGGTGAAAGATCTTCAACATATCCCAATAAAGATCTTCCATTTTTTTTCTTACCTAAAACCTTTATTTATATCCTGGGGAAAAGAAAACATAAAAGGGTGAGCTCAAATGCTCAGTAAGGGTAAACAAAAGAAATATCAATCACATCATTATCATAAGAACATATCTTTTGGAAATCTTAACCTGCAAAAGAGATCATGATTTCATAACATGGGATAAATAAATGTAGTAAAATGCAATCCCAATAATCATATCTTAAAACATGAAACTTTGTGGAATACACACATAATCATAGAGAATCATTTCTTATTAGTCAATACTCATTTCCAATACTATCTTAGTGGAAAAAGTCCCTTTCTGAACCGAGTTCACTCATCGTTTCAGTCCTGTTTCACTGAACCGGTATAACCTACCGTTCCAGCCATGTATATCTCATGAGATATAAAATCTTTACCCAATGCATTGGAGGGAGATATAGGTCCCACCCATCTCATAATGTTACCATTTCTATGTGTGCCACAAAATCATAAATCATACATCATTGCATAACCCATGTAGTAAAAATGGGATTCTTAAACAACATGACATCATAAAACAATTCATATAAGATAAAGGAATTCATAAAAATATTTCCATCACAACATAATCAAATCCATGTAATAATAGGGATAGAAACAGAACCCTATATTATCTTAGATGGAAAATAATTTTGATAAAACACTTGAACTCCATTCTTGAGGAAAATATAATTTCTACTTCAAAAACACTTTTCCATTCTGAATATGTCATAAAATTCTTAAAATAAGTTGATTAAAAATAAACTTGAAAACTCGTAAAGGATGATTTTTGGAAATATTGTCTTAAAAATCCATTCATGCCGTAAAAAAACATTCTTCTCATACTTTTGTCGGAAAAGTCAAAGAGCACCTCGTACGAAAAAATACAAATGATTCCTTTCATATCTTTTACTAAAATCTCACTGAAGGGTAAAATTGGATATAAAATATTGTATAAATATATAAATATTACATATTGAGGAAACATGGATGTGGATGATAAAATACACCACAGTAAATACCAATGTATAAACAATCTCGGATAAAAATGATATTGTGATATTTCCCTTACCTTAGGTCCAATTTGCTTCGTAAGTGTCCGAACCTCCTGTATAATGATTTAAAAAATGTCATTGACTTATTATAGAATCATATTAACTGTTATTATATCATATATGGTTCACTTATGACTTTATATTACCCGTTCTTTTTTAAATTCATGTTAAAGTAGCGTTTTGGGTAAAATTGTCTCATTTGTCGTTCGTGTTTTGACTTGTAATTATTCATATGATTACTTAGATCATGATTAAATAATCCCAGAATATAAAACATGATTTTATATATAATATATATTCAGAATATACATATATATAATAAATCAGTAAATGGATAGAAATACACCGTTCATGGAGACGGTAGGCCGTATGTACGCATGAACGCTGTTTTCGTTTCCTTATTGAGTTAAATGGAATTAAGTAGATGACATACATATATATACACATAAATATAGAATCATTATTATGTCATATATTTCATTATTACTTATTATATATACTTTATAATCATTAATGAATGGTTAACGTGGAGAATGAATCTCATCGCGTCGTGGAGACGGTAGTCCGTACGTACGCACGAGCGATGATATCATTCTCATGATCGTAGAATTGTATTAGAGTGTATGTATATTATTTCACAATCAATATAACTTTACAATAATCATATATAGTTATTATATACACCAGTATACCCATCCAAGTAAGGTGGTGGTGGAAAATACATTACACCACGGCGTGGAGATGGTATTCCGTACGTACGCACGCTCGGTGATTTCATTTTCCATAGGATGGATATATGGTGAAATAAGGTTGTTTAATAATTATAATAACATATCATTATATAAGTGATACTGATGTTATTACTTCATAATGAAACAACCTAAGAAGAAGAAGTGGAAGAAGAAATAAAGATGAAAGAATCGGTAATGGACATTACCTCTTCTTTGAAGTGCTTCTTTGAGACCTCCTTTTAGGGAACTAAAATAGGTCTTTGAAGAATACCAGAACCATTAGGATGTTTCTAGGGAAGTGGAGAGAAGCAATTGTTAGGGGTTGGCCGAGCTTGAAGGCTCAAAGTGGTGTGAGAAATAGGGCGAGGAGGTGCCCTTTTATAAGGGAGGAGAGGGGCACCTTTGGAATAACTAAAAATATTATTTTATTATAAAGTCAAGTTTGGTTTTAGATAGCTCCAAATTGAGTTATTTATAATATAAGGTGGGGATTGGTCTAAATCCTCTCATCCAATAGAATTTATACAAGTTTAGGTCATTATATTAACCTTATCGTTTAGTTTTAACTCTTAGTTAATTAGATTTACATTTACCAAGTCACTTTGTATTTTTATATTTTATAGTTAATAAACATACCATATACATACAAGAGACCCCAAAGTTGTGTTTTATTAATATATATAACCTTATCTAAGTCATTTGGCCGAACCTTAGATTTTTAGGAATAAAATAACAATTAATAATATAATATTTGTTTTAAAAACTATTTTATGTCAATTTTGACACTATTCAATAGTTGATTTTTTGAAACTCATAACAGAATGATTACTTCGACAAAAGTTATGTAAATCAATCCTAACATGTCATATTAACCTAAAATATTTTTTTAGTTCATAAAAAGTCACAAATTATATTTATTTGGGTATTTAAAACATAAATTATGTCAATATTTCATTAATAAGATAATTACTTCATCATCTTTGTGTCGTAAATAAATTAAATTATTTAATGTCTAAAAATTACAGATAAAATACGATTATGTAGGAAATATTTTTATCTTTCTAATGAATATTTATAGTCGAATTTATCTTATGTATAACCCCATTTTAAAAATGATTTACTTATTAAACATTGATTTTAACTATTTTAACCTTTCTTTGAATAAATTAATAATAAATGTCCTAATCTAATCCAAGTGGGCCTAAATGGTCATATTTTATTCCTAAGGTTGATTTTGGTCGAATTATACTTTTCCAATAGAATTAGTACATGTTTTAGGGTAATAATAATATCATTTTCACCCTTAATTATCCTATTTACTTTTAACCGTGGTAAAAAAATTAAAAAGTTACTTTTCACCAAAAAATTATTTTAATCTCATTGAACCACATTTTACTTACTGAAATCAACCGTGTCTCTCGGATTTTTGAAATTCCACTCACAGAAGCGGTAAAATTATGTTTTATGAAAAATTCAGTTTTTTAACTACCACTTAGTGATTTCACTATTCATCAAAAAATGAAAGTTTCAGAAAAATACCAAAAATTAGATCTAAGCTATATTTGATATTATTAATTCAAAAATGATGTCTATTTTATCAAATTCAAAACATATCAGCTACATTAACTAATTTAAAAATTATTTCCCGTCGTCAAAACAAATAGCGTGTTTTTAAGAGATAATAACTATCAAAAGATTGACACTTGTTTATAACTGGTTTAAATGTGAAATTACATCCAATTACCAACATTGTATTAAATTGTAAAAATATATTATAAATATACTTTAAAACCACTCAAATTAATAATTTATCACTATTAATTATTTCGATTTAAAAAGTTGTTTTTAATTATAATTTAGTAATTTTCACTATTCATCAGAATATGAAAGTTATCTGAAAAGTTCCAAAATTTCACCTTAGGCTAAATTCGATAAACCGAATACAAAAATAAAGTCCATTTTGAAAAATAAAATTTACAAAATTTCAAAAGGTGGTTATTACTATTCATAACGGCTAGTTTTAATAATATTTTAATAACATATTGTTGTTTAGTAAAACTCGTTATTGTGTACTACACACGCTATCAAGGAAGGTCGTGATTGCGTGTAATGCAAGGAAAGTCAAGGATGCATGTTGTGCAAGCTCCTTTTGGTGTAGCGTACAACACGAGACATTAATAAAATTAAAAAGAGTATTTTTCATAAAATCTCGGGTTGTTACAAAAAATACTTATACTTTAATGTATTTAGGAATATTATAAAATATTTGGTAAGATAAAAAAGAGCCTTTTTTGTAAAACAATTTGTATATCATACATACTCTATGAATATGATACTTCCCATGATTGACGTGTAAATTGGAAATTCTAATAAGATTCTTATTGTTCACATGTATCAATTAAATATGTATAAGATTAGGAAGTGTAACCCTATGGGAAATACAATAGTTTTAAACATATCTTTATATCGAGTGTCATGTGTGAGTGGGTGGAGGATATGACATTCACGGTACTAGAGGGTGGTCACCAATACATAGTTGAGATAATTTCATCATGTTTAATATAGGATTTTTTAAATATATTTCATTCATTAATAAACTTTCCATGTTTTATAAACGAATAGAGTTGTGGGCATCTATAATATATAATAATAGGTTACTCCATGTTAAGGGGACGTATAATTTCAAATACTATAAATAACCACTTTATATATAAATCCATTAAAGATACATTCATGAAATTTTAATTATCATCTTCCATAATAGAATATATAGAAAAATAATTGTTAATGATACTTATGAAGAGATATCTTTTTCATGTGTGTATTTCAATTTTTTTATTTGAAATTAACTTATGGAATTTTTTTGAGATAATCTAAAGTGTATTCTCATGTAAATTTTCAAATATTTATATCCTTCTTAGTTTCCATAAAATTTTTACATAAGATGGTGTATCATAAGAAATATTTTTATGGTACGTGGGAATTAGATTCATTTAATTCCATTGGGATAGTTATTACACGAGAGTGATCATAGGATAGTTAAGTGTAGTCACAGAAGATTTTTTATTTTATGAACATTATTCTATTTTTTATTTATACTTATAATATATTCTGTATCAAATATTCTCTAAAATTATTCTTCTACATCACCATGATTAGTTATAAATTTTATAGTATCTAAAAATTCTACAAAATATAATTATATTTTTATTGACATAAATGATAACATTCTGATGTAAAGAAAATTAATTAATATGGTATGATTGGTTGGATTGAATTTTTTACTCAAAATGTTTATTTAAATGAGTAAATTATTAATGAAACTCAAATTATATATATTTATCATGTAATTGAATTATTATAAACAATGATATTTATTATTAAAATTATATAAAATGATTTTTCATGAGTAACTCTTACATTTATGTATTACGCAAACAGTTATACTTTTTCATATTAATACTATAATAAAATTTTACATACTATATTTTTATTTTTATTTTAGTTAATATCCTTTGGTAAAATTAATAAAATAGTCAACATATCATCTCATAATAATTTTCACCACATTGACTAAGGAGACAAATAATAAACATAAAACAAATAACATATTAAATTAATGTTTTAGATAGTTCATCCCAAATACATTCACAAAACCAAATTATTGAAATATTAGGTGTCATAATGAATAGCTACTAATTTTTTAAAATAAATAAATATTTTCATATTTATCCAGAATTGAAATCTACTACAACATTTTATAGGTATCTCGCATGATATAATCATCTTAATAACATGGGTGATAGAAAACATAATAATGAGATGAGATAAAATTCTCAATAAGAAAAAAAATATAATAAACTGTAAGATAATATACATGAATGAGAAAAAGTGTAATACAAAAATATCATTATATAATATCAAACTACCATATATGGTAATTATAAAACATTTTAGACAAATATATGTTCAAAAAAAGGATAAATAATTAAAAATAAATTATATGGATTTTATTGAAATATGTATCCATTATTACATAACATATGGGAATGATATAAAATTGTGGAATAAATTAATTTAATTAATAAATATAAAAACATGTAATTTCACGGAAATGAAATGTATTTTAACAATTACCCAAAACATGAGAAGCAACATGGAAAGACGTCACAACTATAATCATGTGAATAACATTATGACTAAACTATTATACCAATTACTATGTGAAAAAACATGTTTTTTCAAACCTTAAAAATGTTATAAAACCTATAATGGCCAATCAATTTTTAAAGAACCAATTATGACCATGGCTGACTATATCAATATTTATAATCTTATGAAAATTCATTTGAGGATGATAAAGGGACCCACTCATCATTGTCCATAACTATTTATTACTGTTTAAAAAATCATATAAATGTCCTAATGAAACCATGGAAGATGAAATATTTTCCTATACTTTCAAATTGAAATATACCACTTTTCATAAAGAATCCATGTAAATAAAATTTTGTTCGTAAAATGACAAAGTTGTATAAAATAACTTCATGAAATTAATATTTTGATATCAAAAAATTGATCACAAAAAATAATCACATAATAAAAGAAAATATTGGGCTAAATAAGGAAGATAATTTCATTAGAGGTATATAATTTAAAATTGAAGAAATTCGAACCATGAAATTTTTTTAAAAACATTTTTTATTAGTCATTATAAAATTCATAGTTACGAGTCTATTTTCATAAAGTATAATTTGATTTCAATTTTTTTAAATCCACATTATTTGAATCATATTTAGGTAAATAATAATTTAATGATGAAATAATGAGATAATACCACATTAATTATAAAATTTAGTTAACATACGAGAAATGAACTTCAAAATATAGAATATAACTCAAAAGAATAATTTCTTGTTAAAAAGTCCCTTTCCTTTTACACTGATTTCTACAATATTATTTCAAACTCATGTATTATGAACATAACTATATTAATAATATATCTAGACTATATAATGTAAATTTAATATCATTTTTATAATTGTTTTACAATTATATATTTTTAATACATTAACTTATTTTAGTTTATTTACATTATTAGGGGTTATAACATTTTGATGCTTGGTTTATAAAATCATCACAATGATGGGAGTGATTCATACTAAGTGGATTTATGTTCACAATTAATTAATAATTAAATATAGAATAATAATTTTTATAATGATTCTTTATGTACCAGTTTCATTATTTAAAGGACATGTATAAAAGTTTGGAAAACAGAAATCATGATGAAATAGATTTCAAGATGTTTAGCTATTGAAATTCTATATCTTAACGAAATTTAAAATATTAGTAAAAACCATTATATATTATTTGAAAAAAATAATATATCATTATTAAATAATATTAACTTTATTTAAAATCTCATTATCATTAATGAGTTATTCATTATATAATCGTTTTCATTAATGGTAAAACAAACCAAGATAATAATGTATTATAATGTTTTTGTGAGTAAGGAAATATATTTATATAATTATAATATGATATATTTAAAAAAATAAATATGTTATTTTAATGTAACAACTTAATAAATCAATTATTATATCCATTATGATATATTTTGAAAAAAATGAAATTCATTTATCAAGGAAGCAATAGTCTGCAATACGCATGATTAAATATCTCAATTATCAATTAATAGTGGGAATTATGGTGTATGAAATTTTGTAAATTTATAATTATATTAATGAAATTGAAAACATATGTATTAATAAGTACCATCATTGAAGTTTGGTGAGGAAAAATAGACAATATCACATCATGGAGGTAGAAATCCTCAAATATGAATGATCGGTTTTATTTTCTTTTCTTGATGGAAGGAAATGATTGAATAATATTCTTCCTATTAATATAAATAAATTTATTATATTAATAATAAATATTTATTTATATAAATTAGGATTTAGAAGGTCTTTATAGAGAACATTATGAAGGAAGTACTAAGAATAATTGGATAATCTTAACAAGGAAATGATTTTTTTTCAAGGAATTCTATTTTTAAATGAAGACCCTAGGATCACTAATACTTATCAAAGGATTTTTAAATGGTATATTTTTATTAGAGGATAACTTTTTCCCAGTTTTAATGAAAATCCTAAAGGGTTGGTGAGTTTTTAAGGGTGGGAAGTGTTAGTTTTTTTATAATTGAATAAAATGGTAGATTTGGAATTAATCCTTATATATTTACTAAATTAAGGATACATTTATAGGGACAATGAAAAAAATGAAAAAAAATTAATGGTAATGTGAGTGTGTCTCAAATAACATATATAAAATCTATTTTTGATACAACCTTCACTTTTTCTAGGATTTCATTTCATTTTTATATTCTAACATAATTTACTTTACCATGGTAATTATTTTTTAAACATTGTAATTAATTTTATTGAAAAAATATTATCCTTAGACGTATTAAATAATTTAATTTTTTTTTAATAAAAAATATAAGTAATGATTTTAAAAAAACTTTATATGGGTTTTCAAATATAATTTTAATATTAGTTCTCATAGGGTAGAAAAATAGTTTTTATAGAAAAAAGTGTTTTTATGTCTAAATTTATGTGCAATAAATATGTATTAAAACTATCAATCCTACATATATAATGTTTTTGATTTTTTTAAATGTAAAAAAGAATTTATTTAAATTCAAACATCAATCTCTTGTTGAAAATACATGATTCAATCAAAATGACCGAAAATGTTTTTACTCAAATAAAATTTTAATTTAGTTCTAAAATTTATGGGCGTGTGATTAATAACATCAATATATATTTTGAAATCAATAATTATATTCCTTAAATATATATTTCATTAAATGTGTCCTTTCAAAACCCTTGAGGTATCGTTTTAATATATCAAAATTCAAAAAAAATAATGCTTCTCAAAAAACATAATTTCCAACCACAAATCAATTACTTTGGGAAATATTAAAAAATTCATACTATGTAAATATTGAAATGGGTATTTAAAAAAACATATTATATTATAAAATTTACATTATAGTTTTTAAAATAATTTTTATGGAATTCATAAATAAAGTCTTTGGAATTTATTTTACATAATCTTATGAAATTTTAAAATAGATTAATTATTTAGTTTTTACCGAAAGCCTATTTTAATGGTTAACCATATTATTGTTTAATATAACATTATCATTAGTGATCATTTATTTTGTTTTATGTTTTTAGGATTAAATTAATTATATCAAACATAACATGAGTTTCACGTGATCTGAAATTTAGAGATGTGACATTCTACCTTCCTTATAAATAATTTCACCCTCAAAATTCTATTATATAGTGGAAAATAGTTGAGGGTAATTTTCACACATTACATACGTAGGTTTATATAGAGATTCATAATTATTTGGGTTCTTCCATATACCATTATCTAGTTGGGTGGTCATATTTTTAAGGACCACCCCTCATGGATATATGTTTTTAATTGATTATTCTCCATATGAAAGGACATTTTACAGTTTTACAATTGCAGATCTCAGTACATGTTTCTAATTTTGTTTTTTACTCAAAACTAATATTTGGAACATATAATTTACATGTTATTTTTATGGAGGGAGTAAAAATTGATATGAAATAATATCTACATGATCAAGGCTCTTTAATAGAACGATGTATTAGGGTCTCTATTTTCATTTCATCCCAAAACTCTAAAATATATTTCATTATGATATTTAAAGGATATTGTTATAACCTTTATAAAAATATAGATCTCATAAATGGTGATATGAATAAAAATTTTATATAATTTTTTCCTCCTTCATATGATTGTGAATGGTTTGATCATTATTTTTCATTTCTTGGACAATGTCTGGACCTGTTGTCTTTCCCACTCCAAATTTATACAAGAATGTCAGAGTCTAACAAAAATACCCATAAAGAACCACATATAATTTCATATAAATACTATAATATAATGTTTTGATATGTGATAACTCTAGAAAGGAGTTTCAATCCAAATATAATTTGAAATCCATCAAACAACATATTATCATATAATCATAGAGATTTAATTATCTTCTTAGATAAACTATATATCATAGGATGATATGTATTGATAAATATTCACATTGACTATAATATTTTTAAGTAATTACCTCTATTTGTGAGTTAATAATCAGATCAAAATCATATAAAATAGGTAATGGTACTCTACACAGCCTCATCATATCCAATATGTATATATTATCGAGTTGATAAATAGACGAGTATTCTTTTATGTTTGTGAATTGTTCTCACATCATCAGGCTTTACGGTATAACCAAAATGAAATTATGACCATTATACTTGGTGTGGGATCCTAAAATGAATTAGATGTCTATGTTTTCCCATTTCCATACTGGTTTTGATATTGGTTTCAACATACCCATAGAATAATTGTATATAGAAATTAGTTTATGACATGCCATGATTCGAGATATTTAATTCCATATTTTCATCTTTATATTATTCAAGTGAATATTCTAATTCACACATCTATATATAATTGTGATTCTGTTATAGATAGAAATGGATTATCTATAAAAATAATCCAAGACTTCCTTCTATAATTGTGATTTTTATGGGACACATATCTTGGATCCAAACTTTATAAATCCATAATTACCAAAAATGAACACAAGAATATTAAATACCTTTATATATATATATATATTTATATATATTCTTCATCAATTATTAATTAATCATTATGTGAATAGATGGTCAATCAGTCAGTTTTGGTAAATAACTTCTTTTTCTCATATTAAGAAATCAAGATTAATACTCTATGAAACTATTACAATTTGGCCCCTATAAAGACTTATCATGGGAATAGTATCAATATCATTCCTATTCAATGAATTAGCCACCATATTTCCCTTATATATATATGGTAATTTATATAAAATTCATAATATTTTATCAATTCCAATCATATGTACTATTTTATATTCAATTACTTTTATGAGAAAATATATTTCAGAATCATTTTTTATTATTTTATATATATATGACTTTAATATATAGAGATAATGTCACCAAATCAATAATTAATGGATCATTGATGCCAACTCTATAGTATTGTTTTTTCAAATTTTCACATCAATAATTAATTGAAGTGTAATATAATTGATTAACATATCATTCCCTACGAGGACACAACTGATTCCTTTTTCGATGAATTATTATATATTTCAATCCCTTCTCTTGTAGAGGGTAATATATGTACATGATCTATCACCAAAATCATCTTTAGTTCCTTGAAAAATTCTTCACATTACTACATCGAAAGTATTAATAATCCATTCTATGATAACATTAATAGAATATTTGATAACATTTATATATTTATCACAAACTTTTTCTAATATTATAATAACCCAAAAAAAATATAAATCTTGGTTGTAGGGTTCAGTATATTCCATTTCATGATAACATTAAGCATTGGAGTATCTAATGATATTCACTTTCTTATTATTACAATCTAAATTAGAAATATAGATTCTCCTATATCAATATTTTTAACACAGTAGTTAAGTTAAATTTGTGTATTTCCATTCATTTTAAATATATACTAACATATTCAATATAGAGTACCAAAAATTGTTCCATGTTATCTTTAAAAAATCTATTCTTAAAAAAATGAATATAGTGGTGGAATAGAAAATCCAAAATGACATCACTATAAACACATAATATCCATACCTTTTTTCAATTATCTGTTTGATATATGCTCACATTTTACCACAGAATAACTTTACAATGATCAAATTCAGTAATCATGAATATCAGGATCCTTTCATTGGGAAAAAAATATAATCTATATAGGGTATATGATACATTTTCATGCTCTTTATTTTATTAATCTCATGATAATAAATTCAATGATAGAACAATGTAACTTTATTTAAAATTTAGATGAATGGTGAACCCATTGGTGATGCCCTGGGTTTCCAAATAGGATTATCATGTATATTTTTATTATTTTAATTAATTTTAATCCACTCTATATAGAAACATTAATATATGCATGGATCCAAGTTTGATTTCTATTAAAAACTAATCCCCACACTCTAGTGCAAGAAATATAAATTCATATGGAAATACATCAATTTATTCTCTTAGAGTAGTATAATCATCAATCTTGACTTCCTCCTCTATAATTTGATTCAATATTTCCCCATTTATGGGTATCATAAACCATATTATAGAATATCCTTCCAAATTAAGTTTAAATTTTCCATGCATTCATATATGATAGTTGGATGATTTGGGATATGAAATGATACTTCCTTATCCTTTGAGTTGATATTTGATTTATATAGGGAATTTTAATCCATATCTAATTATATATAACATATAACCAATGAAAGATTAATTATATTTTCATGAAGAGACCTCCCATAAACCAAAATGGGAGATTAATTATATATCCTAAATATGATCATTAAACTACAACAGGTTTTACCTAATAGTTGTATATCCATTTTTTGGGTGGTGATTCCACATTTTAAAAAAATATACATCGTATAAATGAATGAGACAATCCCGAATCAAATACAGTATTAATATATCAAAAAAATATCATGTGTACCTCAGATCACCGCATTATCATGGTATACCTCATAAGAGTTTATAAAAAATTACCTTCTTTATTCCGATAGTTCAGGATAATAATGTGTCCTATTTTACCGATTCTCATAATAGTTCAAGAACTAATGCCCATTATGTCTCGACTATTTTCAATTAAGTAATTATAGTGGATGTGGATCATTAATTGGGAAATTATTCTCATATTTTACATTAATAATTCTCTTATGCTTGGTTTTAAAATTATTTATATTGTTCCCTAGTTTACAGAAATTATAAAATTTCTCAGTTCCCTGAATATAAATAATATGTTCTTTCTATGATATTTATTTCGTATATGAAATTAAGATTTCATACTACTATGTGTTCTTTAATAAGTGCTACTGTGATAATAATATTTTCTTTACCACAAATATTTTTCATATTCTACTTCCATCTCTGAAATAAGATCCCATAAACCAATAACTTATTAACTTTTACTATATCTTTTGTATAACACCCTTTAGTGTATTGGAATTAATCGTATAAATAAATGACTAATTTTTTCCCTAATATCAAAAATGAAATTGGAAGAATGCCTGGTGAGTATTGTGAATTTTTCATCATATGAACTAATTTATTCCACCTCTTTTTAACATATATTTAAATAATCCAATATCTTGTTTTTTGCATTAGTTCGTAGGTAAATACTTGGAAAAAATTATTTTATTGTACTCTACTCATATCATAGAATCAATTTCTTCATTTTACATTGTATTATAGACGAGACTCTAGACCATTTAATAAAAACGTTATAAATGATAGGCTTCCAAAAAAACATTTAAGTTAATGGGAACTTTATAATGGTAAATTCAAAACACCAAGTATCCATGGTTATTCTTCTTTTCAAATAATTCAATAACTCTCTCTGAACACAACACCTAGTCCAAACATCCATGGCCTATCAACTAGCCATTTAAAAATCGATAATGAATATTAATAGAATTTTTTGAAATATAATAAATTTTAATTTTAAAAATAGATATCATTTTTTAGTTCATTATATCAAAATTAGTTCAGGGTGAAATTTTAGTAAATTTCTTAAAAATTATCAAATTTTTATGAATGTTGATAAAAAAATGGATTTTTATTCAAGACTACATTTTCTTATAATTTATTTATATAGTAATATTATCCTTATAATTTATTCTAAATTATAAATAGATTATTTTTATCATTTAATCCGTTATTGGTCATTTTAATTATTTTCACATTGAAATTTGATATATACAAATGCCAATCTTTTGATGTTTTTTACTTTTAAAAAACATGCTTTCTCTTTTTAAAAAGGGAAATTATTTTAACACTAATTTAATACAATTATATGATAATAATTTGGAAAAATGTATTCCATATTTGGAATCATTATCTTCACATTATGTAAATAGGTACCTTTTATTTTTTGATATTATGAATACTAACTTCGGTAATTATTTTTATTTTCCATGGTTCAGCATTAAATTAGGTAAATATGGGTAAAAAATATTATAATAATATAAAAATTCATTAACACGTGTCTTAATTCTATTTCATGACATATGGACGACCATGATAACTCTTGGTTCACAAATATGTTTTTTGAAGCCACATGGGTTTGATTATGACACTACAAACTTATAATTAAAAATAATTTCAAATATGATATAAACTTGTATCTTCTTACTAAAACAATCTAAATATGGGTTTATATATGTTATCTCATAAACTAGAAATATTAATTTGAAATATAAAAATATTTTCAATATCATAGTATTTTATTTTTAATATTTAGAACGTAAATAAATATACTAATTTATGACACTATGATGATGTAGTGATTTCATTATTAATGAAATATTTAAATAAATGATATTATAAATTATAAATTATATATTATCTGAGATCATTTATACCATTCATGATTTTTAGGTGAAAAGAACATGTTATAATAATATTTAATTAGTTGGTTCGATGTAATATCTCTATTTATATTTTATTTAACAAGTTGGAATAGTTATAAAAATAACATAATAAATTTTTTGTAAAAATAATAATTTATTAAATTATATAAAAATCATAAAAAATATTATATGATCACAAAGTAAATGTTATATGTTCTAAAATTTCATTAAGTACTTATATAGAGGAAATTTACCCCATATAAGTATAATTAATACCTTTTTAATAATTAAAATGTTGTTACCCCTTTAAAAATTAAAAGAGAATAGTTAAGGGTAAACCAAAAATATAAGTCTTAAAATAAAATATATATAATTCTAAAAATTATTTAATGAAATTATTTAAAACATTCCACATGTTATATTATACATATCTCAATTTTGATCCATTTGGATTAATGAATTAATTTATATTATTTTAATGTTTTAATATTTTCAATGGTTGCACATCCCCTCTCTTATAAAAAGGCACTCATTCCTCTATTTTCTTTACAATATAATATAATTTTTTGTATATCCAAGATCTGCCTAAAATTTTTAATATAATTCCATTCCTTATCTTAGAAGCCTCACACAGGTTATAAATCCAAAAATGGATTCTTTTTGATATAATTCGAAAGAGGTTACTAGATTAAGAGGTAAACACTTGCCTCATGCTTTTTAGTTTCAAGTCCATTCTCCACTCCCTATAATAATATTATTATATGATTACATAACATGAAAAATATAATATATATACTAGTTTATATATGATAATTCTTTAATATACACTTACATCATCGTCAAATAGTAATGAAAATATTGTCTCTATGTACCGAAAACTACTATCTTAGAAAACGATGATTGTTCAATTTTACTTTAAAACATCTGATGGAGGCCAATATGATTGAAAATATTTATATATATTATATATATATAATATTTCTATAGTCTATAATTTTCAGTAATTATTTCTATAATATACCATTATAGTATCTATATTGTGTAAATATGATAATTTCATTTGTGGAAGTGAGGACTACCTCCCCCTAAAAGTGATATGAATCGTTCATTTCATACATGGAATGTATAAAGGATGTTTGTTATAAAAATATGTATCATAATATATATATATATATATATATTATACTAGGATTATAACATAGATATCTACCATTTAATTTTATTTATTTTAATACAATTAAGAAATGAACGTAGCATTCATGTATATGTACGACTTACCGTCTCTTTGAACGGTGAACTTCATTTCAAATCTCCAAATATTATAGGATATTATAAATACATATTTATTGAATATTTAAGCAAATTTATTGATGGTTTAAATTATGTATAATATGAAATGATTATATATTTAATATGAAAAATAAATAATAAAACATAACATAGTTGAAAAAACAATGAAATTAACACCAGAAATAGCCAAAATAATGAAGGGTTACTGAAAAATAATAAATAAAATGTTATAAGTAGGTAATATATGTGATTATAAAAATTATTTTGGTTCTAGTATTATTTATTAACATATTTTTAAAACAATTATGCAGGAGGACAAATACCACGCAATTAAAAGAAATATTCATTAAGGATTATCATTTCACATTTTACATCAGTGAGATAATTGTCAAATTCACCACTTATTTTTTTTGTGGTGTACCTACTACCAATTTTAAAATATTATATCATGAATTCAATTATAATAATTTTATTTAGATGTTTCCTTTGATTATTATCACATTATCTTCTTTTGGTTCATCTTGTAAGGGTTTTCGTCTAAATTTCTTTTCATTGAGGCATATCGTAATGTGTTACACCTATTTATTTTTATATGGGGTATATTCAACAATTAGTCACTATATATCAAGAATCCACTGATTTTCTAGATATTATTTAATATTATTAAAATCATGGTAATTATTTTTGAAATACATATTCTTCATTCAATATGGTTATTTGATAAGGCATATTACGTATTTTGATTATTTAACATAAGTAATTTTTTTCACTCTAAATGAAGGGCGGAGCCAAGAAATTATGTAGCACCTCAATGCATTGGATGGTTCTCAAGAGAAAAATATCTTTTCCAAATTAAACATGTCTCTATAAATGTTTTAAACTATCTTGTGAATTGCCTTGAAGGTATTGGTTTTTATTTGCAAGAGATATGACTCTCGTTAAGAAAGAAACTCCCCTCATTTAGTTTCAGTTATTATTTAAATGTGATATTTTATGTCGATATATCTATAGAAGTAGTTAATTATAAATTATTTTTTTTAAAGGAACATGATTTAATTTCTTAATATCTATATTATTTGTGCCTTGTCATGTTTTCTAAATGGAAAGTGTGCTCAGTTATTTACAATTCTATATAGATTAATTCATTATTTCTAACATTTTATGTAACCATACATAGAATTTGATCATAGCCATATTATTTTTCTCTCCACATGTTATGAGGAAGAGAAAATTGGTTAACCTTCTTAGGATAATGTTTATTTCATTTATTGTTTATCATGTTTTATTTTTATTTCCCAATGTATTATGGGTATGATGTATATAATCTAGATTTCCAACACTATTAAACTGAACAATCCATAGGTATTTTAAACCAAGTAATAATATAAATTTAATTAATAACTCACTACCTATGGGATTCTGGAGTCTAGAAATTATAGTTGGTATCAAATGATATTTTCCAGTAACATTGGAAAGTAGATTTAGAAAATAGATATTCGGGAACAAACCCTAAGACATAATTTGACCTATACTTATGATAATTCACCCAATGAAACAATGTTTATTCTTTATGATGCATAAATTTATGTTTTATGTTGATTGGTTTACCATATTTGATATTCATAATTTTATGAGACAATTTGATATGTTTCATTATATAGAAATTTCACATATGAGGACAAATGCTATTAATACTCCAGGAAATTGTTGGGGTGTCCCTACTGAGGAAACCAATATAAATGGTATTTCTAGAGAGAAAATTATGTTGATACTATGGAAACTTAATTTTGTTTGAAAAAATAACCTTTCTAAAATGGAAAAACCATTTTTGTAGATAGAATCACCTATACATGATCGCTTTATCTAACAAAATACAACATCATTTAGTGGGAATACTAATCCAATTGTATCCGAATAGTTGAATAAGACTTTTTAAATGATATTTATAGACTTGGGATGTAGTGAAATGGAAAAGGATTAACTTGTGGTCTATTGGCTAAATGGTGATTCTGATCAAAAGTGGTCCATGGTAGAAAATACATGGGAGGAAGAAGATATAGAACATTTAAAATTGAGAACATTTATAGATACATTCTTATAAAAATACCCCCCTCTTGATCAACAAATTGAGATGAAGAAGAAGTTCATAATCTTAAATAAAAATAAACAAGATAGTCTGGAAAATTACGAAGATAACATTACATGGTTTTCTAGGTTATCTACATATTATATATGCAATACAGAGTGAAATATTTATCACATCATAAAAGGTATTAATCCAAATACTTAAAGGTCACAGATTTCTTGTATTTTTTATCATATGATGGAGTCGTTTAATGTTCCATCAAAACGAAGAATGTTTTTTCTGGGATCAATATATGAAAATAATATCAACACAAAAAGAGGCCATCTGAGAACCATGAAAAGGGAATTCATACGAGATGAAGATTAAGTTTGGAAAAAATTTATCTCGTGAAAACTGTGGAAAATGGCTCATTGGGGAATGTTTGATGTAATTGGTAGTTTTTTATAATTGTGGAAATAAGCGAAACAAAGATCATGGATGAATATGGAAGAAACATGTCAATTATTTCTAGTGCTAAAATTGTAATGATTTGGGACACTATGAAAATGATTTCCCCAAACGTCAGTGGAATATACTATAGAAGAGGTTGAGGTGAGATAGACATGCATATGTGATCACAAAGATGGATGGTTAAGTTCCCAACGATAAAGTGGTACGTAATTTAATAATTTCCTAAAACATATCCAATTCATTAATTGATTCTAGATCATACCATTCTTTAATATCTTCCCATTTTTTGATAAAAATTAGTCACTTTATATTTTATTTAGTAAAGGAGTGGTTAGTCAAATATCATAAGGGTGGTGTCATTGAAAAAAATATGTGTTGTTCAATTCCCTTTATGACACATAAATGGGCTTTGGTTGGAAAAAAATCATCATACATATGGTTTACGTTGATATTATACTTGTTATGGATTTGATTTAAAAATATGATGCAAAAATACATTTGAAGAATAATTAAGTTAAATTTTTCGAGAAAGATGAAGAATCCCATATCTTTAGAGAAGATACATCATCATCTGATTCTTATGTAGATCCTCAACTAGTAGCACTGGTAATTCAAATTATTATGGGTGGAAGAGAAAAAAAATCTAAGGATGAAGATTGAAATATTCATATTGAGGATGTACCAATTTTTCAAAAATATATTTAGGTATTTGCAAATGATTTATCGAGACATCCCCCAGAGTGGGAAGTCGAGTTCCCTATTGATTTAATTCCTGATGTAAGGCCAATATCAAAGACTCCATATAAAATTTCCCTTTTGGTATTGGGGGATTTGAAGAAATAACTATAAGATTTAGGTAATATTATATTTATCCTCCCTAGTGTTTCACCATTGGGAGCCTTTGTGTTATTCATTTAGAAGAAATATTGATCGATGTGGTTGTGAATTGATTATGGGGAAATTAATGTTAATAAAATATGGAATAAATATCCTCTACCTCGCATTTATGTCTTTTTTACAATGATTTATGGATCCTAATATTTTTAAATTATTTATATTTTCTTCGGGTAACACTGATTATGAGTAAAGAAGGAATACATTATGAATACATCATTTCAGAGAAGTTATAGACAATACATGATTATAGTAATTCCATTTGGATTGGCTAATGAAACACCTATTTTTATAGTCCTACTGGATAGTGTATTCCAGCAATATCTTGATGATTTTTTATGGTATTCATTAATTAAATTCATATGTATTATAAAATCTATGAGGATAATGAGAATCACTTGTGAACCATTCTTATGACTCTTTGAATGGAAGTGTTTTATTGGAAATTTATTAAGTGTGACTTCTGGCTAGATCATGTTCTTTTTTTGACATATTGTCTCCATTGATGGAATATTAGTCTACCCTTCAAAGATGAAGCCTCTCAAATAATTTTCTAGACTAACAAAAAATAACATATGTGTGTAGTTTCATTGGAAATCCATGTTCAGTTCTCAATTTTCCTGATTAGCTAACCCATTAACCAATCTTAGACGTAATGGAGTTAAATTTTTCTAGACAATAGAATGTGAAGAATGATTTGATGAAATAAAGATAATATTATTCAACGCATCAATTTTGACTACACCATATTGAAGTGATGTGTTTTTCGTATAATGTGATTTATTGAGGAAGGTACTTGGCTATTTCATAACGGAAAAAGATAAAGTTATTGAAAAAGGATCTTGATAATTGAAAACACACAAGATGAACAACCCGACACCTGATATTGAGTTATCAACTGTAATATTCCCTTTGAAAATATAGAGGAACAATTAATATGGTGAATGATTTGAAATATACATGAATCATAAGATCCTGAAATACATATTCTCGTATAAAGATCACAAATTATGACAAAGGTGATGGCTCTAGATACTAAATGATTATGATTTATCAATACTTTACCTCCCAGGAAATGTGAATAAGGTAGAATAGGATTTCAGTTGGATGTATCCTTGATTTCTAACCCAAATGATGACTGATAGGGATCCTATGATCATTGATCTAGTAAAAATGGATAAGGTAATTTTGAAGGAAGTGGAAACATCAATATGTTTTCCTATAATTGAAAACCCAACTTTATTAGAAAGGGTATTGAATTCTCTATATGATGATGTTGACTTCTAGAAGTAAATTAGAGGCATGAATGAAGGAAATTATGAAGATTCTATTTGTTAATATGGTGTTCTAAAATTTTGAAAGAAATTATGTATTCAATCGATTCCCAAGATAAAAAGTGAGATATTGGACAATTTTTATATGTCAATTTTATCTATTCACCCATGTAGAACAAAAATATATAAGGACCTGATGTAATATTTTTTGTGGGATAACATGATGCTAAAAATTACTGCTCATGTGACTACAAGTCTGACTTATCAACAATTTAAAGCTATGAGGATAAATCCTAATTAATTACTACATCCTCATCTTATTTATGTGTGGAAATTGGATGAAATAACTATATACTTTGTCCCTAGACATGAAAATTACCCAAGAAAGAATGATGCAATATGTGTTATCATTGATCGCATAACAAAATTAAAACATTTCCTCTATATAAGATAAGATATGCCTCTTCAAAAACTAATAAGGCTCTATATAAATAAATATGTAAGACTTCATGGAAAACGTCTATCAATTGTTTTTTTATTGAGATCCCTACTTTACATTGAAATTCATGAAATGTCTTTATATGGATATTGATGCAGAGATTCATTTGAGAATTGACTACCATCCTCAAATTTATGGAGAGTCTAAAAAGATTACTAAAAATGGGAGACATGTTGAGGTCAATCACACTTGACTTTTTTGGTGTGTGGGATAAATACATACCATTGGTAGTGTTTTCCTATAATAACATTTTGAATTCATGTATTCAAATTGTGTCATTTGAGGAATTATATGGAATACGATGTTTTACTCCAGCATGTTGAGATAAAGTGGGTGAAAGAAAACTCATAGGACCTGATCTTTTTAAGGATATCATGACAAGGGTAATGTCTATTCAGGCCCACATTATAGTAGCTCAAATTATTCAAAAGAGTTATGCTAATAATCAACAGAATGATTTAGAGTTCTATGTACGAGATATTGTTTTTTTGAATGTATCTTCATGTAAGGGTGTTATAATATTTGGTCAAAAAGGGAAACTAATTGTTAGGAACATCAGAGCCTTTGATATTCATAAAAGGGTCATATTTATACCTTATCTTTATAAAATTACCTCATGTCTCTCCAATGGTGATGACGTGTTCCACATGTCACTTTTAAATAAAAACATGCCTAACATTAACCATGTACTCATCTATAAAGAAATAGAATTGAAACCCAGTTTTTCTTATTGTGAGGTGCCAAAGAAGAATATTCATATAAGTGATAATGTGTTGAGCAGTCAGACAACTCATCAGGTAAATGCTCTTTGGAGAAACAAAAAACTGGATGAGGTGACATAAGAACATGAGGAACATATGATGAAGAACCACCCAAAACATTTCATTATGTAATATTCTAGAAATTCTGAGGGCGAAAATATTTGAAGGAGGGGAGAATTTAACACTCCATTCATCTATGGTATGTTTTTTATATATAATTCTATAATGTGCACTAAATGTAACAATGACTTCAATCACACCATGACTTATCAACTATCCATTTAAAAATAGGCTATGAATAGTATTAATGAAATTTCGAAATTTTTAAAATTTTATATTTCAAAATAAACTTCATTATTTAATTTTTAATATCAAAATTATATTTGGATGAAATTTTTTAAATTTTCTGAAAATTTTCCATTTTTAATGAATAGTGAAAAAATACAACATTATAATTCATGATTAAATTTTTGTCTAATTTATTTATATGGTTGTATTATATTTTTATTGATTTTAAAGTATAATTATATACTTTTTTATCATTTAATAAAATTATGGTCATTTTAAGTATTTTCAAATAAAAATTTTATATAAACACATGTAATTATTTTGATGGTGTTTACTTTTTAAAAACCCAATTTCTCGTTTTGACAACGAGATTTGTTTTTAAATTAATTTCTTCCAATATTGTGTTTTAATTTGGAAAAATGGAATCCATATTTTTAATACAAAGGTCATTTTTCTGTAAATAGATCTCTTATAAATATAGATATTATGAATAGTAATATCGGTAATTATTTTTATTTAGCACTGCTAAAGGATAAATTATGTAAAAAAGGACAAAATAATATTATATCAATATAAAACTTCTCTAACACATGTCATAATTATTTTTCATGAGGTATTTTCTACCAAGAAAACTCTTGGGGAGAAAATTTTTCCTTTAGAGCCACTTTTGTGAGATTGTGACACATAAAAATTAAAATTTAAAATAAAGGCAAATATGTTATAAACATGTACCCCCTTACTAAATTTTTTTTAATATGAAGTTATATAATTTATTTCATTGATTATTATTAGAAATTTAAAATTTAAAATTATTTAATACATCATGATATTTTATTTATTATTTGTAGTAATTAAATAAATATATATATTTATGACAAAATGATGTTGTAGGGATTTCATTATTACCGAATGATTAAATGAAATGATATTATATATATTAAAATAAATACTACCTTAAACAATTTCTATCATCCATGATATTTATAGGTGAATATGAAATGTTATAAGACTATTCAACTCATTGGTTCAAGGTTATCAGTCTTTTTATTTCATTTAATTTCAATAATGTGAATAGTTCTATTATTTACATAATTGAATATCTATAAAAATATTATCTTATTTTGTTATTTAAACATAAGATAAATTCAATAAAATTCCAAATTTTATATGATAGGGCCTAAAATTTTGTTATATTTACATTTAGTGGAAATTGACCCAATTTAAGTAAAATTAATAGCTTCTAGTAAATAAAATGTTGTTACCACAATTAAATTAAAAATAAAACAGTTATGGATAAACCAAATAGACATGGATAATCAAAAATTCAATACATGTCTAAAAATTACTGGATGAGAGTATTTATAACAATAGTCATATTATATTCTACATATCTCAGTTTCGGTCCATTTTGTTTAAATAATTAATATAAATTAATATATTATTTTAATACTTTATAAGGGTGCCCCTCTTCTCTCCTATAAAAAGGAAGTCATTCCTCTCAATTCCTTATAATATCGAATCCTTTTTATTCCACCAAGACCTACCCAAAACCCATTCATATAAATAATTCCATAATTTATATGCCTAACTTAGGTCGTAAATCCTCCCAAGGAATTCTTTTGGTATAAAATAAAATTGCTTACCCGATGAAGAGGTAACACCTTCTCCTATGCTTTCTAGATTCATTTAAATTCTACACTCCTTATACTATTATTATTATATGATTACATAACAAAAATAGTATCCTAATCAGACATGTATTTTTTTTAATAATTTTTTCCCTTATAGTTACACACACCTCCATCTTATGGTAACAAACATTCTATTTCTATGTACGGTGAACAACTGTCTCAGGAAATGACGATTGTTCAATTAACTACTACCACCTCTCATTATGTACATTATTCTGGAAAATATATTTATATATGATATATATTTTATTTATATTTTCTATATTATTCTATAATTTCGATATATAACATACCTTTATAATATCTATGTTGTGTAAATACGATAATTTCATTTGAGGAAATGCGGACTACCACCCCCTTAATGAGATATAACTCATTCATTCCACACATGGAACTTATAATGGATGGTTTAAATAAAAATAAGTAATATATATATATATATATGATAATTTAATTATAACATTCATATGTATCATTTAATTTTAATTATGTTAATAAAACAAATAAGTGAATGTAGCATTCATGCGTACATACGGCCTACTGTCTCCTTAAATAGTGAACTTCATTTCTAATCTCCAAATATTATGGTTCATTATAAATACCTATGTAATGAATATATAAGATAATTTATTCATGGTATTAATTATGTAAATTATGAAACATTTATATATTAAATAATTAGAACAATTAATAATACAAAACATTCATGAGAAAACGAGGAAATTAACACGAGAAATAGAAAAAATAATGAAAGATAGTTTACAAATAGAAAATAAAATATCTTAAGAAGTAAATAATAAGATATTATAATCATGAGTGCGGTTATATTGTTATTATTTAACATATTTTTTAACAATTATTCAGGATTTTAAAAACCAGACAACAAAAGTAAGGATATAGTAAGGATTCACATTTCACTTTTTACATCCATAAGATAAATGTAATTTTCAACAATTAATTATTTGGTGTGGTGTAACTACTACCAATTGTGATATATTATATCATGAATTCATTTATATTAATGTTATTTAGATAGTTTATTTTATTATTATCCCTTTTGGATCATATGGATATGATTTAATAGATTTCATCTCAATTTCATTTCATTGAGGGTTATTGTGATGTTTTACACCTAGTTCCTTTTATATGGTGTATATTATACATTTTGACATGAATTATCATTAATATAATAATTTTAATGATATTATGTAATATTATTACCTTCATTGGATTTATATATAAAATCAATATTTTTTATTCAATATTATTATTTTATAAGGCATATTTTTTTTCTGATTATTCAATATGAGGAATCTTTTGGATTGGAAATGATGGTTGGATCCCAGAAATTATATAGCTCCTTGATGAATCGACAAGTTATCATGAGAAAATATAGTTTTCCAAATTAAATTGGTTCTTATCCATGTTTCAATCAATCTTATGGGAGGTCTTAATGGTATAATTTTTCATGTGCCTGGGACATGATGCGCGATAAGAAACCAATTCCTGTCATTTAGTTTGGGTTATTATATATTCATGAGATTTTGAGTCAATATATCTATAGATATAGTTCATTATATGTTAATTTACTTATGAACCATGTTTCAATTTCATACCTTCTATATTATTTTTTTCTTTATGAGTTCTGTAAATTGAAATTGATCTCAATAATTTAGATTTCCATATATATTGATTCATTGTTTATTATGTTGAACTAACCCATACTGGTCATTTCAGGTCACCCTTATTATGATCATCTCCCTAGGTTATGATGAAGAGAATGTTGATTATGCTTTCAAGGATGCAGTTTATTTCAAATGTAGTGTAGTATTTTATACTGTTTTCTCAATATATTATGTGTATCCTATATGTTATATCAATTTCCATGACTATTAAATTGAGCGTTACTTTGGTATTTTACTCCTTTTTATAATTCAAATTTAATGAAATAATATAACAACTTCGGGCTACTGATGTCGAGGCATTATAGTAAATTTAATTTAAATCAAAGTGACCCATTCCTCAGAAACTTGTGTATTATAAAAACTTGTAAAAGAAGGTAGAAATTTCCAAATAAAAAACATGGTTACGAGGTTATAAATCATTGTAGAATTTGGTATATGACCCTATATTTTTTTTCCAACTACATTAGATATAATAGTGAAAATTTTAACATGTTTTTTCATTCTAGATCTGATATCATTTGGTTTACCATTGGGACAAACTTCACATATTCTACATAACCCCCCCATTAATTAAATTCTTTTAGTATCTCGCAATTACCATGATTAATAGAATATGGGGAATGAGTATAACTGAAGTAATTAATGTACATTAAAACAAACTATAAACATGGATGTAGGATTTCATAAATAGAATGCATATGTGAGCCAATGAATATCTCAATTTCAATCTTGGTTATGTATAGTAATCATTCTAACTGAAGTAGTTAATTATATTTAAATCATTAATAAATGATCATAAATATAATGTGATTAACCAACTTATATCCCATTATTGTGTCCAACAAGGTGTTCAATTAGGCTTATATATTGTTCACCAGGTCACAATTGAGTTAATACCCAAAATAACTTGTTTGGGGTTATTTTCAATAGGTTCCTCTAATCCATAACATGTATCCATTTGGAAGAATATATACATGTATATAATTTCTAGAAGAACCATTAATTATCAATTTAACTAAACAGTGAGATGTAATCCTATTCATGATTCGTCTCTAATGTTTTCACTAAGGTACTCTAAACCTAATACCAAATGTGAAAAAAAAATAATCCTAAAATGGAAAAACACTTATCTAATACCAACTAATGTGAACCAAACCAAACATTCCATAAATACTATATAAATATCATGATTTTGATAATATATCTCACAAATAATAACACATCTTGATGACCAAAAGGTTTAGTTACTTGATTTTTTTCTAAATAAACATGTAATTTTGATAAAACATTCAAATATTTCTCTATAATTATCATGCACTAGAATCATTTATATACATCTCAAATGACATATTGTTCTTAAAAATTAAATTCTTGGAAATCATAATAATGGTTGACCACAAATTATTGTAATAGAAAAGATGTATCAAAATGGAATAGCTCAAAACATAATAAAGTAAATAAAGAATGTATAAATATATTAAATCAAAATCAAAATACCATTGTTTATAATTATAAAAAAAATAGAGTCACATAATATAATAAAAATATCATTAATAAAGTTTAAAAGATACAAAAATTTTCAAAATAAATCTCTATGATCATATAAAATGTGAGAAAAAAATAGAAGAATTATTCAAACTATGTTATAGTGATGAACAAATTTCAGTTAATGGAAATTAAATGAAACATGAAATTTTGGAATAACATTAAAAAACATGGAAATATATAACAACAATAAATAGAAAGAATTCTTTTGGATAAAAACAATTATTACCATGCCTATGTTCAAATACTTATTATGACCATGCATAAAATTATAAGTAAACCCATCATGATCACACCTATATAAAAAACTCATTATATCTGAGATAAAATAGCTCATGATATGAAATATTAAAAAAATTAATTTTAGAGAGATATAAGAACCCACCCATCATCATTAGAATATATTTAGTTTACTTATTACAAATCATAAACATATATTAATTAACCAATGGAAAGGATAAAAAATCATCTAAAATACCGTATCTAAATGGTACCTGACCAAAACTACTACATAGCCGAAAGATATTATCAATCCTCATGTGTTTGAGACTAGAACTGAGAAATCAAACAATGGTTATAGTTAATTATTTATCCCAAAATGAAGTGATAAAAATATACCTTATATAACAGTAACATAAATATACCATGGATGATATAAAAATATCCCATTAATGATAAAGAACAATGGTTGTGATGAAACTGATAAATGTAGTAAGAAATTATCTAAATGATAATTCTTGACTACAAAGGAATAAAAAACCAAACAACTACTCCCCTATATTTTTGTGAAATTTTTGGAAAACTCCCACAGTCACACCACTAGCAACCCAAAACTCAACTGATGGAAAACCAGACAACATCACTATGTCACAATTCCATTCTCTACTTTGGAAGACATAACCTTGTATATTCATTGTCAAAAAGTTATTAATGGTTTGGGATAATATGATTGTTATGGTCTAAAATAGGTTTTCCATATCAAATATTTAACAAATAATCAATTATATCTCTAGATTAAATAAACCAATACCTGATAATAGTTTTATAGTTCGTATACCAAAATTATGGGAAAAAATTAAATTTCACATTTTTCCACATTTCCATATATATATATATATATTAAATAATTTTTAAATAATCTCATATACATGAATAAAAACATATATATAAATATATATAACAAAATAAAAGAATGTAACATCTCTCATTAAAAAACCTTGGCAGTATGACAAAATATTTCAAACCAAACATTCCAAATCGGCAAAGAAGCATAAGTTATATCACACCATATATCACACCGGCCTACTATTGCAATGAAAATCAAATGTAAAATAGAAAATCTTTTATGAATAAAGACATGAGGCATATTTGTTGATTCTAGAAGGAAAATGAAAACTCATAGTGTGAACCCCACAAAAGGTCTATCAAGACCAAAGAACAATAGTACTAAAGAGCATAGAAAAAACCATGAGAAAACCCCAATAAAGTGGATGAGACGTATTATTATAATTTCCACCTAGGAATATAATTCTTCCCATGTTCTCTATATTCAGAATCAATTCATTAACCATTTTCATCATACCATGTTTTGAAACCATTTCACAGAAATATTTTCCAACGATTTGTAAATACCTTTTATATTTATAAAAACTGTGGGAAATCCTATTTTATAAAAACACAGATCCATAAACAAATAAAATTCATTCATATCCTACCATTTAATTTAAAAAACTAATTAATATAAAATAAGGTAAATTTAGTTCACCAAAAAATTTCTAGAGATAGAACCACCTACCTCTTAACCTTGGTAGCACATTCTGACAATAGAATCAACAGAAAATATGGAACCAACAATGAAAAATGAGGTCATAGAATAAGATAAAAAATATTATAAATAATCTTATTTATAAAAGATTCAACTAATAAGATGAATAATCACATAAATCAAGGAAAAAAATACACCGCACCAAAACCGACTACGAAATGTACCACAGATAGAGAACAAATAATGGAGATATAGAGAAATCATGATAAATGTCATCACAGGTTAGAAAATAAAATAAGGAAATCAAACTACAAAAATTTGATCAATATAAATAATAAATTAGAAGGATTACTTACTATAAGTGATGAAATGTAGCCTCTATGGTGAGAAATCATCAAAAAAAATCTATATGGATTGAATTGATACTCTCGAAATTCTTTGACATACCTTCGAGGACAACATAAATGATTGTTCTGTAAGAATAAATGAAAAATAATCCAATAAAGCACACTAAAACCGAGTCTCTGGAAATGTACATTATTTTGACGTATTTATGTTTCATGTAATCCATTTAGAACAAGTAAGCCTATAAAATATTCATTTTTTTAAACCCAATACTTTAACATTATACATTGTGAGACCATTACAATGTTTGTTATCCTTTAATGTTATGAACATCATTCATGAAAGATTTCTGATGACCATGTACACATTGTGTAACCCTTTTACACCCGATGTAATTTTTAATGGCATTGAATAAATCCAATAATATTTTTGAATATCACTAAAACAACTTTGAAATTCTATAATCCTAGGTGGAACCCCACAAATTTATTAAAAAATTAATAAAGATACTTTGTTAATTCAAAAGAATAAACAAACATAAAAAATATGTGGTATTTCATAGAAAATTTTCTCAATAATCAGGATTCACATGAACCTCCAAATTATTTAGGAAAATAAGATATATGAAGGGGATATAAATGAAATCATGTAAAAATAGTTATCGAAATCACCACCATAAGAATGTCAATACATGTAAATTCATGTAGAATAATTAAATATAATAAATATGTGAGGTTATTTCAACCACATCAAAAAATAATTATCACGAGTCTCATGAGAATATTATATATGCTACTACAACACTATAACAAAGTGAATAGACTACCCAAAGAATACATTCACATGATATTAAATGATCTTAATTAATTTATCAACAAGAAAAAAATATATCTCTAACACAATATCATACAAATAGAATACATGATAGGGATCATGATGATATTTTATGAGATGTGAAAAGTGTAAAAAATCATTAATTCCAATCAACTATGTAGGGAATTCCAGCACATAAGTAACCTAACCATGTAGCTTGATGACCTCAAAAAGTAAAACAATTGTCTGATCCAACTATCTCTATTATCCAAGAAGATAGTGAGAAAACCGAAGTGAGAAATTAACGTCAACCAAGTCACATATGGTAAATTACAAAGTATTATTTCATTGATTCCCGAAATATTTCTTCCAATACAGTTGTATAAATAGATGTTGATGTATATCCTAAATCATAATAGACTTCTCTTTATCCAACTCAGCCAATCAAAATACATTTTTCCCACTGCTTCCCAATAATGATGTGATTTTCATGGGTGATAATACAATGCCTTGAACGGATAAATTATTATCATTGAACGAAACATTTTTTTATAATAAAACTGAATAAGTTCATGATAGATACCCATAATACACCGAAATGAAAGTCACATAATTGAATTATAACATCCTATATAATAATAAAGCACTCTATTTAAACATATGTATGTGGTTGATAAGATTTACTCATCCAGAATGAAGTCCAAATATCCTCTTGGAAGCTTCTACCAACCATCGAATTAAAACAGTAATCCCTTTAAAAAAACAATAGAAGAAGAAAACCATTTATCCTCACTTTTTCTTGAATTTGCAACTTAAATAGATCTTCAACTTTTTCAGTGTCATTGATCAAAATTAAATGAGGTGTCCATGTCAACTAATCAACAACTTCTATTATTGAATTCCTTCCTTGGGGATTCCATGGTAATCCAAAAAAATCCACAAATACCTCATCTTATTTTCATATTGTACGAGAAGAGTCCAGAGAAAATAAGAATGTTTTAGAGGATTAAAATTAATCTATTGGGAGGTGTAATAGAAAGACACTTAATAAGAAATTTCATGCTTCATACCTGGACACCTATATCGATGTCTACTGTTATAATAGGTCTTTATGGTTTCCAGATGAATGAACCTTCAATTAATATTAATATAATTAAAAATATATATCCTCATAGATTCTTGTATATCAAAATGAGCTCTAAAAATGAGTATACAATCTAAAGAGAGAGAGAGAAACCGGAAATAATCTCTCTACTATATGGGGTTTCTCAAATTCATTTGAACTCAAAATCAATATACTCCATATTAAAAATTTACTCAATGAAATTTTATGATAACTAGAAAATGATGGTAACTATACCTGAAACATTCTACTAAGAATCCTAATGAAATTGAGAAAAAAACCCCATAAGGGTCAACAAATCCAGTAATACCAAACCAAATTATGATGGAACAATCATTCTAAGAAAATTTAGAACAATATTTTAGTTCCCAAGTCTATTGGTTATTTTTAGGTCATGTGTCATAAGTTACTCCACACATTACCTTTCTCTATGATTCATGTCTGTCTATGAAATTATATTGCTGAAAATATTTTTTTGGGAAAAGACTATATAACATTTCACAAAAACATAATGTCTTCAATAATTAATCTCACACATAATTTTAGAATAATCTAAATCATGAGTGGGGTAATTCATTCCTTTTGTTCGAAGATTATAAGATGTATAAGATACCACATTATTATAATTTTTGATAACACATGACAAAATTAGTTCCATATTCATAAAAGAACACAACATACCCCTTACCAGCCTTGGGTAAGATCATAATAAGATATGATTTTAAAGGTCCTTTATGCAATTCGAAATAATACTGACACTTTCAATCCCATATTAATTTCAAACCTTTAATAGTAAGAGTATTCAAAGGTTATTCCAGCTTCTATAAATCCTTAATGAACCATTTATTATATCCAAAAAGACTAAGGAAGTATCACATATCAAATAAATTTTATGGTGATTCCACAAGAAATAGAATTAGCTAGTCAGAATTAACCTATATTATATTCCCAGGTGTCAAATTCCTTATTAATTTCGCTTCGTGAATCTGGAAGATACATTTCAAAACAATTCCAAAGAAATAGTGACACATTAGTATTTCAAGAACCAAACACAAATAGTAGTCATCATCTTGAACATATATATAATAATTTATAATATCATCTATGACTACTATAATATAATTTTTGAGATACCCATGGAATATTTTATTCATCAAAACCATAAAAACTATAGTAAATTTCCTCACAAAAATCAGAACCACATGATATTCAAAATTTCCACAACTGCTCTTAAAATCCATCTTCAATATATCACACTCCCAAACATTAAACTAATGTTAACCTAATCAAATATAAATATTCAAGAACCAATTTTCACACTTCAAGTAATTAAATAAATAATCAGCACAATAGAATAAGTAGTAGTTCATAATCATTTCTAGTTTTAAGATCTGATTTTCGACACACAATCAAAGTGAAATATTATCCTTCTTCACAATGTTCTCTTGAGATTCCAAAGGTGGAAAAATATGGAGAAGAATAAAATTCACCATAAGGTCATCAAAATTAATCATAAATTATTTTATCTCTTTTGGTAGAATTAGATAAAATGGTATCGAAATCATATGCATACTTATAACTAGATCAATCATAATCTCTACCTCCCTCTATAGAGAAAGCCCATACAAATATATTTAAAAAAATTCAGGAAAGTCACAAATAATAATTGGTTAAAAAAAAGTTGTAATTTCATTAGGCACAACTTCTACTATAGAAATAAAATATTGAGCATTGTGTGGTATGGTTCTACATGACCAGACCTCATATACCACTCTCCCAAAAACAACCATGGGATCCCATCAGCCATAAGAAATTTGAAGTGTCTATGATAACAACCGATAACAAAATTATATGAAAAAAGAAAATAAATCCTATTGATTATATAAAATATATTCATACTAAGACTATGAAAATACTTGATTAACTCTATATCGAAAATCAATAATGAAAATGAAGGTAACCGAAGTTGCCTCTCTTTTTACTTTCAACGAGGTGTTTCTAGCTCCATAAAAAGGGACATAAGATCTATAGTATGTTTAATCATATATAAAAATAAATATATAAATAATATGGATGAACCAATATACAATGAATACCTTTAAACTAATGATGAAATAAATATTCTACCACTAACTATTATTGGACATGCATCTCCCTCCACCAAAAACACCTCTATTGTGTGATATTGCTTTACTCCATAGGCCTGTTCAAAGAGATATGAATTCCTTGATGCATATTACTAACCCCATTAGGCATTGGATGCAAAATTAATAGGATATATCATGGTGTATACATATGATGACAGAAATGCTGCAGATGACCAAAACACATGTAACTATTACACATCTTTGTAGGTGAAGGACAACAACACCATGTGTGTCTGACCTCTCCACAGATATAGATGGTTTGAGTAACAAAATTTTCTACAATTAGAGGGTTTGAAGTTACTTTCTATTAATAACCTCATCCAATTATCCTAAAAGAATAATTCCACTTCCACTTTTCAATAAAATACAAATAAATCTACCACTAGGTGGAAGTGAAGGGATACAATAACCAAATTTCCCTCCATATACATTCATTCTATTATAGCCCTATCCAATGTCTCCGTAGTGGTAAATTTTTTTATTATAAATAAATTAAGTTATATAACCAATAATAAACCATTTAATAACTTCTATGATTCAATTTAGTCACTCTATATGACCTCATGTACAATGTGAACAACTTATGTAAACCGATTGGTGTACACAAACACTGAACACTCTCTACTATAAATACATGAACTCTAAACACATTTTCATCATCAATGACTCTATTAATAAATATTGGAATAAGATATTCTTGAATCACTTTCATTCCATTCCCACATATCTATTAACCTGAACCATGTAATACCACAAATGCTTTATGGGTCCCTCAAATATAAACGGTGCATACATCACCTTGATACTCTCAATTATATCAATGATGTATATGATATGATGGATATTTTTATACTAGTCCTCCAACTCTGTAGGTTCATTTATACTATTAATGGATGGTGGATTCTCACACAATAACTCTCATGATCACTCTCTTTATTCTACATATCATGGATGTACCATAACAACTGCATAATAAACTTTTGTTACATCCTAACCACCATCGTGAACTGTCTGCACGATATACTCTATAAAATTAAAATTTGTTGGAGGATTTCCTTGAATATTAGTATGTTAAAACTTCTGGGTAACTAATAGACTAGGTCTCAGAGGCCAACTAATACACTCCAAAATATAAGAAACAATCAGAGAAAATAATTATCACAATAGAGACCATAAATCCAATAAGTAGAATCTATGATTAATATCATAACTCAAAAAAGGAGAATCACATCCCAATATCCCATTGAAACCTGAGCCTCATAACAAGAAGATATGTACATACACTCATCACATTAAACCTATCAATTTCCAAAAAAACCTATCTCTAATCCATCAAACATCCCAAGAAAAGGGTGAACCCTAAAAACCTGGGACTCTCAAAACAAATATTAATGAACCAACATGAATACCCTCTCAAAATTTCACCAAAACCAATCTTCTGTATAATCATATTTCATTCCAATCCCCCATGTGTTTCATACTAGTACCCTGGAATAAATAACCATAGTTTACAATTTATCACATCATGAAGAAACAAAAACCATTAATATATAATCATATTAGTAATAAAAAATTTATGATATAAATATATTCCCTAAAAAAATTAATAATGTAAGTGAAACATCTAAACAAGGTGGAAAACAATATAAATGTGACATGTACAACCACAAATGTCTTCAACCCCAAACTGTTACTCTAAAATCTATATGTGATAATGTGGAAAACCTCTCACTATCTCACCACTAACTACAAAAAACCCATCTAACAGAAATCCTCACTACCTCATTTTGTGGCATTGCCTTTCCTAACATCAATATACATAAATAATTCCATTAACAATAGAAGTTTTATATATGGGGTGAGATAATAGGCCTGCTATGCTCCCACCTCGTTCATCCATATATATTCTATAAAAAATAATACTCAAATTATTTTTTTAATAAGAAAATACATGAAAAATTATTTATAGTTTTTATATCAAATGCATTGGAAAAATATTTTAATTTTGACTTGTACATCCATTACAAATAAATATGGTAAATAAATTTCAAGTAATTTCATATCCACATATGAAAAAATATATATCAAATCAATGTAAATCATGTATCATATCATATTTTAAAATAGTGGTAGTATGAGAGAATATAATAAACCAAATGGCCCAAATCAGCCATGAATCTCAAGTCACATCATGCTAAGGATCAAAGTAGTGCATGATCTCTATAAAACAAATAACTAACATATATAACATATTATGTAAAATTCCTCAATAAATATGCCTCATGTATAGAGGGAATAGAAATTACGAAACAAATTAACTACCCCAAGTGGTCTAACAAGTCCCTTGAACCATAGGAATATGGAAAAAAGGTAATACACATCAAAAAAACCCCTGATAGTTGATGAGACCTTTTACAATACAATCTACCTAAGTACCTCATGGCTTACCATGTGCTCTTTTTCCTATATAATTTGATCAAACCATATTCATGAAACTTGGATTAGAAAAACATTTCCCAAAACCATTTCAAAATGCTTAGAAAAAAATATTTCTAATTAGTAAACAAGGGGAAACCACTTTTCAATGAAACATATTTTCCAAAAATAAAAATTAAATCAGTCATATTTATCCATTTCATTAAATAAAATAATATATCAAAAAAGTGTAATTCAGTTCACCAACACAAGATAGGGAATAATCGACTTTCCTCAAAACTCAGGTTCCACAAGAACACAATATAATCAACTAACAAGGTGTAACCAACAAAGACAAATAATTCCCTAATATATATATAAAAATCATAAAATTGATTAAATTCAACAAATTTATTGGCTTATAATAGGATACAACACATACCACAGGAATGAACACCCACTGCACCACAAAGAAACAGGAATCAACCCCTGAATGAGGCCACTAAATGAAAATAGAGAGATATTAAGATAAAAATCACCCTAAGTCAATAGATCTAAAATCATACTTTAATGACTCCAACATGTTCCAAGAATAAAATATGTATAATGTATTGCTAACCTATAAGGAAAAATCCAACCCCAATTGTGATGAATCACTTAAAAAAATTATTATTTAGTGGAAACTCTGAAAACCAGCTGATAATCTATTTAGGATGGTAGTAAGGTGGTATAAGATATAATTAATAAGAAATATGTTGATTCATCACCCTAAAATTAGAACTCCAAGATAATACACAATGTGTAACCCCTTTACATAGACTGTAATCTATATGTATCGTGTAATTTCATAACCCATTATTTTTTACTAAAAATAATCCATTTAAAAATAATGTTCATGTAAACATTACATAGATTTTACTCTATTCACACTGTGTACATAGTTCACTACCATTTTCTGGCCACAAATTACATGTTGTGTAACCCCTTTACACATCGTGAAATTTCATAGAACGCATTTGAAAACATATATTCTTAAATAAAACCCCCAAAACGACTAAGAGTTTATCCGAATAGTATGATAACCCCAAATATACATCAAAAAATATATAAAAAGTCTCCACTAATTCAAAAAAAACATACATCCTTCAACATAATCTAAATTTTCATAGAATATGTTATTCATGTTTGGGAGTCCTAAAAATCAACCAATTAAAGAGGACCTTATGAGTAGAGAAAAAAAATACCTAAAATATTGTTAAATGATGTTTTATAAAAAGAATGGGCATTCAAATATTCAAAATGAAGTCATTAAATTTTAAAAATAAATCCATGTAAATAGGGATTCAGAAGACATCAAAATTGAATAAAATAACATCATTTTTTTAATATTTTCATGGATAATAATTAACAATAATTAATTAAAAAATAATTGGAAAATGAGGGTCAAACATGAAACATTAATCTATTAGATATATATAATTTTTAGACAATGAAAACAAAACCATGAATTTATATTTTATAAAATATTTTTTTTATTAATCAATATAAATATAAAATTTAAATTATTATTTTAAAAATATATCTTTTATAAAAAATGTGATATCAAAAAACATTCAAGGAAATAGATTTTCTTAAAAAAAATATTCCCCCTAGAAATAAATAGATAACATTGTTTAAAATAGAAAATATTTTGAACATTGGGGTAACGAAATGAAAAAGAAATAGTAAAACTCAAATGAAGATGTTTGAGTTACCAAGTCCCATACCATTATCTTTATTCACACAAAATTGATTGAACCTCTTATATATAAATGTATGTATCTTAATCGATTATTTTAAGTCCATAATATAAACAAACTACCATTTTATAATTATTCCAATCCCATGTATTATAAATATAGTAACCGATTATAATTTATTTTCATTATCTCGTGTTAAAACTCTTGGTTATTTTTCAAAAAAATTTAATATAGATGGGATCAATTATTACTATGTGATATCAAGTTCATTATTATTATGTCACTTATGATGGAATAATTTTTTTTTAAATTATTTATTATGTCATATTTTTATTATGTTAAGGACATTAATATTACTTGTAAAAATGTAACTAATGATGAAATAGTTTTTGACATGTTTAATGATTCAAACATGACATATTAAGAAATTACAAAATATTAAAAAATTCTATATAATAATAAAAAAATATATTTGTTTTTGAAATGATATTATTAATATATTATATCCCATAATAATTTATAAGATATTAATAATAATATTGTTTATGTAGGTGGAAAAACTTTCCCAAATAGTAACGGAATGTAATATCTTATTTAGTAATGGAATTTATTTAGATAATTATAATATAACATGTTAAAAGGCATAAAATTTTTATTATTATCATATATATTTATAAAATACATTCTTATAAATATCCATGATATGTAGTGATGATAAAAAAAATATTCATCCATGGAGGTGATACTACATTATACGAACGATTAAAGACCTCATTTATCTTTGAATGAATGGAATCTCAGTATATAAATAATTATTAATTAATAAGTTTTTTAGTATCATGAATTAAATATTTATTCATAAAATCATTATACATAATATCCATGAAAGGTGGTGATAAAAAAACAACATCACTTTATAGTGGTGGTAATCTACACATAAACATGATCAATGGTATAATAAATTATTAGCATATGTAAAGGAATGATGAATTATTAAATATTAAAAATAATAACATTTAAATATTCTATTTATATTTAATTTTTCATTTATCTTCATAATGTTGTTTTGATAAGTTAAAATTATGAGGGAAACTATGAAGAAGTGGATTCTTATAATGGGGACTTAAATTATCCATAGCTTTTATACATTGAATTAATGGCCATTTTCTCACATATAGTGACCAACGAATTTTGTATATGTTCGGGGGTTGTTATAGAAAATTTTTAAATAATATTTTGGATAAATTCTATGGTATTGTGAGTTATAAATTTGTTTAAGTTTTATATTTATTAAATGTGATGATATGGATTCTTTTGAAGTAACCATAACATTTAAAATAATGTCAACATAATATTCAATATTAAATGAAAGTAATTGAATAAGTGGAGGCTAATATAGGTTTTGAATCTAAAATATCTATAATAACTAATCTTCTATACAATGGTGGGTTGTTTTTAGTCATTTTTATTCCAAATTTTAACATTTACCTTGATTAAACATTACCTTTTTAATAAAATTTTAACCATAGTAAATAAATTTAATGATTTATTATACAGGAACATTTTACTAAATTTAATATTTTGGTATAAAATTATTAATTCATTTTACCGATTCATATTTATAATGGTTTGAAAATTTTATATTATGATTATCACATAGAAAAAATTAAAATAGTTTCTGAAAAAAATGTTTTTCTAAGTTAAAAATAAATGTGATGGACATAGTTCATAAAAAAAATTCCCAGAAAAAAAAACTGTTCTCTAAAAAAATAAAAGGTACTACAAATTTAATGAAAAAAAATCTCACCAATAAAATAAACGCTTTATAAATAATTCCATTTAAAAAAATTAATTAATTATTAATATGTATATTTTAAAATGAGGAGTAAAAAATAATTTTATGTTATCATATTTCAGTTATAAATTTTTTCAATTAATTTATTTTTAAATGGATAATGTAAATATAATTACTTTTAATGACAAAAATAGACATTCAATATGAACTCATATTAATTAACTATCCTATAAATTTAATAGATTATAATGGTTTACAATCATAGTTGTAATTATTGAAATATGATTACTTTTCTTTTTATATAAGGGGATTCATTTATGATGGGTGTATAGTGCAACACATTTTATTTATCATTACATTGGTTTTATGATTTCTAAAATATTAGGGTGTCATATTATAGGTATGAAGAATATAATAGTTGATAATGATGATTTTATTTTATTGTAAAAGAATGCCCCCTAACATCTGCCAATTTATAACCATATCATATCACCACTTTGAATCTGTACACTATGTAAATGGATCCCACTATATTGATTTAGTGTACTGAATAATCAAAAGTTCCAATTTTTTATTTTAACCTTCTATAACGGTGGTTTAATTAAATATTAGAAAATTTAATATATAATATTTTATTAAACATATAACTAATCATATCAATGAATGTGAGATTTTAGTAAATCTTATAGAACCCTTCCTGGACTATTGCTAGTCTGGCATAGATCTATGAGTTAACTATCAATAATTATATGTTGTTTTCATATTATTCCACAACATTCAAGTGTAATGGATGGTGCATAAGCAAGTATATTTTCCATGGAGTATATATTATAGCATATCATGCCTGGTTGTATTGAGTTTTCCATAATTTCATATAATTTGAGAAATAATTCAAGTGAATTTAATTTCATAGGACTAATTGTATTTTATAATTCATTTCTTAAAGGTAAGATGATTTTATTCCAGAGATCATAATCTAAAAAAGACCAAACACTAACACATTATACCTACAGTATGGGGACGTTGAAATTATAATATAATAAATATATAATAAATGATGTATCATAATATGTGGTGACATTTATGATGGTGTAATTTATGTATCCAATGCTAATGATTGTTGGAAATTGAAATATACATTATATAAATTATTTTTAATTTTTTTGGAATAAAGAAACAATAAAATATACTCACCTCATCCTAGAAATAAAATTTTATAATTGAAATGATATTTTCAAATGATTTATAGGTATTAAATATAGTGAGATATAGGATGGAAAGTTGTTAGACCATATATAATCATAGACTCAAAGGAATATACTAACCAAAATTGTAAATGGGAAGGTATATATAATGGGTTTATCACCATGGTCGGAGATTCATGTTGAATCTATAGTTACGTTGAATTTTAACAATTTTATGAAGTTGTTATCTTAGTCTACTGTGACAATGTCTCTGTAGGTTCTCGGAAAGAACATTTTTAATTGAATTAAATTTGGTACAAGGAAATTTTATTTTAATAATTATTTTATTTTGTAAATGACTGGTCATATGATGGGTCACATTAAAAGTGTTAAACCTCTATAAGATATTCATTTTTTTATGATAGGGACAACTAGTTTATTGAGAGGTAGGAAATCTATAATACTTTATCTATTAATTTATCTTGATTCAATCTAATATTTTTAATATCGTGGAGGTAAGAAAATTTCCATATATACATAAATACTCATATACACAATTGGATGATACTTAATATTTAGTTTCACCCCATATTATTTTACCACTATATGAATGATAGATATAGTTATAGCTAAAAATCTAGATAAATACTAACATATATCGTTATAAGACAAATTATTATTAGCATACATATTTGGTGGTATCATATATGAAATATATAATATATATATCTTCACCCAAAAATATTATCTTAAAAAACCTACATCTACCAAAATATTTTTAAAATTTATGAATAGATTTTTAAATGGTTTATGAGATAATTTATGTTGATTTGAACTGATAATTAATCATAAATCAAGGTCACTATACTGCAAATTGGAAAATAAAAAAAATTATTAATTATATATACTAATAGGAGGATTCAATATCATTTGAAAAAAATTCACATAATAGTCTTTAGTTAAGTAGGGAATCCTTTTGTGTTGGAATTAAAATGAGATAAATCCCAAAAATGAGTTTGTATGTGAAAAATTGTGAAATAATATAAATATAAAACAACATATATGGATAATAAACATAGAAAATACATAAAGATGATTTATCAAAAAATGAAGATAGAAATTCTATGTTTTGTGAAATTCTAGTCTTCTTGGTAAAATGGAAACACTTTGAAAATTTAATCTCCAAATGAACTATGGAATATTCTTGATATTTGAACAAATTTATCATTGATTGGCCTTATGATTGCTTCCTATGATGTAAATTTAAACCTCAATCTACCTGAAGTTATATCTTGCATCTAGAAAAAGGAATATTTGTTATAATACTTCATTGATGATTGAATATATTAATATAAGCTTTTAGGCTCCTCTAAAAATTCATAAATAAGTGTGATGGACAAAAAATTGTAGAAGAAGTCAATAAAGCTGATGAGGATCAATATTGTGATGAAGATAAATCGTTTGATATCTTTAAATATGTATAAAATAGATTTCACAATTAGATAAAGTCAGTTACATCATAATTTATTTATTTTATTTTAATTATAATTCATTTTCATTTCTGTAACCTCTATAAGAAACAAAAATGATTATGTATCCAACTAATATAGTAATTAAAATAAATTTCTATAAGTTGGAATATAAGATGTTGAATTCAATGGTAGGTGTCAATATAATAGTATATTTTTGGAAAACCATTTTCTGCTATTTATAGTAATTTATCTAACATTGGATATGATACCATCAATAAAAACATCAATCATTTTGTTAATGTGAATGTTCTAGTCAATTTCCATCAAAAATTATTTCATGGTAATTTGAAGGCACATCATTTCCTTATAGATTCTTATCGATATATATATATATATATATTATATTTTTTAGATAGAATATTTTTCAAGATATTTGGGGAATCCGTACACTACCTATGATATAAAAACTTCCATAAAACAATAAAGAGCTCCAATCATTGTGAGTAAAGATACTCAAGAAAATCTAAAGAAAATATAGTAATCAATATCTTTGTATTTTCACTTATATTCACTAATAAAATATCATACTAAAAAGCTACTCGTTGCGCATTAATTCAAGTCTTTTGGAGATATATATTTTCATAGTGTATGAATTGGATAACAAATTTAATGTCCATTCTTCAATCAGTTAATATGAGTCTCATATAATGGATATATATGAGTGATCATATTTACAAAAATAATCATAGACTTCATATTTTATTCTGATGTAAATTATACATTGTTCCTCAAATAGGTCTCAATATACTCACTAAAAATACTAATATAGACTAAGAATATATGATGATATAAATCAAAAGTATGGTCTCAAAGTATGAGCTAAAAATCCATACTAATAAATTATAATAGTGTAATCTCTGTTTTAATTGTTTTTACATCTTATTTTTCATACATGATTGACAAATATTTTTTTCATAAAAATTCAGTTATACCTTAGTAATGGTACACAATCCAAAGTTTAGGGTATAAATTTTCTTATATAAAAAAATGAATAAACCATTATATTATTTCTGAAATAATAGGTTAAATACTATCATAAAACATTTGTGGTTTTTTATATATTGATCGTATCATTTATACTTCAATCTAAACCCTCATTTATAATGATTCCTAATCTAGAAGATGATATTATTTATCTAATAATAATAAATGAATCCATATCACCCGATCTTGTGGTTGAATAAAATTTTCTCTAGGAAATTATGTATCAATATATAAAAAATTTAAATAAGAATTCATATATTTTTACTCAAATGCTACCATGGATAAATGGGTGACCAGTTTGGGGGCGAGGTGAAATACAATATATGATCACTCAAACTTGTTTAGGTGTGATGGGAAACTATGTGGGTCACTTTTACTAATGTTTGTTATAATTGGGAGTCATCATCTTTAAGCACTATGACAGTTATACCAAAATAAAGAACATGATTGCATAAGAATAAAAGGATTTAGTGGCTGTTTTTTAGCATTTAGTAACTGTTTACACAACTAATAATTAATTCATGATTTATTTTAAAAACTATTATATATATCATTGTTGTGAACTCCTTAAAAAATGTCTTTCTTTTTTTGATAATTTTTTATTTTCAGTTCAAAACAATGATAAATGATTAGTGATGTTTTTTATTATCATTATGGATTTTTAAATTTATTTATTTGAGTAGGCCTGATCCATCTACCCTTTCTTAGCTTATCCCTACATTATTTTCATTCAATATTTTTGTGGCCAAATTCCACTCTACCCTAGGACCACACTTTGTATCCCACTGTGAAGTCCCTATAAAAATTTCATATTAATTCACTTAGGCTATATTTGAACCCACACACTCCATGTTATAAATTAGTGAACAAATCATAATCCCAGACAATCACCTTTTTTGAAATGTATGTCTGTGTATACAGGAATCGAAATATTGAAATATGACTGCTAATATAAATAATATATATATTAATTTAATTTAATAATAAATAAATTTTTTACTATAAAATATGAATCTTATTTATAAATTATTTATTAAAAATTATATATAGTAAAATAAATATAAATATAAATATATATTAATTTATTAATATACATATATAATTTTAAATAAATATATATATATAACTATAAATTATTAAATATAAAATTTTAGATGTCCATTAAATATTGGTTTTGTGCATTCATGAACCTATCTGTCAGTATATCTCTATGTATGAATTTTAAATATATATATATAGTAATTATGAATTCAGAATTATTAATTTCTAATAATATTTATCATTATTACTTTTAATTATTGATATGGTACTTATTAATTATTATGTTGATATTATCAAATAAAAATTATTTATAGTTTATTATATATAATGAATATTTATATATATATTAATAATATATATTCAACAATTAATTAATTTATATATATATAATGTTATATATATAAATAAATTTACACTAATATATGAATATACACTTATGTACACACATACAAATATTTGTATGTATATATGTACATTTTTATGTTTTTATGTTTATATACATATAAATAAATTTATACTTATATTTATATTTATATTTCAATGTGTGTTCATATTTATATATTTATATATAGGAAAACATATATATGTTTATATGTTAATATATATATATACATTACTATATATATAATTATATTTTAATATATGTATCAATAACTATAAATTCATAATTTTTATGTATTACATATGTATTAATTTTGATTTATATATATATATATATATATATATATTGATATAGATTGAGAGATTATTAAGAATTATAAATTAACAAAGATATAGAATTTTATTAATATTAACAATTAAATTATTGGTTATCAATTAATAATTATAATTTTTTGTTCATTATTTATTATTTATATAAATATGTATCGGAATTTAAATATAAATATATAAATCAGTTCAAAAATTAATTATTAGTAAAAATATAAATATATGAATGTATTAATTATCAATAAATTCAAATGTGTAGATTTTCTATTAATAAGAATGTAAATAATAATGTAAATAATATTAATATTAATATTTTATTTTTTTGTAATAAATATTATTTTAATATATATATATTTGACTATGAATGCTGAAATAAAATCTATGTGCATTTGGGTAAAATTTTTTATAAAGTTTATCATCAATTATTAAAATTACTGTTAAAAACATAATGAAATGCTATTTACTTTTTTATGATCATTTCTTAAGAATAAATAAAGGTGAAAATAGGGGATGTCAACAAAGTAAGAGTTGTTTTATGATATGCAAAATTTTAAGAGTTTATCTGGTAATCAACGGTGTAGGAGGATAATATTTTGTCATGATTTCAATCTCTAATAATTCAGAAAACCAGTGGTACAGAATAACAATATAATTGATTAGAGGCTGTCAAGGATGATGTAATTGAGGCATCATATGTAATACAATATATTCAAAAAATAGGGTAATTTCATGAGAGTAGAGGCTGATCAGAAATTTGAAGGATTGTTATTTAAAAAACACATATGGTGTAACTATTTTAGGAGATAAACTATTGTCTCCCATCATTGGAATATTTGGAGAATTTAGTGGATGAAGTACCACTATTCTGATGATATTTTTTTAAATTTTCCTTTTGTGAATTGATTTCAGTTTAATGTTCCAATCATTTAATTTACCTTATCATCTATTAATTAGTTACATAATTATATTCTTCAAAATCACTTATTTAAATATCAACACAAACACAAAACTTGAAACAAAAAAAAACCAACTAGAAATTAATTAAGGAAAAAATAGAAAAATCCCAAACCCATCAGATATTCCGGAGTAATTTATTCTCCAAATAATTTATTGTATACTAATGATATTATTACCTTTAATCCATGTATTAAAATTATTGTTAAATATAATAAAAATAAACTACTTCATAATGAGAATGACATGATTTAATAGATCATTTGGAATAAAAAATAAATTTAATTTGTAAAAAATATTTTGTTAGCTAGAAAAGTAGATATCCATAGTGAGTTTGGAATCAAAGAAGGAGTGTACCATTCATTAATCTTTTAATGATTATGTCTTGGGGAAATCCATGTTTATTTCTTTTTTTTTTCTCTCATCTTGATAAAAATTATAAACCAATTAGCTTACTATAAAGGAAATAGTGTATTGATGGAATGTATGATCATCCTAGTGAATGGTGTAATTTATTTTATATTTTTTTATTCATTATTCATTTAAAAATCACCTACAACACTTATCAGGAATACATACACCTATATTAAAAATTTATATTAGAGTGGAATATTTTTTCAGTTACGAATTTATATTATTCCATGGACTCAATTTTTTAAACCTCTTGATTGTTGAGATTGTTGTACCAAGAATATGTTAAAATTTATTCAGTTTTCACATGAAAGCATCATTTTGAGGCTTGTAAATATAAATTTATAATGGAGTTCTTTTTTGTTTAGTAGATTCATGAGCTTGATCAAATATTTAAATTTAAATTATATGGGGTCTCTTATCTACTCTACAAACAAGGGTTTATATTCTTGAATATTAGTGAACACTCACTAGTTGGACAATATCAAATAAACATTAATATTTTGCTAAGAAAATTGGACAGGTACACATCTTCGTATATTTATTGAATCTATGGATCCACCATCACACATTAATGTGTCCCTTAAATAGAGTATTTTGAAATTCATGAAATTTATTCATACTAAAATTAGGGAAATTATTATGAACTGACACATTATTTATGGTGATTATTTTTTTATTTTAGAGTCTTCATGTAATAAAATTATTTCCTCTAAAATTTTTTATCAAAAAAAATATTTGGGAAACAGATTAGTTTCCCTATTAACTTGAATAAAATTTTTCTTCCTCCATCAAGATTCTCTCTTATTTTTAGGTTGAAGTATTTAAAAAATACCACATTAAGACTTAAGACAATATTTTGGAATAAAATTTTGTTGGAGATGCGAATTATGTATCCAAAATATGGAAATTATTTAACTTTTTAACCATATTAGGTCACTATTTCTTCTATTTATTATGATGATGCTGACCTATTTGATGTGTCAGTCCCACATATAGCCACTATACAAAAGCATATCATGGCCTGTATTGAGGTTCTTCTATCAAAGAAACTATTGAATCAATTTTTGATGTTATGCTCAAAAATTATTCATGTTCTATAGAATCATATGAATTGTAGTGTTCAAGAAAATGTTTCTATATATTTAAATTTATTCCTCCATCAAGAAATTATTAATATGAGAAATGAATATGCACTAAAAAATAGAATTATGGTAACTTTATTAATGATTTTAGTGTGCTTATGCATATTTGAATTACTGGTAATTATTTTTATACATCTATATCTTTAGATGTAATGATGAATCCACAATTTCAGTAATAGCCCAAGTTTAATATAGATAGAACTTCTATAGGGAATACACATCCTTCATGATATAGGGATATTTTCGAATATAAATTAGGTTTTTCAATGTGGTTCATTAATGATCTAAGCTGGACCATGATGTTTCTTGAAGCTGAGATTCTTGGTGTTATCAATTCAGTTGAAATAGTGACGTAGTGGGGGTGTCTCATCTTGTGTCTTGAATTTTAATCAACAACTATTGTTAAAGGAATAAAAAGGGAATTATTTTTCATACATTGAAGATGATTACTAAATAGTTTTAATGTATGGATTCTCTTATTTCCATGAATTTTATCATAATGCTTATATATAAGGAAGAATTGTTTTAGCTAATGGGATAGAAAATAAAGGGGTAGATTTTCTAGAATTATCCAAGATCAATGATGTTACCGATGATCTATATTCCTTATTTTGAAGAAACCACTATAAAATTTCTTATTTAAAATTAAATAATGTATATTTTATTCAATAAATGAGACTTTTTATTTTAGGGAACGATATAATACTGAAAATGATGAAAAAAAATAAATTTATTTTTTTTAAAGATATGTTTATAATTGTTATCTTTATAACCATATTATACTCATATGTATAATTTTTTTAGGATGTAAATATTTCCCCAAACATCTTCTCAGATTTATGGATTCAGTGGGCATAAATTTTATTTTTCTAGGATGAAATGTTGACCCAATTTGATTTATCCCTATTATATTTAATTTTCTAATTTTTTTTATATGAAGAACATGTAAAAATATAATTGACATCAATTTTGTCCAATCTAACCATTTAATTTTTACATCAGGAAAATATTTATGTCCCTTTCATTATCTATCAATGGTTTTTTAAACTATGGTCTTATAAATATTCAGTTATGCTTCTTCCCTGAAAAAAGTAATAGTATTTGGTGAAATGTGTTATAAATTTTATGATCATTCAACATGGATTATCATTTTTTGAATAAAATAGATGGAACCATGTATCACCCTAAAATTTTTATGAATTATTAATTTATAATTAATTTAAAATTTTCAATATTTTTGTTTTCATGAAGCATTGTATATAACATGTGTCGTAGAAAAGCACAAAGTTATCATTTCTTCATATGCAACACCATGTTGATAATATTCTTTTAAAAATAATTGGAATACATTTTAGTAAACACAATACTAGTTCTGTCTTCTCATAATAATAATTTTGAGATTCTTCATTAACATGTGGGACACGTAAGACCTAGTTTTATAAAACTACACTGTAATATTTATATGATTATAAAAATATTATTACAGTTGTGACCTAGATGTTTGAATTATGGTTATGGATAATGTTGATTAAATTTTGAAAATATTTTTTACATATTTATATCTGAAGAATTAGTTTTCAATAAATTCACTATAAATGAAAATAATAATATTTTGAGTGTATAATAATTGTTTTGATGTAATACTATATTTATGCAATCAAATATGTTTTACATAAATAAATAAAATAAATAACTTTTTATAAGTTATTTTAAATATATATATATTATATTTATTTAAATATTAACATCTATATTATGTGATTTTTATACAAAATGTAATAATGAATAAAATTTTACGCATAATGATATATATAATTTCCAGAAAGGAAAATTTAATTCCCTCAAATGGGGAATAAATTTTAAATATATATTTTCACACATTTATAATTTTTATTCAAAAAAAGAAGCATCAATTTTTAATCAAAATATCAACATTTACTATTATTGAATTGTTTTTATTTTTCTGTTATGTTTTATTTTTTTCTATTAATAGTGAAAAACCCGGAATCTTAATTGAAAACTTTTTTTATATATAATTTATTTATATTTTTGAATTATATTATAAATTGGTTTTAATGTATATTTATATCATTTAAACATCTATTTATAAAATTTACTTAATTTTAATCATTTTCATAATGGATTTGGATAAAAACTAGTTTAAACTTTTGAACATTTTCACTTTAAAAACTCATTTTCTCTTTCCGTGTGTGGGATTATTTATAAATTAATTTTTTCGAATTCTAATTTTTTCAATGTAAAAATTGATTCTATATTTTGAAACAGTTTAATTTTTAATTTCTAATATAGTAAACATAGTTGTTGACCAAAAATATCAGTAAACATAATTAATATTAATTACTATGAATAATGTAAAAACGAATTTGCGTAGTGGTGAAAATTAAACATAATGTGGAATAAAATCTAGAAACATGACAAAAATCCATTTTCATGCCATATATCCACCATTTATCCTCTTTTATAGAACATGTACCATTATTTTAGGATCATTATGTAAGGTATACCTATCAATTATGTTTATCTTTTTGTATTGACAATAATGTCACTCCTCCTCTACTCTAAAATGACACACATCCTCTAACTTCATAATACCTATCAAGAAATTTGGATCATAAAACCATAAAAAATAATATAAAATAGCCCTAAAATAATCATACAGTAAACAAATTTTTAATAATTGAATCTATGTTTTTTCCTTCAGTTCAAGGAAAATAAGAATTATCAAAAAAAGATGTAATATTCTTCAATAAGAACTATTGTTTCATTTCATTATTCACTACATAAATTATTCTTATTCCATGATTATTTAATAATAATAGTTTAATAAATATAATAGTATTATATTATTTTATGGTTGTGACCTACAACTTAACACACTTCCATCAAATGGGATATACAATCATCGTTCTCGTGAACAGAAAACTATTATCTCAAGAATTGATGTAAATTTTTATTCTATTTCAACCATTGATTGCTGTGAATAATGATGGGGATTATATTATTTTTTTATATGTGTGATATATTTTATTTATTTATTCTTCTTTAAATATTATTTTACAAATATCTTCATTATATAAATTTTTATGGTATAAAATTATAACCTTTTTTCGATTTATGGACTACTACCTCTTCAAAGTAATGTTCTTTGTCCACAATTTAAATAAAATGAATTACAGATCAGTTTAATTAAGAAAATAGATATATATTTAATATTAATTAGAATATAAATATAATATTCACATATATAAATATATAATCTACTTTTCATTATTGAAAACTACATTTGGAAAATAGAAACAACATTCATGCGTGCGTTCGACCTACTGTATCCATGAACAATGTATTTCATTTCCTATATATTTATTATATATAATATTATTAATACATATATCATGAATATCTATGATTTTAATATCATGTTTTACATTCTTTAAATATGTAAATCTTAATCAATGTATAATGGTGAAGACTAACAAGTCACAAAATATATAGAAAACAAGGCATTTATTACCTAAAACATTACATAAATAGAAAATTGTTTATAATTGGATGATATATAGTCATAATTAAATAAATTATAGTAAATTATTTAATAATATAGTTCAATGGTATATTCATAATAATATTATATTTATTATACTTTAGGTTTTAATGTGTACTATGAAATTTATGAATTAATGTAAGGGTTTTCTTATCCCACATTAATTGGTATGAGATATATGTTGTATTCAACATCTTTTCTTATTTTGAGATATATATAATTCCCTATGAAATTATTAATCATGGATATACTCAATTTCATGATAAAAATGTTTCAATTGACATTAAATTCACAAGGATCATATATTCAATATTTTGTCGAGCTGTAAGGATATTTCTAATCTAACATGAATTTTTACGAGCCTCATTCCTTATTCACCACTTATTTATTTTTTGTGGTGTATATGGTAACCATTAATGTATTATATGATCCTTATAAATAAAATTTTTTGTATTCACATATCTATTTTATGATCTACCCTTTATATAGATTAGGGTTACAAAGTAACCAACTCTATAATTTAACTTTCACTAAATTTTTATCCTCTAAGACACATTTTTTATTATGCACTTCATTTATTATAAGACATGTATATGAATCCAATTGAAATGTTTTAACATGAAAATTAATATTTTCATGACATTTAGGCTTCATTTAATGTTATTCATTATTGGATAATTTTAATCAATGATACCAAAGTGGTAACATTTTATTACTATAACAACAATGATTATTTGGATTTTTTATGATTATAATAAAAATTATAAAATCATCTGCACAATCTCTATATAATTGTAAGTAATTTTATTATACTCGTGTTATTAATTAATTAATCAATTAATGGTACCATTTTTTCAATATTTGTAATTTAATTTTACTATGAAATTTTTTTATGAAAACCCGACTGCATTACTCTTTTCCACCAGAAATTTATGTTCTTCCAAAAACATGTTTTCCAAAAATGAATTTAATTTTTTTATTCTCATGTGGACTTTAAAATAATTTTTTCCAATGTTTTACCATATAATGACAATATTTTTAAAAACAGAATATTCTAGTCATATTCCAATCGAGGAAATTATTCAATCATTTTATGGTTACAAATAAACGTTCAGCATATATGGATTTAGACATAGTATTGTGCTTAATTTAATTGAAGCTTCATTTTAAATTTTATATTATTAAATTTTAAAAAAAAAATTAACTTCCAAATATTCTAGACATTAATTATTTTAAAAGTGGTTTTCAATATAAATTTTTTGTCAATAAATATTTTATTTTCAAGAAGTGTTTTAATTTTATTTAAAAGGGTCATTTGTATCTTTTAAAATAGTTATTTAAGAAAAAGATTTCCCTTGTTTTAAAATCATAATTTATAATATTTAAAATATACTTTTAATGGAAAAAGTTTTCCAAAATTTAATATGATTAAAAAAAATTTATATAATTTTTTGATTTTCCTTCATATGTTTTAAAAAGTTTAATTTCCAAGAAATTGATTTCAATTTTTTAAAATATTCATTTATAAATTTTCAAAACTATTTTCAAATATTTTTTAAAAAAAATTATGTTTAATGACTGTTTAATTTTATTCAAACATTCATTTATATATTTTCAACAGGATAGTTTCAAATAAATGATTTTCAATAATATAAATTTCTTTTTCTATGTTATCAATGTTGTTTTAAAATAATAATATATTGAAAAAATAAATAAATTTTAAAATAAGATTTCCATTGAAAGGATATTTCCCTTAATAAATTCTCCAAGAGACCATTTAAAATACTACTCCATCTTTGATTAAATCCTCAAGTATATTATATTAATTACTATGGATATGATCCATGTTATCCCTTGTTATTCTTTCAGTTAATTCTTTATGATTAAGATGAAATGTTGACTATAGACCCTATTTCTCTTCTTTGGGGTATACCATGATAAAACATTTTTGAAACCCACATCCTTTAATGGGTTATTATAAGATTATGAATCATTTATTTTATCCATATGTTATGATATGATGAAATGATTATGATACACATTTAATTTCATGGGTTTTGATATTATTTCATTGAAACCCATATCTTTTAGTGGGACAATATATCATTAATGATTTATTATTTTTTGGAAGATGTATATATGATTTGATTATGATATTTTTGGTAAATATATCTCCTTCAACTATATTTGGTAATAATTTATATCTTATTAGATAGACATAGATGTAACTAGGAGAGGACACAGTTTAGTAATGAATTTTTTAGCTAAGATGGTCTTGGGAGTGAACCTTGACTACCTATATGATCTTGGGAGTGAACTATGACTACTAAGATATTATTTGGGTTAATCCATGAGTACTTATATGATTTGGGGTGTAAACCCATTTCACTATAAGTAAAGGGTCACAACCAGAGTTTTTGGTGATTCCCTTTAAATGGAACCCACCCATGAAGTTCCCTAAGATGTTTTTGAAATTATTATTTACATTTATTGAATTATTTTATATGATTATGTGTTTGAAATAATTCCATTTTTTATTCCTATGTTAATATTTTAGGATTTAATATATGGATAAAATTACGATTCATGTGTTATCAAATGGAAATATTTATTCCTTGACTGTTAATCATAATCATTGATATGCAGTGTATGATCATCTAATAGAATTATCTAGTTATTATAACATTATTATCCTATTTATGCCAATATATATAATTTATTTAACCGTATAGAGAATCTAATATCCCCATTTATTATGTTTCTCATCTCCAAGATATGAGAAATTTTTTTATGAATGAGTACTGAAGAAGAATATACTTATGGGAAACATTAAATATCATTCACCCTAGTATAATATTGTTTTTCATGTCTTCCAATGAAACTAAAACATTACGGTCCTTAGGCAAGTAATTTTTTAATGTGTTTAATATTCATCTAAAATGATGTAATATCCATTTATGTTAATCATTTGTCTCTATAGTTCATATCAATGGAATGGTTTTCTAAACCATTGAAAAATAGGATGAGAAAATAAAAGTGATATCCCTGGGAATATTTTTACGAATATATCTATTGATGAATCCAATTAAAAGTCTAAGGATGATTCAAAGTTTATGAAAATATCCAAGAATTTTTGTAATGGTTATAGCATGTAGTTCCCTTTAAACGAATCCATTTCTAAATAATACAAGTGGATGTGTTTCTATTATAGATTTACAAGTGGTAAAAAACACTTTATTGAGCTATACTCAATCTGGGATTGGGGCATGAAAACAAGAATTATTTTACACTTAGTTTTACACTACATTGGTATATGATATAGAAATTAAAGAACTCTTTAATAACGATCAACATATACCAATATAAGTGATTATTGTTGAATAAAATGGATAATTATAAGGTTTAAATGATTTAAATAATATGGTTTCATGATTTAAACATCGTTTAAGTTTTATCTAGGTTATTTGGTGTTTCCAAATGACATATTATGGTCACTCTATGATTTACTATTTTATTCAAGGGTATGAACCAGAAGTAACTAAGTTAATGTTGAATAAAATAGAAAATTTTATAATGAGAAGTCAAATTAGATGATAATAGGAGTAAATGTCATTGTGATAATGCCCAATCAGTTTTCACATAACATTATTTAACCATATACTTTTACCAACTCTATGAATCAAAAAAATAGAAAGAAAGCGTTTCTTGAGACTTCTGGTAATAGAGACTGTAGAGGACTGGAGATTCATTTTCCATTATATTGGGAATGCATAATGATTCATGCATGTGAATTTCATAGATAGTCTAGAAATGTTTTTACATTGGGAAATAAGGACACTATGAAACTAATTAAAAATGGAAAATGGAAATTTATTTTAATTAAATGATTAAGAATATTGTGCTCACAAAGACAAAACTGATAGTTGAATGAGTTAAATGTGGAATGAATGGTAATTGCGGTAATTGAGGTCCTATGATTAAATTTCATGATGATAATCCGTATTGTGGTTGTGTTTTGGTCAAATTGTGAAAGATGATGATACTGTAAGAGAAAAGTGAGAAGAAAGAGGTACAAAGAAATAAGATTATTATTACTTTTTAATGGATTCAAGATAAAGTTGAATAATCTTAGTGTTTATGTATACAGATTCATGAGTTGTTAATTTGAAAATATAAAATGATTGGTTAGTTTATATTTTCTGCTATTTCATTATATGGATATGTTGAATACTTGTATCGAAATAAAAAAATTATCTCCTAGATTGGTGGTGTTCATTGGATACAGATGACTAAGGGAAGGATAACCCTTAATATGTTCAAAATTTGAGGTAATGGTGTTTGGAAAAATTATATTTTGGATATGAATAATTAAATTGGATGGTACTGATTAACATGGAACTGAATTAGTATTTTTTTTGAAATAACTGTTTATTCTATCATGAATTTAGTTTATATATTTTTTAGATTTATGGAATATATCCAATAATATTTGGAATTATAAATACTGAAAGTTTTAAATATAGATTTATTATAATTAACTTGTCTCAAGATAATAAATGATTCTGTTATTCGCATGTTCGATATATTATAATAGTTAGAAACTTTATAGTATGTGGGGGATTATTGCTAATCTTTTAATGAAAAACATATTGGCATTATTACTTAATTTTTGGACTTTCAACTTTAAAAAGAGTTATAACTTTATCCATTTATGAAATGGATTAAGTTAAACATTCCTAAGAGGTTTTATAGAATAATGTAATACCTCTCCACATGTGTATTTTAGCATATTGGATAACATATGCAATCCCTTTATTTGTGATGTTGACAAAAGACAGAATGAATGACCAAAAACTTTATTTATGGATCTCATGATCTTCTAAATCATCCAAAATGTGATTTTCAACTTAATTTCATGGAATAATAGATGAAGTGGAAATTGATAATGGTATATCCCAAGGGTGGCACTATGTATATTATATATAATTAAATCAAGTAACTACATTTTCTCAAGACAGTTATTCAATTATATAAAAATGTACTAGAAAAAAAATGTTATCCCTTTATCATAATTTTTTATTATATCAATGACTATTTTAAGACTCTTTGGATTAGGGATTTTTGATCAATAAATATCTCCTAAAAATATTCAATATCATGATATATAAAAATTTCTATTTCTATTTATCCTAAATTCCCATTTTTTCACTTACTATCTATGTTCTCTTATGGGGAATCCATGTTATGAGTATGTTTGGGTAACCATAATCTTTCCAACTATATCAATTTAATCTAACTTTTAGAATTATTTTTAAAAATTTGGGATTCGAAAAAAGCAATATTAAAGTAGTAAACCATTGATTCCCGACATGAATCTTGAAGTACAATTTCTTTTCATGGGGTTATAATGTCACAATATTTATTATTAAGAATAATTTTTTTTCAATTAATTTAATAATTTCAATATTTTATATTTCACGCTACATTAAATAAAACATGTGTTTTATGAAATCACCATGTTAGTATCACATTGAACAAATAAACATATCGGTATTTCACTACAAGCAAGAATCATATTAGATTTTGGTATAAGAAACACCATGTTTTTCATGGGTTTCTCACAATTTCAAGTTACATTGATAGCTTGTGTGATACCGAAGACTTAGTTTTACCAAACTACAACGTACTATTACTAATATTATTAAATTTTTATTATAGTTTTTACCTAGCCATTGAGATGGTGGTCATGATTATGAAAAACTAAATTTTAGAATTATTTCATAGATTCATTTAAGACTAATTATTTCATGACCAATTAGTTATAAATTAAAATAAAACACATTAAAAAATATATGATATTCATGTTAGAAAACTAAATTAATAAAATAAAACACATTTACCTTAAAAATTAATTAAAACAATTTTTGATTATAAAATTCATTATAAATATATATATTATATCATTTTTACTATTTAACATTTATCTTTTGAGTTCCTTGAAAATAGATAAGAATAAATCCAATTTTACACATAATTATTTGTTTTTATTTAAAATGTAATATTACCACCATTTAATCAAACATCTATTTTTAATATAAATTCTTAAAATTTGATAAAATATTATTTAGATATTTTAACTTAGTTTCTTAAATTGGAATATCAAAATTAACATTGGATGACATATTGGTATTTTTCTAAGAAGTTTAATTTGTATAGATGAATAGTGAAAATAATGATTTTTCATAAAAACCTAAATGTTATTCAAAATTATTTATATTGTCAAATTATATATTAAATTATATTTAATGTAAATATAAATAAATAATACATATATTAATATAATTTAGTGATTTAGAATCAATTTTAAAATTGAAATTAGGTATAAAAACATTTCAATCATTCAATGATTCTGACTTTAATTTTTTTACATCTTCCCCTTTGTGGGATTAATTTTAATGTAATTTCAACAAACTCGGGGATTAGAATATGTAAAAATGGATTAAATATTTGTATTAATAATAATTTGTAATTTAATTTAATTCAAATTAACTTTTTTACCAAAAATAATAGTGAAATAATATCAAATTAATTAGAGTGATTAAGGTAAAATTGAGTTTCATTTGTTGTTAAACATTACCATAAGGTATAAAAAACAAGAAAGAGGTAAAAAGATATTATATACAAATAGTAAGACCATATACACTCATAGATAAAAAATAGACCATTATTTGAGGCACATGTATTAATAGAGTAATCTCTTCAGTGATTACCTTTTAATATTTACACGAATAGAACTCATCCTCCACTATAAAACGGAACTCACCACCCTAAAATTATCACAAAACTAAAGAACGATTTCTCATACAAAACATTTCTAAATTAGCTCACAAAATTTCTACCTTGATCTTATAGTTGTCACAATTTTCATAAATTATTCTATGTTAGTGCGTTGGTGAAAACAAAAAAGTAATTACCCAGAGAAGTGGCGACAACCTTCAATGATAAATTTTGATTCACCTCATTCTCCAACCCCAAAAAAATTATTATTAAATAATTATAAAGTAAAATAATTATCATAAATTTAATTAAATTTTGTTATGTTGTGGGTATGACCAACACCATTGGTCTCTTCCATAAAATGGGATATATAATCACTATTATTGTGTACAGTGAACTATCACCTCATAAACCAATGTCATTTTTTATTCCATTATGACCTCTCAGGGTTATGAATAATGACATACATGATACTTTTATATTATATATATGATATATATGATTTCAATATGTATATTTAATTATTATTTAACACATACCATTACGATTTCCAATTTTGAGAATACGATAACATCATTTCTACACATTTGGATTATTTCCTCCATAAATCTATGTGATTCGTTCATGGATTACATGGAATGTATTAAGGATGGTTTTAATAAAATTATGTGATATATATTACATAATAATTATATGGTAAATGATATATGAATATATATATTTTACTTTTCATTATTTAAAAATAGCATATTAAAATGGAAACAATATTCATGCATATGTAGGTCATATCGTAACAAAGACTATTTATTTGAAATCATATTTATATATGGTTTATATTATTATTAATAATTATATTTATAATATATATAATTTTTATATAATTTTTTAAATTTTGAAAATAATTTTATCATGATCTATGTAAGAGGATCAATAGTAGTAATTAAAAATATATACCGAAAAACCGAGTGGTTATAACCCAAAACATAAAAGAAAAAATAATTAATAATAAATTGATAGTATAAAGTAATAATAAAAAATTATATGGGATAATATTTTATAATATGGTTTTTGGTAAATTTAATATAAAAATAAATATATTATGGATAATATTTTTAATATGTACAATGAAAGACGATAAATAAGTTAATGTTTTTTTCCATCTCAGTTTTATTTTAGTGAGATATATTCTATATTATATACATATTCTTGTTTTTCATCTTATATAATGAATTATTAAATTATATGTCATTAAATTCAAGTATGTAATTATATTAAATGTTTATAATTTTTTATTCTATCATGTTTCTCATGATTCCAAAGTTACTCATATAGTGAAGAGATTTATAATCTCAGTATTATTTATGTCTGATTGATGCCTTATTCAACACTAATTTCATATACATGTTTTATGTAAATCCCATGAATTTATTCAATTGTTATTTTCCATAATTTTTTATTCACAGATTCATTTTATGGTATCTCTTTTATGGATATTACGGATCAAAAGATACCTAATCAGTAATGTAATATTGTTTCAATTTTCCTTCATTTAGATACATGTTATGTTATGTCTCCATATTCATTTAAATTATTTATACACGACCCTTTAAAATGTTCTATCATGAATATCCATATTTTTAAGAATTTTTTTTTATTTTAATTTTATTTATTCATTGGTCTTTTGATAAATATTTAAATATGTGGAAAGTGTTTATTGCTACAGTATTATCTTTTATCAAGCTTTTTATGATAAATTTTATATTGAAGAGATATTATGATCTATATATTAATAATTCTAATTAATTTGTTGGTCCTCGTGTTATTAATTATATATTCAAATAATGGTTGTATTTCCCCATATTTATCACTTATGATTATTAAGAAAACATTTATTAATATCTGAAATTTTTTCTATTTTTAGTCAGATATAGGTGTTTTTTCCAAAACTGCGTTTTCAAATAATGAATTAAAATATTTTGAAATATTATAATAAGATCATTAAAATATATTTTTATCAATATTTTTCATTTTTAAAATAATTTTTTTTGAAAATATATTTTCTTGTTTTTTTCATCAATGAAAATTATCAATACATTTAATGTTGCTAATATATTGTTCAACATGTATGGATTTATCCATCGTCTCGACCATAGTTTCATTTAATATTATTTTATAGGATTATTAGAATAAATTTTTTAAGAAAAATATTTTTACTAATTTACTAGAAATTCAATTTTTTATGTGGTTTTCAAATAGTAATTTTTTTAAACAAATTATATTCGACAAGTGTTTTAAATGCTTTTCATATCTCCCATTATAATGATTCAAAATGTCATTTTAAAAAAAATTGTAGTGATTTCAAATATTTTTTAATATATGTAGAATGATATTTTCAAATAAAAACATATTAAAAAATAATTTTGATTTAAAAAATATTTTTACATATATTTTAAAACAACAATTATTTGTCTTCAAAATATTATTTTCAAATAAAATGATTTATATATTTTCATTGTAGATTTTATATTTTTTGTAATATATTTTAAATAAAAATATATTTCAAAAAGGAATAGTGTTTAAAATTTATTTCAAATGATTTTTAGTCCTTTATTTTTATGAGATCAAAAAATAATTTTTATATAAAATTATATTAATGATTTCAAATATCATTTTCTATGCTTTAGAAGTTGATATAATAGAATGAGATTTTAAGAATTTTTTATGATTTTAAAATTCATTTTCAAACTGAGGTTATTTCCCTTAAAAATTTATCAAATTGATATTATGTAATTCTTCTCCATCTGAGATGATATACTCTTATATATTTTATTTTTTACTAGGTATATGATCCATGGAATATGTTTTTATTATTTATTTTGAATGGTTTATTTCTATGAGGAGAAGTTAATTTAAAAAAAGTTTCACTTCCATGTGTTATATCTTGATAATATTTTTATGAAAACTTTTTTCTTTCATGGTTTATTATATGATTATGGAAGATGTATCTTTTCCATATGTTAATATATGATGTAATTTATATGATTCCCATTTCATTTCATGGGTTATGAAATTATGTCTATAAAACATATCTCTTTTAATGGGTCATGATATGATAAATGTTTTATTATATTATTTCACACCTATGTATGATTTAATTATGAGACTGGTAAGAACTATATATCCCTCCAATTAATTGGGTAATGATTTATATATTATTAAATTGACATGGATGGAATGGGGCGAGAACATGGTTCTATAATGAATAATTTCTATTAAGATAGTCTTGTGAATAATCATGTAACACTGAGATGATATTGGGAGAGAACCATCACAACTAATATGGTCTTGGCAGTGAACCTTGACTAATGACTTGGTTTGGGCAGTCCTCTCATTCCAATTTAAGGAAAATATCATCACTAGATATTTTGGTACGTCCCCCCAGTAGTTGTGTCCCCCATTATGTACCCTGATAAATTTCGGCAATTATCCTTGACACATAGAAAATGATTTTATATACTTATGTGACTCCCAAATTTGCATGTCTTATTCCTATATTGTTCCTTCATAGACTATTATTTTGATTCATTTATTATTAATATATTATTAACTACAAATATGTTTTCCATGACTCTTGATTATGATCATTTATAAGCTAGAAATGATCTTCTAATGTTGTTCTCCAGTTCTCTTACCCTTATTCCCATGATTATACATTCATATCTCCTTTATTTACCCCTACTAAGCATCTAAACTCACCCTTTCATATATTTCCGTTCTCCAACTATGGAAAATATGTTTTTTAAAAGGTGTAATGGAGAGGATGATATTTGTGGTAAATATTGAAGAAATTTTACAATGTTTGAATATATTGTTTTACGGTTCCAAAGAATCTATACTATTATGGTTCTTAGTAATGTAATATTGTAATGTGTGGAATATTTGTCTAAAATGATGTATTATCCATGTATTTTAATACTTTGTTTCTATAAATCTACCATGAATAAGAAATTGAATTTATTTTTTGAAAATACATCTTAAATAAAGTTGAGTGGAGAAAGTTTACATGAATTGGGAATTTATTTTCAATAATATAATGTCTATATTAGAGGCAATAAAACTAGAAGTATTTAAAACCACTAAAATATAAATAACTTATCTTATTCTATTAAAATAAAATATAATTAAATAAATAATTCTTATACTATAATATATATGATAGGGCTGACACTATCCACATTAAAATAATTATTTATTCACTATAATATTTGAAATGGAAACAAAGAATGAATCCTAATAGAATTTAAAACAAAAAATACTCTATTATATTTTCAAACAAATTTAGAATTACAATATATATTCTTAGAGACATAAATATGAGGTATGTATTGAAAAATTTTATCTTTATTTTGGGAACATGATACTTTATGATATTATGGAGGTCCTTTATAATAATATATACTTCTTACTAATATCTATGAAGGGTTTATTTCAATTTAGCATCTATATATTAAATGAAATTTATTGAATAATTGATTTCGAATATTTATTAGTGTTCCATTTTCATAAAATCATATAATATAAAAATTAGTGTTATGAAATTTTTTTCAAACATAAAGGGAGGAAATACCATTCCCAAATTATGTGAAATAAAAACTAAATTATTGTATAAGTAAATAATAACATGAATTTTTAGAATACATGAATAAATTAACCATGAGGGGAAATATTATATATGGTTGAGGGTCACCAAAAATTAAATAAGGGTACTTTAAAAATGATCATGGTTATGAAAACTCATTCATGTACAAATGTTAAGGGGAAATGAATCCTAATACCATTAAATAGTCGTAACATAAAGGAATTATGGTTTTCCCTAAATAAGAGTAAATAACTATCATTATATATCTATAAATGTAAAAAATCATTCCACAAGTAATTATAAATTTTATCCCATTGATTAGTAGTGACCAAGGTGAATAAGGAATATAAAATGATTGGTGTGAAAGTTAAAAATTAAAACTATAAAGAATTTTTATAAAATCAAAAACATTGATGGAATAGCTTATAAGATAGAAATAAAATATAAATTTGCCTAATATAAGTGATTTTATTTTAAATACATTCTATATTATAACAAATATATATTTTTATTTAGTTTTTAATAAAATCTCATGGATAGAGGTAGACAGATTTGATGGAAATTAAAAGATGACATCCTTGGCCTAAAAAATGGATGCAGTAGAACCAACACAAATGAGTAATAATTAATGTACCATAATGGATTTGGGGAATGAAATCAGTGGGAAATTGTTAGTTGAGACTATTATTAAAAATACATGATAATTATTTATCCTATAAAAAATTAATTATTTGGAATACACTTATAAATTAGTTGTAATTTTATGCAATTGTTAGGAAAAAACTAATAAAAATGATAGAAAATTCAAACATCTATGTAAAAACCCGAGATTTTATAAGATACATTCTTATTAATTTCATTCATATCTTCTGTTGTACGATACACCAAGATTATCTTGCTCTATATGCAACATTGTATTATCTTGTAGTATACACAACACTATACTTGGCTCGTGTTACACACAATTTCAAGTTCGTTTGATAGAATTTATTTTACGCAACATTGAGTATATATATATATATATATATATTCAATGTATAAATAAAATATGGTTGGATTCTGTTATATGCAACAACAAAGGAGTCCTGCACTATACGCAACCCTGACTTGGCTTGCATTACACGAAATCGCGACCTTCCCTGATAGTGTGTGTTGTACGCAATACTGGGTTTTACAAAACAACAATATATTATTATAATATTGTTATGAACTATCCGTTATGAATAGTATTAACTAAAATTTTAATTTTATAACATTATTATTCATCTTACACATTTTCTAGAACAAGGTATAAGAACAAAATAATTTTTTCGGGTAAAATAAGTATTTTTCAAAAAATACAGTTTTGCCGCCTTTTGATGGTGCACCAACTTTAAATATAGTTTTTGAAAGGTTTATAAGTTACATTTGAAAAAATAAAATTAATATTTGGAATCAAGAAATAAAAATTTACTTTGGATATATTTTTCATTTTATTCTGATAACTTTTTTATTTTAATGAATAGTAAAAACACACTATACTTTAATTAAAAACAACTTTTTTCATCATAAGATATTATGTGGTTAAATTATAATATTTAATGGCATTAAAATATAAATAGAATATATTTTTACCATTTAATATAATTTATGTCATTAGCATTGATTTTACCTTGAATTCGTAGGTTAAATCAATTCAATCTTTTGCAATGTTTTAAGGAAAAACCCGTTTTCATTCGACAATGGGATTAATTTTAATTTTACTTTTATCTATTGAATTTGGAAAAATGGATTCCATATTTGGAATAAGTGGGTCCAAATTATGTTAATATGCTACTTTTTATTCTTGGGCATTGTGAATAGTAACTACGGTAAATTTTATTTACCATAGTTAAAGGTAAATCGGGTAATTAAGGGTAAATATAATATTATAAAATTACCCTAACACTTGTCAAAATACAATTGCATGACTAAAAGTTGACCCATATCACCTAAGGGTCGGATTATATTCATTTAATGGACTTTTTTCCATGAATATAATTTAATTATTATTAAAACCAAAGAAAGTGACAACATGTCACTCTCTTAAATACTATAAGTATAATAATTTTGAGTTATTGATAAAATTAATTAAACTTCGAACATTAATTATCTACAGAAATCTAACAAAATTATCTACATCATGAGAATTTATTTTTAATTTTTTGGTATTCAATAATTTTCATTAATTGTGACACAATAGTGATGCAGAAATTATTTATCTAATGAAAAATCAAGAATATAGTTTTTATTAAACTAATAGTGACCATAAAAGGCACAAAACCCTGACCAAAACTAATTGGTCATGTAAATTTAAACTATAATCATCCAATGGTCGAATATTTGACCATTTGGAGTCTTATACAAGCAATTATGACACTTATATTATTTTATTTTAAATGATGCCAAAGTTGTCGCCTTCATAATTTAATAAATATAACAATTTAACTATTGTGATTTTAAGATGATAAATTCAAGTAAATTTATTATTTTGAAATTTAATAGATTTATCTTCATCATAAAATTTTATTTTTAATTTTTATGCAAAATATATGTATATTAAATAATTATACAATAATGTTGTAGTAATTATTTTATTAAGAGATAAACCAAATAAATGGTTTTAAAAATAATAAAATAAATATTATATGAACTATTTAATGTTCTAAACTAATTTTATAGATACAAATGGCCTTTTATAAAACTATTAAAGCTTTTATTTCGAACAAATCTTCTGTATATATTTTATTTAAATTCATATAAATGAATAGTGTCAAACTTGACCCTATTGTTATTTTATAAAAATAACATATTATAAAATTGTTTCAAAATCTCAAAATTATTTAAAAATTATAAATTTAAATTTATATGGTCTAAAAAGTTATAAAGTTTCCAATTGTGGACAATTCACAAAAAATAAGTAATTTTTTGTTATATGTTAAAATTTAGAATGTTATTAACCCAACTAAAATTAAATTGATTAAGTAAGGATAAATCAAGTTAATAATGTTTAAAATAATTTCCTAAAATGTCTAAATTTTATTGGTTGATGATATTAAATCCCTATATCATCTTATATTCGAATATGAGTCATTTTTCGATGTTTTTAAGTGGGGTTAGATTTATTATAAATTAATATTTTTAAGATTTCCAAAGGTGCACCTCTCCTACCTTATAAAAGGGAACCTCCTCCCTCTCTTCCTCACACCAATTTGAGAATCCATTCTCATCCAACCCCTGCCAAATTATCTTCTCCACTTCCCTAGAAACATCTTTGAGGTCCTGGTCTTCTTTAAAGACCAATTGTAGTTCCCTAAGAGGAGGTCTCAACGAGGCGCTTCAAAGAAAAGGTAATGTTCGTTACCGATTCTTTCAACTTTATTTCTTCTTCCACTTCTTCATCATTAGTTGTTTCATTATGAAGTAATAACATAAGTATCTCTAATATACTGATATGTTATTATAAGTATGAAACAACCCTATTTCACAATTTATCTATCCTACTGAAAATGAAATCATCGCGCGTGCGTACGTATGGAATACCGTCTCCATGCCGTGGTGTAATCTATTTTCCACCACCACCTTACTTGGATGAGTATAATGGTGTAAATAATGACTATATATGATTATTGTAATGTGATATTTATTCTTAAATATTATACATACACTTGAATACAATTCCACGATCATGGGAATGATATCACCGCTCGTGCGTATGTACGGACTACCGTCTCCACAACGTGATGAGATTCGTTCTCAATGATTAACCATTCATGAGTGATTATAAAGTATATATAATAAGTAATCATTAAATATATAACATAATAATGATACTGGATTTATGTATATATATATCTATGTCATCTACTTAATTCCATTCAATTCAATAAGGAAACGAAAACAGTGTTCCTGCTTACGTACGGCCTACCGTCTCCATGAACGGTGTATTTCATTCCATTTATCGATATATTATATATTTGTATATTCTGAATATATATTAAATATAAATCATGTTTTAAATTCTGGATATACGTAATAATGATCCAATTAATCATATTAATAATTACAAGTTAAAACACGAATGACAAATGAGACGATTTTAACCAAAACGCTACTTTAACATGAATTTACAAAACAACGGGTAATATAAAGTCATAAGTGGACCATATATGATATAATAACAATGAATATGATTCTTTAATAATTCAATAACATTATTTAAATCCTTATACATGGGGTTCAGATACATACGAAGCATATCGGACCTAAGGTAAGGGATAAATTTTCAAATCTCAATTTGATCCGAGATTGCTTATTCATAAGTATTTACAGGGGTTATTTCTATCATCCATGTCCATGTTTTATAAAAGTATTTTCATGTATTTTTAAAGTCCTTTTAACCCATTATTTACTTTTACTACATTGTATATAAGGAATATTTCTTTTGTTTATGCTACGAGTTACTTTTTGACTTTTCCGGAAAAAATATGAGAAGAATGTTTTTTTTAACTTATACGGCATGAACGGATTTTTACGGTTTTATAAAGCTTGATTTTCATGAAGCTTCCTAAAAACTATTTCATGAATATTTTAAAAAAATCCTATTCATTTAAAAATGCATGACATTTTGTGAAAATAAAATGATTTTAATGAAGAAAGGATATTTTCTTCAAGAATTCATTTCAAGTGTTTTATCAAAACCATTTTCCATCTAAAATGAAATTATTTCATATGTGTATGTTTTAAGTATAATGTCTCTATGATTTACATGGTTTCACTTTTCTTGTTATGAAATGATATCCATTTATTTTATATGGATTATGTATTGATGGGATAATGTTTATGAAACCCATTTTATTCGTTGGGTTATTATTAATGATGTATGTTTATTTTGTGGAACAAGTAAGAATGATTTCATTATGAGATGGGTGGGACCTATATATCCTTCCAATGGATTGGGTAATGATTTATATCTCATGAGATAGACATGGATGGAACGGTAAGTTAATCCAGTTCAGTGTTACAGGACTGAAACGAGGGGTGAACTTTATTCAGAAAGGGACTTTGTCCACCAAGATGGTCTTGGCAGCAATGCCTTGTCTACTATGGAAATCATGACATGTGATGAATGGTTTCCACAATTACATGTTTTATTCCAATGCTATTTTATTATTATTAATGTTTCTTTATGATCTACGCCATATGTACTTCCATGTTTTATGTCATTTCTCATGATTTTGATGTTAAAACATTATGTTTATGTTTTTAAGTTCAAATGTATATGGTATGATTTATTTTATCCATTCTTACCCTTAATGAGAATTTGAGCTCACCCTTTTTATGTTTTCTTTTCCCCAGGATATAAAAAAAGGTTTTAGGTAAAAAAGGGGGAAGATCTTTAAGGGAGATGTTGAAGATCTTTCACCATGATTAGAAGATTACGTTCCAAGTTTCCAAAGACACTAAACTATTAAGGTCCTTGTGTGTCTGTTTTTGTTATGTATTATGTATTCCGAAAAAGTAATGTAATGTTCATCTACGTCAGGCTTCGGGCCACTACAGTTGGTATCAGAGTAAATGTTTAGTCAACCTTTGGAAACTAGGATGCGAAAACGTTAGTGAGACCCCTAGATATATTTCTAAGGTACGACTACGGATATCTCTAAGGAAAAGTATACATATAGGTTATAGTCCTATATTTTCACTAAGGATCTTATAATATAACCTAAGATGTTAGATATTGAGTGTTCTCCCCCTTTACAATGTTGTTTTCTCTAGCATGATTTCTTCTCTCACAGAATTCTTTTTGTGTTTTTGTTAATGGAGGAAACCAGAAGGAATTCGGTTAACGTTGAATCCAATGGAAAAATTGGTGAATATGAGCAACAAAATTGTGTAATTCCTAGAGAGAAAGATATTTTGATTATGCCGAATCAGGCATCAAGATATATGATTAACAAGGTGAAATTAATGGTATGCCTAATTCATCATATAAGAGGAAGATAGACTATTATGCATGTTCGCATGTTGAGGAGAATAAAGAAAGGAAAATTGAGATTTCTAAATAAGGGAAGAAGAACCTTGTGGAATACCTCAAATGGAGGGAACGATGTTATCTATGTGGAGAAAAGAGTCATAGAGTGACAGACTGTTATGGAGTTCAATGTATTATTTGTGGAGAACATGGGCATTACCCAACTCAATGCCATGACCTAAAAAGATACTTCTAAATCAAGGAAGGACATATTCTAGGAAAATCATTGAAGAGGATGGATTGAAGTGTTTATGTATTGGTATTCAAGAATAATGTTGTTGAGGTACTTTTATTGTGTATTGGAATATTTTTGTATTAGTCTATAGTGTTTTTCAATAATTTTAAGGTACCAGTAACCATGAAAAGTGATTCAAATATTTTGGAATGCAGATGATATGCGCATAATGAAGGGATAAGGAGAAAATGAAATGTTTGACAGTATTCATGAGCTCATGATTGATAAAAGGACTAAGTGATATCATGGTTTGAGTATATAGAATTTTGAGGATTTTTGTATGTGGAAAGTGTTAACTTTTAACTGCATTCATGTTTTCACTATGGTTCAACGGGTATTCATTTTTCAAGAGAATACATGATTAAGGTATTCACATGATTGGAATGTGACCAACAAGATATATGGGGGATAAATGATGATATTCACATGCTTGGTTGATGACATTTCATGTAATCGTTTTCTTTATACTATGAGCTTGGACCGAAGTATTTTAGATAAGCCTAAATATTGGAATGAATTATTTTGTACATAAGTTAGTATTGTTTAAGGATAAAACGTTTTTTTGATATTATTTATGGGATGTTATAGTAATGTTGTTTTAGAAAAAGGACAACCTACAGGATGGGCGACAACCCATCGTGTCGGACAAGGTTGTGGGAATCGAACCCACAATCGAAGTGCGACTGGCCTTTATCACCTACCATTGGCCTACAAGAAGTCCCTCTTTAGTAGAAACTAGTTTTATTATATTGTGCAGTATGATATATGAAGTATAAGTCCATTTTAGGAACTATATATGATTAATCTCACTATATATGGACTTATGTATTTTTTGATAACTTTTCTAACCTTTTTTTGAGGCAGATGGAATTACCTGTCATTCTATCACATGATCTTCTAACACATCACGAATAACAAATTCAACTTCATTTCATTAAGAGATGAAGTGGAAATTTTCCAAAGAATGACCAATGTTGAGACTATACAAAAATCACGAAAGTATTTCTTCTAATTCCTATTTCATCATCTTTAGGGAAATAATCTTGAGAACCAAAAATGTTGTCCTAGTGCCTTTATATCCGATGAATCAGATGGTACCATAGATCATCACAAATTTATGGCTTTATGATTGTTGGATTTTTCATAGCCATGTTCTCTACCACTCTCTATCAGAACATGATGGTTAGATTTCGCTTCCATATCCATATTTTCACCAATGTTATCCTATATGGAAACCCAGAGATGAGTTAATTTGGGTAACCGTTATATTTTATACTTTAGTTTTTAATGTAATGTTTTGGTATTTCTTTTCACGATGTGGGTTTCTATTAATAGTAAAAGATTTATAACCCCGACGAATTTCATGGGCGAAATTAATTGTAAGGGGGGTAGAATATAACAACATGAGATTTTATAAGATACATTCCTTTTAATTTCATTCATATCTTCTGATGTACAATACACCATGATTATCTTGTGCTATACACAACACCGTATTAGCTTGCAGTATACGCAATACTATTCTTGGCTCGTGTTACACAAAATTTCAAGTTCGTTTGATAGAATTTATTCTACGCAACATTGAGTATATATATATATATATATATATATATTAAATGTATAAATAAAATATGGTTGGATTCTGTTATATGCAACAACAAAGTAGTCCTACACTACACGCAACCCTGACTTGGCTTGCATTACACGCAATCGCGACCTTCCTTGATAGCGTGTGTTGTACGCAATACCGGGTTTTACTAAACAACAATATATTATTATAATATTGTTATGAACTAGCTGTTATGAATAGTATTAACTAAATTTTGAGTTTTATAACATTATTATTCATCTTACACATTTTCTAGAACATGGTATAAGAACAAAATAAATTTTTCGGGTAAAATAAGTATTTTTCAAAAAATACAGTTTTGCCGCCTTTTGATGGTGCTCCGACTTTAAATATAGTTTCTGAAATGTTTATAAGGTCCATTTGACAAAATAAAATTATTCTTTGGAATCATGAAATAAAAATTTACTTTGGATAAATTTTTCATTTTATTCTGATAACTTTCATATTTTAATGAATAGTAAAAACATGCTATATTTTAATTAAAAACAACTTTTTTCATCGTAATATCTTATGTGGTTAAATTATAATATTGAATGGTTTTAAAGTATAAATAGAATACATTTTTACCATTTAATATAATGTATGTCATTATCATTGATTTTACCTTGAATTCGTATGTTAAATCAATTAAATCTTTTGCAATGTTTTAAAGAAAAACATGTTATCTTTCGACAACGGGATTAATTTTAATTTAACTTTTGTGTATTGAATTTGGAAAAATGGATTCCATATTTGGAATCAGTGGGTCCAAATTATGTTAATAAGCTACTTTTTATTTTTAGGCATTTTCAATAGTAACTACGGAAAATTTTATTTACCATTGTTAAAGGTAAATCGAGTAATTAAGGGTAAATATAAGATTATAAAATTACACTAAAACTTGGAAAAATACTATTTGATGACTAAAAGTGGACCCATATCACCTAAGGGTCGGATTATATTCATTTAATGGACTTTTTTCCAGGAAAATAATTTAATTATTATTAAAACCAAAGAAAGTGACAACATGTCACTCTCTTAAATACTATAAGTATAATAGTTTTAAGTTAGTGATAAACTTCATTAAACTTCGAACATTAATAGCCTAAAAAAATCTAACAAAATTATCTACATAATGATAATTTATTTAGAATTTTTTGGTATTAAATAATTATCATTAATTATGACACAATAGTGATGCAGAAATTATTTATCTAGTGAAAAATCAAGAATATAGTCTTCATTAAACTCATAGTGACGATAAAAGGCACAAAACCCTGAACAAAACTTATTTTTCTTGTAAATGTAAAATATAATCTTCCAATTTTCGAATATTTGACCATTTGGAGTCTTATACAAGCAATTATGACACTTATATTATTATTTTTTAAATGATGCCAAAGTTGTCACCTTCATATTTTAGTAAATATAAGAATTTAACTATTGTTATTTTAAGATTATAAATTACAGTAAAAGTACTATTGTGAATTTTAATAGATATATCTTCATCATAGTATTTTATTTGTAATTTTTATGAAACATATAAATATATTAAATAATTAGACAAAAATGTTGTAGTAATTATTTTATTAAGAGATAAACCAAATAAATGGATTTAAAAATAATAACATAAATATTATATGAACTAGTTAATGTTCTCCATTAATTTTATAGATACATATGGCCTTTTATGAAACTATTAATTATTTTAGTTCGAACAGATCTTCTGTATATATTTTATTTAAATTCATATAAATGAATAGTTCCAAAATTGACACTATTTTAATTTTATAAAAATAACATATTATAAAATTGTTTAAAATCACAAAAATATTTAAAACTTATAAATTTAAATTTATATGGTCTTAAATGTTATAATTTATCCAAATATGGACTATTCACAAAAAATAAGTAATTTTTTTATATCATAAAATTTAGAATGTTATTACCACAATTAAAATTAAATTGATTAAATAAGGATAAATCAAGTTGATAATGTTTAAAATAATTTCCTAACATGTCTAAATTTTGTTGGTTGATGATATTACAACCCTATATCATCTTATATTCGAATTTGAGTCATTGTTTTAGGTTTTTAGGTGGGGTTAGATTTATTATAAATTAATATTTTTAAGATTTCCAAAGGTGCCCCTCTCCTCCCTTATAAAAGGGACCCTCCTCCCTCTCTTCCTCACACCAATTTGAGACTTAATGCTCGGCCAACCCCTGCAAAATTCTCTTCTCCACTTTCATAGAAACATTCTATAGGTCCTGGTCTTTTTCAAAGACCAATTGTAGTGCCCTAATAGGAGGTCTCAAAGAGGCTCTTCAAAGAAGAGGTAATGTTCAGTACCGATTCTTTCATCTTTATTTCTTCTTCCACTTCTTCTTCTTTAGTTTTTTAATTATGAAGTAATAACATAAGTATCACTCATATACTGATATGTTATTATAAATATGAAACAACCCTATTTCACAATTTATCCGTCCTATGGAAAATGAAATCACCGCGCGTGCGTACGTACGGAATACCGTCTCCACACCGTGGTGTAATATATTTTACACCACCACCTTACATGGATGGGTATAATGGTGTAAAAAATGACTATATATGATTATTTTAAAGTGAAATTTATTCTTAAATATTATACATACACTTGAATACAATTCCACGATCATGGGAATGATATCATCGCTCGTGCGTACGTACGGACTACCGTCTCCACAACGCGATGGGATTCATTCTCAATGATTAACCATTCATGAATGAATATAAAGTATATATAATAACTAATCATGAAATATATGACATAATAATGATACTGGATTTATTTATATATATGTATGTCATCTACTGAATTCCATTCAATTCAATAAGGAAACGAAAACAGCGTTCTTGCGTACGTACGACCTACCGTCTCCATGAACAATGTATTTCTTTCCATTTATCGATATATTATATATTTTTATATGCTGAATATATATTATATATAAATCAAGTTTTACATTCTGGATTTATGTAATCATGATCCATGCAATCATATTAATAATTACAAGTTAAAACACGAATGACAAATGAGACGGTTTTACCCAAAACACTACTTAAACATGAATTTACAAAAGAACAGGTAATATAGATTCATAAGTGGACCATATATGATATAACAACAATGAATATGATTCCTTAATAAGTCAATAACATTATTTAAATCATTATATAGGGGGTTTAGATACGTGCGAAGCATATCGGACCTAAGGTAAGGGATAATTTTGCAAATATCAATTTTATCCGAGATTTCTTATTCATAAGTATTTACTAGGGTTATTTATATCATCTATGTCCATGTTTTATAAAAGTATTTTCATGTATGTTTAACTTCCTTTTTACCCATTTTTTACTTTTACTGTAGGGTATGTAAGGAATCTATCTTTTGTTTACGCTACGAGGTACTTTTTGACTTTTTCGGCAAAAGTACGAGAAGAATGATATTTTTAACTTATACGGCACGAACTGATTTTTACGGTTTTATAAATCATGATTTTCATGAAGCATCCTAAAAAATATTTCATGAATATTTCAAAAAAAATCTTATTCTTTTAAAAATGCATCACATTTTGTGAAAAGAAAATGATTTTAAAGAAGAAAGGATATTTTCCTCAAGAATTCAATTCAAGTGTTTTATCAAAACCATTTTCCATATCAAATGAAATTATTTCATATGTGTGTGTTTTAAGTATAATGTCTCTATGATTTACATGGTTTCACTTTTCTTAATATGAAATGATATCCATTTATTTTATATGGAATATGTTATGATGGGATAATGTTTATCAAACCCATTTTATTCGTTGGGTTATTATGAATGATGTATGTTTATTTTGTGGCACAAGAAAGAATGATTTCATTATGAGATTGTTGGGACCTATATCTCCCTCCAATGCATTGGGTAAGGATTTATATCTAATGAGATAGACATGGCTGGAACTGTAAGTTAATCTGGTTCAGTGTTACTAGACTGAAACGAGGAGTGAACTCGATTCAGAAAGGGACCTTGTCCACTAAGATGGTCTTGGAAGCAATGCCTTGGCTACTATGGAAATCATCACATGTGCTGAATGGTATCCACAATTACATGTTTTACTCACATGCTATTTTATCATTCATATTGTTTCATTATGATCTACGCCATACGTACTTCCATGTTTTATGTCATTGCTCAAGATTTTGATGTTTAAACATTATGTTCATTTTTTTAAGATCAAATGTATATGGTATGTTTTATTTTATCCATGCTTACCCTTTCTGAGAATTTGAGCTCACCCTTTTTATGTTATCTTTTCCCCATGATATAAAGAAAGGTTTTAGGTAAAAAAGGGGGATGATCTTTAAGGGAGATGTTGAAGATATTTCACCACGATTAGAAGATTATGTTCCAAGTTTCCAAAGACACTAAACTATTACGGTCCTTGTGTGTCTGTTTTTGTTATGTATTAAGTATTCTGCAAAAGTAATGTAATGTTCATGTACATCAGGCTTCAGGTCTCTACAATCAGTATATCAATCCATACACAATTATATAGAGAATATTACTAAACATGAATTAAAATAGGAAATTTTACTATGAATAGCATGGTTTTTAAAAAAAATTACATTTATCATTGCATTATGTAAGAATAGTCATGGTTCCCTATGATATATTTTCATGTGATAAAAATAATTATTTTCATCACAAGTTAGATTAACGTATAAAGGTAATATGATATATTTTTAAGTCATGTTTAAAATGTACACTATATATAATTTATCGTTTTTTGATAAGTGATAAAATATCATATATTTATGTTCACATGGTAATGTATTTTTTACAAAATAATTTTACAGTGTAATGTAAGAAATATATATGTCCTTGTTTTGGTTCACATGGTATGAATATTACTTTATGATATTTATGTTAGTTTAAAAATAACCAATGTCCCTGAAGTAATGAATTTAATATATTACATAATAAATCACTCACGTGAAGGAGTTTAAAATCATTAATCCTCAAAGATGATTACAGAGTATTAATTATTGAAGCATGCCTTGTATGGGTTCCAACATTAAGAGCTCCATTCCCAAAAGCATTTCAGGTATAAATACAATTATCATTTTTTTTAATGAAGGATTGAAGGTGAACGTTCTTATTAAATAAATAAACATCCCAGTTTTTGTTATCCTCTATATAGTGTGATACTTGTAACATATTTTCATCAATATATTCCAACATTTCAACCTAAAATGTGGCAGTTTATAAATAATAACATGGTTTTATATGGTAGTTTTGATTGAGGAGAACAAAAACATAGTGGGAAATTCTATTAAAGTCTAGTATACTATTTAATATGTTTTCTAATGACTTTGAATCCATTTTGTGTTGCAATATGTCCAAAAGTTTCTTGGATATTTAATATGAGTACAATTTTTTATCATCTTGTACAAGATGGTTTAGAGGGTTTATATAATGCATTTATATTTCCATTAGTGGATGTCTGTCAATGAATAGAGTGGTTATATAATATATTATACATTATTAAAAATTTCATCAAAATAATATATATAAATTTTCATCCTTAAAATCATTAAATATTATGAAGAAATATAAATATATCGATGGTGTTACTATTTATTAACATAACCATATATTTCCTTTTAAACATATTCAATGTTAAATTATCATAAAATTTTGGGAGGTATATTTTTGAAGTAATAATGAACATGAATAGTCAAAAAAATTATGGATATGGTCTCATAACACTAATTAGTCATATGTAAATTTTTTTAGAGAATTTTGATGTGTGCAGTAACTCTAGTGGATAATGAATGTTATCAGTATATATTAAAATTTTGGAAAAATCATTGTAAACTATATATAATTTTGTATCATAGTGGTTTTATAATATTCATGAAATTGGTTTACATAATATTTCTTTGTTCTTATTTGATAGTTGTCACATATAGCTATATTGACTTCCACTGTCACTATGAGAATTTCTTCTTTTTAACACATCTATGAAGATTGTCATTGGAAAACTATTATTAAAGGACACCAATTAGATTTATAAAATATAAATTTGTATTTTTTTAACACTCATGTATTTTTTTTTCATTAATGGTTGATCTTATAGAAGTGTCTCATTAAAGAGAAAATGTACCATTTGGGTTATCTAGTTTACTATTTACATAGCATTAGATGTAATTTTTTTTGTTTTAAACTAAACACCCTGTAGAATATTAAATGAGAAGTCTATAATAATACAAATAGAGTCTTAGGAAATTTTCATAGGATTAAGGTTTGTATCAATTCCATTTTTATTTTTATATAATATAAAATCAAAAAACAAGGGAGTTGAATGAGTGTGAGAGAAGTGGAAAGACATTGGAAATCACATATCCTATAATGTAATGGTATTATTCTTATTTTATAAGATTTCATCAAATTTAAGTGAAGATTAACAAAAAAACAAATTCAACATACTAATCATAGAATTATAGTGGAGTATCCTCTATTATGATCCTTTAGATTTCTCTATGAAAAATTATAAGTTATTCTTAATGATGTTTTAGTTACCCTAGAGAATTCATAGTAAAACTCATTTATGATAATGAGGATAAGTGGTTTGGAGTTGATGAAATTCCATTACTACTACAAGATCTGGGATGTGTTATGTGTATGTTCTAGGCGTAGTAGAAGCAGGTGATCGTAGGTTCCAAACATTAATTTTCTTAATAATCAATGATCAATACAAGATAAATATGATGATGAACACAAGTAACCATAGAAATGAATCAAGTATTTTTAAAAATAAATATTTTCCCCAAAACCAAGTGAGAGGATCAATATATTTTGTTTATAATTAATTTCATTAAATAATTATTACCTATAAGGTGATTCTTTCTTTGATGATGCATTTGACCACATATGTGAAGGTGTAACATTATTTCATTGTAGATATCAAGGGTAGATGTACTCTAGATGTGATTAATCTTGATTCCATGTATATCCGGATTTATCCGAATGAGTCTTGGAGTGGTAGAATTTTAGATTCTTGTGCTTGTGATGCATATCATTGATTTCCATGAGAAATTCTTCCAATGATTTCTCCTCAATAAGGTAGAGGAAGAACTCTCTCATTCATGATAGAGTTCATGGAGAGGGATGAAATCTCTAGTATTGAGAGGTTTTCTAGAAATTATTATTCATAAAAAAAATAAGGTTTCGCCTTGCTAGTGCTTGGCTAATAAAATAATAACATAATCAGGCCTAATATTTTAATAGGGTAATAATAAATAGTTTTCATAGCTTCATTAATTATTTTATTAATCCAAGAAAACCCCTCATGTCAAATAATACAAATAACTTTATTACTTTGTGACATGTGATTAACATGAAAGTTATAATTAATAATTATTGAATCAAATAATATTCAACATTATTATTTTTCACTCGATCCTTAACTCAGTCCGTCAATCCTCTACCATATTTTTCTTCCTCAAATAATGGTAATTTATTAATTAAATAAAATTAAATGCATTATTCTCCAATAAATATATAAATATTATATTCACCAAATGGAAAATTAATATTTATTTTTTATTCCACTATTAATATATTCTCTCTAAAAACTAGTGTCAAAATAAATTTGATCAGGAATAGAATATTAATTTCTAAACAACAATTGGGCATAATATTTGATCAAGTTGTTAAATAATAAATAATATATTATTTATCTGAGATACTGGAAAATGTTACTTTTTGACAATATATGCTTTTTTCTCAGTGGCATTAGGTGGAGCTACCTAATGTCTATGTTTATTAGAAAGAAACATGCCAAAACACAGATAGGGAATGATTTTAAGGTTGTAATTACATGTCACCGCATATGAATGATTTCAATGTAATATAATTCTATTGTCTCGATATCTCTAATAAAGAGGGTTGCATGCAAGTTCCATCAACCCATGTGCTCGATTTCTCATTATTTTAAATATAGAAAATTTAACAAGCCTATAGAACTCCATGGACATGTATTTATTTAGGGTATATCATTTCCAACAAATGCTGAATATATCAAATTCTATTATGGAACATAAGGGAACAATACTTTCTCATGTCATTATTTAATGTAGTATTACTCGTGACAGAGCCAACCTATCACACATAACCGAGAAAATATTTCCTCACAGTTTTTTCCAATACATCTATGTTAATGAGTCATAATACCCATTAATGATAATCATATATTCTAAGGACCAATACACACATACGTTGATATGAACCTGCAATGACACCTATAAACTTGGATTTCAAACTATCGGGTCTCGTTTTCATAATATACTACTTGAAATTACCAAGGGCATACACCATGTGAAGGATCCTCGATGTTATATGAGTCTCCACCCCTATTAGACCCTATCATTTGTGTTCCGAAAATGGTATCATGCGTCCATAGAAAATATATTCAAGAATAGATTCATTGAACTCTTGGGTTCTCATCATAGTGGGGAAGTTGTTTTAACTTTTAGTGAGATATATACTACTGGGAGACTATCACATACAATGCTACACAGAAGAAAAATCCTAGTGTGATATAAAACGTGTTTAATATTATAACCATTCATACATTTTTACAATAATATAAAAAACAAGTTGGTTTTGGGGAACCATCTCCATAAAACTCTAACTTTCACTATATCCAACTATATAATACATTCATTCTGCTAGATTGCACATTATACTCATTCATATGATGATATAGGCCTTTATTCAAGGGGCCCACCATGTTCTCATCCATGTATATGATAGTCATTGAATTTTCATCAATTATATTAAAATCTATCAAGAGATGATTCTACTAGAGTTTATGACTTGTTCGTTGAAGTGACCTTGCCTCTTTTTCAAGAGACAACATTACAAAATTGTCACAATACAATGTTATAGGGTCTATACTAATCGGTATGACATCGTTATTCTTGAAAAATTTATGAATCCATACTAATTCCTTGGATGCATTGTAAACCTGTATATACTCAGAAATCACTGTAGAAATAGCTACACGTAACTTCTTTGAACTCTTCTATTTTTCAAATCCTTCAGTGACACAAAAATAATATTTGGATTTTTATTTTAGATCATTTTTTTCAATCTAAAAACCAGCATTAGCATACCCTCAGATGAAATGATCCTTATCTTCTCCATATATATGGAAGATATCGTTAGTTATTCTCAGATACAAAAGGATTGTCTTAATAGTATTCCAATGTTGTTCTCTAGGACCTTGTTGATATATTCCTACTATTATAATTTCACAGGAAACATCATGTCGTGTATATAACACTTCATACATGATAGTTCCTATCATTGACTTGAAAGAGATCTTACTCATTATATATTTTTCCTGTTGTTTTCAAGGACATGTTTTCTTAGAATGATGTAAACACTATAAAACAGGAACCAATCCCCTCTTGGATTTTCCATAATAAATATATTTAATATCTGGTCAATATATATACATTGACTTAGTCAAAATAGCCTCTTGGATCTATCAGGAATGATCTTGATCCCTATATGGTATGTTGTTTTGCCTATTTCGTTCATAGTGAAGAACATGTTAAATGAGTCTTTAACTATCTACAAATCTGGTGTGTCATTTCTAATTACTAATATGTTGTAAACATATACTACTAGGAAAAAATTTGACTTCCTGTTAATCCATTTTTAATCACATGGATCTCATTCATTCTTAATGAAACCAAATTCTTTTATGGATTCATCGAATCAAATATTCTATGACCTGTATTATTTCTAAAATCCTTAAATGGTAATATATAACTTGAAAATCCCTTTGAAATCACCATGTGTCACAAAACCATATGGTTGTTTCATATATACATCTTCCTAATGGATCCCAATAAAGAATTCATTTTATATAGCCACCTTCCAAATCTCATAGTCATGTTAACCTAGAATGGAAAGTATGTTGATGGTGGATTTAGACAATGAAACTAGTGAAAAGGTATCGTCGTAGTTGATTCCAAGATCGTATTTAAAACCATTACTAACTAGACATTATTTATAGACACTTTATTTACCTTCCAAGTCCAGTTTATTATTGAATACCCATTTACACCCAATAGGCATCACATCAATTTCCACATCGTCCAGAACCCTAACATGGTTTTGATATGGGTCATCCATCTCAGAATTCTGAGCTTCTAGACATCTTGTAGATTTGAATCTCTCTACTACCTCGTTATTGGAGAGAGGTTCATCATTGTACAACAATAATGAGTCACCAACCTCAGTGACTAGAAAACCATATCTCTCAGGTTTACTAATCTCTCTTGAGCTCCAATTCATTACTTGTCTTTCTGGAACAACTTCTTCCTTGGGGAACTATGGAACTTGTTTCTGTACCAACTACTATATATCTTGATCAACAACATCATCTAATTCAATCGTGCTCCAACTATAAATTTTATAGATTTCTCCCTCTCTAGATTGACAGGTTGTCTCGAAATAGTTACTTTTTTATCTGATGGGGTTTATAGGTAGTATCCCTTTGTTTCCTTGGGATACCCTAAAATGATACACCTTATTACCCAAGGTTCTGGTTTGTTTCCATAGAAATCCTTAAAAACATCTCGCATCCCCATACATGTGCATGGAAAAAACTGGGATTCTTTCCACTACATAACTGTAAGGAAATTCCATTTATTGCCTTAGTGGGTACTTAGTTTAATGTGTTTTTTGTAGTTTTAAATGAATATTCTCAAAAGGATAGTGGATGATCTTCATGACTCATCATCAACATTACCATGTCCAACAACATATGGTTCCTTTTTCACTAACACCATTCTACTATAGTGTATAAGGTGTATTGAGTTGAGATAGAATCCCAAAATCTCGAAGAATGTCTATGAACTCTTTCTTAAGATATTATCGATGTTGATCAGATCAAAGCATCTTTACCTTAATACCAGGATAGTTATATACATCATTCATGAACTCCGTGAAATTCTCAATGGACTTGGACTTACATCTCATCATTTAAATATACCCATATCTACTTAATTAATTAGTAAATGATATGAAGTAATAATATCCAACTCTTTATTCAACTAACAATGGCCCATACGCATTCGTGTGTACCAATCCAAGATGCTATGTGTCCCATTCACCATGTCCACCAAATGGGGGATTGGTCATTTTACCTTTTCATTAAGTGTGACATATATCATATGGTTTTAGCTCAGTGGTGTATGAATAACCATCATGACCGATCGTTGTCAGATGCTTCCCATTTACATGACCAAGATAGTGATTCCATTATAGGGTGTTATACGAGTTCATGTGAACATGATTCATTATAAATTTCCAACACTTGATATTACTTATTTAATACATACATACCATTGTTTAAATGTGATATACCATAACATGAATTGTGCTCATAAAAGAGAACAATTTTATTTCCAAATGTGAATATAAACACATTTGTATCCTTGATTGATGAGTGATTATGTTTCTGGAAACATTATGTACATAAAAGAACCATGTAAAACCAAAATAAATCAAATTGGAAATTTTTTCTGGTAGTCGCCAAGGGAAATAACATCCAGCTTCACACCATTGTCATCTCACAGATCCACCTCTCCTCTTGAAATTTTCTAAAATCTACTTGGATCCTGCATTTAAATACCAATGTGAGCACCATAAATCGTATCTAATACCCATTGTTTATAAATGGAAATATTTCCCTCGATAACAAACACAACTTTGGAATCCATTTCCTCTTGGTTTAGTTCCACTTCCAGTGGCCTTACATACCACATGAAAATTATTCTACCTCCTTTCTTTTCCCCACCTTTAGATCATATTCTTCTTGGTCGGACGGTGCTATGGGGATTTAGATATTTGATGTTTCTTATACCTATTTTCATTTTCCTTTATCCTCTTATTCACCATAAATACACTAGGATTTTTCAGTCCCCATGTACTTATACACTTGCAGAATTATTGTAAGAAGTTATGATATACTCTTATCAATATTTCTCAAATTATAAATCACAATAAAACTAGAGATGTTTTTGTGTAGTCAATATAGTATGATATCTTTATGTAACTCTTCTCACGATTTTTTCCCTATGATTTTTAGATTATCAATATAGCCAATAATCTTGACTACATGTGGACTCGTAGGTGCACAGTCTCCATGTATAGTGGTGAACAAAGTGTTGGATATCTCACACCTCTCTTGTCTAACCTTATAGTGATAGAGATCTTGATGTAAAGAGATCATGCTATAAGAATCCATTTTCTCATGTTTAATAAATAGCTCATTGTTCAAGAATGATAGCATGATGCACTGAAAAACCGTTGAATCATTCTGATGTTTCTCGAACCCAGTGAGCTCTTCATCACATTCCACATTTCCGTAAAGAATTGGAAAAGATAATTTTAGCACATATAGTTTTATTTCATGGACAGGGATGACCTGAATGAACATTTTTCAATCTTGGATATTGGAATTAGTGAGAAGGTTTTCCTTCTCGAGTGTGGATCATGACAATATGTTTTATTTCATTTTTAATTAAATTTCTACAAATATGATAAATATAGTTTTAGTACATTATCTGATAAAATTGTGAAAATATAAAATTAAATATTCATTAGTCCCCCACTATTATATCGAATCCCATTATTCATCACTATTGGATTCGGAATATAATGTGGCTTATTAATTTTAGCAGTATAGATGCATATTCCCTTTTCATAACCCAAAAAATGTCTATTAATTAAATTTTAAAGGTTTTAGGTAGACATTCCAAATAAATACTATATTAACTAGTATGTCCTTGATCCATTGAGTGCACTCCCCAATCCTAAAATCCATAATTTTGGATTTACACCACCTTTTCCTCTCAGTTACACCATGACCTACATTGGCATTCAACCCTTAATGTAAAATAAGTCAAGCCAATATAAATCCAAAAATTAGAATTCATGGATAATTTAAAGCACCCCAACATTAGATGGTAAATCACATTGAACTATATTTCGATTCTAATTGAATTAATGGAACACTATACCAAAATAATATTTTATTAATATATTTTATCTGGTATGTGTAATTTTCCATTTGTTATCTAGTCACATATTTTTTAATATTATGTGGTTTAATCCGACGTTATAAACCATGAAGTAGATATTATTTGCACATATGAAATCATATTTTAGCTCCATCATGAATGCCTTTTAATCCATTAATTATGTGATCATGAAAAAACATCCATAATAAATAATCATAAAACCGATATAAATAATATAATGTTTATGAACATGATATTTCTCTAATGGATAGTTTATATAGTGGTTGATAAACTAACCACTAATATAGTGGAGAAACACCTTAAATCATTTAGGACCATGTTTATATCATTCCACATGTCCACCTTTCTATTTTTGTGGATTGGTTTCACCTCGGATACTGTCATGAACATTCACCACTAGTTTAGGACATCCTTTTATTACCTATGCTTTTAATCACACAAAGGAGATGAGTAAAGGGGGGTTTATATAAAATAAACCATGGACACACATGCCCTTAATATTAAAGATGAGAGAACAGAAAAAAGAAAAAAAATTAATTTAATACATTAAAAGGAAACCAATCACAAACAAAAGGACTTGCCTATCTCATGTTTATCCACAAGCATGCAACAAATTTACACATTTAATAGAACTATCATTAAATTAATTAATCATTCTTATTTAAATAAATCATACTTGAATAGATTAATTATTATATTTAATTAATCAATCATTTAATATTAATTCTTTTTTATAATTTCCTTAATATTCTCATCCATTAAAATATTAAACAATTTATAATTCATTTTAAATTAACCTTGTTCATAACTTGTAACATGAAGGTAACACATTAAATACCTATCCAAACCTACCCATCATATAATATGATCATATACAATTTTACACTTGTGACATATGGAATAAAAAACTTTTCACATACTATCATTACATCTAAATCACTTATTATTAACATAATTATATGAATTTTTGGCCAAATGTAATGATTCACTGAACCTAGTATAAGAACCTAAAATATGACTTATACATGATATTATGATTTCAGGAATTTGAAAATACTAAGGTTATAATTTTGTATAATTTAGTAAACTACACTGTGTGTAGATCCAATCTACACAGTTTGTACTACCTTCAACATTTATCTGATGAACACATCTATGGACTTCTGTGTGATGCTTGCTTCTGAATGTTTGGAGTAAAAGACACATCCAGTTGGCCGCACACTATGTTGACTCCGCATTGCACGTCACTAGTCAGCTGATCAATGTATTTGATACACGAACCATCCCTAACCTGAAAGGGAATTAAAGCTGTGTCCAGTGGGCAACGTATTGTGTACTCTAGATGATCGTGTTCCATTATGTCATGTTAATTAGATGATGAAATAATTAACTACACATGATACATTATTTCACACTGGTAATGTAATTTATGAACTACTCCCGATGAATTTAACACAACTACACAAAGTATAGATCTAACTACATGTATTTTACTATTTTCTTACCTGGAACAAACCCTTGTAACCTCCATATCAGTATCCTGAAAAAATATTAATAAAAAATAATACATTTTTGTTAGATATTCATGAAATGATATAAGAAGAAATGATATCTTTATTAATATTTAAAAGAACTATTAAATTGTATTGAAAAACTATGATATTAAGCATAAATCATAAACTAATTATTTAAATAATTATAATCAATAATATTCTCCAAATGATACCACTTGTTGGTTAAAGGGTCTACAAAAGTATGACAGGGTCACTGCCCAATATTAATTTTTTTACATAATCAATGATCAATTGTGGATCAATACAACGATGAATTCCATTATCAACATAATTGAATGAAGGATTTAGAAAAAGAGGAATTTTCTTCATAACCAATAAAGAGGATCAACATATTTTTTTATAACTAATTTAATTTAATTCAAATTTCCTCCAATGTCAATCATTATTCATGGATGAATTTGTCTACAGGTCTAAAGGTGTACCATCATTCCATTGTTTACATCAAGGGTAGATATCCTTTACTATTGATCCACATGTGTTCCAAAAATCATTGGGCATTGACAACATAGTCTACGATTTCTAGAGTGGATGATTTCTATGCTTGTGATTTCTATCTTTGATTTCCTTGAGAACCACTTCCAAAGTGTTCTTCTTGATCTAAGGTAGGAGGATCTCACTAATTCTTTAGAGTGTTCTTCGAGAGGGATGCACTCCCTAGGTTTAGGATATTTTCTCCAAATCACTGTTCACAACACAATCATGTGTTTCTTGGATAATACTTGGATAATAAGAGAATAATATATCTATGAATTTAATTCTTTTGATTAATAACAAAATAATTCCACAAGTGCCATAATTATTTTATTAATTCTAGTGAAACCCCCATGTCAAATAATAACAGCATCATTATTATTTCCTAACAGGTGAATAACATGATAGTTATAATTAAATATTTTTTTATAAAATACTATTCAATAATAATATTTCTCATTAGACCCTTAAAATTGTCCCACAATCCTCCACCATATTTATTAAACATTGAATAATTACTATTTATTTGTTAAATAAATATTACTACATTATTTTCCAATAAATACATATATATTATATTCACCAAATAGAGAATAAATATTTATTAATTATTCCACACATAATATATTCTCTCAAATAACAATATTTGAAATATATGCGATCATAAATCCATGAATATCTATTAAAATGTAACCATGAATAATCTATATTGATATTGTTAAGTAATAACTAATATATAATTTAACTGAGCTACTATATACTATTAGTGTTTGACCATGTAGGCCTCCTTCTCATTAGAATTTGGTGGAGCATCTTAAAGCCCACGGTTAGAATCTAGCAACATTCCATGCTAACCACAATGAAAGTAGCTAATTCCTCATTGACATGTTACCTCATATGAAGGATTATAATGTATTGTAATCCCTTTGTCTTGTTATCTTCAATAAAGTGGGTGCATGAAAGTGTAATCAACCCATGTGCTCGATTCTTCATTATTTGACATCTTGAAAATTGAACCTTACTATTGAGTACCATGGACATGGATTAATTTACATTATATAATTTCCAACAATGGACCCAATATATCAAATTCTATTATGGAACAGTAGTGACAAATCTTTTCTCAGATTATTCATTAATTTTGTATTACTCATGATGCACCCACCATATTCTACCTCATTGTGAACATATGTAATCCCACTTTTCCATTAAACATATAAGGTGTATGAGTCATAATAAATGATAATAATAATATTAAATTATATGAAAAAAACACATGTACATAGATAAGAACATCTAATGAAACCAATAAATGTGGAATTCTTACTGTCGGGTTTTGTTCTCATAATATCCTACTAGATATTACCAAGGGAGTAAACCATGGGAAGGATCCTAAAAGTGATAATCGTATCAAACCCTAATATACATTATCATTTTTTCCCTCTAATGATATCATATTATCATAGAACATATATTTATGAATAGTGTCATTACACTTCCAGGTTCACTTCATAGCAGGAAATTACTATGAACTTTTAGTGTGATTGATACTCTTGGGATATTATCAAATAAAATATTACATAGATCTACAATCATTATTTGAAAAGAAATTTCATATTATACAAAACAATTATCAAATTTTTATCATAAATTATAAAATAAGTTGTTTCTAAGGAACAAACATTTACATTATGTATGTTTTCAATTCCACATCTCTCTAATTTTTTAAACTACCCCATTTTCAATTAATTGAATATATCTTATTCTGTAATGCATGAACCTTATTTCCAAATTCACTTTAGTGGAATCCTATGTTCACTTAGTCATTTTTTAGATGCAAATTAACTATGATGAATTGGTAGAAAAAAATTCAAAACATTAAGTAATAGAAAAATCTATGATAAAATAAACTAAAACCTAGTCGTAAAATTGATGGTTAAATCATGACCCATCTATACAACAATAATATATGATAGTCAGTAAAATTGATGATAAATCAAAGAGGACCCTATAAATAACATGTTAACTCTTCCTATTAGTCTTGTGTATGCTCTTTCATGATTATCCGGTCCAAAAATAGTCTACTACCTAGAGTCAATTGTCTCCGAGTTTCTAAATGTATGATTTATTCATCAATTGAGTAAAAAACCTTTCCATATTCCATTTTATATCAAAAATAATATTCCTACAGGCTCTGTTCATGGATCCCTACTAAATATAATAGAATATAAATTTGCTTAATCCATGTATATAGTGTCATTGTGGATCTCATCCGTAATTATTTTGCATCAATTTTAGTAACAAACCTTCTTTCCTATATCATTATCCATGATCATATCCAGTTAAATCCCAACCCAATTTATTAATAAAATTTTTCATGAATATACCATAATTCATCATGGTCCGTTCATGCTATCCATGTAAATATGAGTTCGTCTCCAGAACATTTATTCGTTATATCAAACAATTTCATTTATTTTTAAAAATATTTCTTTTGTTGAGGATAATATTAATTAATGGTGTTTACTAGTAATTTAATAACTTATTTAAAATTTATCTAAACATATAATATGAAAAATATTTGATGATATAATGGTGGTGGATTCCCATATTATTGAACATTTTTTGTATCTGTATTGAGGTGAAAATTTTATTTTCTAATTTATTTTCAGTACTGTTGACATGAATAATAATTTTTTTCTTACATGTTGTCTGCATTTGGGACATTATGTAAGTTATGTATCACAATCATTAAAACTACATTTTTTTCTATTTCTCTAATACAATTTTCTACAACACCCCTTCCATTCTTTTGGGTTCACTACAGGTGAGGAACTCACAAATATAAACCGTTATGGTAACTACTTATATAAGGATAATTAAGAACATTTAAAGCTCTTCACACTATTATTGATTGAATCAAATGGAATTGACATTTAAAACATCCATAATTTTATATATAAATTTTGAGAGGGTAGTGTCTATCACTTAAAATTAGACACATAAAAATGTACCCTCTTGGATATCCAATAATTAATGACATAGAAAACATGCCATCTCATTCTAAATATGTAATATCTTTATCAATTTTCTAACAAATAATTTAATAATAATATTCATCAATTGAATATATAATTTAAATTAAAATGAATAATATAATTAATTACTATAATAATCATGCTATATAAATGAAAAACATATCAAGTGATTGTATTTTAGAATGAATGTTATATGTTAAAGAATGATATTTTAAATGGGTCTGACAATCACTAGAATAATTCATCAAAGACCATTTTTACCAACATTAATATGTAATAGAAGGAAATGATGGAACATAATTAAATATAAATATTTAGGGCATTAAAACACACCTATTACTGTTAAAATTTGTTTTGAAAATAATTATAGATTTAATATAATCATATACCCCCACACATAAACAATTCATATCCACATGCTTCAACCTCAAAAAAATAATAAATGCGATACAATCAATGAATTGATTGATATACATATTTATCATGGAATAATAAATAATTTATATGAATATATTTTTAATATTAAAATTATTGAATTTATTTATTCCATCAGTCCATAAAAAAAGTTAACGTATGTTAATAAACTATAAAATTTTACCATGATGTTTTCTTTAAACTGGGATCCTGGATTTTCATATGTGAAATTTTCATATTAATCCATCATTATACCCTTTTATTGGTCATAAACACCCTGAACTAATTTTTTTTATTTTTCATTCATCCCTTTTCTAGAACATTTTTTTGGGGAACTTTTTTAAGAATGAATTATGAAAATATATAACTAAACTATTACAATTAATATTAATTCGTCATTTTTAATATTAATAATCATAGGCTCATGAAAATATTGTGTTTTTTTCATTAAAATATAATTTTATTCAATAATTAATTTATATAATTCATAACTATGAAATTCGAACAACACCATCCCTTCCCAGAGACTAATTGTGAGTGTTTGAGTATAATTTTTTATTTTGAAAAACATATTAATGAAAATTATGATACCATGCATATAGTACATAAGCATAAACATCCATATGAAATTTTAATTCAATTAATGTATAATTTTGGCATATTTGACACATTCTTCTTAAATAATTTCCAATGGATACAACTTACCTCTGTAGCTAAATCATCATTGAAAATATCTTTGATCCAGTAAGATATATTTTCCTACATTTTGATAAAATCATCCATTATAATTTTTCCTATATTATAAACACTTACCAAAAGGTAGTCATTCTTGTTTATCCACTACATCTACACTTTATTGGTTTCCACATGTTGAAGTCTCTCACCTACCCTATTAACATCCTCTTGAGATGAATTAATCTAGAATGAATATTCCAACATATCTTCCTCTGTGTATATGATGAGGTCCATGGTTTGGATAATTTTTGGAACATGATTTATGGCATCTAACATGTATTTGGTGGAATCTCCCTTATTTTGATAATCTCTATCATTACCATTATCTATATGTTCACCGCCACCGAACTATTATGAAACCTCTATGTGTATTTCATCAAACCATCCATCTTATCTACTCTAATGGTCATTTCACCTCCAAACAAGAGCTTGAACAATTCATAATCATTATTAGTTTCGAGAATCATGTCCTTAAGTCTCTTTTTCTTAGAATACAATGAATCTATTGGTTTTAGTGGGTACGATTAGTCTTTTATACCTTTGGTTAGTGTTATTTTAGTAGAATGTAGCAAATAGAATCATTATTCTCATTCAACCACTTCTTTATCTTTGATATGTGGGGACCTTTAAATTTTACACCCCTATGAAATATAATCTAAAAATAATTCTGAAGATCTAATCACTTTTCTCTTCCCTAGAAAACTCATTTCCTTATTATAAATCCTCATCTTGGATTAATTTTGGATGATCATTAACTGACCCTTCAATAGAGAGACCTTCAAACCAGCTTCCTAGACTAATGAAGGGGAAGACATTACTAAAGACAATCCAACTGGATGTAACCTCTACACTCTATGTAGCCTACTTTCTATTAGAGAATACATCAACTTCTTCTTTTTAAGGTTTTAACTAGGGATCCACATCAATAGCAGATCCCAATGACATGGAAGACTATCCCTTCCCAGGTAACCCATCCTTGGGGATGGCTTCATTTTAAATTCTCAGAATATCTTTATATTAGTCAATCATTGCTACAAAATTATTACCAAAAGATTCCATAACATCAAACCCCCACACTAGGGTACGGTTTTCACTTAGGAAATTTCCAAGTTGTTTTTCAACCTACAAAACACATCAAATAGTTTTGGTATAGTGTTCATCGAATGAACCTCCTTCTATCTAGTAACCAGTGGATCCATGTATCCATCAAATTACACCCCATTCAAACCATCAAAAGACAAAAACTCTGAATCACTAGTAGCAGGGAATATTACCTCTATGATTATCTTTGAAAAATGGTTAGATAACACACACCTACATACGACCATTAGATGAAGATGATTCTTATACAAAGATATGTAATTGAACCGCTGTTAAAAAAATAGAATACGTTTAATAGAATTCCTCTCTTACCAAAATCCACATAAAATCAATTAAATTTTGAGATAAATCAATTTGACACAAATTCATGGATAAATCAGGTGAAAAATCACAAGATTTTTAATATCATTGCATAGATATTGACCCAAAAAAATTCTAAAGGATTCAAATGATTTGAAAATTTTTAAATGGGAAGGGATGTTCCCTAAAACATTACCAAATAACTGAGGTGGTTAATAGGGGAATCATAGGAAGACCTGGATAGTAACAACTAATAACCGCTGTATACTACGAGCGGTCGACCAAACTAATATTATGTCTGGTTCGGAATAAATTGAACCATTATATGTCTTTTATCTATGATTCATACATATTTTCAATATAGATTCCCAAAATTTCCACATATAATAAAATTTTTATTATGTTAATCCCTCCACAATAAAAATGTTCATATCCTATAAATACACAAAATTGATAAACTAATGTATTTAGGTGATGGGTTTAAAAAAAATATAATAGAATATAATTTTAATTAATATGAAATACATAAGGAACTAAATAAATATAATTTCATAAAGAGAAACTTATTTTGTTTTTTTTGTTTTTCACTTTGTTTTATTTTATTTTTAACTTACTAATTTATTTTTTCCAAAACATTGTTAAGATAATAGCCTATCCCAAAAAACATCACCAAAAATTCTCGTTGTAATTATATATTTATAAAAACATCACACCATAAAAGTACATTAGATCAATGTAACACAATACTTGTAGATTACTAGACCATCTTAGTTGGGAGAGAGTTCATATCATTATATTATTCGGTAGAATACTGTGGAAAATAAATAAAAAAGGTATTGAAACTATGTGAGATAAGTATGAAGGTACTAAGATTCACTTAATAATATGTAATGAACCAAACATTTAAAAATAAAAATCCATAGTGAATGAATAAATTATTTACTAAGTAGTGTTTTTGTAGAAAACTCATTCATTCAGTTTAATTTTTTATATTAGAGGGTTATCAAATATATCAATAATAATTTAATTAAGCATAAAAGAAAAAAAAATCATAAATCTTATTCATATAGCCAACAAATAATGATTAATAAAATGTATATATAATAATGGTTGTGAGTAATATTTATAATTGAAACAGACATATGAAGAGATGACCATGAACAGTTGGGCCATACCCTATAAATCCCATTTATTAGAGTATCTAAGGGATATAAAATTTATTATTTTCTAATTTTTCAAAAACCATGAAAATATTCAACAACTAAAACTCAATAAATACTATTGAGGTGATAATTTCAATCTTATTGAGAGGAAGACTCAAGCCATGTTCACTAAACCACCATAAGAAATTACCACCATCAGACATGTTACCTTTCACGTGAACATTCTTGATCAGAGTAGTATTAGTTTTTTATATTTTAATTTAAATATATTAAGGATTATTTTTATCCCTTTTTAATTATTACATCACATATATATATGGTTAAATAACGAGGATGATATAAATTATATTATAATGCAAAGAAACTAAAATTTTATATTTGGGAAATATATAGTTCCAACTAAATACCACTTTTGGATAAATGAAATAATTTTATAATTAAATATTATTTTAATAATAAAATATAAATATATAATATTTATTAAAATATAAATGATAATATAATTTAATGATTACCAATTTAATTTTTATATTTTTTGGAAACGATATTTTATAGTAAACATTATTTTTTACTAGAATATAATGGTTTTAATTTAAAACTAAAAATTATCTTATTTAAAAAATTATTTTATCCAATAAAATTAATATTTTGTAATCTCCACATAAAATTTTTCCAATGGTGAACATATCAAAATTTTTAGATTCAGGTGACTTTTTAGGAAAAAATTAAATATGTTATAAATATACGGTATATATTATGACATCATATTTTACAAAAAGTGATGAAATTAACACAATATAGGGAATAAAATAACATAAATATATTTCATTTTTTATTTTTTTGTATTTTATTTGATGAATTTTATTAATCATTCCCAAATCTCCCAAAAAATATATTATACTATATGGATTCAAAATGAATTATCTATCACCATGAACAACATCTAAATATGGATGGTATAGTTTAATTTATTTTAGATATTAGGATAATAAAATATTTAAAAAAATTCATTTTTTGTAGAATCCATTAGAACAAAATTACTGAATTTTAGTGTTTCTGATTATTTTATTACATAGAATCGAGAAAATATGTTTTGAAAATAATATAAAATCTCAATTTTTTTTGCTATAAATACCCACACAATATCCTATAACTCTTCACTCAAAACCTGTTCATAAATAATTCTATCCCCTTATCCCACTATAAATCCCCCTAATGTTGTTACCATGTTCCTAAGAAACTCATGAACTGATTTTTGAAACACCCACTCAAGGTAAAGGGTTCTCTCCTCATACATTTTATTCAGGTAATTTCTTTGTACTATGCGTTTTTTAATTCAAATTAATCATTATTAAATATGTTTTCTCACATCCCATTAAGGTCATTATTATTATCATGTCATTATATACCACAATTATCAAAAAAACCCCTTATATAAACCATTATTTACAGCTCTAATGCTTCAAAAATGATTCCTTGATATTCAATGAAAAAATTGTATCATGAATAGTCATCCCCATTTAATTCCTATTTTAATCACATAGATGTAACTATCCTTCAATTTTTTGGTAATACATTTATTTAACAAACATTAATTAATCATATGATTAATAATGATAAAATAAATTCATAACTCATATTATCTACATGGAACACAAATGCATGAACATAATATGAATGTGATGGGTGGGTCCAAAATTATATTTCAATAAATGATTTTTTAATGTTATTATCTATTTAGATACCATACATATTTAATGTTTCATTATCCAAAGAACACCATGTTTTGATATATAACATCTTAGTCGTAACTAATTCTTATGATATAATGTGTTATATTTGTTCACAAAGACCTATGATTTCACATTGTTATCATCTTATTACATGATTTAATATTAATGATTATGATTATGAACCTTTTATTTATCATTTATTAGTCTTGATTCATTTATATATCCTTATTTCATTGTATTAACTAATTATTCTATTACTATTATATTAATATCTCTAATTTCTTATCTATGTCTCCATGATATCCTATGTCGTACTATAAGATCAACGGAATATGAGGAATGGTCCTAGAGTTTTATATAATTTTATTATATAACTATTTCATATTATCTTAATATGTATCTAATTACCTAAATACCGACGACCTATCTATGTTTTCATATTCTATTATGTGTAATGTTGTGTAAAAGATCATGAAATAATTTATATCAAAATATGGGGTTTCATAGTTGTTATCAGAACATGGTCTAGTTATTTTGAGATATTATGATTATAAAACCATTATTAATTAAATACGGATAAGAATATGCTTTAGAAAACATACCAAATTTTTTTAACGAATATTGTATATTTTTTGAATGAAATACAATCCATATCTAGATATTAATAGTGTATATGGATTTGGCTTCGTTGTACCTAGGGGTAATCAACATGAAAAGAGAGCATTAGGTATTAAATCAATTATAATCTAGTGTATGGTAAAGTGGACTTTATACAGAATAGGTTTGAAACTTTTAGGGTTATGGTTTGTTAGATTAAAAAGACCTTTATAAAACTATATGAATGTCACAAAAATTCCCGTGAATTTTTTTGTTATGAAATAGACCATAAATAACATAGATTTAAAACTAGAAATCATTTGTTAAAAATTATATGAATTTATGACTTATTTGATAAATATTTATATTTTCCATTTTGTGTGTTTTTTAATTCCTATCAATAATTTTACTTCATTTTAGACAGAGGTTGGAATTAGGGGGATCTGATTCAATATGTATTGTGATATAATATTTAATGACATCCAAAATGAGAAAGCAACACAAATCTGAGAAGAATTCAATAACATCAAGAGAAAATTTAATCAATGAACTCATAATTTCAACCAAAACCTGAATTTGGGGGAAACCCACATTCCCTAATGAAATGGAAAGTATCATTTTACACCTTTATGATGAAAATAAAACTATATTTCATTACATATTTAAGTCCTTTTATCACAAAAAATATTATCTACTCTATTGGAATGTTCTTCTTTTTCTTTAAACGAGCTTAGAAATATATGTTCCTGTTTTATGACTATAACATGTAGGTAAAATATTATAAATGGTGGATATTGATCAAGAATATGAATTCTATGGAAATATTCAAATATTTTTAGAGAACAAAATCATGAAAATATTTTTTGATAAATAATTTACTCACACTATGTAACTCAATATATAGAGGTCTTTAATTCGCCATAAGAAAATGTATGATCTGTTCGTAATGGTATACAAGGGAATAAGAAAAAGACTTGTATGATACACCACCATGTTATTTTTATAAAGTGAAATTATTGTGAACTAATTCTTTAATGGTCTATAACTGAATATATGAAATGCATTTCTTGTTAGGGTTTTTAGTGGCTATAAGGAAATTTGACAATATTCCCACAAAAATGAATTGGAGAAAAGTACATCTCAATTTTCTCATAAATGTGGAGATAGTAAAAGGATCGTAAATTTTTAATATATAGTTGTAATAGGTAAATTCAATAGTTATAATAAATTGAATCATCCGGCATTTCAAAAGTGTGGGGAGAGTAATCCCATTAATTTCATAAAGGGGAAAATAAAATTATTTCTGTGTGGTACGGAGGGTCACCTAGCTAGAAAATATTGTTGGAATAAACCCACCCATGTGATGGATGAAGGGTATTTCATGGTAAGAAATCAACCCATTTTCTATTAACTAAAAAAATGAATAGGGACACAATACAACCTTTGGAAGTAAGTCATTTTTTGTAGAACATAATCGATAACAATAAATTCAATATCTAATAACGAATGGGGGAGATTATACACTCAAAAACACTAAGGTGGATCCTAAAAGAAATATAGAGATAGGTAATCTAGTTATTCATTCTATGATACTAAATATACAATTTGATTAATATACTACACTTTCTTTGATATCATGAATTTTTATTAGAACTATTCAAGAACCACCAAGAAAATATTGATGTCAATATATCTATTAAAATGGAAATTGGTAAATTATTTCATCATAAGTATATAACGTATCCCATATCATTATTTATTAGAATATATTTTCAGTGAAATTTGTGATACTCAATTTAGAAAATTTTTATACAATTCTAGGTATGTATTGGCATCCCGTGTATAGAAGAAACATAAATTACTTAGCCTAGGAAATAACCCATTATATCATGAATAGACCTGGAATTATACACAACTATAGGGATCGGTATAGATAAACCTTGCAAAAATTATCTCAATTGTGGATATTATCTCTTTATGAGAAAGTGAATCTAAATAAAATGATTTAGATTATAGAAAATATAACCTTTGATGAAATACCATTTTAAGAGAATAAGATGATGTGTTCCTTGAAAAATTCTTTGTCCTTTCTCTAAATCGAGGGCATAGTATTGAATTGAAATTTTACCCCTATATTTTCCAATATTCAATATTCTATATAGAATCGACAATATTGAACATTAAAATCTAATAGAGAGACTTCAAAAGAATCTTGATAAATGGTTTATACATCCATGTTCGTCACCATTGCGTGTTCCAATCCTTTTTTCAACAGGAATGTTGGGTCAATGTGACTCTATATTGAGTATTTGGATTTAAAAAATGATCATGAAGATGAATTTGTATCATATACCATAGATTAATAACTAGTTTGATCAGCTATATAGAGGCTTTTACATCATTAAGATTGATTTTCTATAATTGATGAAGAAATAGGATATGCCTAACACTACTTTTCATATATGGCATGAGAACTCTGAGTTTATAGTGATTCAATTTTGTGTTGCTAATACTCTTACTAACTATATAGAATTAATAAATACAGTCTTTAGTGACTCTAAAATGAAATTTTTGTAATCTTTATCAAAGATAGTATTATATACATAATAAGTAAGGAGGGACATGGAGCAGATTTTAATGTTATAATAAAGTCATTAAAAATATAAAATTAGTATGAAATGTACAACAAATGGGAGTTTTGGATGGATTGTGTAGTATTAATGGAGCATGTTCTCACTGTGAAATGAATATATATGGAGAATTCATTGTTATTTGTAATTTTATGGCACCCTATATTCACAATTATGATAGATATTCCTAATTTACAATGATTATCTAGGTACTATCATAAATTTTTGAGACAATTCTTTGGATTTTCAATCCTAATAACGAATCTAACATAGAAGGGAGTGATTTTTTTGTATAATGAATGTAAGGAGATGTTTAAAATGATAATTAAGAGGCCAATCAGTACATATTTACTCAATTTATACCCCGATGTTGAATGGTTTTTTATATATAATGATGAATCAATAAAAAATTGGGTTGGTACACATTAAAGATAACAAAATGATAGCTTATGAATGTTTTTTTAATATACATGAGAAAAACTACCCAAACCATGATCAGGAATTGGTTTTAGTGATCTTCCCTTGGACGATTTAAATAAATTATATCTTGTTATAGAAGTGTAAAAAATAAATTGATCCAGAAATACTCAAGTATATGATCATGTAAAATAAGATTAATATATAGAAATGAAGGTGGTTGGATATGAACAATGTATATGATGGTTTAATCCATTATCATCTTGGGATGTTGAACTAAGTGGAATATGTGATGTGAAATCTTGCAACCCTATCAATGTAGATAATTTATTGTTATCTAATATTCTATGATATTAAAATGATGTACATTACAATAATAAATGGAAATTTTTCATACAATTCTCGTACAACATATCAACCATCCATTCGTGATATTTTCATGTCATCTTTACAGGTTAATTAGTAGATAAATGGAAAGGTAGAAAATATTCCAATTTTCTTCATTTATAAATATGGAAGTGTAATGATTTAAACTGTGATATGTGTCCCAAAATGACACAATCCATCTCAGGTACATTGGTATCCTGATAACAAAGATTGTCCTGACATAGCATGAAGGGTGTTCTTAATCCCCATGGTTTGGCGACTGAAACCTGGCATCATTCAATGTGAAGAGGTAACCGTTTTTCGACAATCATTACACAAGTTATAAAAGAGAAATATTTGGGTCCATAACAACTGAAACTCCACTGGGAGTAATATACCATAATACAATTGGATATAAACAATCCCAATGTACTACAAAAAAACGAAAATAAATAGAAACATCCCATGTTTTTAAGGACACAAATCACTATGTCCAAGGTTCAACTATTGGATCCACCTCCAAAAGAGAGTTTTCCCTTGCTAGAACCTATAAGGTGGAATTATACGAACACCTAATTGTATAAGTTGAGGGTGAGATTACAATCCCAGTAGGGTCTAAATATAGATTCCCTAAAAGATTAAAATTATATATTAACTAATTTGTTGAATTATAATTTAAATGGAAAAATGTTTTTAATTTAAAAGTATATTTAAATAAAACATTATATAAGATTCAAATGATGGAAAAAGCACTTTATCCATGGTTTTTCAAATTATGGTATATTTATAAAAGAATGAATTAAATAAAATAGTTACATAAAATAGCTAATGTAAAATAAAATGTCATGTAAATAAGTTCAGATAACATTGGAATGCATTTATATCTCAAATATAAAATAGGAGAGAAACATAGTCATCTACCAAATAGGTTAGACATTATTTTTGTAAATTGGACTCTGCACTCTCTAATTGATCTCTTCAATATGTCTATACACACATCCCCCATGACACTAGATAAAAGAAAACTCATCACCATCCCATATTTGTTTTGACCCACAACATGTAGGTTTTATAATGTGGTATTACTGTAGAGTGTTTCCAAATAACTCATCAACTACCTATGTCTTGAATGTTCTCTTTTACAATAAATCATTTGAAATCTATTATAAGACTGCTTAATATAAAATTAAATGTTATTCCTGTATTTCAATGAAATATTTTCCCATTTAAATCCAAAATGTGTTTTATTAATAAAAACATCCCTCTTTCACTACATAAGACCCATCAGTGTATGTTAAATATTTCTAAACCATTTTCACAAGTTTGAAATCCATTCAAAACTAATTCCATCCATTTCACAATTTATTTACATAGATAAATTAATTAATTTAATGGAAATTATATCCATCAAATCAACAATTTAAATTATACAATTTAAATTAAAAAATTTCACTAAACACGCTCCTATCTATGGAATTGGATGTTTTCCAAATTATAAGGCCATAATCGTTTCAAACCTCCCGGTTCACTAGAATCTGGTTTTTATCAAATAAATTGAAGTCATGTTTTATTAATTGAATTTGATGAAACAATTGAAATAAATCAAGAAATTCAAATTTAATCAACTTAGATATTATCGAGACGGAACAACCTACCTTTTCTCGAAACATAACACTCTAAACATAACCCATTAGTGAGACCAAATGTGAAGATGACCCCATAACTCAACCTAGAAATTATATCCAATATCATTGGGTATAGGTAAATAAATTTCTTGGTGATCAATTCAAATACCATAAGAGGATAAAGAGGTAAAGATTAAGAAAAAATGGGAAAACATAACCAAGAATCACACCGCATGCGCAATGACGAGTGATCTTCAAAAGAAAGGATAAAAAATATTTGTAGAGATCCGAGAATGCTTGAGGAAGGCTCTGGGTTGTGGGAGATGAAACTGTAGTAGAGGAGAATAGAGATCTTAGCAATGTTAACCATCTAAAAAACATTTTCTGTTAATATACGATGTGTAATACCCTTTCACGTCATTAAATAGTTAATATTCCAAACTGTAGAAAAAACAAATCACCTCTAATTATTAATCACTTATTAAATAACTTGTCACATGTAAAGACTAGTCCCAACTTATAACCTTCACAATGTGATTTCTTTCATGACATGCCACTAAAAACCATTACACATAGTGTAACCAAGTTACACAGCACATAATCCTCTCGTAGCCCATAGAAAACTCTAGTAGAATTTTGTAGTCCAAAAAATCTATGACATCACCATTATGGGAATCATAAAAATTCATTCCCAGCCATGATTGGTTAATGAAAAAATAATATACATGACATCATTAAATTGATACCTATAATATCTATACAAGGATGTTAAACCTCCCCAGTACAGAAAATTTTATCCCCTGAATTCCTATAAAAAAACTTCTATTCCAAAAAAATGATTCAAATTTCCACTCATCATTTCCTATCCTTCTCAATTCTCATGATTATCATACCAATGTTTTCATAGCACACAAACTAGTGGTATCATCCTCTCATGAATTACCTTGTTCTACGAATCAACTATCTTGACTAGCCGCTCAGTCGCATATAATTTAGGATCAATCCGTAGCTCACTCCAACTCAAAACATAATATAGATCAGATAAAAAAATTCTCATATATAATACATGGAATATTTTATGTATCATAATCAGCTATGGTGGATGTGATAAATGGTATGAAAGTTTACCACCTATTCAAAAACCTCTAAAGGTCCCACAAAATAAGGAGAAACTTCCTTTTCCTCCAAACATATCGATAACCCAACTGGGGTGGATAATTTAACAACACAAGGTCACTAACTATGAACTCCAATGGTCTATGGTTATGATTGATACAATACTTATATGGACTCTGTGTTATCAACATTCTCTGAAAAATCAATTGAGTCATATTTGTCATCTCTTGGACCAAGCATGGTCTAAATAAGGTATGGTCACCAATATCGGACCAACACAGTGGAAATTTACAATGACAGCCAGAAAATAATTGAAAAGGATCCATTTCGATCATCGACTGGTAACTATTATCATAAGAAAACTCCACCATCCCAATGTGATAATCCCAATCCCTACTAAAGTCAATAACATTAGAGAATAGAATATCTTCAAGAATATGTATTTCCCTATCTATCCATCCATCCAACTATGTATTTTAGCTCATGATCAAATATACATGAGGTCTCAGTGCCTTTTAAGGGCCTCTAAAAAAGCAGGATGTGAACCTAGGATCCATATCAGAGACTATAGAAGATAGAACTCCTTGAAAAGGAAAAATATCTCCCATATAGAGATTTCCCAACTGCCCATATTTGGGTGTATCATGAATGGGTATAAAGTGAGATGACATAGTCAGCTTGTTGATTACAACCAATATCTCAATCATCTTATTCTAGTTATAAAGGAACCCAAAAACAATTTTCATATAGATTCCATCCCACTTTCATGTTGGGATTTGAAGTGGATTAATAAAACTACAGGTTTCTAATGCTCTCCATTAAGTTGTTTCCATGTATAACAACGACAGAAAAACTCAGAAATGCATCATCTCATTCTATGCTACCAGAATTTCCATCATATGTCAAATAACATATTAGTGGATCCTTGGTGCACATCCCACTACGAATTATGAAAATCCCCCATCATATCATTCCATTCCAATAAATTCATAACTATATTATTCTGATATCATTGAACATCCTATTTGAAGAAATCTCAATAGGAAAATGCCTCCCCAGCAAAATAAGAGTCTCAAATTACATTGAATTAATCATCAAGATATTGATATTTAAGAATCATCTCAAGAAGAGTGGATGTCAACTGAATGATGGAAAATAAAACTTCAACCCATTTCTCTTGAACCAAAAACGAAATTGTGTAAAGAGATCGATTAAGATCAACTTATCTAAATATTCTTTCACATACTGGGATGGATGTTTCCTTCACAATGAATACGCAATAAATTTCCCTCTTCCTAGTGTGTAGGTGATGCCAATCTAAAAAGATTGTATGTACTTCAGACAGTTCCTCTGATGGGGTTTATAATATTTTTTAGACAATATGTAACTTAATAATTTTTTTGAATAATTAGTAATCCCTTCTCCCTAATGGTTAGTCCACCAACACTTAAGCACATTCATAACAGCTGGTAATAATTGTCTTGGGTAGGATGACTCTTCTCACATGGCCTATGATAACCTGATACATAAGAAACTACTTGATCTCCCTTCATAAGAATATATCCCAAAGCATAAACCTGATGCATCACAGAAGAACACATATCCCTTCCAGACATTATGAATATTCAATGACGAGGAATTTTTAAAAATAAATTTCTTCACAAAAAAATAACTCTTCCATTTATAATTCTATGAAACTCCACCTTCTTCCATGTCCGATTAGTACTTGTATAATTCAACTTCAATAATTCCATCACGATCAAATGATGAATCTGGCTAATCCTTAGAAGATTTTAATATCAATGACATTTCATAGATTCTCACAAGTCTGAATAGACATTACCATCTAATGATTAATTGATATACCCTACTCATAAACCATTTTTTCTAAGAATTTCACTTCTTGAATCTATTTTCACACACTAAAATCCTGGTGTAGAGTCGAAGATCTCTCATCCCACTCAGAAATGTCCTCAAGTGATGCACATGGTCCTCCTTGGATTTTTAGTAAATGAGGACTTTATCCAAAAATACAACCATAATAGTACCTAGATACTAATGGCAAATATTTTTCATTAGATCCATGAAAACTAAAATTGCATTTTTCAGACCAAATAGAATAAAAACCTACTCATAATGGTCATATCTACCCTGAAATGCAGTTTCTTGAATGTCTGATTACTTTTTACTCAACCGATGGTAACAACATTAGATGTCGACTTTTGAAAACAAATATACCCTTTTCAACTGATCATACAGATCACAAATCCATGGAAAAAGATATGTTTCTTTACTATAACTCGATTAATCTATAGGTATTCATAATATAAGAAAAAAGAACCATTGTATTTCTTAGATAAGAGAACTAAGTACACCTAGCGTGACACAATCAGGAGAGTAATGAAATTCTCAATAAGATCATCAAACTGAGAATTCATCCCTTTTATTTCAAATAGAGTTATTCAGTAACCGTGAATTGAAACTGGTTGAGCTCAAGACATTATGTAAATGGAAAACTAGACCTCCCTTACATGTGGAATCCCATAGAAATATGAAGAACACAAATCAAGAAACATAAGGAAAACTTGATAGAGAACAATGATCAAAGATTCTATTTGATGATAAGAATAAAACACTAATATTACCTTTGATAACTCGAAATTAGAATATCTGGCCCTAATAGATCTTGAGTCACATTCACCTCAAAAGATAAGAGACAAAGTACTAGGTGTAGTAATTTATAATGACTGAAAATAAAAATAAATATGATCTTTATTGGAAGTTATTCAATCCAATCCAAATATTATATATAGATATTTGATGTCAAGGACTGGAAAACACCAAGCTAGACTGACATTAGATTGAGAGAACACACAATCATGACTACAATTTTTGTAGCCTCTCTTTGTACATAGGGGTGTAGCAATATCCTTTGATAGAAGATAGAAGATCCATACTAATATTAAGAATATTAAAAATATTGATTGAAATAAAAGACTGAGATTCACTAGAATAGAATAGAGCCATTAATAACGTTGAATCTATAGTAATTGTACCTCTCACATTTGCTGGACTCATGTAAGCTTTCCCTGGAGACTCTTTCACTACATGAAGTAGCTTAATTCCAAATCCATGTGTGTGGAACACATTTATACTTGACGATTATTTTTTCCCTATTTTTTTAGGAGGAAATGATTATTCTTTATCAAAACATGAAGTATAAAAGTTACAGAGTAATCTATGTATGTCTTCTAAACATTCAGACGAACTAAAATTATTTGGTGCCTTAGTGAAAAACCACTTAGAATGTTCTGGATTTTTTCACTTATAGAAAAAAATGGGCTTCTTCTTGGCTCTGTAAGATTTATTTAATGACTCCTCCATCAATAAATTCAATGAGAATTATCAAGATTCTATTTTCATTTGAAGGAACTAACTCAACCACTCGGAGAAAAATGAACTCTTGAAAACCCTTACATTCTAACCAGGTTCATCTCAACCATGATCTCCCAATCTAGCACATCCTCATTATTTTGAATCATTATCAAGAACATCTGAGAATGAATATCAGATCAAATTCTTCTCTTAAACAGTTGATCCATCATCCCCTTATTAGAAACAATCTCAGGCATAAACTATACCAGCTTAGAAAGGTTATTTGAAAACTCAGTCATGGTTCTTTTGGCATACTCGAACTTGAATAAAATACAAATCCAATTCTAACACCATTACCTATAGATATAACTACTCTATGAAAATAATATTGATGTCTTTCCACATTAATATCTCATGATTCATTGTCGTTACCATCGTGTACCTCCATCTCCTAGTCTATTCCTCTAGCATGAAGGTGGAACACATTACATTGATCTTGTCTGGTGTCTCGAAGAACATATTAAAATGATTTTTCATACCCAAAAATTACTCATAATATTGGAGATCAATGGATACTATGAAGACATAGGGATTATGGAGAAAAAAATCATTAGAAATATTTTCAATAACATCCCCTTGAGGATCTATAAATAAATCCTAAATGGGGACTGGATGTGGTTCCTATCCTAGATCATGGACATTGCACGAAATCACCTGAAATATGTTTGGGTTATCTAGATGATTCATTCCTTATGGATCAGAAGTAGCATTTTCTTAGATTTTATTTGCACATCATCTAGGGGAAGTTATGTTACACAATATCTGCAGACACTAACACATTAGACTACCACTTGAACTAAGAAACAAAATAAATTTTTTCTAATATAAGGAACAACTTTATAAGGATTCCAATATATCAAAATCAAAATATGGGAAACACTAGATCTAATCCACAAGATATATTTCCCCAACCACACCAAGAGAGTTATGTTTCATTTTGGTGTGAGATGATTAGGCACTCAATCTCAGATACCTCTAATGTCCAGACCAGATTACTCAACATCATACGAACTTTAAGAAAACAATCTCAACAACCTCCCATTGATGCCATTTTTTCACAAACCTGCCCGGGTACCCGAGTAACCAGATAACCAAGATGGCCTTGATATATATCAAAGGGCATTAATAATATCCATGGTCAGCGACTAGCACCTTGCATCATTCAATTAAATGTGGGAGCTATTTTTCATAGCATCACAGATTTAAAAAGAGACAAGCTAGTGTTCATAATTAAATAAAATCCACTTGGTGTGATGTACCGCAATACAAAATATAATAAACATTACCAATGTAATAAAATAAAAGCATCAAAACAGAGGAAAAACACAAACCCTTATGGAATAAACTATCCACATCCAAGGTTCAGTAGCTATATCCACCTTCAAGATATCATTTCCACTTCCTCGATTCTTGAAGGAGGAAATCTATAAACACCCAAAGTCATAAGTACTGTGTGACTTAAAAATTCTAGTTGTGAATCACCATGGATTCTATAACATATTCTAATAATATATTAACCAATGTAAGGGTTACAATATTAATGGCTAATATGTTTGGAATTTGAAGGAAAATTTATATAGAACATGCTATAAAATTCATGTGATGGAAAAATGCATTAAGGAAATGCTTTTCAAATGATGGAATATTTAAAAAAAGATTAAATAAAATATTTACATATAATATTTTATGTAAATTCACATCGCATATAAATAGGATCAAACAAAATTGGAATGAATTTATATATCAAATATAAACCAATTGATAATCTAGTTTATCTTCCAAATAACAAAAATAATATTTATAGATATAAGAATCTGATCTCTCTATGTGATCTTAGTAAGAAGTGTATGCACATATCCACAAGAAACCTAATAAAGTAAACTCGTAATTATACCATTATGGATGTAACCCAACACATGTATTTTTTATAATTTTGTAGTAGTGTAGACTCTGTTTAAATAACTCACCAATTACCCAATCCTTTCATATACTCTTTCAAAATAAATGTGGAGAAATTTATTTCCAGACTGCTTAAAATAAAATAAAATCGCATTCCTATTTTCTATTATAGTTATTTTCTATTTAAAACCAAAATAGTTTTTAATCATTACAATTCCTCCATCAAAATATAATAACATTGGGTTTCGCTCATATCTATTTAATCGTTTTTTAGAATTTTGAAATCCTTTAAAAACATATTCTATATATCTCACAAATTTTCCCCCAATTCAAAAAATAAATTTAATTGAAATCATTTCAATGAAATCCATAATCAAAATTAAACAATTTAATTTAACAAATTTTAATAGACACACCCCAATTAAATGGTATTGGGGGGTTTTTAGAATTCATATTCCAAAACAATTTCAAATATCCAAAATCACCAGAATTGGGTTTTTATCAAATAAATTGAACGACTGTTTGAGAATTATAATTTTAATTAAAATTTAATAAATTCAAACAATTCAATATTTATCATTTTAGATATTCGATACAGAACCACCTCCCTTTTCCTGAACCTCAACACTCGCAACAATATCCATCGACAAGAACGAAGGTGAAGAAGACCTCAAACTCAACCTAGAAGTGAGATACAACATCACTAAGAATAGATACATCAATTACATGATGATATATTGAAATCCCAAAGGTGTATAAAGAGATAAATAAAAATAATGTATGACAACACTTACTCAAGAATCACATTGTCTGCGCAACGATGATCGAACCTCAAAATAATGGATTAAGAAGGGTTGGAAGGATTACTAAATTCTGGGGGATGGATTTGGGTCTAGGGATATGAAATTATAGAATATGATAAGAGAAAACAGAGTAATTATTCCAATTTAAAAAAATATATTAGGGTTATTACACAATGTGTAATACCATTTTCCACAATGAAATTGTTAATATTCAAAACTGCAAAAAAATTTCTCTCCTAAACATTAAATTTGTTCATTATATAACTCACGACAAGTGAAGTCAATAATGACCTATAACCTTCACACTGTGAATCCTTTCACAACTTGCCTCTAGAAACCATTACACAGCGTGTAACCATGTTACATGGTGTGTAACCGTCCAGCATCCTACAGAAGATGAAGGTTAAATATAAGAGTCCAAAAAATCGCTGACATCACCATTATATTTCTCCACCAAATATATTATCAACCTAACCTGGTAAGATAAAATGAAACCCCATTAATAGGATAATGTAATTATTGTTTGATCCATAATACGATGATAGACATGAAAAAAATAATTGACGACAAAACATCTGGATGATTCACATTGCTCATCCACATATATTCATCTAAGATTAACTAATATGTATATAGATATGAAGAAAATATTATGGTATGATAACATGAACAAATACATCATTTAATTATTATCTCAATTAATTGAATTCTAAAAATTCAAGTTAGAATAATATATGTCTAAGGATATTATGAAAACAATTCTATTACCTGTTTAGAAATTATAAAATAGACCCATGTGTTTTACTATAGCATTCCCTTAATCATCTAAAAATAATCATATTGTCGGGTTTGCTATTTTTATCTTTTCAATTTGATTAAATTTAATTTCTATCAATTAATACTATTCTATTGAAAAAAGAACTAAAATTTATATAAGAGATGGTGTAATACTACATGGAGTACCAACCTCAATTATATGATTGAGATCTGAGTTTTTCTATAGTTTCTTGTGAATCCTACAGTAAGCGTCAGATACATTGATGAATTTACATAATGGTTTTTACCCTTATAAATATTTTCTTTATTCGAGAACCATTGAAAATACAAAGGATATTTAGAGATATTGTTCAATGGATTTATATGGATGTAAGGATTTGTATGTTTCACGATTAGAGTTATCATATAATAGAAGTTTGCATTCCGAAAATTGACATTGAAAATTATGAAGCCTTTTATAAAATGTATAATAGGACTACAGAATGATGGTATGAATTTAAAGAGTGTAATGTGAAAAGGAATTATCTTATTGAAGAGATTTTAGTTAATTTTAAAACCATCCAATGATATTATAAATCTGTAAAAAATAAACCAATAATATATGTAGAAAATCATCGATGAAACCTATTGTCCGAGGATGGAGATAGGGTTTTCCTTCTCATGTATTTAGGGATGAAATTTATCATATTTGGGAAGTAGATAAAGCATAGTGCAACACACATCAATCCATTCAATATCATTGATCATATCCATGTTTTTCCATATTAATAATAAACTCCCATCTACCCTATCACAAGAATATGATGTTTTTTATCCCTATTATGGATGTATATACTAGAACCTACACATGTAATGAATCTATAGGTGGTTTCATTAGAGAATTATCATTCTTTTGATGATGAATTATTGATGTTAATAGATTGTGGTGAAAATATTATATGAAACCGGACAACTCACATTGTCGAAGTACATTGGAGGAACTATAAGATTGGGGATGCAACATGGAAACTATAATAGTAACTAAAAAAGTGTCCCCATAAATCATAGTCTATGAAATGAAATTTTGACGGTGAAATTTTCGAAGAGGGGAAAATTTAACAACCAAAAATTTTATAAATGTAATTCACTTTTTAATGAATAAATACTTTATTATGTAATCATGTTACAATTAACTCACACATTATTTTTATTTTTTTATTTTTAACTAATATATTATATAGAAATAATTTTTATGACATTCTTAAAATACAATGTCACACCACATAAATTATTAATATATCTATTTTAAATTACCATTATAATTAATATATATTATGGGCCATGAAAAAATATAATTATAATAAATGAATGAAGTTATGGCCTAGGCTCGTGTGACCATTCCATATGAAACCCAAATATCAGAGTTTACATGGGAGATCATTTCATAGGAATTTTCACTTAAAAAATCACAATATGTGATTCAAAAACTAATACTTGAGTGATAAAAGTTATTGGAGAAGTTCAAAATTATCATGATCATAGCCCAAACATTGTTCTTTAAATAACCCGAAAAAGTTAACACCATTTTAAACCATATGCTTTGGGTGTATGATGGAGTAATAAGGAGTTATGTATCTATAACCTAGTGGTATGAATTAATATATTTAATTTTTTATAAAATAATTATTATATTTATCCATTTTTTATTATTAATGAATATATATATATATGACATAATAATGGGTTTAATAATAATTATATTGTGATTTAAGTAAAATAAATTATTATTTATGGGTAATACAGTCTTAAATAAAACCAGTATTTTGATAAATCAAATATTTTAGAAAACAATTGTAACACCCTGAGATTTTATGAAAAATATTATTTTTAATTTCATTAATGTCTCGTGTTGTACGCTACACCAAATGGAGTTTTCACAACATGCATCCTTGACATGCCTTGCATTACACCCAATAGTGACCTTCCTCGATATCATGTGTAGTACGCAATAACGAGTTTTACTAAATAACAATATGCTATTAAAATATTATTAAAACTAGCCGTTATGAATAGTAATAACCACTTTTTGAAATTTTGTAAATTTTATTTTTCAAAATGGACTTCATTTTTGGATTCGGAGTATCGAATTTAGCCTAAGGTAAAATTTTGGTACTTTTCGGATAACTTTCATATTCTGATGAATAGTGAAAATTACAAAATTATAATTATAAACAACTTTTTTAATCGAAATAATTAATAGTGATAAATTATTAATTTGAGTGGTTTTAAAGTATATTTATAATATATTTTTACAATTTAATACAATTTTGGTCATTGGATGTAATTTCACATTTAATCCAGTTATAAACAAGTGTCAATCTTTTGATAGTTATTATCTCATAAAAACATGCTATTTGTTTTGAGGACGGAAATTAATTTTTAAATTAGTTAATGTAGCTGATATGTTTTGAATTTGATAAAATAGACATCATGTTTGAATTCATAATATCAAATATAGTTTAGATCTAATTTTTGGTATTTTTCTGGAAACTTTCATTTTTTGATGAATAGTGAAACCACTAAGTGGTAATTAAAAAACTGAATTTTTCATAAAACATAATTTTACCGCTTATGTGAGTGGAATTTAGAAAATCCGAGAGATGCGGTTGCTGTCAGTAAGTAAAATGCGGTTCAATGAGATGAAAATAATTTTTTGTTGAATAGTAACTTTTTACTTTTTTTACCACGGTTAAAAGTAAATAGGGTAATTAAGGGTAAAAATGATATTATTATTACCCAAAAACATGTTATAATTCTATTGGACAAGTGTATTTCGACTAAAAACAACCTTAGGAATAAAATATGACCATTTAGGCCCACTTGGATTAGATTAGGACATTTATTATTAATTTATTTAAAGAAGAGTTAAAATAGTTAAAATCAATGTTTAATAAGTAAATCATTTTTAATATGGGGTTATACATAATATAAATTAGACTATTAATATTAATTAAAAATATAAAAAATTTCCTACATAATGGTATTTTATTTGTAAATTTTAGATATTAAATAATTTAATTTATTTATGACACAAAGATGATGCAGTAATTATCTTATTAATGAAATATTGACATAATTGGTGTTATAAATACCCAAATAAATATAATTTCAGACTTTTTATGAACTAAACAAAATTTCCAGGTTAATATGACATGTTAGTATTGATTTAATTAACTTTGGTCGAAGTAATCATTCTGTTATGAGTTTCAAAAAAAATCAACTATTGAATAGTGTCAAAATTGACATAAAATAGTTTTTAAAACAAATATTATATTATTAATTGTTATTTTATTCCTAAAAATATAAGGTTCGGCTTAATGACTTAGATAAGGTTATATATATTAATAAAACACAACTTGGGGGGTCTCTTGGATTTATATGATTTGTTTATTAACTATATAATAAAAAAATACAAAGTGACATGGTAAATGTCAATCTAATTAACTAAGAGTTAAAACTAAAAGATAAGGTTAATATAATGACCTAAACTTTTCTAAATTCTATTGGATGAGAGGATTTAGACCCATCCCCACCTTATCTTTGAAATAACTCAATTTGGAGCTATTTAAAACCAAACTTGACTTTATAATAAAATAATATTTTTAATTATTCCAAAGGTGCCCCACTCCTCCCTTATAAAAGGGAACCTCCTCCCCCTCTTCCGCACACCACTTTGAGCCTTCAAGCTCAGACAACCCCCAACCAATTTCTTCTCTACACTTCCCTAGAAACATCCTAAAGGTTCTGGTCTTCTTCAATGACCAATTTTAGTTCCCTAAAAGGAGGTCTCAAAGAAGCACTTCAAAGAAGAGGTAATGTCTGTTACCGATTATTTCATCTTTATTTCTTCTTCCATTTCTTCTTATTACATTGTTTCATTATTAAGTAATATCATCAGTATCACTTATATACTGATATGTTATTATAATTATGAAACAACTTTATTTCACCATCTATCCATCCTACGGAAAACGAAATCACCGCACGTGTGTACGTACGGAATACCGTCTCCACGCCGTGGTGTAATCTATTTTCCACCACCACCTTACTTGGATGGGTATAATGGTGTACATAATAACTATATATGATTATTTTAAAGTGATATTGATTCTGAAGTAATATACATACACTCTAATACAATTCCACGATCATGAGAACGATATCATCGCTCGTGCGTACGTACGAACTACCGTCTCCACGACGCGATGAGATTCATTCTCCACGTTAACCGTTCATGAATGATTATAAAGTATATATAATAAGTAATAATGAAATATATGAAATAACAATGATTCTAGATTTATGTGTATATATATGTATGTAATCTACTTAATTCCATTCAACTCAATAAGGAAACGAAAACAGTGTTCATGCGTACGTACGGCCTACCGTCTCCATTAACGGTGTATTTCTTTCGATTTACTGATTTATTATATATATGTATATTATGAATATATATTATATATAAATCATCTATTATATTCTAGAATTAAGTAATCATGATCTATGTAATCATATGAATAATTACAAGTCAAAACACGAACGTCAAATGAGACGATTTTACCCAAAACGTTACTTTAACATGAATTTACAAAAGAACGGGTAATATAAAGTCATAATTGAACCATATATGATATAATAACAGTGAATATTATTCTGTAATAAGTAAATGACATTATTTAAATCATTATACAGGAGGTTCGGACACTTACGAAGCAAATCAGACCTAAGGTAAGGGAAATATCACTATCTCATTTTTATCCGAGATTGTTTATACTTTGGTATTTACTGGGGTTTATTTTATCATCCACATCCATGTTTCCTCAATATGTAATATTATTTCCATCCATCTACAAAATTTTAAATACAATTTTACACTTCGGTGAGTTTTTAGTAAATGATATGAAAAGAATCTTTTGTCGTTTTTCGTACGAGGTACTTTTTGACTTTTCTGACAAAAGTACGAGAAGAATTTTTTTTTAACTTATACGGCATGAATGGATTTTTAAAACATTATTTTCAAGAAGAATACTTTACAAGTTTTCAAGTTTATTTTTAATCAACTTCTCTTAGTTTAGAATTGTATGACATGTTAAGAAAGGAAAAGTGTTTTTGAAGTAGAAAGGATATTTTCCTCAAGAATGGAGTTCAAGTGTTTTATCAAAATTATTTTCCATATAAGATAATATAGGGTTCTGTTTCTATCCCTATTATTACATGGATTTTATTATGATGTGATGGAAATATTTTTATGAATTCCTTTATCTTATATGAATTATTTTATGATGTCATGTTGTTTAAGAATCCCATTTTTACTACATGGGTAATGCAATGATGTATGATTTATGATTTCGTGGCACACATAAAAAGGGTATCATTATGAGATGGGAGGGACCTATATCTCCCTCCAATGCATTGGGTAACGATTTTATATCTCATGAGATAGACATGGGTGGAACGGTAGGTTATACCGGTTCAGTGAAACAGGACTGAAACAGGGAGTGAACTCGGTTCAGAAAGGGACTTTGTCCACTAAGATAGTCTTGACAATGATTTTTGACTAATAAGAAATGATTCTCTATGATTATGTGTGTATGCCACAATGTTTCATGTTTTATGTTATGATTATTGGGATTACATTTCACTACATTGATTTATCCCATGTTATGAAATCATGATCTCTTTTGCTGGTTAAGATTTCCAAAAGATATGTTTTTATGAATATGATGTGATTGATATTTATTTTTTTACCCTTACTGAGCATTTGGGCTCACCCTTTTATGATTTATTTTCCCTAGGATATAAATAAAGGTTTTAGGTAAGAAAAAAAATGGAAGATCATTATTGGGAGATGTTGAAGATCTTCCACCATGATTAGATGATTTTATTCCGAGTTTCCAATGACACTAAACTATTACGGTCCTTGTGTGTTTGTTTTTCTTTTGTATTAAGTATTCCACAAAAGTAATGTAATGTCTATGTACTTCAAGCTTTGGGTCTCTACAGTTGGTATCATAGGAAATGTTTAGTCAACCTTTGGAAACTAGGATGCGAAAACGTTAGTAAGATCCCAGGAGATATTTCTAAGATATGTCTAGGGATGTCCCTAAGGATAAGTATACGTATAGGATATAGTCCTCGAACTATGGTAACGATATTATATTAAACCAAAGATGTTAGATATTGATGTTACTCCCCATTTATTATGATTTTTTTTCTCTCACGCTATTCTTTTTGGGTTTTAGACGATGGCTGGAACCCAAAGGGACCGTGTTGATCAATGCAATGGAAAATGCAATGATTGTCCTCCTGAACAAACAAATGTTATGGGAGATGGAGTGTAAAATGTTATTGCTATACGTACACAAGCTATGAATCATTTTGGACTTCCAAATTAGCAGAGAAGGGAACAATATTCTCTTGAGTCTTTCATGAGGCAACGTCCATCTTCTTTCATTGGGTCTTCTGATCCACTTGTTGCTGAACAATGGATCAGTACTACTGAAAAGATATCTTCAGTTCTTCAATGTTATGAACATGATAAAGTCGTCTTAACAGTGTATGGTTTGGAAGGTGATGCTGATCAATGGTGGAATCTTATCAAGAATACGTGGCCAAGAGATGAAATTGAGTCCATGGAATGGGACAAGTTCAAGAACTTATTTTTCAATAAGTACATCCCTCGTATTCTTTGAACAAAGATGGAGAAGGAGTTTCTTGAACTAAAGAAAAAGGATGATGAATCTATTGGTATATACAAAGCGAATTTTACAAGGCTTTCAAGGTATGCATCTGGATTTATCATCCAACCTGAAAGTAAAGTTGGTCGATTCTTTAGTGGCTTAAAACCAAATCTTCGAAGGGCATTACCTATATGAGACTTCAGTAGCTATGAAGAAATTGTGTGTTTTCCTATCAAGGTAGAAATGGAAGTTGGTGTTACTTATTCATCTCAAAGTTTTGACAAGAAATGACAGATGGAGTTCAAAGAGAAATCTCAGAATAATGGTGAAAAGAAGATGAATGTTTCCTTATGCTCAAAGTGTGGAAAGAAGCATGGTGGATATTGTCTTAATGGGACTAGAAAATGTTTTAAGTGTGGAAAAGAAGGTCATTGAGCAGCTGAGTGTCGAAGTAATGTAAAAAGGATTTCTAATGATGTGAATAAAGAAAAGATTGCAGAGAATGCACCAACAACACTTCAATGCTTCATGTGCAAGGAAATGGGGCATTATGCTAATAAATTCCCTAATCCAGGGGTTAGTGATGATTGACATGAGAAACCACTAAAGCAAAAGGACAAAGGGAAGTCACATGCGATCACTATAGTTGATGTTGAATATGACAACGATGTGGTGGAATGATTAAGTTTTTATGTAATGGGATTCCAGAATAATGTTGTATATAGTATCGTTGAATAATGGAATATTTATGTTTTGAATAATTTTATGGCATCGGTAACCATGAAAAGTGATTGAAATATTTTTGGAAAGCAGATGATATGCACATAATGAAGGGATAAAAAGAATCTAATATTTTTGATAGTATTCATGAGCTCATGATTGATATAAGGACTAAGAGATATCATGGTTTGAGGATATAGAATTTTGTGGATTTTGGTATGTGGAAAGTGTTAACTTTTAACTGCATTCATGTTTTCACTAAGGTTCAATAGATATTCATTCTTCAAGAGAATACATTATTAAGGTATTCACATGATTGTAATTTGACCAACAAGATATATCTTATGATTTATGGGGGATAAATGATGGCATTCACGTGATCATTTTCATTATACTATGAGCTTGGACCGAAGTATTTTAGATAAGCCTAAAGATTGGAATGGATTATGTTGGACATAAGTTAGTATTGTTTAAGGATAAAACATTTTTGATATTGTTGGTGGGATGTTATAGTATTATAGCTTTAGAAAAATGAAAACCTGTAGGATGGGCGACCATCCATCGCGTCGGAGAAGGCTGTGGGAATCAAACCCACAACTGAAGTGCGACTGGACTGTATCGCCTACCACTGGCCTATAGGAAGTCCCTGTTTAGTAGAAACTAGTTTTATTATATTAATCAGTTTTATATATGATGTATAAGTCCATTTTAGGAACTATATATGATTAATCTTAGTATATATGGACTTATGTATTTTTTGATAGCTTTTCTAACCTTTTGTTTGAGACAGATGGAATGACCCATCATTCTATCACATGATCTGCTAACAAATCACGAATGACAAATTCAACTTCATTTCATTAAGAGATGAAGTAGAAATTTTCCAAAGAACGACCAACGGTGAGACTATACCAAAATCACGAAAGTATTTATTCTAATTCAAATTTCATCAACTTTAGGGAAATGATCTTGAAAACCAAAAATGTTGTCTTAGTGATCTTATATCTGATGATTCAGATGGTACCATAGATCATCACAAATTAATGGCTTTGTGATTGCTGGCTTTTCCATAGACATGTTATCTACCACTCTCCATCAGAACATGATGGTTAGATTTCTCTTCCATATCCATATTTTCACCTATGTGGAAACCCAGTGATTAGTTTATTTGGGTAACCATTACGTTTCATACTTTTTTTTTAAAGATTGGTTTTGGTATTCCATTTTACGATGTGGGTTTCTATTAAAGAAACTTTCGAGTAGTAAACCATTTATAACCCCGACGAATTTTGATGGCGAAATTCATTTTAAGGGGGGTAGAATTTAACACCCCGAGATTTTAAGAAAAATATTCTTTTTAATTTCATTAAAGTCTTGTGTTGTACACTATACCAAAAGGAGCTTGCACAACACGCATCCTTCACTTTCCCTGCATTACACGCAATCACGACCTTCCTCGATAGCATGTGTAGTACATAATAACGAGTTTTACTAAACAACAATATGCTATTAAAATATTATTAAAACTAGCCGTTATGAATAGTAATAACAAATTTTTGAAATTTTGTGAATTTTATTTTTCAAAATGGACTTCATTTTTGGATTCGGAGTATCAAATTTAGCCTAAGGTGAAATTTTGGTACTTTTCGGATAACTTTCATATTCTGATGAATAGTAAAAATTACTAAATTATAATTAAAAAAAATTAATCGAAATAATTAATAGTGATAAATTAATAATTTGAGTGGTTTTAAATTTTATTTAGAATATATATTTACAATTTAAAACAATGTTGGTCATTGGATGCAATTTCACATTTAAACCAGTTATAAACAAGTGTCAATCTTTTGAAAGTTATTATCTCTTAAAAACATTCTATTTGTTTTGACGACGTGAATTAATTTTTAAATTAGTTAATGTAGCTGATTTTTTTGAATTTGATAAAATAGACATCATTTTTTAATTCATAATATCAAATATAGCTTAGATCTAATTTTTGGTATTTTTCTGGAAACTTTCATTTTTTGATGAATAGTGAAACCACTAAGTGGTAGTTAAAAAACTGAATTTTTCATAAAACATAATTTTACCGCTTCTGTGATTGGAATTTCGAAAATCCGAGAGACTCGGTTGATGTCAGTAAGTAAAATGCGATTCAATGAGATGAAAATAATTTTTTGGTGAATAGTATCTTTTTACTTTTTTTACCACGGTTAAAAGTAAATAGGGTAATTAAGGGTAAAAATGATATTATTATTACCCTAAAAAATGTCTTAATTCTATTGAACAAGTTTAATTCGACCAAAAGCAACCTTAAGAATAAAATATTACCATTTAAGCCCACTTGGATTAGATTTGGACATTTATTATAAATTTATTTAAAGAAGGGTTAAAATAGTTAAAATCAAAGTTAAATAAGTAAATAATTTTTAATATGGGGTTATTAAAAAGATAAATTCGACTATAAATAATCAATAGAAAGCTAAAACGATTTCCTACATAATGGTATTTTATTTGTAGTTTTTATACATTAAATAGTTTATGTTATTTATGACACAATGATGATGCAGTAATTATCTTATTAATGAAATATTGACATAATTGAAGTTATAAATACCCCAATAAATATAATTTTAGACTTTTTATGAACTAAAAAAATTTTCTAGGTTACAATGACATGTTAGGATTGATTTAATTAACTTTGATCGAAGTAATAATTCTGTTATGAGTTTCAAAAAAATCAACTATTGAATAGTGTCAAAATTGACATAAAATAGTATTTAAAAACAATATTATATTATTAATTGTCATTTTATTCCTAAAAATCTAAGGTTCGGCCAAATGACTTAGATAAGGTTATATATATTAATTAAACACAACATGGGGGTAGATTTGATGTATATGGTATGTTTATTAACTATAGAATATAAAAATACAATGTGACATGGTAAATGTCAATCTAATTAACTAAGAGTTAAAACTAAAAGATAAGGTTAATATAATGACCTAAACATATATAAATTCTATTGGATGAGATTATTTCCACCCATCACCACCTTTTCTTATAAATAACTCAATTTGGAGCTATTTAAAACCGAACATGACTTTATAATAAAATAATGTTTTTTGTTATTCCAAAGGTGCCCCTCTCCTCCCTTATAAAAGGGCACCTCCTCCCCCTCTTCCTCACACCACATTGAGCCTTCAAGCTCGGCCAACCCCTACCAATTTATTCTCTACACTTCCCTAGAAACATTATAAAGGTTCTGGTATTCTTCAAAGGCCTATTTTAGTGCCCTAAAAGGAGGTCTCAAAGAAGCACTTCAAAGAAGAGGTAATGTCCATTACCGATTGTTTCATCTTTATTTCTTCTTCCACTTCGTCTTCTTAGGTTGTTTCATTATGAAGTAATAACATCAGTATCACTTATATACTGATATTTTATTATAATTATGAAACAAACTTATTTCACCATCTATCCATCCTACGGAAAACGAAATCATCGCGCGTGCGTACGTATGGAATACCATCTCCACGCCGTGGTGTAATGTATTTTCCACCACCACCATACTTGGATGGGTATAATGGTGTACATAATAACTATATATGATTATTGTAAAGTGATGTTGATTATGAAACAATATAATACACTCTAATACAATTCCACGATCATGAGAACAATATTATCACTCGTGCGTACGTAGGGACTACCGTCTCCACGACGCGATGAGATTCATTCTCCACGTTAACCATTCATGAATGATTATAAAGTATATATAATAAGTAATAATGAAATATATGACATAATAATGATTCTGGATTTATGTTTATATATATGTATGTCATATACTTAATTCCATTCAACTCAATAAGGAAACGAAAACAGCGTTCATGCGTACGTACGGCCTACCGTCTCCATGAATGGTGTATTTCATTCCATTTACTGATTTATTATATATATGTATATTCTGAATATATATTATATATAAATCATGTTATATATTCTGGAATTAAGTAATCATGATCTAATTAATCATATGAAAAATTACAAGTCAAAACATGAATGACAAATGAGACGATTTTACCCAAAACGATACTTTATCATGAATTTACAAAAGAACGGGTAATATAAAGTCATAAGTGAACCATATATGATATAATAATAGTGAATATGATTCTGTAATAATCCAATGACATTATTTAAATCATTATACTGGAGTTTCGGACACTTACAAAGCAAATCGGACCTAAGGTAAGGGAAATATCACAATCTCATTTTAATCCAAGATTGTTTATACTTTGGTGTTTACTAGGGTGTATTTTATCATCCACATCCATTTTTCCTAAATATTTAATATTATTTCCATACATCTAAAATTTTTTAAATCCAATTTTACCCTACAGTGTGTTTTTAGTAAATGATATGAAAGGAATCTTTTGTCGTTTTTCGTACGAGGTACTTTTTTACTTTTCCGACAAAAGTACGAGAAGAATGTTTTTTTAACTTATATGGCATGAATGGATTTTTAAAACTTTATTTCCAAGAATCTTCCTTTACAAGTTTTCAAGTTTATTTTTAATCAACTTATCTTAGTTTAGAATTGTATGACATGTTAAAAAAGGAAAAGTGTTTTTGAAGTAGAAAGGATATTTTCCTCAAGAACGGAGTTCAAGTGTTTTATCAAAATTATTTTCCATCTAAGATAATATAAGGTTCTGTTTCTTTCCCTATTATTACATGGATTTGATTATGTTGTGATGGAAATGTTTTTATGATTTCCTTTATCTTATATTAATTGTTTTATGATTTCATGTTGTTTAAGAATCCCATATTTACTACATGGGTTATGCAATGATGTATGATTTATGATTTTGTGGCACACATAAGAATGGTATCATTATGAGATGGGTGGGACCTATATCTCCATCCAATTCATTGGGTAAAGATTTTATATCTCATGAGATAGACATGACTGGAACGGTAAGTTATACCGGTTCAGTGAAACTGGACTGAAACGATGAGTGAACTCGGTTCAGAAAATGACTTTACCCACTAAGATAGTCTTGGCAATGAGTCTTGACTAATAAGAAATGATTCTATATGATTATGTGTGTATGACACAAAGTTTCATGTTTTATGTTATGATTATTGGGATTACATTTCACTACTTTGATTTATCCCATGTTATGAAATCATGATCTCTTTTGCAGGTTAAGATTTCCAAAAGATATGTTCTTATGAATATGATGTGATTAATATTTCTTTTGTTTACCCTTACTGAGCATTTGGGCTCACCCTTTTATATTTTCTTTTCCCCAGGATATAAAGAAAGGTTTTAGGTAAGAAAAAAAGGGAAGATCTTTATTGGGAGATATTGAAGATCTTTCACCACGATTAGAAGATTTTATTCCAAGTTTCCAAAGAAACTAAACTATTACAGTCCTGGTGTGTTTGTTTTTCTTATGAATTAAGTATTCCGCAAAAGTAATATAATATTCATGTACATCAAGCTTCGGGTCTCTACAAAAATTATGAAATGTTATTATTAAAAAATATTTTTTAGAATCTAAATGATATTATTATTTAATGAAGTCAAATGTAATTTTTTCTAGAGAAAGAAACTAGTTACTGTCCGAAAAACTATTATTTTATGGTAAATAAGATTTCTAATTTAAATGTATAGATCACCAAAATTAAAAACTTATTTCTATGGAAATATGAATATTATTATTGAAATCAACCCATTTAAATTAACTAATATGATTTTTTTTAAAAATTTTATTAGACACATTATTTTTTGGCTAAAGATGAAATAAAATATGAATATTCTATATGTATTATGACATTATAATAACAAAAAATGTTTTTAATAAATAAAGAAATTGGAATCTGTGACCAAACATTGTTTTTACCATGAAAATAATGTTTTTTAATTTAATTTATTACTTTTATAAACCTAAAATTATTTCACTAAAACATATAATATATTTTAAGGTTTTAATATCAATTTTTTAAAAACAAGAATCTCTTTGTCAAGAAGGATGGTGTTAGTGAAAGGGGTTATGTTCTTATTATAATAATATATTAAAATACACATCTCTTTGAAGTAAACCACTTTTGATAACCATGTTAATGTATATATTTTTTATTATTTAATCATTAAAATTCCAAAACCAATGTTTATAAAATAATTAATAATTATCTTCTCTCTTTATATATATATATCAACCAAACTCCCATTCCTCTTCAATAAAATCCCATTAAATAATATTTTCCTCTATAAATACCGGTCAAAATCCCACCCCTAGTATTCAATATCTCTAAATAAGCTTCTAAAAATATTTTAAATGATTTCACTCAATGTAGGGGACTATCTCCTCATCCTTTCTATTCAATTACTTTATTTTCAATAATCCTTTATATTTAAATATTTTCATTTTTTCATGTATTTAGACACATACCATTATAATCCTTATGATCCCTATATAATGAATGAATACATTTCACTCTAAACAAACCCTTCCATTAACATTTATATATACCTGTTTTAATGATGAAATTGTCCAGTAATCTTTCATACCAAAAATCATCTATTTTTATTAACCTTCACAATTTATTCTTTTTGGTATTCACCATGATGTACCCATACATAATTATTTGAGGTCTTCAAAGTGTGTAATCAAAACTCTATAATCATTGGATTATATATGATAAAATAATTTCTAATGTCTTATGATATAGTTGGAACACATATTCATCTAAAAAATATGAATGTGACTGGTGGGTATTGAATTATATCGACCTCCAAATTCATTGGATGATTTTTTATCACATTAGATACCTAGAATAGTGCATGAGTGGGCTTCCCAAGAACACCAAGAGATGATTTCTCTGAGGTTGTCCTTGACATATATATATATATATATATATATATATATATCATTTCATGTTTTATGTTGTTTCCACATTAATAGGGTTCCTTAATGCCTCAATGGAATGCCATTCATCAAAATTTATAATTATTATTATCACACATTTATGTCACAATGTTACTCCCATTAAAAAATTTATACTAAATTAAATCAAAATATTCTATTGTTATTATTTATCTAGGATATTTAGCTCAGCCTTTATTATTTACGTCCCTAGGTTGTCCAATGTATTATTATATCATCAATGGAATTTAGTGTCATTTAATGGAGTTATAAATAATGTAAATATAAATTTATTTATTATTATTTAAATATTATCTAATTTCAAAAAGAAACTAGTCCAATAGATATGTTCGGAATGTATTCTGTTTATCTTCATGAAATAAATCCTGAAATATTGTATATATAATATATAGGTAATCATAATGGTATTCAACAATACAATTTATCTGTAAGAGAATAAAATTAAAGGGTAAATGAGTCCAACCAATCAACTAAAATCCACATATCGATGATGAATGTGTAGTTGAGAAACCACAATTTTACCACTAAAAAATTCCCATTTAATTTATATAATTATATCCATAATATATTTGTATCTTTATTTATTGGTTTTTAGGAGATTGTATATATGATAATGTGGTTAAATGGTTAATTTGTTTTTAAATAAAAAAAATTCATGGGATTTCGATTTTTATATTTATTTTCAACTCTATACAAGTTTAATTTCTCAACCAATAAAATCCATATATTATTCGAAAAGTCATATTCAATAATTCACAACCATTGTTTTAGCTTTTTCATTATATAAATTTTATGTAAATCTACAAAATTAAAATTTATACATGAATTTTTCCTATGAGATAGACTCAACATTCATAGTCACTAATTTCAGAAAATAACATATAAAATCCATTAAAAACCAATCCAATAACACTATTTAACAGACGTAAAATCTAGACCATAATCATACATGATAGTATAACCTAGGGTATAAAAATCATAGGAGTCCCCTTGATGATCTAATTCACTCTGACTTCTGTTCAAGTGTGTTCTCCAATAACACAATATCATCCTTTTTAAGTCTCATTCGTAGCCTGAGCTGACTCCCAACATCTTAATGTGTGACTTTTTTCCATAGCTAAGAGTACTCCTTACATTAATCCTTCTATCCAAAATAGGATTTCTCCAAGACCCCCCCCCCCCCACATAGATCACATTAACATGGTATAAAATATAGTGACAATAAATATTAATTAATGGTGGATTAAAAGTTTTTGTTATTTCTTATTAAGGGACAATTTTTTCACTACACCCATTCACTTTGATATTCATCCACAAAAAAATCTTGTTATAGCCTTAAAAAATTTAGATACCTTGTTTTTTTAATTTTACATTGTTTCTTATGTTTTATACATTTATGTCACATGTATATAATAATATTTCCATGTCCATTCACATTTTTCTATCATTTTGAGTTATTTTTTAACAAACATTCATGTGATGATGATGGTGTGAAGACGAAACAATCATGGATGGTATTTGGTGATATTATATATTTCACTATATTGAAAACAATGAAATGGGATTGTTTTTTTCTTAGGTTTAGTCTTAAAATCCATTATATGTGGACTTCATATACATCGATATCATCAGTAAGATAATTAAGTGATTATTCTGTGTTTTAGACTTAAAAAATATGTTATATGTCGGATATGATCTATGTTGGAGACAATTAATATTCTGAGTGTTAAAGATAGTGTTACATAAATAGAAATATTTTAATATAAAATATTGTTCCACAATTTCGATTCCATTATCGTAGGACAACTAATTATGTGGATATAAAGCTCTATATTCAGTTTGTTCAATATCTCTGTTAAGATATAAAATCATGTTATCAATTCATCACATGCCTATAAATAGACATAGGTGGGGTTGGATATTAACACATCATGTATTGGTGACATATATAGTGAAAATCGAGTTTCATTGCCTTGTGTTTTGACACATAAAATGATCTCCCCTTATCAGTCCCTTAATTGTTAACATGTGTAGTGTTTTATCCTATTCATGGAAAACATTGTCTTTATTTTTTGAAATAATTTAATTTTAATGTTGATCAAATGAAGTTAGAATTTCCAATCAAATTAATCAAATTGTTGAATAACATAATACACATATTACATAAAAAATAAATCATAAAATTATTATATTGGAGAATTAATAAATTTTTTTAAAAAACTATTGTTTACAAAAATATCAAAGATTAAATGGACTACGAATTATAGTTTTGGATTCGAAAATGAATATCTAAAATCATAATATGATGTAACAAAATAAAATATTTTAAGTTTTAGTATTAAATCAATAATAAATTTAAAATAACAATCAAAATTCCTAAAATTTATTATCACATTACAAGAAATACTGATGACTCCCCTAATTTAAAGTGTCTTAAATTCAACCAACCTATTATTTATTCATACAATTAAATGGGATTACCTCAGTTTAGTTGATTTATATATAAAAATGTTCTATGTTATAAATATATGTGATTATGTTTTCTAAATAATCTAAATGGTTGTTATATATCCTTCAGTTTTAGAATATAAATAAATAATTTGTAATTTTTCCATCAATATATAAGTGTGACTGATTATGGGTACTAATTACTCATTCTTGATCGATTAGTCTTTAGTGACATTCATGATTACAAAATTATAATTCACTGTTAAATATAACTAACAGATGGGGATTTTAGTGGATAACCAGTATCTAAAATAAGCCCATTTTATTATTCATCAATATTCGTAAAACATATTAATAATTAGAATAATAATGGAATAGGTTTCTTTTTGGGATAAATGAATATAAATATATGGCTAACATTATCATGATTGAAGTTCTTCATTCTCATTCTTCTCGGTCCATAAGAGTTACATTGAAATAATATTCCCATAATAAGGTAGTATTCTCTACAAAAATACTTATACATTATAGATATATATATTGAGGTTTATTTCACCATATGTTGGATGATTTTACAATATTTTATATTTGGAAAATAAAAATTCCATTTGAGGAACATATCTAGTGTTTAACAACAAAAGAATCACTATATATAATTATAATTTTCCAATAATTATGATATTATTTATGAAACATATAAAATTAAATATTTAAGAATAAATTTGGAATCATAATGTTTTATTTAATGACGAAAATTATATGCTATAAATATTGAGGAAAGACAATTCTTATTAGTATGGGTATATTTGATACTAGCTTTTACTATGATATGGATGGGTTAACACATTTGATTTCCATCAATTTTTTTTCTTAAGGGAAAGAAGGGATCATAAGGATCCTTTTATAGATACAAAATATAGTTTTTGTTTTTTTAATTCTATGGGATTCATTAAGACTAGAGGTTATATAATATATTATATGATTTAATCATAATAGATTTTTAATTTATCCTTAATTTTATGTTTGTCTCTTCATCACTAATATACTAAAGAATTGACATAAAAAAACAATATTAACAATGAATTTTCTAAAATTTAGTAGGTTTCTTTGATATACTCAAAACAATAAGAGGTATTGTGAATTATATGTTTTATAATTTCATTGGATTTATATGGATTGACCTAAATTATTCATAGGAGATCCAAAAAACAATTAAATCTATCCCACATGACCCACAATTCTGATAAGGTGTAATTATTTAAATATTATATTGTAGTCTCTGGGCACATAATTCCATGATATATGTGGAAAGATAGAAATATTGGAATGATTTAACTACCAGTAACTCTATTTAACATACTTTTGTAGGTTTCACCATAATTATTTATATTGATACACATCACCCTATTATTTTATACACCTTTGGGATATTTAAATATAAATGAATTTTCATCTTTAGGGAATATCTATATTTTATTATATCATTATTTAAATTTAAAAAAATATTTAATGACAAACAATATTACATCGATCAAAAGATTCTTAACTGGGATAGGAAAATCATTTGTCGAAAAATGATGGACGAGGTTTGAAAAGATGATACAAAATATGTAATCTGTATTTTTTTCATAACATTGTTAATATTTTATCACGATTTATGATATTATGAGTCATTAATAAATTAATATTCAATAAAAATTTCCTCGTTATCCCCTATCATAACTTCACAACTCAAATACATCATCCTCATTTCACAATATTAACTTCAATGGTTTTCTTCAAATACAATGAAATGATATACCACATGTGGGTACCAATAATAGATTGTTATGTTCTATCTGTTGATCGAAAGTATGGACATAGAATAAAAGTCCATGGATATAGATCACATCCATGGTCATCATAGTCATGGAACAAATTATTATGGAAACAGTACCATGAAGTAACCTAAAGCACATCCATTTGTTGTAATGATATCTCCACTATCATCATAAAACAATAGAATTTGAATTTATTTGATTGTGTAGATGGGAATAAATATTTTCTTGGTATTGAACCATGGAGATATGTGTAGTTTAAAAAGAAATACCAATTGAAATTGATATATTCCAATATTTTATCTTATTGATGTATATATACATCTCCATGGACCTTACTGATACATGGACCCAGAGGCTCTACTAGTGGCTATTGTTTTATTATATTTTCATACAACGAAGCAATGTTCAATACATAAAAAATATAACCAAATATCAATAGGTTTAGAACCAAATTAAAAAATGATAACAAAACATAAAAAATGAATCTAAACATATATATGGTCTGAAATTTGAGAACCAATCATAAAAATAATGAAAATAATAATAATACATATGGTAAGAACTCTACACACCAACACCAAAATCCTTTTGAACAACATGTTCACCATCATTACATCTCACATTTTTTCGTCACTAACATGGGAAACATCATCATCATAATCACCAAAATTAGATCCCAAATAAATTTAATTAAAATTAATTGAATTAATGTTCATCAAATAATTTTTTTATTCTACAATAATATTTGGTCAAAGTTAATAAGAGAATAAATCTGTCAGTTAGATGATCTATTCATTAACCAATTTGTTATTGACATCTACATATCATATTTTTTTGTTCAATAGAATAATTTATTTTAATATCTCCATTAATAAAATTCATGTATTTATAGAAATTATGTCCAAAAATTTGTATTTATTTGTTACAATCATCCTCTTAGGAATATAACAAACCCTTGACGCTTGACTCTTAATAACTACTAAAATTGACCATTTTTGTTAACATATTGATATTATTTTTCTAACAGTACCTCTAAATCATTACGATTAGAAATAAATTAAATTAAATTTAAATATTACATAATGAAATTTATTAAAATTAAAAATAAAATAAAATAAGAGGAAATATAGTAAGAACTGTTTTTTATGTGTTAGTATTTACAACATTTTCATCATAATTTTTCATACTTTTATAAAATATCTACACCAATTAACATAATCCTCAATATTCAATGTCGTATTCATCGAAAACAATGAGATAAAGCATAAAAAAAATTTAAATTAAAAATATATAATACATTTAATTTATCTAAAATAGATATATTTGAAATATTAATAAAATATCAAATATAAAATAAAATATTTTTCGTAAAAATAATAAAATTAATTAAAAAATTTGGGACTAATTCAAATAATAGTTTTTTAACTATATACTATACATTAAAGAAAATTTGAACAAATCAAATTTTGTAATATATTCTTTATTGAAAAAATGGAAGGGAAAATTTCACTTATATGTTTTCTCGGTATTATTTTAATGTGATATCATGATATTTTTGTTCATTTAATGTTGTATTAGGACATAATAATTTGATTTTATATGATTTGGTTTACTTTAAATAAGTCTTTATTGTGAAAGGTTTTGTTTTCTGTAGACTAGTTGTCCTGGTTTTGATCCTTGTTGTTCCTTTTTAGTTTAACTTATTACAATTTCAATATTATTTTTTAATTCAATTTTTTATGTGTGGTTTAATTAAATTTGATAAGGATCATGTTTATTCAATTTTTATTAAGGACCTAACATTTCAATATGTTCACATAAATTAACATGATAATATTTATAAATATATTTACTAAATTTGATTCAGTAATATTTGTTTAAATAATATCATTTCAATTCAATTTAGATTAATATACACTGATATAATTCAGTTTGATTTATTATAATTTATATTCCCTGGGTTTGGATAGGTTCCATTTAGTATATTTCAATTAAATTCAATTCAATTATACATGTTATTGTGTGTCTTTTATGTTTCTTGTTCTATTTTTTTATATCATGTTTAAACTAGTATAGTTAGTTTTATTTTATTCAGGTTGGTTTGCATCAATGTTGTTTGGAATATTTTCATTAGATTCAATATATATTTTTTTGTTTTTCAATATTAGTTTACTATTGATAAAATTTTATTTTCAATTTTTTGAGTTTTTTATTTACAATTCAATTTTTTTATTTTTTGATGGGTTATTTTTTTTAATTTTTTTATTGTTTTCGTTTGGGTTATTTATTTTTATATAATATAGTTATATTTAATATTTTTCAATTTTGTTAATTATTTTCATGCTTTTTAGATTGTTTTGTGTAAAAATTGTTCAATTTAGTTTAATATTTATTATTTATATATGTTTCACTTCACATTGGATAATTTTAAATTTTTTTTCTTAATTTTTTTTCATTTTATATTGTGTATTTTAATATTGTAAGATTCATTCAGTTTTAATTACATTTTATTAGTATTAATTCAATAATTTTTTCTTTAGTTTATTATTTTCATATTATATTTATGTTTTTTTAAATTTCATTTTGTTCAATATCATTCTTTACAATTCGTATAATATTGTTTAGGTTTTGTATGATTATAGACAGACCCATAATTTTCACCGAAAAATTATATATTACTAGATAAATATCTACTATATAATAGTATGATTCATGTCATAAATGAAAAAGTTTACTTTTAATGGGAACTTGGATATGAAAAAAACTATTACATATGTAAAACACAAAATCTCCCACTATGTTTTTCATAAATTTAACCCTTATAACAAATATATTACTTAAATACATTATTAATATCATGTGTAAAATTAATCCTAATAAAGGGTTTGTTTATGAGATCAGTAATTGTAAAAAAGTGAGATATAATTAATCATTTAAAAATAGCATGATAATACAAGTGTGAAAATACTATATTATCTTTTTAAAACCAAACATAAAAATTCATATATCCAAATAATGAGTTTTGGCATAATGAACGGTTCATCAAAAGACATGAATCATAAAGGGTTCAATAAAAATGATCTCTAAGAGCATAAAATTTTTATAACATCATGTCATAAATGTGTCGAATAAAATTTTTCCTAATCATAATCCTAGAAATCATATATCATGGTTATCCAAAACGGCATTTATCATATATTAGGCTTTGGAAAATGACCCATGTGACTACTTGGATCATGATATGTAATCATGTTTAACCTATTGTTTTCTTGTGATAACTTATAATGTACTCTCTTTTTCGATACAAAATCCTTTTATGTACCCTCCTTCAGTCATGGGAAAACTAACCATATTCTATTAATGTTCCTATAATATTAATCTTTTACTAATGAAAGCAGTAGAGGAATATATAACTCTTGTACCACCCATCACATAGTCAATATCATTTTTTAATTATTCCATAATATCATGAAAGTATTTATTATTCAATCATAACTTGTTTCATGGAGAAGAAAAAGGGATTTATCAATATTTATTCCTCGTAACCATAAACCATACTGAGATAGAATAAGGATGAAATCAAATTATAATAACCTTATTTATGAATAATTAACAAAAAAGAATTTTTTCATTGACAAAAGAAATCCTTTAGAAGATCACTCTAAAAAATCTTGTGGAAAATAACGGTTTCAACTAGAAATCATGTATTTAGAATCAAAATATATCCCAAATATTATGGGAAAAAATTTCATTGAAAAAAGACCATAATAAAATGTAATGAATTTCATTAGAAAATTTGGGGAAATAATTATGGTAATTTCTATTCTGGAAATTTATGATAAAATAAATATTCCCTTAATATTTTTAGTTAAAATTCAAAAATACCTCATTTATAATATGATCAAAAAATTCCATTGAAACTTTTTATTGAAAGTAAATTAAGTCTAAAAATGCATTTAAACAGTTATATAATAAATTTAAAATTTGTCTAGAAATTATTTTAAATAATACATATAAATGGAATGAAATTTTTTCTTAACTCAATAGTAAAAAATAATCAGTTTTCCTTAAAAAATACCCATCTCTTGAGTATGTAAAGATAGTAAAATTGAAGGAAAATATATAATATGAAATAATAACTAGTTTAAATATAAATTTAATTAGGTTATTAGATAAGGATAATCTAATTTTTCATAAGGGAAATTCAGGAATAAAAATTTCAATTTTAAATGAGATTGAAACATAAACCGCTTACTAGAAGTCTGAAATTCTTTATAAGCTCTCCAATGGACTCTTGGTTGTGAAATATATTTTTGATTAAAACCTAAGCTGTGTAAATATTGGTTTTTAGAAATATAATAATCTTTATGATATGGAGAGTAAATTTGGGGTAATATTAGGGTAGTTATTTATTGGTCTAGAATGACCATAATTTTTTATTATATGAAGAGTGGAGGTGACCATAAATAAGTTGAGGGAGGGGAAAACTAGGAATTATAAAAGTACAAAATTAATAGATATTAATTTTTATGTTCATGTTGATCCAAATTTTAATATTTGGAATCATTTGTGAGGATAAGTCATTATATACTCATAAAATAATATTTATATAATATTTTCTGATGTTTTAGCCCTTACCTATTATTTTTAATCCATGTTAACATGTTTGAAAACTAAAATGATATCATTATTTTTTACAATATAGGGATCAATAATTTAACTATAAAAAAGAAAAATATCCCATAAGTGAAATATGGTTGTTATTAATTACCATATCCCAATCACTTGGTTCCATATATCATTTTTATGAATTTAATTTAATTTAATAAAATATTATTTAATATAAGATACCATTAAATTACTTTTTCAGACTATTCATAATATCTGACATTAAAGAAAATAATATTGAAATGGATTTCAAATAAAAAATAATTAAATTATCATTAATTATAAATATTTATTAAAAAAATAATGGATCATAATAATGTATCAATATTTTGTTTCATTTAATAACATTTAAATCATTTAATTTTTTTCATTTATATGAATATATATTCTATCAGTGTTGTGTAAAAATTTAAGGTAACTATTAAATAAAATAAAATCTAAAGCAAATCCATAATTGAAAATTAATTCATATTTAAGATAAACATTTATATAATAACATAACTTTTTTATCAATATTGAAAAATAATAAATTTATTAAAACAAAGGGACTGACATTTTAGATTTAATCATTTTATAATATAATATAAATGTCATTATAAATTAAAAATTTCAATTTTTCTCATATTTTAAAAAAAAAATTATAATGGAAAAAAACTGATAAAATTATATAAATTAATTATTATTTAAGATTTGTTATTGTTATCTCATAGTTTTAAGATTGTTTTAACATTTTAACCTCAATGTACTAACAAATATTTAACAGAGTTACAATTCATAATGAACAAAAAGAAAAGAAAAATATATTACAAATTTTAACCTCATAATTACATATATAGAACTAATTTTTAATTAATCACTTAATTTATGAGGAATAATTAATTATTAATATAAATGTGTATACCACTATTAAAATAATGGGTCTTGAAAAATGGTCTTTGATGATAAAAAAGTAATTATATTAAAATAGAGTCTAACATTGATTTATTTGTATTTATTTAATTTATATATAATTAAAATACACTTATTCATAGGTATGATAAAATTTAAAAAATAAATTTCCTTATATATTGAAATATATTTTGAAATGAAAACACAATGTCACAAAAAACTGTATTTTCACTTTTCAATGAAAATTTAATCTCTTTAGAGAAATACCAATATTATACCTAACAATAAAATTTCCATACAAATTTTATGAAAGAAGTAATTTTTTTAAAATTTAAAATTTAAAATTTGTATTTAATAATTATTAGTTTTTTTACAAAAAGACAATAAAACAATTTTAGAATATTCTTTTGATGTATAAAATGATTTTACTAATAATTGAGTGTTTTTCAAAATAATTATATAATACATTCAGATATTGGAATACCATTATACACATATTTCATATTTTATACTTATATTTAAACCTTCATCTTATGTATCTAGTTTATAATAGTCTTATATAAATAATAGTAATTCAATAGTATAAAATGACACATTAAAATACATAGTTACAATTGAAGACATTTATCAAAGTAATCAAGCATTATAATGATACATATTTCATAAAATCATAGGTTTTTACTTACTATCCAATTATAATAATTTCACCCTCAAAATTACATAAATATTCTATAAAAATGAATATATATCTATTTTATCACATCCATGGAATCCCATGTAGCTTTTTAAAATTATTGGTTTCTATATAGAAGTATAACTAGGTGGGTGGTCGTTTTCCAACTAAAATTATCACTATAATCCAATATTTATATCACATTGTCTGTATAATAAATAGAAATCTCTACCAGTACATCCTCTGATTTTAGTACATGTGACGGATAAGGTTTGTGCTTCTTTTAGAGAGATACATAAAACAGATCATGATCTTGAGAAAGGTTCTGTGAAAGCACTATAAAATAAGATACAATCCCTACATGATAAATAATCATGATGGGGTAAATATAAATAGAGAATATATTTCTTGAATATTTTGAATGTCATAACATTCATACATTGAGAAATTTTGATAAATAACATCCCTCTAAATTAGAATTAGATCTCATTGATGATTGAGAGAATAACTTTTCTATAGATTCTGAGCGACTTTGATATTCTAATGAATAGTTCTTAAATTATATGTTATTTATTCATATTTCATAGGTCCTAATAGAATTCTTTCTCCAATAGTTTCATAGTACATTGATGTTATGAAATTCTTTAAATAGAGGGATTTTGAAGGATTCATCTGAATGATCGATTCAAATGTATTGTTATAATATAATTTAACAATAGGATGGTGAAAATCCAACCAAAATTTTAATTCATGAGAACTTGATATAAAAAAATCTTCATAATTTTAAATCCTCCACTCAAATAGTATATCTATATAAAAATTTGTATTTAGAACAATATTAGAAATATTTATCTAGATCATACTGACGAATTAATTAATGATTGAATAAAAACTCAGATCTCAATCAAATATAATAAAATATTATACTCTGTGAAACCGTAGCAATAGATAAATGTATATCATTTATGGATGACAAACTATGTTATATTATCATATAATAATTAATTTTCATCACTAAATATGGTGATTTATTATAACCTAAATATGATTTTGCGAATTGTATGTTTTGGATAGTTTGATGATTAAATGCATGGTGATGTTTTCCCTTTTCAATTCGAGTGTGGGTAATGGTTTTAACATCCTTTATGAATTATAACTCATAGTTGTAACATTATAATATACCTACCATAAATATACATACTATATAACATATCTCTATATGTTTTCCCACAATAAATACTCTTTCATATATCCATAAATATACCTACTTCTATAATTAATTGGGAATGGTGAGCAATGAAATTCTTCCAATAACTCTTTCTTCGAGTGTATTTTTGATTGGAAATATGCTCAGTTTATAAACATTATCATCCCACCACATTAATGTTTCAACATAGGAACTATTAACACCTTGTTTTTTATCTTTACATAATCTTTTTATGTATCATTAACTTTCACATGGACAATTAGATAATCCCACAATTGAAAATGACAACATTTCTCCCATTCCATTAATATTTCCAAATTAACCCTTTTATAATCATGAAATATTAAATCTTGTATTATACTAATTATAGAAAATCTAGCATGATAGATTTTTTATCATAGCATATATCGTATCATTCACCTTCTAAGTGTGGTAATTTATTTATTAGTCACAATAATTATTCAGTTACAATCACATTATTTTCCGTATTTTTAGTTATTCGTGGTTGAATATTTAATTCAAAAATTAATGATTAGTATATATGTCACACCATTATTTGTGAAGATAATTTCCATTTTATTTAATGACACATTACTATAACTCACTCAAAATAACAAGTCATGTAATTTCACTAGGGAACATTAAATTGGAGGGAGGAGTAAGCTATATATATATCATTTTACATGAGGATGAACCATAATCACTTCCTTAATTCCTCATTATACATCATGAACCATTATACATTGTAGTGTCGTGTGGGAACCAGTAAATATACCAACCTTTATTTCAGATCCTTTAAATTTTCTTCAATGTAATTTTGTCATAAAAAACATGACACCCCTATATACTTACATGGTGAGTGGATTAGAAAAAATTACATTGTTATTGAGTTTCTCTCTAACCATATAAGATAAATTCCAATATTCAATAGTAAACAATCCCAGAAAAAATAATGTAATTTCAATTATATATATATTTATCATAAAAATTATATGAACACATAGCATGGTTGAAAAAAATCACTTTCTTCCCTTGAAAATTGAGAATGTATTTATATATAAAAAATCCATGTCCATAATAGAATTAACTACACATAAAGTTAAAATTACAATTTTTATGGGAAGTTTATTTTCACAGACATTAATCATAAAATAATCATATAATTGAAATGTTATCAGTATAAAGTCTATCGTTTTTAAAATAAATTAAATAAATAATAATTTTGGTTGTATTTTGAAATATTTAGTAATTTATTTTGATATAATATAGTTAGAAGATATAGAATCAAACAATTCATTAATAGTTCTAGATTCTATGGTTTGTTTACCTTTCACCCCTTCTTTATCATTCACCACATTAATGGTAATGATCACATGATATTTATCTTTTTCTCAAGGATTTAGATGATTTTTATCATGATAAAGAAAATTAACATCAAATATAATAACTAGTTAGCATACTTTATACAATTTGAATATTTTAAACACTAGTGTGTGGGTGGTTCATTCTATGAATATTTAAAACTATTCACATCAATGCATAAAATATTACCACCAATTTAGTATTTAATTTCTTGATGTCCTTCAATTACACACGTAAATTATTTAACAGTCTCGTTAAGAAAATTTCATTCATGATTCTTTCCACACAATTGAGAATAATTGAATTCTAATATTATATTCTCCAATATTTTTATTATTAAAATTTATTTTTAGGTCCGTATTCTTTTTCTTATAAAATACATGAGGTTGATATGTAACAAGAATCATTATTTGTAACATGGTAACACATAGAATGATCTCTTCATAGCCATTGAAGTCCCTTATGGATAGTTCCCATATCAGAAATATTTTTATCAATTTAAGAATTCGAAAATCTATCTTTTATGCTAATTGATTATACCATAAGAGTACCTCCCATGCACTGTAATAATTTCAAATTAATTATTTATGAATTTGTAATAATTATTATTTATGTCTATTAATTATTTCTCCTTTTTCATATAAATATTATGGTGAATGTACTTGTTTAAAAATAAACTTATAAACTCATCCCATTATATACACATAATTTTAATATGTTTTCTTTTGTGATTTATGGGTTTACACCATTTATCTACATCAACATCTAAATGATAAATATCTGAAATATCATATTAATGATCTAAGAAAATAGGGAAAATTTATATTATTTTAATGGTACTGATAAACCCCTTAATAACTATTGGATAAGTGGAACAACTAAAAGAAGGTCTATTAAGCCTCACAAACGACTCAATATAATTTTGATCCCTCATTTTCTCTATTGATGATCAACATGATTCATAGAATTAAAATTTTTATAAGCATAAAAATAATATTTTTTATTCCATATCCAATAAAATTTAGTTTATGGATAGTATAATCAATGCTCTGTCTATGAAATTTGAAATTAGAAAGATTCCATTTTGTTCTAACCATTAAATACAACAAAAAGTCATTTTGTTGTCAATTATAAAGATATTGTGGAACAAATAAATCATTAAATATCATTCATAATATATATAAATAATGACAAATTATTTTATATAAATGAAACATTATTTTATATAAATGAAGCATTATTTCTAACCTAGATAATTCATGGTATGTATCTTATCAAATACTATATAGTGTATTATAATGAAAATTTGAACTAACCATATAATATACACCAAGAATTCCAAACTAGGTGCATAGTAAGGGAATATTCACCAGGTAAAAGAATAATAGATAATATATATTAACCGACACTTTTAGGGGATAATACACCATGATTCATATATTTCAAATCAATATCCTCTTATAGTATCTAGTAAAATATATATTTCTTTGAAAACCATTCTGTTTTTTTACAATGAAATATTATTGTATCCTATAAATTTTTTTATCCCAAGTGTTCTCACAAAATTTTCCTCATCCTAGTTTCACTATGTATCATAACTGTGATATGATATAAACTATATGGACCCATTCTTTACATATATACCTATAAAATATTAGTGGATTATTAAACATTACATAACAATATAATCCATTCCAGATCAATAAATTATTATAGTTATTGGAAACTATGACACATAAAAAATAGGTACATATTGTTTCCACATTATCCTCCACTAAGTTATCGATTAAAAGAAACCATTATATATATATATATTGTAAATAAAAATATTATCCACAATATATGGAAAAAGGAAACATAACGATGTATTATTACTATCACTCAGTAATGGTAAATATGGGGGATATCATTGATCATTCTTGTATAACATGAGAATAGGGTATGAGAATATGATATTACCATTTAGAAACAATACCTACCGTTGTATAGATCATTTTCACGAGTCATGGAATCAATCGGGGTATATTATAAGAACTAAAACCTATATAAATCATGGAAAATGATACATGATAGAATAATATTGGCATATGATAATGTCAAATAAGTGTATCATAAATCCTGGAATATTTATATTCACAGAAATATTATTTCATGGATTATTAAAATGAAATTCATCACATATAATGATTCAGATTACTACAAATTTACATAATTCATTATCTTGAAATCCTCATAGGTACCGTATTTCAGGCTTGGCATAACTTCCAATTCACCCCATGTAATGCCCCAACCCCAATTAACTAGAGTTGGTGCATTATATTAATAAATTGGCATGAAATAGGGAAATCATGTCCTGGAAGACCGATTAGTTTAGCAGTCTTGGAAATGGATTACATACATCAACTTCACATTACAATATTAATCATACAATAAATCTTAGATAGTTCGTTGACAACAACATTATTCCCTTTTATAATAACCCTACATATTAATCATAATACACGTCTTGTAAATCCTAGGAAAATAAAATATAAGCAAGGGGTGAGTTCATATGCTCAATAAGGGTAAATAATTTAGCGGAGTTTAACATAAACAATAGGCATGGTGAATAATTTAAAACACATTCCATTACCAATAATAAACATGAACACTTTTTGACAGAAATATGAGATGCATAAATAATTCCATAATAAAACATATTCATGGGTATTTTACTAATCGAATAACCACATGAACCATCATATTTATTTTCATAATGGGGTAATGTATGATGCTAGACATTCTGAAACATTTTGTCATAGCATCGGCCAAGACGTCCAAAAATGTTTAAGGCCTCAGCAAAAACCATATATCATATTGGTAAAATACTCAGCTAATTCCACATCTAATTGTCTCATGAGACCTACCAATGCATCGAGCAACTATGTTAAGATCCACCTATCACTTACTTTTTCCAATTCATTCTTTATATTAAAAGGTTGAAACATAACATAACATTCATCTTAGAACTGCCATACGAAAAGTCAATACTCTAACTATAAACTCAGAATGGTATAAAAATTACACATCTATATCCAATCATATCACAGAACATTAATACAATATGGATGATTTTTATCATAATAAATAAACACCAAACAAGTCTAAAATCAATCAAATTATTTTGACAAAAATGAAAATGATTAGTAAATTTTTTTGAGAGAAGTACCCATTTTTCATGAAATTGTTTAAAAGACTGACAAATTATAAAGGAATTAATTTAAAATAGATTTTTAAATCAATGTGTCCCATACCAATTTAAATTTTTTTAAAATAATTATCATTTCAAAACATTATTTTCCATATAAATAAATACTTAAAATCATTTTGAAAACATGGACATTAATTAAAATGGTTTAGAAAGATAAATCTTTAACATATTTATAATGATGATCTAGTTAAATATAACCTCCCATAAAACATTAAAAGATTTTTTTTGATAACATTTTTATGAAATATGGGTATTGATGATAAGCATGTCCCTATAAATACTTACACAGAACCAATCTTGGATAATTATGAGATTGAGGAAATAACCCTTACATTTCACTTTAGTTTAGTCGAGGGTACGTTTATCATCCTTTATAATGACCATAGTATGTTATTAAATTATAACAGAACCATATTAATATTTATTATATTATACATGATTAATTTATGAATTTATACTACCCAATTAATAATGGTTTACATGATAAATTTACATTTTTTGTAACAATCGCTTTCTTTATCTTACTTGTCTAAACTTGTTATTCTTGATCGTATCATTTAGATCAGGATTTAGATACATCCATAATATAAAACATAATTTATATATCATATATATTTATAATATAAATATGTATAATAGATAAATATATGAAATGGAATACACGGTTTATGAAGATGGTATGGCATACATACACATGAACATTGTTTCCGTTTTCATATCATATTGAACGAAAGTAAGTGAACAAGATATATGTAAATACATACATACATAAATCCATGCAGAAATACATACATACATACATAAATATATATATTAAGTAGAATTATTGTTTCATATATTACATAATTATTAATAATATATATTTTTATAATCACCGTTTTCTGGTGAATGTGGAAATGAATCTCATCGCGTCGTGGAGACGGTAAGTCGTACATACACACGAGCAACAATATCATTTTTTAATGATTAAAATGTGTGGAATTGGATGGTATATTAATTTTACAGAGACATTATCATGTAATTTTTATTATTCATATACATATTACTCAACATTATATCTATCAAAATAACATAGTGTTAAACAACAAATTACACCACAGCGTGGAGATGGTAAGCTGTATGTACACATGCATGGTGACATTATCATTTATAGGATTGATTGAATAATGGATATGAATGTATCATTTTTATAATAACATCACAGTATATATATGAAATTTTATTTATTATTTTAGAGTATAAAAAAACAAAATAGGAAGTGGAAGAATAAAAGAACATGAAAGAGGTGATGAAATATTTACCTCTTCTTCATGTTCTTCTTTTTCATTTGATCAAAAGGGATAAATAGGTTTGACTTATGACCAATAGAAAGGGCTCTAAGATAATTTTAGGATAGTCTAAAGGATATTTGGGTATATTTTGGCAGAATAAAATGGATTTGGAGGTGTGATTTTGAGAGAAGAGGATGTACCCTTTTATAAGAGAGGAGAGGGTCACTTTAGGAAAAGGTTGAAATATTATTTTTTAATAAAATAATATTCGGTTTCTAATAGCTCGAAAGAGATTACTTTCATACCTTATGAGTTTATGGGTTTAAATCCTTTCAACTAATAGGTTTTAGATAAGGTTAGGTTACCATGTTTACCTTATCTTTTAGATTTAACTCTTAGTTACATAGTTGAACTTTAACCATGTCTTCTTGTATTCTTACACTATATGGGTAATATACGTACTATAAAATGTCATAAAAAGCCCAAGTGGTTCATTAATGGAATATTAATCCTTATATAAGTCCTTTTTTCTGATCCATATATTTTTAAGAAAATTATATCACATAATAATATAATATTTTTTAAAAACTAATATTTCTTAATTTTGACACTATTTAGTATTTGGTTTTTGTGAAAGTCATCAGAACTTGATTACTTTAAACCAAATACATTTAATGAACTATAATATGTCATATGTACCTAAAAAATTCGTAGAAGTAATCATAACGTTCAAATTCTATTTATTTTAATATTTATAATCCTAATTATTTCAATACTTCATTTAGAACATAATTACCACATCATCATTATGTCATATATAAAGTTAATTATTTATTTTCTAAAAAAAATAAATTAAATACCATTATATAGGAAATATATGTAGCTTTCTAATTAATATTTATAGTCGAATTTCTCTTACGTGTAACAAAATATTAAAAATTGTTTTTTCATTAATCACTAAATTTAAAACTTTTAACACTTCTGTAAATTAAATAATAATAAATATCTTAATGTAATCAAAATGGACCTAAAGGAACATATTTTATTCCTAAGATTGTTTTTGGACGAAATACACTAATCCAATAGAGTTATTACATGTTTTAGGATAATTATAATATCATTTTTACTTACTGTGGTTAACCATGTCTCTTCTATTTTTGATTTTCATGACCCTCTCTAACCAAAGATGCCCCTCCTGAGCTGGAAATGGTGGAAGGGAGATAATGACCCCCCGAGTCCCACCTCCAGTAGGCCCCGAAGTGGCGACTAGCACCAAGGGTATGAGTTTTTCACATATATGTGAGGCATTAACCTTTGGTGATAGTCACCACTCTGTGGCCTACTGGAGGCGGGACTCGGGGGGTCTTTTTCTCCCTTCCACTATTGCCAGCTCAGGAGGGGCATCTTTGGTTGGAGGGGGTCATGACAGAATAGTATCAGAGGCTGATGGTTGTAACAGCCATAGATTTTATGAAAAATATTCTTTTTAATTTTATTGTGTTGTACGCTACACCAAAAGTAGCTTGAACAACACACATCCTCGACTTGCCTTGCATTACACGCAATCGCGACCTTCCTCGATAGCGTGTGTAGTACGCAATACCGAGTTTCACTAAACAACGATATGTTATTAAAATATTATTATAACTAGCCGTTATGAATAGTAATAACCACCTTTTAAAATTTTAGAAATTTTAACTCTCAAAATGGACTTCATTTTTGGATTTGGAGTATCGAATTTAGGCTAAGGTGAAACATTGGTACTTTTCGGATAGCTTTCATATTCTGATGAATAGTGAAAATTACTAAATTATAATTAAAAACAACTTTTTTAATCAAAATAACTAATAGTGATACATTATTAATTTGAGTGGTTTTAAATTATATTTAGAATATATTTTTACAATTTAATACAATTTTGGTCATTGGATGTAATTTCACATTTAATCCAGACATAAAAAAGTGTCAATCTATTGATAGATATTGTTTCTTATAAACACGCTACTTGTTTTAACAGCGGAAATTAATTATAAAAATTAATTAATTCAAATTATATGTTGGGAATTTTGTAAAATAGAAATCATTTTTGAATTCGGAATATCAATTATATCTTAGGGTGAAATTTTGGCATTTTTCTGAAAAACTTCAATTTTTGATGAATAGTGAAACTACTAAGTGGAAGTTAAAAAATTATTTTTTTTTCATAAATCTTAATTTTACCGCTTCTGTGAATGGAATTTCAAAAATCCTAGAGACACGGTTGATGTCAGTATGTAAAATGTGGTTCAATGAGATGAAAATAATTTTTGGTGAATAGTAACATTTTACTTTTTTTTACCACGGTTAAAAGTAAATACGGTAATTAAGGGTAAAAATGACATTAATATTACCCTAACACATGTCCTAATCCTATTGGACAAGTTTATCTCGACTAAAAACAACCTTAAGTTTAAAATATTATCATTTAGGCCCACTTGGATTAGATTAGGACATTTATTATTATTTAATTCAAAGAAGAGTTAAAAGAGTTAAAATCAATGTTTATTTACTAAAACATTTTTAATATAGGGTTATGCATACGATAAATTCGATTGTAAATATTAATTAGAAAGATAAATAGATTTCTTACATAATGGTATTTTATTTGTAATTTTTAGACATCAACTAAGTTAATTTATTTATGACACAAAGATGATGCAGTAATTATCTTATTAATGAAATATTGACATAATTGATATTATAAATACCAAAATAAATGTAATTTAAGACTTTTTATGAATTCCACTAATTTTATTGGTTACTATGATATATTATTGTTGATTTAATCAACTTTTTTCGAACATATAACTCTGTTATGACATTCAAAAAAATCATATATCAAATAGTGTCAAAATTGAAACAAAATAGTTTTTAAATAAAATATTATAATATTAATTGTTATATTATTCCTAAAAATCTATGGTTAGGCCAAATGAAATATATAAGGATATATATATTAATAATAAACAATTTGGGGTTCGTTTGGCATGTTATAGTAAGTGTATTAACCATATAGTGTAATAAAACAAAAAGACACGGTAAAAGTTAAATTATTTAACTTAGAGTTAAATCTAATTGATAAGGTTAAAATAATAACCTAAACTTGTATAAATCCAATTGGATGAGAGGATTTCGACCCATCCCCACTTTATCTTCGAAATAAGACTCTTTGGAACCATTATAAACCGAATTTGACCTTAAATATAAAATAAAATTTTTAGATTTTCCTAAGGTGCCCCTCTCCTCCCTTATAAAAGGGCACATCCTCCCTCTCCTCCTCACACCAATTTGAGCATTCATGCTCGGACAAACCCTACCAAAATCTCTTCTCCACTTCCCTAGTATCATCCTAGAGGTCCTGGTCTTCTTCAAAGATCATCCTTAGTTCTTTAAGTGGAGGTTATGTGAAGGCGCGTCAAAAAGAGGTAATATCCATTACCGATCTTTTTCAATTTCTTTCTTCTTCAACTTCTACTTCTTCTTTAGTTGTTTCATGATAAAGTAATAACATCAGTATTTCTTATATACTGAAATGTTAATATAAATATGAAACAACTCTAATTAACCTTCTATCCATCCTACGGAAAAAGGAAATCACCGCGTGTGCGTACGTACGGAATACCGTCTCCACGCCGTGGTGTAATCTATTTTCTGCCACCACCATAATTGGATGGGTATAATGGTGTAATGAGTAACTATATATGATTATTATAAAGTGATATTGATACTTAAATAGTATACATAAACTTCAACACAAGTTCACGATCATGAGAACAATATCATCGCTCGTGCGTACGTACGAACTACCGTCTCCACGACGCGATGAGATTCATTATCCATGTTAACCATTTAAGAATGATTATAAAGTATATATAAGAAATAATAATGAAATATATGACATTATAAAGCTACTGTATTTATGTATATATGTATGTCATCTACTTACTTCTATTCAAGACAATAAGGAAAGGAAAACAGCGTTCATGCGTACGTACGGACTACCGTCTCCATGAACAGTGTTTCATTTCATTTATCTATCTATTATATATATATACTGAATATATATGATATATAAATCATTTTTTATATTCTGGAAGTATGTAAATCATGATATAAGTAATAATAATGTCAATAACAACATGTACAAACACCTACGATAAATGAAACGATTTTACCCAAAACGCTTCTTTAACATGGAATTTACAAAAGAACGGGTAATATAAAGTCATAAGTGAACCATATATGATATCATAACAATGAATATGATTCTGTAATAAGTTAATGACATTATTTATATCATTATACAGGAGGTTCAGACACTTACGAAGCAAATCGGACTTAAGTTAAGGAAAATATCACAATCTCATTTTTATCTGAGATTGTTTATACGTAAGTATTTACTGGGGTGTATTTTATCATCCACATCCATGTTTCATCAATATGTAATATTATTTCCATCCAACTAAAATTTTTTAAATCCATTTTTACCCTTTGGTGAGTTTTTAGTAATATATATGAAAGGAAGCTTTTGTAGTTTTTCGTACGAGGTACTTTTTGACTTTTCCGACAAAAGTACGAAGAATGTTTTTTTTAACTTATATGGAATGAATGAATTTTTAAAACATTATTTCCAAGAATATTCCTTTAAAAGTTTTCAAGTTTATTTTTAATCAACTTCTTTTAGTTTAAAATTGTATTACATGTTAAGAAAGGAAAAGTGTTTTTGAAGTAGAAAGGATATTTTCCTCAAGAATGGAGTTCAAGTGTTTTATTAAAATTATTTTCCATATAAGATAATAAAGGGTAATGTTTTTATCCCTATTATTACATTGATTTGATTATGTTGTGATGAAATTATTTTTATGAATTCCTTTATCTTATATGAATTGTTTTATGATGTCATGATGTTAAAGATTCCCATTTTTATTACATGGGTTATGAAATGATGTATGATTAATGATTTTGTGGCACACATAAGAATGGTATCATTATGAGATGGGTGGGACCTATATCTCCCTCCAATGCATTGGGTAAAGATTTCATATCTCATGAGATAGACATGGCTGGAATGGTAGGTTTTACCGGTTTAGTGAAAGAGGACTGAAACGAGGGTGACTCGATTCAGAAAGGGACTTTGTCCACTAAGATAGTCTTGGCAATGAGTCATGACTAACAAGAAATGATTCTTTATGATTATGTGTGTATGACACAAAGCTTCATGTTTTATGTTATGCTTATTGGGATTTCATTTCACTACTATGATTTATCCCATGTTATGAAATTATGCTCTCTTTTGCAGGTTAAGATTTCCAAAAGTTATGTTCTTATGAATATGATGTGATTGATTTTTCTTTTGTTTACCCTTATTGAGCATTTTAGCTCACCATTTTAGGTTTTCTTTTCCCCAGGATATAAAGAAAGGTTTTAGGTAAAAAAAGGAAGATCATTATGGGAGATATTGAAGATCTTTCACCATGATTAGAAGATTACGTTCCAAGTTTCCAAAGACACTAAACTATTACGATCCTTGTGTGTGTGTTTTTCTTATGTACTAAGTATTCCGCAAATGTAATGTAATGTCAATGTACATCATGCTTCGGGTCTCTACAGTTGGTATCAGAGGAAAGGTTTAGTCAACCTTTGGAAACTAGGATGCGAGAACTTTAGGGAGATCCCTATAGATATTTCTAAGGTATGTCTAGGGATGTATCTAAGGATAAGTATACGTATAGGCTATAGTACTATAATTACGCTAACGATCATAGAATTAAACCTAAGATGTTAGATATTGAAGGTACTCCCCCTTTATTATGTTGTTTTCCCTAGCATGATTTTTGCCTCTCACACTATTCTTTTTGGGTTTTAGACGATGGCTGGAACCCGAAGGAACCATGTTGATCAATGCAATGGACAATGAAATGATTGTACTCCTGAACAAACAAATGTTATGGGAGATGGAGTGCAAAAATCTTATTGCTATACTTACACAAGCTATGAATCATTCTGGACTTCCAAATGAGCAGAGAAGGGAACAATATTCTATTGAGTCCTTCATGAGGCAACGTCCACCTTCTTTCAGTGGGTCTTCTGATCCACATGTTGCTGAACAATGGATCAGTACCACTGAAAAGATATTTTCAGTTCTTCAATGTTCTGAACATGATAAAGTCATCTTAACAGTATATCGTTTGGAAGGTGAAGTTGATCAATGGTGGAATCTTATCAAGAATACGAGGCCAAGAGATGAAATTGAGTCCATGGAATGGGACGAGTTCAAGAACTTATTTTTCAATAAGTACTTCCCTCGTATTCTTCGAACAAAGATGGAGAAGGAGTTTCTTGAACTAATGCAAAAGGATGATGAATCTGTTGGTATATACGAAGCGAATTTTACAAGACTTGCAAGGTATGCATCTGGCATTATCATCCAACCTCAAAGTAAAGTTGATCGATTTTTCAGTGGCTTAAAACCAAGTCTTAGAAGGGAAATAGCTGTAAGAGACTTCAGTAGCTATGAAGAAATTGTGCATTGTGCTATCAAGGTAGAACTGGAAGTTGGTGTTACATATCCATCTCATGGTTTTGACAAGAAACGAAAGATGGAGTTCAAGGAGAAATCTCAGAATAATGGTGAAAAGAAGATGAATGTTTCCTTATGCACAATGTGTGGAATGAAGCATGGTGGAGATTGTCTTAAAGGGACTATAAAATGTTTTAAGTGTGGAAAAGAAGGTCATCGAGCAGCTGAGTGTCGAAGTAATGGAAAAAGGGTTTTAATGATGTGAATAAAGCAAACACTGCAGAGAACACACCACCAACACTTCAATACTTCAAGTGCAAGGAAATGTGGCATTATGCTAATAAATGCCCTAATCCAAGGGTTAGTGATGATCAACATGAGAAACCACTTAAGGAAAAGGACAAAGGGAAGTCACATGCGATCACTATTGGCGATGTTGAATATGACAACGATGTGGTGGAATGATTAAGTGTTTATGTAATGGGATTCCAAAATAATGTTGTATCATAAAGTATTGGAATATTTATGTGTTGGTCTAATGTGGTATTCAAAGTGATTGAGATATTTAATAGTATTCATGAGCTCATGATTGATATAAGGACTAAGTGATATCATGGTTTGAGTATATAGAATTTTGAGGATTTTGGTATGTGGAAAGTGTTATCTTTTAACTACATACATGTTTTCACTAAGGTCCAATTGGTATTCTATAAAATACTTGATTAAGGCCTTTGAATGTTTGGAATGTGACCAACAAGACATATCTTATGATATATGGGGATCAACGATGGTATTAAATCTCTGGTAATCATTTTCACTATATTATGAGAGTGGACTACCGTATTATAGATAAGCCTAAAGATTGGAATGGATTATGTTGGACATAAGTTAGTATTGTTTAAGGATAGAAGTTTTTTCAATATTATTGATAGGATGTTATAGTAATATAGTTTTAGAAAAAGGACAACCTATAGGACGGACGACAGCCCATCGCTTCGGACAAGGCTGTGGGAATCAAACCCGCAACCGAAGTGTGACTGGCCTTTATCGCCTACCACTGGCCTACAGGAAGTCCCTGTTTAGTAGAAACTAGTTTTATTATATTAAGCAATATGATATATGATGTATAAGTCCATTTTAGGAACCATATATGATTAATCTCACTATAGATTGACTTATGTATATAATTTTTGCTAACCTTTTGTTTGAGACAGATGGAATGACCCGTCATTCTATCACATGATCTGCTAACACTTCACGAATAACAAATTCAACTTCATTTATTTAAGAGATGAAGTGTAAATTGTTCAAGGCACGAACAATAGTGAGATTGTACCAAAATAAAGTATGTATTTATTCTAATTCAAATTTTCAACTTTAGGGAAATGATCTTGAAAACCAAAAATGTTGTCCTAGTTCCCTTATATTCGATGAATCAGATGGTACCCTAGATCGTCACAAATTTATGTCTTTGTGATTGCTGGCTTTTCCATAGCCATGTTCTCTACCACTCTCCATCAGAACATGATGGTTAGATTTTTCTTCCATATCCATATTTTCACCTATGTGGAAACCCAGTGATTAGTTTATTTGGGTAACCGTTAAGTTTCATACTTTTGTTTTTAAAGATTGGTTTTGGTATTCCTTTTTATGATGTGGGTTTCTATTAAAGAAACTTTCTAATAGTAAACCATTTATAACCCCGACGAATTTCGAGGGCGAAATTCATTTTAAGGGGGGTAGAATGTAACAGCCCGAGATTTTATGAAAAATATTCTTTTTAATTTTATTGTGTTGTACGCTACACCAAAAGTAGCTTTCACAACACACATCCTTGACTTGCCTTGCATTACACGCAATCACGACCTTCCTCGATAGCATGTGTAGTACGCAATACCGAGTTTCACTAAACAACGATATGTTATTAAAATATTATTATAACTAGCCGTTATGAATAGTAATAACCACCTTTTAAAATTTTAGAAATTTTAACTCTCAAAATGGACTTCATTTTTGGATTCGGAGTATCGAATTTAGGCTAAGGTGAAACTTTGGTACTTTTCGGATAACATTCATATTCTGATGAATAGTGAAAATTACTAAATTATAATTAAAAACAAATTTTTTAATCAAAATAATTAATAGTGATACATTATTAATTTGAGTGGTTTTAAAGTATATTTAGAATATATTTTTACAATTTAATACAATGTTGGTCATTGGATGTAATTTCACATTTAAACCAGACATAAACAAGTGTCAATCTTTTGATAGATATTGTTTCTTAAAAACACGCTATTTGTTTTAACAACGGAAATTAATTATAAAAATTAATTAATTCAACTTATATGTTGGGAATTTTGTAAAATATAAATCATTTTTGAATTCGGAATATCAATTATATCTTAGGGTGAAATTTTGGCATTTTTCTGAAAAACTTCAATTTTTGATGAATAGTGAAACAACTAAGTGGAAGTTAAAAAATTATTTTTTTTCATAAATCTTAAATTTACCGCTTCTGTGAATGGAATTTCAAAAATCCGAGAGACATGGTTGATGTCAGTAAGTAAAATGTGGTTCAATGAGATGAAAATATTTTTTGGTGAATAGTAACATTTTACTTTTTTTTACCACGGTTAAAAGTAAATAGGGTAATTAAGGGTAAAAATGATATTAATATTACCCTAACACATGTCCTAATCCTATTGGACAAGTGTATCTCGACCAAAAACAACCTTAAGTGTAAACTATTATCATTTAGGCCCACTTGGATTAGATTAGGATATTTATTATTATTTAATTCAAAGAAGAGTTAAAAGAGTTAAAATCAAAGTTTATTTACTAAAACATTTTTAATATAAGGTTATGCCTAAGATAAATTCTATTGAAAATATTCATTAGAAAGATAAAACGATTTCCTACATAATGGTATTTTATTTTTAATTTTTAGACATCAACTAAGTTAATTTATTTATGACACAAAGATGATGCAGTAATTATCTTATTAATGAAATATTGACATAATTGATATTATAAATACCAAAATAAATGTAATTTAAGACTTTTTATGAATTAAACTAATTTTCTAGGTTACTATGATATATTAGTGTTGATTTAATAAACATGGTTCTAACATATAACTCTGTTATGACTTTCACAAAAATAATATATCAAATAGTGTCAAAATTGACACAAAATAGTTTTTAAATCAAATATTATATTATTAATTGTTATTTTATTCCTAAAAATCTAAGGTTCGGCCAAATGACTTAGATAAGGATATATATATTAATAATAAACAATTTGGGGTTCGTTTGGCATGTTATAGTAAGTGTATTAACCATATAGTGTAATAAAACAAAAAGACACGGTAAAAGTTAAATTATTTAACTTAGAGTTAAATCTAATTGATAAGGTTAAAATAATAACCTAAACTTGTCTAAATCCTATTGCATGAGATGATTTCTACCCATCCCCACTTTAGATTCGAAATAAGACTCTTTGGAACCATTATAAACCGAATTTGACCTTAAATATAAAATAATATTTTGAGATTTTCCTACGGTGCCCCTCTCCTCCCTTATAAAAGGGCACCTCATCCCTCTCCTCCTCACACCAATTTGAGCATTCAATCTCGGCCAACCCCTACAAAAATCTCTTCTCCACTTCCCTAGTATCATCCTAGTGGTCCTGGTCTTCTTTAAAGACCATCCATAGTTCTTTAAGTGGAGGTTATGTGAAGGCGCGTCAAAAAGAGGTAATATCCATTACCGATCTTTTTCAATTTCTTTCTTCTTCAACTTCTTCTTCTTTTGTTGTTTCATGATAACGTAATAACATAAGTATTTATTATATACTGATATGTTAATATAAATATGAAACAACTCTACTTAACCTTCTATCCATCCTACGGAAAAAGGAAGTCACTGCACGTGCGTACGTACGGAATACCGTCTCCACGCCGTGGTGTAATCTATTTTCTGCCACCACCTTAATTGGATGGGTATAATGGTGTAATGAGTAACTATATATGATTATTATAAATTTATATTGATACTTAAATAGTATACATAAACTTCAACACAAGTTCACGATCATGAGAACGATATCATCGCTCTTGCGTACGTACGGACTACCGTCTCCACGACGCGATGAGATTCATTCTCCATGTTAACCATTTAAAATGATTATAAAGTATATATAAGCAATAATAATGAAATATATGACATTATAAATCTACTGTATTTATGTATATATGTATGTCATCTACTTACTTCAATTCAAGACAATAAGGAAAGGAAAACAGCGTTCATGCGTACGTACGGACTACCGTCTCCATGAATGGTGTGTTTCATTTCATTTATCTATCTATTATATATATATATATATATACTGAATATATATGATATATAAATCATGTTTTATATTCTGTAAGTAAGTAAATCATGATATAAGTAATAATAATGTCAAGAACAACAAGTCCAAACACCTATGATAAATGAAACGATTTTACCCAAAACGCTTCTTTAACATGGAATTTACAAAAGAACGGGTAATATAAAGTCATAAGTGAACCATATATGATATCATAAAAATGAATATGATTCTGTAATAAGTTAATGACATTATTTAAATCATTATACAGGAGGTTCGGACACTTACGAAGCAAATCAGACTTAAGGTAAGGAAAATATCACAATCTCATTTTTATCCGAGATTGTTTATTCGTAAGTATTTACTGGGGTGTATTTTATCATCCACATCCATGTTTCGTCAATATGTAATATTATTTCCATCCACCTAAAATTGTTTAAATCCATTTTTAACCTTCGGTGAGTTTTTAGTAATATGTATGAAAGGAATCTTTTGTCGTTTTTCGTACGAGGTACTTTTTGACTTTTCCGATAAAAGTACGAAGAATGTTTTTTTAAACTTATACGGCATTAATGGATTTTTAAAACATTATTTCCAAGAAGCATCCTTTAAAAGTTTTCAAGTTTATTTTTAATCAACTTCTTTTAGTTTAAAATTGTATTACATGTTAAGAAAGGAAAAGTGTTTTTGAAGTAGAAAGGATATTTTCCTCAAGAATGGAGTTCAAGTGTTTTATTAAAATTATTTTCCATATAAGATAATAAAGGGTTATGTTTTTATCCCTATTATTACATTGATTTGATTATGTTGTGATGGAATTATTTTTATGAATTCCTTTATCTTATATGAATTGTTTTATGATGTCATGATGTTAAAGATTCCCATTTTTATTACATGGGTTATGAAATGATGTATGATTTATGATTTTGTGGCACACATAAGAATGGTATCATTATGATATGGGTGGGACCTATATCTCCCTCCAATGCATTGGGTAAAGATTTCATATCTCATGAGATAGACATGGCTGGAATGGTAGGTTATACCGGTTCAGTGAAACAGGACTGAAACGAGGTTGACTCGATTCAGAAAGGGACTTTGTCCACTAAGATAGTCTTGGCAATGAGTCATGACTAACAAGAAATGATTCTTTATGATTATGTGTGTATGCCACGAATCTTTATGTTTTAAGTTATGCTTATTGGGATTGCATTTCACTACTATGATTTATCCCATGTTATGAAATTATGCTCTCTTTTGCAGGTTAAGATTTCCAAAAGTTATGTTCTTATGAATATGATGTGATTGATATTTCTTTTGTTTACCCTTACTGAGCATTTGAGCTCACCCTTTTATGTTTTCTTTTTCCCCCAGGATATAAAGAAAGGTTTTAGGTAAAAAAAGGAAGATCTTTATGGGAGATATTGAAGATCTTTCACCATGATTAGAAGATTACGTTCCGAGTTTCCAAAGACACTAAACTATTACGATCCTTGTGTGTGTGTGTTTTTCTTATGTACTAAGTATTCCTCAAATGTAATGTAATGTCAATGTATGTCAAGCTTCGGGTCTCTACAATGGTTGAGAGATAGGATAGAGTCTAGAGTTAGGCACAGTGTGGATTGCATGGGATGGTAGGGAAACAATGTTGGGTAATATTGGTGTGTGACATAGGCCAGGGAAGACCGGCTAGGACAAGGGATTTTAGGGCCCCCCGTGATCCAATGCAAGGACTCTGAGCCTACCGAACGACCAAGTGAGAATACATTAATTGCAGGGTAGAGACCATAGGAAAGGTACATGCATCATCAAAATTGTGTTTTACTTGATTTGGGTGTTCTGGGAAAGAAATTGAAATAAAATGATAAAATATAACCTTGAGAATTTACTTATTACTTGGGCTTAGGTGATCTTTGTTTATTTACCGTACAGCTATGGCACCTGGGCGTCATCCCTGGGTGGATCAGATAGGCGAGCCCTAGCAGATTCAGGCGGTCGATCAGTTCAGGATTCACCAAGCAGAGGAAGAAGACCAGTGGCAGAATACTCTCCATTTTTTCAGCGACATTCCCTCAAGAAGTACGAGGGTATTGCATCGGATAAGGAGAAATAGGGGTGGAATGAGGAGCTAGAAATCACTTTTACATTGATATGTGCTCTGAGTGAGTACTAGGTTACCCTAGCAGTCAGTCAGCTAGAATGGGTAGCGCGTCCGTGGTGGATGCTCTACCACAGAGAGAGGATAGAGAAAGAGGATCCGGGGGCTGACATTGAGAAGGAATTCCGAGGGGAATTCCTTTCTTCCATGATCAAGGAGGAGAAGCGGAAGGAGTTACTCTCCCTTCAGTAGAGGATTATATCAGTACTAGAGTTGGGGATCAAGTTCAAGGATCTCCTACGCTTTTCTCAGGATCTCTTTCTAGATGAGGAGTCTCGAGTGAGACTATTGGAGGAGGTGCTTCGTCCTTCGCTCCAGTATGCTATTACCCCTACACCCTTCCGACGATCTTGGAAGTACAGAAGAAGGAAGAGGTTGTAGAGGGGATGCACTCGCAGGGAGGTATACCATGAGAGGGGATCCATCTGGGCTTGTCGAAGGGGAAGGCAGTCAATAGTAGTTCCCCTGCGACAGGACCTTCCAGGTTCAGGCCGGTGGGGAGCAGGCCCCTGCAGTTCCAGTTCAGATCTTCAGGTCCTAGTCCCTTTTTAACGAGCCCAGAACTGAAGTGTTTTTCTTTTGGAGGTTTCGGGAACATTCAGAGTCAGCTCCTGACCTAAGATCAGTACGGTGGAGGTGGACAGGTTCAGCACCCGCCTCAGCAGCACCAGTTTCTGGCGAGGCCCTTCCAGTAGTAGCAGGACCCTGCTCTTATGAGGGAGACATTACAGGAGGAGGTCGACCTCAGGGTGATCCTCAAGGAACTCGGCCAGGTTGTGGTCAGGGAGGTGGTTTGCATCAGAGAGGCAGAGGAGCTGGGTGTGGATAGTTTCACGCACCAGAGTTGGCAGCTCCGACAGGATCATAGGTGGTGTGAGGTACGATTTGTTTGTTCAACACTCTCATTACTACTTTGTTCGATTCAGGATCTTCTCACTCCTTTGTTTCACCTAGTCTAGCCCATGCCTTGGGTCTATACGTAGAGACACTTTCCATACCATTGGTGCTGAGTACACCAGTTGGAGACCAGAACAATGTATCTTGCATTTTCCAAGGTTGTGGGCTGATGGTGGGACCACATCAATCTAGTGGGGACCTTCTTTTTCTACAGATGAAGCCATACGATGTCATCCAAGGAATAGACTGGTTTTTTCTATTAGTTCCATTATCGACTGCTTCCGAAGAAGGGTTGTGTTCTCCGATGTGGATGGGCATCACATATCTTTTTTTGGTGAGAGGAGCTATCAAGTAGGAAGTCGGCATGTGAAGCCTCTCCTTTCCTTGATAGGCGGTTTATCAGTGGTTCCAGCTGATACAGAAATGATGGATTTATCAGAGGTTGTTGGGGAGTTCATAGATGTTTTTCTCGAGGAGGTTGTGACTCTACACCCCCCCCCCCTTCGATGTGACGTTGAGTTCGAGATAGATTTACAGCTTGGTGCCCATCCTATTTCGATGGCCCCTTATCAGATAGAACCTTCAGAGTTGCGGTAGTTGCAGATTCAGATTGACGATCTGATGGAGAAGGGTTTTGTTCGACCCAGCATATCGCCATGGGGTTCTCCAGTATTGTTCGTGAAGAAGGAAGATGGTGGTCTCAGGCTATTCATAGACTACCGAAGGTTGAACCAGGTAACAGTCATGAACGGTTACCCCCTTCCAAGGATAGATGATCTCTTCGACCAACTGAGGGGAGCAGGTTGGCTTTTTAAGAATGATCTATTACTTGGATATCATCAGCTGAGGGTAAAGGATAGTTACATCTCGAAGACGGCTTTCAAGTGCAGGTATGGTGACTTCGAGTTTGTAGTGATGTTGTTTGGAGTTATGAATACAGCAGCTATGTTCATGGGACTTATGAACATTGTCTTCCGAGAGTTTCTAGACCGGTTCGTCGTTGTGTTTATCAATGACATCCTGATCTACTCAAAATCAAATGAAGAGCATGTTGAGAATCTCAGGGTTGTCGTAGAAGTCCTTCAACACCACCAGCTCGATGGGAAATTGTCGAAGTGTTAGTTCTTGATGCAAGAAGTACACTTCCTTGGGCATGTGGTGTCTCAGCATGGAGTGTCAGTGTACCTGTCGAATGTGGAGGATGTTGTTTTATGGGAGGCACCGAAGAGCGTTGCGGAAGATCATAGATTCGGGGGTTTGGAAAGTTACTATCATAGGTTTGTTTCCGGCTTCTCTCGAGTTGCTACTCCATTGATAGCTTTGACTAGGAAGAACCAAGTCTTCCAATGGAGCAAGCAGTGCCGGAATGATTTTTACTACCTGTAGGCGAAGTTGGTCAGTGCTCCCATACTCAGGTTTCCAGAGGAAGGGTTGTTGTATAATGTGTTTTCTGATGCTTCTAGCCTTTTCTGGGGTCCATGCTGATGTCGAAGAAGGGAGTGATCTATTATGGGTCGAGGCAGTTGCGCCCTCATGATCATAAATATGCCACCCATGACATAGAACTTGTAGCATTAGTTTTCGCACTGAAGTTGTGGTGACATTACCTCTTTGGGGAGCGCTTTGTGGTCTTCTCAGATCACAAGAGCTTGGGTTATATCTTCTCTCAGCCTGACCTGAACTTACGGCAGCAGAGATGGGTCGTGTTTCTCCAACACTATGACTTCGATATCTATTACACTAAAGGTAAGGGAAAGGTTGTATCTCATGCCCTGATCAGGAAGTCACATAATGAAGTGGTTAAGGAATCCGCCAATGCTTGGAAAGCGATGGGAGAGTTGGCTTCCTTACACTTGGATGCCTGGGTAGATGGTGTTAGAGGCTGTTTTGTTCAGATGACGGTGAAGTCCTCCTTATTGCATCAAGTGGAAGAGTGTCAGTTGGGGGACTCTAAGGAGTATGTGATGCGGGATTGTATCGATCAAGGGGATGCTCTAGAAGGATGGTCAGAGGACATCAAGCATCCGATGCTTTTTCATGGAAGGATGTTTGTCCCAGAGACAATGCGTGAGGGAGTTCTCCATGAGATCCATAGCTCAGCCTTGGCAGTACATCCAAGAGTTTCAAAATTTACTGAGGCCTGAGGGAACAGTTTTGGTGGCCCAGGGTAAAATGGGCAGTGGCAGAGTTGGTGGATAAATTCCTAGTGTGTCAGCATGTGAAGACTGAAATCTGTGTTCCCAGTTGTTTGTTTCATCCTTTAGATGTCCCCGAGTGCAAGTGGGATGACATCATAATGGACTTCATCACAAAACTACCATATCTCAAGGTGGTTATGATGCTATCCAGGTAGTGGTGGATTGACTGACAGAATCATCTCATTTCTTAGCAATTAAGGAGTCAGGGCCGGTGAGTACCTTAGCACAGAGGTATGTAGATGAGGTTGTGTGGTTGCATGGAGTTCCAAAGACTATCGTTTCAGATCAGGATACTCGGTTTACCTCACGAGTCTGGAGGGGGTTACAACATGGTTTTAGCACCCAACTACACCTTATAACTTCTTTCCACCCCCAGACTGATGAGAAGACGGAGCAAACTATCCAAATGTTGGAGGACATGCTGCGAGCATGCGTTCTGGATTTCGTAGGATCATGGGTATGACACCTTCCTTTAGTGGTTTTTTCCTACAAAAAAAGCTTCCACTATACTATTGGAAGGACACCGTGTGAGGATCTGTATGGAATACCATGTCGTTCACCCATTTGCTGGTCAGAAGTTGGTGAGACAAGTGCCCTTGGGCCAGAGGTAGTACAGAGCACTACAGAGAATGTTCAGCTTGTTCGTGAGAGGACGAAAGTGGCTCAGGACCGACAAAAGTCTTATGCGGATCATCGGAGGAGGCCTTTGTAGTTCAAGGTGGGAGGCCATGTGTTCATAAAGGTTTCCCCTTGATGGGGGAAGTGGGGGTTCGTTAAGGGGAGTAAACTCTCCCCTAGGTTCATCGGACCTTTTGAGGTGCTGAGGCGAGTCGGCGAACTGGAATATCAGCTGACCCTGCCACCTCAGTTGGAGAAGGTTAATGACGTCTTCCACGTCTACCAGCTTCATCAGTACTTACACGATGACTCTCGCGTTATCGACTAGGGGGTGCTAGATATGGGAGACGACGCGACCTTCGAGGAATAACCAGTCAGAATCGAGGATTGTATAGAGAAGGTGCTCCGTGGATGAACCATCACCTTGGTTCATGTGTTGTGGAGGCATGGTGGCCTCGAGGAAAGCACTTGGGAGTGGGAGGCCCAAATGCACTCTCAGTACCCGGAGTTTTTTTGACTTGTGTTTTCCCTTGTTCTTATGAGCTTTGTGTTAATGTTATACTCAATATTTTTGATATATGGAATTCTTGGCTTGTCGGTTGTGATACGTTTTGTTTTCCTGGTTCTATAGAAGTGTGTAACATGTCCGGATATGTGGGGAAAAAGGGAAACCCAATCCTTGATTGAGACTCATTAATGCGGATGTGATTGAACCTGTGAGGGTGAGTCAGTGCCGCCTAAAGAGAATAATATCTCGAAATGGGAGAAGGGATTCCCAAATCCATGTGTTCGGGTAGTGTGTGGGTTGTACGGTGTGGGGGGCAGTGTAAGTTGGAAAATCCTAATATATGGAAGTGGGAAGGCCCAATCCTTAATCGAGACGCATTAATGCTGATGCGATTAAACCCGTGCAGGTGAGTCTGTGCCTCCTAAAGCGGATAATATCTCGATATAGGAGAGGGAATTCTTAACACCTATGATTAGGGTTGTTGGTTGGGTTACTGTTATAACGAGAACCCTAAGAGGTATCGTGTTGGATTCCCATGGGTTGGTTTTGGTTTCTCGAGGACGAGAATGTTTTAAGAGGTATCTGATGTAATGGGAAGGACCTCTCCGGCCCATTCCTTTTTCAAAATGAAGGTCACAAAGTGTTCTGGAGGGTAAAATGGACTTTTCCAACACATTCTAGAATTTTGTAAGTACATGCCATGTAGTGTGAGTACACACCGGGTACCATATTGCCGGGTATACCCTATGTTGAAGGTCGTGTCCTTGCTGGGTATACCCCGTGTTGAAAGACGTGTCCTTTCCATGTGAAATAAATTAGTACACGTCGTGTATCCAATACTACACACCATGTAGTCCCTCCCCGCATACGTGTTACCTTCAAACCGTGTGTTGACCATTCAACGACCATGTGCTATGTTGAATCCATTTCCTTGAAATGTGAAATAAATGAGTATACATCGTGTATCCAATATACATGTCGTGTAGTCCCTCCCTGCATATGCGTTACCCTCATACCGTGTGTTGACTAGTCAACGGCCGCGTTCCGTGTTGAAGGCTGTGTTGGAAGCCGCGTGGTGACCGTGTGAAATGGCCGAGTAGACTCCATGTACTAGGAAGTACACGCCGTGTACTTTTGTTTTTAACGCCAATAAAAGGAGTGGTCCTCTCCTCCTTTTCATCTCACTCCTCTCCTCCCCATTCCTCTGAGTAGAGCTCTCCCAAGAGATTCGAAGGCTCTTACTTCCATAACTTCTTCATCCAAGAACCGATTTGCGATTCGTCAACGGCCAGAGGATCAAAACGACGAGGCAGAACTTCTGAGCTTGGATCCATTTTCTTTCCTTTCATCCTTCCTTTCCAATTTCCACCTGAGGAGGTTTTGCTGGGATTTGACAGAAGTGACAGATACCGACGGACGTCTTCTAAAGTTGATCTGGGAAACTTTGTGATCAGAACCTGTGGAGGTAGGGATCTCACCTTCGTCTCTCTGAATTGAGCATCATGTGGGTTGGTGTCTTCATGTTTTCGAAGGATACAATTGAACCAGTAAATAAAGATAATAACTGACTTGTATAACGGGGATGGGAAGTTTGTGAATGCAGTTACATTATTTATATCCTATGATATTATGTTGTGAATTGAATAGGCTTATGCCTACTAAAAATCACGGTCGTTCGGGGCCTTTTCTTTCACAATTAATTTTTTCCCTATATTTTAGACTGTTATTGTGAATGGAATCTTGTGGAATGTGGAATTTGGTTAATCACATAAAGTTGCCTGAATAAAATCTGGAACCCTTATGTGATCACCCCGGTTAAACAAAATGGAATAATAACATGCGGGTTTTGGCTTGGTTATGTGTTGTGTGAAGGGGGGGGGGTGAATCCTGGGTTTTTACGAATTGAATAAGAAGCAGGGCTGTGGTTGGCTTGGTTGTGGGTTGGTGTGAATGTTATGTTGGTGCTGGGAAGTGGGGCTGTGATTTGTTGTATAAAGGGATGATGATGTACGGTGTGGTTGTGGTTATGGCGGATGGAAGTGGGGCTGCAGGGATGGGTTGGAATGTGAACGAACTATGGGTTGTGAATAATAAATAAAAGTGGGGGAGTTCATGAATGGTGTGGAATGGTAATGGAACAGGACTAATAATCAATGGGGTTGGTTGGCTAATAATAATGACATGGTTGTGTTGCTTGTGTTTTCCTAATATGATTTGTGGATGGCCGGGATATGTGGTTGTGAGGCCCAGGTGTGTGCGGGAAGGATACGTGGTTGTGAGTCCTAGGTGTGTGCAGGCGGGATACGTGGTTGTGAGGCCCAGGTGTGTGCGGGCAGGATGTGTGGTTCTTGAGGCTCAGGTGTGTGCGGGCGGGAAGAGTGTGGTAGCGTCAGGATGTCCACTGTTAGGAAGAGCAGCTAACTAGTGGGAAATGGTGTGGGGTACCCAATACCCTTATTCTTATATACTACTACTCGTTGTGATTTTGTTTTTGGTGAGTGTGGCTGGTGAGGTTGGTTGGATAGAATTCCTTGCTATGTTTCTTAAGTTGTTCTGATAGGACATCCGGATGTGTCCCCACTTTTGCACGAGAGCTTTAGGATTCCCTATTGAGTATGCTTGTATGCTCACCCTAAGTTTACATTCAGGTTTCAAGGAGGACTACCAGGGCCGTGCGGGACCCTACTAGTCAGGACAATAGGAGTTGTTGCAGTTACTATACTATTGTTTCTTTTGGTATTGTACTTTTTGAGCTTTCTTGTACTTGTACCTTGTTTCAGAACTATTTAAACATGCATGTGGGATTGGTTTGGGTTTATTTATATACACTTGTTTTTTCATTTTTACTAGTTAACTTTTCCTGTTTCCCGATCTTAAATTAATAATAAAAGGGCAATGCCTCCAATATATGTGAAAAACTCATATCCTTGGTGCTAGTCGCCACTCCGGGGCCTACTGGAGGCGGGACTCGGGGATCATTATCTCCCTTCTTCCATTGATAGCTTAGGAGGGGAATCTTTTGTGGGAGGGTATTGTGACATTTATATTCAACTCACAGAAGCGGTGAAATAATGTTTTATGCAAATTTTCAATTGCTCTTAGTATGTTGGTAAAATACGGTAAAAAGTTCGATAAAATTATATGTATATATATAATTTTATAATAAAATGACTCCAAATAATGACACTGTACATATATAGGAATTATGTATCTATTTTGAATTAAAATATATTTAAATAAAATAAATAAATATTTAAATAAAAAGTTTGTTATAACCAATAACGCAGTGTTCTTCAATATTCATAAAAAATTGAGTGTTTTCAAAAAAATACCAAAACATCACCCTAAGCTAATTTTGATATTCAGAATCCAAAAATGGTATTTATTTTACCAAATTTAAAAAATAACTGTTTTATTTATTAATTTAAAATTTCTTCGAGTTTTGAAAACCAAAAAGCGGGTTTTTAAAAGTAAAAACAATCAAAAGATTTAAATATGTTTATATCGAATTTAAATATGATATTAAATATAATGACCAACATTGCATTAAAAAATAAAAATATAATCTAATTATACTTCTAAAACTTTCAAATGTATAATTAAACATTATAAATTATTTTGAATAACAATGATGTTTCTAGTTAAAATGTAGTAGTTTTCACTATTCACCCAAATATGTAATTTTTCAGAAAAACACCAAAAATTTAACAAAACTAATTTTTTATATATCGATTGTAATGAAGAGATTTATTTTTTAAAATTAAATATATACATGTGTCATATATTTTATTTAAAATGGTTTCTCCATTAATAGGCATTAAAATTGCATTTTTGAAATATTACTTCCTTTATCTGGAAAAATGAATTTGTTCTTATATTATGTCTAAGAAACACTTAATATGGATGTTAAAATTATATAGAGTATATAAGATTCAAAATGTAGTTACTACTATTCATAATTTCTTTTTGAATGGCTAGTTTGGTATGTTGTGGTGCACTCGAACTCAGTCTTGTGTGTAGCGCTAGCTATCTAATTAAATTATGAGATAACATATTACGAAATATTAGGGTGTTACACCCCCAATTCAAGATTATGGTAACCTCATGTTTACCCTATTTCAGTCATGGAAAAATCTCTTTTATACCGATTAATCTCATATAACGTCAATATTTACCAAATTGATTATAGGGATATATAATTCTTAGGTGACCCTTCATATTTCCATTATCCATTCGTATGTATTGAGAAATATCTTGAAAACATTACTATTCCATTATAACTAAACCAATGTAAATGAAAATGGGTTTCATCTATATTTAAACATCATAACCCTAAACCACCCATAGAAATAATTAGGGTTGTATTAATGAATCATAATCCTATTAAATAATAAGTAACATCAAATATTATTATCATGGATGAAAAAATATCCTTTAAAATAAAATTGAGATATTTGTTGACAAAATTAACCACTTCCTTCTTAAATAACTTATTTTATATCTAAATATTCAAAAAATATTATGGAATAAATTTTCTTTCAAATTAACCATGGATACAAGTAAAATAAACATTAAAAATGTAAATATAAATGATGTGGGAAATTACATTCATATTATATACATCAAAACAAGGATTTCATTTAGATTTTTAGTAAATAGATAAAAGTACCTCATTTAGAAAAATACAACAACATTACATTGAATAATATTTTTAGAAATATACACAATGGAAAAAATGTAATTGAAGAATAGATGAAGAATATTAAAAAATAAATTTGAAGTAAATTTAATGAAAACATGGTCATTAAAGAACATGATTTTGAATAAATATTAATAAATTGTTTTTTATATAAAAATATTCTTCTAGTATCATGAGTACTTAAGAAGTAAATATTTAATGGAAAAAAAATATCCAAAAATATATAAAATAGAATAGAATGAAATAGATTTATCATATATAGATCATATAATTTCTCTAAATGGAAATTAGATCCATCAAAATAATAATTTTAATGAGGTTAAATCATAAACCTCTTACCATATATCTGTATAACATTCTCCATCACTACTCTAATACCTTTTTGATGATAAATACCATTTGAAATAAACTTTAAGACTCAAAAGCATGATATTTTCAAAGGAATATATGAATTAGGGGGTGGGTAAGGAAGCTAATATGACTCTAGGTCATAGAATGGCCAAGATAGAGTTATCAAACAATATGGATAATGGAGTTGTGGAGGTTACCTTTTATAAGTTATGGTATGGTAATCCTTGTTATTTGTTAAAATATTAAATTAATATAAATTAATTTTCTTGTTCATGTGGTATCATATTAATGTATTTATAACATATGATGAGTACAAGTAAAATAAAACTCATATAATAATATATATAAAAGTATATGTAAGGTTTTAACCATTATCTATAGGGTTTAACCCCCCCCCCCCACCACATTTTACAATTATCAATATTTATAATATTTATACTCTTTAGGGGTAAATAATGTTAATATGAAAGAAAAAGTGTTACATGATTATAAATTGATTTATATTCAAGAATTTATTCTATTAATAAAGATGAATATATTATTTTTATGATATTTATTTAGTTTAATAAGATATTCTTTGTCACAAGATACCTTTAAAGTCATCTTTATGGCTATTTAGTAACATTGAATTTATGGAAAATAAGATAGAAGTTGAATTCCAAAAAATCATTTTAAACAACAATATTATGATATATTCATCAGTAAAATTCATGGGGAACTTAAATCAGCTTTATTTTAATTCATTAAGTATTTTTTAGATAATTTATTTTATTTTTATATTTCTTAAACTAATACATTATTATTGTTATATATGAATTTGAAATAATTTTTACATTAAAAAAAATTTAAAATTAATAACCATGATAAAAACACAAATAATATACTAAATAACCATTTATTCCAATCATAACCACTTTTAATCAATAATAAAACAAATATGAGATATTAAAATAAAGAGAGTGGCATTTGTAACACCACGAGATTTTATGAAATATGTTCTTTTAATTTCATTAATGTCTTGTGTTGTATGCTACACCAAGATTACCTTGCGCTATACGCAACAACGTATTAGCTTGTAGTATACGTGACACTATTCTTGGATCGTGTTACGCACAATTTTGATAATAGTTATTCTATGAAACATTATGTATATATATATATTCAATGTATAAATGAAATATGTTTGTATTATGTTATAAGAAACAACGAAGGATTTTTGCACAACACGCAACCCTGAATTGGCTTTCATTACACGCAATCTCAACCTTCCTCAATAGCGTGTGATGTACGCAATACCGGGTTTTACTAAACAGTGTTATATTATTATAATATTATTATGAACTAGAAGTTATGAATAGTATTAAATAAATGTTGAATTTTATAACATTATAATTCATCTTACACATTTTCTAGAACATGGTATAAGAACAAAATAAATTTTCGGATAAAATAAGAATGTTTCAAAAAAATGCAGTTTTGCCACCTTTTGATGGCACACCCACTTTAAATCTAGTTTTTGACATGTTTATAAGTTCAATTTGACAAAATAAAATTCTTATTTGGAATCAAGAAATAAAAATTTACTTTGGATAAATTTTTCATATTATTCTGGTAACTTTCATATTTTGATGAATAGTAAAAACATGCTATATTTTAATTAAAAAAAACTTTTTTCATCGCAATAATTTATATGGTTAAATTATAATATTTAATGGTTTTAAAGTATAAATAGAATATATTTTTACCATTTAATATAATGTATGTCATTAGTATTGATTTTACATTAACTTCATAGGTTAAATCAATTCAATCTTTTTCAATGTTTTTAAGAAAAACCTGTTTTCTTTCGACAACGGGATTAATTTTAATTTAATTTATGCAACTTTTGTGTATTGATTTTGGAAAAATGGATTCCATATTTGGAATTAGTGGTTCTATATTATGGTAATAAGCTACTTTTTATTTTTGGGAATTATGAATAGTAACTAAGCTAAATTTTATTTACCATAGTTAAATGTAAATCGAGTAATTAAGGGTAAATATAATATTTTGAAATTACCCTAACACATGAAAAAATTATATTGGATGGATAAAGGTATACCCATATAACCTAAGGGTCGGATTAGATTCATTTTATGGACTTTTTAACATGAAAATAATTTAATTATTATTAAAACCAAAGAAAGTGACAACATGTCACTCTCTTAAATCTTATAAGTATAATAATTTTAATTTAGTGATAAACATCATACAACTTCGAACATTAATAGTATCCAGAAATATAATAAAATAATCTATATAATGATAATTTATTTATAATTTTTAGGGATTAAATAATTGTCATTAAGGGTGATACATTAATGATACATAAATTATTTACTAAGTGGAAAATAAGTAATATAGTTTTTATTGATATAATAATACCGATTAAAAGGCCCAAAAACCGGACCAAAACTTATTGGTAGTGTATATATACACCTTAAGAATCCAATTACCTAATTTATAACCGTTTTGATCTTTATAAAAGTGATTATGACACTTATATTATTTTATTTTAAATGATGCCAAAGTTGTCACCTTCATAATTTAATAAATATAACAACTTAAATATTGTGATTTTAAGATGATAAATTATAATAAAAGTATTATTGTGAAAGATAATATATTTATATTCATCATAGGATTTTATTTTTAATTTTTATGCAACAAATCTGTATATTAAATAATTATACAACAGTGTAGTAGTATTTATTTTATTAAGAGATAAACCAAATAAATGGTTTTAAAAATAATAAAATAAATATTATATGAACTATTTAATGTGATCCACTAATTTTATAGATACATATGACCTTTTATGAATCTATTAAAGCCTTTATTTAGAACATATCTTCTGTATATATTTTATCTAAATTCAAATAAATGAATAGTGTCAAAATTGACACTATTGTTATTTTATAAAAATAACATATTATAAAATTGTTTAAAAATCACAAAAATATTTATAAATTATAAATTTAAATTTATATGGTCTATAATGTTATAAAGTAAACAATTATGGAAGGTTCACAACAAATAAGTAATTATTTGTTGTAATTTAAAATTTATAATTTTTTTACCACAAATAAACTTAAATAGATTAAATAAGGATAAATCAAAATGATAAGGTTTATAATAAGATCCAAACATGTCTAAATTTTATTGGTTGATGAGATTAAAACCCAATATCATCTAATATTTTAATATGAGTCATTTTAGGAGGTTTTTAAGTGGGGTTAGATTTATTATAAATTAATATTTTTAAGAATTCCAAAAGTGCCCCTCTCCACCCTTATAAAAGGGCACCTCCTCCCTCTCTTCCACACACCACCTTGAGCCTTAAAGCTCTTCCAACCCCTACCCAATTCTCCTCTCCCCTTCCCTAGAAACGTCCTAGAGGTCCTGGTATTCTTCAAAGACCAATTTTAGTGCCCTAAGAGGAGGTCTCAAAGAGGCGCTTCAAAGAAGAGGTAATTTCCGTTACCGATTCTTTCACCTTTATTTCTTATTCCACTTCTTATTCATAGGTTGTTTCATTATTAAGTAATAACATCAGTATCACTCATATACTTATATGTTATTATAAGTATGAAACAACCCTATTTCACCATTTATCCATCCTACGGAAAATGAAATCACCGCGCGTGCGTACGTACGGAATACCGTCTCCACGCCGTTGTGTAATCTATTTTCCACGACCACCTTACTTGGATGGGTATAATGGTGTAAATAATAACTATATATGATTATTGTAAAGTTATTCTGTAATTGTATACATACACTCCAATAAAATTACACTATCATGGGAACGATATCATTGCTCGTGCGTACGTATAGAATACCGTCTCCACGACGCGATTAGATTCATTCTAAATGATTATCCCTTCATAAATGATTATAAAGTATATATAATAAGTAATCATGAAATATATGCCATAATAATTATACTGGATTTATGTATATATATATGTATGTCATCCATTTAATTCCATTCAATTCAATGAGGAAACGAAAACAACGTTCATGCGTACGTACGGCCTATCGTCCCCATGAACGGTGTATTTCTTTCCATTTATCGATCTATTATATATATGTATACTATAAATATATATTATATATAAATTATTTTTTACATTCCATATGTAAGTAATCATGATCTAAGTAATCATATGAATAATTACAAGTCAAAACACGGACGACAAATGAAATGATTTTACCCAAAACGCTCTTTAACATGGAATTTACAAAAGAACAGGTAATATAAAGTCATAAGTGAACCATATATTATATCATGACAATTAATATGATTCTGTAATAAGTCAATAACATTACTTAAATCATTATAAAGGATGTTCGGATACGTATGAAGCATATCAAACCTTAGGTAAGGGATAATTTTGCAAATCTCATTTTTACCCGAGATTTCTTATTCGTATGTATTTACTGGGGTTATTTCTATCATCCATGTCCATGTTTTATAAAAGCTTTTTCATGTATTTTTAAAGTCCTTTTTACCCATTTTTGACTTTTAATACATGGTATGTAAGGAATCTTTCTTTTGATAACGTTACGAGGTACTTTTTGACTTTTCTGGCAAAAGTACGAAAAAAATGTTTTTTTAACTTATATGGAACGAATGGATTTTTACGGTTTTATAAAGCCTTATTTTCATGAAGTTTCCTCCAAAAGATTTCATGAATATTTTAAACAAAATCTTTTTCTTTTAATATTTCATGACGTTTTGTGAAAAGAAATTTATTTTGAGGAAAAAGGATATTTTCCTCAAGAATTCATTTCAAGTGTTTTATCAAAACCATTATCCATCTATGATGACATTATTTCATATGTGTATGTTTCAAGTATAATGTCTCTATGATTTACATGGTTACACTTTTCTTATTATGAAAACATATCAATTTCTTTTATATGGATTATGTGATGATGGGATGATGTTTATGAATCCCATTTTATTTATTAGGTTTTTTATGAATGATGTATGTGTATTTTGTGGCACAAGTAAGAATGATTTCATTATGAGATGGGTGGGACCTATATCTCCCTCAAATGCATTGGGTAAAGATTTTATATCTCATGAGATAGACATGGCTGTAATGGTAAGTTAATCTGATTTAGTGTTATAGGACAGAAACGAGGAGTGAACTCGATTCAGAATGAGACTTTGTCCACTAAGATGGTCTTGGCAGCAATGCCTTGGCTACTATGGAAATCATTACATGTCCTTAATGGATGCCACAATTACATGTTTTATTCCCATTCTATTTTATCATGATTGATGTTCCTTTATGATATATGCCTTATGTACTTCCAAGATTTATATATTTGCTCAAGGTTTTAATGTTTTAATTTCATGTTTAGGTTTTTGCTTTCAAATGTTTATGGATTGTTTTATGTTATCTATGTTTTCCCTTACTGATCGATTGGGCTCACACTTTTTTTATGTTTTATTTTCCCCAGGAAATAAAGAAAGGTTTTAGGTAAGGAAACAAAAAGGGGAAGATAGTTATGGGAGATGATGAAGATCTTCCAACACGATTAGTTGTTTATATTCAGGGTTTCCAAAGACAGTAAACTATTACAATCCTTGTGTGTCTGTTTTTTCTATGTATTAAGTATTCCTCAAAAGTAATTCAATTTCCATGTATATCAAGCTTAGGGTATCTATAGTTGGTATTAGAGGAAAGGTTTATTCATACTTTGGAAACTAGGATGCGAAAACTGTTGTGAGATCCCTAGTGATATTTCTAAGGTATGTATAGGGATGTCCCTAAGGATAAGTATACGTATAGGATATAGTCCTAGAACTATGGTAACGATCATAGAATTTAATGATGTAAAGTATAACTATATATGATTATTATGAAATCATACTAATTCTATGATATTATATCATCCACTCCAATTCCATTCAATAAATATTCGAATGATATCATCACTCGTGCGTACGCACGGATTATTGTCTCCCTGATGCGATGAGATTCATTTTCCATGTTAACAATTCAAGAATGATTATAAAGTATATATAATAAGTAATCATGAAATATATTACATAATAATTCTATTGGATTTATGTATATATATATGTTTGTCATCAATTTAATTCCATTCAAGTCAATAAGGAAAGGAAAACAACGTTCAGACGTACGTACGACCTACCATCTCCATGAACGAAGTATTTTATTTCATTCATCTATCTATTATATATATATACATAATATATATGATATATATAAATCACGATTTACATTCTGGAAGTATTTAAACCATGATATAATTAATAATAATATCAATAACAACAAATCGAAACACGTAAGATAAATGAAATGATTTTACCCAAAACGCTGCATTAACATTGAATTTATAAAAGAATGGGTAATAACGTAATAATTGAAGCATATATTATATCATAACAATAAATATGATTATGTAATAAATAAATGACCTTATTTATTTCATTATAAAGGAGCTCTGGATACATACAAAGCATATCGAACATAAGTTAAGGGATAATTATTCCAATCTCATTTTTATCTGAGATTGTTTATTCGTAAGTATATACTGGGGTTATGTTTATTATCCATGTCTTTAAGTTCTCAAAATGTTTTCATAAAATGTTTATTTTCTTCCATGTATTTTTAAAGTCATTTTTACCATTTTTTACTTTTACCACATCGCATGGAAGGCATCTTTCTTTTGTTTACCATATGAGGAACTTTTTTGACTTTTCAAGAAAATGTACAAGAATAATGTTTTGTTAACTTATACAGCATGAGGATATTTTTACGGTTTCATAACGCCTTATTTTCATGAATCTTACTCTACAAGATTTATTGAATATTTTCAATAAAATCCCTTTCTCATAAAATTTCATGGCATTTTATGGAAACAAAATGATTTTGAAGAAAAAAGGATATTTTCCTCAAAAATTAATTTCATGTGTTTTATCAAAACCATTTTAAATATAAGATGGAATTATTTCATATTTGTATGTTTCTAGAATATTTTCTCTATGATTTACATGGTTTCACTTTTCTTATGATGAAATGATATCCATTTTTTGTGTGGATTATGTTATGATGGGATGATTTTTATGAAACCCATTTTATACAATGGGTAATGATGAATGATTTATGTTCATGTTGTGGAACAAGTAAGAATGATTTCATTATGATATGTGTGGTAACTATATCTCCATCCAATGCATTGGGTAAAGATTTATATCTCATGATATAGACATTTTTAGAAAGATAAGTTAATCTGGTTCAGTGATACAGGACTGGAATGAGGAGTGAACTCGATTCAGAAAGGGACTTTGTCCATTAAGATGGTCTTCGCAGCAAATCCTTGGCTACTATTGAAATCATATCATGTGATTAATGTGTTTCCACAATTATAATTTTTATTTCCAAGTTATTTTATCATGATTGATGTTCCATTATGATCTATGCCTTATGCACTGCCATGTTTTATGTCATTGCTCATGATTTCGATATTTAAACATTATGTTAATGTTTTTATGTTCAAATTTATATGGTTTGTTTTTTTTTTCTCCATGCCTACCCTTACTTAGAATTTGAGCTCACCCTTTATATGTTTTCATTTCCCCAGGATATAAATAATGGTTTTATGTAAAAAAACAAAAGGGGAAGATCTTTATGGGACATGGTGAAGATCTTTCACCACGATTAGAAGATTATGTTCCGATTTTCAAAATACACTAAGCTATTACGGTCCTTCGGTGTGTGTTATTGTTATGTATTAAGTATTCTGCAAAAGTAATGTAATGTTCATGTACGTCAAGCTTTGGGTCTCTACAGTTGGTATCAAAGGTTTGGTTTTGTTAATCTTTGGAAACTAGGATGCGGGAACTTTAGTGAGATCCCAAGAGATATTTCTAAGGTATGTCTAGGGATGTCCCTAAGGTTAAATATAAGTTTAGGTTATATTCATAGAATTACAGAAATGATATTCGAATTAAACCTAAGATGATAGATATTGAAGGTAATCCACCTTGATTATTATTTTTACCTCTCACACTATTCTTTTTGAGTTTTAAAAAATGGCTGGAAATAGGAAGATTCACGATAATGAAGGATATGATGGACAATGGAATGATATTCTCCATGAGAAACCAAATGAAAAGGGATTTGGAAGTCCAAAAATCATTATTATGCCTAGTCATAAATCTCATAATATGATCAATAATCTCAAATTTGGTAAGTATCTTGACTCATCTAATAAAAGGAAGATGGAGTTTCATGATGATCATATAGTAAAGAAAGTTCAATTTTCCTCATGTAAATCATTTGGGAAGCGGCATCGGGGAGAATGTTTCAAAGGAACGGGAATATGATTTGGGTGTGGAAAAGGAGGACACAAAGCGAGTAAGTGCAAAGGAAAAGGTTCAGTTAACACCATGGACAAGGATAATGGTATTTCTACGACATCATCAATGATTAAATGTGTTCAATGTGGAATGTATGGGAATTATTCAAATTAACTCCCTAAGGGAATGTCTCATGAATAGAATCAGCATGGTCGTATGGGTAGTATTTATGTTGATGATGATTAAAAGAATATAAATGATATGTGAGATGAAATAATAGTTGAAGTTCAATCAATGGTTTAATAAGGTAGTTGAATGATTTATGTTTATCAAGAGTTATGTTGTATAGGTAATGGTTCTATAGAATAATGACACATCTAAGGATTGTTACACTATTGTTTTTTATAATGTGTTTGAAAGTATATGTTGAATGGTACTAGTAACCATGAATGGTTATTCAGATATTTTTGGAAAATAGATGATATGCGCATAATGAAGGGATAATAAGATAATGAGATGTTTTATTATATTAATGAGCTCATGACTGATATAAGGACAACGTGAAATCATGGTTTGAGTATATAAAATCTTTGGGATTTTAGTATGTGGAAAGAGTTAACTTTTGACAAAATTCCTGTTTTCACTAAGGCTCTATGGTAATTTATGAATCAAGAGAATACATGATTAGGGTATTCACATTTTTGGAATGCGATCAACAAGATATATCTTATGATATATGAGGGATAAATGATAGTATTCACATGCTTGGTAGATGACATTTCTAGTGATTGTTTTCTTTATAATATTAGCTTGGATAGAAGAATTTTGGATAAGACTAAAGATTAGAATGGACTATGTTGGACTTAAGTTAGTATTGTTTAAGGATGGAAATTTTTAGATATTATTGATGGAATGTTATAATAATGTAGTTTTAGAAAAAGGACAACCTACCGGACGGGCGACAACCAATCGCGTCAGACAAGGCTGTCGGAATGAAACACACAACCGAAGTGCGATAGGGCTTTATCGCCTACCACTGGCCTACAAAAAGTCCATGGTTAGTTGAAACAAGTTTTATTATATTAAGAGGTATGATATATGAAGTATAAGTCCATTTTAGGAACCATATATTATTAATCTCTCTTTAGATGGACTTATGTATATTTAATAACTTTTAATAACCTTTTGTTTCAAACAAATGGAGTGACCTATCATTCTATCACATGATCTGCTAACACATCACAAATGAAAAATTCAACTTCAATTATTTAAGATATTAAGTGGAAATTGTTCAAGGAAAAAAACGGTGAGATTATACCGAAATAAATTATGTATTTCTTCTAATTCAAATACTTCAACTTCAAGGAAATCATCTTGAAAACCAAAAATGTTGTCTTAGTGCCCTTATATTTGATGAATCAGATGGTACCTTAGATCATCACAAATTTATGCCTTTGTGATTTTTGGATTTTTCATAGCCATGTTCTCTACCACTCTCCATCAGATCTTGATTGTTAGATTTCTCTTCCATATCCATATTTTCACCTATGTTCTCTAATGTGGAAACCCAGTTATTCTTTAATCTGGGTAACCGTTACGTTTTATACTTTAGTTTTTAAAGATATGTTTTGGTATTCCTTTTTAAGAATTCGGTTTCTATTAAATATTTCGAGTAGTAAACCATTTATAACCCCGATGAATTTCGAGGGAGAAATTCATTTTAAGGACAGTAGAATGTAACAGCCCAAGATTTTATGAAAAATATTTTTTTTAATTTCATTGATGTATTCTTTTTTATGCTACACCAAAAGGAGCTTACACTAAAGGCATCCCTGACCTGGATTTCATTACACGCAATTGCGACTTACCATGATATCGTGTGTGGTATGCAATACAGAGTTTCACTAAACGAGATATTACTATAATATTATTATGAAGTAGCCATTATGAATAGTAATACCCACTTTTTTAAATTTTATTTTTCAAAATGGACTTAATTTTTGTATTTGGAATATAGAAATTATCCTAGGGTAATTTTTTGGTATTTTTCTGAAAACATTCAACTTGTAATGAATAGTGAAAACACTGCGTTACTATTTAAAAACCAACTTTTTATTTAAATAATTTTTTAATTTATTTAAATTTATTTTAGTTCAAGACTAATACATAATACCTATATAATTTCAATGTAATTTTTTGGAATCATTTTATAATAATTTTAGATATATGAAAATTTTATTGAACAGTTCACCGTCTTTTACCCACCTCCTGGTAGAAATTAAAAATTTACATAAAACATAATTTTACCACTTCTGTGAATGAAATTTCAAAATTCCAAGAGACACAGATAATATAAAGGATTAAAATGTGGTTCAATAAGATAAAAATAATTTTTGGTGAATAGTAACATTTTACTTTTATTTACCACGGTTAAAAGTAAATAGGGTATTTAAGGGTAAAAATGATATTATTATTACCCTAAAACATGTCCTAATTCTATTGGATAAGTGTAATTCGACCAAAAACAACCTTAGGAATAAAATATTACCCTTAGGTCGACATGGATTATATTAGGACATTTATTATTATTTTTTAAAAAAAGAGTTAAAATAGATAAAATAAAATTTTATTAATTAACACATTTTAAATATAGGGTTATACATAAAATTAATTCTACTATAAATTTTCATTAGAAATATAAATAGATTTACTAACTAATGGTATTTTATTTATAATTATTAGACATTAATAATTTAATTTATTTATGACATAAGGGTGATGCAGTAATTACCTAAATAATGAAATATTAAATTAATTTATATTATAAATACCCAAATAAATGTAATTTGACACTTTTTAGGAATTCCACTATTTTTTAGGTAAATATATGACATTTTAGTGTTGATTTAATTAAATTTTTTCGAACTAATAATGATGTTATGATTTTCACAAAAATCAAGTACAAAATAGTGTCGAAATTGACATAAATTAGTTTTTTAAACAAATATTATATTATTAATTTTTATATTATTCCAAAAATATTAGGTTCATCCAAATGACTTAGAAAAGGATATATATTATTAATGAACCACTTGGGGTTCGTTTGGATTGTTATAGTATGTTTATTAACCATATAGTGTAAGAAAACAAAAAGACACGGTAAAAGTTAAATTATTTAACTTAGAGTTAAATCTAAATGATAAGTTTAAAGTAGTAAACTAAACTTCTATAAAATATATTTATTGAGATTATTTCGACCCATTCCCACCTTTTATTCTAAATAAATCAATTTGGAGCTATTAAAAATTGAATATGACTTTATTATAAAATAATATTTTATGTTTTTCCAATGGTGCCCCTCTCCTCCCTTATAAAAACGACATCCCTTCCCTCTTCTCTTCACACCCTATTGAGCCTTTAAGATCAGCCAAACCCTACGAGTTCCTCTTATAAAACACTATAGTTATATTATAGAGGTTCTGGTCTTCTCAAAAGACCAACTATAGTGCCCTAAGAAGAATTTTAAAGGAGGTTCGTCGAAGAAGAGGTAATCAATTCTAACGATTCTTTTAAGTTTATTTCTTTTCATCTTCTTATTATTTAGTTGTTTCATTATAATGTAATAACATAAGTATTAATTATATACTTATATATTACTATAAATATTAAAAAACCCCATCTAACCTTCTATCCATCCTACACAAAATGAAATCACCGCGCCTGCGTACGTACGGAATACCGTCTCCACTCCGCGGTGTAATCAGTTTTCCACCACCACCTTACTTGGATGGGTATAATGGTGTAAATAATAACTATATATTATTATTATTATTACATCATACAGATTATATGATTTTATATCATCCACTCCAATTCCATTCAATAAATATGGGAACGATATCATCGCTCATGCGTACGTACGGATTACCATCTCCACGACCTGATGAGATTCATTTTCCATGTTAACAATTCAAGAATGATTATAATGTATATATAATAAGTAGTCATGAAATATATGACATAATAATGCTACTAGATTTATGTATATATATATATATATGTATGTCATCTACTTAATTCCATTCATGTCAATAAGGAAAGGAAAACAGTGTTCATGCGTACATACGACATACCGTCTCCATAAACGGTTTATTTCATAGAATTCATCTATATATTATATATATATATTGAATATATATGATTTATAAATCAAGATTTAAATTTTGGAAGTAAGTAAATCATGATATATGTAATAATAATATCAATTACAACAAATCAAAATACATACGATAAACGAAACAATTTTACCCAAAACTGCACATTAACATGGAATTTATAAAAGAACGGGTATTATAAAGTCATAATTGAACCATATATGATATCATAAAAATAAATATGATTCTATAATAAGTCTGTGAAATTATTTAAATAATTATAATGGAGGTCTGGATACATACAAAGCACATCAGACATAAGTTAAGGTATAATTATTCGAATATCATTCTTATCCGAGACTGTTTATTCGTAAGTATTTACTGGGGTTATGTTTATTATCCATGTCCATATGTTCTCAAACTATTTTCATAAAATTTTTACTTCTCTTCCATGTATTCTTAATTTAATTTTTACCCTTATTTACTTTTACTACCTTGTATAGAATGAATCTTTCTTTTGTTTACCCTATGAGATACTTTTTTGACTTTTCTGGAAAAAGTATGATAAGATTGTATTTCTTAACTTATATGACATGAAGAGATTTTTATTGTTTCATAATGTCCTATTTTCATGATGCTTACTCTATAAGATTTAATTAATATTTTTAACAAAATCCATTTCACTTAAAATATAATCGCATTTTGTGAAAAGAAAATGATTTTGAAGAAGAAAGGATATTTTCCTCAAAAATTCATTTCAAGTGTTTTATCAAAACAATTTTCCATATAAGATTGCATTATTTCATATGTGTATGTTTGAAGTATAATTTCTCTATGATTTACATGGTTTCACTTTTATTATGATGAAATGATGTCAATTTTTTTATGGATTATGTTATGATGGGATGATGTTTATGAAACCCATTTTATACTTCAGATAATGATAAATGATTTATGTTCATGTTTTGGAACAAGTAAGAATGATTTCATTATGATGTTGGTGGGACCTGTATCTCCCCCAATACATTGGGTAAAGATTTATATCTCATGAGATAGACATGGATGGAATGGTATGTTAATCCGGTTCAGTGATACAAGACTGGAACGAGGAGTGAACTCGATTCAGAAAGGGACTTTGCCCACTAAGATGGTCTTGGCAGAAATGACTTGGCTACTATGGAAATCATATCATGTGATTAATGTTTTTTTACAGTTACAAGTTTTATTTCCAAGCTATTTTATCATTATGTATGTTCCATTATGATCTATTCCTTACGCACTGCCATGTTTTATGTCATTGCTCAAGATTTTGATGTTTAAACATTATGTTTATGTTTTCATTTTCAAATTAACATGGTTTGTTTTATTTTCTACATGCTTACCCATAATGAGAATTTGAGATCTGCCTTTATATGTTTTATTTTCCCCCGGATATAAAGAAATGTTTTAGGTAAGAAAACAAAAGGGGAAGATCTTTTTGGGAGATGTTGAAGATCTTACACCATGATTAGAAGATTATGTTCTGAGTTTCTAAAGACACTAAACTATTACGGTCCTTCGGTGTTTGTTTTTGTTATGTATTAAGTATTCTACAAAAGTAATGTAATGCCCATGTACGTCAATCTTTGGGTCTCTACAAAAATAGTCAGTTAGGAAAAGAAAATAACATATATGAATCCATAACTAATAACTTTTAGTAATGATTTAACAAATAAAACTATAAATGAGATCTTTGTCCCTCTAGAGTTCCACATCTAATAGAGGAGGTGGATTTGTATCTTGTAATATAGGACATTGTATATTAACAGCTAGAGTACTCAAAAAAATTTATGGTAGAAAATTTACTGATAATGGAAAAAAACAACTAGATATCCCTCTACAGATGATGGTGGATATGGACATAGTAGGGGATGTATAGAAGACAAATTTCATATATTTTTTATTGTTGGAATGTGTAAAAATATGGACGAGTGTCTAGTAACTAAAATTATATGTGCCTGTGTGTTGAAGGTGATATGAAAAATCCCCCCTCAACACCATGTTCATAAAATAAAGAGATGAAATCATTGATGTTTGAAATAAAATTAATTGAATAAGTGTTATGAGATAATGAACCATTTAATATGTCATGTTGATACCCCCTTCTAGAGGCTGAGCCATATAATTATTCATACCATTAACCCCTAACATACTCTACCCCCATTGAAACTGAATCTACCAATCTTTTCAATTTTGTTACCTAAGATAACATGAATGTTAAAATAAAAAAATGTTAAAACCATAAATAATATGAATTGAAGTAATTTCTTATCCTAAAAGAAACAACATAAAATTTTAATAATACAGAAAATTTCTATGAAAAGTTAAGAATTAATAAAAATTCACGTTTCGTTCACATTAATATTTTATTTACAATATTTCCAAAACAAGACATATAAAATGGGATAATTATATTCAATTAATTATATATTTTATTCTGTAACATATCATGTACGCTAAAATAAATTTTCCTATTGTTAACATATCTAAATTATATAGTCAATAATTACACCGGTGATTAAAGGAAATAGCCACAAGTCTATAATATTATTATTATTTCATCAAATTTTTTACCTTATAACTTCGTCATAATTATACATAATCATAAAAAGAATACCATAATAAAATAAATATAAATAACGAAAATGATAAATAGAGTAATTAGTTGGCTAAGAAGAAAAATAAATTTATCAAAATAATTTTTAATGAAACGATTTATCAACATGAAAATATTAATTTTATTATAATCCTATATTTGGATACTAATATGATAAATAATTTTTTTAAAGAAATTAATCCATGATTAGAGAAAACAAATGTCAATGAAGTTTTCTAATATCAAATCATTTATATTGATAATCATTAATATGAAAAATATTTAAAGGCATCAAATAATTGAAAAATAAAAAATATTAAGAATTATTTATTTTATGTGAGATAATTTGACAGATAAAAAGTAAGGAAACTAAATAATATTTTATATTTTACATATTAATATTACATATTACCAATTATTATTTTTTATTTATATTTATAAACTTTTATGTTATAATTTTGTATTATATAATATTTATAATATGTTATATATTTTTTTTTTTATTCTCCCTAAATTTCCATACAGTTCAATATATTTTATTACACATTATAAATTAAGATATGAAAATTTTATAATTCTCAGTACAGTTAAAAAACATATTAAAAAGACAATAACTATAAATTAGACATCCCATTATTAATTAACAAAATAAGTAAATAATAAAAGACAATCTGTTATTTATAGATACAAATATATAATACAATATAATATAATGAAATGATACTTATTTTAATAAATAAAACATGTGAAATATAAATATAAAAATCAATTATATTCCATGTATAAATGTTAATAAAAATACAACATAACAACAATATATAGAAAATAATTTTAAAATTTTCAATGTTCTGGATGCTCTTATAATATTATTGGTATACAATACATTCTGAAAATTATATCATCCATGTAATCTAACGAATTATTATATTGAATACAAATTGTTTTTTTAAACATTATTATCATCCATGTATTTATAAAAATATATATCATGGTGTGAAATAAAAAATAACACAACATTCTTTTACAGGTAAGTGAAAAAAACATTTCGTCAAATTATTATACAAGAATATCAGGCTCTATAGTATGAAGATAATGTTTTATATATTTAACTCTAAAAATAATTATTTATATGCACACCATTCTAGTACATTGAATCAATCCAATTTCACACCCTCTTTGTGACATTACCATGTTCTTATCAATCTGTTAAAGAAAACTCCTTCAAAAAACCCATAATAAGATATATTTTCTAATTTATTTGTTTTTTATAATGCACTCCTATGAAAATATATTATTGATATTACCTTTACACATCCGTATATAATTTACTTGTTTGATGTGAAACTATTTTTAATAAATTTAAATCTACTAAAAACCATTTCCATAAAACTTTGATCCACGTTATTTTGACAAAATAAAAAATGAAATGATTTCATTAGTTGCACCATCCAATAAAAAACGTTATTTTAATAACACGAACATGAAATATTAAGAAAAATGATTATTTCATGTATAAAAATTAATTCTTCCCACTTTAACCAAGAAGGAAATTTATTATTGTGCAATTTTTCCTTCCACTTAATATATAAACAGTGATATTTTATTTTTTTAATTTATATATGATATCTATAGATACGAAAAAATTTTGATTGTAGAATATATTAAAAAATAAAAAAAATACATATTTATAAGCTAAATTACTTAATATGGTCATTAAAAACACCATAATTAAATATTATTTTACAATGAAAAATTTAGTAAACTTATCTATACAATGTACTAAATGAGTATCATACTGTTATCCCACTATTTTTAGAAAATAAAATGTGTGCTTAATGGGATTATATTACTAATGATTAGTTGTTATTGGTCAACTATAACTCAAAGTGACATTATACAGTTAATATGAACATAAATATGTTCATTTCTATGAAAAATAACCTTTTACAACAGATATGTTTGAATGATACTCATTACACACCAAAAATTTAATTGAAAAAATAATATATTCTTCAGGATAAATATATTAAATGAAAATGGGAAAACAAAAAACAAATTATATGGGCATAATAATAGTCATATGTAGCATACCCGTGAGATATTATAGAGATAAAATTTATTATATTTTATAATGAATGATCATTGTATATTAGTTTTTTAAAAATAAATCTACTAAATATTTTGTGAATGTTAATTTGTTAAAATTGACATTACCTAATCATATAGACTCTCATATTATATAAATGTATATGTTTAATGGAAATAAGAATCAAATAATGTTATAATAAATGGTAATCATGAATATTAATGGTTTTTAGATTCATATTTTTTATTCACCAAATTTTAATTGTTACTTAAATTACTATAAGTTACAATTATGATCTATAAGACAAGAGTGAAATATATTTTCTCTACAATTCTAAATTTTAAATGAGTAAAAAAGTTACATTCAATTTATTCATACCAATTAACTATGGATAGAGTCTTGATGTCATACACCAATCCATTAAATCCTTATACAACTGAAAATTATCTTTTTTTCATGATATTTAAATGGGTTTTATGTAAAATTTATACATTTTTTTCTAGATACCCATTACATCCCAACAATGACACAATAAATTTTATGACCATTCAAAAATTAAAAATATATACTTGTCCTTGTCATATTGTGGTTGAAATTATAATTCACATTCATTTATCATTATGAATTTGATTAACTCCAAAAAATATTAATATAATTATCATGTTCTATAAGGACATCATTTCCCCAAAATTAATGATTTCATTCAACTATCTCTATGATATCATCAAATTGTTTCTAATGTTTCTTAAATGGATGAACGATTTGTATAAATCATTTATTTTCTATGAATTTTAATGTTTTTGTCATCCTTAATATTCATAATCAAGTATTTATCATAAAAGTAAGGTTGAATACCAGAAAAGCATAGTGAGAGGAAAAACCACTAAACATTTATTAAATAAAATAAAAGATCAAAAAACTAGTACAAAAAAACCCAGCACAACCTTTATAGATTTTCAAAATAAATCCCTTCACTACCCCCATGGTAAAAAGTTTCCTCTTCAGTTGTAGATTCCCACTCCAATGTATCTTAATACTTTAGAATCTTAGTGTATTTCCATCTATGATTTAACCGATCAAGTGAGAGGAACTCATTATTAGTTTTCATACCTTTATTGTAACTTGATACTACTACAACTTCTTTCCTAAAATAAGATCTGTTGGACATTGGGTTTGGCAAGTTGGAGAAATCCTTTCTTGGCCTTTTTCGTACCAATGTAGTCACATACTCCATGTTTCCAGAAACCATATTCTCCCCACCCCTTGGACAATGTCACTGTATGAGGGATTGACCATGCCACCATTAGATTCTTTACAACTATCAAAATGATCCCCGCACTTACCTAGGATCTTCATCGCTTGATACTGAACTAACTGGTCCTACTAAAACTAACCATTTATGTCAATCATATAAAGTCATTGTGGGTGATCCACCACTTTCTGATCTGCATATATCTCATCTTTTATTACATTACTCACTGAAATATACACTTGGGGATTAGTATTTATGTTGTCATCATGTATTGAAAGATAATCTTCCATATCCTCATGCCTCATCACATGAAATTGATTCACCGTGGGCACTTAATTATCAGACCACCATCATCAACAGCCTATCCATTGCACCCATTAGAAATGACCCATACTGCACCCACATTTATACTAACATCACATATAGTAGAAACTAACCATTTCACTACAGTAGATCACCTTTTATCGTCAACAATATCTAATGTAGACCCATGCCTGCTCTTACTCAGATCACCACAGCTATTCCACTTCAATGAGTAGCCACAACATCATCTTCTATCCGGCAGATTCCAACAGGAGCAAGGTACTATTGAGAAGTGACCTGAGGCTCTTTCTCATTATCTCCCTCATTCACAAGTCCACCCTAGGGACATTCCACACCATCACAATCAGAACCCTTGGCAACAGTTTCCTCTACGACATTCCCCCGATCCAAGTATTGTATCAGTCAAGGAATCACCGCAAAAACCATTGGATTAGAAGAAGTAGTTTCTGGATTTTCCAACGAAAGTGCAACCCGAGGCCCCAGACCATGTGACTTTCCATCGACCATAGAAGTCCTTATATCATTGACTTGTCTCTTCAAGGGACTTGGTGACCTCCTGATCATGGTTCTAGAAAGACATTTCGATCCGATGTTCCCCAATTTCCTACAGATTTAGTAATAGTCAGTCCAAGATTCATAAACAACAGCCTGATTCCATCTAAATTATTCACAAACAAAAATCCAAATCCATTCCACCTAAGGTCTTCAGACATCCACATCAACACAGAACCTAGGATTAATCAGATAACTCATAGTAAATGTACAGACATCTGAAAACATTAACCGGCCTACCAGGTTCCCAAGAATACCAGTAATTGTAGTGTTTTGATAGGGCATGGGAAGATGAGGATGACATACTCAAATTGGGATGGATGTTGGATCGTGATTCATATAGAGATCAATCATGAACCGAAGCAGAAAAACATGCAACCATTACATCACTTAGGAGAACTAGACCATGCACAACTCATATCTTCATCTGAGGCAAATCAAATCATTAAATGTCGATTATCCAGAAGGAAAATGACCGCGTGATCTGGAAAATCCCATTTTCCAAAAACAAACAGAATAAATTCATCAAGAGATGGCCACCAGAATATGCATCGAGCCACTAGTGATAGGTTTACGAAACTCGCCACTTTAGAGAACTTGAAAAAAAAAAGCAGAAGATCAGGATTTTCCAAGTTGAAGATCATGAACCTTAGAGTTTAATGCAATCATTAGGAACATTAGAAGATAGTAAGGGTTGGTAAAGGGTACAAAGGTGGACGTTGACCCTGGAGGCAGAAACTCCAGACCATCCACCCCCTCCCGCCTCCCGGAAGGGGGGGATCATCTTCAGTCATCTTCTAGGGTTCCATCGTCCTGTGATTCAGATAATAGAAACAAGTAAACAATTTACTATGTGTGGTATGTATATGATATAAACAAGTTAAAAATTTCATATGATAATGAAAATCTAACATTCCAAGGTTCATTTGTAAAATCTTGATATAATATATCAATTTACTTTCCTGCTAAACTATTTTTAGGATTGATTATTTATCATTTCCCTCTTTATTTTATCTTCACTCCATCTCTTTTATCATGGAATTAGTTAGAAAAAAAATTTCTAGAAGTATATGAATCAATGGAATGTACCACATCACAGTCTATGGTATGTGAGATTGGGATGCATCTGTTCTAGTTTTCAATCAAGAAATTGTACACTATTTTCACTTACAAAACACATCATCTCCCTCCAATAATAAATAATAATCTTTAAATAACACATAAATATTTTTAAATAAAATTAAAAAACATAGAATAACTTTGATTCCATGTATTCATTTCCAGGACTGCATTCACATAATGTAGTAATTCCATAAAAATATATGAAGACAATAAATAAATATTTTACTAAATCCTTACAATTTTATCTTACAGTATAATCTCATTAAAATGTATGTTTTATCATTTTTCGACATTCCTGGTATACTAGGGTATTCACATCATCCATCATCTTTCTCATATCTATAACATCATCATTTGGATTAACATATGAAAATTGTATTCTGAAACTTATTACACCAATTTATATAGAATTAAGGATACATAAAAAAACGAGAACAAATTAAAAATCAAATTTTCATACTAACCCTTTCAGTATAATCAATTACATTATCCGATTGAAATTTTTCTCCATTCTAATACAATCAATAATTTGTTTACGAGAAATTGTTTGTGATATGGTAGGTCACATCCTCAAATTTTAAACATGTTCATCGAACAAAATCATAACATGGGCATAAATTATCCATCAAAATAAATTATAATTAAATACAAAAAATTTCGAACTATTTAAACTCATTCTCTAATTCATTGATGATTTGATTAGTGTTATACATCCATATTAGAAATGTTTTGTTAAATATATAAAAAATAGAAAATTAAATAATTAAAATAACTCAATGTGATAGGTATTTTTTTATGTGATAAGAAATATTTTTTAATATTAATCAAATAAAAGGTATGACATAAGAGATTATATAAATTTAGAGGAGACTTCAATAAAATCACGAATACTCTATAATACGTGTTTGTGTGTGAAGTTAAAATATTGAGTGTTATCCATGAAACCTGACTTAATAATGAAAAAATTTTCCCTAAACATGAATCTAGGTATTAATGAATAACTCCCTCATCCTATTCAACTCTATTTTATATTATCATGTAGATATTAATTATTATTATATATTAGTGATTAAAATACTTTTTATTAAACAAGGTTATGATTGATATCAAATATAATTACATTTAACATTAAATATTGTTATGTTTTATTTTAGATATTATTAAATATTTCATTAAATTTTTTTCTATTTACAATTTTTAGTTGAACCATATGATATTAAATATAATTATGATTTGTATCTCAAACAATACTTCTTCATAATGATTTTTGATTAGAAAAAATCGTTTAACTTTTTTTTGATCCATAATAGAATCATTTTCTATCAACATGATTTTTAATTTTCATAAGTGAATATAAAATTACAGTGAAATTAGTCCTTTCATGTTATAAAATATTTTTAAAAACATTGATTTTTTTTATTTTCATTTTTTTAATTTAATCAATAACATTATTTAACATTTGAAATATTTCTATTTTTATATAATACTATTTTGACATTTATACTCATTATATCTAGATATAAAGATGTTATAATGATAAATGTTCAGATAAATGAACAACATGTTATATATATAAATATTATTATCCGTGATATCAAATATTTTATATATCCAATGTTAAAAATTATTCTATTTACTATTGATTAGTTTAACTATATTATATTGAATACATTTATGATTGGTGACTCTAATAGTATAATTATTTTCAATGATTTTTTGTAACATATAATTTTATTAAATGAGAAAACTATTTTTATAATTACGAATATGTATATATTTTTGCATATTTTTTCTTTAAAATTTTTATTTATAATAAGATATAAAAAATATCTGTCCAATTATTCACTTCATAATGATGTTAATTTTTATTATAAGAAAATATGCCATACCATTCTTCCCTTTATTTAGTTTAGGATGATAAATATTAATTTATAATCATTATGTATTCATAGTATATAATATTTATCAATTTACTATTTTCAAATATGTTATAGTATATCTTCAAATAATTCATTTGGTAAAATAAATCAATAAATTTTTTCTGTTATTATAATCATTATTAGTATCCATTAGATGTGTATATTTTTTTAAAAAGAACATGAGTTCTTATCATCATATTATTACACACAAAAAGGAATCCAAATAAAATAAAAACAACGAAACCATTAACAATATTGATTTAACCATATCACAAACAATGTATAATATATTAATTCGAATAAATATATTAATCTATCCTCCAATTACATTTTAATAACTAAAGAAAACATATCAGTAAGAATATTTAATCTACTAAGAATTTGGTGATATTTTTTTAGAAACATTTAAGGGCCATCCGTCAATCAAAAGGCAATATTCTCAGTACAAAACTCTTACATACCTAACATAATCCACTATACACTTAAAAAAACACGAAAAATTATGTAATTTAATGAGTATTAAAAATATAACCATACTATAATTAAAAGTATATATGATTAATATAATATAAGGAATGATACATGATTTATCAAAAATTAGATTATATTTCAATAAAATCAAGGAGGAGATACAACACAATTGTGTTAGAGAATTGGGAAGACCAAGCGTGATGAGAATTTATGAAATTTTTTCAGAAGGACTAGTGTTTAGATATTACACTCTCATTGGGACTCAATCATGGATGGATTAGTGTTTAATAGAATATAATGGATAATTTATTTCATTATAAAGATGATAGAGGTTGGTTCATGTGATGAAGGGGGTTTATGAGGGATTGGGTGCTAACAAATGAATAATGTGTGAAAAATAATTAAAAAATAGAGAGTGTAAATGAGATGAATTTCAGGTTGGTTATTTTAGACATTATCCCCACATGTAAGAAAACAAATGGAATAGATTTACTATAGAAATCAGAGAAGGTTTCCTATAATTTTTTTTAAAAAAAACCACTTCTTAATTCCATGGGCATAATTTCCCAATGGATATAAAACAACATATTTCCCTATGTATTTTGATCCATGGGTATAAAAAATATCCAAAACCAATATTTTCATAAGATATATTACCGGTTTATATATTCCAACATATGGTGTTGATTATTTGGTGATTGTGTTTATTATTCCATATATATTCATAGACCGGATTAAACATGGTAATAAATGGGTTTTCTAGTAGTTTATATTCTTTGAAACACTATATTGTTCCATGAAAAACATAATTGTGGATATTAATGAATAAAACAAATCATTCAAGGTTTTATATTGGAATGTATTAACTAATTAATATTATTTTTAATGATTAAACAGATTCATGATTCATGTAATTTAAATAATTTATAATATTTGAATCACCATCATAAAATTTAGAGGGGAATCACCTATATGTTCATCATCTAGAATAGGTAGAGTGGATGAATATTCTACCAAATCATCCATTAATGATAGTTCAACTAGGTTTTCATCTATTTAAATAATTGAATTGTTTTATAGAAGTATTATATGATCCTATTACTCTATATAAACTATATTCATGGATAAAACACTGACAAACCTTGTTAATTTTTCATGTGTTAATCTTACACTATTATAAAGTGCCATATTATTGTTGATTAGTTATTATTGAATCATAATATTTGGTAATTTTATTTGGGTTTGGATTGCTTTACTTATGGATAACGTTAAATTATATTAATGAGGGTATTATTTTTGGTATTATAATACATTACATATCATATGAGAATAATTTAATTAGAGGACCCATTTGTTTTTTAATAGGAGATGATTTCACCATTAAGATTTATATTCTTTAAATAAATAAATTAAAAGTAGAAAAATATCCTTCATAATATCCCTATGTTTAATTGGAGGACCTCTAAGTTATTTTAGCTTCAAATTAATTATTATCCTCCATAAGTGGTTTTTTTACTTTTAGTGTACAATACACAATGTAAATGTAGTGGGTTCAATAATATTTTAAAGGGTAAATGTAAATGCTCTTACCCCTGTAAACATTATATGGTGGTAACATTAATTAATAGGTGTTAGATAATTATATTTCATCCCAAATTATGAAACAGTTTATCATTCATGGATAACTTGATACTTAAAAAAAGTCTCACATTAAATATTAAAAAAGAAAAATACAACATAATAAATGTAAATATTCTACAACCTTAAAATCATTCAACATTTCTTTATTCTTATCATGGGTAATGGATACTAAATTAAGATCTATATAATAAATTATTAAGGGTATGATATTGAGTAATCTATAATGAGGCAATAAATAATAATCAACATGGTATGGTCAATAATTGAATGCACATGCCATTTAATCAATAACATGGTCAAAAAATTTATCCATGAATTATATCATTTTCTAGATATCTTGGATAATAATAAATGAATACACAATAATAGAAATTATTTATATTTTATGTCATGATTTCATACATCTTTATATTTAGACCTTCAATAACTTGTGTAAAGATCGTTTTATCACTTAGTATTATACCCTAAGACACACTTACATCCAGCTTATAGATATGTCTCATAAAGAATATTAATGAATCAAGGGTCTATATATGACTGGAACCCAAACATCAATAATTTTTCATGGCATTAATCATATATATAAGGATCAATTTAATTAATAAATAACATGTCTTATAAAAAAAATATACCTTGAGTAAAAAATATAGAATATCAATATTTTCCCCATTAAATGAAAATGATTTATCATTAATTTATGTATATTGTATTTTTATATGGTTTAAGAATCAATTTTATATATGAAATAATAAACATAGATATTTTTGAAAAATACAATTTCTAAAAATCAAAACAGAATATTCGATGATAATATTAATGACTGCAAAAATAATCAAGATTGGGAATTCAAATACTATCATTGGTCATACGGTTCACAGAGTATTTGTAGAAATAATACGGATGTAATAAATTCAACATATATTTAATGTATTATTTTCAAAATAATGGGTTTTCTTTGTTGATAAATATAAATATAATAAAAATACTATTAAATAATTCACTATGAAAAGTAAACTTTTAAATTTTAAAATCCAATTTAAAATTTTCCAAAACTGTTGGAGAAATATTTTTAATTAAAATAACCTTATAAACTTGTTATCTATGATTCAAGAAAGTATTGGTCATTATGGAAGTAAAATTTCATTCATATCATGTACATTAAAATAAATATATTTTTTTCAAATTTTTAGTAAAAATTTGAAAACCACATTTTTCAAGAAATGGAATAAATATTTTTTTACACCATCTTATAAAAATGATATCATGGTAAAATTTTATTTATTAAATAAAAGGATAAAATTAAAAATATTCTGTAATTTTTTTATTTAAAATCAAAATATGGTAGAAATTAATCCCCAAACATATAGAATTTTTTTTTGTTTTATTTAAAAATATTTTCTCAATCAATTTATGTATCAAAGAGAAGAAAATGGTAATGTTACATGTAAATTTCGTGAATAAATAGTTTAGATTAAAATTATATGGTTTTAATTAAAAAATATCAAGTCTTTTAATTCAATATGAATTCAAGAATAAACAATCCTGTATAAAATGGGAGATAATTATAAACCATTAGCACATTGTTAAATTTGATTCATAACCCCAATGAAATAACTAACATCAATGGAAATATTAAATAACATGAATATAAATTTATTAATAAAAAAACATATAAAAACAAAAATATATATACATCATAATAATAAATATGTGTATAAAAATAATATGTCTCAAATGAGTGGAAATTTTGACAAAATATCAAACAATTACCATTATATTTAAGTGAAAAGTAATAATTGAATTATGTTTAAATATCATGTTTTAATCCACATAAAAAAGTGGAAATAAAACAAATAATAAAAAATCATTCCACGCCTAAGATCATAATATCAAATATAATGAAGAAATAATATATCGAACGAAAAGAAATTGAGTTGTTAAACATAGAACCCTTAGATAATTATATTTTCAAATACCCTTTGATTAAATAATTGGAATCGCAACATAAAAAAACATGAAGTGTTAAGGATTCATTACATAACATGTATAAGGGAAGCTTATAAACTATATATAATTATTTTTTGTATGACATTAAAATATACTACAATGAAATACAATTGAGTCATAATCCCTGACCTCGGGTTTGACTCATTAAATAAGTTATTTATAATCTTGAATAACAAACTTATTCTTGTAATTTAGTTTATTAAAAAAATTTGTTATTTATTATTTATTTTATGGTATATGAAGTGATCTGATCTTTATGAAATCACTAAGAGGGGGAGGGGTGAATTATCGATCCCTTTAAACATTGTAAATATTAATTCATTTTAATTAACCTTATATGGATAGTTAAAGCCCTGATACACTCTTCATGTTTCTATCATCCTTACCTCGAATGATGTTTTAAATATAAAGTCACTGAACAGAAGGATTTACACGGTTCATTTCCATGTCCTACTCCTTGTAGCATTGTTTATTCTCCCCAACAAAAATTCTCTAGCATAATCGGATGAACAATTACAATGGTCGATACAGAGTCCCACTGTATCTCTCATGTGTCCCATAATTTGTTCTTTATTCATCTTCCCACAGTGTTACCAAAGTCCCACTTGCCTACTCTAGAGTCCCAATGAAGACTTCTTCTCCTCCAGGAATCACATAAGTTTTTTCTAGATCATGAGTCACCCGAGTGACTTCCTTCAATGTTTTCATTGATTCACTATAGATGATTTGATGCTCGTTCCCCATGGGATTGCTAAATCACTCATTCTCGTGTATCTCTTCGAGAATATTCAACAACCATTGGTCTAGTCTGTTGACCTTGCTCAATATTTCTGATCATTATTCTGATCATTCCTCAGTGCTACAATGATTGGGAAATTATTTCATCTACTGATGAAGACCCAACCATACTAACATGTGTAAAAATGGTGCACACAACTTCTTCAAGAATATTTATAGTCACAAATGGTCTTTCACAATGTCATCTCTTTCTGTCTTGAATAAACAATTACTAACAACTCAGTTATAAGATCTTTTCTAACACTGTCTGGCATCAGTCTCAACCCATTTCACAATAATACATGGATTGAAGGGTATTCAAAACTCATTCTCTTTTATATATCAATATCTTCTATCATGTGCATGTGTTTATGCATGATTTCATGAATATATAATATGTTTCTTGTAAAACCAATAACATACTATTCACTTGTATATATATTTTAGGTTCAATCTGTGTCGGTCATGCAATTACAGATGCACTATCCATGCAATCATTCTTCTGTGGAATCCTAAATGGGTAATAATCTATGAGCACACACACTTTCTCTTATTATATTCTATTTCTATAATTTATTTTTGTTACTTATCACACACACATTTTTTCTTTATAATTTTGATTTAATATGTGTTATTCATGTGTTTTCTTCACTCAACATGTGCACATAACCTGAAACTTCTTAATCTTATTCTTCTCTATTATTAAATTCATAGTAACTATCAATGTTTTTCCTCCTCCTTCAAATGTAATTCATAATTCGAACACAGTTTTTTTCTCTTCTTCTTTTCCACTCAACTAGAATAGTTATGCATGGGTTTTCATCGGTTCTCTTTCTCAAAAGGATGTGTATATACACACTATCTCAATAGATTTTCAATTAAACAATACACAGCCTCAGCTCCATCAAAAAACGGTCAACATACTTGCATGTACAATCTTCACCATTTGGTGAAAACACCAAAGCCCTTGTGTTTCTCCAAATCACGCACACTAGTAAATTAAAATATTTACAAACATTCACATTCAATCTCCTTTTTCTATAAAACATGAACCCCAACAAAACAGAATGGATGGGTCATGCAAACGGGTGGGAGTTATCAACTTTTCATCATGAGACCCACATAATCATGGTTCGTTTTCATCACACAGATGTTATGAATGAATATTTATCACATAACTAGAAATTATTCATAGATTTATCTTCTCAAAGAATATAAAGGGTGATAATGCACAAGTTCCATGACTTTAGGATCAACTCCAGAAAGAATATTATGGGTTTAGATAAACCAGTTGCATATTCATTGTTTTTTCCCAAAGTGGTGTAGTTTTTATTCTTCACGATACAACATTGAATTTCTGTAGAACTTGTTGAAAGTCCCCATGATATTTCATCTCCTTCACATAGCTGAACTACACGGATTGTTTTCCATTCCCAAACCAGAGGAGCTTGCGGTTTCACTACATCTTCAAAGAAACAATATATCATTTATATTTAAATGGTTGTAGCCTGCTCTTATTTGGGGATTCTAATTTTATAGACAAGTATGTTCATTCAAATCATGTGGATAAGATGTGGTGATATTCATATTGATTTGATGAGATAAATAAATTAATATATTCAATACTTCAATTTTTAATATCATCAAAAACATTCAATGATATTCCGCTAATCGTGGTTTGTTTCTGTTCAACGTGTGCTCCTCCTTTTACATGAAATCCTCACAGGCATGTGTTTATGCATGCTTTAAAATCACCTCCTCGAATTCCAAATCTCATGATGTGGAATCACAACTTTTTTCACATCGTCAAAAAAATTATTCATTTTCAATCACATGAATGAAAATTTAAAAGAATGATTGAGTATAATGAAGTTCAAAAGACAATCTTGCGCTTTATTTGATCGATGATGGTCGTCGGAGATCGATAAAGGAAGCAGTTATTAATCTCTGGTGGAACAGTGGAATCAGGTGGCCATAGGTAAAAAATTACGTAGTAGCTTCACATAGGCTATTGAATCAGCTATTAATGGTCTGGATTAGTTCATGGAATGTGTGATAGAGCGTGCGACTACGATCCGTTGTGAGATTCGATTGATGATGTGGATTGCTTCTGTTATTTTTGTAACTTTTTCAACATCAAAACAAAGAGGAGGTATTTGTTTGGTTTAAGTATCAAACTATGATAGGCCTTCATCAATTAATTGGTTTCCTCCTCGCGGTACTACCTCATACCATTATGCGGATGCACTCTGCGACATACATTTACTCCCTTCACTTATGGGTCTTTTTCCCTCACTATGCACGAGCTTCGACTCATGCACTCTAAGGGGAATATGTATGGACCTCACATGCATTTCTACTCTAGAAATACTTGGTTTTCCTCCCATGGGAGTGGTTGACTGAGTGTCACACATGTGCCTGAGGTTGAGGTTAGCCAGTACCTTTCTTGGTTGGCCCTCTATTTTTGAGTATTCGACATTTTCATATTGTTTAAAAAGGGTGCAATACAATATGTAAGTGCATGACCTCCACCAAATCCATCATGGATCCCTTCATTAATTCCAAACCCATGCATGTTTTCTCTTTTTCAATTCATGTTTACTTTTATTTAGATATTCTCATCTTCATGTGTTATTAATTCTATTATGCATGCTTTCTTCACCTTTAGACAAATGGATCTTATCATTGAATTTCTACTCAATTAATCCTCAATACTCATTTTAATTGTAATTTGAAAGGCCTTTGATCATCTTCCTTAATCCAACCATGGATTTTTCTACTCTTCAATATCTCATGAAATGAAACATATTTCATGGAAACATTTTATGTTGAAATGAGATTTCTTTATCACATGTCTTGATCTTTTAATATCTGCAAAAACAATAAACATCCTTTGTATAGATAAAGATCAAACATGAAATCCAATGACAAATAGTAATTCTATAAGTGCCATTATTTCTTGATCAACATCATCATATTCAAAGTGGCCTCTTTACTGATCCAACAACATTACTTTAAGAATAACTACTTCAATCATCAGCACAACTTCAATACCAACCATTCCATACACATTTTGAAACCTTATAGACAAAAAATTCATAATTATTCAATACATACTTTCCATTTTTAATTTTTTTATCAATATCACATATGCTCACATTATATGGGTCAATATGTGTGCCAATATTTTCTCCCCGTTATTGTAATCCAAAAACAGAAGTTTAGTGAGGTATGTTCAAAAACTTGTTCTCTTCCCTTTAAAGAATATCGTCTTTAATATTTTTTTAGAGATGGATGATGTCTCATGGTTCACATAGAAAAGCAACATTAGTCAATCAACACAAATTCTACATGGTCTATCCATGTTTAAAAAACAAGATATATATGACCAAGGCTTTCAATGTTTTCCACAAACAACCACACATGTGAAATCATGCTCAAAATGTTTCAATTCATATCTTAGGGGTTGGAAATAGTCAGAGTTATCAATGAAATGCTCATTCCTAAACATAATTCACAAAATATATTGAAATTTTCAATTGAAAAGTTAAATCTTCCCCATTCATCCAATTTTGTAATCAGTCATGAACTACCACTTAATTGACATGATAAATACAATTAATAACAATGGATATATGTGTTCTTGGAATCAATCATGTTTCAACTTCTTGATATGATATGAATTTTATGATTTTCCATGAAATATTCCTTGATATCACTTTCGTCATATTTTCTACCCCTCAAGAGGTTCGATCCCTTTTATTTAACCTGGTGGAAAATATCATCAGATAATCTTCAAGATATTCATGTTTATAATATTTCACTCTGGAACATTCATGGTATTTACCAAATCATGAATAATCATCCTAGATTTTTGTTATCAACATTTTTCATTTATTTACCATCTTTAGAATGACCTTCAACTTCAATTTCCTACAATTTATGTAACGGTCTGGAATTACTTCCAGTGGACTATAATTGATACCTTTCAGGGCACTCCATGGGAGACTACACCCCCTGGGTGGGACACACCACCATCCCCAGTGGAATCCATTTCCTCATGCAGCCCTTGGGCGGATATACATGCTTCGTCCAACACTCACATGTTAGAGTTCCCAAGGATCAGATACATTCCTACCTCTTTTTCCTTTGATACCAACTATATAGATCTGAATCTTGACGTACATGGACATTACATTAATTTTGCGGAATACATAATACATAACAAAAAACAGATAAACAAGGACCGTAATAGTTTAGTGTTGTTGGAAAATTGAAACGTAATCTTCTAATCGTGGTGAAAGATCTTCAACATCTCCCATAAAGATCATCCAATTTTTCATTCCTTACCCTAAACCATTATTTTAATCCTGTGGGAAAATAAAACATAAAAAGGGTGAGATCAAATGCTCAGTATGGGTAATCATGGATAAAATAAAACATACCATATGCATTTGAACTTAAAAACATGAACCTAAGTTCAAACATCAAAATCTTGAGCAACGACATAAAACATGGACGTACATAAGGAATAGATCATAATGGAACATAAATCATGATAAAATAGCATGGGAATAAAACATGTAATTGTGGAATCCATTCAACAAATGTAATGATTTCCATAGTAGCCAAGGCATTGCTTCCAAGACCATCTTAGTGGACAAAGTCTGTTACTGAATCGAGTTCACTCCTCGTTCTAGTCCTGTAATACTGAACCTGATTTACTTACCGTTCCAGCCATGTCTATCTCAAGAGATATAAATCGTTAACCAATGAATTGGAGGGATATATAGGTCCCACCCATCTCATAATTAAAACATTCTTTCTTATGACACAAAATACACATACATCATTCATAAAAACCCAATAAATAAAATTGGTTTCATAAACATCATCCCATCATAAAATAATCCATATAAAAGAAATGGATATTATTTCATAATAAGAGAATTCAAACCATGTAAATCATAGAGACATTATACTTGAAATATACACATATGAAATAATGTCATCTTAGATGAAAAATGGTTTTGATAAAACACTTGAAATGAATTCTTGGGGAAAATATCCTTTTTTCTTCAAAATCATTTTCTTTTCACAAAATGTGGTGCAATTTTAAAAGAAATAGATTTTTTTGGAAAATAGACATGAAATATTTTGGACGAAGATTCATGAAAACAAGGCTTTATAAAACCGTAAAAATCCATTCATGCCATATATGTTAAAAAAACATTCTTCTCATACTTTTGTCGAAAAAGTCAAAAAGTACCTTGTAGGGTAAATAAAAGAAAGATTCCATACATGCCATTGTGTAAAAGTCAAAATGGGTAAAAAGGACATTAAACATACATGAAACCATCTTTAAGAAACATGGACATGGATGATAACAATAACCCAAGTAAATACTTACGAATAAACAATCTCGGATAAGAACGAGATTGGAATAGTTATCCCTTACCTTAGGTCTGATATGCTTCGTACGTATCCAAACCTCCTGTATAATGATATAAATAATGTCATTTACTTATTAAAAATCATATTCATTGTTATTATATCATATATGGTTCACTTATTACTTTATATTACCCATTATTTTGTAAATTCATGTTAATGTAGCGTTTTGGGTAAAATCGTCTCATTTGTCATTCGTGTTTTAACTTGTAATTATTCATATGATTACATAGATCATGATTACTTACATTCATAATGTAAAACATGATTTATATATAATATATATTCATAATATAAATATATATAATGGATTGATAAATGGAATGAAATACACCGTTCATCGAGACGGTAGGTCGTACGTACGCATGAACGTTGTTTTCATTTGCTTATTGAATTGAATGGAATTAAGTAGATGACATAAATATATATATACATTAATATAGTAGAATTATTATGTAATATATTTCATGATTCCTTATTATATATACTTTATAATCATTATTTAATGGTTATCATGGAGAGTGAATTTCATCGTGTTGTGGAGACGGTATTCTGTACATACGCACCAGCGATGATATCATTCCCATGATCGTCAAATTGTATTAAAGTGTATGTATAATATTACATAGTCAATATAACTTTACAATAATCATATATATTCATTACTTTCACCATTATACCCATCCAAGTAAGGTGGTGGTGGAAAATAGATTACACCACGGCGTGGAGACGGTATTCCATACGTACGCACGTGTGGTGATTTCGTTTTCCGTAGGATGGATAAATGGAGAAATATGGATGTTTCATAATTATAATAGAAGATCATAATATGAGTGATACTGATGTTATTACTTCATAATGATACAACTTAAGAATAGGAAGTTGAAGAAGAAATAAATTTGAAAGAATCGGTAACAGACATTACCTCTTCTTTGAAGCGCCTCTTTGAGACCTCCTCTTAGGGCACTAAAATTGGTTTTGAAGAAGAAAAGGACCTCTAGGATGTTTCTAGGGAAGTGGAGCAGAGAATATTTCATGGGTTGGCCGAGCATGAAGGCTCAAAGTGGTGTGAGTAAGAGAGGGAGGAGGTTCCCTTTTATAATGGAGGAGAGGGCCACCTTTGGAATAACTAAAAATATTATTTTATTAAGAAGGTATATTCAGTTTTTAATAGCTTAAAATTTAGTTATTTCGATGCTAAGGTGGGGATGGGTCGAAATATTCTAATCTAATAGAATTTAGACAAGTTTAGTGTTCTATTTTAACCTTATCATTTAGATTTAACTTTATGTTATATAATTTATCTTTTACAGTGTCTTCTTGTTTTCTTACACTATAAGATTAATAAACTTAATATAACAAGCCAAACGAACCCCAAGCTGTTTATTATTAATATATATAACCTTATATAATTCATATTTCCAAACCTTAGATTTTTAGGAATAAAATAACAATTAATAATATAATATTTGTTTTAAAAACTAGTTTATTTCAATTTTGACACTATTTGGTAATTGATTCTTTGAAAATCATAACAGAATTATTAGTTCCAAAAAAGTTAACTAAATCAACACTAACATGTAATATTAACCTATAAATTTTTTGTAATTCATAAAAAGTGTCAAATTACATTTATTTGGGTATTTATAACATCAATTATGTCAATATTTCATTAATAAGATAATTATTGTATCATCGTTGTGTCAGAAATAAATTAAATTACATAATGTCTAAAAATTATAAATAAAATATCCTTATGTAGGAAGTTTTTTTATATTTACAATGAATATTTATAGTTGAATTTATCTTATCTATACCTCTATATTAAAAGTTATTTACTTATTAAACATTGATTTTAACTATTTTAACCCTTCTTTAAATAAATTAATATTAAATGTCTTAATCTGATCCAAGTGGGACTAAATGGGTATATTTTATTCCGAATGTTGTTTTTGGTTGAATTACTCTTATCTAATAGAATTAGGACATGTGTTAGGGTAATAATAATATCATTTTTACCATTAATTATCCTATTTACTTTTAACCGTGGTAAATAAAAGTAAAAAGTTACTATTCACCAAAAAATATTTTCATCTCATTGATCCACATTTTAGTCCTTTATATTAACCGTGTCTCTCGGATTTTCGAAAGTATACTCACAGAATCGGTAAAATTAAGTTTTATGAAAAATTCAGTTTTTTAACTACCACTTAGTGGTTTCACAATTAATCAAAAAAATGACAGTTTCTAGAAAAATACCAAAAATTAGGCCTAAGCTATATTTGATATTATGAATTCAAATATTATATCTATTTTTCAAATTCAAAACATATCAGTTTCATTAATTAATTTAAAAATTAATTCCTGTCGTCAAAACAAATAGCGTGTTTTTAAGAGATAAGAACTGTCAAAAGATTGACACTTGTTTATGTCTGGTTTAAATTTGAAATTACATCCAATGACCAAAATTGTATTAAATGGTAAAAATATATTATAAATATACTTTAAAACCACTCAAATTAATTATTTATCACTATTAATTATTTCGATTAAAAAAGTTGTTTTTAATTAAAATATAGTAATTTTCACTATTCATCAGAATATGAATGTTATCCGAAAGGTACAAAAATTTCACCCTAAGCTAATATTGATATTCCAAATCCAAAAATGAAGTCCATTTTGAAAGATAAAATTTATAAAATTTCAAATAGTGGGTATTACTATTCATAACTGCTAGTTCATAATAATATTATAATAATATATCGTTTAGTGAAACTCGGTATTGCGTACTACACATGCTATCGAGGAAGGTCTTTATTGTGTGTAATGCAATCCAAGTCAAGGCTGCGTGTAGTGAATGATCTGTTTGGTGTTGCGTATAATCAAAACATATTTCATTTATACATTAAAAAAAATCCAGACATAATGTTGCGTAGAATAGTTTCTACAAAACGAACTAGAAATTGTGTGTAATGCGATCCAAGAATAGTGTCGCGTATAGTGCAATCAAATACGGTGTTTCATATATTACAAGCTATTTTTTGTGGAGCATACAACACAAGACAATTAAAAATAATATTTTTCATAAAATCTCGGGGTGTTACATTCTACCCCCCTTAAAATGAATTTCGCCCTCGAAATTCATCGGGGTTATAAATGGTTTATTAGACAAGAGTTTCTTTCATATAAAACCACATCATAAAAAGGAATACTAAAACTTCATTTAAATAGGAATTTTAGAAACATAACAGATTCCCAAATAACTCATCACTGGGTTTCCACATAGGAGAACATAGGTGAAAATATGGATATGGAGGAGAAATATGACCATTATGTTCTGATGGAGAGTAGTAGAAAACATGGCTATGAAAAAGCCATCAATCACAAAGCCATAGATTTTTTATGATCTATGGTACCATCTGATTCATCGGATATAAGGGAAGTAGGACAACATTTTTGGTTTTCAAGATAATTTCCCTAAAGTTGATGAAATTGGAAATATAAGAAATACTTTCGTGATTTTGGTACAGTCTCACCATTGGTAATTCTATGGACAATTTCCACTTCATCTCTTAATGAAATGTAGTTGAATTTTTCATTCGTGAAGTGTTAGAAGATCATGCGATAGAATGATTGGACATTCCATCTGTCTCAAACAAAAGGTAATAAAAGTTATCAAAAATACATAATTCTATCTATAGTGAGACTAATCATATATGGTTCCTAAGATGGACTTATACTTCATATATCACACTACTTAATATAATACAACTAGTTTCTACTAAATATGGACTTCCTGTAGGCCAGTGGTAAGCGATAAAGGCCAATCGTACTTTGGTTGTGGGTTAAATTCCCATAGCCTTGTCCGACGCGATGGGTTGTCATCCATCCTGTAGGTTGTCCATTTTCTAAAACTACATTACTATAACATCCCATTAATAATATCAAAAAACTTCTATCCTAAAACAATAATAACTTATTTCCAATATAATCTATTCCAATCTTTAGGCTTATCCATAATATTGCAGTCCACTCTCATATTATAGTGAAAATGATTACCAGAGATTTCATATAACAAGCATGTTAATACCATCGTTGATACCCATATATCATAAGATATGTCTTGTTGGTCACATTCCAATCATTCGAAGGCCCTAATCATGTATTCTCTTGAAAAATGAATACCCATTGAATCTTAGTGAAAACATGAGTGCTGTCAAATGTTAACTCTTTCCACGTACCAAAACCCCAAAATTCTATATACTCAAACCATGATATAACTATTTCCTTATATCAGTAATGAGATCATGAATACCGTAAAACATTTCATTTTCTATTTATCCCATCATTATGCGCATATAATATTTCTTCCAAAAATATCTCAATCACTTTCTATGGTTACCGGTACCATTAAATTATTGAAAACCACAATAGACCAATACATAAATATTCCAATATTCCATGATACTATATACAACATTATTTTGGAATCCCATTACATAAACACTTAATCATTCCACCACATCATTTCCATATTCAACATCTCCAATAGTGATCGCATGTGACTTCCCTTTGTCCTTTACCTTGATTGGTTTCTCATTTTGATCATCACTAACCCCTGGATTAGGGCATTTATTAGCATAATGCCCCATTTCCTTGCACATGAAGCATTGATGTGTTGGTGGTGCATTATCTGTAGCCTTTTCTTTATTCACATCATCACCAACCCTTTTTACATTACTTCGACACTTAGCTGCTCGATGAACTTCATTTCCACACTTAAAACATTTTATAGTCCCTTTAAGGCAATATCCACCATGCTTCTTTCCAAACATTGAGCATAAGGAAACATTCATCTTTTTCACCATTATTCTGAGATTTCTCCTTGAACTCCATCTTTCGTTTCTTTTCAAAACCATTAGATGGACAAGTAACACCAACATCCGTTTCTACCTTGATAGCACAACACACAATTTCTTCATAGCTACTGAAGTATATTATAGCTAATTCCCTTCAATGATTTGGTTTTAAGCCATTGATGAATCAATCAACTTCACATTCAGGTTGGATGATAAAGACATATGGATACCTTGCAAGCCTTGTAAAATTCGCTTTGTATATACCAAGAGATTCATCATCCTTTTTCATTAGTTCAAAAAACTCCTTCTCCATCTTTGTTCGAAGAATACGAGGGAAGTACTTATTGAAAAATATGTTTTTGAACTCGTCCCATTCCATGGACTCAATTTCAACTATTGGCCTCGTATTCTTGATAAGATTCCACCATCGATCAGCTTCACCTTCCAAACAATATACTAATAAGATGACATTATCATGTTCAGAACATTGAAGAACTGAAAATATCTTTTCAGTGGTACTGATCCATTGTTCAGTAACAAGTGGATCTGATGACCCACTGAAAGAAGGTGGATGTTGCCTCATGAAGGACTCAATAGAATATTGTTCCCTTCTCTACTCATTTGGAAGTCCAGAATGATTCATAGCTTGTGTAAGTATAGAAATAAGATTTTTCACTCCATCTCCCATAACATTTGTTTGTTCAGGAGGACGATCATTGCATTTTCCATTTCATTTATCAACACGGTTCTTTCGGGTTCTAGCCATCGTCTAAAACCCAAAAAGAATAGTGTGAGAGGCAAAAATCATGCTAGGGAAAACAACATATTAAAGGGGGAGTACCTTCAATATCTAACATCTTAGGTTTAATTCTAAGATCGTTACCGTAATTCTAGGACTATAACATATACATACACTTAACCTTAGGGACATCCCAAGACATACCTTAAAAATATCTCTAGGGATCTCACTAAAGTTATCGCATCCTAGTTTCCAATGGTTGACTAAACATTTCCTTTGATACCAACTTTAATGGTCTGCAATTACTTCCATTAGACCATAATTGATAGCTATCAGGGCACTCCATGGGCGGCTACACCACCTGGGAGAGACACACCAGCATCCCCAATGGCAGTTATTTCCCCATGAAGCCCTTGGGCGGAGATCCATGCTTCGTCCAACGCTCACATGTGACAGTTCCCAAGGATCAGATACATTCCTACCTCTTATTCCTTTGATACCAACTGTAGAGACCCGAAGATTGATTTACATGGACATACATTACTTTATCGGAATACATAATACATAATAAAAAAGACACAAAAGGACCGTAAAAGTTTAGTGTCTTTGGAAACATGGAATGTAATCTTCTAATCGTCGTGAAAGATATTCAACATCTCCCATAAAGATCTTCCACTATTTGTTTCCTTACCCTAAACCATTTTTTTAATCTTGGGGGAAATATTACATAAAAATGGTGAGCTCAAATGCTCAGTAAGGGTAATCATGGATAAAATAAAACATACCATATACATTTTAACTTAAAAACATGAACATAACGTTTAAACATCAAAATCTTGAGGAACGACATAAAACATGGAAGTACATAAGGAATAGATCATAATGGAACATAAATCATGATAAAATATCATGGGAATAAAACATGTAATTATGTAATCCATTAAGAACATATAATGATTTCCATAGTAGCCAAGGCATTGCTGTCAAGACCATTTTATTGGACAAAGTCCCTTTCGGAATCGAGTTCACTTCTCATTCCAGTCCTGTAATACGGAACAGGATTAACTTACCATTCCAGACATGTCTATCTCATGAGATATAAATATTTACCCAATTCATTGGAGGGAGATATAGGTACCACCCATCTCATAATGAAATCATTCTTACTTGTTCCACAAAATAAACAGTCATCATTCATAAAAAACCAATAAATAAAATGGGTTTCATAAACATCATCCCATCATCACATAATCCATATAAAAGAAATGGATAGCATTTCATAATAAGAGAAGTGAAGCCATGTAAATAATAGAGACATTATACTTGAAACATACATATATGAAATAATGTCATCTTAGATGAAAAATGGTTTGGTAAAACACTTGAAATGAATTCTTGAGGAAAATATCCTTTTTTCTTCATAATCATTTTCTTTTCAGAAAATGTCGTGCAATTTTAAAAGAAAATGATTTTGTTGAAAATATACATGAAATATTTTGGAGGAAGCTTCATGAAAACAAGGATTTAAAAAATCGTAAACATCCTTTCATGCCGTATATGTTAAAAAAACATTATTCTCGTACTTTTGTCGAAAAGGTCAAAAAGTACCTTGTAGGGTAAATAGAAGAAAGATTCCTTCCACACCATTGGGTAAAAGTAAAAATGGGTAAAATGGATTTTAAATATACATGAAACCATTTTTAGGAAACATGGACATGGATGATAATAATAACCCCAGTAAATACTTACGAATAAACAATCTCAAATAAGAACGAGATTTGAATAGTTATCTCTTACCTTAGGTCTGATATGCTTCGTACATATCCAAAACTCCTGTATAATGATTTAAATAATTTCATTGACTTATTACAGAATCATATTCATTGTTATTATATCATATATGGTTCACTTATGACTTTATATTACCCGTTCTTTTGTAAATTCATGTTAAAGTAGCATTTTGGGTAAAATCGTCTCATTTTTCGTTCGTGTTTTAACTTGTAATTATTCATATGATTACTTAGATCATGATTACTTACATCCAAAAAGTAAAACATGATTTATATGTATAAATAAATCCAGTATCATTATAATTTCATATATTTCATTAGTAATTATTATATATACTTTATAATCATTCTTGAATGGTTATCATGGAGAGTGAATCTCATCGCGTCGTGGAGACGGTATTCCATATGTACGCACGAGCGATGATATCATTCCCATGATCGTAGAATTGTATTAAATTGTATGTATAATCTTACAGAATCAATATCACATTACAATAATTATATATATTCATTAATTTCACCATTATACCCATCCAAGTAAGGTGGTGGTGGAAAATAGATTACAACACGGCGTGGAGACGGTATTCCGTACGTACCCACGCGCGGTGATTTCATTTTCCGTAGGATGGATAGATGGTGAAAAATGGTTGTTTCATACATATAATAACATATCAGTATATGAGTGATACTGATGTTATTACATCATAATGAAACAACTAAAGAAGAATAAGTGGAAGAATAAATAATGTTGAAAGAAACGGTAATGGACATCACCTCTTCTTTGAAGCGCCTCTTTGAGACCTCCTCTTATGGAACTAAAATTGGTCTTTAAAAAAGACCAGGACCACTAGGATGTTTCTAGAGAATTTTAGAAGAGAATTTCGTAGGGTTTGGACGATTTTGAAGGCTTAATGTGGTGTGAGGATAAGAGGGAGGAGGTGCCCTTTTATAAGGGAGGAGAGGGGCACCTTTGGAATAGACAAAAATATTATTTTATTATAAAGTCATATTCGGTTCATAATAGCTCCAAAATGAGTTACTTCTAAGATAAGGTGTGTATGGGTCAAAATCTTATAATAAAATGTAATTTAGACAAGTTTAGATTTCTATTTTAACCCTATCATTTAGATTTAACTTTAAGTTAGATAATTTATCTTTTTCCACGTCTTCTTGTTTTCTTACACTATAAGGTTAATAAACATACTATAAAAAGCCAAACGAACCCCAAGATGTTTATTATTAATATATATAACCTTATCTAAGTCATTTGGCCGAACCTTAGATTTTTAGGAATAAAATAAAAATTAATAATATAATATTTGTTTTAAAAACTATTTTATGTCAATTTTGACACTATTTGGTAATTGATTCTTGTGAAAATCATAACAGAATGATTAGTTCGAAAAATGTTTACTAAATCAATAATAACATATCATATTAACCTAGAAAATTAGTGGAATTCATAAAAAGTCTGAAATTACATTTATTTGGGTATTTATAACATCAATTATGTCAGAATTTCATTAATAAGATAATTACTGCGTCATCTTTGTGTCATAGATAAATTACATTATTTAATGTCTAAAAATTATAAATAAAATAACATTATGTCATAATGCTTTTTAGCTTTCCAATTAATATTTATAGTTTAATTTATCTTATGTATAACCATATATTAAAAATTATTTACTTATTAAACGTTCATTTTAACTATTTTAACCCTTCTTTAAATAAATTAATATTAAATGTCCTAATCTAATCGAAGTGGTCATAAATGGTCATATTTTATTCCTAAGGTTGTTTTTGGACGAAATAATATTATCCAATAGAATTAGGACATGTGTTAGGGTAATAATAATATCATTTTTACATGTAATTATCCTATTTACTTTTAATCGTGGTAAATAAAAGTAAAAAGTTACTATTCATCAAAAAATATTTCCATCTCATTGAACCACATTTTAGACCTTGATATTAACCGTGTCTCTCAGATTTTTTAAATTCCACTCACAGAAGCAGTAAAATTATATTTTATGAAAATATCAGTTTTTTAACTAACACTTAGTAGTTTCAATATTCATCAAAAAAATGAATGTTTCCAGAAAAATACCAAAAATTAGGCCTAATCTACATTTGATATTATGAATTCAAAAGTGATGTCTATTTTACAAAATTCAAAAAATATTATTTTCATTTATTAATTTAAAAATTAATTCCCGTCATCAAAATAAATAGCGTGTTTTTAAGAGATAATAACTATCAAAAGATTGACACCTTTTTATGTCTGGTTTAAATGTGAAATTACTTCCAATGACAAACATTGTATTAAATGGTAAAAATAAATTATAAATATAATTTAAACCCACTCAAATTAATTATTTATCACCATTAATTATTTTGATTAAAAAAGTTGTTTTTAATTAAAAATTATTAATTTTCACTATTCATCAGAATATGAAAGTTACCTGAAAAGTACCAAAATTTCACCCTATGCCAATTTCGATATTCCGAATCCAAAAATGAAGTCAATTTTCAATGATAAAATTTATAAAATTTAAAAAATTGGGTATTACTATTCATAACTGCTAGTTCATAAAAATATTATAATAATATCTCATTTAGTGATACTCTGTAATGCATACTACACATGCTATCGAGGAAGGTCTTTATTGTGTGTAATGCAAGCCAAGTCAGAGCTGCGTGTAGTGAAAGCTCTGTTTGGTGATGTTTATAGTCAAAACATATTTCATTTATAAATTAAACAAAATCTATACATAATGTTGCGTAGAATAGTTTCTACAAAACGAACTTGAAATTGTTTGTAATGCGAGCCAAGAATAGTGTTGTGTATACTAGAAGAAAATATGGTGTTGCATATATCACAAGATAATTTTGATGTAGCGTACAACATAAGACATTAAAAATAATATTTTTAATAAAATCTCAGGGTTTTACAATTTAAGCACACATATTCAATAAATATAATTGAATAAAATTGAAGACAACTGATCTACTTAATAGGATCAACAAGGTTGAGAATTTTCTCTCAACCCATGAACTCTTTTCCTTATATCTATAATGTGTCTGGTACTCTTAATGTTGGTGTCTCCTCTCTATTTGACATTATGAAATTTTATTTCTATTATGGACCCCTTACATCCATTCACCTTCCACATTTTTGGATTGTTTTTTAATGCTTTTTTCAGTTGTGAATTAGCTTCCCTAGGTGCATGTTTTTCAATTTTCAACATCTCTATTTGAACATGTAAAAAAATTAAACATTTGTTTTTAAGAGTTACTGCCTACTTGAACCTTCCACATTGTACTTGGGAGACACTTCGGTTGTCATGTGCTAACAACCTCTCATGATATTTGAGTTCATATTCATGTGGAATGATATGTTTACTCTTTTCCATTTCATTATCTGGTATGTTATATTCATCTTTTTACAGTTCTATAGAACATTTTAATTGATTAGGTCAAATAAATACACACTCATTATTTACATACTCTGTTATGATGCTTCCACATGTCATCATTAATGCTTTCAAGTTACCTTTCTTAGGAAACTTACCCTCTTTCAGAATGTCTTCAGTAAATTCTATCATCATCTAGATTTATTATACATTCAATTTCTAGTTGCTTCCATTAATTTCCATGTCATGTTTGTAGTGATCCATGTTTGACCTCTCTTTTAATAGTAGAATAATATTTTATTGGTTGAAGTGAAATTCTTGGATTATAGCTCAAACTTATTCTTGGGAATGGTTTCATTCACAGTTTTCTCGACATCATTGTTTTTCATATTCCTAATAGAATATTTCCAAACTATTGTTCATTTCATCTTCACTTGTTGTGTAATTTTCTTCGTATCAACATATAAATTCTTCACGGTTGGATTTAGCCAAAATTAATCATAATTTGGACCACATCTATGGCTATTATCACAGAAGTCTTCATGATATTCAAATCTGTACTTGATATAAAGATTCGTCTTTATCTTTGTATTTTGCATTAGCTTCGAAGGATGTTTCATTTCATTATATATACATTCCCTAAATTTAGTCCATCCATATTTTTCATATATTGACATAATATACTCACTGACATTGGCCTTATTCCAAATCATCAAACAACATTAACAATCGCCAATAAATATCTTTCTTTTTTCATGATGTATTAGTATGGATATATTTAGTGCTTTGTTTTTTCTGGAATTTTCATTCTTTCATTGTATAATCGATTTTGGATTTTTCTTCTTAATCATTCATGTATCCATCCTTTAATATTTTATGGACGTATCAATATTTTTAACAATCCACATATATATAGCTTTTATCATTTAACCAATATAAGTATATGAAACTACATTAGTTGAAATATAAATAACTAGATTATGTGATACCTTCTTCTTGGATAATGATTCCGATGGATTAAAAAATTATTAAGTAATTCATATGAAATAAATCTATTCTGTTGAGACATGCGTGGAAGCATATCTTCTTCGAGTTATTTGGGAATTTCTATTTTGGTGTGACAGTTGACTCTTAAATTTCACCTCCAACTCTAAAAAATTAATGTTGGGAGAGTTCATCTCATCCTCAAATGATCTTAGCTTAAATTCTCAATTATTCTTCAGCATTATAATTTTTTCTTCCTGGAAATTCCCAAATTCATGAAAATATATTTCAAGCACCTTTATCATTATAGATTTTTCTTCTAGTTGAGGAGCTTTTAAAAACATAGAAACATTGTCTAAATTTTCAAATTCATGGAATGATTCTACAAATAAAATCTCAATGAATTCATTCACACAAATAATTCCTTTAAATAATTCAATAACATGATATTGTATTTCATTGGAAAGAGAAATCTGTTGTTCCTTTACTTTCAGTAGTTTTCTGAGAGTGTTGGAAATGCCAACTCTTGGAGCCAATCCCACATTTATGGTCTCAACATCTTCTTACAGCTATAATTTTTCATCTTGGAGAACACAAATACTTGTAGCAATATTCCTTTCCACTTCTATTGGGATTTTCATCTGATGTTCCTTTAGTGACGACATAAGATAACTAACTGATCTATAATCATCACATCTTGAACAAGATTCATCAAAAGTGGAATAAGAAAAAGAGATATAAAATGTTTTAACTTTCAGATTACCTTCAGTAGAAGGTGTCTCCTATTTAGCAGTAACCTTCGTCCTTTTTGAGAAAAACATATATCATTAATGATGAATATCAGTAGACGTACAAATGCAAAGCCATGAAGGAAAATTGTCCAGACAGAGCTGGTTGGCCTCGAAGGGGCCTGATGTTGCCAACTGGTGGGATTCAATGTTGCCTTCTCTTTTGGAAAAGGAGAAGGTGCAGAATGTAAAGCATTGGCAGAGTGATAGAATTCTCTTAATAATGAGGCCAAAAGACTGGATTCTGCCGTTGTTGTGGTTAATGGCATCGATCACGGTGAGGCAGTCAGATTCAGTGCAGATATCAACCCACCCATGTTCCAAAGACAGCATCAAAGCTGCTAGGATGGCATTAGCCTTAGCCATAATAGGTTCCCAAAAGGAATGATGTGATTCATACTTTGCTGCGATGATTTTACCAAGATTATTTCAGGCCAGGAGACTGAGGGAGACAAGTCCATCCTTTAGGAGAGATGTGTCCACGATGATCTTAATAACACCTTCCATTGGGGGGTTCTAATGAGGGGGCCAGGAGGGGGGAGCATCAGGCCTTTGATGTCCATTGTGGTGATTCCATCCCTCGATCATGAGGTGGCCCGTTCTATCTAGAATTCAGGAGGTTTAAACCTGTGGTGGAAAACAACATCATTACACCATACCCAGATGATCCACACCAGAGTGTAGCAAGACCCTGCCTTAGCTGTTGAGAGAGAGGAGCACCATCATGCCAGGAGAGAGGGGTGGTCAGAAGTCGTACCCAGTGTTTCATCTGGGGTTGGGTCCCATTTATTACAGATTTCCTTGGCATCCGGGCAGTGAAAGATGGCATGAAAGGGGGTCTCTGGAATGTTCGGGCAAAACGGGCAGAAAGCGACATTGGACATATGTTGATACACAAGAAGGCTCATTATTGGGAGGGTGCCCGTGTAGACCTGCACCAAAAGTGGCATATTTTTTGGAGGACGTTTATCTTCCAAAGCGATTTCCATGGTCCCTCGTTCCGGTCGGTTGGGTGGTTTCCGAGAGCAAGCATGTATCCGGATCACATCGTGTTTTCTCCCAAAATGTCATTACACCAGAAGAGATGGTCAGGGCCTACATCAGGGAACCAGGGGATGATTAGGATAATTCTTTGGTCTCTTTTGTTAAACCATTCAAATATATTATCCACACACCACCCCATTCCTTGGTCGGAGAGGAGGCTTCTGACAGTCGCGTCTTAAAAGCTTGGTTGTGCATGGGATGTAGCCCGCATACCTACCATCTCAATCAGCCATGGATCAGACCATATTTTAACAGACGAGACATCCCCAATCCTCCATCCAATCTATTTTTCAAGAGCTTGAAGGGCCCTCGAAATTCTTCTCCAAAGGAAGCTATGATGCGGGCCAAGTGAGGAAACCTGGAAGTCAGTGTCGGGAAAGTAGTTAGCCTGTAATACCCGTGCACAGAAGGATGATGGATGGTTAATAAGACGTCATCCTTTCTTGGACAACAGTCATCTATCATGAATGTTCCTTCTTCCTATTCTATTAAGTCTTGACATAAATATGCATTTTTGTTAGCACACTCATTTCCTAAAATCTACACTTAATCAAGACTCCCTTGTATATTTTATAGGTAACCTCCCTCTTATACCAATTGAAGTTCCCAGATCAGTGTGGGATCAATAAGAGGTGGAGGGGTGAATCAGTAATCCCATTAAAATTTTTACAAGTTGATTCTTTTAAATTAATCCTCTATGGATGGTTAATGCCATGATCGACTCTTCTTTTTCCTCTCAGCCTTACCTCAAATGATATTGTAAATATAAATGCACTAAACATAAGTATCTATAATGTTTGGTTCAAATAACTACTACTTATTTTGTTGGTTATTCTCACCAACATAGATTCTCCACTATAATCGAATAAATAATTACAATGGTCGATATAGATTCCAATTGTATATCTCCTTAGTCCCACAAGAGGTTATTTATATTACTTCCCATAATGATACCAAAGTCCCAGTAGCCTACCCCAACTTCCAATTGATGATTTCATATTCTATGTGGATCACACAGTGTAATTCTATCACTCCAGTCACACAAGTATCTTTTTTTATTTTTTACTATTGATTCACTATGGATGATATTATGCTCCTTCCATATGGGATTTCTAAATATAAAATTCTTGTGTATCTCTTCACTAATATTTAACATCCATTTGAATGTTCTTTAATCCTTGCCCAATTTTTCTTGATCGCCATTATGATCAGTCCTCAGTGCTGAAACAATCAGGAAAATCATTCTTCTTATAATGAAGACCCTACCTCATTAACATGTATACAAATGATGCACAAAACATATTCAAAAATATTGATATGGGAGAATGTCGTAGAACTTTTTCAGCTCTTCTTATCCTTAATACCCAATTACTTTTAGAATGGTAATAATATTTTATCAAAATATTATCGACTTCAGTCTCAATCCATTCCTACATTATGCATGGATTTCATGGCATTCAAAATTCTTTCTCTTGGATATCTCATCAACATCTCATGAGTTCATGTGTTCATTTACTATTTCATGAATATATAATATGTTTACTGTAATCCTGACTAGAAACTATTCACTTTTATATATATTTTAGGTTCAATGTGTTTGGTTCATGCAATTACACATGCACTATCCACTCAATTCATTTTGGGTAAACACCCAAATGGATTTTAATCATTGAGCACACACACATTCTCATATTTTATTCCATTTCTCTTCATTATATTTTATTATTTGGACACAATATTATTAATTTTAATTATGGGTCAATGTTTGTTATTAATGTGTTTTCCTCACTCGATATGAAAACAAAATCTTCCTCTTCTTTATCAGATGCATATCTCCTTTTACATGCACACAAACATTGAAATATCTTCCTCCTCCACCAAATGTAATTGTCAATGAAAGAAACAACATTGTTGTTATTCTTTCCCCCACAACTCTAAAGGGTTTAATAAGGGTGTTCATGGGTTATGATTCTCAAAAGGGAGTGTATATAAACATTGTATGAAGGGATTATCAATTGATCCAGATAGAGCTTCAACTCCATCAAACAATGCTCTGCGTACATGAATATACAATATTCAAAATTCAATGAAAACACCCAAACCCTTGGGTTTCTTAAAATCACACACATAGGTACATGTGAATATGTACATACTGTCACTTTCTATCTGCTTTTTCACCAATACTTGAACCCTTCAAAATATAATTGATGGGTCATGTAAATATGTGGGACTTCTCACCTTTCTTCATGAAACCCATGGGTTCACAGTTATTTTTCATCACATAGATTGTATGCATGTATAATATCAATAGAACTATGAAGGGTTCGTGGCTCTTTATTTGAAAACCACAACAAGGGTGATCTAGTACCATATTAATGCATGTGGGATCGCCACCACAGAGAAAAAATAGGGATTATGTTATCCAGTCATATGTTCTTGGCTTTCTTTACATAGTGGTTTGGTTATTCTTCTTCGTGAGATAGCTTCGAGATTGTGTAGATGCTATCATAGGTCCATGATATCCTTCTTCTCCTTTGTGTGGTGGAGTTGTGTGGAATCCTCTGCCTTTCAAAATCCAGAGGATTTTGTGATTGCACTATTTATTTGGTTAATCAAGAGCTATCAAATATGTGAACGGCAGCAGCCCGATCATCATTAGGGATTCTCTTTTTATAGAAGAGGATGAGAATTCAAATCCCATGGATAATATGTTTTGATCTTCTTATTGAATAAATGAGATCATAAATAGTTTAAAATATTCAATCCTTCAGTTTATAATATCAACAAACTAATTCAAATATATATAACAAATCATGGTTTGTTTCTATTCAATCTGGTATCCTCCTTTCACATGAAAACCACATGTTCTTGTGTTTACGAACGCAATAAAATATCCTCCTCAAACACCCGACCACCATGATATGGACTCTCAACTACATTTCCTTAGGCCATGTGAGTTCTCTATTTCATTCACATGAATGAAAATGTAAATTCATGCATTAGTATCATGATAACCATATGATTTCAATCCATTTAATTCAATCGATGGTGGTGGAAAAAGATTGATAATGGAAGCTTGGATTCATTTCTGGTTGAACAGTGGCATCGGGTGGTGGGAGTAAGAAGACAACATAGTGGCTTCACCTCAGCCATGAGATCGATTACGGATGGCCAGGATTAGTTCACAAGATGTAGGATGGATCTTGTGGTCATGATCTCTCATGACATCTCATAGATAGTGGGGATTTCATCCATTATTTTTAAAACATGTCCCACATCAAAATAGAGATGCAGTATTCAATCAATTTAAGTATCAAATCGTGACATCCCTTCATTAATTAATTCTCTTTCTCCTCCTAGTACCCATCCCTATTGTGTTATGGGAATTATCTTTCCCATCTTTTGATTCCATCACATATAATCCTTTGGGCTTAACAATGCATCAGCTACAACTTGTGTGTTGCAGCGGGCTTATACACATCCTGCGCATGCATTCCTCTTCTAGGAATACTCAGTTCGCCGCCCTTAAGTGTGGTTGACCCAGTGTCCTTTATGATCGTGAGGTTGATTCGAGCAAGTAGATTTTTTAGTTGGACCTTTATTTTTGAGTAAGCCACATTTTCACTTTTTTTAAAAAGGTTCAGTATAAAATGTGCGTGCATTTCCACCTTAAAATCATGCACAGATTCCTTATTTAAATACAAATCCAATAATTTTTTTCTCATTTTCTATTCATCTTTTCATTTATTTCAATCTTACCATCTTCATGTAGTGTGAATTCCATTATTAATTCTTTATTCCTATTCAAAAATATAGATCTTATCCTTTCATGGAATCTTCATTAAGTACACAATTCTCTTTGGAATTTTAATTCCAAATACCTTTACTCATCTTCTATCATCCAACCTTTGATGGTACTACTATTCACTCCCTCATTCCTTGAAATATAAAGCACGTAGAAATGTTAGTCAACAATGTGATCTTGTAAACAAATGTCTTGGTCATTGATGATCAAAAAAAATATCGTCTGATTTTGTATGGATAATGATCAAGCATGACATCCAATCTCCAAAAGTAATTCACTAAGTACCATTAGTTGAGGAACAACTTCATTATCATAAAAGTGGGATCTTTAATGAACCGACAAAATTTCATTAATCATTACCAATTAAATAATCATAACAACATTAATCATTACATTTACATACACATATTGACACCTTATTGACAAAAAATTCAACACTACACCCTATAGTACATATTATTATGGTATGTTAAATTACATAATCAATTTTTATTATGTCCGAGTTTTTGATGACATCTCGTTCATATTCACAATAAGAATTTTGTAGGATGACTAAAATAAAATGCGCCATTATTCCATTATTTCAAAAATAATTCTTATAAAATAGTTACCATTTTTATACATCTATCATACTTTTAAAACAATCCATAAAATATGGTTATCCAAAATGAATTGTGTCACAATCCTGGAGATGGTAAGTAATATGTACGCATTAGTAATTTTTGAATTTTTCAATAATAATGATGGAAATAAAATTGTAATTATTTTATATGTCCATTTAATTAATTATAACATAAAATTAATATTTTATTAATTAAATATATTTATTTTTACAGTCCGTTTGATATGTCAAAAAAATAATAAATCACATTGCTTCATAGATGTGGGAATCCAAACATACCCATGAGCGATGTAATCATTTAAAAAAATTAATACGAAAATAAATTGTATTATATTTATTTATAGAATGATAAGTATTTACTTATAGATATATACTAAATACTTCACAAAAACAATTTTTGAGTAGTGGTGATGGAAAATGAATGACACTACTTCACAAGGTCCATGTCTGTCATAAACATGAATGGTGGTTTTGTTTCCCATTTGATGGATTTAGAGATTGATGTAAGTTACTCCATTAGAATAAAAAAATAATATTATATATGAGATAATTACATAATTATATCATCATGATTGAATAATATTCTAAGGATGTAGGAGATTAAAAAAATTTCCTGGCCATGATTGGTATCTCTTCTCTGGGGAAACACTTTTGGTTGATAAGAAAATCATTCATATGAGAGTTTTATAATAAAACACCCCCTATGATGATTTAATAAAAATAAATCAAGTATTTTTACTTTTATTTTATTAATATAATTGGTTTTGATGTGTGAATAAAATAGGGTATTTGTTCCCTTTTATAAGTAAGTAAAGGGGAACTTTTGAAATTTTATAAAATATTGATCTATTATAAGGACATTTTCAATTAAAGTTCATAAATAATGTATAGGAAATAGAATTTAGGATATGATATGGTAAAAATATGTCCTTAAAATATTATTTAAAAATTTTAAATAGTATCTTACACTTATCTCATAGTTTAAGTCATAGTAAACATCTGTTAACCATAACCACAAAAACAACATTTTCAACCAAAAAAATTAATAATTTTTCTAATATGATAAAAAAAATTACCATAAATAAAAATAAAGATGATATTTTAGACTAATAATCCTAATATATTTATTTTTTATTATTTTTTATTATTTTTAAATAATTTAAAAATATATAATTTAACCTAAAATGTCTTTAATTACTTTTTTCACATTATTAATTTATTTGAATTCAATGGAATGATTATAATAGTTAATTTATAATATATTCCATTTCACAATTAATAACACATAATTATTTACTATAAATTTTTTTGGATGGATAAATCCTCCAAAATACATTAAATTTATTGTTTTTAAAACGATTTTCCTTGATTTTTATATTATTTTCACATCTATTGTGTTAGAATCATATAAGAGTTAAGGAAAAATATATATACACAAAAATTTAAAAATATATTACCACCATTAAAAATAATTTTATTAAAATATAAATAAACATTAATATTAATCTACAAATTATTTCTATTCTTATGTGAACATATAGTTTTTTTCAAAGGAAAGAGAATTTTTTTGTGTTTCTCTTTATTGAATTGTTATATAAGACCCATACATAAAATTGTGTCCCATAAATAAATGAATATTTAAAATATTTATGAGCTTCAAAATTTATTCATCAAAAGAAAAAAATATGAAAAATTGGGTCCTTTTTATATTTTTTAACAATCATTAAACTAATTAACCCTTTTAATTTGGTGATAAATTTTTATTGTTTTTATTATTCACTGTGACCATAAATTAAGTTTAAATTATTTTAAATAATTTAATTTTATGATTAAAAATATGTAATAAATTTTATAAAATTCAACTAATCATATTTTATTAATTTAATTAAAAATTAACTAAAAAACATGACGAAAATTGGTTTTTTAATAAATGTAATTCTCAACCGTAAGATGATATACCATTAATTCATTGACTAATAATCAACATTATATGAATATAAATTTATATATATATATATATATATTAAATAAATATCATTTATATTATTCCTCATAAGTGGTTCTTTTAATGCCTTGATATTTTATAAGGATGAAATTGTGTTGGATAGTGTATACGATACTCCACAACGAGTTTTAAGCTATAAGTGGTATACTGTTAAAATATAGTTTTCTAATGTGAATATTATAATATATCCATTATGTTGGTGGGAATGAAAATTATTAATAACATTTTGAAAATAATTATAATGGTTTTATTTAATCTATTTATAAATTAGTACTTAATTCAAAAAAATATCAATTTATGCCTCAAATAAATATTTAATCTCATAAATTGTTTTATTTTTCATTTCATGTTTTGGAATTAAAAATAATTAATAATAATTTTAGTTTCTTAAATAAAAATATTATAATTTTTTAAATCTTCATATAAAAATTAACTTATTTTGAAGATTTCACGTTTTTTTGAAAAAGAATTATTTTCCAATTAGTTTGTAAAAAACCCACTTTTCATAATATTATTATTATTTTAAATAAATTAATTACATTAAAAACAATATTATAATTTAAAATTAATTTAAAAGTAAAATATTGATTATTTATTTATATTTAATATAATTAATTACATTTTATTCACTTTTATACAATATTTTGAGTTATCTTTATTTTTAAGAATAAAAAACATGCTTCTAAAAACACATTTAATTTAAATAATGTTCTTCCATTTTAATTTATTCAAATAATTACAAATAAAGAAATATTTAAAATAAATTTATACATAACATATTTTAATATATAAATTTAAATTCATATAACTTTTATCAATAGTAAATCAATTAATTAAATATCACCTTCTACTAAAAAAATGCAGTTTTGGAAAACATATTTTTCCACACATTTTTTTGGTTTATTATTAAATTAAATTAAGCCTATTCTATAACATAAATTTGAGAAAAGTATAATCGATATTTGGAATCATAATAATTAATATTAATTAATAATTTCAACTTTTTTTTGTTTTTTTGAATAGTTAAATAGTAGAACATAATTTGCTCGCTTAAGGTTAGAATATGTTTTTCACAGATGAGGGAGGTTGTTAAACAAAAATAAAATTATTAATTTTCCAAAAAAAATTAAAAAAATGACAATTTTTTTCTACGTTTTGACCTTTTCATATGCAATAATAGAATTTATTATCATTTGGATGTATTTTTCTTCGTAATGAGTTTATCATTCTATACACTTGTAGGAGATTTTACATTGGATTAAAAGAAGTTCTCTATTGGAGTTTTTTTCCAAGAACCAACCTATGCATAATTTCGGATCACTATTATTCAATTTTTTTAATATTAATAAACTTTTTAACACATCAGTATTGTTCTTTCATGTAACATAGTATGTGATAATGTTCTAAGAGTAGTTTTTTTCACAAAATGGTCATTGAACTTCCTAGCTATGATGGGAACCCAGTTATGCTATGATATTATTCTTAATTTAATTTTATACAGATGGGTCATATCATTTGAGGGACAAAAATGATACAATATATCAGGGTGGAGATATAATTTAATTTTGTGCACTTTCACAATGTCTACGCCGTGGGTGATAAATAGTGTATAATATTATGAGAACAAGACCTGGTAGTAGTACATCCACATTTATTTGTGTCATTGGATGTTCTTATATGCGGACATGTGCATTTATCCATAGAAATTTTGATAAATATTAATGAGTATTATGAGTCAGGTACTTTGATGTATTAAAAAAACCCATGATTACACATGATCACAGTGTTCTCAAATATATTGGGTGCAAGATGAGTAATATTTCATTTGCGAATAATGTGATACAGGATACTACCCTTTTGTTCTTTAATGTAAGTTGATAGCTAAGGATGTTTGATAAAATTTATATAGCCTAAATAAATATAAGGATATAGTGTTATATAATGATATTCAATTTCTATAAATTTAATGAAAGAGACATCGAGTACATAAGTTGATGAAACTAGTGTGCAACCTGTTTCATTAGATATATAACCATAAAGAGATTATATTACACAGTAATCATTCGCATTAGTTATAATGTCTTTTAGGCATTAAGATACTTATTTGTGGTTGTATTGTCCTTTTTCTTAATGGTAACAATGGATTTTATGTTTCTTCACCTATTTCCCCCCAATAAAGAGGCTATGAGGGTAACACACTATGTGTATCTAGAATCATAAGAATAGAATCTAATATTATTAATTATTTAAAATTTCTAATAAATTATATTCCTAAATATAGTTTAACAATTATTTATTTTTTCATCATTAAATATAATTCATCACCTGTTATTCTAGAGAATATTATGTGATTGGAATATTTAATGAATTTTTATTTGTCACTTAGTGAAGATAATAATTAATTTTTTGTTGATAATAAAGATGTTATATTTATTTATTAAATAAATTGGAATTATTCCAGGCCCGATAAATATTCTGGAGGAATGGAGTACTGTTTTTCAGGTCTAGTGGGAAATAATTTATGTTTAATATTATTTAATTAAATAACATTAATTTTAATTTTTCATGTTAAGCGTATGTCCATGAAATAATATTATTATTATAATTTTAGAAAATGGGTTCTTCATGTGAGTAAATTAATATTAAATCGAGCTTTGGAAAAGTATTTATTTCTATTAACTAGTACTGTTGAAACCCAATTATAATTATTTTTCAACAGAACCACCTAATTAATGTTGTTTACAATGAAAAATAATAAAAAATCTCTCAAAGAATAGAGTTATCCCTGTCCAATAACGCTCTTATAAAAGGGGAGATATCAACCTCTACCATCCACACTCGGGTCTTGGGAGATCGAGTTGAACGCCCTGGAAATGATTCTATTGGTGATAATAGTCGAATGTCCCAAGTGATATGATATTTCTTACTAGGAAAAATATATTCATAAAGATATGTTTGTATACTTTTGTAACACTAGTAAATCACTTTTTGAGGGAATATTTCGTTGATTCCTACGATGCAACGATAGTATAACAATTATATTTTATTAGATACATCAGTGAGGAATTAATTCTCTCATGGTACCTATTTTGGTTACATAAATTAATTAAAATAATATGTAAAGATAATATCATATTTTTTGGAATTATATATCTTTTTGGTTTTCATTTATTCAATTTAATTCAGTTTGATGTTAATTTAATGTGAATCATAGTTTTATCTTAGATAATGGGACAAATAAATGTTGGGAATGAAACATCACAATCTTATATAATTCCATGAACCTTCAATTTTTATTGGAGCTATAAAAAATTTGTTTATAATTATTATTGATCATTGATTAGTTTACTGATTTTTCATTTTGTTTTCAAATCAATTATTATCATTATTTTAATTAAAATTGAAACATATTCATTTTCCTCTTTTTTTATATATATAGTCAGTTCTATTATTTTTATGAATCAAATAAAATCTATTATATAATATAGTGGTGCTAATAATTATTATAGAATAAAACAAGAGTTCATGATATGTAACTCAAGTTATATTCCATGTTCTACAATTCAATTCACCGTGAATTCATTTGAAATTAATTCAAACTGTGTGACATGATTACATATGGTGCATTAAATTTCATAAAAAACGTGATGACTGGGCCATCCTAGAATATGGTCCCCCAGTGTACATGTCATTTATCCCATGTATAAGGTGTTTGGTCCTTTTAGTCACTTAAGTGAATTTTATTTACATACATGTCATACCCAACTATTGACTACATTACTCAGAGAAGACATCAATGAAGCCCTTTGTACGCGTTATGTACTCTAATACTTCTAAGGCATGGTTCAAAAGCCATGTCCATATGTGTGTTCCTAGGATAGAATGTGAGAGACATTAATGTCATGTATATCTCATGTGTATATCGTTTAATTATGAAAATAACATAATATTAATATTAATTTATTATATTATGTAACCATAATCAAAATGTGCTTGTATGAGTTCAATAAGTCTATTATAGGCACAATGTGATGAATTTTTAATATATATATCTATGTTTAATTAATTTTTGTGGAATTAATGAATCTATATATCATGTAGGAGTCATATTAAATATACTAGTCAACATGATTTGTAGCATAAGATGCCATAGAAATATCGTTAAATACATATAATCATTTATTTATTAGTACACATCATGAAAGTACAAGATGCGTCATTTATTCAATATGACATAAGAGTAACCAGTATATGATAATAATACATGTTTCGTAGATTCAGAATGGTATTCATCATTTTTCATCCAAGGTAAATTTAAATAAAGAGTTAATTTTAAATAAATTTATTTAATTTGATTACAAATATGGTGGATGAGAATATCAATAATATTTAGATGATAAATATAATTAAATAATTTAGTAATTAAATATGATAATTAATTGATTCAATTATTATTTATCTTAATTAAGAATGATTAATAATTAAATTATTGTTTTATGAAATACATATATTTATTTCATTCGTGTGGATGATAATGAGAATAGATCAGATATTTTTATGTGATTGGTTTTGTTTTATTTATTATTAAATTAAATAAATAGCATGCATGTCATATGTCATTTAATTTTTTATATCCCTACATTCCCATGGTTTCATTTATGTAAACCATTTTACTCTAACATTCATGTGAGTAAATGCATATGTAATTTATGGAGCGCCCATGATATTGGATGTGGTTCAGGCTTTCAGCAATGCAAAACCAATCCAAAAGATAAACATATGTAGAATAATGGAAATTTGTATCACGAAACATAATTGGTTCATTGTATTTTTACCCTAGTTCAATGGGTACTTTATCAACCTGTTGATAAAATAAAAATTAGTAAAATCTCAATACCGTTCCATTTAATTATTTTAGTTCTGTGAATTATAATGGTTATATTATTATGGGAGTTTTTCTTGATTACATCAATTAATTAGTTTAAAATCATTCAATATTGAACTAAAGTAATTTTAATTGTGATTAAATAATATCTATGACATGTATAATCTTTTAATTAAATCCATTTAATATTAAAAATAATATGATAATGTAAATAACTCAAAATTTTGTCTTAAACGGATAAAATCAAACAATTGTACATGAAGTTTGTATTGCCTTCCACTTCATCAGTTAAAATCTAACTACAGTATAAGATGATTTTCGATATAATGTTAGGGTACATTCAATTATAAAGGAATTTTTACATCATGTTTTAAGGTTTAGTTGACTTATTTCACATCAAGAAATGACTCCCAATGTATGGAATGATATAACAATGAGGCAATGGTTTTGGAAAACCAATTTTTGGATTTTTGGATTTGGGAGTTCGCACAAAAGATAACGGAATTGTGAGTTAATGGAGTTTTAATGGGAAATTCCTACCTAAAACAATTCAAGTTACTTGACCAACAAATATTACTTTAATGATAAGGGGAATATATATCCTTACCACCATAATTTCAAAGAAATATAATATTTTAAAATAAATGATGATGGATATTAGTTTTATATAAAATAGATTGAGGTTAATAAAAATATATTTATTTATATATCTACCTTTTAACAAATAACTTAATAAATATTTTCTCATCTTATTTCTAAAAACCACAAAAAAATTGACTTCAAACATATCAATTTGGTACGTATATGAAATGGAAAGCCTTCGCACCAGTACAAATTTCAATGTTAGGAAAATTCTGTTATGTGTTATCTATAGACATGAATATAATTTCTATGTGTCATAAGAAATAATTAGTAATTTTCCATGAAATTAGGATATTAATGAAGATGTTTCTCTCCAGGTGAGACATTTAAAATATTCTACAAATTTACACTATTTACATATATCATCTATGAATAATGATATTTTGAATCAATATAAGGACATGTATTCAACTATCATGATTTATAACCTACGAGATCTCTATTAGTAGAATGTGAGATAAGAGATATATGATATCATCAATTCATTGTTTAAAAATAGTCTTGGACAGTTTTTGCTATTTATTCCTCATAAAGTCATGGTTATTGTCTACATTGGATTCTTCTATATCTTAGGAACTAAATTAATTGATGAGTTGGGTAAAGATACCATATAGTAATAACATACCAAGACCTTCAATAGTTTTATTAATAAATATAACTTTAAAAAAATGACATTATTCTTTCATAACTTCTTAATTTATTTTTGATGTGGATGGGGACAAGGGATGTGATAAAACCACGGTACCTATGGTGAATATTAAAATGAAGAACAAGGAAAAGGGTGGTAAGACACATAAAAATTCAAAAGAACCAAGGAATTGTCCTTCAATGAAGATAAATTTCAAGAGTTAGGGAAATGTAAAAGAAAAAGATTGTTTTTTATGAGGCAATACATTCCATAGTAATGAGAACTACATCCAAAAACAAGATGATTCTAAAGGGGTGTTTGTTATAGAATGAAATTGTTCAATATCTACACATTAGGTATTAACTAAAGCCTTTTATTCTCACATATGTATCCAAAAGTAGGGATGAGGTATATTTCATAATATTTATAGGGGATATGTGTATTTGAGAGATTCAAATGGTGTTAGGATAGCTACTCTAGCCATTGGTCACTACATCTTTTCATTACTAATTGGATTGATATCAATTTTAAAAAGTTTTTATTATGTTGCAATTGTGATGAATATCATTATTTATGTATCATGCCATGATAAAATGGGTTTTTTTCATGTTTGTAAATAAAAGTAGATTATATTATAAATAAAACAAATTTAATAGTAAGGCAGTGTTAAATAACAGTTATTGGGTATTAAAATAAGAAAACTAATTATTGGAAATTAATAAAGAATCTTGTTCACAATAATATTATAACACCCAATTATGAAATCATCATTATGGTCATGTAAATAAGGACCACATGAAAAATCTGTTTTGAGGTGGCTGTTTAGAGTCTTCGTAGATAAAATTATTTGAACTGTGTCATACATGTTTACGTGGAAAATGGACAAACCGTAACATGTTTGAAATGATGAAAATTCTACAAATATTCTATGATTTCTTGAAATTTATGTGTGTGGAACTTTTATAATAGAATATATAGGTGGTTATTATTATTTAAAACATTTTCATGATGACTTGAGAGGATATTTTTATGTTTATGTTGTGAGGTATAAGTCCATGTTCATTGATAAATTCAAGGAAGCAATGAATCATATAGAGAATCTACTTAGATTGAAGATCAAGAGGATCTGATCGGATCAAGGTGGTGAATATCATAAAAAGGTGTTTATGGAATTTATATTAGTGTTTGGTAATCTATATCAATTCACTCAACCTTATAAACCATAATGGAATGGTGTTAGTTAAACAAGGGACCTTACCTTGTTAGAAATGGTAAGGTCGATGATTAGTCATGCTTATCATCCATTATCCTTTTAGAGGTATGATTTACAAACTGCATTATACACACTAAACCGAGTTCTAACTAAGTAAAAAAGTAAATACTTTCGAGTTTTTGAGTTGAATGAAACCCAATTTTTCAAAAATTTAAATGCGGTTATTAGGATTTTGTTAAGGACTTTTTATGTAACAAACTAGAACCCTGAGGAAAAAATTGTATCTTTATAGGGTATTTATTTAAAATAGCATAATATATATAGAATGCATTAGACAAATAATTGAATGTTTCTATAAATGTCATAATTCGTGAGTGGGATGGAATCATAAAAAAGGGTAGTGGGAGGAATATTGACTTCGATGATGTTGATTCTCAAGATACACAAGAGTATGTACTTGAATAGATTCTATTATTCCCCATGGAAAAATTATTTCATGAAACAAAGTTAATACATTGGAGAACAAATGAGATAAGAGAACAAGAGAGATATTGTTTAATATTCACTGAATATGGTGAATAATTATTAGTTCATGATGAAAACCATCTCTCTTGTAATGTTGAAGTAGTGAGATTAGATGTTACAATACTAAAAGTAGCCATGAATTATAAAAAGGATTCAATATATCTAAACCAAGTTAGGCTTATGTTCGATGCAACAGTTGATTTAAATACCATATTGTATAAATGGGTATTCAAGAGACAACTATACATGTATGGTAATGTAAATACCTATAATGAAAATAAATTGGATAATGGGTTTAAAAAATGTTATGGAATTTCTTATATTGAATCCTTTTCATTATTTTTCATCATTAAATCCATATTAATTATTGTTTTTGAAGAAACTTACCATGACTATATGATTTGGAGGAAGGTTGTAAAAACTAATTTCCTTAATTTGAACCTTCAGGATGAGGTCTATATGTCAAATCCAAATGGTTTTCATGAATCCAGGTGAATATAAATGAATTTACACGTTATAGAGATTTTTTATAAATTGAATCATGAATATAGGTCTTGAAACATTAAATTTAAAGATGATATAAATGAATTTTTCATCATTGAGAACAAATGTGATATTTTTATTTATAAGTGGTTTATCGAGAATTCAATTTTTATCTTATATGTCTAGTATAATGATATATTACTTACTAGAAATGACATACTAGTTTTATATAATGTTAAGGACTTGTTAAACAAGGGTATATTCATGAAGGATATATGTGATGTTGCCTATATTCTAGGGGTAAAGATCATTTATTATTTATATAAGATGATTCTCGGACTATGTCATGGTAAATAGATAACCAGATACTAATGATAGTTTGTTTAGAACAATACAATAGTGAATGGGTCCCATTATCACATTGTTTATGTTAGTCTAAGAAAATGAGTACAAATATAGAATAAGAGAATGATAACATGAATATGACCCCATATAATTCAATTATTAGATGAATCGTGTATACAATTAAATGTTTTTAACATGATGCTTAATATGAATTGAACATGGTAGGAAGATATCAAGATGATGTTGGAGAAAATCATTTGTTATCTATTAAGGTTATCATTATGAATCTGAAAATAATTAAGGATATGTTACTGGTGTATAGAGGAGGCCAGGAGATGGTCATCAGGGATTATGGTGATGAAAGATTTCAAACATATCAAAATGATTTAACCTCACAGTTAGTATACATTGTCTACCTCAATAGAGGAGATGTGTGTAGGAATATTTCATTAGAGCATGTTTTCACCGATTCTACAATAGGATCCAAGTATATATATGATTATGATGCAGCCGGGAAATTCATTTAGATTTAAAACATTGTCTAGCATCTTGATGTGGTACCTAGTAGTGATGACCCTATAAATTTGTATTATGATAATACTATAGAAGTAAATCTCGTAAAAGAGACAAGCTCACATGAACGGAAAAATCATATACTCCATATGTATCACATATTGTTGAATTTTTATCAATGTGGTGACGATTCATTAACCAGAGTACCCAAAAAAGAGTATAGAGCTGACCTCTTGATTTGAAGGCCTATCTTAGTAGATGCATGAGTATCAAGTGAGTGCAATAATACTAATAGATCTTTTTTGTGGGCTCTAGTGCATGTCATATTATTTGGGAGTTCGTTCCCTATAACCAAAATTTTTTTACGTATTAATAATATTTAGTAATGGGTTTTTACATTAATAATCCCTATATCCTATCATGGTTGTTCTTATGTGTGACATAGTATGTGATCATGTTCTATGTGGAGTTCATAGTAGTTCCCCACTATGATGAGAACACCAAAGTGCTATGACAAAATTCTTAAATATATTTTTTATTTCTAGATGGTCTCATTCGATGGAAACAAATTATACATTCTATTATGGGTGAATACTATTAATACTATGAGACACTTTCACATGGTGTACTCTCATTGCAATATCTAGTCTAGGATATTATTAGATTGATACCTTCTAGAAAAAAATTATTTTATATAAATTATTCAATGTTCCCATATGCAGACTTTTGTATTGATGATTATACCTTAGGAATATTATTACTGAGTATTATGATTTATTTACATTGATTTATTGATGAAAAATAAGAATTAGTACATTTAAAATGAGGTAGGATATGTTGGGTGAGCCCTGTGTAATATTTCATCAATGAATAATGGTAGAATATTTTTGTCCCGTATGATATTTAAAGGATGTTGATATCTCAATCCCTTCGATGAAATTTGTATGTCCTAAACAAATTTATGGACATGATGATCTATTGGGAAGTTCAATTTCATGAGGGTTAAAGAAAGTGACATTGAGCACAAAGGCTGATTAAACAATAATACGCCATTATTGATTTGGGATATCAAGAAAAATAGATTATATTACACATTAAGTGTTTGTATGATGTATAATTTCATTGTGATATTGGAATAATTATCTATTGGTGCCTTATCATGGTTATATATGCTAAAATTTTAAATTAGGCTACTTCTCCTATTTCCATTAATAAGGAGTCATATAGAGTCAAGCACTGTGTTTATCCAGAATCGTAGTAAAATAATATATTATTATTATTTATATTTAAGTTGAATAAATATTATATTTATGTGTGGATTAATAATTATTCATGTATGATTGATATCATATATTTCATCACCATTTATTTTAGAGAATATTTTTTGAAGGGAATATTTATTATACATTTATTATCTATTTAGTGAATATAATATGTATTTATTTATTAGAAAATATTGAGGTTATTTTTATAAAAAAAATATTAAATTTTCAAGGCCCGATAAATATTGTCATGGAATAGATGGTATATTTTGTATGTTCGGTGAGAAATAATGTATATTAAATAATATTTTAATAAATAATATGAAAAATTATTTACATGTTAAGAACATGTCAAGGAAATAATAATATTATTATTATTATTTTAGATATGGGGTTATGTAATGGATTACATAAATATAAAATGTATCATCTTCATATATTTATTTCTAATCTGAAGTGGTATTAAACCCAATTATATTATTTTTTCATTAGAACGAAATTGTTTTGTAAATGACGACAACCAGAGAAAATCCTCTCAATCCCTTAAGAGATCCCTCTCCAAGAATGCTAACATGAATAAAAATCGGTCATCCTCTACCATACACTCCCAAGTATAGATATATCAAGGAGAGAAAATTGGATGTGATTCGCATGGTGCTCAAAGGTGAATGACACATGTGATAGGATCTTCTGTGCTAGCACCGGATGATACATATGATGACATTTGATTATTTTTGGAAGACATGGAAATCACTACTACAGGGAAACATCGATGAATAATTATAATGATATTATTTTACACCTATTATATATATTTATATCCATAAATAAAAAAATAATTCTTATTTGGGAATAATTTTAATTGATTGAATTAATTATATATTATATATGATGGTCTTGTGCATTGATCTATCATTTTATCCATCGTCTATTTTTTAATCGATTCCATTATTTTCAATGTTCATCGATATGTAAATCCTTTATAGATCAGCGATCATGAAAAAAATAAAAGTTGGGCATGACCAATCACAGGCTACCATTATTCTTGGAACCTACTACCCACTCCCACACATATAAAATAGAACCTCATCCTATATCTTATTCATACATTTTGAGAAATAATAATAAATAACATGGTAAAATATATTTCCAAACACATTATTCATATTCTTGATTTGTTTTTATTTCAGGGAGTCCAGACCAATAAACTTTAATCAGATTTCCAAATTATTTTCTTATAACCAGATGTAATTTTCTTCACTAATTTCTTTATTTTTATACTTATTATTTTACCCCAATAAATTATATATTAACACTTATAATATAATCACAATAATATATAATGTATATTGAGATTTAATTATATTTATTTATTAATATTTATCCATCATCTCCATTATATGATTTGAGACAGATCCATCACTATTGTGTAGGGTAAATTATTACCTCATTAACCAATGTAATTGTTTTCCAACACAGACTCGAATGGAGAGTAATAACTATGGAAATAATGAATATATTATAATTATCACATTAAATTTATTTGTAAAATTAATATATCATCATCATAATTTCCCATTGACTCAGTAATGGAATACTATCCTTTAAGTTGTGTATGTATAACCTACCATCTTCACGAAATAATGTGATCCATTTTATTGGTCCAAATATCAAGAATACACAAAAAAAATTATAATGAGTAAATATGTTATTTATAATATTATTATAATTTTGGAGATGTAGGAAATATATCTAATCATAAGAACTGACTATTACATTCAAAAAAACGAACGAGGAAACAAGGAAATTAATACTTTAATCAATTGTAATATTTAAATATTATTGATGAACATGGGATAATATGTCATATAAGCATCAAATATGATATTATAAATTTTTATCTAGTTATATTATAAATTAATTACCTTAGTATAACCATTTTACATTTAGATAAATCATGTTCTACTAAATAGAAGTGTAAGGTAAGGAACTTCATCTCAATTTCCCTTTATTGATCCACATTGTAATGTTTTTTACTTAATTTATATAAAATGTTGTATATAGTATACCAATTATCATTTAAATTTAATTTAAAAGTAACATAATGATTAATTATTTTTATTTCATATAATTAATTACATTTTATTAATTTTTATAAAATATTTTGAGTTTTGTTTATTTTTAGGAATAAAAACACATTCTTTTAAAAGCACACTTAATGTAAATAATGTTCTTCCATTTTAATTAATTCAAATAAATAATAGTAAAAAAATATTTAAAAAAAATTTATACATAACATATCTTAATATATTAACCAAAATCCTTATAAATTTTAAAAAATAGTAAATCAATTAATTAAATATAATCTTGTGTTATAAAAATGCATTTTTGGAAAACATGTTCTTCCACACATTTTATAGGTTTATTATTAAATTAAATTAATCCAATTCTAAAAAATAAATTTGAAAAAACTTGATTATATATTTATAATCATAATATTTATAATTAATTATCAATTACTACTTAATTTTTTTTGTTTTGGTGAACACTAAAACAATAGAACTAAATTACCTCAGTTAAGGTTTAAATGTGTTATTCATGGAAGAGGGAGGGGTGTTAAACCAAAATAAAATTATTAATTTTCCAAAACAAAAAAATGATAATTTTTTCTATATTTTGACATTTTCCTATCATACAATAGAATTTATTTTCATTTGGATGTATTTTTCATTGAAATGAGTTTATCATTCTATAAACTTTTAAGAGATTTAACCTTGGCTTCCAAGAAGGACTCTATTGGAGTTGGTTCTCAAGAACCAACCTATATATAATTTTTGATTACCATTATTCAACCTTTTTAACATTAAAAAACTTCTGAACACATCAGAATTGTTCTTTTGTGTAACATAGTATGTGATAATGTACTAAGAGTAGTTTTCCTACTACATTGTCATAGCACTTCCCAGCTATTATGGGAACCTAGTTATGCTATGATGCTATTTTTAATTAAATTTTATATATATGGATCATATCATTTGAGGGATAAAAATGATATAATATATCAGGATTGGTGAGTCAATGTAATTTTGCAAGCATTCACATCGTGTACGCCCTTGGTAATATGTAGTGTATAATATTTTGTGAACGAGTCCCACTAGTAGAAAATCCATATCTATTTGTGTCAATAGATGTTCGTACATGCGGATGTGTGTATTTATCCATAGAAAATATAATTAATATTAATGAGTATTATGAAACATGTACTTTGATGTATTGACAAAAACCATGATGACACATGATCACGGTGTTCTCATATACATTGGGTGCAAGTTGAGTAATATTGTATTTGGGAATAATGTGATACAGGATTTGACACTTTTGTTCTTTAATGGAATTTGATATCTTAGGACCTTTGAGGAAATTTGTATAGCCTAAATAAATATATGGAGATTGTGTTATCTAGCGATGTTCTATTTATCTAATGTTAATAAATGAGACTTTGAGTACATAAGTTGATGACACTAGTGTGAAACCTATTTTATTAGAGATATCACCTTAAAGAGATTATAATACATAGTAATCATTAGCATTATGAATAATTCCATTTAGGAATTAAATTATTTATTTGTGGGTTAATTGTCCGGTTTCTCGATGCTAACCATTGATTTTGTGTTTCTTCACCTATATCTCAGAAGAAAGATACTGAGAGGGTCACCCACTAAGTGTATATATAATCGTAGTTAAATAATATAAAATTATCTATTTTTTTATAATTTTGAATAAATTGTATTCTTAAATATAGTTTAATAATTATTCATTTGTGCTTAATTAAATATAATTAATCACCAGTTATTCTAGAGATTATTATGTGATTATAATTTTTAATGATTATTTATTTGTGACATACTGATGATTGTATTTATTTTTTATTTGTGATTAATGAGGTTTTATTTATTTATTTTATAAATTGGAATTATTTAAGGCCTGATAAATATTTTGGAGGAATGGAGGACTTATTTTTTTGGTCTAGTGGGAAATAATGTATGCTGGATATTATTTTATTAAATAATATTTATATTAATTTTCATGTTAAGCGTATTTCAATTAAATAATAATTTTATTATAATTGTAGAAAATTGAGTTCTTCACTTGAGTAAATAAATGTTAAATAGAACATTGGAAATGTATTAATTTCTAAAACCTAGTAGTGTTTAAACCCAATTATAATTTTTTTTCTCAACAGAACCACCTAATTAATGTTGTTTACAATTACAACCAATGAACGTTCTCTCAAGGAATAGAGTAATCCCTGTCCAATAACTCTCCTTTAAAATGGGAGAGATCATCCTTTACCGTCTACACTCGAGTCTAGAGAGATCGGGTTGAACACCCTAGGAATGATTTTAGTGCTGATAATAGTCGAATGTCCCAAGTGATATGATATTTCATACTAGGACCAATAGATTCATAATGATATGTTCATATAATTTTGTAACACTAGTGGATCACTACTAGATGGAATATTCTCTTGATTCCTATGATGCAGCAATGGTACAACAATTATATTTTATTAGATCCGTTAATGAAGAAATAATTCTCGTATGGTAATTATTTTATATAAAAAAAATAATTAAAATAATATGTAATGATACTATAATTTTTTATGTAATTCTACAACTTTTTTTTTCATTTATTCAATTTCATTCATTTCATTGTTAATTTCATGTAAATAAAAGTTTTATCTTAGATAATGATACAAATCAATGATGGGAATGACATATCAAAAACTTATACTATTCCATGAACCATAAATTTGTATTGGGGCTATCAAAAAATTGTTTATAATTATTAATGATCATTGATTGGTTTACATATTTTTTATTTTCTGTTCAAATCAATTATTATCTATATTTTAATTAAAATTGAAACATATACCTTTTCCTTTTTTGTTTCTTGTATATATAATCATGTCTATTAATTTTATGAAAAAAATAAAATTGATGATCTCATATGTAGGTGCTAATAATTATTTTAGGATAACATAAGAGTGCATTCTATGTAACTAGAGTTAGATTCCATGTACTACTATTCAATTCACTATGAATTTATTTAGAAATAACTCAAACCATGCGACATGATTACATATGGTGCATTTAATTTCATAAAAACGTGATGACTAGGCCATCCTAGCATATGGTCCCCTAGAGTACATGAAATTTATCCTATGTATAAGTTGTTTGGTCATTTTATTAACCTACATGATTTGTATTTACATACATTATATACCCAAATATTGACCATGTTACTCAGAGACGACATCCATGTAACCCTTTGTACATGTTATGTACTCTAATACTTCTATGTAATGGTTCACAAGCTGAGTCCCTTTGTGTGTTCCTAGGATAGATAGTGAGAGACCTTCATGTCATGTAGCTCTCATGTACATATCGTGTAATTATAAAAAAATACATAATATTAAAATTAATTTATTATATTATTTAATGATTATCAAAATGTGCATGTATGTGGTCATTAAGTTGATTACAGACACAATGTGTTGGATTTTTAATATATATATATCTATGTTTAAATAATTTTTGTGTAATGAATGAATCTAAATATCATTTATAAGTCATATTAAAGATACTACTCTACATGCTTTGAAGCATAACATGTTATAGAAATATATTGCAATTCGTGTAATCATTTATTTGTTAGACACATCTTGAAATTACAAGATGAGTCATGTATTCAATATGCCACCTGAGTAAATAATATATGATAATAATACATGCTTGGTACATTTATAATGGTATTCATTATGTTTCCTCCAAGGTAAATTTATATACACAATTAATTTTAAATAAATTTATTTAAATTTATTAAATTTATGGTGGATGAGAATCTCTATAATATTCATATGATAATTATAATAAAATAATTATGTAATTAAATATTATAATTAATTCATTCAATTGTTATTTATCTAAATTAAAAATGATTAGTAATACAATTCTAGTTTTATTAAATGCATTTATTTTTTTCGTTCATGTGGATGATCATGAGAATAGATCAGATAATTTTATATGATTGGTTTTGTTTTATTTATTATTAAATTAAATTTATAGCATGCATGTCATCTATCATATCAATTTTTATAGCCCTACATTACCATGGTTTCATTTATGTAAACCCTTTTACTCTTACCATCATGTGAGTCAATTCATATGTAATTTATGGAGCTCTTACGATAGTGGATGTGGTTCAGGCTTTCAAACATGGAATAACCAATCCATGAGATATATATAGGCAGACTAGTGGAAATTATTATCATGAAACATAATTAGTTCAATGTTTTTTTACCGTAGGTCAATGGTTATTTATCAACCTCGTGATAAACTAAGAATTTGTAAAATATTAGGACCATTCCATTTTATTTTTTTAGTTATTTGAAGTATAATGGTTATATTATTATGGGAGTTTTTTATAATTATATGAATTAATTAATTGAGAAGCATGCAATATAGAGCTAAAATAATTTTAATTGTTAAAAAATCAAATCAATGACATGTGTAATACCTTAGTTAAATTCATTTAATATTAAAAATAATATGATAATGAAAATAATTGGAAATTATTCCGTATTAGGATAAAATCGCTCAAGTATACATGAAGTTGGTAAAGCCTTCCACTTCATCAGTTAAAATCAAACTATAGTATAGGGTTATTTTCTATATAATTTTGGGGTACTTTCAATTATAAGTGAATTTTGACATCATGTTTTAGGGTTTAGTTGACTTATTCAACATCAAGGGATGACTGCCAAAGTAGGGAATGATGTAAATAAAAGGCAATGGTTGTGGAAAACCAATTTTATGATTTTACGATTTGGGAGTCCACTCAAAAGATCGAGGAAATGTGAGTTAATGGAGTTGGAATGGGAAATTAGTACCTAATACAATTCAAGTTAATTGACCAACCAATTTTAGGGTAATGATAATGGGAATACTTATCCTTACCACTATTATATCAACAAAATATAATATTTTGAACTAAATGATTGGGTATATTAGTTTTATATAAAATATATTGAGGTTAATAAACATATATATATTTATCTAACTTTTATCAAATAACTTACAAACATTATGCTCATCTTATTTATAAAAACCACAATAAATTGACCTCAAACATATCAATTTTGTGCATATATTAGAAGGTAATAATTCTCAGCAGTACAAATTTCAATGTTTGGAAAATGTGGTTATGTGTTATATATCACCATGAAAATGAATTATATGTGTCATAAGAATGAATTAGTAAATTTCCCGGAAATGAGGATATTAATAAAGAGTTTTCTCTCTAGAATAAACATTTAAAAGACTCTAAAAATGTTCCCTATTTATTTATATCACTTATGAAAAACGATATTGTGAATCAATATGAGGACATGTATTCAATTATCATGATCTATAACTTATGGGATCTCTATCAATAGAGTGTAAGAAAAGAGAGATCTGAGATCATCATTTAATTGTTTACAAATAATCTTGGATAGTATGTGCTATTTATTCCTCATGAAGTCATGGTTATTGGATACATTGGATTCTTCTACATCATAGGAATTAAATTAATTGATGAGTTGGGTAAATATACCATATAGTCATAAAATACCAAGACCTTCTATTGTTTTATTAATAATTATAATTTTATAAATAATGAGAAGAGCCTTTAAGAACTTCTTAAATTATTTTCAATGTAGATATGGATAAGGTAATTGTTAAAACCATGGTCCATATAGTGAATATTATAATGAAGAACAAGGAGAAGGGTAGTAAGACTCTTAAATATTATAAAGCTCCCAAGAATTATCCTTCAAAGAAGATAAATATCCATAGTTAGAGAAATTTAAAGGATATAGTCTATTTTTCATGAGGCCATCCATGCCCCAATAATAATAACTACATCGAAATACAAGATTATGCTAAAGGTGTGTTCATTATCGAATGAAATAATTAAATATCTACACATTGGGTATTAAATAAAGAATTTATTCTCACATCTGTATATAAATATAGCAACCAATTATATTTCAAAATATTTCTAGGGGATAGGTGTATTTGAGAGATTTAAATGGTGTGAGGATATCTTTTCAAGACATTGGTTACTACCACATTTAACTTCCAATGGGATTGATATCAATTTTAAAACGTTTTTATTATATTCCCATTGTGACGAATATCATAATTTATGTATCATGAAAAGATAAAAATGTGTTTATTTTCATGTTTATAAATAATAGTTTTTTATTTTATAAATAAAACAAATTTTATTGTAAGGAATTATTAAATAACAATTATTGGGTATTAAAATATGAAAACTAATTTTTAGAAATTGATAAATAATCTTGTTCAAAATAATTATATAACTCCCAATTATGGATTCATCATTATGGTCATGTAAATGAGGAACCCATGAAAATCTATTTTGAGGTTTTTATTTAGACTCTTAGTAGCTAAAATCATTCTAAATGTGTCATATATGTTTATATGGAAAATATTAAAAGCACTACATGGCGGAAATGATGAAAATTCCACGACGATTCTAGGATTTCTACAAATTGATGTGTTTGGACCTTTTCTAATAGAATCTAGTTGTGGTTATTGTTATATAATACTTTTTATGATGACTTTAGAAGATCTGTTTATGTATACATGGTGAGGTATAGGTCTACGTGCATTGTGATATTTAAGGAATTAATGAATCATATAATGGATATACTGTAACACCCGAGACTTTTATGTTATATAAATCATCAAAGGAATCTTTTTCTACACACAACACTTGCTTGGCTTGCTTTACACGAAATCACGACCTTCCTCGATAGCTTGCGTCATACGCAATACCGAGATTTAAAAAACAAAGATATGCTATTAAAATATTATTAAAACTAGCCGTTATGAATAGTAATAACCACTTTTTGAAATTTTGTAAATTTTTTTTTTCAAAATATACTTCATTTTTGGTTTCGGAATATCGAAATTAGCCTAGGGTTAAATTTTGATATTTTTCTAAAAACTTTAAATTTTTTATCAATAGTGAAACCACTAAGTGGTCGTTAAAAAAACTGATTTTTTCATAAAACATAATTTTACCGCTTCTATGAGTAAAATTTCAAAAATCCGAGATACACGGTTGATGTCAGTAAGTAAAATGTGGTTCAATGAGATGAAAATAATTTTTGGATGAATAGTAACTTTTTTCTTTTTTTTTTCCACGGTTAAAAGAAAACAGGGTAATTAAGGGTAAAAATGATATTATTATTCTCCTAACACATGTTTAATTCTATTGGACAAGTGTAATTCGACCAAAAACAACCTTAGGAATAAAATATGACCCTTTAGGCCCACTTGGATTAGATTAGGACATTTATTATTAATTTATTTAAAGAAGGGTTAAAATAGTTAAAATCAAAGTTTAATAAGTAAATAATTTTTAATATGGGGTTATACATAAGATAAATTCGACTATAAATATTCATTAGAAATATAAAATTATTTCCTACATAATGATATTTTATTTGTAATTTTTAGACTTTATATAATTTAATTTATTTATGACACAGTGATGATGCAGTAATTACCATAATAGTGAAAAATTAGAATAATTGATATTATAAATACCTAAATAAGTATAATTTGAGACTTTTTATGAATTAAACTAATTTTATAGGTTAATATAACATGTTAGGATTGATTTAATTAACTTCTGTCGAAGTAATCATTCTGTTATGAGTTTCAAAAAAATCAACTATTGAATAGTGTCAAAATTGACATAAAATAGTTTTTAAAACAAATATTATATTCTTAATTGTTATTTTATTCCAAAAAATCTATGGTTCGTCCAAATGACTTAGATAAGGATATATATATAACTAATAAACAACTTGGGGTTCGTTTGGCTGCTTATAGTATGTTTATTAACCTTATAGTATAAGAACGCAAGAAGACACGGTAAAAGTAAAATTATTTAACTTAATGTTAAATCTAAATGATAAGGTTAAAATAGGAATCAAAACTTGTCTAAATTATAATGGATGAGAGTATTTCGACCCATACCCACCTTATCTTAAAAATAACTCAATTTGGAGCTATTTGAAACCGAACTTGACTTTATAATAAAATAATATTTTTAGTTATTCCAAAGGTGCCCCTCTCCTCCCTTATAAAAGGGCACCTCCTCCCCCTCTTCCTTACACCACATTGAGCATTCAAGCTCGTCCAACACCTGACAATTTCTCCTCTTCACTTCCCTAGAGACATCTTATAGGTCCTGTTCCTCTTCAAATACCAATTTTAGTGCCCTAAAAAAATTCTCAAAGAAGCACTTCAAAGAAGAGGTAATGTCCGTTACCGATTCATTCATATTTATTTCTTCTTCCACTTATTTTATTTAGTTTCTTAATTATGAAATAATAACATCAATATCACTAATATACTGATATGTTATTATATGTATTAAACAACCCTATTTAACCATCTATCCATCCTACGGAAAAAGAAATCACCGTGCGTGCGTACGTACGGAATACCGTCTCCACGCCGTGGTGTAATCTATTTTCCACCACCACCTTACTTGGATGGGTATAATGGTGTAAATAATTACTATATATGACTATTATAAAGTGATACTAACTCTGAAATAGTATACATACACTCCAATACTATTCTATGATCATAGAAATGATATCATCACTCGTGCGTACGTACGGAATACCGTGTCCACGATGTGATGCGACTCGTTCTACATGATCTTCATTTCATAATGATTATATAAATGAATTAAATGAATGAATATGATATATATTACACTAATACCATTCTGGAAATGATTTATCTGTATCCTAAAGAGAAGAATAAGAATTTATTCGACAAACACTCATAAGAACAAAAAGTAATAAACACCCGAATAACAAGTAGTAATGAAATATTACTAATAATAAGCTAAAAATATGACCATATATGATAATATAAAAATAAATATGATTCTGGAATAATTCAATAAAGTTATTCAAATCATTATACAGGAGGTTCAGACACGTACAAAGCATATCAGACCTAAGGTAAGGGAAATATCACAATCTCATTTTTATCCGAGATTGTTTATTCTTTGGTATTTACTAGGGTGTATTTTATAATCAACATCCATGTTTCCTCAATATGTAATATTTATATCCTTCTACAATAGTTTATATCAAATTTTACCCTTTGGTGATTTTTTTTAGTAAAAGATATGAAAGGAATCTTTTGTCATTTTTCGTACGAGGTACTTTTTGGCTTTTCTGATAAAAGTACGAGAAGAATGTTTTTTTATACGGAATGAATGGATTTTTAAAACAATATTTCCAAGAATCTTCCTTTACAAGTTTCCAAGTTTATTTTTAATCAACTTCGTTTAAGAATTTTATGACATATTAAGAAAGGAAAAGTGTTTTTAAAGTGTAAAGGATATTTTCCTCAAGAATGGAGTTCAAGTGTTTTATCAAAATTATTTTCCATCTATGATAATAAAAGGGTTTTGTTTTTATCCCTATTATTACATTGATTTGATTATGTTGTTATGGAATTATTTTTATGAATTTCTTTATCTTATATGAATTGTTTTATGATGTCATGATGTTTAAGATTCCCATTTTTATTACATGGGTTATTCTATGATGTATGGTTTATGCTTTTGTGGCACACATAATAATGGTATCATTATGAGATGGGTGGGACCTATATCTCCCTCCAATGCATTGGGTAAAGATTTTATATCTCATGAGATAGACTTGGCTGGAACGGTAGGTTATACCGGTTCAGTGAAACAGGACTGAAACGAGGGTGACTCGGTTCAGAAATGGACTTTGTCCACTAAGATAGTATTGGAAATTAGCCTTGACTAATAAGAAATGATTCTCTATGATTATGTGTGTATGCCACAAAGTTACATGTTTTATGTTATGATTATTGGGATTACATTTCACTAATATTATTTTTCCCATGTTATGATATTATGATCTCTTTTGCAGGTTAAGATTTCCAAAAGTTATGTTCTTATGTATATGATGTGATTGATATTTCTTTTATTTACCCTTACTGAGCATTTGAGCTCACCCTTTTGTATGTTTTATTTACCCATGTCTGGAAGAAGGTTATTAAGTAGAATATGCAAAAAAGGGACTCTAGATATGATGTAATAAATGGGAGGCAATGTAGATGCTTTATGAACTAGTTGTTTATGTTTCCCAATTTCTAAAGACACTATACCTATACGGTCTTTTCTTGGTTTGGTTATATGTTGTAATAAGTGTGCTTCAATTCTGAAGTAATAACAATGTATGTAATGTATGGGTCATTATAGTTGGTATCAGAGGAAAGATATAGTCAACCTTTGGAAACTAGGATGTGAAAGCCTTAGTAAGAACCCTAAGGATAAGTCTAAGCATAGAACACAATCTTAGTGTTTTAGAAATGGCCATGAATAACCAAGGATAAGACCTTAAGTGTGAAATTTTATTCTTGATTATGTGGTTTTCCTATTATAATTAGTGTTGCTCACACTATTCTTCTTGGTTTTAGTCAATGGCTGGAACCCGAAGGAACCGTGTTAATGAGGAATGCGACGGGCAATGCAATGATTGTCCCCCTGAACAACCAAACGTTATGGGAGCTGGAATGCAAAATCTTGTAGCCATGCTCACACAACTTTCTCAAGCTATGAATCATACAGGACTTCCAAACGAGCAATGAAAAGAGAAACATTCTGTTGAATCCTTCATGAGACAGCGTCCACCTTCATTCAGTGGGTCTACTGATCCATTAGTTGCTGAAAAATGGATTAGTACTACTGAAAAGATATTTTCAGTTCTTCAATGTTCTAAGCATGATAATGTCATCTTAGCAGTGTATCGTTTCGAGGGTGATGCTGATCAATGGTGGAATCTTATTAAGAATACGAGGCAAAGGGATGAAATTGAGTCCATGGAATGGGATGAGTTCAAGAACTTATTTTTCAATAAGTAATTCCCTTATATTCTCTGAAAAAAGATGGACAAAGAGTTTCTTGAACTGAAGCAAAAGGATGATGAATCTGTTGGTACCTATGAAAAAAATTTTACAAGACTTGCAAGGTACGCTTTGGGTATTATTATCCAACCTGAGAGTAAGATCGATCGATTCTTTAGTGGCTTAAAACCAAGTCTTCGAAGGGCCTTATCCATAAGGGACTTCAATAGCTATGAGGAAATCGTTTGATATGCTCTCAAAGTTGAGATGGAGATTGGAGTAACCCATCAGTCATATGGGTTTGATAAGAAGAGGAAAATGGAATTCAAAGGAAAATATAAAGAGCACACTGAAAAGAAGATGAACTTTCCCTTATGCTCAAAGTGTGGAAAGAAACATGGAGGGAGTTGTCTTAAAGGGACAAGTAAATGTTTCAAATGTGGAAAGGAATGTCATCGTGCATTTGAATGCCGCGATGATGGGAATAAGATGTCTAATGATGCAAACAAAAGAAGGGATACACATAATGAACCTACTACACTTCAATGTTTCAAGTGCAAGGAGATTGGACATTATGCCAATAAATGCCCTAATCCAAGGGTTGATGATGATGGTCGATGTCAACAAACTCTTCAGGCTAAAGACAAAGGAAAGTCACATGCAATTTCTATCAGTGATGTGGAGTACGATAACGATGTGGTGAAAGGTACACTTACCATCCAATCTAAATTAGCAAATGTTTTATTTGATTATGGATCCACCCACTCCTTTATTTCTGAAGAATTTTTTAAGTGTATCACCGTATTACCTCAACAATTAGATGTTGAGTTAGCTGTGACAACACCTAATGGCACAACAGTCACATCAAAAGTTTATAATTCTTCTCCAATTGAAGTTTGTGGGAACGTGATTCCTGCAAATCTTATGATCCTTCTTATAGTGGAATTTGATGTGATTCTTGGCATGGATTGGCTTTTTCTACATGGAGCTCATATCAATTGCCAAATAAGAGAAGTCGCATTTCATATTCCAGATCAATCTATGATCGTCTATCGATGCAAGGATGAACATAACCTTCCAGTGGAAATTTCTTCCATTTTATGGGTATTGATTCCACTAAATGATGTTTATTTATCTCAAATTGTTTGTGAGAAACTCACGATTAAGAATATTCCCATTGTACGGGAGTTTTATGATGTCTTTCCGGAGGGATTACCGTGTCTTCCACCGAATTGTGAAGTTGAGTTTTCAATAGAACTTGTACTGGGTGCTTTGCCTATTTCAAAGACACCTTATAGAATGGCCCGAATTGAGTTGCTGGAATTGAAGAAGCAACTCCAAGAGAATCTTGATAAGGGGTTCATACGCCCTAGTGCGTCACCTTGGGGAGAACCTTTTCTATTTGTTAAGAAGAAATATGGATCAATGAGACTCTGTATTGATTATCGAGAACGTAACAAGATCACTATCAAGAACAAATATCCTCTCCCACGCATTGATGAACTATTTGACAAACTACACGGAGGTCAATACTTTTCCAAGATTGATCTTCGTTCAGGGTATCATCAATTAAGGGTCAAAAGGGAGGATATACCAAAGATGGCTTTCCGTACAAGGTATGGACACTATAAATTTATAGTGATGCCATTTGGTCTTACTAATGCCCCTGCTATCTTCATGGATCTAATGAATAGAGTCTTTAGAGACTATCTTGATCAGTTTTTGGTAGTCTTTATAGATGATATTATTGTATATTCAAAGGGCAAGGAAGAACATGAAGACCACTTGAGAATTATATTGAAGACCCTGGGAAAGGAGAAGCTTTATGCCTAATTTACCAAGTGTGAATTTTGGCTTAAAAAAGTTGCATTTTTGGGTCACATAATCTCAAAATAGGGGATATCTGTGGACCCAGAAAAAATAGAGGTTATCGAAATATGGTCGAGACCAACAACAGTAACCGAGATCCGATGTTTTCTTGGTTTGGCTGGATATTGTCGACTTTTTGTGAAAGATTTTTCACGATTATCTAATCCACTCACCAAGTTGACTCGGAAAGGAGTTAAGTTTGTTTGGACGGAGGAATGTGAAGAGAATTTCATGGAGTTGAAAAGAAGGTTATCCAGTGCACCTGTGCTCACACCTCCTTGTAGTGGAGAAAGGTTTGTGATCTACAGTGATACATCCAAGAAGGGATTGGTGTGTGTTCTTATGCAAAACGATATGGTGATAGCTTATGCCTCACGAAAGTTGAAAATAAATGAGAAAAATTACCCAACTCATGATTTGGAGTTAGCTGCTGTAATTTTTGCATTAAAGATTAGGAGGCATTACCTTAATGGTGAAAGGTGTGATATTTCTACTGATCATAAAAGTTTAAAGTATATTTTCACACAAAAGGAGCTGAATATGCGCCAAAGAAGATGGTTGGAGCTGATTAAGGATTATCACTTCTCAATCCATTACCACCCTAGAAAAACAAACAAGGTGGCAAATGCATTAAGTCGACAAGACCATGCCAGTTTATCCATAATGAGGATCACAAAAGATCCAATATTTATGGATTTACAAAGAATAGATCTTGGAATTATAATGGAAGGGGAAAAATCAAATCTTTCTCAAATCAATGTTCAACCATCTATACATGTGAAGATTAAAGAGGCACAGAAAAAAGATGTCAAGTTACAAAAGAAGGTGAGAAATGTTCCTGAATTCAACCTTGATTGTGATGGGATAATAAAGTTCAGGAATCGGGTTTGTGTTCCTCCCATCCCTGAATTAAAGAAGGAGTTGCTGGATGAGTCTTATAGTTCTTCATTCTATATTCATCATGGAAGCACAAAGATGTATAGGGACCCGAAAGAGTACTTCTGTTTGGATGGAATGAAATGAGATGTTGCTGAATATGTCTCTCGATGCTTGGTTTTTCAACAAGTTAAAGCTGAGAGACAGAAGTCTAAGGGGATGTTACAACCATTACCCATACCCGAATGGAAATGGGAAAACATCACTATGGACTTTGTCACAGGACTTCCTAAAACATCCAAAGGCAATAATGCTATCTGGGTCATAGTTGATCGTCTTAAAAAGTCTGAACACTTCATTGTTACTAGAGAGGATTTCTCTCTGGATCAGCTTGCCAGGATATATGTAAAGAAAGTGGAAAGATTTCATGGAGTACCACTTTCTATTATATCTGATCAGGATCCGAGATTTACCTCAATGTTCTGGCGAAGTCTTCAGCAACTCTGGATACAATGTTGAGTTTCCGCACTGCTTATCATCCTCAGACAGACGGTCAGTCTGAGAGAACAATTCAAACTCTAGAAGATATGTTGAGAGCTTGCACTATGGATTTCAAAGGTGGCTGGGTTCAACACCTACCTTTGGTGTAATTTTCTTATAATAATAACTTTCACTCCAGTATTCAGATGCCTCCTTATAAAGCTCTCTATGGAAAGAAATGCAGGACTCCAACTTGCTGGGATGATGTTGGGGAAAAAAAGATATTAGGACCTAATCTCGTTGATGAAATGGCAGAAAAGGTCAGATCTATTCAACAACACATAAGAGCATATCAGAGTTGATAGAAGAGTTATGCCGACAACCTAAGAAAAGACCTAGAGTTTGAAGTTGGTGATAAAGTATTCTTACGAATATCTCCCTTGAAGAGGGTAATGAGATTTGGAAAGAAGGGGATGTTGAGCCCTAGATATATCAGTCCTTTCGAAATACTGGATCGTGTTGGGAAGGTAGCTTACCGGTTGGACCTTCCACTGAATCTCTCTCAGGTTCACGATGTGTTCCATGTATCTCTCCTGAGAAAGTACATACCTGATCCTTCACATGTACTCAGCTCAGAAGTTGTACCGCTGGAGCAAGATCTTTCTTATGAAGAACAACCGATAGAGATTCTGGATCGTAGTGAAAAAGTCCTACGAAACAAGACCACTCGATTGGTGAAAGTTTTATGGAGGAACCACCAATTATATGAAGATACATGGGAGCTTGAGGATATGATGAGGGAGAGGTATCCTCATCTGTTTGTTAGAATGTGACGAATTTCGAGGGCGAAATTCATTTTAAGGGGGGTAGAATGTAACACCCGAGACTTTTATGTTATATAAATTATCAAAGGAATCTTTTTCTACACACAACACTTGCTTGGCTTTCTTTACACGAAATCGCAACCTTCCTCGATAGCTTGTGTCGTACGCAATACCGAGTTTCACTAAACAATGATATGCTATTAAAATATTATTAAAAGTAGCCGTTATTAATAGTAATAACAACTTTTTGAAATTTTATAAATTTTATTTTTCAAAATGGACTTCATTTTTGGTTTCGGAATATCGAAATTAGCCTTGGGTGAAATTTTGGTATTTTTCTGAAAACATTCAATTTTTGATGAATAGTGAAACCACTAAGTGGTCATTAAAAAAACTGAATTTTTCATAACACATAATTTCACCGCTTCTGTGAGTGAAATTTCAAAAATCCGAGAAACACGGTTGACATCAGTAAGTAAAATGTGGTTCAATGAGATTAAAATAATTTTTTGGTGAATAGTAACTTTTTACATTTTTTACCACGGTTAAAAGTAAATAGGGTAATTAAGGGTAAAAATGATATTATTATTACCCTAACACAAGTCCTAATTCTAATGGACAAATGTAATTCGAGCAAAAACAACCTCAGGAATAAAATATGACCATTTAGGCCCACTTGGATTAGATTAGGACATTTATTATTAATTTATTTAAAGAAGGGTTAAAATAGTTAAAATCAATGTTTAATAAGTAAATAATTTTTAATATGGGGTTATAAATAAGATAAATTCGACTATAAGTATTCATTAGAAAGAAAAATATATTTCCTACATAATTATATTTTATATGTAATTTTTAGACTTTAAATAATTTAATTTATTTTTGACACAATGATGATGCAGTAATTACCATAATAGTGAACAATTAGAATAATTGATATTATAAATACCTAAATAAGTATAATTTGAGACTTTTTATGAATTAAACTAATTTTATAGGTTAACATGACATGTTAGTATTGATTTAATTAACATTGGTCGAAGTAATAATTCTGTTATGAGTTTCAAAAAAATCAACTATTGAATAGTGTCAAAATTGACCTAAAATAGTTTTTAAAACAAATATTATATTCTTAATTGTTATTTTATTCTTATAAATCTAAGGTTATGCCAAATGACTTAGATAAGGTTATATATATTAATAATAAATAACTTGGGGTTTTTTTGTCTGCTTATAGTATTTTTATTAACCTTATAGTATAAGAACACAAGAAGACACGGTAAAAGTAAAATTATTTAACCTAATGTTAAATCTAAATGATAAGGTTAAAATGGGAACCTAAAATTATCTAAATTATATTCTATTAGAGTATTGCGACCCATACCCACCTTATCTTCGAAATAACTCAATTTGGAGCTATTTAAAACCGAACTTGACATTATAATAAAATAATATTTTTTGTTATTCCAAAGGTGCCCCTCTCCTCCTTTATAAAAGGGCACCTCATCCCCATCATCCTCACAACAATTTGTGCCTTAAAACTCGGCCAACCCCTGAAAATTTCTCATCTACACTTCCATAGAGACATCCTAGAGGTCCTGGTCCACTTCAAAGACCAATTTTAGTGCCCTAAAAGAAGGTCTCAAAGAAGCACTACAAAGAAGAGGTAATGTCTGTTACCGATTCTTTCATCTTTATTTCTTTTTCCACTTCTTCTTATTTAGTTGTTTCATTATGAAGTAATAACATCAGTATCACTAATATACTGATATGTTATTATAAGTATGAAACAACCCTATTTCACCATCTATCCATCCTACGGAAAAAGAAATCACCGCGCGTGCGTACGTACGGAATACCGTCTACACGCCGTGGTGTAATCTATTTTCCACCACCACCTTACTTGGATGGGTATAATGGTGTAAATAATGACTATATATGACTATTATAAATTGACACTGATTCTTAAATAGTATACATACACTACAATACAATTCCACGATCATAGGAACAATATCATCACTCGTGCGTGCGTACGGAATACCGTCTCCACGATGTGACGCGACATGTTCTACGTGATCTTCATTTCATAATAATTATATAAATGAATTAAATGAATGAATATGATATATATTAAACTAATACCATTTTGGAAATGAGGTATATATAACCTAAAGAGAGGAAGAATAATTTATTCGACAAACATGCATAAGAACAAAAAGTAATAAACACCCGAATAACAAGTAGTAATGAAATATTACTAATAATAAGCTTAGAATATGACCATATATGATATCATAAAAATATGTATGATTCTGTAATAATTCAATAAAATTATTTAAATCATTATACATGAGGTTCGGACACGTACAAAGCATATCAGACTTAAGGTAAGGGAAATATCACAATCTCATTTTTATCTGAGATTGTTTATTCTTTGGTATTTACTATGGTGTATTTTATCATCCACATCCATGTTTCCTCAATATGTAATATTTATATCCTTCTATAGTAGTTTATATCAAATTTTACCCTTTGGTAATTTTTATAGTAAAAGATATGAAAGGAATCTTTTGTCATTTTTCGTACGAGGTAATTTTTGACTTTTTCGAAAAAAGTACAAGAAGAATGTTTTTTTATACGGCATGAATGGATTTTTAAAACAATATTTACAAGAATATTCCTTTACAAGTTTCCAAGTTTATTTTTAATCAACTTCTTTTAAGAATTTTATTACATATTAAGAAAGGAAAAGTGTTTTTTAAGTAGAAAGGATATTTTCCCCAAGAATGGAGTTCTAGTGTTTTATCAAAATTATTTTCCATCTAAGAGAATAAAAGGGTTCTATTTTTATCCCTATTATTACATTGATTTGATTATGTTGTGATGGAATTATTTTTATGAATTCCTTTATCTTATATGAATTTTTTTATGATGTCACGATGTTTAAGATTCCCATTTTTATTACATGGGTTATTCTATGATGTATGGGTTATGATTTTGTGGCACACATAAGAATGGTACCATTATGAGATGGGTGGGACCAATATATCCCTCCAATGCATTGGGTAAAGATTTTATATCTCATGAGATAGACATGGCTGGAACGGTAGGTTATACTGGTTCATTGAAACAGGACTGAAATGAGGGTCACTCGGTTCATAAATGGACTTTGTCCACAAAGATAGACTTGGAAATTAGTCTTGACTAATAAGAAATGATTCTCTTTGATTATGTGTGTATGCCACAAAGTTTCATGTTTTATGTTATGATTATTGGGATTACATTTCACTTCTATGATTTATCCCATGATATGATATTATGATCTCTTTTGCAGGTTAAGATTTTCAAATGTTATGTTCTTATGTATATGATGTGATTGATATTTTTTTTGTTTACCCTTAATGAGAATTTGAGCTCAAACGTTTGAATGTTTTATTTCCCCAGGTCAGGAAGAAGGTTATTAAGTAGAATATGCCAAAAAGGGACTCTAGATATGATCAAATAAATGGGAGGCAAAGTAGATGCTTTATGAACCAGTTGTTTATGTTTCCCAGTTTCTAAAGACACTATACCTAGACGGTCCATTCTTGGTTTAGTTATATGTTGTAACAAGTGTGCTTCAATTCTGAAGTAATAACAATTTATGTAAAGTATGGGTCGTTATATATACATAGAATGAAGATAAAGAGGCTCTGATTGGATCAAGGTGGTGAATATCATAAACAAGAGTCTATGGAAAATATATTATTTTCTAGTAATCTATATCAATTAACTCAACCTTGTACACCAGGATAGAATGGTGTTAGTTAAATAAGGGACCATACCTTGTTATACATTGTAAGGTCGATGATTATTCATGTTTATATTCCATTATCCTTTTGGAGATATGATTTACAAACTGTGTTATACACACTAATCTATGTTCTAACTAAATAAAAAAATTTATTACTTTCGAGTTATGATGTTGAATGAACCCCGTTTTTTCTTAAATTTTAATGCGATTTTGATGATTTTGTTATGGAATTTTAATGTATCAAACTAGAACCCTAGGACCAAAGTGTATATTTATAGGGTATCTATTTAATGAAGGGATAATAAATATACAACGCCTTAGAAAATAAAGTAAATGTTTCTTTAAACATCATCATTCATGAAAGGATGGGAATCATAAAAAACGATAGTGGGAGGAATATTGACTTGGATAAAGTTGATTCTCAAGATACACAAGAGAAAGTACAAGAATAGATTCCACTGTTCACTAAGGAAGAATTATTTCCTGAATCAAAGGTACAACATAAGAGCTCAAAAGAGATAAGAGAACCTGAGAGATATTGTTTTATAGTTTCTAAATATAGTGACTAATTATTAGTTCATGATGAAAAACCTATCTTGTATAATGTGGAAGTATAGATATTAGAAGATACTATATGGGAAGTAGCCATGAATTATAAAAATGACTCCATATATCTGAACCAATTTAGGACTCTGGTCAATGCAACAGTTGATGTAAATACCATATTGTTTAAATGGGTATTCAAGAGAAAACTATACATGGATGGTAATGTAAATATCTATAATGAAATTATAGTGGATAAAGGGTTCAAACAATGTTATGGAATTTCTTATGTTGAATCATTTTCACTAGTTTTCATCATTAAATTCGTATTAATTATTCATTATGTATTAACATACCATGACTATATGATTTGGAGGAAGGATGTAAAAACTAATTTTCATATTGTGAAGCTTTAGGATGACGTCTATATGACACAACCAAATAGTTTTGTAAATCAATTGGAATCTAAAATAATTTCCAAGTTACAGAGATCTTTTTAATGATTGAATCATGAATATATGCCCTGAAACATTAAATTTAATAATTCCATAAATGAATTTGTCATCACTAAGAACAATTGTGATATTTTTTTAAAAGTGGTATAATTGGAATTAAATTGTTATATTATATGCCAACGAGCCTGTACCCATGTGGTAAAGGCTCCGTCTTGGCATCTAGAAGGCCGAGGATCAAATCTGGGTATGGAATAATTTACGAGGGTTCGGTAGCAGATCGTTGTATCAGTACTATAGTAGTCGTGGAACTGTAACAGCGGTAGCACTGTAGCGGTGGCGGTAATATAGTGGGTACTGTAGCAGTCTGGGTACTGTAGAATTACTATTCACTGAGGGGCTCTTTGCGCCAAAAAATGGGCTATCGGGCCCAGTATTCAGACTACTTGGTCTTTGGCCTTCGGGCTATGTAATGGGTCCCCCTCTACCCATTTTGAAAGAGGTATTTTCTTTAAATAATAAATGAGGCTTCGAGACCAACCGTTTAAAAATCAATTGTTTTTTTATATGTGTAGTTTGATGATATATTACTTTTTGGAAATGACATACCAGTATTATATTACGTTAAGGACTTGTTAAACAAGGGTATCTCTATGAAGGATTTAGAGGATGTTTCCTATATTCTAGGGGTAAATATCATTCATTATAGATCTAAGATGATTCTCAAGAAATGTTATGGTACATACATAACCAGATACTAATGATAGTTAGTATTGAACAATCCAATAGGGGATTGGTCCCATTGTCACATTGTTTATGTTAGTCTAAGAAAATGATTTATAATATATAATAAGTGAAAGATAACGTGAGTATGATTATATATAATACAAAGATAGGATGAATTGTGTATACAATTCAATGTTTTAAACAAGTTTATTCATATGCAATGATCATGGTAGGAAGATATCATGATGATCATGGTTAAAATCATTGGTCATCTATTAAGGTTATCATTACGTATCTGGAAATAATTAAGGATATGTTACTGGTTTATAGAGGAGGGGAGGAGCTGGTCATTAGGAATTGTGGTTATGCATGTCTTCAAACAGATCAAAATGATTTAAAGCCATAGTATGTATATTTTTTCTACCTCAATGGTGGTGATATGAGTTGGAATATTTCACAAAATCGATTTTTCATTTATTCTACAACTGAATCTAAGTATATAGCTGATTCCGATGAAGCCAAAGATTTCAATTAGATTTTAATATTTTTCTAGGATCTTGATGTTGTACCAAGTAGTGTTGACCCTATAAAATTGTATTATGATAATAATATGGAAGGGGATATCTCAAAATGGAAAAGTTTACATGATCGGAAAATTCATATACTCCATACGTATCACATCTTGTGGAATTTTTATCAAAGTGGTGAAGATTCATTTGGTAGAGTACCCAACAAAGAGTATATATTTAACCGCTTGATCTGAAGGCCTATCTTAGTTGATGCAAGAGTATCAAGTTACTGCTAGAAGACGAATATATTTTATGTTGGCTTATGTGAAACTGAGATTTTTTTGAGTTGGTTCCCTAAAACAAAAATTTTGGTATGTTATGTTAACATTTACTCATGGGTTTTTACATTAATAAACTCTATATCTTATCATGATTGTTATTATGTGTGACATATAATGTGATAATGCTCTAACTGTAGTTCATAGTAGTCCCCCCTGTGATGAGAACATGAAAGTGCTATGACAATATTCTTAAATATATGTTCTATTTCTAAATTTTATCATTTGATGGAAATGAATGATACATTATATTATGGGTGAAGACTATTAAGACTATGATACACCTTCACATGGGGTACTACCTTTGTAATATCTGATGTAAGATATTATTAAAATGATACCTGCTAGAAAAAAATTTATATTATATGAGTTATTGAATGTTACCATATGCGGACATGTGTATTGATCATTATACTATATTATTATTATTAATTCTTATTATGATTCATTTATATTGACTTATTAATGAAAAATATGAGTTAGTACATTTAAAATGAGATAGGATAAGTTGGGTGATCCATGAATAAAATTGCATAAATGAATAATGGTAGAATATTTTTTTCCCTTATGTTATCTAATAGATGTTGATATATCAATCCCTTTGTTGGAAATAGTTTGTCCTAAATAAATCCATGGCCGTGATGTTTTATTTTCAAGTTTAATTTTATGAGGGTTAAAGAATTAAACATTGAGCACAATGGTTAATTACACAATCATACACCATAATTGATTACAGATATCACGAAAAATAGATTATATTACACATTATGTGTTTGTACAATCTATAATTTCATTGTGATTTTAGCATAATTCTCTACTGGTACCTTGTCATGTTGATATATGATAACATTGGACATTAGGCTACTTCTCATATTTCCACCAATAATGAGACCTATAGAGTCAGGCATTATGTTTAACCAGAATTGTAGTAAAATAATATATTATTATTTTTTATATATAAGTTGAATAAATATTATTATTATGTGTAGGTTAACAATTATTCATGTATTCTTGATATCATATATTTAATCACCATTTATTTGAGATAATGGTATGTGAAGAGAATATTTATTAAGTATATTTTTTTTATTTAGTGAATATAATAATAATTTATTTATTAGAAAATATTGAAGTGATATTGTTTTATTACAAAAATATTAATTTATCAAGGCCCGATAAATATTAAGGTTGAAAAGATGGTATATTTGGTAGGATCAATGAGAAATAATTTATATATAATAATATTTGAATAAATCACATTAAATTTTATTTACATGTTAAGAACATGTCGAAGCAATATTAACAATAATATTATTTTAGACATGGTGTTATTTAGGGAATTAAATAAATATAAAATGGAACATCTTCATATATTTAATTCTAAACTAAAGTCGTAATAAACACAATTATATTATTTTTTCATTAGAACCCATTTTTTTGGTAAATAACTTCAACTAGAGAAAATCCTCTCAATCCCTTAAGAGCTCCCTCTCCAATAATGATACCATGAAAAAAAATCGGTCATTCTCCACCATCCACTCCCAAGTCTGGATATATCAAGGAGAAAACATTATAATTGATTTACGTGGTGATCAAAGGAAAATGACATAAGTGATAGGATCTTCGGTGCTAGAAGTTGATGATACATATGATGACATTCAATGTTTTTTTAGAACACATTGAAATCACAATTAGAGGGAGACATCAATTAATTATTATAATTAAATGATTTTACATCAAAAATAAATATTTAGATCCACAAATAAATATATAATTCTTGTAAGGTAATCATTTAATTGATTAAATTAATTATATATTATATATGATAATATAGTGAATTAATCCATCATTTTATCCATCATCTATTTTTTCTGAATAGATTTCATTATTTTCTATGTTCATCATCTTGTAAATCCTTGATAGATCATCGATCATTAAACAAATAAAAGTTGGGAATGATTGATCACAGGGTACTATTATTCTTCAAACTTACTATCCCCTCCCATCCAAATAAAAGGGAACCTCATCCTATATATTATTCTGACATATTGAGAAATAATAATAAGAAAAATAGTAAAATATCTTTTCTACGTAACTATTCGTATTCTTGATTTTTTTTATTTCAGGGATTCAAAACCTATTAAATTTAATAAGATATCCAAATTATTTTCTTATAACCAGATGAAATTATCGTCACTGATCTCTTTATTTTTTTAATTATTATTTTACAACAATAAATTATATATTAACATTTATAATATAATCACAAAAATATAACAATTATATTGAGTTTTTATTATATTTATTGATTAATATTTATCCACTATCTTCTTTATAAGATTTGAAACATAGTTATCACTATTGTGTAGGGTTAATTATTTCCTCATTAACCAATGTAATTTTTTTCCAACACAGACTTGAATGGATAGTAATAATGATGGAAGTAATGAAAATATATTATGATTATAACATTTTATTGATTTTTTAAATTAATATATCATCAACTTAATTACTCATTGACCTAGTAATGGAATAATATCCTTGAATGTGTGTATGTATGTCCTACCATCTCCGCAAAAAACTTGATTCTTTTTATAGGTACAACTATCAAGAATACAAAAAACAATTATAATGACTAAATATGATATTTATAACTTTATTATAATTTTAGAGATATAGAAAATATATATAATTATAATAAATGACAATTACATTGAAAAACATGTGTGAGGAAACAAGGAAATTAACACTTTAAACAACTGTAATATTTAAATATTATTGATGAACATGTGATAAGATGTCATATAAGGATCACATATGATATTAAAAATATTTATATAGTTATATTACAAATTAATTACCTTCTTAGATCCATTGTAAATTTTAATAAATAACGTTCAACTAAAGGGATGTGTGAGGTAAGAAACTTCATCTCAATTTCCATTTATTGATGAACAAAGTAATGTTTTGTTCCTAATATATATAATATGGTGTATATAGTATACCTTTTACATGTGATATAATGAAAAAACATATTTAATAATGATTCAAGATATAATTTGGATTATTTCACCAAAGGGGATTTGACATGAATGTTACCCAATGGTATATAATTACATACCAATTTCTCTTTACAGGGTTATGTTACTTATCAATTGTCCTTATTATCCTAAGATTATTTTTTGAACTGTATATTAATTATTTAAGTTTATTTCCATTTGATTTATGTCTATTTACAATTGAAACAAATAATAATTCCATTTATTAATAGAGACATAAATGGTATGGGATTAGTAAAATCATTATTCTAGATTTACACTGTATTGACATATATTTTGTATTATGTATAACACCCCATGATTTTACAGTATGAATCACCTTAAATAAATTCAATTTATTTTATACTTTATGTTGTAAAAATTAACCATGATATAATTTTTCAATTAGTCCTTATCTAACTCGATTTGTTTGTTATTGAAAAAATGTATTAGACGTGAATCCTCTCAACAAGTTAAAAATATATTTCATACCGAAGTGGCGGAACTTCTGCACGAGATTTGGTACATTAGAAATTATATTTTTCATAATAAGCACTCATTCAATCTCAATTTAGGAGAAACTCGAATTCTCATTACGATCAATGAAGCTGCTTCAATTCTAAAAGGTTGTTGCAACAACTCTATTGGTGACTTTGAGATTATTTTTCATATCCGGGTTCTGGGTATTTTCCACATCCCAGACGTTCCTTTGAAGTTTTCTTGCAATCACCTATGCCAGTATGGATCAATGTGAATGTTGATGGTGCCTCATTGAGAAACTCAGGCCCTTCCAGTTATGGATCTATTTTTAGAGACTCTGCTGGCCAGTGTCTGGGTTGCTTTTATAGTAGATGTGGTCTTTCTTCATCTTTGGAAGCTAAAATGCTGGGAGTCCTCCACACAGTTGATTACGCGCTTCAAATAGGATGAATAAATCTTTGGATTGAAATTAACTCTTCCACTATTTTCCATGACATTTAGAATGGTGTTATTTATCTCGCATGGCCGCTTACTACTCTCTGGATGAATTATCTAAAATCGCTCCATTGGATTGACTACATAGCTACTCATGCCTTCCGTGAAGCAAATGTTGTTGTTGATGCCCTTGCAAATAGAGGTGTTCATCAGAACATGACTTGGTTGGATACCCTTCCATAAGATTTATTTCATCTTTTTTATAGAGATTGTAAAAGAATCACATCTTTCCGTCTTCTGTAAACTTTTGTTTATTTAATTAATTAATGGTGATTTGGTCATTGACAAAGGCATTACCTTTTTGAAAAATGTTTTTATTATGATTACTAATATCACCATTAAAATAACAACCCCACCTATGAAATTATAAATAATATTTTGGAATTTCATAAATAAAAATATGATAGATTATATGAAGAAATAATATAAATTATTTTTTAAAAAATTGATCAATCAACTTTTGTTATATTTAATAAATAATTATTTATAATTTAATATTTAATATAAATATACAGAATAAAATTCATAAAAGATATTCATATGTTTATTTATTTTTAGATGATTATATTATTTTATAACTCCTTTAAAAGTGTCAAGAAGTTTATTATAATTTTTAAATAATAATTTTTTAAATAAATGAGGATTTCAATTAAAAATTAAATTTCTCATATATAAAAAATTAATTCTATAAAATTGTTTCTGTTTTTAAAATCACTGTCTCTATACTTTCTAAGGATTTTTTTGGTAATTTTCTTAAATACTACAATTTTCCATTGGAAAATAAAAATACAGTTTTTACATAACCCGTGTAACCTAAATTAAATCATTCATGATTTATTATTGAAATAATTATTTATAAAATTTAATATCAGGTTATTATATATTAAATTTGGAAAATGAATAATTAAAATAATATAATCTCAATTTATAATCCAAAAAATTATTTTCCCAAACCAAAAGACATTGGTGAATTTTTTAGATAACAATTGTTTAAACTTTAATTTTTAATAAACTAATAAATTTGAATTATAATGGTATTTTAATGTATTAATCTAATTATATAATATTAATATATGATTTATAATTTCCAAAATTCACTATAACATGACTCTCCTAGGATATAATATTTTATTTATTATTTTATTCTAAAAATAACCATCATATCAAGCATAAATAACACCCTCCCTCTTCCCTTGGAAACCCACTCATCCACACCCATTAAAATTCAAAATATCTTCCCAAAATATTATCTCATAAGCCTAATGGAATATATATTCAAGACCTATAGTAATATAAATTCAACTATAAAAGACGTTATAATGTCATACAATGGAAGCCACACCAATGATATAATAAATCTCAATTGACTAGTCCTTTATTTTCTTATTCCCCTTCCTATATTTCAAAATATTATTCAAAACCAAATACTCCAAAATTACTTATATTGTAATTTAAAATCTTATTAATGATTAAAACTTATTTCAAGAATCATATATATGTCAACTAAATAAAATTTACGATCTTTTCCCACTCCTTCCACAACGTCATGTTAATGGTTGGTTAACCACATAAAGATACATTGAAAATAAAATTCTTATAACCACCTTCATGGATTGAAAGTATCAATGAAATGTAATATATAAATATTTAATAACATGTAATATATTATCTTTCAATAATATATCGTAATATATTACATACATTTAAAAAAATATTTAAATTTAAGTAAACCAATAATTTATTAAGTAATACAAAATATAAGAATACTACAATTTAATAAAAAAATAACTCTATTTAATCAAATGATTATTATTGATAACTATTTGTATATTTTAATTTAATTCACTTGTGGATCAGTGTTTAAACTGACATATGTTTATTATTTAGGCATAGAAAATTTAACAAGATTTACTGGGAAATAAGGTAAGGTATTTCCTAACTCAACATTCATTCATTGGGTTATACATATACTTAGTTGATTATGTTATTCTAGGATTATGTATGTAACCCAATTATTATTTCATTATTTTTCATTCCTATTAATCAATTTTTTATATGCTTTTGTTACACATAATAATCCCATTTTATTCCCACCTCAATTATACAAACTTTTTAAGGGGTTTCTCAACATATTTTATTTCAATGACATATTTATTTTTCACCAATATTTAAATTTTTTTGGGTAAGGATACTACCTATAGATATATCGGACAATGAATATATTTATCTTCAACATATTCATTTTTTTATCATTAATATTATGGGGCATACGGTTTGACTAGTTGCAAAAGTTATAAGGGACTTCATCTCAATTTCAATTTTGATGAGACATTCCTAGTATTATGAACATAATATTTCATGTGTGGTGTATATAGTACCTATTTGAGAACATTTTTCATTTAACATAATATATCTTGTAAATATTTATATGTATTATATAATGAATATGGTAATTGTTTAAACTGTATAACATTTTTTATAAATGGATTTTAACAATGATTGTTGTTTTAATTTGGAAAATGTATATAAATCATTATACACTAATAAATATAGATATATTGATAAATAAATTTTTCCATGAATTAAGTATATATAAGAAGAATTATTTGGAATTATAGTGATGTGTGGGGACCAATTATAAATATCCCCTTAGCACATTTACATGTCTTATGAGACAAAAGAGTCGGTGAAAAACCATTATTATTTTTTCCAAGAAGAATAATAATGGTTTATACCTATAAAAATAATATATCATTATGGAATAATTTTTCATGGTAAAGAAAAATGACATAAAAGAAGTAATATTTTTCTTCATTTAGTGTTCAATTATTACATTCCACAGTATTTTCCCCATGATAAATTCTTTGTATGAGTTTTCATTCTCTGTTTACTTTTTCATGCTTATTTCCATTATTTACCTTCTCAAAAAGATTGTGTATTATTGAAAAATTTACAAATATTATTTCTTTGTGTAACCCTTACTGATCATTTGATCCCATACTTATTTTTTTCTTCCCTCATTATAATGAAGAAATCATTAAATAAGAGTTAGGGATGTGGTTTATTTTCCCTTTATTATCTTCTATATATATTTACCAATGTAATAAGAAAACCATATATCTATTTAATTATTCTAGACAACTATATTGGTCGATACCTGGTGATATTATCTCTTGTATCATTGACATTATATATAAATTACAACTGACTCTGGTCTACTAGTGTAAGGTTGTTATTGTTGGTATTCTTGAAAGTTTAGTTGAAACATTCAAAACAAGATGCTAAGTAAAAAATGAGAATTATAAAAATTCATTATAGTGTATTCATCGCTCAATACACATATTGATTATGAGCATACATTGTGCGGTCCATTATTTAATAATGGAACATAATGGAAGAAAGAGAATTAATACCCATGGGCAATTTTGGGATTTCTACACTCACCAAGTCAACACAGTTAGTGTTGGAGAAGAGAATATCATGACAATATTCGGGGAAAATTCTCATGTTTTGAAAATTAACCATAATAAATTTTCTTTTTTTCATTTCATATTGTAGAATATCTGATTTTTTTTGTGCTATAACTAATAAAATGTTTGCTATGTAGTAGATTATGTCCCTTGAAAATATTTTTCTATCATTGGGATGTAATAAAAATGAATGAGTATTACAAGAAGTATATTTTATCAAGGGATATATTGATCAATGGTGGCCATTTATGCAGAATACTAATGAGGAATATTTTATATAAAATATGTAATAAATAATATTTAATGAAACATTCATAAAACAAATTCCTTCATTGAAAATAAACTAAAATGAAAAGAAAATTTCTTAGTTTAATAAAAATTAAGAAGAGAGAATTGTGGGGTATGAATCCACCATAACAAGGATATCTAGAATATTAATATATTAAATACATGATTCAAAATAAAATATTTATCATTTATTTGATTGCATAAATCTAATTCTCTGAATGGGAACAATAATCTCATATATTTTCAACATATGATGAAATAGTTTTATTTTCCATCAAAATATAAAAACCAATTATCTTTATCATATTTGTTTAAGGTAAATAAATAGATGAATATGGATATTGATAACCATGGAATATTTTATGAATCAAATAATAAAAGGGGAACGATGAAATTCCACTAATAAAAAACTATGGAATGATTCATACTAGGAAATTTTAGAATGGAATGAGTGTTTTTTATATGTGTATAAAAAAGGTTAATAAGATAATGAATATAAGGAGAAGAAAAAAAATCAATAATTCTCAATGATTCAACTGTAATTTAATTATCCATTATTCAAATCATTGTCCCACGTGGAAATTTTATCTACCACAATTATGGATAAGGGGATATGTTCAAGCTATTTTGATTATTATGGATGAAGTAGAATTGGTGAATGAGGTGGTAGAATATACAATAATACTATATTCTAATTTAACCAATTATTTATTTTGTTTTTGATAACCTCACTATCATATATCTAACTAATTTTCAATGAAAATTGGTTATTTATCCTTTGATTTAGTATGGGGTTTATTTTTAAAAACTTATAAGGGATGAATCACTACAACAAAGATGAATATTTAATTTCCCATAATGGAATATAAACATGTTTATTTTCTAACATATCCATTGTACATGTTTTTGACATTGATGCAATATTTATTATGAACTATATTTAAAAATATTAGATAAAAAAATTTTGTAAGAAGAATAAAATTATAACATATGAGGATTGTGTATAATTTCTTATCTTTAGAGTAGAAATTTCATGATATGATTCTTATCTTGATCCACCAATATTATCTCTACTGGACGAAATTATTGGATATGAATTTAAAAAAAACAGGGATGAAGAAATTAATATTCAAATTTTTTTGTACCAATATTATAGAAATACATTGATGTATTTCTTGAGGAATTTCATATACACTCCCTAAAGCATGATTTTGAGTTTACCATTGATTTAATCCCTAATAGATGACTCATATCAAAGACTCCATATATAATGGTCATTCTAGAATTATTTGATGCGAATAAAAAACAAGAGGCGTTGAGTAATATGGGATTTATTCTCCCTACTATTTCTCCATGTGGATCCCTTTTTGTATTTGTTATAAATAAATGTAGATCCTTGAGGTTGTTCATTAACTATAGAAAAATCAATGATAATAAAATACATTACATGTATTTTCTCTATAATATTTATGATTTATTTGGCCATCTTAATAGAGATCAATTGTTTTCCTACATTAACAATCATTCTATGTATAATAAATTTTGAGTAAAGAATTAATATATTTCGAAGACATCTTTTCAGATGAGGTATAGACATTAGGAGAATACGGAAATTCGATATCTATTGACCAATGAAGTATCTGTTATAATGGATCTAATGAATAGAGTATTCAAGGAATATATTGATTATTTTTTATAGAATTCATTAATGATATTATAGTATATTCTAAAACCTATTAAGACCATAATAATCACTTGGAGATCACTCATTAGAATCTTAGAATGAAAACATTATATGGTATATTTAGAATGACTTTATTTTGGATTCATGAACCTTTATTTCTTAGCCATATTATCTCTAATAATGGAATATCAATTGATCCATTTATGATAATTGAAATCCAAGAATGACCAATGCTAACGGACATAACATATGTATATTTTTTGATTGTTCTAGAAGGATGTTATTGGTGTTTTGTTCAATTTTTTTTCATTTTCTAACTCATTAACTATGCTTACATGTAACAGGGTTATGATTGAATATATAAAATAATATTGTGTATGATTGGAAGAATTGGGGAGAATATTTTTCAATGCTCTAATTTTAACTCTACCATTATGAAAAAATGGGTTTGGGATATACTGAGATGCATGAAGGAAATGATTTAGTTATTTCCATATGAAAAAATATATTATTATTTCAAATTAATCTAGGATGATCAAGAGTAATGAATAAAATTATCCAACTCATGATCTTGAGTTAACTTCCATATTTTATGATATGAATAAATACAGACACTATGTATATGGTGAATGAAGTGAGATATATGCGGATCACAAGTGTTTGAAATCAATATTTAAATATAAATAAGTCAGCCTAACATATAGAATATGGATTTAGTTACTGAAATATTGTGATTCCTCAATACAATACCTCCCAGGAAAAGAAGATAATGTTGAGGGTGCATTAATTAGGAAAGATCATCAAATATTTACCAAAAATAGGATTTTGAAAGATCTAATATTCATATATTTGGTGAAGATGGTTATGGTAATTATAAATGAAGGGTAAATATCACACCTCTTTAAACTGATTTACAAAAAATATTTACTGGAGAATATAAAAAGTTAATAATCTGTTTATGAGATTCTTCAATGAATAGTAAATTCGATAAGGTTGTATGATTGGAAGATTTCATGTATTATAATTTAATTATTAAATTTTGAAATACATTATGTGTTAAATCAATACTTGAACCAAAAAGTGAACTATTATATGATTCCCAAAGCATAAATTTATATATACGACATGATAGTAAAGAAATTCATAGAGATATAATGGAATATTTTTTGATATAATATGACGTGGGGAATTTATAAATATGTTCCATGATTCCTAGTTTTTTGAAAATTGAAGGATGATACACAACATCCAAGATAATTTCTAATACCTCTATTTATTCCTATGCTGATGTGGTATAAAATTTCTATGTACATTGTCACTGGATCGTCAAATACCATGATATGGTTATTATCGATCACCTTAAAAATTAAGCACATTTTATTTTCAATAAGATATTATTCATCTCTTCAGAACATATAAATAATCTATATACATTAATAAATGAGACATAATGGTGAACCAATACTTATTTTGACTAATAATGATCCATGTTTCTTCTAAATATTTTAAATCAGTCTACAGAATTATTTGGATTCTGATATTCATTTGAGTAACTGTCATCACCCTCAAAAAGGATGAAATTACACAAGAGATATTCAAACTTTTTAGGTCATATTGACTTCGTGGTAACATTACATTAATGGTATGTGGGTTTTTTCTCCTTTGGTAGAATTTACCATCAATAATACTTTAAATTCATGCATTAAAGTGATTTCATATAATGCATTATATATAAAGGGATGGCATACTCCATCATTTTGGGATGCGGAAAGTGACGGTAAATTTAAAATCCCCTAACATATTTGATGAAACCATAACACATTTAGATAATATTTAGGCTCATATTAAATAATATCAAAATAAGAAAAATAGTTATGATAACAATAATACAAAGGAATTGGAATATCAAGTGGGATGTCATGTATTTTTGAAAGTAACTCCATTGGTGGGTGTCAAAAGGTTTTGTAAGGAAGGGAAACTAATACATAGATACATCTGAACAATTTAGAATCCCAAAATAATTGGAGTTTTATCTTACGGATTATAAATCCCCCCAAGTATCTCCAATGTCCTTGAATTTTTCTACATATCATTACTAATGAAGTACATGTCAGTCCCAACGCATGTACTCACCTATAAATAAATTGAACCGGTAACTTATTTTTCATACAATCTCAATAATATTGATATTATTACCAAAATAGAGAAATTATTGGTATATTGGGCGACTCAACTGGTAAAAGTACATTAATGAAGCCATAAAATAGAATAAGTAATGTGGGATCCAGATAATGTGGTAGAGAAGTACCATACACAACTATTTGGAAGTAAATATTCATGAAAAAATAAGTGGATAAAATTTCATGTAGAGGGAGTAATATAACACCATATTATTTTATGGTATTAATCTTCTTAAAAAAAATTTATTTATTTGATAGATTTTTATTCACTAATGAACTATGATATACTATTAAATATCAATATGGCTTATTGAATACTATTGAAATAGTTAGGAATAGTACTCATTCCATTAGAATAATATTCCCACCTATATTGATATAAATAAACAATAGGTATCTCATAAATTAATATATGATATATTTATATCATGGAATAAGTAAATGACTGTTTAAAAAAGGATAAATTATTTTTTATATTGTTATAAGTAATATAAATTTATTTACAATTTAATAACTCATTTAATGATTTAAAATAGATTTTAAAAAATATATCCATAGAGTAATAATTTTTTAATCATTAAATAATTTTGTAAGACCTTAATTAATATTTCAAAATTTTATAACATTGTTTATAATTCTAAAAATTTTTTTTTCAAATAAATGATGAGTATAATTAAAATTTAATTATTCTTATATATAATTTTTTTTATAAAATGAAGTCCAATTAATAAATGAAAATGTTAATATTTCTTATAGGTTATATTAGTGTAATTTTTTTAATACGTCTATTTTATTATATATAGTAAAAAACAGTTTTCACCTGACTGGTGTAACTTAAATTAAATCATTCATGATCTATTAATGAAAAAATTATTTATATAACTTAATTTTCTAGGGATATATATTTAATATTTAAAATGATTAATTAAAATAAAATAAACTTAATTTAAAAACCTAAAAATATTTTTCAACACCTAAAGTAAAAAGTGATTCTTTAAAATAAAAATATTACTTTTTCGACATTCCTTTTTAAAACACTAATGAATTTGAATAATAATGCCATTTTAAAGTCATAAACCAAATATTATTTTTTAATATAGAATTTTTATTTTTATAAATTCAATATTATGCATCTCACCATCGATATAATATTTTACTAAATATTTTATTATGAAAATACTTCTCTTCATTGGCATAAATAACCCGCATTCTATCCCTTGAAAAATCACTCATACCACCCATTCCAAGTACAAAATTGTTCCCAAATATTGTCTGTTAAGCCTCCTAGAATCCATTGTAACGTTCTTGGAAAATCTAACACCAAAAATAAGTTTATTTATTGTGTTGTATAAGGGAAGCCACACCGAAGAAAGAGTAAGTCTCCATTTAATCTTTTTTTCCTTCTTCTCCATCATCCATTTCACAATTCCTTTCAAAAAATATACTATTAAATTATTTATGTAGTAATTGAAAATGATATTAATTATTTTAACACACTAAAAGTATCATATATATTAAATATATAAATTTTTTAATCCCTTTTCCATCTCTTTCAACAACATAATGCTAAGGTTTGGTTAACCATCTCCCGAAACATAACAAAGGTAATTATTATAACCGCCATTATGGATAGAAATTTTGAATTATATATAATATATAAATATTTAATTTCATGAATTATATTCTTATGCAATTAATTAAACTAATGTATTATTTAAATTTATCAAAATAGACAAATCGAGGGAAAGCATGAAATTTTTAAGAAAATAAGACATCAAAATGCTTTAATTTTATCAGATAAAATTAAGACATTTAATAAAATTGTCATATTGATATATAGTTGTTTTGTTTCATATAAATAACTTATGTTTAAATATTTTAATTAAAAAAGTTATTATTAAGGATTTTAAAATGTGACAAGATTATATAGGAATTATTATAAGGGATTTCTGAACTCAATTTCCATTCATTATGTTATAAATCATTATATTGATTTTATCATCCCATTATTATGTAAGGAATCCACCTATTATTTATTTAATTATTTATTAAAACAAGTAAAATATTTTGATATTAATTTTTTAGACATATTCTACACATAAATTAATCACACCTCAATGATACAAACAGTGTATGGGATTTCTCTTCTGAATTTTATTTTAATGAAATATGACTTATTTAAAAATTATTTCTTGTTTTTGGTGTATGTATAATTCCATTTGATATATAATATCATGAATATATTTATCTTCATGATATTCAATTTTTCATTTTATAACCATAATGTTTGTGGGGAATAGAGATCAACCGATTACAATGTTGTAAGGGACTTTGTCTCAACTTACATTTCGTTGAGATATAAGAATTCTAATTCACCTAATTACACTTTTGTGGAGTATCTAATATTTCATTTAGATTTTTTTTGTTTAAATTATATTTTTCTAACCTGGATATATATCTTGTATGATGGATATGATTATTATGTATGACATATTCTATTTTTTACATATGATTTTTACTTTCCATGTTGTATTAACTATGGAAATATTGATAAATCAGCATCTACTAATCAATTTTGATATTATTTAGGACATATTTTTATTGAATTTAATCTTTGAATGAATAATTATTTGATCTTGTAGTGATATGTGGGGCCCAATTATTTATATCCCTTAAATTAATTTATAGGTCTCATAAGAAAAAAGAGTTGGCCCCAAACCCTTTATATTTGTTTCCAAGAAAAATGAGACATTTTTCTACCTATAGACATGAACAATCATTATAGTATAATGGTTCATGTTTTAGATACATTATGTCTAATAAATAATCATTTTTTCATTCACTTTTTAGTTATTACCTTCCATGAGATTTTATATATGAAAAAAATATATGGATACATTTCCATTGTCATTTTATTGATATTATTGTTCATTCTTTCATTTACCATTCCATAATAATAATTACTTATTACATTTTATTCACTTATTATTTACTCATGTAACCCTTATTGAAATTTTGGCTCACCCTTTTAATTGTTTTCCTTCCATATTTTATGATGGTGATATTTTTGAAAAGTGTCGAGAAAGAAGATATTGTTTTCATTATTATGTTCGTTGTTTATTTACCAATATAAATATAAAAAAAATACGTATCCAGTTCTTCAAAAATACTAAATTGATTGATTATTTTGTATGTGATCTCTTTAATATATTCCATTATAATAAAATGACCACCAAATTAAGGCTACATGGGTAAGAGTTGTTAAATTATGAACGATTAAGTTTTATGTGGTGCATATACTACCCATTTTTATGTTATATCATGATTCCATTACTATTCAGTGAATTTAAGGTTTTAAATGATTTTATTTCTATCATGGGGTCCATGATTCAAAATTTACAAAAGTGGTAAGAGTTTATGCCTAAATCAAATTATAATTAGAATTATTTATGATCCAACTTCCATTGAATGAAATTTTTTGATCATTCCATAATGAAACACTTTGATTTTACACTCCTTTAGTGAAATATTAAATTTTATAAATAATAATACCATTTTCAAGTCATTGGTAGTTAAAATCAATGTGAACTTTTGTTAAGATAATTTAACTTTATGTTCATTTTCATTCAGGAATTCTTTTTTCCCATATTTATATTTCTTGTAAATAATTATAAAGAATTTGATTACTATTATAAAATAATTTATTAATTGAATTTTTAAAAATTTTTTAATTAAAAACAATTATTCATAACGAATCATAATTTTTGTGTTCAAAACAGGGTACTTTTTTACTTTTTACAGATAAAATAAAATGAATCTTTTTTAACATACTGAACATGTATGGAATTTTCATCCATCATGATAGATAATTTCATTAAAATATCATTTAAAACTCATAATTTTCATTTGAATAAATATAATCCCTAAAAAATTTGTAATTCTTTGTTTTTAAAATTTATTTTCAAAGTATCCAATGTAATTTAATCAATAATGATTTGGAAATCGTTTATATAATTTTTATCCATCAATGAAAACAATAATTTTTATGAATTATACGCCATAGGAATATATTATAATTATACCATAATTATTACTTCTATTTATGGTTTATTATCATTTTCAAAAGTTAATGGGTTGACATTAACATTATGATTAATTATTGTATTAATTAGCATTCCCTTGAAACATTCAATTTATTTTTATAAGATTGTAACTTTTCAAGAGATATATTGAGCATGATTTCAGGTACTATTTTCATGTTTTGACTGTATCGTGTTTGATTTTTACCTTGCAGACATTTTAGGTGAAATTTGAGAACCCTGTGAGGAAGAGGTTTAGTGATTGGTTGGAGAACAATTATCACAAATCCTATGACCAGTCCAGCAAACCATTAAAACCTAGACAGATGGGATTCACATGGCTGGAGAACGGTTTTTCATATAATTCTCTCCATTAGGAATATTCATGCCCACCTAGAAGAGGTTCATGGTTATGGTGTATGGTTTGGAGACTCATTCTCCACTCCTAATGAAACCATACATGAATGTTATACTATTCAGAAAATTTGTTTTAAAATTCTCAGACCCCGACAATTCACACTATCTTGACACAAAGAAACTCTAAACATGTTGTTTCATTTTTTTGAAGCTCCCATATGGATTTCAATTTCATAAAACCTTCATTATTGATGATTCAAAGACCATATTGATGATATACACCTATCATGGTAAGAGAATCTTTTCCCATGCGGTTTTATGAATCTCTCCCTTCATTACCTCATCCTTTTTAGGGTTTTTTACACAATTTTAAATGTGACTACATATAGTATTATTGGATCTTCATTCATATGATCCTTGATATAGGTATCATATCTAGATATCATACTCTATCATGATATTTATTATTCTACTTCAATTGGATATTTCTTTTAGTGATCGTTCATCTTCAATATTGAGGATGGTGGTCCAAATTAAATTTAAATTCTCTTGAATTCCAATTTTTTATATTTACTATATTATTTCACTTAGATCATTTTAAATTTGAAATTTGAATTGAATAAACTAATTGATTAATTAATTTATCTAATCAGGGAATTTATTTAATTTATTTTCCATGTAATGGTGAATTGGGTTGAATTATGGGGAAATTGGAAATTATTGAAATTGTATTAACTGGGAATTACATAATGGGACATTGGGATTGTTGAATTAGGATAATTAATGGATGGATTAATTAATGGGATATTTGGATTATGAAATTAGATTAATTAGTTGGGGAATTAATTAATTTTTTATTTGTTTATATGTTGAAAAATTCAATAAAAGTGTTTTGTTAATATTATTTCAATGTGATTATATTGAATAACTATTTGTGTTTTATAATTTATAATGTTACACCGTATTGTGAAATGTATAAAAAGGGGGATAATGTTGATTATCATGGATTGATTTTGATATTTTTTATGTTTGTGTAATATATGTGATATATGATTGATTAATAGATATATGAGTTTGAGAAATGGATTTTTGTTTTAAATACTCCTATGTGATAAATGATTTGTGTGATAGGGAATGATTCCATAAATACCCATATACGATGAATGTGGTGTGGGGTAGCGACTGATTCTCCAAATTTTCATATGTGATAAACAAGGTAAAAGATTAGGATGGTTTACCTAGATATCCATTATAGTTACTAAGTGTGGGATAGGGATTTAAACTGAAAATAACCATGTGATAATGATGTGTGGATATGAAATATGGCTCCAAATACCCATGGTGAGTTAGATAGGATTTTCTACGTTTCTGTGTTGGCATTGGACTATAATGGTATTTTCTCGCAATGTGATTCAAAATGAAATGATAAATTATATACAGGGTATTGTGATATGGTTTAGACTCAGGCATAGTCCAAAGAAGGTATTAAGGGTTCAAGTGTCCTCGATAAACTATGGGTTTTGGTGGTATGATTAAAATAATTATAAATGTGCTAATTGGTTACTTATTTATTTTAAATTACTCATCATGAAACTTAATACAATGTTATTGAGTTGATATTATTTTAGACGTAGTTGCAGGTGGCCTACTATCTTATAATAAAACTGTAAATGTAATGTTTGATCAGTACGTGAATAGACTTTATGCTTGTAGGAATGAATAAGGGAAAAGGCCCTATGTTAGGTGGACGATTTGGATAGATCATGGATGAGGCAACCATATATGGTATGAAGACCATATTTAGAAATTTAATTGTATTTATTTTGGGTTTTAGATTTTTTGTGAGACATCTACTTGGTATTAAATATCTTCTACATTAGTTTAGATATCGAATTATTGTTTTTGTCATAATGTGATACAGGTATTATTCTATTTATTGTTATACATTTCGGCTATTTTTTATTTATTTTTTCATTGGTATTAAATTGATAAATGGGGTACAGTATCCATATGATCTATTTTATACCATCAATGATAGTTATAAACCTTTTACATAGGGAGAGGAATGCTTGATGTCATGTGACCAACTGATATGGGGAACTCGTGTGTGCCACCCAGGTCGGAATATTACAAAGTTGTATCAAATGAATTTTTATTTTATTTTTCCTTTTTGTCATAATATTTTTGAAATTTTTATAAGAAAATATGATTATTATGGCCTTGGTTAACTCATCATTCATGGGACTACCTAACCCATGTACAAGGGAAAAATCCATGTAACCTTGGAGGGGTTATTATTATTGAGGTGTGACTTTAAAGTTGATTCTATTTCTCCTCATGTGATTCACATGTTGTGTGATGTGATTAATTTTTTTATTTCACATTATTGGATCGTAGACCATAATGGAATGACTGTTGTTCAAGAATTTATCCTTCAAAACACACATCCGTAATTTCAGAAAAGCATCATTTTTAGGTATGTATATGAAAAATGTTTTCGGTTAAATTGTGGAAATTGAAATATTTTTTCATTTTTATTTAATTGAAATGTAAAAGGATATTATTATGGAATAGAAAATTTTAAAATGATGAAAAATGTGTAAAATGGGTGTTTAATGAGAAAAATTGGTAATAAGAATGTGTTTTCCAAATTTTAACCTTGATGTAGATGTAAGAAGGTTAAGGGTTATGATATCAGAAAAATTATGACTGTGGTGTGGGGTTTGAGTATATAAATTTCATGGATTTGTTTAAATCCATCTTTTAAAAAGGGTTAATGTTGTGTTATTTCTATTAAGAAATGTTTATGAATTATAGAGATATGCCTCCTCAATGACACTTTTTAAGATGATTTAAGTAAAAATAGAGGGATATAAACCTCTTATTATTGAACTACTGGAACTAATCATTCTTGGAGAAGAAGTTATAGAGTTGTGGTGGGTTTATTTTTATCGGATTGAGAAGTGTAAGGAGAGAGACCTATGTTGAGATATAATGATTTTTTTGACCTAAAACAGGTGTTTCATTTAGAGTACCCTCTAACTTTCACTGGAGAGGAAGAACTGAGGCAACTGTTTTCAAGATTGTGTCCATCCATAATATAATTTACCATTTAAAGACACGTTATATGAAAATTTTTATGTTGGTTTCTAACAAGTTACGATGATTAGGGAAGCATTGGTGGGATGTTCAGGATCGGAATGGAAAATTTCAGGTCATGGTATGAAATTAATTTTTTTAAATGTTCCGAGAGGACTTTTACATAGAGAAACTAATATTAGAGAGGGAAGTTGTGTTCCTAGATTTGACTTAGGGTAGTATTTATTTGATTGAATATATTTGTAGCTGTACAGAAATGTATGGATTTTCAATAGTGATTGAAGGGGATGTGGATACTATGGAAGCTGATTCAAGGATAAAAATAAATGTTAAATTAAGTACCAAGATAATATATTTTAGATAAATATGTTTTATGATGTGGTGGATTAGGGACTCATATCCTAGGGGAACCTGATAGATGAATCTAGTGGAAGAGATATGGTTTCTACTAGAAGATCTGGAAGTACATATTCTTAGGGTAAGAAGATTCATTATGTGAAATTTTACTAGAGTTGTTGAATGAAGAGTGTTTTGGGAGAATGATTAGTTAGTCATTATATTACCCAAATGATTTTACACTAGTTTAGAAGGACATGCCAATATCTGATAGATTATCACCGACCACCGGTAGTGTTCTGAGCATCTGTAACATTGGAATATCTACACAGGCTAGGCATGAACCCATGATCTATGAGCTAAAATGTATTTGAATGATAGATATGGTGTGTGGTGAGGGGAACCTCTACACCATATTAGTATAGAATCTAGAGTTCTTCTAGTAGTGTTAGAAGTGGTAGTACAAATAGTTCTTCATATAAGGAGTTCATGTCTCAGCTGAGTGGTGCATCTCAAGGGACTCTGTTTTCATCATAAGGAAAGGGGTAGGTTAGTTTCATGCATTTCATCACACACTAGTGGAAAGAGAGATTTGGCCATTAACAATTATATGTACTATTCTTCTTGAGTTTACACTTTATAGTTCCCTATTTAAAGCTCTTTTCTGTCATTATTTTATATATTCAAAACATTAGAATGGTTATAAATTGGAGGTGGAGTTCGTGATTGGGTTTTTGATGATAGATACACATTTGGGAGTATAGTCAAGAGACATCAATATTTCACTGTTGTGTTCTCTCGAGGATGGTGAGTATCATTCTAGTTGGGAATTTTACATCCTTGACATGTTATGCTTCATCCATATTATGGGTATCAACTAGTTAGTAGAATACTAATCCCACATATTATTGTTTGAGAGTGATGTTATGTATTCTAAGGGAGACAAATATAATCACTAGGGAGAGTGGGATATCAAATCAGGAAAATCATGGGAAATTCACCAAAAAATTGGTGACTTCATATCCTAAATTGATTTCATTTTTTAGATGATATGGGAGTAAAGAATGATTCATTTCCACCCATACTGGATGGGTTTTATGATGTGTTTCCTGAATACATATTAGGGATGCCACCTAAGACAAATTTAGAGATTATAATTGAACTTATGTTTGGAGTTGAGAATTTTTCTATTCTACAATACACAATATAACTAAAATAGCATCAAGAGCTTAATGCATAACTAGATGAGTTAATTAACATGGGGTTTATCCTTCTGAATATGGCATCTGGGGGTCTATAGTCTTTTTTCAATAATGGATGATTAATGAATTCACATTCCAATTTATTACTGTAAGTTGAATCAGATGATTGTAGAGAATGGGTATCCACATCGGCACATTGATAAACTATTTGATCAATTTAGGGGATCTTATGTTTTATCCATGATTGTCCCGAGATTCATGTATCATCATTTAATAGTAAGACCTTATGATATACCAATGTCTACATTCTGATTAAGGTATGGCCTTTATGGGTTTTTATGCCATTCTAGTTAAACATCATAATATTAGTGTTCATGTCCTCAATGAATTCCATCTAATATATGTACCATCATCATTTTTCTGTATTATATGTGTATAACATCTTGGTTTACTCCAAGAATCATGTTTATCATTCCCAAAATATAGTAATCATCATGAGTGTACTGAGAGAGAATCATTTATACTCAATGATATATAAGTTTCAGTTTTTGATTGATATGGTACACATATTGGCCCACATCATCTCATAGGAAGGTTTTTCATAGGACCCAAATAATGTACAAGAATTGGTTTCATGGGAGTAGACAAAGAATGTTTTCGATACCACAAGAGTTCTATAGCCCTTAGGATATTATGATATGCGCATACATGAAATTTCCCATATGGATTCACTATATTCAAGCTTCAAAACAAAGGTGATAATGTTAGAATGAAAATAAAAAATTTCATATTTCCATATAGGATTTGAAGAAGCATTTGAATATAGAATCGATCATGATCCAACACAATCCAGGTGGTATTCAAGTGTGAAGTATAGTCTCAAAAGTTAAGGTCACATGAATGGAACTACACTATACACGACCTCGATTTGGCGGTAGTTTTTATGACATAATGTGTTGAATATATTATCTTTAGGGTGATAATTTTATTGTGTATAATGACTATAAGGGCTTAAAATATATCATTTCCAAAAATATTTGATTCATCGATAATATAGGTGTGTTTTTAATATGCATTCATTCAACATTGATCTAATATATATGCTCAGGAAGGTGAAGATTATTTATGATTCTTTAATCCTGAAAAACAAGACTCAACATGTTTAGGAGTCTAATTTAGAGTGTAAAATGATGAATTTAATGGTTGAGATGGATTTTGTTTTTTAATAGGGTCACAACAAGATGAATATCCAATGAAATTTAGTGTATTATACACATTTTATAGGGATTAAAAATAGACAGTATGGGGATCTAAATTGTTTTCCTTGATAGAAATCATTTATGATGGGGAGTCACCATCCATTTGGAGAATATATGAGGATGATATCATCTATGTTATTAAATGGGTTATAGTTCCTATGAGCATGTGGGAGGAGATGATGTGTAAAATTCATATGTAAATATGGGTGGTTGATCTAGGTTTGACAAAAATAAATCATGAACTACAATACAGTTTTGGTGGTCAGGCATCAAAAAAAGATAGTACGGTTCACGACCCGATGGTTCACTTTTCCAATGGTGAAGGTCGAGCTGTGATGTATTTCTAGTTTACTATATTCATTTCCAATTTTTGAATAGATTATGGGTTTTATTAAAATGGATATTGTGTTTGGTATCCCAAGTACACCACAGAAGAAAGATTCTATTTCGTTTATAGTAGATCAAATGTAAAAAGTAACACACTTATTACTATTATAGGATAATTTATGATTATAAGTGATCAGGGACATGTATGTCTAGGAGATCATCTATTTTCATAGAGTTCTAAATATTATTGATTCAGACCTGGACTTGTGCTTTACATTATGCTACTGGTATAGATTGTAGAACTATATTGGTACACCAGTTTACTGAGTATGGATTTCCAACCATAGATAGATGCGAATTTGAACCATACAATACAGGTTCATGAGGATATGCTTCGGGTTTGTGCCCTTAACATTGGTGAGTCTTGGGAGAATCATTCAGTGCTCTCTCATATCACATATAATAAATCTTATCAAGAAAATACTCACATTGAAATATATAGGGGTTTTTATTGTAGAGCATGTAAATCACCTCTAAATTGGATGGACGTAGGTGATTCCACATTATTGGGACCAGGTCTTGTTTAGGAAACGATTTAGTAGGTGTAGATGATTTAGAGGAAGATTGATATAGCACATATTTGATAGAATTTTAATGGGGATAGATCTCGACAACACTTAGTTATTATAAAGGATGATTGTGTGTTCCTTCAGGTGTTACATATGTTGGGTCACCATATGATTCAAATACATAGAAATATGATTCCTAGTTATATTGGACTATTTGAGGTTGTGCATAGAATCGAGCAAGTGGCATACTAATTGGAACTTATTTAGAGAAAAAATGTTATGAATAATGTTTTTCATGTGTCAGAAATTTAGTGGTATCACCCCCACCCTTCTCAAGTGACTGATGTAAATGGTGTTGATATTGAGAATGATTCATCCTTTGTGGAGCATGAGTTTAATTTATATGATCATAGAGAGAATTTATTTTGGGGAAAATCACGTCGATAGATCAAATGTTGATAAATCATGTTTGTGTGAAAGAATAAACATAAGAGACAAAAAAAGTTATGTGGGATCAGTTGACCAATATTTTTACCTTATAATCATAGAGATTAGTGGGAGTATATCACATGGATGAACAATTATTAGGTGTGTATATTCTTATATCCAAACCTTTCTAGAGATTCCTCAATATTTTATTTATATTCTCCATTTTATTTTTTCAATGTATCTTGATATTGTTTTACAATGGGGATTTTTTTGGTTCAAATTTGATATTTGGGAAGTTATGAGCATAGTTCATAGTTGGCGCACAATTTTATCAAACCATGTGCCAAACCTAGAAAACTATACAATACCTGATAGAGAAGATTTGCATGGCTGGTTCATGGGCTGTCAAACTGTGTACTCTATTAGGAGAAACCTAGACCCCCCAGAAGTGGTGAATGCTTAAGGTACATCATTTAAGAAAAATATGTTCCCCTTCCAAGGAAACTATGAAATGGGTATTAAAACTATGAAAATTGGTTGATAAAATACCAATACCCCCATAGTACACTCTAAATTAACCCAAATTGTTTATAAATGTTTTATCTCATGTTTGGAATCTCCCAAACTGATTCAAATTCCATTCATTCTTCTTTATAGATGATTCTATTCCGGTATTTAATATTTTCACTTCTACCTATAATCTAATATCATCCCATGAGGTTTCCTCTATATCTCATATATTTCTCACATCCTTTTAAGGGGTTTCATTCTCTTTTTTAATGGATCTAGATCAATGTATTTTAAATCCTGATTATTAAGATGATGGATCTAGGATTCAGATCTGGATCTCATACTCCATTATGATCTTCATTGTTCCACATCAATTTATAATTTCTATTGGATATTTTTTGTCATCAATATTTATTTCAGCTGTCTAAATTTAATTCTAATATCATTGAGTTCTAATTTTTTTGTATGTATCATACAATTTCAATTAGAATATTTGAAATTTGAATCATGGACTAAATTACGTAATTGATTAATTATTTTAAGAAATAATGGAATTAATTTGATTTTTTTTTCATGTGTTTATTAATTATGTTTACATTTGGAGTAATAGTAAATTAGTTAAATTTGATTAATTAATTTGGGAATTAGTTAAAGGGATATTTGGATTGTGGAATAATACTAATTTGTTAGCAAATTAATTAATATATTATCTATTTAAATTTTCATATATAGATTAAGGAATATTTTTTCATAATATTCTTTATGATTAAATTTATGGAACATGTTGTTTTGATAAATTATAATATTATTCCATGTCATGAAATATAGATAAAATTGGGTTTATGGATGATTAACAGTGATTGATGTGATATTTGTGATGTTAATATGACATATGTAATATGTGTGTGATTGATTATTATCCAAGTATCAGACACAAACTGGGGATCTGAATACTTGTATGTGATAAATGAGGTGTAAGATAGGGACTGATACTTTAAGTACCCATATGTTATAAATGAGGTGCAAGACAGACACTAATGCTCAAAATACACATAATTAATAAAAGATATTTGTTATAAGGACAGATAATAAAAATAACCATATGGGATACTGAGTAAGAGACTATGACTAATGCTCTAAATACCCATGTGGAATTTATGTATGGGACATGGACTAATGTTCCAAATACCCATGGAGTGTTAGACATGACAGTGCATTACCATGAGATTGAATTAGATTATGGTTAAAAATTTCCCGTTATGTCATTCGAAATAAAATGATAAATTATATACACAGTATTGAGATATGGTTTAGACTTAGATATGGGATGAAGTTAGTATTACGTGTTGTGGTGTCCTCAAGAACCAAGGGTTTTATGTAGTTAATTTAAAGAATAATAAAGATGTAAACTGTTAACTTATTCACCATAAATTATTCAATATATAACTAAATACACTGTTATTGACTTGATATTGTTTTAGGCACCATTGGTGGTGGCCTACTCTGTTTTAATGACACCCCAGTTAGGCTACCTGATTAATAAATATACAGACTTCATGTTTGAAGGATATGATGGGGGAAAAGGATGTTCTTTAGATGGCTGAGTCGGGATAGAGCATAAATAAGGGAAACATATTTTTAATCATGACCTACTTTTTATTTTTCAGCGTATTTATGTTGGGTTTTATATTTGTAATTGAAAACATACATGGCATGAAATTTCTATAACTTAATTTGGATATTGTTTTCATGTTGTATTCATCATTTGATATTGGTATTATTCTAATTACAAATTATATGTTTTGGTTTGTTTTTTATTTCAACTATTCTATTACTCTCATAAAGAGGTTATAGTCTCCCCATAATCGATATTAAACCCTCACTGATAGTCGATAACCTTTGTCTTATGGGGAGGAACACCATAGATTATATCACCAATCAGATCAAGGTATCAGTGTGTGGAAAATGGGTTGGAACTTTATAGTTGAGGCCATTAGACATTACACTTCCCTTAAATATCAAGATTACGTAATAATTATATTCATATTTATTCATCCATATATCATTTCTATATACGATTTTTTTACTTTGATTATTTTTTTATTAACTAGGAAAATATTAATAATACATATTCTTTGATAAGTATGAATATTTTTTGATAGGGCATAGTGTTCATGAATTACATTGAGCATTCAATATATGAGTAATAAAATACACATGTAATGAAGGGTGGGGATGAGAATTATATATCCCCTCGATGCATTGATAGATCTCATGAGACAAATGAATTGACCAAATTACATCGATTTTACCCACTTTGTTAAACTACCATAGTACAAGGTCTTTATGAAAAAGATATCATGATGTCTCATATCACGATGGCCATTAATAATCATTTTTCAATTGATAATTTATTTTTAGTTATCTATTATATTTTTTTCATTCATATTATCCATAGATGCATTTTATTATATTTTTATTAATTAAATTTCATGTTTTTATGATATTTACCTTGCCATATTGATTATGCCTTATTTATTAATGTTATATTCCATTACATATAACCAATCCGAATAATTTCTGTCCACTTTTATATTGTTTCATTTATCTAGTACATAGGGGTTAATTATTTGAATGAGTTTCAAGGATGATCAAATTTTTTTTTATTTTTTTTATTATATTCTAGTTAAAAATGTGTATCATTTTCGTATATCACACCCCAAGACTACTAATCAAATTTTTCACTTTTTATTTTATCCATTGTATCTTTTCAAACCTAATAATGTATAAATTGACTATGGGATACAAGATTCATTATTGTTACCGTTGATATCAATTGAAGTTTCAGAGAAATCATGGGAACTAGATTTAGGGAAACATAGACTATAGATTATGAACTATGAAAAATTTTAAGGATAATTAATAGTATAGGATAACATCTTAATGATTTTGTGAGGTAGATATTATATAGTTTTCCTATAAATATATCCCTATCAGGATACTTAATGTGGATGTGGATATAGAATTGCAGTACCTAAGGATAATAATATAAGAAGAAATAATTGGTATTTTACTCAATCTTAACCAGGAAAATAAAAATTCACCTTTCAACACACATATTTTGACACTCCCAAGATATATTCTTGAGAAAAATGTTATTTTAACTATGAATAATTGTAATGAATTAATGTGTTAAAACTACTGAAACATATGATATACATTTATGAAATTTGATAAAATTAATGTGTCATGAGGAAGGATGTATTTGTTTAACAATGTATTTAAAAGAATAGATACTGATTTTGATGTATTATGTAATGGGATTTTGACATGATTTTGGATATTTAGTGAAAAATTTATGGTAAAACCTCTTATATTTACTATGTTTTTTATTTCAGTTCTTATTTGAGTAATGATGATTTAATATTTTTTTAGAACATGACTAATGGTATTGAAAACCTATAGGGTTAATATGATCATTATTTATAATATAATAATAGTCAATTAATATTATTATATATTTGGATAAAAATGTGCATTATTGAAAACAATAGTTTTTAAAAATACATTTAATGGTTAACTTTTATTCAAGGAAGATTATCCTCTTTTTTTTAATGTTATCAAAAAAGTATACATATTTTTTTTGAAAAATGACCATCTATATTCCATATGACAACCCATTTAATCTGGAAATTCCATAGAGATTGAACCCGCAACCTATGGATGATAAGGGTGATGTACCTACCACCGGCCATCATGGCTTCCAAGTTAATGACAATTTTATACTTAAATGAATCAATGGATAAATATTTACTTTAAATTTTTATGTTACCATTAAGGTTTTATATATTACTATATTATACTGGATAATTTTCACGAAAAATTTGGATATTAGAAAACATATAGATATATACAAAAATAAATTACACTATTTTTTGAGTATTTTGATCCTCTAAATGTTAATTTTAGTTCTGTAGGAATAAAAAATTTAATCTTGGATAATAATTTATTTTAGTAAGAAATTAATAGGGTGTTGATGGATGCACAACCAAAGGACTAAATTTTGATTATAAAATTAAAATATATCTAGTTTATATATTTTAGGTTATTTCATATTTGAATTGAACAATAATATACCAAAATTATTTAATGTTATATTATGTCATAATTTTATACAATTTTCTTCATTTTAGAGGAATAAATATTATATTTCACACCTCATCGGAATATTTTTTTTGTATTTAACAATTTGTTGATAATTATCATTCATTTGATAAATGATCTATATTACTCAACATTTTTATTTAAAATTTTTATATTTCTAAATATTGTTTAACTAACGAAAATCCTAGTAATTGGCCATTCTAACTGACCTTCATAATTATTTTTTCTTCTTATTAGAAGGATGTGTTATTAACCGTTTTTATGATGTGGGATTTCAATAAAAGTATTTTAAAATGTCAATAATTTGATTTCTAAAAACATGTTAATGTTACAATAATTATATTTATTGAAGGTGTATATAATTTAAACCATAGAAATTTTAAATGAAAAACATTATCTTTGATAGTGTATACGACACAAAACACCCTCTTATAAGAAATATATAATATACTATTAAAATTTCAAAATTTAATATAACCATTATAACCTAACCATTATCTCAGAAGGAGTGAACATTTTTAATAAAATTATGAAGATATATATTATTATATTATATAATGTAATTATAAAAATGATATCAATTCAACAAAAATTCTATTTATGCTTCAAATATAATTTTCTTAAAAAAATTTTGATTTTTTTTATATTGGGATTTATAATTAATATATAACATGGTTGAGATAATATTTACTAAAAATAAAATCTTTTATGAAATCAAAATTTCAATTTTATCTTTCGGTGATGATTTGATACTTTTCTTAAAAGAATCGGTTTTTAGTGAATAGTAATAAATGCTGATTTTTGTTAAAAATTTGTTTCTTTTCAAAATATTATGTATTTGAAATTTAGAATTTAGAATTTATTTTTAATTAAATGTAAAAGAATATTTATTTAGATATATTTCATATAATTAATTATATTTTATCATTTTTATAGTAAATTTTTGTATATGATTATTTTTAGGCATAAAAATGTTACATTCTAAAACCATTTTTTATGAGAATATTTTCCTTCCATTTTAAATAATTAAAATAAAACTTAATAAAAAAGTATATAAATTAAATTTATTGATTACATATATAATTATATTAATTTAAATCCATATAATTTTGGTCCATAGTCATATAGTTTACAGAGTACATCTTTTTCTTGAAAAACACATATCTTTAGATGTAGTTTTCCTACAAGTTTTATGGATATATAATATATTAAATTATGTGGATTAAATGAATTTAATAAGAAAAAATGTATTAATTATTTTTAATAATAATAATTTATATCTGGTAAAATTTTCATCCTAAACATTGATCATAATTTCTAGTAAAAATATAAAAAATTATTTATTCAGGTTAAGGTTAAACCATATTTAATGAGGGGGTGGCTAAACCATATGATAATGATATGTTTTCCATTTAAATGTGTAAAAATATATTTGATATCCATAATTTTACTATATAATCTCCAATATATGTGTATAGTTTTATTTTAAATTATTTTTATTTGGAATTAATTTTTCTATTTTCTTTTTTATTGGAAATTTCTATGAGGTTTCCAAGACGGCCCCATATATAATTTATACAATAGAACATTATGTCATAATTTATTCACACCTATTAAGCCATCTATCAGAACCAAACCATTAAAATATATCTTCCAAAAATCATTATCTACATTATAAATGTTTATCAACTCTTATATGGCCAAAAATGGGGTCCTTAATAAGATATTTAATGTATTTTCTTTTAATGGAATGTTATTATCATCAGTAAGATCATTATTTTTCCTTTTTATTTTGAAATAATTAATTATTTATTAAAAATTTATATATAATATCAATATTATATAAAATTCAATATGATTTTATTATGTTTAGGGGACAATATTTATCCATCTCATTCTCAATCAAATGGAGAACAATGGTATCACTCGTGTGTATGGAGGACTTCCTCCTTACAACTTGATAATTTTTTTCCATCAATAACTCAGATTGATTTTCATAATGATGTAAATAATGCGTATATTTGATATTTATGACATAATATTTCATTCTGAAAATTTATATATCACTCACTTCCTGACCCTTTCACCCATTAATAGAATGATATTTTTGATTATTAATATGTGACGACCTTCCAACTCGACAAAGAAATGAAATTCATTTTCTATTATATAATTTAATGAATTATTTAAAAATTAATATTATGAGTAAATTTAATATTTTTAAAATAAATAAATATATATATATGATGTAAACGTATCCTATACACATCCACTGAGTCGTCCATAATAAATCATCATTGGGAGAAAAATTTACCCCCAAAACATTAGAATTAATTAATGATTCTTAACAAATTGGGGATAACATGTTATAAGAGAATAATATATGATATAATTAATCTGAAAATTTTTTAGGATTAAATTTATAACATGCTTAAAACCATTATAGAGGTGGTTAAATTGTGTTCATCTAAATGGAATCATGAGCTAAGGAACTTCATTTCAATTTCCCTTAATTGATAAGTGTTTTAATGTTATGTACCTAATTAATTTCACATGGTGTATATAATGGCCATTATACCTATAATATAAATATATATTCCTATTTCAAGGTAATTTATGCTTCAATTTGAGTTATTTAATACAAGGGTACTTTACATGAATGTTACCAAGTGTAAAGGAGTAACATAAATCAATTTATTTTGATTGGGTTATATTATGTATCCATTTTATTTGAATTCAATGCTTCTGTGTATAATGTATTTTTATTAATTTATGTTTTATTACAAATTATTTTTTATATATATACATTAAAAAACATAATCATCCTATTTATTAATCCACATTTCAACAGTATGGTCATTCTATGATTTTTCACCTCATTTTTAATTCCACTGATTTATTATCATAGTATATACATATTTATTTTTAGGAAGTGTATTTACAACCCCATAGACATTTTATATTATTAATCCCATAATATTAACAGAATATAATGAATTACTTGATGTTTATTTCTTGGGGATTACGATTCATAAGTTACCAATGTTGTAACAATTTATGCTTAAATAACGTTTTAATTTGGATTATTTATGCTTGAATTTATACTTTGTGAAATTATTTTATAACTATGTAATATAACCATTTAATTTTTTTCTTAAATTGTTAATAATTATATTTTCAAGTAATTAAACCATTTTCCACCAAGTGGAACTTAAAATATTATAGAAATTTTTTATGATAAGTCACATGTATTTCAGTATTCCATCGAAAATAATTTTTCTTCTAAATCCAATGATCCCATAAAATTATTTATTTTTTCTTAAATTTAATATTTATTTATTAAATCCATTTCTAACCATGTATTACATTTTAAAAATTTTGTTTCAATGTAATCATCTATTTTTTTTCTGAAAAATGTACTTTTTGGATTTTAACTGTAAATGTTATAGGAATATTTGTTCTATAATTCTTGGAATGTAAAGAATTTCATTCCATCACAGGTTCTCATTTATTTAAATATAACATTACAATTTTACATGATAATTCTTAGATAACATCTTCCCCTAATATTATGTATTATTTATGTTTTTAAAAGTTATTTTCATAGTCAAAGTGTTGGTTTCCCCAATAATATTTAATGATCATTTTACAAAAATTATATTCATCAATTATATTGGCCATATATATTAGGAATATTTTTTAATTATTCCATATTTGTTCACACATTGGATTTTATATGACTATTTTTACCAAGTAAATTATTGAAACTCAATATCGTGGTTAATTTTTGTCCTCATTAACTATCCCTTGAAACATTCACATCATTTGATCATTAGAAATTAAATTTCATGAAAACAACAATATAGTTTACCCTCGATATAGTAAATTGTTAAAATACATACCATTTCAACATTTGGTGTTATATTTTGAATGTTATATGATTGGTTGGGAAAATAATGATAATATATATAATTTACTCAATATAGATAATTGTTGATATGGCTTATTGTCAATGCCATAAATTGATCATTAAATATATAAGTATCTAATTAGAATTATACTGATGGTTGTTTCTATAATTATATTTTCCATATATTCATCTATATTTCTAATGCAAAATATCAGTAGTCGAAACTAAATGGTTTTACCCATACTTTTAAACATTATTGGTGCATGGTATTGATGGAATAGATATCCAGATGTTTGAGGTCCGGTAATCCAATAATAATAAATTTATTCAGTGAAAATTCATTAATTATTATCATAGATATTTTACAATTGAAATTTTTAACGGATGCATTTTTTGATCATGTTATTGATTAAATTGGAAATTTTTGTTAACTACCTCTCCAAATTGATTATTCCTAAATTATTCATTATACCTTCTAATGTACTTGACATCAATAAAAATTTCAGCTCATAATTATTATTTTTCATTTCTATAGGATATGAAATTGAATTATTTTAATGATTTTCAGTGATGTTGGTCATTTTCTTTTTTAAACTTTTATATTCTATTCCTCATGTAAAATGAGTATAATTTATGTATTTGTATCAACACGACTATTAAACCCAAAAATACATTGGGATTATACCCCTTTTAAATATTAATATGTAATAAAGATGACATCGGATCTTGGTTTCTTGATTAAGGTTTGTTACAATTTTAAACAATTAATATAGATAAAAATTAATCACTTAAATGTTTTCCTAAAATTTCATTTTCAGCCTAAAAATAATCATATTCAAAAATATGATTTTAATATGATTCATATTTAATTATTTTCATTAAATACTAAAACAAAATTTTTATGTTAAATTATAATAAATTTCAATTCATATTAGTAAATATAAATATAATAATTTATTAAAATATAATAAAGACATTAAAATAATGCGGTGTTTTTCAATTCTCACTAAAAAATCACCCCTTTTAGAAAAATCTCAAAATTTCACCCTATGATCATTATGAAATTTTTATTACAAAAATGATTTTTACTTTTTATAATAAATTTTCTATAATATAAATTAATTAATTATAATAACTTATCATAAAAATCAATAAAATTTCTTTATGAATAAATATATTTTCATAGTATTACAGAGTTTACTAAAAATTGAGTCCTCATTTACCAATATATTTTTTCACATAAAATATTAATTCATTACTATCAAAAATTATTTATTCCAATTCATTCAACAAATTTAACAGATAATTTTTTATAATAACATTTAAATTTATATCATGGATTGGATTTTCATAATATTCTTGGTCGTATACTCTATTGAACATGGTGATACTATTTTAATATATATGTTTTTATATTATTCCGAATTTCGATAAATTTTGTTTTTAAAATCATAATTTTTTTCTAAAAACAAACTGTTTTAAATAATTTTTTTTTTTGAAAACCCACAAAGTAAATTAATTATTAACAATTCCTCTTAAAAATATTGGAACTATAATATGAAGGTAATCTAGAATAAAATGAAAATGGGTTTCTTAATAAAATACCATTAATGGGAAGTAAAAATATGAACATATAAGTGAAAAATAACTCTCAAGGAATAATAGAGATTGATAAATAACATGGTCATGATAAGGTTAATAACTATGAAACCATAAATCTGTGATAGGTGAAAAGGCTATTGATTAATTAGAAATGATTATAATAGTATTTTTTTCATGATCCTTTTGTAGATTTTAGTAATCAATTTAACATCTCATAAAATAACATAAAGAAATACACTTAATTGATATATTCTTATTTCATAAGCATAATCTTATCCTTTGGTTGTGCTTCCTTAAATTTCCACTTCACTACAAAATCCATGAAATGAATATGAAATATAAAATTTAAATGTGTTAAGAAATAAAATAATGATTTTATATATCATATTATTCAAAACATTCTAACAATTTATTTATTCATTATTAAATATTAAAAAACTGATATGATTACCACAATGAAATATAATAATAAAAAATGATAATCCTTTACTAGAAGATATAATACATTTTACATAATAAATCCAACCAAATATTCAACATAGATTATTCTAAAAATGAATAAACCCACATTCCAACTAACCATAATATTTTCTACTATAAATAATGTTTTACATAATACGTGGTCTTATGCATTTTAACTTTCATCCTCAAAAAATGTATTTAATTCTAAAAAAATAATACTTCATGTTATAACTAAAGGTAATATATACCTTCATCCAATAAAATGTCTCCCAAAATAATTTTAATAAACAAAAAATCATAAAAATATAAAAAATATGTTATCCTATAATAGGATTCCAAAAACATAATAATATTTATTCTTTAAACTTTTAATGTCAGAACAATAGAATACTATCTAGAAAATCCCATAATTCATTGGGAGGTGATGCACACTTTTCACCAATTAGTTGTGGGTTTAAGACTCATAGAATTACCGTATGTAATGGGTTATCACCCAATACACGGGTTGTCCTATTTGTAAAACTATATTAATAAAATTCAACAAAATTATAAATATTATGATAAAAAACATTAAAAACAAAATTATTAATATATTTAAATATAAATCCCATGTATATTTATACAACAAAAAAATTTATTTTTAAAATTAGATTCTCATTAACAATATAGAATTTTTTTTTTCTGATAAATTTCTTCCTAAATATCTTTAATCAAGGACAATTTCCCATAACACAAAACATAAAAAGAGTTATCTAGGATATAAAACATTTAATCAAATATATAAAAATTAACTAATGATTTTTCATGAAAATATTAAAATATATATATCCAAATAATAAACACAGGATCGTTGTGGAATGTCCTCAAATTATTTTATATAGTTATGTTCCCTAATAAATGTTTTTCTAAATAAATCACCCATGGTTTCTTTTAAAATAGTTTAGATTTTTTTTAAAATGCACACATAATATAAAATCACATTATAATTAATAATATAAAAATAAAACATAATGAATGTAAATATTTTTTAACCATGATATTGTTCAAATATTCGTTCATTATATACTAGGAAATGAAAAAAATAATAGGTGAGCTCAAGTTTTCAGTAAGGGTTATGTAAAGTGGAATATATCATGATTAAATAATAGAATATATATATAAAAATCTAAATAAATGAAAACATATCCAATTTAGTCAATAACATGAGCTCGAATTGCAACAATGGACAATATAAACACAATAATATCATGGAAAGTAGTAAATGATTTCCCAATATATTAAATGATTCATAGTGTATGTCATTATTTCAAATATTATTTTACCTATAATATCAAATACATAAACAAATATAGTTTAATAAATTGGTATTAATACATTAGAAACCCATTTAATTCTTTCATTCTAATTTTTATCATTTGACATATAAACTCATAATGGGGATCTCTATAACCAAGAACCCCCATCACTATATGTATAGTGAAATTCATTACAGTATACTCTAAAATAGACATGGTGAGTTCAATAAGGTCATTGTCAGCAATAGACTTCACAAATCACCCCTTATTTTCCATGACATGGCTACCCCCCCCCCCACTCTGTTAAACACCAAGGCACACTAGGGTATCATTGGATTTCATCATGCTACAATGCTATCTGTTTTATATATAAATAATCTAAAACACATTTAAAGCTTCCAATTATTTTCTCAAGGTTCGGAAATTTTTTTAACTTATCCCTTTATTCCAAGAATATAATTTATAAAATTCAAAAAGTATTGAATTGGGAAATTGATTCAGTACACTACATGATCATAACAATTCAGTAATCCCCATATATTCCATGTATAGTTCATGTAAATGATATAAAGTATCCATATAAAAACCCTTTCTTTTTCACATAGTATATGATACTAGGTGAAATTTTAATTTGATTACAGACCACACTGCTTGAGTCTTCCTTCATCATTGAGTGTGAGAACTATCGTTTTGTACTTTATGATGGAACCCAGGTACATAAAATAATTCATTATTTTAATTTTTTCAGTCTATGGGATATATTTGAGTTATAACAATATGATTTACATGTAATTCCACTTTTTTCTCATTTATAATTTATAAATAAAAAAAGTATGAATAAATTATATGTAATGATACCTCATAATTTCATTAGATACTATCATTTTACTATAGTTATTAAATCATCTTAGATCTAAGGATTAAATATTATATCCCCCAATATTGTATATACAATCTCCAAAATCCCATAGTTTAATGATCTACGATCTCCATTTTATATGATGAATAAATTGAGTGTTTTTAATAAGATTTTTTGACCTATAATAGAACATGATCCATAAAGAGCGAATCAATTAATACTTGTTCATATATATATATTACCTCCGTTAAAATTGATATAATGATAAATATGATAGATAAAAATACAAGTGATTTTTGCATCGATTTTTGGATAAATTATTTTTATATAGACTGGTTTTTGGAATCATAAATTGTTACTGAGTTCATTATGAATAAAAAACAATAAAAATTAAAAATAATTAAATGTATAATTCATTAAAATTATTTTATGTTTTATATAGATTTATCATTCACTTAGAATATTATTATATGTCCCATGAATAATGTTGAATCACTAAATAATTTTATTTCTTCTCAAATATAATTTTCAATCCCCAAATATTTTTGTATAACAGTGACTCCAACTATACAAATTCGGTACACTTTTATTACAATAACATCTTATATAATCAAAAGTTTAATATTTTTATTATACATGATAGATATTTGATAAATAAATTAAATAATTTAAAAATTAATTTATAAAACAATACAATATATTCTTATCACTACATTTAAATTCCATAAATCATGTTCATAATTCCTTATTATTTCATAAGGAAATGTTTATTTATATAAGGGGATTAATCATATTATCTCTTTGGGGTAACATAAAAGGGATGATAATAAGTAACAAACTTTATAAACTTAACATTTTTTTATTACATAAATCTAATTAATTTTATTTTAAAACATACTATATCCATAATAATTATAATAAATGATCTCATGGATAATAATAGTGGATATCATAATGATGGAATGCACAATTATGGACATCATAACCATATAATTGTGTAATTATGCCAAAAAATTATAAATAAACGATAAGGATACTCCCATTACCCTACACCTATTTTTCTCAAGAGTCCTACCAATGCATTTTGGTACTATATAATTTCAGGACACGTCCATCACTTAATATGTAGAATGAATTCATCTTGGGAATGGAATCAATAAAAATACACTAAATAATGTTTTTCAAGGATCAATATTCATCATCATGGATAATAAAAAAATAAATAGATGTATTAAAATAACATGTATTTGAATTATCAATATTTCCCTAAAAATATATAGAATGGCGTTATAGGAAAACACACTAAAATCTATATTATGAAATATATAGTGTTCACAGATAATAATGTAAAAAATATATAGTAAGTTTAATATTGTACAATGTATAGAAATATTGGGAACATTATATAATATATCGATGATATAAAAAATGTGGACCAAGAAGATATATATTTTTCCAATATTGTCATTTATGGAGTGACATACCACATAATCAGGAGAAAGAGAAAAGGGGGTGGGTGAGTTCCATTAAGGATATTCAAGGTATGGGTTGTAAATAATTAAGATACGTTAGAAAATAAAAATACCCAAAATATTAAGAGAAAATTATTAAGTTATAGATATTTTTTAGCATAATTAAATATAATAGTACATTGAAGATAGTGAAAGAATTTATAAAAGTAGTGAGATGTGGAAGAGAAACTCTTTCCATGTGTCATGAATCCATCATAATGTTATTATAATAACATATATAATTAAATTAAATATTCTAATAACTAAATTAAAAAACTGTTAATGTTTATTTCATTATTATTATTCATTTTAAATGAATTATTATTTTGTATTAGTCATTTTATGGATTGATTTTTCTTATATCATTTTTTTCAATCATTCAATTAGTAGTTCTAAAATTACATTGATGGTATTTCAATGGTAGGTGGTCAAAATTAATTAGTCATACATACTCCATAACATCAATTTTATAATTCTCATATTAGCCTATAATTTTTGGAATCAATTGATCAAAGAATTATTACAAAAAAATAGTATTCGTTGGTTAGATTGTTTTTATGGCTACAATTTCCCGATTTAACTATCATTACTATCATGGTTATTTTAAGATTAATTATTATTAAAAATTATATAATTTAATTACTAATATTACATTAATCATAAAATTAATATTTTGGAATATATTTACGTTAATAAATTTAAAAAAAATAATCATCATTTACATCGGTTGTGTAAAACCACTATAATAGATGATGTTTTTATAAAATCCAATTAAATAATGTAAAATACTGATAATATTTTCCATTAGAAATAGAATATTATAATTATTAATTTTTGAATTTAATTTTACTTTTTAATAAATATTATATAATTTGTAGGGGGAATTTATTTAATAAGATATACATTTTAAACCCAAATTTTGACACAATAATGTCTTGTGTAAAAGGGTTTGATGATTGGAAAAATGAGAAATATCATTAATAAGTCATAAAAATGATTATAATAACATGTAAATATAATCATGGAATAAAAATACATGGAATTTATAATGACTTTTATATTCACAAATAATAATGAATTGATAGACTTGGGAACACATACATTTTCCTTTGTGCCAACTCATTTTGATTGAGTCTAATGCCTTCAGATGAAGCTCTTTTGTGTATAACAATGCCTTAGGGATATGTATATTCTAATTAAAGATTAATTTTTCAATATAATTTTGATAATTAATTCGTTTTACGAGTGATGATAAAGGGTTACATGACTATTTTATATATAGAAAATGGGGAGTAATATTTACAATTAAAGTTTTGATTATATTATTACTTGGTCCTTATAATAAGAATGTATTTTTCTCTAATCAATTAAATTAGTTAATTATTTAAAAACTGATTTTTATAGGATTTTTTAAATCCTATAAAACCCAAAGTCAACTCTGAAATACTCTATGAAAATTTCACAATATATAATAGTTTTTATTTGAATAAAATATAAATACAATATTAAATTTTATTTATATGTATTTTAATTGAGTTTACTATTTTCAAATTGAATATTATTTTTTATAAAAACTAAAAATTCATACTTTGTTATGTATTTTTTGTCCTATTTATATCTTTATGATGTCATAAACCATATGACCTACATAAATTTTTTACAAAAATCTTATCAAAATAAAATTTTTTGAGAAACATAATATTTACAAAATATATTTTCAACTTGTTGATTATAAAATTAAATTCTATATTTATATTTATAAATTATAAATATTAATATCATAGTTTAAAAATAAAATCATATAGTACATATAGAATAATAGTATTTCTATAAATATTTCTATTTTGTGCAATATGATTGATTACATTTTTTATTTTTATTATGATTATATGATTTGTTATTTATTATTTATAAATTATAAAAATAATAATTAAAATATATAATTAATATTTTAATAAAATTAAGTTTCTATATTAGGATATTCAAGTTATTAAATTTTGTATTAACATTATAAATTTACGAAATAAGCTGAATTTTTTTAAAATGTTTTCATTCTTATTATTTTAGAAACGTATTTTGAGAATTTTTTTAATATAATTCAGTAGTTTAAATTATTAAAAAAGAATTTATTAAAATTATTAATAATCATTGTTAAAGTTTCTATTTTAATATTCATTTACTATTCCAAATGGTTAGTTAGAATTCCATTAGTGATATATAAGTTATTATTATTGTAAATACATCTCATTTAACTCATATTTCATGTAGCGCCCTAACCCTAGATATCCCAGATCTGGTGTCTGATACAAATTTAATTTTCATGATTATATAGTATCAAATCTATAAGGTACAATAGTTTATTATTATAGGTAATCAGATACATAAATGATACAATTATTATAAAATAATGCACCGATTAGAATATAAATTTTACACATCTTTCTAAATAAACAACATTAAGAATGAATTTAATAAATCTATTAAATCCATGTATATATTTTACCATATTCTTATAGGATCCTAAACAGTGAAACAAAATAAGAGTGAGCCTAAATTCTCACTAAGGTAAAAATATAACATAAGTAATAATGAATCAATGAGAATAATAATTATGACCTTGTAAAAAGATGAACTCACATGAAAAAAAATAATAATCTGAGAAGGATGTTTATAAAAAATATTGAAAGGTAATAAATAGAAACAAATTTCATTCAAATAACTAGGTAAAGAAAAATTAATATGAGAAGGTAAGAAACAGAAAAACTCCTTTAATCAATGAACTCAAAATGAAACATATCTATAGATATGCCGATGCAAAATATCATGGATGAATTATAAATGAATCTAAGGTAATTATTTCTTATTGTGTGTCATGTATATGGAACAATATAAGATATACCATCAAGACTATTCATAAGATGATTTAAAACCACTTATATAAAACCATATCATTTTTTCAATTAGTTTTTCTCATGAGAACCAGTCGATGAATCGATGAGATATATAAAGTCCAAGATCCACCCCTAATTACCAGTCCAAATCATTTTTCATATTTAATAATCTTAATAAATAATATTCCTTATCAATCATCCATGTTGAATAAACAATACCAATTTTTCATTATTTCACCAAATAATCAAATAATTATCAAAGTATAAATCATATATAAAATGGTATACAGTGTAGGCAATAGTAATATCCATAGAAAATGAAATAGATATTTTGGGGGAAATTCAATATACAATGATCGTAAGAGATTGAAATTTCATGGTGAATAACCAATGATTCAAGGAACAAAATATGAATACTATCCTTGTGTATTACAATAATAAACCATCCTTAAGAATAATATGGATTTTATCATTACAAAAAATCACAATTGAAGTAGAAACAAAGGATTCGTGTTGTTAATGAATATAAATACTATAATTATCAATAGAAATCACTGTTGAAGAAAATATCCTTTTGTATTATAATGAATTTTTAAAAAAATTCATTAAAAACAACTTTTTAAGACGTTTTATTTATGAATTATCCTTATAAATATTCAAAGTATGATTCAAATAAATAGAGGTGAGTAAATACATACATATTGTATGAGGTAAAATAACATTTAATTTTCATTGTAAAACATTTTAAAAAATGTCTTGTTGGAAATGTGACAATATTATTATTTTGAATACATTTTTAAAATAAAAAAATTGTTAAAAGTATTATCCAAATATTTCTAAAATTGATTTTGAAAACATTTTGACCAACCATTATTTTCAGAAGAAAATAGGTTCTCCAACTAAATATTGAAATAATGTCATGTTTTCTTAAAATAACATTTAAAACATCTTTAGTACCAAATAGTGGGAAATGGTATTAATACTTGATAATGGTAATGAATAACCACAGTGGTTAAAATTTATGGAATAATTGAATAATGGTCATATAATTCTTCAAATATAAAAACTATTGAATGATCATTAATTTTATTGTTGAGGAAAATAATCTTTATACATTATAATGTTTCTGTTTCTACATTGAAATTTTTTAAATCATAAACCTAAGAAGTAATTATATTAAAAGGAATATTGAAATACCATTAAGGGAATCTAATTAAAGATATAATATATAAAAATGGATAGTATATACACCACATAAAATATGTGGGTGGTGAACTTGACATTTATCTCAGAAAAGTAAAAAGTGAGTTGAAAATCCGTTAACATGAGTATTATTTCAGGTATAGATCAAACATATGTTAATTATATACATGATTGAAAATATTTTAATGGTTTATCATTATATTTATTTTATGTATTACCATGTTATATACAACTATAGGTTCAATTATGTTTACATCATCTTTTTCGACAAAATTCAGTTTACGTGTCAAAATCGTCATTTGTAGGTCCACAATGGTAAAGGGGAAAATTATAAAACATATTAATATTAATAATCATTACCTAATTAAAATGATTATACCTAAATTATAATTTTTAAAACTTTAATAAAATATGATTATGAAAAATGAATCTATGGTAAGACTATGGAGACGGTAGGTCATTTGTATGCATGAGTAACGTTCTAATTTTTCAATGATTGTTTTGGAAAGAAGGTAAATATCATTATATTTTTCCTCAAATATAAAAACATCATAACTGAAATATTATTTAATCATGCATACCGATATATATTATTCTTGTGATGTTAATGGAATCTTGTCTTGCTAAGGAGGCGGTTGTCCACATGTCCACGAACGAAGTTATCACTTATCTAAGAGTGTGAAAGGGTAATAGAGAAAACGATATATATATATAATGAAAGGAAACTATCTATTGAATATAATATTTTGGGTTTGTTTCTATAATATTTTTAATTATAATCACATATTATACATTCCATGTGTTGTGGGAATGAATCACATCGCTTTGAGGTGGGGTAGTCCACACTTCCTCGATAGATGTTATCGTATAAAAAAATTAAATTTAAAAATTAATGCGTAATAATAAAATAAGTATAAATATATAATAAATATCCTAAATATAAAATATAAATTTATTTTATATCAAAATATCCACCATTATTGGTGGTAATTAAAAAATGAATGATCATTGTTTTCGGAGATAATATTTCACCATACAGATAAGCTGAATGTTCATTACCAATTAGATGGAGGTGTTTTTATTTATAAGTGTAACGTGTTACATGAAAACATATTAGTATATTTATTATAAAAATTTTTCTATTTAATCATTAGATAATGAGATTTTAGGGGGTAGATAATTGAAATGAAACTAGAGAGCTTGAGAGAACAGGTTTTTCTTAATCGGGAAACATGTTTTGGTTTGTACCAAAATGCTTACTTTAATGGTTTTGTATCCAAATGGAGAATTAGATGTCATGGGCAGGGATTTTTTAAATCTATATAAGAAAATCATGGCTTAACCTACTTTTATTTAGAGGTGTGAGTAATGAAGTGAGGTGGTGTCCTTTTATAAAGAAGGAAAATGACACACTTGGTAGATAGAATATAATTTAGTTGTACTCATATTTTTACCTAAAAATATTCTTTAAAAACATAAATAAACTCCATAATGTAAATTTAGTAGAGTTTTTATGGTTATAAAAAAAATTATTCAGGTTTATAGGTTATTTGGGCATCGATGATAATGGGTTAGTCCATTATTGAGCTTAATATATCATTAATAATTGTAAATATTTTTTATTAATCTCCATAATTTATTTGGGAAAAACCAAATTTTTTAATATTATAAATTATAAATTATTATTATTAAATAATGGAATCCATTTATCATAATTCAAATCATATAACTGGTTGAAATTGATTTAAATTTATTCACATGGATGAGACTAGAGTGTGGGTTTTTAATGTAAATATATCATACTTTTGTCTTTGTTTTGATAATAAATTTCAAAGTGAATTTTATCCAAATGACATTAATTGTATTTAATGATAAAAATATTATCTAATTAATTTTAAAACTAAATATAAATAAAATTTACACATATAAATAAATTAGATTAGAAAGATGTTTTCAACTAAAATTCAATATTATTAATTATTAAATAAAAATTAAAATGTTTCAAACAAATACTGAAAAATCACCGTAACAAAATTAGTAAGTTTCAATTTTAATTATGATGTTTATTTTACAATATTAAATTCATTAATGTGTCAAAATTCAAACATAAAATGGGTTATTCATTCAAAGGATGAAAATTTCCTTTCAAAAATATTGGGTTAAATGTGTGAAATAGATTTTGTTTATATCATATATCTATAAATATTAATTTATAAATATAAAAAATATTTGATATACATATATTAAATTAATATAACTCACTAACTATTATTAATTTAATATTTTAACATAAAAAACATTTTTGAATAAAAATATTTTCCACAAAAATATTTACTTTATATTCAATTTCTTCTTATATTCATTTTTAATTAATATGTAAATAATTATTTATTTATGTATTTTTATAAACCATAATTTCCATAAGTTATTTATTACTATTCAGAACTCATAATTTATCAATTAATTTATATCCCATTATATTTTAATAATACATTATTATTTGATAAAACATGGAAATGCGTGTTACTCACACTGACATGGTGTTGAAAAAATTTAAATATATATTATATATATTAATTAGTAAATATTTTATAAATTATATAGATATTATCTTACATTTTTCTTGTCAATCTTCATATACACTATAGAATAAAACTTCTTACTTTAGATTTTTGGGCGTCACATTCTACCCACCTTATTTAAATTTTATTCCCACAATTTAAACTTGATCATGGTGATAGATTGTTTGATATTTCATATGTTGAAATACCATGTAATGATAAAGGTTTACAAGTCATCCTCTATAAAATATTAAATGTAATGTTCAACGGTCAGATATACTACAATTTATCTAGGTCATTAAGTATGATAACATCCTTGGAATGTAGAGAAACGTACATGGGGGAAAAGCATAAATATTTACAGGGACTGATTAAGCTAATCAATAACAAACAAATTAATGATCAATATGAATTTGGGAGCCTCAAATCCATATCTCTCTGCTAAATAAGGAGACCTCAGATCAACAAAAAATTATTTATGAGGAAAACATTTTTGTTTGAGGATGCATGTCTTAGTATTAATGATTTATATTACTGCATAAGAATATAAATAAATATAAATAATTAATGAGTTTATAATTCAAATGATCAATCCTAACATTTTGATATGCTTTGATAAAATTATTATTCAATACATTGAACCAATAAAGTAATTACCAATAATTATTTTTTTTCTGACTAATGCACTAAAAGAAACATTTAAGGAGCTTAAGGCCTATAGATGACTGACCAGTCTAACTATTTGTCTCTATATATCATTCAAACCTAAAATGGTTAACATACTAATATCTAATCCTCAAAGGTGATATTACTGGTTCATCATTAACATTTATTCATCAAATTTTTTTAACTAAAAAAATTGAAAAATTAACTCATACATTTCTATATTTGAAATTTTTTCAACCGGAAGATAGTTTGTTCTTTTTTAAATATAGAGTAATGTAATTTCCAAAATTAATATGATGGAAATCTTGGAAATATAATTTTAACAACGGTTTTCAATAAATCCTTTAAACATAAATACTTCATCCATTGATTTCCATAAAGGTCCTTACCTATTCTAGTGGTTATCCATAATATGATTTGTAACATTTATTAATAATGACACCTTAAATTCAATCTATAATACATTGGTTTTAACCTTAATTATTCATTTACACAATCCATTCAAATTCTTTATATTAGTTTTAACGATAATGTGGATTATCCTATTAAAATACCCCACGAGTGTCAACCTAGAGTCACAGTATGAACTATTATCATGTACCCGGTTACCCCGAGTTAGTATTGATGCATCTTTTTAGGGTTATAACTCTTGGTTACATATGTTCCAGAACCACGTCCACTTTTATTATCAATACATAAGTATAATTCTATGAATACCTTCATAGTCTCTACCTTATCAAAATTATAGGATGTTATTATATAAATATCCTCAAATTCTACCTTAGAGTTATGTTATCTAACCTAGGTTTTCCTAAATGTAGTTCCCAAGGTGGCTACTAAACATCCTCTCATACCATCTGTAGTGCCCCAAACTCAGATATCTCAAACCTCGTGTCTGCTACTAATTTCATTTTCATGATTGAATATAATCAAATTTTTATGGAGTTATATTATAGTAGTCTTGGTAACTAGATACATACCTAATACTATTAATATAGAAGAATACACTATTTACAACAATTATTTTTATTCTTTCCAAATAAATATATTTGATAATAACACTAATACATCAAGTAAAACCTTAAATATAATTTTTAGTATTCTTCTTGGATTCTAGTATAAAAATACATAATATGGTTGTGCTCGAATTCATTTTAAAAGAGAAATTTATCAAAATATATAATGAATCAATGAGAATAAAAATAATGAACTAGTAAATTACTAAACACACATGCCATATAATCAATAAACTGAGAAGAATGTGCATAATCAATATATTAATGTAATAACTAGAAACAAATTAAATTTAAATAAATTGACGAGGAAAAATAAATAGAAAAACATAAGAAGATAAAAATAAAATTTAATCAATGTAAAGAAAACAATTTCAATTCATAAATTTGTCGATAAAAAATCAAAAGGTTGAATAATAAAAAAAATAATATGATGGAAATTCATTCTTAATGGACATAATTTTTAGGTCACAAAAATAACGATACCATTAATATCTTTCAAAATGTGGTTTAAATCCTTAGGTAGAAACCCATTTAACTTCTCTAACTATTTTTTCACAAGATTACCAATTGATACATTGAGGAGAAATGTATAGTTCGCATTCTACCCATAATTACTATAAATGTAGAGACCCGAAGCTTGAAGTACATGGACATTACATTACTTTTGCGGAATACTTAGTACATAACAAAACACACACACATGGACCGTAATAGTTTAGTGTCTTTGGAAACTCGGAATATAATCTTCTAATCGTGGTGAAAGATCTTTAACATCTCCCATAAAGATCTTATTTTTTTATACCTAAAACCTTTCTTTATATCCTGGGGAAAAGAAAACATAAAAGGGTGAGCTCAAATGCTCAGTAAGGGTAAATAAAAGAAATATCAATCACATCATATACATAAGAATATAGCTTTTGGAAATATTAACCTGCAAAAGAGCTCATAATATCATAACATGGGATAAATCATAGAAGTGAAATGTAATCCAAATAATCATAACTTAAAACATTAAACTTTGTGGCATGCACACAAAATCAGAGAGAATCATTTAATGTTAGTCAAGACTCATTGCCAAGACTATCTTAGTGGACAAAGTCCCTTTCTGAACCGAGTCACCGTCGTTTCAGTCCTGTTTCACTGAACCGGTATAACCTACCATTCCCGCCATGTCTATCTCATGAGATATAAAATCTTTACCCAATGCATTAGAGGGAGATATAGGTCCCACCCATCTCTTAATGATACCATTCTTATGTGTGCCACAAAATCACAAATCATACATCATTACATAACCCATGTAGTAAAAATGGGATTCTTAAACAACATGACATCATAAATGAATTCATATAAGATAAAGGAATTCATAAAAATAATTCCATCACAACATGACCAAATCAATGTAATAATAGGGATAAAAACAGAACCCTTTATTATCTTAGATGGAAAATAATTTTGATAAAACACTTGAACTCCATTCTTGAGGAAAATATCCTTTCTTCTTCAAAAACATTTTTCCTTTCATAACATGTCATAAGACATTAGAATAAAATAAGTTGATTAAAAATAAACTTGAAAACAAGTAAAGAAAGATTCTTGGAAATAATGTTTTAAAAATCCATTCATGCCGTATAAGTTAAAAAAACATTCTTCTCGTACTTTTGTCGGAAAAGTCAAAAAGTACCTCGTACAAAAAAAAAAACAAAATATTCCTTTCATATATTTTACTAAAAAATCTCCGAAGGGTAAAATTGAATAGAAACTATTTTATAAGGATATAAATATTACATATTGAGGAAACATGGATGTGGATGATAAAATACACCCCAGTAAATGCCAAAGTATAAACAATCTCGGATAAAAATGAGATTGTGATATTTCCCTTACCTTAGGTCCGACTTTCTTTGTAAGTGGCCCAACCTCCTGTATAATGATTTAAATCATGTTATTGACTTATTCCGGAATCATATTCATTGTTATTATATCATATATGGTCCACTTATGACTTTATATTACCCGTTCTTTTGTAAATTCATGTTAAAGTAGCGTTTTGGTTAAAATCATCTCATTTGTCGTTCATGTTTTTAACTTGTAATTATTCATATGATTACTTAGATCATGATTACTTAATTTAAGAATATAAAAAATGATTTATATATATATATATTCACAATATACATATATATAATAAATCAGTAAACGGAAAGAAATACATCGTTCATGGAGACGGTAGTCCGTACGTACGCATGAACGCTGTTTTCATTTCCTTATAGAATTGAATGGAATTAAGTAGATGACATAAATATAAATAAATCCAGTATCATTATTATGTCATATATTTCATTAGTACTTACTATATATACTTTATAATCATTCATTAATGGTTAATCATTGAGAATGAATCTCATCGCGTCGTGGAGACGGTATTCCGTACGTACGCACGAGCGATGATATCGTTCCCATGGTCGTGGAATTGTGTTGAAGTGTATGTATACTATTTCAGTATCAATATCACTTTATAATAATCATATATAGTTACTCATTACACCATTATACCCATCCAAATAAGGTGGTTGTGGAAAATAGATTACACCACGGCGTGGAGACGGTATTCCGTTCGTACGCACGCGCGGTTATTTTTTTTTCCGTAGGATGGATAAAAGGTTAATTAGAGTTGTTTCATATTTATAATAACATATCAGTATATAGAAATACTGATGTTATTACTTTATCATGAAAAAACTAAAGAAGAAGATGTTGAAGAAGAAAGAAATTGAAAAAGATCGGTAATGGATATTACCCCTTTTTGACGCGCCTTTTCTTAACCTTCACTTAAAGAACTAAGGATGGTGTTTGAAGAAGACCAGGACCTCTAGGATGATACTAGGGAAGTGGAGAAGAGATTCTGGCAGGGGTTGGCCGAGCTTTAAGGCTCAAAGTTGTGTGAGGAAAAGAGGGAGGAGGTGCCCTTTTATAAGTGAGGAGAGGGGCATCTTAGGAAAATCTCAAAATATTATTTTATATTAAGGTCAAATTCGGTTTATAATGGTTCCAAATGGTCTTATTTCAAAGATAAAGTGGGGATGGGTCGAAATCATCTCATCCAATCGGATTTAGACAAGTTTAGGTTATTATTTTAACCTTATCAATTAGATTTAACTCTGAGTTAAATAATTTAACTTTTACCATGTCTTTTTGTTTTCTTACACTATATGGTTAATAAACATATTATATCAAGCCAAACGAACCCCAAGTTTTTTATTATTAATATATCTATCCTTATCTAAGTCATTTGGCCGAACCTTTGATTTTTAAGAATAAAATAACAATTAATAATATAATATTTGTTTTAAAAACTAATTTATGTCAATTTTGACACTATTTGGTACATGATTTTTATGAAATTCCTAACAGAATGATAAGTTCGAACCAAGTTACTTAAATCAACAATAACATGTCATATTAACCAAGAAAATTATTTTAATTCACAAAAAGTCTCAAATTACATTTATTTGTGCATTTATAACATCTATTATGTTAATATTTCCTTAAAAAGGTAATTATTACATCATCGTTGTGTCATAAATAAATTAAATTATTTAAAGTATAAAAATTACAAATAAAATACCATTATGTAGGAAATCTTTTTAGCTTTATAATTAATATTTATAGTCTAAATTATATTATGTATAACCCTATATTAAAAATTTTTAGTAAATAAACTTTGATTTTAGCTCTTTTAACTCTTCTTTGAATTAAATAATAATAAATGTCCTAATCTAATCCAAGTGGGCCTAAATGATAATATTTTACACTTAAGGTTGTTTTTGGTCGAGATAAACTAGTCCAATAGAATTAGGACATGTGTTAGGGTAATATTAATATCATTCTTACCCTTAATTACCCTATTTACATTTAACCGTGGTAAATAAAAGAAAAAAGTTACTATTCACCAAAAATTATTTTCATCTCATTGAACCACATTTTACTTACTGACATCAACCGTGTCTCTCAGATTTTTGAAATTCAATTCACAGAAGCGGTAAAATTAAGTTTTATGAGAAATTAAGTTTTTTAACTACCACTTAGTAGTTTAACTATTTATCAAAAATTGATGTTTTTCAGAACAATGCCAAAATTTCATCCTAAGATATATTTCATATTCCAATTTCAAATATGAAGTCTATTTTACCAAATTCATATCATAGAAGTTGCATTAATTAATTTTATAATTAAATCCCACAGTTAAAACAAATAGCGTGTTTTTAAGAAACAATATCTATCAAAGGATTGACACTTGTTTATGTCTGGTTTAAATGTGAAATTATATCCAATGACCAACATTGTATTAAATTGTAAAAATATATTCTAAATGTACTTTAAAACCACTCAAATTAATAATTTATCACTATTAATTATTTTGATTGAAAAAGTTGTTTTTAACTAAAATTTAGTACTTTTCACTATTCATCAAAATATGAAAGTTATCCAAAAAGTACCAAAATTTCACCTTAGGCTAAATTCGATACTACGAATCCAAAAATGAAGTCCATTTTGAGAGCTACAATTTCTAAAATTTTAAAAGGTGGTTATTACTATTCATAACGGCTAGTTATAATATTATTTCAATAGCATATCGTTGTTTAGTGAAACTCGGTATTGCGTACTACACACGCTATCGAGGAAGGTCGTGATTGCGTGTAATGCAAGGCAAGTCAAGGATGTGTGTTGTGCAAGCTCCTTTTGGTGTAGCGTACAACACAATACATTAATAAAATTAAAAAGAATATTTTCCATAAAATCTCGGGCTGTTACATTCTACCCCCCTAAAAATGAATTTCGCCCTCGAAATTCGTCGGGGGTTATAAATGGTTTACTACTTGAAAGTTTCTTTAATAAAAACCCACATCGTAAAAAGGAATACCAAAACCAATCTTTAAAAACAAAAGTAAGAAACGTAATGGTTACCCAAATAAACTAATCACTGGGTTTCTACATAGGTGAAAATATGGATATGGAAGAAAAATCTAACCATCATGTTCTGATGGAGAGTGGTAGAAAAACATGGCTATGGAAAAGCCAACAATCACAAATCCATAAATGTGTGACGATCTAAGGTACCATCTGATTAATCAGATATAAGAGCACTATGACAACATTTTTGGTTTTCAAGATCGTTTCCCTAAAGTTGATGAATTTGATTTAAAATAAATACTTACTTTATTTTGGTACAATCTCACTGTTTTTCATGCCTTGAACAATTTCTACTTCATCTCTTAAATAAATGAAGTTGAATTTGTTATTCGTGAAGTGTTAGCAGATCATGTGATAGAATGACGGGTCATTCCATCTGTCTCAAACAAAAGGTTAGCAAAAGTTATATACATAAGTCGATCTATAGTGAGATTAATCATATATGGTTCCTAAAATGGACTTTATACTTCATATATCATACTGATTAATATAGTAAAACTAGTTTCTACTAAACAGGGACTTTCTGTAGGCCAGTGGTAGGCGATAAAGGCCAGTCGCACTTCTGTTGTGGGTTCGATTCCCACAGCCTTGTCCGACGCGATGGGATGTCGCCCATCCTGCAGGTTGTCCTTTTTCTAAAACTACATTACTATAACATCCCATCAATAATATCGAGAAAAAAACTTCTATACTTAAATAATACTAATTTATGTCCAACATAGTCTGTTCTAGTCTTTAGGCTTATCCATAATACTGCAGTCCACTCTCATAATATAGTGAAAACGATTACCAGAGATTTAATAACATCGTTGATCCCCATATATCATAAGATATGTCTTTTTGGTCACATTACAAACATTCAAAGGCCTTAATCATGTATTCTCTTAAAGAATGAATACCCATTGAACCTTAGTGAAAACATGAATACTGTCAAAAGATAACTCATTCCACATACCAAATTCCAAAAACTCGATATACTCAAACCATAATATAACCTTCTCCTTATATCAGTCATGAGCTCATGAATACTATCAAACATTTAATTTTCTCTTTATCCCTTCATTATGCGCATATCATTTACTTTCCAAAAATATCTGAATAACCTTTCATGGATACTGGTAATATTAATCATACACTTTCAAAACACAAGGAAAGACAATAGTGTAACAATCCTTAGATGTCTCATTATTCCATAGTACCATGATATTCTTTATACAACATTACACTTGATAAACATGTAATCATTCCACTACCTTCTTAAACCATTGGCCGAGCTTCAACAATTCTTTCATATCACATCTCATTTGTAGTCTCTTCATCATCATCAACATAAATACTACCCATATGGTCGTACTGATTCTCTTCATTAGACTTTCCCTTAGGGAATTGGTTTGCATAATGGCCGTACATTCCACATTTAAAACATTTAACCATTGTTGATGTCGTAGCAATACCATTATCCTCATCCCTGGTGTTAACTGAACCTTTTCCTTTGCACTTACTGGCTTTGTGTCCTTCTTTTCCACACCCAAAGCATCTTCCAGTTCCTTTGAAACATTCTCCTTGATGCCTCTTCCCACATGATTTACATAGGAGAAATTGAACTTTCTTTCCTCTATCATCATCATGAAACTCCATCTTTCTCTTATTAGCCATGTCAGAAAACATACCAAATTTGATTTTATTGATCATATTATGAGATTTCTGATTCGGCATAATAATGATGTTTGGACTTCCAAATCCCATTTCATTTGGTTTCTCATGAATAATATCATTCCATTGTCCATAATATCTTCCATTATTGTGAATCATCTTGTTTCCAGCCATTTTCTAAAACCCAAAAAGAATAGTGTGAGAGGAAAAAATCATGCTAGGGAAAACAACATAATAAAGGGGGAGTACCTTCAATATCTAACATCTTAGGTTTAATTCTATGATCATTAGCGTAATTCTAGTACTATAACCTATACGTATACTTAACCTTAGGGACATTCCTAGGCATACCTTAGAAATATCTCTAGGGATCTCACTAACGTTTTCGCATCCTAGTTTCCAAAGGTTGACTAAACCTCCCTCTGATACCAACTGTAGAGACCCAAAGCTTGACGTAAATGGAAATTACATTACTTTTGCGGAATACTTAGTACATAACAAAACACACACAAAAGGACCGTAATAGTTTAGTGTCTTTGGAAACTCGGAATATAATCTTCTAATCGTGGTGAAAGATCTTCAACATATCCCATAAAGATCTTCTTTTTTTTATACCTAAAACATTTCTTTATATCCTGGGGAAAAGAAAACAAAAAAGGGTGAGATCAAATGCACAGTAAGTGTAAACAAAAGAAATATCAATCACATCATATACATAAGAACATAGCTTTTGGAAATCTTAACCTGCAAAAGAGCTCATAATATCATAACATGGGATAAATCATAGAAGTGAAATGTAATCCCAATAATCATAACTTAAAACATTAAACTTTGTGGCATGCACACATAATCATAGAGAATCATTTCATGTTAGTCAAGACTCATTGCCAATACTCTCTTAGTGGACAAAGTCCCTTTCTGAACCGAGTCACCCTCGTTTCAGTCCTGTTTCACTGAACCGGTATAACCTACCATTCCAGCCATGTCAATCTCATTAGATATAAAATATTTACCCATTGCATTGGAGGGAGATATAGGTCTCACCCGTCTCTTAATGATACCATTCTTATGTGTGCCACAAAATCATAAATCATACATCATTACATAACCCATGTAGTAAAAATGGGATTCTTAAACAACATGACATCATAAATCAATTCATATAAGATAAAGGAATTCATAAAAATAATTCCATCACAACATGAACAAATCAATGTAATAGTAGGGATAAAAACAGAACCCTTTATTATCTTATATGGAAAATAATTTTGATAAAACACTTGAACTCCATTCTTGAGAAAAATATCCTTTCTTCTTCAAAAACATTTTTCCTTTCATAACATGTCATACAACTTTAAAATAAAAGAAGTTGATTAAAAATAAACTTGAAAACTTGTAAAGGAAGCTTCTTGGAAATAATTTTTTAAAAATCCATTCATGTCGTATAAGTTAAAAAAACATTCTTCTCGTACTTTTGTCGGAAAAGTCAAAAAGTACCTCGTACGAAAAAAACGACAAAATATTCCTTTCATATATTTTACTAAAAACTCACCGAAGGGTAAAATTGAATATAAACTATTGTATAAGGATATAAATATAACATATTGAGGAAACATGGATGTGGATGATAAAATACACCCCAGTAAATGCCAAAGTATAAACAATCTCGGATAAAAATGAGATTGTGATATTTCCCTTACCTTAGTTCCGACTTGCTTTGTAAGTGTCCCAACCTCCCGTATAATGATATAAATCATGTTATTGACTTATTCCCGAATCATATTCATTGTTATTATATAATATATGGTCCACTTATGACTTTATATTACCGGTTCTTTTGTAAATTCATGTTAATGTAGCGTTTTGGGTAAAATCGTCTCATTTGTCATTCGTGTTTTTAACTTGTAATTATTCATATGATTACTTAGATCATGATTACTTAATTCCAGAATTTAAAACATGATTTATATATATATATTCAGAATATACATATATATAATAAATTAGTAAATGGAAAGAAATACACCGTTCATGGAGACGGTAGTCCGTACGTACGCATGAACACTGTTTTCATTTCCTTATTGAATTGAATGGAATTAAGTAGATGACATAAATATAAATAAATCCAGTATCATTTTTATGTCATATATTTCATTAGTATCTAATGTATATACTTTATAATCATTCATGAATGGTTAATCATTGAGAATGAATCGCATCGCGTCGTGGAGACGGTAGTCCGTACGTACGCACGAGCGATGATATCATTCCCATGGTCGTGGAATTGTGTTGAAGTTTATTTATACTATTTCAGTATCAATATCACTTTATAATAATCATATATAGTTACTCATTACACCATTATACCCATCCAATTAAGGTGGTGGCGGAAAATAGATTACACCACGGCGTGGAGACGGTATTCCGTACGTACGCACACGCGGTGATTTCCTTTTTCCGTAGGAAGGATAGAAGGTTAATTAGAGTTTTTTAATATTTATAATTACATATCAATATATAATAAATACTGATGTTATTACATTATCATGAAACAACTAATGAAGAAGAAGTTGAAGAAGAAAGAAATTGAAAAAGATCTTTAATGGATATTACCTCTTTTTGATGCGCCTTTTCTTAACCTCCACTTACGGAACTAAGGATGATATTTGAAGAAGACCAGGACCTCTAGGATGATACTAGGGAAGTGGAGAAGAGATTTTATCAGGGGTTGGCCGAGCATGAAGGATCAAAGTTGTGTGAGGAAGAGAGGGAGGAGGTGCCCTTTTATAAGGGAGGAGAGGGGCATCTTAGGAAAATCTCAAAATATTATTTTATATTAAGGTCAAATTCGGTTTATAATGGTTCCAAATGGTCTTATTTCGAAGATAAAGTGGGGATGGGTCGAACTACTCTCATTCAATAGGACTTAGACAAGTATAGGTTATTATTTTAACCTTATCAATTAGATTTAACTCTAAGTTAAATAATTTAACTTTTACCATGTCTTTCTGTTTTCTTACACTATATGGTTAATAAACATACTATATCAAGCCAAAATAACCCCAAGTTGTTTATTATTAATATATCTATCCTTATCTAAGTCATTTGGCTGAACCTTAGATTTTTAGGAATAAAATAACAATTAATAATATAATATTTGTTTTAAAAACTAATTTATGTCAATTTTGACACTATTTGGTACATGATTTTTATGAAATTCGTTACAGAATGATAAGTTCGAACCAAGTTACTTAAATCACCAATAACATGTCATATTAACCTATAAAATTAGTTTAATTCATAAAAAGTCCCAAATTACATTTATTTGGGCATTTATAACATCAATTATGTTAATATTTTCTTAAAAAGGTAATTACTGCATCATCGTTGTGTCATAAATAAATTAAATTATTTAAAGTATAAAAATTACAAATAAAATACCATTATGTAGGAAAACATTTTATCTTTCTAATGAAAATTTATAGTCGAAATTATATTATGTATAACCCAATATTAAAAAACTTTTAGTAAATAAACTTTGATTTTAGCTCTTTTAACTCTTCTTTGAATTAAATAATAATAAATGTCATAATCTAATCCTAGTGGCCCTAAATGATAATATTTTACACTTAAGGTTTTTTTTGGTCGAGATACACATGTCCAATAGAATTAGGACATGTGTTAAGGTAATATTAATATCATTCTTACCCTTAATTACCCTATTTACTTTTAACTGTGGTAAATAAAAGTAAAAAGTTACTATTCACCAAAAATTATTTTCATCTCATTGAACCACATTTTACTTACTGACATCAACCGTGTCTCTCGGATTTTTGAAATTCCATTCACATAAGCGGTAAAATTATGTTTTATGAAAAATTCAGTTTTTTAACAACCACTTAGTAGTTTCACTATTCATCACAATGCCAAAATTTCATCCTAAGCAATATTTCATATTCCGAATTCAAAAATGAAGTATATTTTACCAAATTAATATCATAGGAGTTTCATTAATTAATTTTATAATTAAATCCCGCTGTTAAAACAAATAGCGTGTTTTTAAGAAACAATATCTATCAAAAGATTGACACTTTTTTATGTCTGGTTTAAATGTGAAATTACATACAATGACCAACATTGTATTAAATTTTAAAAATATATTCTAAATATACTTTAAAACCACTCAAATTAATAATTTATCACAATTAATTATTTCGATTGAAAATGTTGTTTTTAACTAAAATTTAGTACTTTTCACTATTCATCAAAATATGAAAGTTATCCGAAAAGTACCAAAATTTCACCTTAGGCTAAATTCGATACTACGAATCCAAAAATGAAGTCCATTTTGAGAGATACAATTTCTAAAATTTTAAAAGGTGGTTATTACTATTCATAACGGCTAGTTATAATAATATTTTAATAGCATATCGTTGTTTAGTGAAACTCGGTATTGCGTACTACACACGCTATCGAGGAAGGTCGCGATTGCGTGTAATGCAAGGCATTTCAAGGATGTGTGTTATGCAAGCTCCTTTTGGTGTAGCGTACAACACAAGACATTAATAAAATTAAAAAGAATATTTTTCATAAAATCTCGGGCTGTTACATTCTACCCCCCTAAAAATGAATTTCGCCTTTGAAATTCGTCGGGGTTATAAATGGTTTACTACTTGATAGTTTCTTTAATAGAAACCCACATCGTAAAAAGGAATACAAAAACCAATCTTTAAAAACAAAAGTATGAAACGTAATGGTTACCTAAATAAACTAATCACTGGGTTTCCACATAGGTGAAAATATGGATATGGAAGAAAAATCTAACCATCATGTTCTGATGGAGAGTGGTAGAGAACATTGCTATGGAAAAGCCAACAATCACAAATCCATAAATGTGTGAAGATCTAAGGTAACATCTGATTAATCAGATATAAGAGCACTAGGACAACATTTTTGGTTTTCAAGATCGTTTCCCTAAAGTTGAAGAATATGAATTAAAATAAATACTTACTTTACTTTGGTACAATCTCACTGTTTTTCGTGCCTTGAACAATTTCTACTTCATCTATTAAATAAATGAAGTTGAATTTGTTATTCGTGAAGTGTTAACAGATCATGTGATAGAATGACGGGTCATTCCATCTGTCTCAAACAAAAGGTTAGCAATAGTTATATACATAAGTCGATCTATAGTGAGATTAATCATATATGGTTCCTAAAATGGACTTTATACTTCATCTATCATACTGATTAATATAGTAAAACTAGTTTCTACTAAACAGGGAGTTTCTGTAGGCCAGTGGTAGGCGATAAAGGCCAGTCGCACTTCGGTTGTGGGTTCGATTCCCACAGCCTTGTCCGACGCGATGGGTTGTCGCCCATCCTGCAGGTTGTCCTTTTTCAAAAACTACATTACTATAACATCCCATCAATAATATCGAGAAAAAAAACTTCTATCCTTAAATAATACTAATTTATGTCCAACATAGTCCATTCTAGTCTTTAGGCTTATCCATAATACTGCGGTCCACTCTCATAATATATTGAAAATGATTACCAGAGATTTAATACAATCGTTGATCCCCATATATCATAAGATATGTCTTGTTGGTCACATTCCAAACATTCCAAGGCCTTAATCATGTATTATCTTGAAGAATGAATACCCATTGAACCTTAGTGAAAACATGAATACTGTCAAAAGTTAACTCTTTCCACATACCAAATTCCAAAAACTCTATATACTCAAACCATAATATAACCTTCTCCTTATATCAGTCATGAGCTCATGAATACTATCAAACATTTAATTTTCTCCTTATCCCTTCATTATGCGCATATCATTTACATTCCAAAAATATCTGAATAACCTTTCATGGATACTGGTAATATTAATCATACACTTTCAAAACACAAGGAAAGTCAATAGTGTAACAATCCTTAGATGTCTCTTTATTCCATAGTACCATGATATTCTTTATACAACATTACACTTGATAAACATGTAATCATTCCACTACCTTCTTAATCCATTGAACGAGCTTCAACAATTCTTTCATATCACATATCATTTGTAGTCTCTTCATCATCATCAACATAAATACTACCCATATGGTCGTACTGATTCTCTTCATGAGACTTTCCCTTAGGGCATTGGTTTTCATAATGCCCGTACATTCCACATTTAAAACATTTAACCATTGTTGATGTCGTAGCAATACCATTATCCTCATCCCTGGTGTTAACTGAACCTTTTCCTTTGCACTTACTGGCTTTGTGTCCTTCTTTTCCACACCCAAAGCATCTTCCAGTTCCTTTGAAACATTCTCCTTGATGCCTCTTCCCACATGATTTACATAGGGGAAATTGAACTTTCTTTCATCTATGACCATCATGAAACTCAATCTTTCTCTTATTAGCCAAGTCAGAAAAATTACCAAATTTGAGTTTATTGATCATATTATGAGATTGCCGATTCGGCATAATAATGATGGTTGGACTTCCAAATCCAATTTCATTTGGTTTCTCAGGAATAATATCATTCCATTGTCCATAATATCCTCCATTATCGTGAATCATCTTGTTTCCAGCCATTTTCTAAAACCCAAAAAGAATAGTGTGAGAGGCAAAAATCATGCTAGGGAAAACAACATAATAAAGGGGGAGTACCTTCAATATCTAACATCCTAGGTTTAATTCTATGATCATTAGCGTAATTCTAGTACTATAACCTATACGTATACTTAACCTTAGGGACATTCCTAGGCATACCTTAGAAATATCTCTAGGGATCTCACTAACGTTTTCGCATCCTAGTTTCCAAAGGTTGACTAAACCTCCCTCTGATACCAACTGTAGAGACCCGAAGCTTGACGTACATGGACATTACATTACTTTTGTGGAATACTTAGTACATAACAAAACACACACAAAAGGACCGTAATAGTTTAGTGTCTTTGGAAACTCGGAATATAATCTTCTAATCGTGGTGAAAGATCTTCAACATCTCCCATAAAGATCTTCTTTTTTTATACCTAAAACCTTTCTTTATATCCTGGGGAAAAGAAAACATAAAAGGGTGAGCTCAAATGCTCAGTAAGGGTAAAAAAAAGAAATATCAATCACATCATATACATAAGAACATTGCTTTTGGAAATCTTAACCTGCAAAAGAGCTCATAATATCATAACATGGGATAAATCATAGAAGTGAAATGTAATCCCAATAATCATAACATAAAACATTGAACTTTGTGGCATGCACACAAAATCATAGAGAATAATTTCATGTTAGTCAAGACTCATTGCCAAGACTATCTAAGTGGACAAAGTCCCTTTCTGAAACGAGTCACCCTTGTTTCAGTCCTGTTTCACTGAACCTGTATAACCTACCATTCCAGCCATGACTATCTCATGAGATATAAAATCTTTACCCAATGAATTGGAGGGAGATATAGGTCCCACCCATCTCTTAATGATACCATTCTTATGTGTGCCACAAAATCATAAATCATACATCATTACATAACCCATGTAGTAAAAATGGGATTCTTAAACAACATGACATCATAAATCAATTCATATAAGATAAAGGAATCCATAAAAATAATTCCATCACAACATGACCAAATCAATGTAATAATAGGGATATAAACAGAACCCTTTATTATCTTATATGGAAAATAATTTTGATAAAACACTTAAACTCCATTCTTGAGGAAAATATCCTTTCTTCTTCAAAAACATTTTTCCTTTCATAACATGTCATACGACTTTAAAATAAAAGAATTTGATTAAAAATAAACTTGAAAACTTGTAAAGGAAGCTTCTTGGAAATAATGTTTTAAAAATCCATTCATGCCGTATAAGTTAAAAAAACATTCTTCTCGTACTTTTGTCGGAAAAGTCAAAAAGTACCTCGTACGAAAAAAACGACAAAAGATTCCTTTCATATATTTTACTAAAAACTCACCGAAGGGTAAAAATGAATATAAACTATTGTATAAGGATAAAAATATTACATATTTAGGAAACATGGATGTGGATGATAAAATACACCCCAGTAAATGCCAAAGTATAAACAATCTCAGATAAAATGAGATTGTGATATTTCCCTTACCTTAGGTCCGACTTGCTTTGTAAGTGTCCCAGCCTCCTGTATAATGATTTAAATCATGTTATTGACTTATTCCAGAATCATATTCATTGTTATTATATCATATATGGTCCACTTATTACTTTATATTACCCTTTCTTTTGTAAATTCATGTTAATGTAGCGTTTTGGGTAAAATCGTCTCATTTGTTGTTCGTGTTTTTAACTTGTAATTATTCATATGATTACTTAGATAATGATTAATTAATTCCAGAATTTAAAACATTATTTATATATATATATATTCAGAATATACATATATATAATAAATCAGTAAATGGAAAGAAATACACCGTTCATGGAGACGGTAGTCCGTACGTACGCATGAACACTGTTTTCATTTCCTTATAGAATTGAATGGAATTAAATAGATGACATAAATATAAATAAATACAGTATCATTATTATGTCATATATTTCATTAGTACCTACTGTATATACTTTATAATCATTCATGAATGGTTAATCATTGAGAATGAATCTCATCGCGTCGTGGAGACGGTAGTCCGTACGTACGCACGAGCGATGATATCGTTCCCATGGTCATGGAATTGTGTTGAAGTGTATTTATACTATTTCAGTATCAATATCACTTTATAATAATCATATATAGTTACTCATTACACCATTATACTCATCCAATTAAGGTGGTGGCGGGAAATAGATTACACCACGGCGTGGAGACGGTATTCCGTACGTACGCACGCGCGGTGATTTCATTTTTCCGTAGGATGGATAGAAGGTTAATTAGATTTGTTTCATATTTATAATTACATATCAGTATATAAGAAATACTGATGTTATTACTTTATCATGAAACAACTAAAGAAGAAGAAGTTGAAGAAGAAAGAAATTGAAAAAGATCGTTAATGGATATTACCTCTTTTTGACACGCCTTTTCTTAACTTCCACTCAAGGAACTAAGGATGGTATTTGAAGAAGACCAGGACCTCTAGGATGATACTAGGGAAGTGCAGAAGAGATTTTGGCTGGGGTTGGTCGAGCTTGAAGGCTCAATGTTGTGTGAGGAAGAGAGGGAGGAGGTTCCCTTTTATAAGGGAGGAGAGGGCATCTTAGGAAAATCTCAAAATATTATTTTATATTAAGGTCAAATTAGGTTTATAATGGTTCCAAATGGTCTTTTTTCGAAGATAAAGTGGGGATGGGTCGAAATATTCTCATCCAATAGGATTTAGACAAGTTTAGGTTATTATTTTAACCTTATCAATTAGATTTAACTCTAAGTTAAATAATTTAACTTTTACCATGTTTTTTTGTTTTCATACACTATATGGTTAATAAACATACTATATCAAGCCAAACTAACCCCAAGTTGTTTATTATTAATATATATATCCTTATCTAAGTCATTTGGCCAATCCTTAGATTTTTAGGAATAAAATAACAATTAATAATATAATATTTGTTTTAAAAACTAATTTATGTCAATTTTGACACTATTTGGTACATGATTTTTATGAAATTCGTAACAGAATGATAAGTTAGAATCAAGTTACTTAAATCAACAATAACATGTCATATTAACCTATAAAATTATTTTAATTCATAAAAAGTCTCAAATTACATTTATCTGGGCATTTATAACATCAATTATGTTAATATTTTCTTAAAAAGGTAATTACTGCATCATCGTTGTGTCATAAATAAATTAAATTATTTAAAGTATAAAAATTACAAATAAAATACCATTATGTAGGAAATCTTTTTAGCTTTCTAATGGATATTTATAGTAGAAATTATATTATGTATAACCCTATATTAATTTTTTTTAGTAAATAAACTTTGATTTTAGCTCTTTTAACTCTTCTTTGAATTAAATAATACTAAATGTCCTAATCTAATCCAAGTGGGCCTAAATGATAATATTTTACACTTAAGGTTGTTTTTTGTCGAGATACACTTTTCCAATAGAATTAGGACATTTGTTAGGGAAATATTAATATCATTCTAACCCTTAATTACCCTATTTACTTTTAACCGTGGTAAATAAAAGTAAAAAGTTACTATTCACCAAAATTTATTTTCATCTTATTGAACCAAATTTTACATACTGACATCCACCGTGTCTCTCGGATTTTTGAAATTCCATTCACATAAGTGTTAAAATTATGTTTTATGAAAAATTCAGTTTTTTAACAACCTCTTAGTAGTTTCACTATTCATCAAAAATTGATGTTTTTCAGAACAATGCCAAACATTCATCCTAAGCTATATTTCATATTCCGAATTCAAAAATGAAGTCTATTTAACCAAATTCATATCATAGAAGTTTCATTAATTAATTTTATAATTAAATCCCGCTGTTAAAACAAATAGCGTGTTTTTAAGAAACAATATCTATCAAAAGATTGACACTTGTTTATGTCTGGTTTAAATGTGAAATTACATCCAATGACCAACATTGTATTAAATTGTAAAAATATATTCTAAATATACTTTAAAACCACTCAAATTAATAATTTATCACTATTAATTATTTCGATTGAAAAAGTTGTTTTTAACTAAAATTTAGTACTTTTCACTATTCATCAAAATATGAAAGTTATCTGAAAAGTACCAAAATTTTACCTTAGGCTAAATTCGATACTACGAATCCAAAAATGAAGTCCATTTTGAGAGCTACAATTTCTAAAATTTTATAAGGTGGTTATTACTATTCATAACGGCTAGTTGTAATAATATTTTAATAGCATATCGTAATTTAGTGAAACTCGGTATTGCGTACTACACACGCTATCGAGGAAGGTCGTGATTGCATGTAATGCAAGGCAAGTCAAGGATGTGTTTTGTGCAAGCTCCTTTTGGTGTAGCGTACAACAGAAGAAATTAATAAAATTAAAAAGTATATTTTTCATAAAATCTCGGGCTGTTACAATAAAGACCTGGAAATTGCATATATATTTTTCAAAATTATTTTTTATTATTATGAGTCCATGAAAATTGACGGTGCTTTATTCTGAGGCTCAGTGTGGCAGCAATAGAATTTTGAACTTTTTTAATGTATGTTTAGTAAACGTGTGGGTGGTATTTTCTATCATTTGAACTGGTGCTCAGAATTGAAATCTGAGGGAACAATGGAACATGAAACACCGAGATTTAGTAAGGGGAGTCTTAACATCTAACGTAAAAAGTAAGGAGAAAAAGATAGTTTTTCAGAAATTTTTAAAGAATAATAAATAACATATGTGTTATTTTAATTTTCTTCCACATCATTAGTGATGGTGGTGGGGACATCCGTGGTTGTTGGACTTTTAATGATGGAAATTAAATTTATATACACATAAATTGTGTAACCAAACCACATTTAATTAATGTGACTCATTAATTATACCAATTAATGTACCCTTAATTAATTGGTGGATTAATCTCTTAAATCTCTTGTTAGTTATTAGAATCTTCAGCATAAGGAAGAGAGTTGTGGTATTCTGGGTGAACTCTAACAAAGCGTCGATGATAAACCCCTCAAATGAAGAATGACGTTTTGAAGACACCCATTAATGTATCAATCCAGAATCAACGAACACCAGCGGCTTCAACAAACATAGAATCTCTCTCCTTAACTGCAACATCACCTCTGAATCTGAGGTGGGGGTTGTTATTAAATTCAATAAATTCTCACAATTATTTTCCATGATCATGAATATATGAGATGTTGTTGTTGGAGCTTGAATGGGTTAAAATTTATCTTTGAGATTTGTTTATTTCCTACCTACAGGATATGATGCTAACACGGAGGGCGTGGGGCAATAGAACAAGGCCCAAAACCTCTACCTCATAATTTTTTGTCGCGTTCTCCGGGGGAAAAGTTTTAACTCGATGAAAAACAAAATCTCGAAGCCACACAGTGACGACATCATTCTGGGAGGCCCGTAGGCACGTTCAGATGGGGAAAAGAAGCACCAGAGATCACTAGGTGGCCCACATGAAAATCCACCATCATGACACTGGTGCCAGCGCGCGACGGTGGAAGTAGTCATTGGTCGTCCACTAAGGCAGTAGGTGGCGCACCATCAGGCGCTTCATAAGTGAGTCACGGAATCAAGTCACTGTAGTTGTAGGGGGTGGCCATCCCTCGTTCGTCCGCATTGTCGGAAGGGTGGAATGTCCTCGCTCATTGCAGATGGAGGCCACGCCTTCAATGCTACGATAGAGGGGGAACTACACCCTGCGAGTCCCATGGACAGTGAGGAAGCGCTATTTGGCGCCCCCGGTAGAAGCTTCGATCGGCTCTTGATCTATTTGGAAGGAGGTTCCACGTGACCCCTCGCATGGGTCGCACCCAACCGTCGGCCCAAGAAGGTCCATTAGCCAGCAGGCCGAGACAACCATGGCCCAGCCTAGCTAGTTCGGGCCATGCTGGGTCGGACTCGGATAGGGTGGGGTGGGGTAACTCTCCCCATGTCTGGTTGGTCTGACTGCGTGAGACCAGACCCAGACCCTTTTCAGTCCAGATATGCATAAAATACCATATTTGATAGACCAGACATCCGTTCGACGAATAATCTATGGAACTAGAATCCTTATAAAGTGACAATTAATTTTAGATGCTCCTTCTATGTTTTAGATAAAGTTGGAGTACAGCTTGGTTGGATCGAACCAGAATCCCACTGGGCCCTCGATACTAAAATGCCTATAACTCCCAGACCAAGTGTCTGATTGATGCACCATCATTTGTGTTGGAATACTTAAAACATGGAGCTACAATGGGATACTCTTTTGTGGAACATTTTGGCAGTAGAGGCATGGAAAATACATTATGAAGAAGACTCTTCAAAACCGAAGCACACTGAGTGCAGGAAATCCAATGGATGTTTTAGAGGTGAAGAATTAATTGTGATCCCGTGTGGATCACCAAAATGTGATCCCCTATAGATCAGCACTAAGTGATATTGTATGGATCAACACCTAGAGATCATGTGTGGATTAACACCTAGAGACCCTGTGTGGATCATTACCAAGTGATCATGTGTGGATCAGCACTGGGGGATCATGTGTGGATCACCACCATGAGATCCTATGTGGATCAACACCTAGCGATTTTATGTGGATCCATCGTAGTTCCCTTTGATAGAATAAGATGATATAGCCTTAAGGATAATCATCTATACTTTTCAACATTTTTTACACCTAGTTTGAGATGATAATATTTCTTTGTGCTTTGTGATTGGGATCAAGCTTTGTGGTTTTCCTTTGTGAAATTCTCAGAGACCGTTGGGGGGTCTCAATGACCCTACTAGGTATTGTTATAATCACACCTATAAATGCATTGGCCGAAAATTATGGGGTTTTGTAATAATGATGGGCATCCATTACTAAGACTCTAGGAGCATGGACCTGGCAGTGGATGGCGGTGATGGTAGACGTAGAGAGCTTTAGAGACGGGTTGTACCTACCCCTTTAGGTTGGATCCTTGGTGAGTGATTTTAGGAGCTTCTTTTCTAATGTAATTATTTTTCCTTCAGTTGGGCTTGTATTCCGGTCCATTTACATTCAATTCACAATTTTTCTATTGGAGTACTACAATATGGTTTGCATATTGTTGTGTTCTTGGTCTCTTTATTTTCATTTTTAAAGGAAATTCATTCCTATTTTAGGGATACACCTTTCTAGTTCTAGACCTCAACCCTTGGCCTATGGAAGGTAGTCTTGGTTTATTCACAACACGGGCCCCGGAGGATGGGTCATGACAATGTCCTATTAAAGGAGTCTTTTCTACAATGGAAATAAGACTCTATTAAATCTAATGGAGTAATAGTGTTACGTTTTTTATTCTGGTTTTTAGTTTGGGGAATCCAGTGTTGGTGGGAATGACAGACATATCCATACACTAGGACCTTGAATTCTGATTTCAAACTCAGTGCAAAAAAACAATGATTTAATGTGTTTTTGGAAATGTATTACTTTTTATCTCTTCTGAGTCAGATCACTAGTTATAACTTTTTGACCGTGGAACTCCTATTTCTTTTTCAGGATGTCACTGGATAGATGGCCAGCTAGGATTCCATAGAGTGTACATGATGATAACCCTCCGAGCGACAAGGCTTCGGTGTAGGTCCCTCTTACTATGTTGGAACATTCAGGTGGTGTACCATCAACACCACCACTCAGAGGGAAGTAGTTCTCATCAACCCCACTATCAGAACATGCATGCTGACTGAGCATGTTTCATGAGTTCCAGAGACAGAGGCCTCCGAAGATTCCAAGTGAGATAGATCCTGAAGTAGGTGAGGAGTAGCTGGTGGCTATGGAATTTGTTTTTCAGTTAGTTGAGACACCAGCAGATCATATGGTGATCCTAGATGCTATCATATTGTAGGGAAAATTAGGCATATAGTGGAGTCTAGCACTCGAGACGCATGACGAAGTGATATCTTCGGTTGGGATCTACTAGTAGGAGCGTTGAGGCCTTACGATTCCATCTTGGGTAGGGACTAGTTATCCACAGTCCATGCTTAGATTGACTGTTTTAGGAGAAACGTATAGTGTTTCTGTGAGGATAGGATCAGGTTTTCTTTCACTGGTGAGGATGAAACCTTTTAATCATATGATGGACTTACTCAAAAGAGGGTTCTACTGATAACACATAAGTTGGATAACCTTTCCCTCAGAGTAGTTTACATGATGATTCCAAGATATCCTGTAGTGGTGGACCAGTATGCTGAGGTCATTCATGATGGTGTTCCAGGACAACATCATTGTATATAGGTAGACTTCTACATCGAAATATGCACCGAGTTGGAACTAATATTTACACCAACATATCAGATGGCTCTCACGGAGCTTCGTGAGTTGCAGGTACATTTGTAAGACTTGCAGAAGAAGTGGTTCATAATGACCCGTATTTCTCCATGGGAATCCCTGATTTTATTCGCCAAGAATGATGATGGGATTGTGAGTCATTGAGTGGATTATTGGTTCCTTAATCCGGTGACAATGGAAAATAATTATACATGCCTGATGGTTGATAATCTCTTCAACCAACTAAGGGGTGCTCGATGGTTTTCAAAGATAGACCATAGATGAGGATATCACCAGCTCATGGTACGGGATGAGGATGTACCGAAGACAACTTTCAGATGACAGTATGGCCATTACGAGTTCATGGTTATTCCCTTCGGCATGACCAAGTCTCTTGAAGTGTTCATGGGTATCATGAAAAGGATCTTCCAACCATATCACTATTTATTCGTAGTGGTACTCATTGAAGACATCTTTATATACTCATAATCATAGGAGGATCATGAAACACACCTGCATATAGTTCTGGATACACACCATGAGCATCAGTTAATGTAAATCTCTCGATGTTATAGTTCTGGATAATAGATTCCCACTTCATATGTCATTTTATCTTGGAGGCTGGAGTTGCAGTGGATCTTGCATAGGTAGAGGCAGTGTTTGATTGAGAGCCACCATATAGTGTGACTAAGGTGTGGAGTTTCCTAGTATTGGTGGGGTACTACCAAGTATTTTTTCCTTACTTTTATAGAGTTGTGACACCCTTGTCAACTTTGAAAAAGAAGGGAAAACACTTTGTGTGGATGGAGAGATTCCAGAAGAGTTATCAGGAGATGAGAAAGAGGATGAAGAGTGCCCCAATTTTGAGGCTACTAGAAGAGGGAGATGGGTATGTAGTCTACTGCGACACATCATGGACCTGACTTGGTAGTGTCCTGATGAAAGAGTGAGAAGTGATCGCTTATGGCTCACTGATGTTGAGACAGCACGAGCAGAGCTATGCTACCCATGAGATGGAGTTAGAATCAGTGGTCTTAGCGCTGAAGGTGTGGCGACACTACATGATGGGGGAATGATATTTTGTTTACTCTTATCACAAGTGTCTCAGTTATATCTTCTCACATAATAACCTGAACCTATGACAACATTGATAGCTAGGGTTACTCCAAGACTATGACTTTGAGATATTATACACTACTCGTCAGGGGAACGTAGTAGCAAGCACACTCAGTAGGAGTTTTGGTCTATATTGACTAAGTGAGGTGACAGATCAGCTAGCCACGTTCTAGATATACTTCATCATTTGATATAAAGTAGCTTCTATTATGTATATGAAAGCTACTCCCCCCTCCTTTAACGAGTCGGGGAGGCATAGCTTGGGGACGTAGACTCTGAGTCCCGACATGCTCATATATCCTCAATACAGTCTCATGGAGGATTTTCTGAAAGTGAGGAGCACATCGTACTCTTAAGAGGACACACCAAGGTACCAGTGATTCTACTAGAGGTGGTGCTGAAAGAGGTATACACGTTCACTTTGGTGGTATGTCCTAGAGTGGTTAATATGTACTAGGACCACTAGCGTCAGTACTAGTGGAAAAGGATATAGAAATAAGTGGCATATTTCATATCATGATAAATCACTTGTAAGCAAGTTAAGGCTATGCATTAGGTTCCCACAGGCTTAGGTCAGTAACACGAGGTACCAGAGTGCATGTGGGACAGTACCTGCATGGAATTTGTGACAGGGAAACCATCTACATCTATGGGCCACGATTTCATTTGGGTGATCGTTGAAAAACTCACTAAGTCGGCTCACTTCCTACCCATTCGAGAGCAAGGATCAGTAGAGGTATTTGAAAACCACTTATTCCAAGAGATAATATGGATTCATAGGGTTCCATTAGTGATCATCTTATATTGGGACACACATTTTACATCCCTCTTGTTGAAAATGTTTAAAGAGACATTTATGAAATAGAAACACATCTGAACCGCCTTTCACCCTTAGAAAGATGGTCAGAAAGAGTGGACTATACAGACACCTGAGGAAATGCTTTGTGCTTGTGACCTCGATTTTGCCCGTAGTTGGAAGGACCACCTACCACTTGTGGAGTTATCTTAAAACAAAATTTGTCACTACACCATTGGTTTGGCTCCATTTTAGGCCCTTTATAGGAAAACTTTTAGATCACCTCTATGCTGGGCTGATCTAGCAGAATCAGTACATATGGGTTCAATGTCATTACAGGATACTACATAGAAGGTGGAGATCATCTAGGAGCAGATGAAGACTGCATAGTGCCTGCATAAGTCTTCTGTCAACAGGTGACAGAGACCCTTAGAATTTGCGGAGGGACACCATGTCTTATTATGGGACTCACTCTAATGTGTATTACAGAGGTTTGTCCTCGGATTTAAGCTATCTTCAAGGTTCATCAGACTGTCACAGATCCCCATCAGAGTAGGAGAGGCATCATACCATCTAGATCTTCCCCAACAGATTTAGCAGATGTATAATGTTTTCAATGAGTCATAGATGATGAGGTATATTCATGATCTATTGCATGATATCGACTAGGGTGAGCTAGTCATCGACAATGGGGAGATGTTTGCAGAGTTCTTAGTTGAGATAGAGGGTAGAAAGTAGTGGGTCCTTTGTGGGTGGTCGATTCCCATGGTGTGAATTCGTTGGCAGCACAGGAACCTCTAAAAGTGAACCTAAAAGAGGGAATCATAGATACGTGGTTAGTATCCTCATTTTATCCCCTTGTTTTGTCTTATCCTTCAGGGATTAAAATCCCTATTGTCGGTAAAATTTAAAGACCCATAAATTCCATATATTTTTCTTAAATTATTTGGGATTATTTGGAGTCTGTGAAAATTGACTGCACTTAATTACATGGATTGGTGAGCCCATAATGGAACTTTAAACTTTTTTTATGGTACGTTCAATAAACATGTTGGTGGAATTATATATCATCTGAACTGGTGCTCAAAATTGAAATCTGAGGGCACTATTGAACACACATCACTGAAATTCTCCTAAGAGATTCTTAATTTCGACCACAGTAGGTCGAGAGAAAAAGTAATTTTTTTTTAATTTTTGAATGAATAATAAAATAACATATACACAATTTTATTGTTCTACCTCTTCTTGAGTGATGGTGGCAGGGACCGTAGAGGTGGTCAAACTTTTACTGAGAAAAATATTAAGCCTGTTGCACATCAACTGAGTAACCACAACTTATTTAGATAATGTGACTCATTAATTGTAGAATTAATTTACCATTAATTAATTGATGGATTAATCTCTTAACTTCCCCTTTAGTTATTAAAATAGATTATTTAAGTGAGAGAGTGGGAGGATTGTGGGAAAACGCCAATGAAGTTCCGAAGATAATACCCTCCAACGAATAATGAAGTTCTGACAACTCCCGAAAAGGGATCGATCCAGAATTAGTGAACAATGACTGCTTCAATGAACAAAAATTCTCTCTCCGAAACTGTCACATTACCTATAAATCCGAGGTAGGGGTTGTTATTAAATTTATGAAATTATCATTATTATTTTCCTCTTTCATGAATCGGTAGGTGGTTTTTGTTGGATCTTTAATCGGTTTAAATTTACCTCAGCGATGTATTTATTTGCTGCTCCCCTGATTTTTTGCAAACACTGAGGGTTTGGGCCAAACAAACGAGGTCGGGACCCGCTGCCACATTGTTTTTTTTTGTGATGTTTAAACTCGATGAGAACTGAAATTCGGAATCTATTTAGTGACGACATAATCTCGAGAGGTTTATTAGCACATCCGAAAGGGAAAACTGACCACCGGAGCTCACTTGATGGCCCAATGATGATACACTAATGTTGAAGAGGCACAGCGGCGCTAGCGACTAGTTCTAGTAGACGATGGTGGTGGCTGGAATCGGCTGACCACAAATCCAACAGGTAGCATGGTGTTTCACACCGCAGAGGGGAGCCGCGGTAGCTGTAGGGGGGGGGTCATCCCTCAGCACTCCACTTCGTAGAAGGGTGGAAAAATGTCGCTCGCCACTGATGGAGGGAATGGATTCGAACCCGTGGTAGAGGGGTACCCACACCCTGTGGGTCTCGCAGACAATGAGTTGCTGCAATGTGGCATCACCAGTTGATGAGATCAATGGCCCTTGAGCCATTCAGGAATTATGGTTCGTGCGACATCTCACGTGGGTCATGCCATGCCGGTGGGCGGAGCCTACCGCAAATCAGCCTAGCATGTTCAAGCTGAGCCAGGTCGGAGCTGGGTGGGACCCAGATTGGGTTCAGTCAGCCCAAGACGGGTTGGGTCGGGTCTCTGGAATTGTAATAATTGGAACAACATGGCCTTTCGTGATAATACACATTGGTTTTGGAAAAATTTGGAGTACGACAAGGATGGATCAAACTTGAATCCAACTGGTCCCTCCGCACTCAAAGGCCTGTAACTCACAGACCGAGCATCTGATTAACGCATCGTCCATCACGTTGGAAGCCTCACAACAAGGAGGTTCTTTGGGATACTCTATTGACGAAATTCATTGAAGTGTAAGCATGAATGATATCATTATGAGAAAAATATGTGGAACTCAAGTGCACCGACTTTGGGGAATCAAATGGCTTGCTAAGACGTGAATAATGAATAGTGATCCTACATGGAAGAGTACTATATAGTCCTCTATGGATAAACACCTAGATATCTTCTATGGATCAGAAACTAGAGATCATGTGTTGAATATAAATAAGAAATCTGATGTAGATTAGCATCGAGTGATAATGTGTGTATTAACACCCAATGATCCTATGTGGATCAGCACCCAGCGGTCCTGTGTGAATCTGTAGCTGATACCATAGAATGAATAATATGATCTATCCTTACGACTAATCATATGTACTTTTGTACTTAAGTTATACCTAGATTTAGTTGAGTCTTTTTCATTGTGCATTGTCATTGAGATTAGGATTTGTGTTTTTCCTTTGTGGAATCCTGAGAGACCTTCGGGGCTGTCGTGGTCCTTACTATGTATTGTTATACTCACCCTTGCACAGGCTTCTCTCAGACCATGTTATGTCATGTGCAGATGACGTGCATCCTTGAAGGAGACTCGTGGATCGAGGACCTGGTATTGTACGATGGTGATAGTTGACATGGAGAGCTGCAGAGATGGGTTATATGTAACACTTCACGTAGGATCCTTGGAAAGTGATCTCATGTGCTTATTTCTATTGTAGTTATTTTCCCATTAGTTCGGCTTGTATTCTATCCCATTTTCATTCATTACACATTTTAACTATTGAATTAATACTACATGGTCTTCATCTTGTAGTGTTCTTGGTCTGGGTGATTGCAGGTTTAAAAGAAATGCCTCCTTGTTTTTGGGATATTCCTTTTCGGTACTAGTCTCCAACCCCTGGCCTATAAATGGTGTTCTTGTGGTAGTCACGGCACAATCCCAAGGGCATGTGTAATGAAAATTACTAGTCCAAATAATTCCTCATATTGAATAATAAAAATAAATTATATGCCTTATCATATTTACATATTGAATAAAGAATAGAGTGTTATCAATTTTCCCACAAATAATGAAATATCTAATAAAGAAGAAATTGTTAGTAAAATGGTATATGGTTTAGGAAATAGTAATATCAATGATAAAAAAAATGGGTAATTTGGGAAAAATTCAATTTTCATTGATCATTGGATATTGAGTATTTCAAGTGGAATATAAAATGATTCAATAAATATAATGTGAATCATATCCTTGTAAAATAAAAAATAAACCATCCTGTGTAATAATAAGGATACAATCAATATAGAAAATAACATGTGAAATAAAAAAAAGTTTAAATGTTGACGAAGATAAATAAAAAATATATATTTTAAAATAACTCTTGAGGAAAATATCCTAGATTTTTTTATAACCTTTAGAAAATAAAATTTCTGTGAAAATAAGTTTAAAAACATTTTCTTTAAAAACTATCCTTTTGAACATGATAATTAAGACTCAAAAAAATGGCGGTGATGAAATTCATACTATCTATATGAGGTAAAAGAACATTCCATTTGTATTGTAAAAAGGTTTCAAAAATGATTTTTGAAGAAAGTGCCAGAAATATTCCATTGTAATCATTGGTAAAATAAAAAAGGGTCAAAATTTTCATTGAAAAATAATTTTTCATTTTTTTAATAAAACATGGGTTTTAGAGGTAAATAGGTTCTTTGACTAAATATGGAATAAATATCAAGTTTTCATAAAAACATTTTCAAAAAAAATTTGAGTACCAAAGGGCGGAAAAATGGTACTAATAATTGAAAATGGTCAGGAATAACCATATAAGATAAATTTAATGGTTTTTATTGATCAATGGTAGTATATTTTTCCCTAATGGAAATACCACTGAAATATCATTAATATTATTATTGGGTAAAATAATAATTAAATATTCCATTGTTCCCCATACAATATTGAAATATTTTAAATCATAAATCTAACGAAGGAATAATATTTAATGGATGTTTAAATATCTATAAATGTAAAGGAAATAATGATATAATATATAAATATGATCACTTAATTCTCTATAAAAAAAATATATATGTGTTGAACATGACATTTATCTCAAAGAAGCTAAAAGTGAGATGGAAATACCTTACCTTGAATTTCTTTTCAGGTGAACATCCTATAAATTCATATATAATAATAATTTGATAATTATATTCATTATTGAATATTTTTTTCATTTTTATAATTTATTTTATTTCACTTATTACCATTTTATATACAACTTCATAACAAATTCGGTTTACGTTGGTTGTTTTTACCAAATTCGGGTTATGTGTCAAAAACTACATAGATAGATAAACTTCATTCACAGGGGTAATTATATAAAATCTCAAGAATAAAAATCATGAAATAGTTATCATACTTATACAACAATTATACATTTAAAAACAATAATTATATATGGTTATGTCAAATTAATCAATGATATGATCATGGAGATGGAATATGTATACATGATTAAAGTTCCCATTTTCCAATGACTATTATGGAATGATGGTAAGAATAATTATATTTTTCTATAAGGATAATTTTATAATAAATAACATATTATTTAATCATAAAAACATATATATATATATATATAATTATAATTATTGTAATGTGAAATGAATCAGATCATCTCAAGTAGGCGGTAATCCACACATCCATGAATGACGTTATCACATTTTTAATTTTGTGAAAATGGTAATAAATAAAATGATATATATATATATAAGTAATTATATCATCACTATCATATATATTATTTGTATTTATAATCTGTTTAATTATCTTAATCTTTTATACATTCCATGTATCGTGTGAACGAATCACATCAAGTTGAGGTGGTTGTAGTCCACACTTACTTAATGATGATATCATATCAAAGTAAAATTAATCTTATTAAAAGTATATTATAATATTTTGATAAAAGTAGTATATATACATAAAAAATATCATTTATATCACACATAAACATAGTCTCTATTATAATTTCCACCATGATTTCTGGTAAATGGATAATAAACAATCATCGTTTCATGGAGAAGTAGTCCACCGTACATAGATATATTATGTTAATTACCCATTACATAGAGGTGTTTGTATGTTTAGGTCCAAATTTTTACATAAAGAATCCTCGTATAGTTATTTTTTATGTGTTTTTAAATAAGATTTATATAAAAATATTTTAGGGGGTGGAGAATGAAAATGAAACAAGAGATCATGATGGTAGATATTACCTCTTAATCGGGTGACCATTTTTCATTTTTACTAAAATGGTTTCTGTACAAAGTCAGGAGTACATGTTGAGAGGAGGTATGTTGGTAAAATATAAGGGAATATAATGGCTGAACATTTTTGGTTTTAGAGGCATGAAGAACGAGAATAGGTGGTGGCCTTTATAAGGGAGGAAAATGACTCAATATTTAATTTTTTTAAAAGAAGTTTGGGGTACATGCATTTTTACCTAAAAAATTTCTCAAAAACAACAAACCATCCTGAATTAAAATTTCATGGAAGATATATGTCCATGAAATAGGTTTTTGGATAAATTTATAGGTCCTTTGGGCCACTATGCTAAAGGTTTAGTTCTTTATTCATCTTATCTTTTCCTTAATAATTTTAATTAATTTTAATTACATTCATTAATATTTTTTTCAAAAATGTTTGTATTATTTTTAGATATAAATTATTATAATTTCATATTTGGAATTAATTTTACCAAATTCATTAAAAAATTTGGAATAAATGTATTTACATTTAATCCGACCTGTGATATGACAATAATGATATGAAATGAAAAAGTGTTCGAAAGATTTCTATACTTTTATAATCAATATAAAAATGAAATTCATTCCAATGAAATAAATTGTATTAATTAATAAAACTATTATCTAATTAATATTTATAACCAATTAAAAATATAATTTAACCTGATAAATAAAGTAGATGGAAATGCAGTTCTGAACTAATAATCTGTATTTTTAACTATTCGATAAAAAATGAAATGTTACAAATAAATAAAAAAATTTCAAACTAATGTAGTTAATATGTTTAAAATTAAAATATGATGATGATTTTGACATATTAAATCAATTAAAGTGTTGAATTATTTATTTAAAAGGGGTTCCCAATTAAAAGTTGGTATAATAGCCTTTAAAAATATTGGTTACTATCTATAAAAGTGTGTTTGTTCTTATCTTATGTCTATCAAAACTAATAATTTATTATAAATAATATTTGAAATATATATTTATTTAATATCACTCTATAATTTTAATTAATTTATTCTATTAGCATCAAGCCACTATTTTATCATTAAAAATGGTTTTCTATAAAAATATTCACATTATTTGTTATTTATTTTCATATTCATTTGTAATTAATTTGTAAAAAATTAATTCATTCTATATTTTCAAAATTTTTAGTTTTCATATGTCAGGTATGACTATTCAAAAATACTAATTTAGTATCTAGTTTATGTGTCATTATATTTTAACAATATATTATTTTTTGATAAAATGCATTCCTCCAAGTAAAGCATGAAAACTCAGTATTCCATGCACTAAAATAAATATAATCTATTTTAAATAGAAAAAAAATCTAATGTATCTAGATTATCTGTTACCTTATGCGCTTTGTTACATATGTTATACATTCTATCGAATACAAGGTTTTGACATAATATATTTCAAGCATCACATTTCATTTACTTTATTTGCATTAAGTTTCCATATTCATCACATATAGTATACTAATAATATTTATAAATCATTATTAAGATATTTTTTGGGCAGTGATTATTCTATGATACCATGATGAACCAATGTTTCTAATTCCTGTTAAGTTATTTACATCTACTAATTGACCCATTTCATTATTTCGAAATATGTGGAGTTTATATGTCTTACATATGAAATGATACTAATGAAAAAGTGGAATATATATTTTAAATTTCTATGTTTTCTTCCATTTAATTATTTCATTCCATTACACTTTAAAAAATATTTTATAGAAAAAATGATTATATTAATAAAAAAAATTATATAATATATATTTATAAATTCCATGGTCATATCGTCATAAATAAAATAAAATAATTGAATTTAACATTTTATTTTTTTATTTATGTTTATTATATTTTGAGAATACAAGATGAATTTATTTGATGTTCTACCTTTAGTGGTCTGCTATTTTTTTCTTTTTGACTTATCTAAACAGAAATGAGTTGTTAATTCCTTGAGATATATATTCAATACACATTATTCAAAATATAAATATGTTATATTTAATCTTATTTATTTATTATTATTCACAATTGGATGGATTCATGCCCATAATTTTGAGGTGAAAATCATCCTATACTTTGATTCATCAATATCAGTGGAACTTATTAAAACTCTATTTTTTCCGTTAGGCCATTATATTAATAGTATTTATTCCATATTATCGGCCAATAGTGGTATCTAGTATCATTTCATGGTCTCAAGATATACGGATAAGTCATAACTATGTAATCCTCCATTAAATAGTTATTATATATTATAAACTCATTGTCTAAGGATATCTAATAAAGGATTATGTATACATTATATCATAATCCTACCAAACATTTTTATATTTCATTGAATATATTAGATAGATTATAGTTTTTAAATCATGGATAGTGATATATTCTAGTAAATACAAACAAATTTGTGTGGTTAAATATATCTTCTCTCTATACATGGATTGAAATCATCCTATCTTGAACACTCAATTAATCACATACATCTAACAATTCACCAGTATAAGATACTTCAAAACTAATATAAAATCTTATAGTCTTCATTAAGAATATAATTATGTGATTTATGTTATACATTAATCTCAAAACAAGATAATAATATACATGATTATAACCAATAATGTAATGAACTAGACCAAGATTCCATCCAACCCAACACTCAACCTGATTCTCCATAACGCTGGTAGGGTGTTCCCGATCCCTACTAGCTTATAGCTAGAACCTGGGAATAATAAAAAAAAATTAAGAATGATTTCCCCCAAAATACAAATAAACAATTACAAACAGAATAAAATTAAACAACCAAAATAACTAAATAATAAATAAAGTAGAAATAAACTAACTAAAAAATTACTACACTCAAGAAGGAATGAGAACTAACTAGATCAATACAAGGCCCAATACCTTTCCACCCAACACTCCACACTATCCAGAAATTGAAAGATACTCTAACTAATAATATGGATGATATATGTGTGAGATAAAAATCCATGTAGTTCACCATAACCTGCCAAAACTATGCAATAGGTTTCTTAATGCTAGTAATCAACGAAGAATTGAATATAAATGTAGAAATTTGGTTTTAATTACATTATCATCTCTAGAAGAAACAAACTTATTCCATTTAAAAATCTCACAAAATTATCCTTTTCTTTCCAAAAAGACAATATATGCATTTGAAAACACGCCATGGATTGAAGCAGGATAAAAAACCACACACAATGTCATTATTTAACAAAATACACCATCTAATATAATTATATAAATTAATCACATTAAATAATTTCCTAAATTATTAAATAACCACTAGAGGCCACTTAGGAACATCACAAAAGAAATATCAACAAGACATGGGGGAGGAACATATATTCATCAACACATAATCAGTGAACATAATGGGAAAAAATCTCAATATTTCATTCCATACATTTCACTATCAAGATACATTATGAAAATAAACAAACCCAACCAATCATCAAACATCTCAAGGGATCCAAAATTCCATGCTCAATTATCCAAACCTATAACCCACAATTCAGGAAATATGTATCATGTATTAGAAGAATGACAAGGCTAATAAGAATAAATGTGGTTTCATTACCAAATAATACTCACATTACTGATTGTCAAAATTATGTACATTTCATCACTTATACAATTTTCACCACTTAATTACTTTTCATCACGTGTTCCATGAGTTATGAATTTACAATATATACTCTCTAGTCAAATACAACCAACTAACATGCATATGGTAATAATTCAAGTATTTATCTCACTAAGGATAAAAACATCACATATAATACATCATACTCACCTCAAACCCTCAGCCCTGGTGAAATGAAACTATTAGGTGAAAAGAACTTCATCCCCTTCCCTAACCCCTACTTTTTGGGTTGGATTTTAGAGCATCAGTCTAATTTTACATGTGGTCATAGAGACACAAGTCAATACTCTACACTACCAAGCCATGTGAACATGATTACATATATCCATTGACAATATATAACATATAACCAAAAAAACATAAACAATTTCATAACAATTTCATTTAACATTTCATTTAAAACCTGAATTACACTTCTACTTTATACTTTAACACAATCATAAGTTTTATATCATTTCTCATCAACCCTTTAAAAATATACAAACCCTGCCATATTCCATATCTTCAATTGCACACAATTAGCATTAAGGTCATTCATAACCCATATTAACCAATTAAAACCAATTCTCACTATTCCATTCATAAGACCGTGTTAACCTATTAAAAATAGAAAATCATGATAATTAAAAGGATATGAAATTATTAAATACATAATCATGAATTTAGTCAAAGAAAACACTTCCTTTTACATTGAATATCTTTTCAAGCTTATAGCATTAGAGAGTTGGGACATATTACATTCACAACATTACAAATTATTACAGAGTGGATACTATAAAAACAGTTTCCATTTTATCAAAAAAATAAAACATTAAAACATAAACATGACTCCTTGATAATTCTTCAACCTTTAATATGTCTTCCTTCTTTGTCTTCCACATCCGCTAACCTGTGAAAATAATTTGAAAACTTGGGATGAGCAAAAAATCTCGGTAAGGGATGAAAAAGAAGTAAAGAACACATTAGTCTATGAATACTCGTAACTTATGAATGAATTTTTCAAAAAAATCATGCTTGTCACCCATATATACTTACACAGTGTAACATGAGATTTATAAAATATCCACACAAAACCTAAGAACAAAAATATAATCATAAAGGTATCTTAGGTCATTACTTATATAATTTTGAAACCCTCTCGGCTACCTTATAATTTGTAACCCTCACGGATACCTTACTATTAGTGTAACCATCGAAGTTACCCTTGGAGTTACCATATAGCCGACCTCCAATATACACATACCCATGAATCATAACATACTCAAACAACATGAATAATTCCACAAAAATATTTCTTTTGAATTATGTAAAACATAATTTTAAAAGATGATTTTAAAAGAAAATCCCCTTATAAACATCATACAATTAAAGAGATACTTATTAGAGTAGATGGAATATATATATACACTGAAATTAGACAAAATTAAACATATTTTATGAAAAACAAATCTCAAAACCCATTTTAATACCATTTAAATAATGATATATATGGTTATGCCCAATAATGGAAACCGAGTCCAGAATTCCCTTACATCGGATTTTTCTTACATCCAACTTGTTTAAACCTAATGTATAATGGTTAAAAAAGTGTTATTAATATATTACAGAAACATGTTAATTTTTTTAACATCTTATTTGATAATTTCGTAACATTATTTCACCCTTTAATTATTTTTATTTTTTTCATTGCATTGTTTAGGGTGAGTTCTTTAAGTGATTTCCATGATATGTTCATGATAGATGTTCTTGTCGATTAGAAGTGAAACTCCATAATTGTAATGGAAATGTATTTATATATTTATAATAATATAATTTATAACCTTTATCAATTTTATGTTTTATATGAGGATGATTCACACGTTAAAACATTAATGATGTTCATTGAGATCATTTTGGTGGTTCTTTGATAATAACGACCACATATTGTCTTATAAATTAAAACCATGTGTTAAAAATAATTACAGAACCATTCATGATATTTAATACATATATTATAACATGGTTCAACCATAATTTTTTTTTCATGACCAGACATGAAGGAATTAATGGAAATTGAAATCACATCGTCCCCGATGGCGGTAATTCGACACATCACGGACAATGTTTTTATTTTCTTGAACACGTGGGGGAATAGAAGAAGATTGATGGTGAATTTCCCATGAACATGAGAATATCCAGAATATACAATATTCTATAGATTTTTATCCTCTTGTTTAAGAGGAGGTGAGTAACGAATAAAAATTAAAGGAATCTTCAAATAAAAGAAAACCTGAAAAATTACTCACGAAAATTTGGTAGCCTAACGGCATCTCTTAAAATTTCATATAAATAGTTTGAATAGAAAATGGGGATATCTTATCATTCTTAAATAATATGGACATTAATAGGGTATGTGGAATGAATTATCACAACATAATCCTAATTAAAATAAAGATAATAACATAAAATGGATGAAAATAAAGAAAATAAAAGAGGATGTTTACGTCTTGATCTCTTCTCCTTGAGATCCTTCTTAAGGGATTCAGTTTTGGACTTTTGGTGAGACTAGTAGTTCGAGGACATTGGTAAAATCCTTGGTAGGAGTATTGATCATAACATAGTCATGGCTAAAGACTTGAGAGGTGTGGGAAAAAAGAGGGGACTGAGGGTGGTATTTATAGTGGAGGAGAGGGGGTATTTTTCTTTATTTTAATAATTATTATAATATTTTTGACCAAGATTATTAATAGTCATAGTTCATGTGACCTAAAATAGTAATAATGGCTTACGAGTTTGAACCAAGTGGCCTTGCATCACTTATGATGTCATAAATTGTGAATTTAACTGATAATTTTATTATAAGGTACCTTATCGTATTTCATTATTCATCGAACACTAAAGAATTTCATAAAAATCCCAAAAAATTACCCTAAGAATTCTTCAATGTGTATAAGTCAATAATGTAGTAAATTTTCTGAAAATAATTTTCTAAATATTATTAATTTAATTTTTAAATAAAATCATACTTAATTAAAAAATGAACAATTATAATTCTATAAATACTTTTATATCCTGATGAAAAATTAACCAAGATGTTAATATCATAAAACCTTAAGGTAATAAAATAATAATAATATTTACTATTCATTAAGGTCATATTACTATTCATAAGGGTAGGTTATTATTAACAAAAAACAAGTTGGTTTCATCGAACTCCAAATAACTTACTGAACACAATTGTAGATGACAATTTCTTAAAATTCAAAACAATGAAGTGGAAAGATTATGTATAAAGGCTAGTTATAAATATCTACCTAAAAAAAGATTCATGCATTTTTATTTATTTTTAGAAGAACATGGGGTGTTACATTATCCCCACATTTTGGAAATTGTTTCCTCGCAATTTTATTTACTTATTAATCAACTGAGGAAAAATTTACCTCATAGCATTTTTCAGACTCCCATGTTGCTTCTTCAACCATGTGGTTCCCCTACAAAACCTTTACCTGGTAGATTACCTTATTCCGCAATACCTGTTCCCTTTGATCAAGAATCTGAACACATTTCTCTTCATAAGTAAGGTACTCTTCCAGCAGAACTGCTTCTGGTCTCAATACATGTGATGAATCTGTAAAATACTTTCTCAACATCGAAACATTAAAATCATTGTGAACATGAAAAAAAACTCGGAGGATAAGCTATGTGGTATGAAATTGTTGAAACTTTCTCCTAGACATAAAAAGGACTGATAAAATGTGGAAATAGCATCCCTTTATTACCCAAACACATCACACTTTTACAAGGATATATTTTATGGAAAACATGGTCACCTTCCTCGAAAGAGAAGTCTTTCCTTCTGCTATCTGAATAACATTTCTGCCTACTCGGAGCTGTCCTCATGTTCTTTTAGATCAATCTGAATTTATCAGCCAATTCTTGTACTAATTATGTCCCATTCAGATTTGTTTCACCTACTTCTTCCCAAAACTCTAGTGTCTAACACCGCTTCCCATACAAGCCCTGAAAAGGTTCCATATGAATACTTGAATAAAAACTGTTATTGTAAGAAAACTCAACAAAAGAAATATGTTGATCCCAATATCCCTGATAATCCATTGAACAAGCTCTAAGCATATCCTTCAATGGGTTAATCGTTCGTTCTGACATCCCATCTCATTGAGAATGAAAAGTTGTACTGAAATTTAACTATGTGCCCAATGACTTCTGAAGTCCCTTCAAAATGTTAGAGGTGAAATTACGATCCTGGTCAGATACAATAGAAAGAGGAAATCCATGTAACCTGACAATCACCTTTAGGTAAAATTGAGAAAGCTGATCCAGAGACATTGTATCTCAAATAGAAAGAAAATGTGTAGATTTTTTCATAAGATCAACAATAACCCAAATCACATTGTTACCTCGAGATGCCATCGGTAGTCCCACCACAAAGTCCACAGATAAATTCTCTCAATTCCACTATGCCACTGGAAAAGGCTGAAGCATCCCCTTCGGTAACTACCACTCTGCTTTAACCTGTTGACATATCAAACATCTCATGGTAAGATAAGTAATATCCTTTTTCATTCTATCCCACCAAGAATACTCCTGATGGTCCCAAAACATCTTAGTACATCCAGGATGAACTGGAAATGGAGAACTATGAGTTTCACACAATAATTATTTATTCAATTGTGAATCAAAAGTCACAATAAAACTTATAAAAAATCTCAAAACCCAATATTTATCAAGTTTAAATTATATAAACATACCCATTTTAACCAATTATACCTTTTTTATAGCTCATAGTCATCCTTCTACACTCGAATAATTCTTTCTAACAATGAAGACTGCACAAAAACCTGAAACAAAATAGATGTATTCTATACACCAGCAACTTTTAAACCAAAATTTATCAAATCATTAATCAAGAGATCATGTTACAAACGTAACATGATTGGGGAAGCATGATTTTTCTGGCCCAAGGCTTCTTCCACCTTTTTTTATTTTCCTAGATGGTAATTGATCATGCAATCATAATCCTTTTTTGGTTCAAGCCATCTTATCTACCTTAGGTTTAATTCATTCCTAGGGAATATATAATTATAACTTTTATGGTTAGTATATATTTGAAATTTCGGTACGTATAAAAGATGCCTCTAAATTTTCAAATCAAAAACCACAGCTGCCAATTCCAAAATCATGTGTGGGATAATTTAGTTCATGAGGTTTTAGTTGTCACGAAGCATAAGAAATTACCTAATAATTCTACATCAAAACACAACCAAGTGTATTTAAAGAAGAATCAACGTATATGAAAAACACACCATTCCACAATCTCATCATCAGTTCTTGAAAAAAAACATCACATTCTTCTGTCCATACAAATTTAATCTTTTCTTGTGTTAACATAGTTATCTTGCTAGATAACTGGGAAAATTTCGTAACAAAACATCTGTAATAACCTACTAATCCAAGAAAACTGCGAATCTATGTAACATTTTTAGGTCTTGGTCATTCATCAACCTGTTTTTTTTTGGAAGGATCAATTGTTATTCCATCATTATTTATTATGTTCCAATGAAAATAAATCTTTTACAACAAAAAATCAAACTTGGTAAATTTTCCATATTGTTTCTTTTCTTTTTTGGTTTGTAAAACAACACTTAGATGTTTTTCATGCTCCTCTTTATTTTTACAAAATACCAGAATGTCATCAATAAATACAATCGCAATCATATCCAATAACTCATGAAATAATCTATTCATTAGATTCATTAATATAGTTGGTGAATTAGTTAAATAAAATGGTATGAAAAAAAATTCTTAATGCCCATATCTAGTACTAAAGGCAGTTTTTTGGGATGTCATCCTCCTTCACCTTCAGTTGATGGTATCTGGATCTCAATTCAATCTTGGAAAAATTCTGAGCTCTCAGGAAAAGTGCTAGGATAAATGATTCCTTTTTCAAGAAAATCATGTTACCGATATTTCAATTAAATATGTTCTTTTAGAGCCATATGATATGGGGGGTTTGAAATTGTCTTAGCTTCAGGAACTATGTCAATTGGGAATTCGACTTCATGATCATGTATGACACCAGGTAACTCATCAGGAAAAGCATCAAGGTATTCATTTACTACTGGCACATCATTAATCTGAGTTGTTCGCTTGTTTTCAACAATATGAGAAAGATATATTTCATTTCCATCTTTCAATAGTTTCTCATCTTTCTGATATGTTATCAATTGTATGGGTTCATTAATGTATACAAACTGAAACTCTTTCTCAACAACAACTACATCTTCTCTATAGTCAATCTTAGCATGATAATAAGAAAGAAAATCCATTCCCAGAATAACATCAAACTCGACTAAGGGTAAACCAACAAGGTTTCTAGGTAATACCTTTCTACAAACCACAATAGAAATATATTTATAATTCCTATTTTCCATAACATTTCCTATAGTGTTTTAAAAACATGTTCTAGTTTAATTTATTGAGGTTATATTTCCAAATTACCTGAAAATTTCTCAGAGTTGATGGAATGTGTAGACCCCATATCAAACAAAACTTTAGAAAAATATGTGTGAACAAACAAAGTACCTAATACAACATCATTGGATGTCCTGACATCTTCTTATGTAGTCGAAAAGGATCTTACTACACCTTTATGTTTGTATTCTTGCTTCTTTACATCATTTGTATCCCTCTTTTGGAATGTATTTTCATAATTTCCAATTTCACCACATCTAAAACACTTTACAGTATGCTTATCATGATTAGTCTTAAGATCATTTTCATTGAAATATCAGGCCATATGTCCAAACATAACAAATTTAATGCACTTCCCGAATTTGTTAAGACATTCCCCAGGTTGTTTCTTACCTCACTTTTCCGAAATTGCAAATTGTATTTTCATACCATCAGATTTCTTTTTTTAATTATTACCCATCGCTTTCCATCTAGACTAATTCTTCTCATTATTTCCAAAATGAACATGATCATCAGAAAACTCCATCTATACCCTCTCATCACATCAGACTAGTTTCTCATAACTTTTTAATTCACGGGAGGCCAATGCCCTTTGATACCTTGGATTCTGTCGTGAGTAAAGCCGGTTGATTTTTCTATCGAGATTCAGAAAAATATTTAGAGAATACCTCACTAGTCGAGTGAAGATTGCATCATACACTACCGCTGAATCTTCCTCCTTCTATTTCAATTTATGGAATTGTTTCTCCATCCTATGTCGTACCACCTTATGAAAATATTTTTCAACAAAAAGCCTTTTAAATTAATCCCACTCTAAAGCATAAAGATCCTCTCTACCCTTGATATTCCTTACCATTGACCACCACTGTTCATCTTCCCCATCAAAATGTTGAATGGAAAGACTTACCTTTTGACTGTCTGAACATCAAATAACATCAAATATATTTTCAAGGGCATTGATCCATCCTTCATCTGCTACTAGGTGAGAAGATCCATTGAAAGCCGGAGGGTTTTGTTTCTAAAATGTTCCACTTTTTTCAAGTTCTGTTGTGGTACCTCTGGTTTTTCTCTTTCATGGATTCAAGTACCATTTATTTTTTGTGTTAGATGAGCCATTACTATTAGAAACTGCTTGGTTCAAATCCATACCATTTCGGGCTGTAGTTACAGAAATATGTCATTCTTTTGATGCCTCTCCTCTTCAGTATACATGTTCCTTATGCGGACAACCATTCAAAAAAACATATATTAGATGAAGCAACATAGTAAACTTTAAATTCTATAACATATAAAATTAAACATAGAGTGAAAATCAGTTATGGTAGTCTATTCACACCACCCTAACCTCTAATGACTTCTAATACATCAACTAATACCAACTATAAGTACCTAACCTTATTATATACATAATCTAGAATTTTATCATGAAAAAACTTCTTTCTATATTGTGTGTATTTTCAAGTTTATAGATTTAGTGAGTTGGGACATAATACCTTCATAATATTTCCCATTATGACAGAGTGGATACCATTAAAAGAGTTTTCATTTTTTTTCCAAAATATGAAACATTTATTCTTAAACCAGACTCCTTGAAAATTATTCAACATTTATAATGGATTTATTCTTTTTCATACACAACCATTAACCTTTGAAAGTCATTCAAAAACTTGGGTTGAGTTGAAAATCTCAGTAAGGGATGAAAAATAAGGAACGAGCACATTAGCCTATGAATACTCGTAATGTATGAAGGAATTTTCAAAAAAACATGTCTGTTACTCATATATAAATACATTTTGTAACATGATGTTTATAAAATATCTACATAAAACATGAGAACATAAATATAATCCTAAATATGTCTTAGGGCATTACTTACATAATCTTATAACCCTCTTCGGTACCTTATAATTTTTAACCCTCACGACTACCTTACTATTTTTGTAATCATCGCAGTTACATTTGGAGTAACCATACGGCTGACCTCCAACTTAGACATACCCATGAATCATAATATAATCATACAAAATGATTAATAACATAAAAAAATGCTTTTGAATATTGTATAACATAATTTTAAAGGAGGATTCTAAAAGAAAATCCCCTTTTAATATTTTATAATTGAAGAGAGACATAATAGAGTCGATGTAATATGTATATACAACGAAATTAGACATAATTAAACGTAATATAATGAAAACCCATCACACAATCAATTTTAATACCACATAAATAATGAATTAGATGTTTAACCCAATGAATGAAAATCGGGTCAAGAATTCTGTTGCCTCGGGTGTGTCTTAATTACAACTTTTTTAAACCTACTATATAATTGTTAATAGAGTGTTATTAATATGTTAAAGAAATATGTTCATATTTATAACATCTTATTTGATCATTTCATAACTTCATTTTACCCTATAACTGTAGTATTTTGTTCCTTGAATTGTTTAGGGTGAGTTCTTTAAATGATTTTCAAGATATGTTCATAATAGATGTTCATGTCGATTGGAAGTGAAAGTACATAATTTTAATGGAAAGGTATTTACATATTAAAAGTAACATAATTTAAAACCTATATAAATTTGATTTTTAATATTAGGATGATTCACAAGAAAAAACATTAATGACGTTTGTTTAGATCATTTTGGCGGTTCTTTGATAACAATAACCTCATATTGCCTTATAAATTAAAACCATGTGAAAAAAATAATTCCAGAACCGATTATGATGCATAATACGTATATTATAACCTAGTTAGACCATAAAATGGTTTAAAGACTAGAACTCAATGAATTAATGAAAATTGAAATCACATAGTCCATGATGTCGGTAATTCGACACATCATAGACAATGTTTTTATTTCCTTGAACAAGTTGGGGAAGAGAAGAAGATTGATGATGAATTTACCATGAACATTAAAACATCCAGAATATACATCATTTTGGAGCTTTCATTATTCTTGTTTAGGAGGATGTGGGTAAATAATAAGAGAAGAAATAATTCATGAAATAAAATAAAAAATTAGAAATTTCTCACAAAAATTATGCAGCCTAACGACGTCTCTTAAAATATCAAAAAAAATTTATTGATTAGAGAAAAAGGATATCACATAACTCGTATATAATATGGATAATAAGGGGGGATATGGAATGAAATATCCCAACATCACCCAATTGAGAAATAATAGAATAACATAAAATGGAAGAAAATAATGAAAATAAAAGGGGATTTTTACCTCTTGATCTCTTCTCGTTGAGATCCTTCTTAGGGGATTTGGTTTTGGACTTTTGGTGAGACCAGCAGCTCTAGGACGTAGGTAAGAGCCTTGGGAAGAGTATTGGTCATAATGTAGGCATGGATCACGACTAGAGAGGTGTGGGAAGAAGAGGGGAGTGAGGGTGTTATTTATAATAGAGGAGAGGAGGTATTTTTCATTATTTTAATCATTATTATAATATTTTTTCACATGATTATGAATAATCTTAGTTTATGTGACCTAAAACTGTAATAATGGAATTTGAGATCAAACCATGTTTCCATGAATCACTTATGATGTCATATATAGTGAATTTTACTAATAATTTGATTATACTGTATTTTATCATATTTCACTATTCATAAAAAATAAATAATTTTAGAAAAATCCCAAAAATTTAACCTAACCATTTCTCGATGTGTAGAATTCAATAATGAAGTCCATATTTTTAAAATATTTTTCTAAATATTATTAATTTAATTTTTAATTAAAAGCATACTTTTTTAATAAAGTAACAATTCTAATTCTCTAAATACTTCTATATCACGATGAAAAATTTACCATGATGTTATTATCTTAATGGCATAAGAAAATAAAATAATAATATTGTTTACTATTAATATGGGTCATATTACTATTCATATTACTATTCATAAGGGTATATTACTATTCACGAAAAATCAATTTGGTTTTATCGCACTCCAAATAACATATTGAACACAATTGTAGATGACAGTTTCTTGAAATTCAAAATAGAGAAGTGGAAAAAATATGTTTAAATCCTAGTTATAAATATCTACATTAAAAAGGTTCCATGAATTTATATTTATCTTTATAAAAATATGGGGTGCTATAATTATCCTCTTATGTTCCACCATTTGCATATTAAATATTCGGAAACCACATTTTTAAACCCGGCATACCCCATGGGTAGCCTCAACCAAACCTTGAAATCCTCCATGCATCCCACGTGGATCATGATGGTTCCATATAACAATTAACAAAGCATTATATAATTTAATAAATCATGGGAACACAAAAACCCAAGAATAAGAGACCAACATCACAACCATTAATCACAACACAAGAATCAATCACATGAGAAACATAATCATCATCTACAACAATAGGGTTCAATAAGAGAAATCAACATCACATCACAATTTACAACTGGGCCTTCCATTATTTCATAAAAAACTTAAAATACATTTCCAAACATTATTTCAAAGGAAGGCGTAATCATATCCATGAATAACAATATATATCTAGGGAAACTCCATTTCAACATTATAAAACCAAATACAACTTTTTAAAAATGATAACCCATCAAAACCAAAAATAACACACCTTGAAAAACCCAGGCCTTTAATAATATCAACTTCACCCCCACACAATGTCTTTCTTCATTGAAAATAAAAAACACAAAAAAAGACATTATTCCATCACAATCCATAACACACAATTTAAAACATGTTTATTTATAGTTTCAATAAAATCATTCATATAATTAATCATTTCATGCTACAAAATAAAAACCAAAACAAGGCACAAACAATTTTCATTTACATCAAACCCCCTTTTAAAAATAAAAATGTGAATTTTTACAAAGGATAAACCACACTCCCCTATGAAACCGCCATTTAGAATAAAATTGATATTACATTTTAAAATCATTTGAGGTCACACCTCAATTTAAACAAAATTTAAATTAAAAGATCATTTACACTCAATAAAGACCAAACCAATCCAAAACACATTCTCTAACATTAAAACAATTCAAACAGCCAAATTAATCTCATGAAAGGCTTAGAAAAAATAAATATTCCACCTTAATTCTTATGATGAGGATTCCATGAAACCAAAAATTTATGATATGGACTTGTAATACTAAAATGGGTTCAACTCAATAATATAAAAAAAATATTGGTACCTGAATCAAGGGGAATAAAAAACAAAAGCATACTAGAATTCCAAAGGAATATAACTGTATAGTGCCACCTACATCAAAGAGAATAAGATCAAGCCAGAAAGTTTTTTTCCTTTGAACCCATTAATGAATACCTCCCACACTTGCATGAAAATACATTCAAGTATATGTATACCCTTAATACACTATACATATTCCCCAGTCCATGATTGAAAATTTGCAAGGAATATATATAAGGACACACACACATGCCTATGTATGTGGGTGAAACCCTTTATGGAGCAAGAATATCCTACACAAATTTCTTAGAACCATATATTACTAAAGGAACCCAAATGAGAGGTGTGAAACAATTCAATGGAAGAAACCCTTACCTCAGACCTCAACGATGAGCCGAGACAAGCTGATATGGTGCAGATTCAGTGGTGGATGTCGGAATATTCACAAATGGGTCCTAATATACCCTTCCTATAAACCAACATTTAGGTAAAATACCAAAAATCAGAAAACCCTAGAACTAGGGTTCATTCAATCTGTACCGGGTGATATAAGGTATAGAAATCAGCCAATTCAAGGGGGGAGTGTAGATAAAGGCTTACCACAACTATCTAATCGATATTTGTGACAAAACTGTTAAAGATTGTATAATAGAAGATATGTCATAAGGGATGAAGGTGTGTGGCTAGGGAAGAAGTGGTAGGGTGCTCTGTGCGATGCATAAGTTGGGGAGAAAAGAAAGGGAAATTAAAGGAGGAAGAAAGTAAAAGCAAAGAAAAATTAAATCATTAAAATTATAAAAACTCACACTGTTTTTGCATTGGTTACCAGACTGAGTGCTAAATAAGTCCTAGCCACTTCCTCGATCATACACCCTCACACGATTACATACAGGAAAATACATGATTGAGATAATCATGGTCAAAATATGCCACAAAACACTATTAACTTATATAACCCAATTTAATGCTTGCAATAAGGTGTAATTGACCATGTGCATGTTGTTCACCACTCCACTAGCTCACATGGGAACTTTTACATGCATCAAATGATTACTAATAAGCATGAGAGATATCCATGAAATAGAAAAAATCCATCCAAAAACATAAAATTTAGGCCTTCTAACAATGAGAGTAGAAACTCATTCCATAAAAAGAAAAAAATTAGAATCAGCATGACACTCGGGGTATTTCTATCTCCCCACCATTAGAATTTTGTCCTAAAAAAGACCATTTCTGAAGAATAAGAATGGAAATAAGGAGTCTAATGGAACCTAACCACAAGAAACACACAACTGAGCTTATCCTCAATGATTGAGATTGAAATATTCAAAATAATATCTCTTGTAAACTATAAAGAATTCATATCTTTATGTGCTATTGGGATAAGAACCTAATACAAGAAAACACATCTCACATGGGAAACTCGAGAATGGTCTCCTTATAATATATATTTACTATTTAATGGTGGTACTAAGTAGAACTACAACATTACATATCCTCAAAAAACTGAATTTCTATAAGATACCCATCCTCGTGAATAAACATTTCCCCACCAAACGATAAAAGAACCACCAGAAGAATCCTCAAGAGGGGATATTAGGTATTACCTTGTGTCAAAACCCACATGGTTGACCAACGGTTCAAATTGAGGACCACCCCACATAGTGAATCTAAAATAGCCACCGTTAAGGACCAACTAGTATACCGAACTCATTTGGTAGTTCAAACACTCATGTTACCTATTTGTGCACCCCAAGACTATCTATGTTTCAATGAAAGAATACCCTGAATGACTAAACTAGAATGTAAGCACAATATCAACAATATCTAGACAACCACAACCCAATCCTTGGTACCGAGATCATAGCCACCAAAAGAAAGGGTTATTAAAGCAACACAACTCTATAAAATTAACTAAAACTAACAAAATAGAGCTCAAATACTCTCACAGGGTAATTTCACATCCCAGGATCCCCATAGATTAAGGATAAGAATTGGGTCTAAAGAAACTCGTTTAACCATTATGGGGGATAGAAACAATAGCACTGGACATGGACCTCGACAATACATTACTCTTAACGGATGAAAATCGTTCCTTTTAAATAATGAATCAAAACAAAACATCATATCATAACAAGTTTCAGAATTACTGACAAACATGGAACAAAATTAAACCGAAATAAATTTTCCATTAAAATCATAACATTCTCCAAAATATGTTTAAAAAATCACTCACCATCATGAAATTTTCCAAAACCAATGCATCTCAATGTGAAACCATAATTCCGTTGTAGAACTGACACATTTTCTAGAGTCGGAAAACCCCATCAAATCCTTTTCTAAGTATTATTTCATTTTTGAAAAACATGAACCCAAGGAATCACATTAAGAAGATTATTTCCTTTCAAAAACACCATCTCACTGGAAGAAAACCATTTTTATAAAACATTTTATCAAATCAATAAAATTCACCCTTCATTATTTCCCAAAAAACCATATTTGAAAATAAATGTTTTCCTTAAAACCCCATTTTATCTCTCAGACATAGTTTTAGAATCCAATAACAGATAATCACAACACATGAACCTAGATAAGAATCATGAAAACGACAAACCAAAACACTCTTGAATCTCCCTCCAACAAGTGGGAACCACTTTTTGAGAAATTCAAATAAAGAGGAGTCCATAATAAGCCTACTAGAGTTGAAATATTGTTATGAATGCATTGGACTCATAGTTGGGGGGCCATGAACACCCCTTAAAACACACTCCATAAAAGTCATACATAGTAGCATTGTCATCACATGGTTTCACATAACATTTTTTCTAACTCCGCACCTCAAATTCTTCTTCCTTAACTACCTAAGACCAAGAGTGACCAAAAATATCACACAGATAGTCAAAGGGGATAAAAACATAAATCACATAAAAATTGTAAATATATCATGATACAAACATGAATGCATGTTATGAAACCCATTATCCCCCAGTACTATGAGGATAGGGACAAGAAAAAGCTATCCAGACTCTCCCGACACTTACCTCTCAAGCTCCAATAAAATTATCTTCACTTTTTACATGGAAATACAAAAATAACATGGGATTTACCAAGACTATGTACTATATAGACCATAGGATTTGATACCTCATTATATCTAACCATCACGGGATTCCATCCTACTCGACACTTGTCCTGATTCGCCCCAGGGCCTAAAGGAAATTCTTGATCCCCACGAGAAGGAGACTAGTTCTTGGGGATCGTCAAAAATCTTTTAAAAACTATTTCTTCCAAAACAAAACTAAACAATATAAAAATACATAAATTTAATAACCAATAAAAATAAACAAGAATTTAAGAATAAAAAAACTAACTAAAATAATAAACTACCTGAAAGAAAGATAAAATTCTAACAGACTCAAGCCAAGACCCAATTCATCTCTACCCCACTATCCTTCACCTCGTCCCTAAAGAGAAAAATTAATCCAACTGAGAACCTTGATGATATATGTGTGTGTTAAAAATACCAGTATGCCTCTACAACCTGTTGAAATAATGAAATATGTTTCTTAAATATAATCTTCATTGCATGCATGAAAATTTAGGTAGAAAGTAGGTTTTATATAAATATTCATCTCTAGGAAAAACAAAATAAATCCACCAAAAACTTCCCTAACATTTTCCTTTACATTAAAAAAACCCAACACCCACATTTAAAATCAAACCATTAGCTAGATACTTATAAAAAACAATACACGTCATCATTATATTACAAAACACCCTGTTTACATTATTTATAGAAATTAATAAATTTATATTATTTCACAAAGAGTCCAATAATAACCCAAGGCCACATAGAAAAATAATACACAAATCACAACAAGAAATCAGATAGGAGGAAATAATATTCAACACATAATGAAAGAAAATAATGGGAAAAACACATCTCAATACATAATTCCCAACATGGTACTAACACAACACATCAAAAGAATTAACTCACCTAACCACAAAGTAAACTTATCATGGGATCTACAACACCATGACCAATCATCCCAACCTCTAGGTCAATAGTTTCAAAACATAGATCATGTATTAGAGTAATGAAAATTATATGAATGAAAAGGTTTAAGTAACTAAAAATACTCACTTTACTTGTTATATTTATTATTTCCATGTTTCACTTATAATGATTTTACCACATAATTACATATAATCACATGTTCCATGAGTTAGGAATTTATATCATCTACACTATGGTCGAAGACAGTAAACTACCACACATAAGGTAATAATTCAAGTCTATGTCTTACTTGGGATACACACATCACATCTAGCACATCATACTCACCATGAAGCCTCAGTCTAGTTAGAATGAATCCATGAAGAATATAGAACTTTATCCCCTTCTCTATCATTTGTATTATAGGGTGGAGTTTGAGACTCAATATAACTTGGCTAGTGGGCATAGAATCTCATGTGAATACCCCACACTACAAATAAATGTTTTCATGTTTACATATATCAGTTAAATATATATACTATATCACCAACCAAACATAAACCAATGCATAACAATCATATTTCACATTTCATTTAACACATTATTTACCCTAATTCCTTAACCCATTTAAAAAATCGTCATTTTCAAATAATTTTTCATTCTCCCATTGAATATATACAAAACACTCCCTTATTCCATACAATCAAATGAACATAACTAGCATGAATCATATTTTCAACCCATATTACCCAACTAAAAATAATTCTCAGAATTACATTCTTAAGCCTTTTGTTAACCTAAAAAACCTAAAAAACCTAGGATATCCTCTTAACTTCCACCATTTTTATATGAAACGTTCCAAACCCATGTTCATGTACATGACACACCACTTGGGTAGCATCAACACAACCCCGATATCTTTCATGTATCCCCAAAGAATCATGTGGTTCAAATTATCAATTAATAAGTCATTATATCATTTAATAAATAAATATTACCGAAAACCACAACAAGAAGGGACCAATAACACAACCACTAATTACAACACAAGAATCTATCTCATGAGCACCATAATCATCATGTACAATAAGAGGGTTAAACATGGGAAATAAAAATCACATCAAAAGTGCCAACCGAACCTTCAATCAATTCATAAACATTAAAAAATACAAATCTAAAAAAATATGAAATTTCATGCCAAAGGCCAAATGAAATAATAATAATATGAATGTATATCCACATAAATAAAAGGAAAACCCATTTACACTTTATAAAACCAAAACATTCTTTTTAAACAAGAAAATTCAAAAACTCCCAAAAGAATCCCACATTAAAACCCCAAAACATTAAGTATATTAAAGTTATCACCAGAAAAACGATTCCCTTATTTACAATCCAATTCATGGAAAAATTAATTTCTTCCATCACACAACATAAATCACCACATAGAATTTTTTTAGAGGTTAAAAACATAATTCATCTGATAAAGCATTTCATGAAAACCTATGATAACTAAAACAAGGACAAAAAAATATTTATTTCCATAAATCCCCCTTTTAATGAAGAAAACCATGCTTTTCTAATAGGGTAAACCACTATCCCATTTTAAACAACAATTTGGATTAAAATTGAATCCCCAATTTATAATAATTATTTTCATACCTTAATTTAAACTAAATTTAGTTTTAAAAGCTCATTTCCATGCAATGATAACCAAACCAAGAGAAGATCCATTTCCCAATAATAAAAACCATTAAAATACCCAAATACATTTCATTAAATTATTAGAATAATAAAATATTCCACCTCAATTTATAAGACTAAGATTCAATATAACTAAACATTAATGATATGTCTAAGGAATAATAAAATTGGTTTAAATCAATTGAATGAAACAGATATATTTACCCTTGCATTAATGGGAATAAAATAAACAATCATATTATAATTCCAAAGGAAAAAATTACATAGTGACACCTACCTCCATGATAATAAGATCATGTTGGAACACATTAGTACACGAAGCTATTGATGAAGAGCACCCATAAATTTACACACATACATTCTTATATATATACATACCCTTAACACAATATATAGTGTCCCTACACCATGAGTGAAAATGTGGAAGGAATGTATATATATATATATATATATATCTGTGTGTGTGTGTGTACCTATGTATGTTGGTGATACCCTTAAAGTATCCACAAACATCCTATAATAATTTCTCATAACCCTAAATCACCATTGGGAACCAAATGAAAGGTTTGAAACAAAACAGAAAAACAAATCCCTTACCTAAGATGGTGGTGACAAGCTGAGATGATCCAATTCACATTTCCTTTGGTGGAGGATGCTGGAATACCCATGAAGGCATTCAGAGAGACCCTACACATAACCAATCATTGAATAGAATTACTACAAATTGGTTAAACCTATATCAACGGTATGACCGATCCATATCAAATGACAGAAAAAGCGAAAATCATCTATATCGAGGGAGGGTTGTGGATAGAAAGGATTACCTTGATTAGCCAACCAAGATTACTAAAGAACCGATGATGATAGTAGAATGGAAGATAGTTCATAAGAGTGGGAGATGCATGGCCCAACAGGAAGGGGGAGGTTGCTATGTGTGATATATATGGATGATAGAAAATAAGGGGAAAAGAACAATAAAGGTGGAAGAAAAGAGAACTTAATAATAGTTTTATCATAAAATTTAAAGAAATTTTTAATGTTTGAGCATTGGTTAACAGAAAATATGATAAATGTGTTATGGATAATACCTAGTCCAGGATCCCTCCCATGTTTACATGCATGAAAATTCACGGTTGAAAAACCAGGTTCAAACAGTGCCCCTTGGCACTTCTGACTTACGTAACCTAACCACACACTCACCACAAAGTTTAATAGACCATTCACAAGTTATGCACCACTCCAATAACTCACCTGGGCACCCACACATGCAGCACATGATAACTACTAACTGTGTGGGATAAAAATTCAATAGAAAAGAAGTCCTCCAAAAACTAAAATTGTAGTCCCATTAACTATTTGAGATTTAACTCACTCCATAACAAGATAAAATAAAGTAAAATAACAACCTCATTACTCCTAGGGTATTATAAAGAACATCCTATAACGTGTAAAATAAGATATGTACCTATTGAAAGGCTATTCAGCATGATCTCATATAGATAAGATCACAATCTAAAAATGTTATGTTAAATATTGTCAATGTAAATGAGATAAAAGCACCTAATAATCAAAAATAGTTTTTGTCTCATAAAATTGATATATATAGAACATGGGGCATAGTTTAATATTATTATAATTTTATCATGAATTTATCATTATATTTAAAAACATTAATAACCTTATAGAAGTAAATATAATATAAGGACATTACTGTAGAAATTAAATTTATATGTACCATTATTATCATGAAAAAAATAAATCATGAAAATATTTTACGTCACAAAATATAGTAATAAAAAATTATATTCTAAAGTTGGGTCTGGGAACACACTCTAACAAAAAATATATATTCACAAGATCCGACAATTTAAATTTTTCACTTATATATATTTCACATGAAAATAATATTTTTACTATGATATGTTGTTAGTTTTTTTATGCTTACATGCTTTTCATCGGTGGAAGCATTGTTAATCATTACTTGAGCTCATTTTATATAATCCCTCAAAAGTGAATATTTATAATGAAAATATATTTTTACTCTAGTATAACATAAACTAAATATAATCCTAATATATATCATGAAAATGATCAAATTTCATTGTATAAATCATGGATCTTAGAGAAAACATTAGATACTATAATTATAGAAAAAAACATATACTATGCGATTTTATATTCCATTTCCATAGATTAAATAATATAATTTTTTAAAATTGATTTATATAAAGGATAATTTAATTTCCCATGGTTACTAACACTTATCCACATACTAAGAATGTATGCCTTTTACCTTTAAAGTAATTAAGAAGAGTTTTAGATACTATAAAATATGGATTCTCTATATTCTCTAGATATATTATATTTATTATCAACACATAAGACAAATAATGGTTAAAACATATAACTACATTTATAATATATCATTTTTTTAAGGAATTGGTAACTTATTAGTTTTCTCAATCTATTGTCATGTATGTAATAGATTTTTGAAGGAGGGATTTCATCCATGATGTAAATGAAACAATGTAATTTTGAAATGGATGTTATTTAATTTTATGAACTTTGTATATTTCTATAATTTTATATAGTATAATAAATCACATATATATCCAAATATTTCTACTTTCATGGAATATAGGTTGTTAATTTATGTTATTCATATAGAAATATTTAATCGACTAGGTCTTAACAAACTACATGAATATAACTTTTTCAATATGATTTAATAATTTTTAACATTGAAAGAATTGAATATCATAAAAACCATTTATAGAAACAAGGTATAAATATATTTAAATATGAATATGATTATGATATACTTATTTGATACCTTAATATATACCTATATCATGTAAATTATATTCGATGCATTTGAATTGAAAAATATATTTTTTGTATATTGTATTTTTTTAATTTTCTATTTAAGAGTGTGTTTTTATATCAAAATAACTAATATAATAACCATGTTAGGATACTATGAGAATTCTAATTCAAATGGTTTTTGTCATCTCAATTACTGAAATGATTTCATCATAGTTATTGTATTGAATTGTAATAAAAAAATAAACACCCAATCATGCCATATGTTGTTCCTCATCCAAGGTAGCCTTAAAAACTCCAATATATATGTGTCACAATACCTTATGTGTACCCCTATATATTATAAAGGCCACTAAAAAGTAGTGAGTGTCTATGGATACCTTATAGAGACTAAACATGTAATCAAATAACTATAAATATAAACAAAATTAAGATAAAGAATTATCCACATTATAATAGCATAACACATAAATTATAGTGATAATTCAATTATGATAAATCATATTGTTCTATAACAAAATGTAAGCACTCTTTAATAATATATAACGAATATATTAACTGTAGGATTTCTAGACATCTTTATCATATAAAAAAGTTATCTGAAATACATAAAATAATCTGGACTTATATAGAAACATTTAATGATTATATGTATAGTCTTATAACCTAATACATTTATGTATCATAATAATAGATTAACTTTAGGTAACGTATCCATTCATGCATTACCAATCATAAATTATGAAGATTGACCAATGATTATTTATAGGCTACAAAAAAAATACTCAACAGTTCACCACCAATGTTGTCTCTAAATAGATCTAACAATATACGGGTAAATGGTAGATTTTATATGAAAACAAATAATAATAACTATAACACCTATAAAATAAAATAATTTTAAATAACCATTCTCTTGAATAGTCATATTTCCTTCAGTTACTACTGGAATGGTACTGGTACTCCAGTAGTCTGATCACAACAACAGGATGGCCCATTCATCACCTATAATAAAAACTATTTTAGTAAAATGATGTATCACCGTCAATAAATAGTATGGTTGAATAGGTTATCTTGAATAATTATATATGTCTAGTTGATTGGTTCATCATTACAACCAATTCTATGGTGAATGTGTGAGAACCATTATCAATGGTAATTTGAACAACTTATCATCACAAAAAATATAATTCAATGAAATTATATCCATAATATAATTACTATTAGTTAAAAAATATGATTCCACATATGAATATTAATTTTTTTTGAAACCACTATTGAAATTGAAGAAAAAGAAATTTTTTCAAAGGTTTTAGTAAAACAACATTAAACATCATACCAGTATTATTTTCATGTCGATTTACTAATACCAAAAACTACTACTTTTTTTAAAACATTTAAAATTTGTTTTTTTATATAAACTAACATTGAACCCCTATACATTGTGTGGTTTTCTCGACATTTTTTAATGTAAATAATGATAAATATCCTATATTCAGTAAAACATATAATTTTCACCTCGCACCCACAATTATTTAATTTCCTTCTTATAATTTATCATGTTACATGAATATGTTAAATATTTTTATCATTCTCCCATGTTTTACCCTTATCCCATAGAGTATAATCATTCCAAAACCTCTTTCATTTCATTTCTATCAAATAAACTCTTCTCATAAACCATATTTTGATATATCATGCTCATATTATTTCCCTTTCATGATTAATTTCTCATGTTGTCCTAATATTATATATTATAAATCATGAATGGATATACATGAATAAAAAAATTTATCCTCAAAATATAGAGGCATATAGAATGGTGTTAGTGACTGAAGAATTGGTTTACATCAATGATATTATATAGATTTAAAACATATATATCGATCCTTTTTAATATCATTTTGAATTATTTTCGATCATTTTTTCTATGATAATCAATTTTTTAATAAATTCATGAAAGCTAATGTTATTCATTATAAAATTTCAAAAAAAAATTAATATTTTAAACTGAAATCATATATTCCAATTGATATTTTTTTTCATTTTAATTTCTTCATTGATTCTCAAAATCAAATGTATATATTTATACAATCCTTATTTTTTTTGTTTTAAAAAAACACATTTTGGAAGGACACTTTTAAAACAAGTATTTTAATAAATTGACATTAATTGATTATTTTTTTCATTATTTATCACACAAAATTATTTCGTAACATTATTTGTAAAAACAAATGTTAAAAATATATTTTCAACATCACTATCAAGACATCAAATAATAACCAATGTTAAAACCCTAAAAATGAATTTAATGTCTTATTTGGTACTAGCTAAAAATGATAGGTATAAGGTCAATCACAACATACATTAAAGTTATTGATAAATATGTTATCACAACTCCAATGACAACCATTAAGGAATATATTGTAACATCCAAAGTAAGTAATGATCACTATATATTTTTATCTATGTCTATTAATGAATTAGATAGTGTTTTAGGGGCTTAAAATGAGAATAAATCCAATATTAAGAATGGAATATACTAATATTTTTTAAAAAAAATTTACCGCCTTTTGATGGCAAACCATTTTTTAAATCAAAATTTTGACAATTTTTCAAGATCTATTTGTCAAAATAAACTTATTATTTATGATTGGGAGATTGAAATATACATTGGATAATTGTTTGGTATTTTTCTGACAATGTTCATTTTTAATGAATAGTGAAAAATACTACATTTTACATCAAAACTGATTTTTCATCTAATTTAATTATACGGTTATATTAACTTTTGAATTGGTTTTAAAGTTCAATTAGAATATATTTTTACCATTTAATCCAATAGTGGTCTTTGTAATTAATTTCACTTTGAAATTGGACTTAAACTAGTGTCAATCTATTGATACTTATTGTTTCATTAAAACATGCTATTTACTCAGACAGCGGGAATTAATTATTAAATTAATTAATGTAACTTGTATGTTTTGAATTTTGTAAAATAGACACCATTTTTGAATTCCGAATATCAAATATTTCTTAGGGTGAAGTTTTGGTATTTTTCTGAAAAACTTCATGTTTTGATGAATATTGAAACCATTAAGTGGTACATAAATAACTGATTTTTCATTTAAATAAAATTTTACCACCTCTGTGTTTTAAATTTCCAAAATCCAACATACATTGTTTTAATTATGAATTAAATGTGGTTCAATGGGATTAAAATAATTCTTTGGTGAATAGTAACTTTTATGTTTTTAAACGCGAATAGAGGTAATTAGTGTAGTTTATGGTAAAAATAATGTTTTAATAATATGAAATGACCTAGACACATGTCATACCATTATTTTATGTGTCATGGAAGACCAATAAAATCCGTGGGTCTATTTTTGGGACCCCATGGAGCCACATGGGTAAGATAAAGACATTAATGCTTTTTATTTAATGTTAAAGTAAAAATGTCACAAACATGTGTTCTTTTAATAAAACAATTTTTACATGGGGTTATACAAGTCATATTGTTTACTATAAATATTCATTAGAAATATAAAAATATTTCCTACGTCATGATATTTTTTTTATAATTTTTAGACAATAAATAAATTAAATTATTTATGACACCATGATGATGCAACGATTACCTCATTATTTAACGATTTAAATAAAATGAAAAGATAATATAAAATCTAAAAACTACACTTGTCACAAACCTATTGTATGGGTGGATTTCAAAAACTTATCACCTTATCCTAGATATATATATTTTTTGGGACTTTTAATGTTTGAAAATCATATTATAATAATGTATTATTTTATAACATTCCAAGAGTGCCCCTCCTCTCCTCTTATAAAAGTCCCCCACCTCTACCTCCTTACCCACACTGCTCAAGCCTTTTTATCAGCCATACCTTTCTCATTTTGTCCCTCCACACCCCGCTATTACTCTTAGAAGCCTCACTTTGAGCAGAAGTCTTCTCAAGGAAGCCTTTGAGCTCAAATCAAAAAGAGTTACCTGATTTAAAGGTATTGTCTTTTATTGTGTTCTTATGTTTTATTTTTCTCTCCAACCCCCTAAAATATTTTTTATTAATTTATTTTGTAACAAAACCAGTATCTTACATATAATAGTATGTTTTTATAAGACGTATTCGAGATACTCTTACACACACCTACATCTAATGGTTAAAGAACTTACTGTTTCCGTGGATGGTGAATTTATGCCTCACGAAACGATGATTGTTCAATATTCTTTTAACACCTTCAAAGGTGGCCATTAAGATGACAATATATTTATATATGATATTTAATATGTTTATGTTTTACTTAAGCTTCTGTATTTTTCATTTATGGCATACCTTTATGGTTTCCATTATGGGTAAACGCGATATCTTCATTTTAGGAAGTGTGGAATACTGCCCCCTCAAAGTGATTTGATTCGTTAATGCCATATGTGGGACGTATAAAGTATGTAATTAATGATATTATATATTATACAATACTGGAATTAAAATATACTATTATATCATTATGATTCCATTCCATTAAATATGAAATAGAAATGAAAGTAGTGTTCATGCGTACGTACGACTTACCGTCTCCATGAACGGTGCATTTCATTTCTTACCACTAAACGTTATGTATTATTATAAATGCTTGTATATACTGGATATATATGATATTTATGATATCTGCATCATGAGTATAACTCTAGATATAATGGATACATGAACAACTTGTAATTATAAAGAGTTAATTTTTTACTCAAGTACCAATGATCGTTAAAACGACCGTTATTAACTTAAATAATTACATAGTGTTCATTACATGGCAATATGTGATATAAAAGGAATAATGAACTTGAAAAAGGTTCTTAAACAAGTAGAAATTAACTCAAGTTTATTATTCAGGATGTTAATGAACGATCCAGTCAAGTCTGACCCGAGGTATGAGACTTCGTCTCAATCTCCATTCATTGAGGCATATTTTGTTTTATACACAACCTTCTTTTATACGGTGTATAAACCCCTTTGACTTTTATGTTTATCTAAAAGTAATCTTTTTTATACGAATAATTTTACTAAATCACAAAAGGGAATGTTTCTATCATACGTATGCGGCGACAACGACTTCTCCGCCGCCATGACCATTATTTGTTTATCGGCTACCTCTACAAGGCATACCTTTTTTTAAAGAAAAATAAATACAATGTTTTACTTTTCTTTTATTTTGGTATAGACAATGGCTTTCATAATGTTTTATATCAATGTGTTTTATTGATATCTTGTGATTGAAAAGTGGAAATGTTATGTTTCATTTATGCATGTTATATGTGGTACGATTATGTTATGGTTCTTGGGAATTATTATGAAGACGGGTGGTTCCGTGATAAAATAAGGGCGTGTGAGACCGATATAGCTCTCCAATGCATTGGTAATGCGAAGGAGTCAAACATTAAGGTTTCATTGAAGAGATTTAGGGAATATACTATGATGGGGATTCCAAATGTAACCAAGAGGGTTACTCCCTATGTCAGAATGTTATGAATGCCCCAAGTTGCCTTTATGTCTTATGATTTCTATGATTTATTCATGATTTCATGAGGTATGTTAAAGTGCCTATGTTTTATGGGTAAATTATGTTTTTATTCTTATGTATATATGAACTCATGTTTCCTTTACATATTTTTATAACCCTTACTGAGCTTTTTATGCTCATCCCATGTTTTTGAAATGATTTTCACAGGTCAAGGGAATGGTACATGATGTGATGATAGTGTTAAGGAAGTGTCACGAAAGATTCCATGTTTTATTTTAAATATGTTTACATAGATGGGAAAAATGAATACTATCTTTTATGTAACCACTTTGTTTAAATTTGGAATGTAATCCAGGTTTTATGATCTAATTCTCTAAAACTCTAATCCTGAAAAGATACTCAATGTCTAATCTTGTAATAACTCAAGATTAAGTAAGGATTAAGGCTGGGGCCTTATAGTTGGTTTCAATGGTCGGTTTAGAAAACATTAGGAGTTATAATTCTATTAAATGATTGTCCAAAAATATTTTTTATGGTCAAATTGAAATGATATAGCATTTTAAGATTACCATGTTGCTTCATATAAGACATGTTTGTTCAGAATGGTTTTCCATAGAGGAAATATAGCGGAGTTTCTAGGAAGGCATACATAGTATAATGTCATTTCGAATCAGCATCCAGAGATGGTCAGAATCAGAACTAAATAGTTTTTTTCAGTGTTGGATCAGTTGACTCAGGTGAATAATTTTGGTTGTTTTTTTTGATGATATTTTAGTGTTTTATAAACGTAAAAAAGATCATGAAGGCCATTTATGGGTAACCTCAAAAACCTTAAAAGAAAAGAAATTATATGGGAAATTCAAAAAGTGTGAGTTTTGGTTGAAACAAATTTCTTTCGTTTGTCATATTGTTTCTAAATATTGGATAACTGTTGATCCTGCAAAAACAAAAGTTGTTGAAGAATGGCCAAGACCCACAAATGTTACCGAGATTCATAGTTTTCTTGGTTTATCAGGTTACTACCGAGGGTTTGTTGAAATTTTTTCACGGTTATCTAGTCCAATGACTAAGTTAACTCAGAAGGGTGTTAAGTTTATCTAGACAAAATAATGTGATGATTGTTTTCAGGAATTGAAAAGAAGATTGGTGAATGCTCCAGTTTTGGCACTACCTTCCAGGAATGGGGAGTTTGTTATCTACAGTGATGCTTCACTGAAATGACATGGGTGTGTCCTAATTCAGAATGTTCAGGTAATTGCTTATGCTTTACTACAGTTGAAAACTCATGAGGTAAATTACCCTACAAATGATTTGGAAAAGCTGCTGTAGTTTTCAATTTAAAAATTATGAGGCATCATTTGTATGGAGTAAAGTGTGAAATATATCCCGATCAAAAAAGTTTAAAGTATATATTCAATCAGAAAAAATTGAACATGAGACAGAGGAGATGGATATAATTAATCAAGTATTATGATTGTACAATTCATTACCATCCGGGAAAAGAAAATAAATTGGCTGATGCTTTGAGTAGAAAAAGTAATGCTTTATTAACAATGATGTGTTTGGAAAATGATACATTGGTTAAGGATTTGATGAAAAATGGAATAGAAGTTTTTGGTGCATGATGTTCTTCTATTTTGTTTCAGGTATTGGTGACATATTCTATATCAGACAGAATCAAGCAAGAAAAGAAGCAAGACAGCGAGTTGTAGTAAAAGGTAGAGCTGGTTCAGAAGGGTAGGTTGCATGAATTCAACATTGATAATGATTGTGTTTTGAGATTTGGGAAGATATTGTGTGTGCCATGAGATTCACAGTTGAAGATAGAGTTGTTATGTGAAGCTCATAGTTCTCCGTTTTCAGTTCATCCTGGTAGTACTAAGTTGTACAATGATCTGTGAGAATATTACTGGTGGGATGGAATGAAAAGAAATATTATTAATTTTACTGTGATGTGATTGACATGTCAACAGGTTAAAGCAGAGCGGCAGTTAATGAAAGGGATGCTTCATCCATTACCAGTACCAGAATAAAAATGAGAGAATATATCAATGGACTTTGTTGTGGGATTACCGAAGACATCTCGAGGTAATAATGCAATCTGGGTTATTTTTGATCACTTGACTAAATCTTCTCATTTCCATGCTATACGTGATACTTTTACCTTAGACCAACTTTCCCGTTTGTATCTTAAAGAGATATCCAGATTACATGGAGTTCCTCTCTCCATTGTATCTGACCGTTATCCCAGGTTCACTTCTAACATTTGGAAAGGCCTTCAAAAGTTGTTGGGTACTGAATTAAATTTTAGTACAACTTTTCAACCTCAATCAGATGGGTAGTCAGAACGAACAATTCAGACTTTTGAAGATATGATATGAACTTTTTCTATGGATTATCAGGGATGTTGGGACCAACATCATTCTTTGGTTGAGTTTTCATATAATAACAGTTTTCATTCTATTATATAGATGGCACCGTTTGAGGCATTATATGGGAAGCAGTGTCAAACTCCAGCTTTTTGGGATGAAGTAGGTGAAAGGAAGTTTATGAGACCAGAATTGGTAGAAGAGATGGTAGAAAAAGTTCAGTTGATTCAGAAACAAATGAGAACAGCTCAGAGCGGACAGAAATGTTATACAGATAACCGGAGGAAGGATCTATCTTTCAAAGTAGGTGATCATGTTTTTCACAAGGTTTTCACCATGGAAAAGTGTGATGCGATTTGGTAAGAGAGGAAAGCTGAGTCCAACGTTTATTGAACCATATGAAATTTTGGAGAGAGTTGGATCAGTTTCTTAATGAGTGGATTTACCTCCGAGTTTATCTCAGGTACACAATGTTTTTCATATTTCAATGTTAAAGAAGTACAAGCCAGATCCATCTCATGATTGGAGTCCAGAGATAGTTCTGCTGGAAGAGAACCTATCTTATGAGGAACAACCGGTCCAGATTCTTGACCACATGGAGCAAGTGTTACGGAATATGGTGATTCATCAGGTAAAGGTTTTGTGGAAAAACCTCATGGATGAAGAGGCAACATGGGAATTTGAAAATGCAATGAAGGCTAAATACCCCCACTTATTCGATAACTAAATAAATTTCGGGGACGCAATTTTCTAATGGGGGGAAGGATGTAACATCCCAAGTAAGTAATGAATAATATATATTTTTATCTATCTCTATTAATGAATTATATAGTGTTTTAGAGGCTTAAAATGCGAATAAATCCAATCTTAAGCATGGAATACACAAATATTTTACATGATTTTTTTACCGCCTTTTGATGGAAAACCATTATTTAAATAAAAAATTTGACAATTTTATAAGCTTTATTTGTCAAAATAAACTTATTATTTATGATTGGGACATTGAAATATACATTGGGTTATTTTTTTGGTATTTTTCTAACAGTGGTCATTTTTTAATGAATAGTGAAAAGTACTACATTTTACATCAAAACTACTTTTGCATCTAATATAATTATATGGATAGATTATATTTTGAATTGTTTTTAAAGTTCAATTAGAATATATTTTTACCATTTAATCCAATAGTGGTAGTTGGAATTAATTTCACTTTGAAATTGGACTTAAACTTGTGTCAATCTTTGGATAATTATTATTTCATAAAAACACGCTATTTGCTCAGACAGAGGGAATTAATTATTAAATTAATTAATGTAACTTATATGTTTTGAATTTTTTAAAATTGACATCATTTTTGAATTTGGAATATCAAATATTTCATAGGGTGAAGTTTTGGTATTTTTCTGAAAAACATCAATTTTTGATGAATAGTGAAACCACTATGTGGTACATAAAAAATGATTTTTCATTTAAATGAAATTTTACCACCTCTGTGTTTTAAATTTAAAAAATACTACATACATGGTGGTCATTAAGAAGTAAAATTTTCTTCAATGGGATTAAAATAATTTTTTGGTGAATAGTAACTTTTAAGTTTTTAAACGTGATTAGAGGTAATTAGTGTAGTTTAAGGTAAAAATAATGTTTTAATAATATTAAATGACCTAGAAACATGTCATACACTTATTTTATGTGTCATGCCCGACCAAGAAAACCCATGGGTCGATTTTTGGGACCCCATGGATCCACTTGGGTAAGATAAAGACATTAATGCTTTTTATTTAATGTTAATGTAAAAATGTCACAAACATGTGTTGTTTTATTAAAACAAATTTTACATGGGGTTATACATGTCATATTTTTGACTATAAATATTCATTAGAAATATGAAAATATTTCATACATCATGATAGTGGTTTTATAATTTTTAAACACTAAATAAATTAAATTATTTATGACACCATGATGATGCATCGATTGCCTCATTATTTAACGATTTAAATAAAATTAAAAGATAATGTAAAATCTAAGACCTACACTTTTAACAAACAAATTTTATGGGTGGATTTCGAAACCTTACCACCTTATCCTAGAAATATATAATTTTGGGTCCTTTAAAATCCTAAAAGCATATTATAATAATGTATTCTTTTATATCTTTCCAAGAGTGCCCCTCCTCTCTTCTTATAAAAGTCTCCCACCTCTACCTCCTTACCCACACCTATCAATCTTTTGGCTCGAGCAAACCCTGCTCATTTTGTCTCTCCACATCCCTCTCTTACACCTAGAAGACTAAATTTGGGTAGAAGTCTTCATAAAGAAGCCTTTGAGCTCAAATCAAAAAGAGTTACCCGATTTAAAGGTAGTGTCTTCTATTGTGTTCATATGTTTTATTTTGCTTCTCCAACCCCCTAAACTCTTTTTTATTCATTTATTTTCTAAAAACATCATTATCTTACATATACATGGATTTTTTTATAAGAAGGATTTGGGATAAACTTACACACACCTACATCTAATGGTTAAAGAACATACTGTTTCCGTGGATGAAGAATTTCTTCCTCACGAAACGATGATTGTTCAATATTATTTTTAAACATTCAAAGGTGGCCATTAAGATGACAATATATTTATATATGTTATATAATATGTTTATGTTTTACTTAAGCTTGTGTATTTTTCATTTATGGAATATCTTTATGGCTTCCATTATGGTTAAACGCGATATCTTCATTTTAGGAAGTGCGGACTACCGCCCCCTCAAAGTGATTTGATTCGTTAATGCCATATGTGGGACGTATAAAGGATGTAATTAATGATATTATATATGATAAAATACTGGAATTATAATATACCTTTATATCATTATGATTCCATTCCATAAAATATGAAATAGAAATGAAATTAGCGTTCATGCGTATGTACGGCTTACCGTCTCCATGAACGGTGCATTTCATTTCTTAACTCTAAACGTTATGTAATATTATAAATGCATGTATATACTGGATATATATGATATATATTATATCTACATCATTAGTATAACTCTGGATATAATGGATACATGAAAAACTTGTAATTATAAAGCGTTTATTTTTGACTCAAGTACCAATGATCGTTTAAACGACCGTTATTAACTTAAATAATTACATAGTGTTCATGACATGGAAATAAGTGATATAAATGGAATAATGAATGTAAAAATGGTTCTTAATAAAGTAGAAATTAACTCGAGTTTATTATTCAGGAGGTTAAAGAACGATCAAGTCAACTCAGACCCGAGGTATGGGACTTCATCTCAATCTCCTTTCATTGAGGTATATTTTGTTTTATACACAACCTTCTTTTATACGGTGTATAAATACCTTTTAATTTTATGTTTATCCAAAATAAATATTTGTTATACGAAAGCGTTTTACTAAACAACAAAATAGAATGTTTTTTTTGTACATATGCGGAGACAACGTCCTCTCTACCGCCGTGACCATTATTGGAGTTTCGACTTCCTCTACAAGCCATACCTTTTTTTAAAAATAAAAATAAATACAATGTTTTACTTTTATTTTATTTTGGTATTGAAAATGGTTTTCATAATGTTTTCATATCAATGTGTTGTATTGATATCTTGTGATTGAAAAGTGGAAATTTTATGTTTCCTTTATGCTTGTTTTATGTGATACGATTATGTTATGGTTCTTGGGCATTATTATGACGACGGGTGGTTTCGTGATAAACTAAGGGTGGGTGAGACCGATATAGCTCTCCAATGCATTGGGTAACGCAAAGGAGTTAAACGTTATGGTTTATCCTAAGAGAATTAGGGAATATACTGTGATGGGTATTCCAAACGTAACCAAGAGGGTTACTCCATACGTAAGAAAGTTATGAATGCCTTATGTTACCTTTATGTCTTATGATTTCTATGATTTATTCACTATTTGATGAGTTATGTTAATGTGCCTATATTTTATGTGTAAAGTATGATTTTATTCTTATGTATATATGAACTCACGTTTCCATTCCGTATTTTTATAACCCTTACTGAGCTTTTTATGCTCATCCCAAGTTTTTGAAATGATTTTCACTGGTCAAGGGAAAAGTTCATGATGTGGTGATAATGTCAAGGAAGTGTCAAGAAGGAATCCATGTTTTATTTTAAATATGTTTCCATTGATGGGAAAATGAATACTATCTTTTATGTAACCACTTTGTTTAAATGTTTACTGTAATGAAAGTTTTATGATCTAATTATCTAAAACTCTAAACCTAAAAAGATCTTTAATGTGTAATCTTTTAATAACTCAATATTAAGTAAGGTTTAAGGCTGGGGCCTTATATATATTATCCCCATAATCATAATAAAATAAATTTTGAAAGGTTTATCACTATAAGCATTAACAATGGCATTGTGAATGGGATACCATGACATGTATAAAAGATAAAATGATGCATATGTCATAAGCATAGACAGAAATATAACATAGGTGAAAGTGATAACAATAAAAGTAAAATTAAAAACATGTGTAAACATATAATCATCATAAACGTAATAAAAAACAAGTGTGAACGAATTATCTACATAATCATAAATATAAACAATGGTGAAATTATTATTACCATAATTCTAATTATAAATAAGTTTGAAAGAATATTCATGATAACATAATAATAATAATGAGTGAATATATAATCCCTACAAATATAAATAATATATTGATGAATAGGTAATCACTAGTAATAATAATCAAAAAAATAATACAATGATAACCATTGTTACGGTATAATCACCCTAGGAATTGGTTATACTGATCTCCATTAATTATCTATTAAAGTATCATCTATGATTTTTTTTTCACAATGGAAACAAATATTGTGCCTGAAGCCCCCTTTACAGGTCTTACGATCCGAACAAACACCCATATCATAAGGGACTAATAAGAATGTATAGTTTACATATAGAAATCACATAAATATTTTTATTCACTACAATAATAATCTATAAATTATATTTGAATCATCAACTAATAATAGAATATTTCATGTATTAAATAGTTTTGAAAATGTTTTTACGAAATTGAACCCATTGGTCTTGAATGGTATTCTACATCCCCATATGATAAAAATTAGTGCCTTGTTATCAACAATAGACACTAATGAATGATTTCAAACTCACACAATATGATAAATACATAGACGAAACTATACATTGTATAAATCATGACCCATATATTCAATATACACCTATCCAAATGAATAATAGTATTAACATAAATTAAACAACCCTATAATGTGATATTTTGTTGAAATAATAAAAACACTCCTAAATCCAAAAATCAGATAACAAACCAAATAACTAATCAACCGCTCATATAAGAAATTAAAAAAATATATAGATCTAAAATTAAATTTATAATCATAAAAATAACTACTGACAACTATCCCAATGATACCTATAGTATCTCACAACATCTAAACATTGTCAACCAATAAACCATACAGAATAGAAAAATTGAATGAGGCTAAATATAGGTCACCAAAAATGAATCATGAGGGAATTATAAACCCAATGATGTATATAGGGATTGAATTAAATTTATAGTGTATGATTCTACCATGGAATGTTTGAAATTCCATTAAAAAATTAATAAGTACAAGATTGAAATATAAATAGAAAATGACCATTTAACAATAAGGTAAAAGGAACCCCATTAATGTTGTATAATTACATTTAAAAAAATTATCTTTTAAAATTAAATGGATAAACCTAAACATTTTCCTTAAATCACATTAAAACCATTGAAAGTGGAACGATTAAAAATTCATGAAACATGATCAAATTACATTCCACTTTTAGAAATAATTTTCCAAAATCGTTTATAATATTATTCATCACATCAAATTTTTAGTCTCGATATAGAAAAAAATAAATATATTGGAAATGAAACTATTCCCATAACTAATATAGAAGATAAAAAAACAAGATAACCACGATAGAAATTATTCATAACTAAAACATGAAGCTGGAGTAATTTTGGAATGAAATAAAACCATAACCAATGGGATACGAACAAGGTATAAGAACAAACCCTATGTAAACATATATAGAATAAAATAATCATGTGAAACACTATATTATGTAATTATTACAAGCATAAATTAGAAATTTGAATCGTATTCAATCTAAAATGAACATATGCATTTCCTCATTGTCCTTTAGAACTATCCGGGATATATAATCCATCCCATGATCATCATGATATAGAATGAAATATAATTAATTATGTTAGAAATCATCGTATCATACTATGAAATATTCCCTAGTATGTGCACAATTGACAATAGGGCTCTCAGACATCCAAATCTCATACTTATTATCCTAGGATTTTCATACATCAATTAATGGAGGTCAGAAAACAATAAAGGATATGATCATCACATAAAAAATATCCAATACATTTAATCTAATCCTCATACCACCACATAAAATTTCCCAATAAATAACCCATTTTCAAACCCATGAATAAGTAGTGAAAAAATTATAGATCAACCCCCATGGGGTAAAAATATATTAATTTCAATTCAATTAAAAGGGGCTCAATTGAGGGTCTCTCACATTCTAAAAAAATACCTTAACAGTTCTATGCGATCATTTCATTAAACCCATAATCAATATTCCAATACATCTAAAACAATTATAAATCCAATTTAAAAATATATTTTAATCCCAAATCATGTAAAAAGATATTAATAATAATTTCAAGAATCATTCCCTTTTTTATTCAATCATTTTAATAACCCATAAAAACCCATTTATTTTTGAATCATTATATGAGATGCATAAAAATAACCATTATCAGACGAAAATTGAGTCAAATACCCTTAATCAAAAGATTCCATTATAAATAATATATATTATCATTTTCCAAAATACTTGACATTTAAATTATTTTTGAAATTATATTACAAACCCTTATTCCTTGTGATAATACTAATAGATAATTTGTTATATCAATAAAAATTATAGTATATTGATTTAATTTGATGAAAAAATTCACAAGAAAACAACAACCACCAATTTAATTAAAATTACTATAAATGAAAAAAACCCACCTAATTGAATTAGAAAATAGTTTTATCATTTCACCTTCAGGTACACACACTGAACCCTACAATGGAAGATCCCATATATATCCTAGAGACCTGTAATAGTAAAATTTGAACCAACTAAATTAATCATTATAGTCAAACATCTCCATTTGATCATGGGAGGATACCGAACTAAATTCCAATGTGAACATTTGAATAAATAAAGAAAATAACATGAATAATTGGTTAATTTACATTGAAATGTTATAATAATCAATGTTTAACAATAATAAAAACACTAGTAGGGGGTTGAATATATACCAAGGTTATAAAAAGAGTCTATTGAGTGATTTGGTGGTTAAATTAAGGACAATGACCTTAAAAATCAATATGGATATATATATAAAATCAATTTCAAATGAATATGTAAACCTCACATGATTATAAGATAATGTTTACCAAACTATGCTCCAACCATGTTGTCTATGTCAGATAAGAAATAGTCACTCAAATAGATTTCTAACATGATTGACTAAACACTCTACTAAATATGTAAAACGGAACTACTTATTTATACAAAACTACTAAATGGTCACTTTGATGGGTTTTCCTAACCTCGTAAAATCCATATGTCAACATGCTAAACGAAAATGGATTCACATGGTTTCCCATTGATTTTCCATATTGTGTACCAAATCATGTGCTACCCATGTAAAAATGGAGAGAAACAAAAATGATCTTGGAAAACACATGTGTATGACTTCATGCATGGTTTTTAATTACCAAAGGATAGTAACTATGAAATAAATATAAAATGAAAAAAATCATATTTTTAAGTTTGAATATTCAAAAAATTTGAATTAACACAAAATCATACCATATAAACACCATAAAAAAATTGGGGTGTAAAATTTCTCTCAATAATTCCCCTTCTTTACCCTATAAATTCATTATAAATGTTATAATAAAAAATAAAAAAAAATAATTTCTATTGGATTCAACCCTTAGATAAACCCTTTATGTTTTCCAATGGAAACTTGGATATTTAGTCATTAATATATATATATAATATAAAGTGACAAAAGAACCCCTACTGGATCATTGATGACATTTATAACCTTGTTCCAATTAATCAGTCATGTTCTAAAATTTTTAGGAATTTTATATCATTGAATAAAATTGAAATTATTTTAATGAATCATTCATTTTAATTTTGATAATATTAAATATTTTTCTATTTAAAAATATCTTAACAATTTGATAACTTCTAAAAAACACATCTAATATATCTCTATAATATCACATCAAACAATAAAATTCATGGATCTTATTAATTATGTAATATTATTATTATTTTAATATTTTTTTATTTAATTTATTTTATATTTCCATTAATTAATCAATTACTACATCATCATTATAGAAATCATTTACTAAACTATTTCTTTGATAAAAATAAAAAATAAATTATCATTATTATGATAAATCTATTATCATTCGAATTATTATTTATATTTTATGTTATCGAAAAAATAACATAAGACTAAAACTGATTAACTTATTATAATTATTAATATTTTATTATTATCTTATCTTAAAATAAAATATAATAAATGTCATATTCTTACCCAAGTGACTTAAAAGGTTATAATTTCGTCTTAAGGATTATTTTATGGAAAGAATTTCATAAAATTAAATTGGGACCTGTTCTAGGGTATTTTTATAATATTATTTCATTTTTTTCCTTTTATTATCCAATTTACCATTAACCATGGTAAATAAATATTTACTGAATTTATTATTCATTATATCCAATATGTTATGTTGATCCAATGAGGCATTAAATATCATATTGATTATAACTATGAATTTTATTTTTTTAAAGTAAAATACCAATATTGGGAAAATTACCTTTAATGTTAATCCAGAAAACGTGTCGAAAAGGGGGTAAAAAGAATGTTATAAAGATCAGAATCATTTTATTTCTAATTTAAATATAAAAAATATTCCAATAACCTAAATTGGATTAATATATGTTTAATTAATCTAATGTGACATTGAAAAAAAAATAAAATTTAAGAATTTTTTAAATGAAAAGGAATTTTTAACTACAATACATAATTTTTTATTATGCATCACAAAATGAGTCTTCTTTGAAAAATTCCAAAAATTAACCCCAACCCAAATTTTTACTTTTTGAATTCATTTTTTTTAATTTATCAAACTAAAATTCTATAATTATATAAAAATAATTTACTATTTTTTATGGGACATAAAATTCACTTCCTTTGAGAAATGTATATTTTTAAGAATATAACGATTTTACCAAATAATTATATTTTCAATATCAATATTATTTATTTGTATAAAAAATTAAACATAATATTGGAATTTTAGTTTTTACTATTCATATTACTATGTTTATGGTCTAGGTCATGACCTTGTTATTTAAATTATTATATTAGTGAAGAGTTGTTTGGAAGAAACACACTGTTTAGTGTAACTTAAGCTAAGTCATTGTAGCATCTAGTGAATCATTAACCTGGTGTTTCATATAAGTTAATCCAAAGATAGTGTTTTTATAATCTATATTAAATTTTCATACTGTGAAAGATATAAAAATGATGAAATTAATTTGAAAGACTAAGAACACAAATCATAGGGTATTACATTCTACCCCAGTAAAAATGGTTTTTTCCTAGAAAAGTCTTCTAGGTTATCAATGTTTGAATTCTTGAATATCCCTTTCATAGAAACCCACGATCTAAAAATGAATTCAAAATATTCTTTCTAAAATTTAATGTTAGAAACCAAATGGATACCAAATGTAACTCATTAATGGGTTTGCATATAGGTGATCATAGGTGCCGGGTGAAAACATGGGCATGGAAAAGAAATATAACTGTCATGTTCTGATGGAGAATTATGGAGAACACAATCATAAAAATGTTAAAAATCAAAATGATTTAAATCAATAATAATCTATATGTCAATTTTATTTATTGGAAGAAAAGGTACACAGATAAAAAATTTATTTTGAAAATAATTTTTATTAATGTTGATGTTTTTTTAAAAGATATTATTACCTGATTTCACAATTATCTAGCCCTATTCTTGTTCATTAATTAATTTCGAATTCATCTCTTATTCTTATAAATAATGTTGATATATTAATTCCTGGAATACTAATAAATCATAAAATCTACAAATATAATGATCATTCATTACAATAAAAAGGTTAACATTGGTTATAAAATTTGCATAAATCCACTTATGGGGATATAAAACGTTTATCTCATACGAATAGTCATATTTTTAACATAACCCTTCCATAACTGGATAACCTGTCAATCCTTCTAATAGATGAATGTATGAAACATTAGAAATAATGTCGATAAATTTATCAAAAATAGATTATCATTAATCACTTATATATCATAAATTAGCTCTTCATTGTCACATACCAAACATGTGAATATCATTATCATCTATTCTGTAGAAACATGATAATAATATAATTTACCAAATATCCTTATTGAGGACATTCAGTTTTTCTTATTCCCATAATTATTATATCTATTACATATGTCCAAAATATATAAAACTTCATTATATATAGAACAAAACACTTTTTCAAAAAATCTTTAATCTATCCCACAATAATCAGTATCAGCTGACATATAATTATCAACACAAAATTATATCAAAACAAGTATTAAATTATGTGTTAGCTTCCCTAAATCAAAAAATAACATTTTGTGAAATGCCTTTTCTAGTCTATCAGAACCATTCTTCTTATCCATTTATATCCTTAACAAAATAGAAATTGGATAATCCTTAGAGAGTTCACCATTTATAATTTTAGAATCCAAAAACATATGCACTTTTATTATTCCAATTCAACCTTAACAAATAAGAATTCAACCTCACCCTATTACTTAATACCTTTTTACATTTCAAATTTCATTTATAGAATCATTGTTATAAGAAATTTAACCATTAATCATACCAAATTTCTAATTCTCTTTACAAACTTTCCACATAGTAAATTGATTTGTATAATAACCATTCCTTCAACACATAAAGAATAAAACATTTATAATGCTTTATAGATTCCAATTTTCCCATCAATTTCGTTAACTAATCCCTTCACATTCTCTTTATATTTACTTTATTTCTTAACTTATTTTACATAATCAAAATATATTCTTGATCCTCGAAGACATTAACATAGGTGATTCATTTCACATTATTGAAATAAAGGAAAAAAATATTCAATATTTCAAGGTCTCAATTACCCCAACTCTTACATAAATAATTTTTATCTTCATTGGTGAGTCCAATAGTTGTTTAGGTTACATTTTTGTTAAAAATGTTCATAAAAAATTGATTAGATGTGATCACAACATCCAATACTCTAGTGATCACCCCATTTGACAGCTCATTATAATATTTTCCATCACAAAGTAAATGATATTCTATCAATTTTCTTCCATTGAATAAAACTATAGATTATTTTTTAATAAACATTTTTTATAATGGAAACCACATAATGATGAAAAATAACTTCTAAGATGTCTAAATTATGACACCTTCCATAATTTATTACTACTCTTATTAAACCTAGATTTTCCAAATCCATATTATATTTTAATCCTTTTAATGGTTCATGATGTGTTTGTGAATTCCCAAAGAATATCCCTCATGAGTGTTAAACTAGGTGTAGGATAAGGACTGATGTAATGTTCTAGGTTATGATTATGTTAGTCCTGAAACACATTGGTGGAGTTGTTATATGTTGGTATATCTATGATAAATCCATATCCACATGTATTATTCAATCATTGATGTAATTCTAAGAATCCACTCACTCTAGACCTTACCAAAATTCTAGTACATTTTCGCATAATTTTTCTTATCCTTAGACATATTGTTAGAAGTGTCGTAATGTTTATCTCTATTGGTTTATCATCCTAGTTCCAAAGGATCTCTAAAAAATTTCTTTAATATCACCTATAGAGACCCTCACATTTTATAAATAGAAAATATATTACTTTTGAAGAATAATTAATACATTACACAATCACATTCTAATTTACATTATTAGTTTAGTTCATTTGTATAAATGGAAATATAAACTAATGGTTCATAAAAAATGTAATTATCCTCCCACATTTTTCTTCATAAGTTGAACCATTTTTACATATCATATTTAATACCTTTCTTTGTATCCTATGGAAAATAAACAAATTAATGTGTGAGGATAGATGCTCATTAAGTGTAAAAATTGGATACATGTTAAGCTAACCATGAGTATAAGGGTATGATATCCCGACCATAAAAATAGAATTTCATACCCAATATATCAAAGATCAGAAGAAGATATGCTGGAATAAATACTGTAATTTCACAAAATAGAAGTCATAAGGAAATAGAGAACAAAATTCATTAAATCATGATATAATAACAAGACATGGAATTTTTGGCTCACACAAAATCATATAAAATTATTTTCATATTAATCAAGTTATGACATCCAATTCCATATTATTAGCATGATTTCAGTCCTTATACCATCATCGTATTCATCGTTCACTCCCATAACCATCATGGTAGTCATTATTAACTCCCAAGACCATTTTAGCAGACATGGTCCATTATGTCTATCTCAGGAGATATAAATCTTTACCCATGCATGGGAGGGAGATATAGGCCCCACCTATCTCATAATAAAATCATAAATAAATCTTCCATAAGATCAGAAAAAATCGTATCATAACCAATGAAATGGAATGGGTGTCATAAACATGTAATCATATCATAACTTGTGGAAATAATAGTGGTTTCATATTCATTTCATCAAAATCATATCCCATGAAAAGAATCAGGCTTCATAAACATAATTATATAATAACATAACCCATTAAATGAAATAATCATTATTTTTTCCTTATAATATAATAATCTTTGTATTTTTAAATTGGTAGGATTTGTAAAAATCACATGGAACAATACATTTCCTTTAATATTACTTAATAAAACATAAATTACTTTTGAAACAATTTCCTTTAAAATAACTTTGAAAATATATACTGGAATCATGAAAAAATAATTTAATACATTTATTGACAAAAATATACTCTATTCTTTGAAAAAAAATATACTTTTTGAAATAAAAAACCTCTTTAAAATCCTTTTCTAAAAATTATAAATGTATAATGAAAAATGTAAAAAAAGTGAAACCATTTTGAAAACCTTGTTCCTTGAAAACATATGAAGGAAGCCTTAAAAACTTTTAAATCATTTTTCCTTGAAAATATATTTTAAAATTTATAATTTAATTCATGAAAAAAATTAAAATATAAAAAATTAATTTTAAATCCTTACATTGAAATTTATCTTAAGAGATCTTTTCAAAACATTTCTTGAGGAAAATAATCATTAAACATTTCAAATTGTCACATACCACATTGGATCATTTTAATCATAATACCTATGAAATATTTACATTATTGAAGATTAAAATATCATTAATTTATAGATATTCCAGAAAAAACATGTCAAATAGCAGTATATACAGCTTGTAAAAAATCATTGGTGCATAAAAAACATGTGTCTCAAAGATGAAAAATAGAGACTAAAATACCTTACTAATTTGGTTACATTTGAACAAAAAAACCATGAAATATAGATAATCAAAATTAAATTTAAATACCCATATATTAAACTATAAATATCATAAAATACATTCATGGGTAGTATATAGGATACATAAAATATAATAGTGGTGAATCCAAAATGTATCTCACGGAAATAAAATGTGAGATGTACTTTTCTTACACATTTAAAATCATTCATATCATATTCCCCATGAAATAAATAAAAAAATATAGATATAAAAATACCATAATATTCAGAATCAAACTCATAAAATTATTTTATGTGCAGCATATTCACCATGAATATGAAACATGTAGTGTCTGAGGAATGTGTCTCACCGAAGTAAAGGCGAGAAAAAAATCTAATTCCTTTGTTATGATTCCCTTCAAACGTACACAAAAATATATATTGAAATTTCTTTAAACAAATTATTAACTTATAAAATAATCAGAATAATGTTTATGATACCATATATGATTCATTTCTGACTTTATATAACCTGATTATTAACAATTCCATGTTAATGACATGTTTTGGGTAATAACTCATTGGTTTTTCATATTTTATTGAATTTTTATTCTTGATCACATTAATTATATAATTATACAATTAAATTAACAATGGAAAACATGATTTATATATCATATATGTTTAGTATATAAATATATATAATGTACAGTAATAAAATATGAAATACACTGTTCATGGAGACAGTACGTCATACGTACACAATTATAGTATATTAATTATTCGTAGGATGAATAAAAGGTGTATTATAGTTGTTTTATTATCTGAATAAAAAATGAGAATATATTTGATACTATATTAATTAATCTATAATATAATCTATAAATGAATATGAAGTATAAGAAGATACAATTTTGAAATAGTTGGAAAAGTAAAATACCTCTTTTTCATCGAGCTCCCTCTAGATCTTCTCTTAGAGACGCAATAGATTGTATTCTGACAATACCAAAATCTTTAGATCATTTATAATAATTTTATGAGGATATATGGTTAGGTATTTGTCAATATACAAGTCTCATAGTGTTGTTATGAAGTGAAGGAGGATGTTCCCTCTTATAGGAGAGGGGAGGGGCTCTTTAGGTAACTCTCAAAATATTAAATAAATTTAATTTATTAATATATTTCTAATATCATAAATGTTTGTTATCAAAAATATTTGATGGGGATGGGTAGAAATAATCTCAACCAATTATTTTTATACAATTTTATGTAACAATATTAACTTTATACCTTAACATTTATCGTTAGTTAAACCATGTATCTTTTACCATGACAACATTAATTTTTAATCATTAGGATTAACATAGATTCAATGAAATTACAAAAGAACACAAAATAGATCATTTATGACACTAAAAAACATATTAAATTTATTTTGACGAATTAAATTTTTTTTGGAGTTTTATATCACTTTATAAAATATTATTTATTTTCAAGTTTCACTTGTGTCAATTTTGAAACTATTCAATATTTCCCTTTTGAATAATATCCTAACAACATGATAGCTTTAAAAAAACATCTAATATATCTCAAAAAATTTATACATATCTATATAATTATTTTATGTCATTAAGTATATTATTTATATGTATTTTAACATGTTGACATCATTTATTTGATATTTCCATTAATTAATCAATTATTTCATCATCATTATTCTGTATATTAATTAAATTGTTTATTCATAAAAAATTAATAATAAATGATAATTATGAATATAAATTTATTGTATTTCAAATTATTATTTAGAGTGGATTTTATCTTCTTTATAACCTTATATTAAAAATTATTTTCTTATCAAAATAATGATTATGAAAATTTTAACTTATCATTAAATAAAATATAATACATGCCATATACTCACCCTAGTGGCATAAAAAAGTTATAATTTCTCTCTAGGTTTGATATTTTCTAATTACACTCAGCCAATTAAATTTTTACAAGGCTTAGGGTATGTTTATAATATTATAATATTATTTTTAATTTTTTTTTATTAAATTTACCCTTAACCATTATTAATAATAAATCAATAAATTTTCTATTCGTAGTATCCAAAATATATAGTTGATCATATTAGAATATAAATATAATACTGATTACAACCATTTATTCCACTTTTTTAAAATTCGAATCGTAGTACTAGTAAAATTAGGTTGAATTATAATCCTGGTGACGTGGTGAGAAGTTGGGTAAAAATAAATATTCACAAGTTCCATAAATTTTTAATATCTAATTTCTAAAAAAATTGAATTCGAAGACCTATATTTGATTTATATATGTATAATTTATCAACTGTGTCTTTGAAAATCAATTTCAATGATAATAATTATCCAAAAAATCGGTTTCATAACTACAGTACAATATTTTCAATATTTTTTAAAAAATGAAACTTAAGAGAAAAATCATGAAATCTATCCCTTAGAGATTTTTGAAATTATGAATTCGAAAATTATATTTACTTTTTCAAAATAAATTTATATAAGTGTCTAAAATTTATTTTAATATTATTTGTAGAAGACATAGAAAGCTGTGCATTTGAGAAAGTAGTATTTTATATCATATAATGTCTATGCCAAAGAAATATATATTTTTCATTATCAATATTTTTTATTTGTTTAAAATAATTTTAAATTTTATTTTAAATTTTATTATTACTATTCATATAACGATGTTTAATGGCTATGTCATAACCATCATTTTTAAATCATTATAATATATTTGATTTGTTTTTTAGAAACTCAGTGTTTCTAGTAATGCAGGACAAGTTAGTGTTGCATATAGTGATATAATAAATAGCATTTTCATATATTGTAATATAAACATACTATTTTCATAATCTAGGTTTAGTTTCACATAATTTGATAAATATTAATAAAATACAATTAATTTGGAAAAATAAATTCAAAAAAAATATTGGGGTTTTACAGAGTGTACGTGTATGTTATATATTGGAAATAAAATTAAGAGTACTTCTTAAAAAGGTATTCTACATCCCACCTTCTCTTAGAGGATAGTGATTCTCATTATCTTTTTAGTCTATGAATTATGGAATTAATAGGTATAATTCCCATGTTTCCCATAGATAATATATTTATTTATTAATGGAACCTTGATAAACTCAATTTCTTTCATTCATGTTAAACAAACACTTATTTTTTCCAGGAAATTTTTGTGGTTTTTGATTTCCTCTTTCAAAATTAACGAATATTCTAATCCCTTTTAGTTAATACCCTCAATTTTTCATATTATTTATTTATAATAAATTAAACACTTTTTCATTCATAACATGATCTTTGAGGGGACTGCATCAGTATATTATTTTTTGTATTTGATACATAAAACAGTTTCAATTTTTTAATCATATTTTTAATACCTTTTTTATAATAGTAGCATAGTTTACCACATTTTCTCTAATTATGATGAGTTATATATTGAATTAAACTTTTTTATGAACTATTCCCTATATTGTTAACTTGGTTTAATTGTGATGCATCCATTACTATAACCATAAGAGTTATCAAACGTGATTATCAAAATAAAATAATTATGATAAATAACCAAAACAAATTTAACATCAATATGTATAACTTTATAACAAAATCAAGTTATCCTATAGTTATTACTAATTAAAATATATCAAACTCAGTTCCAGCTATGATACTCTATGATGGATTCTTTCATACTTCTTAACCTACTACAATAAATATAGATCCCATATTACCATAAAAAAATTTACAATATTATACTCCAAAAAATCAATGTAATATATTCTCTATAACATATTTACTTTTTCTTCATAGTTATGAATTCCTATTAAGATCTTATAAAAGTCTACATAGATTCATTCAACAATATTTTTAATTTAAATGATTTATTTCAAATACATAATTTATCTTGATTATTAGATTTTATCTAATGTAAAATATTTAATCAGATGAGTTTCCTATTTTAAAATAAATTTTAAAAATTTTTATTAATTAAGATCCCACTATAATGATGTCCCCTTTAATTTTAGATCATATATTTTCTAAAATATCCATATTTTACTAATCCATGATTACAATTTAGTGTTTCTATGATCACATAGCATTTTTGGTAGACAATCGTGTCAATCAATTCTTATATGACCCTTGAATGGTTCAATTAACAAGACATATCTTAATTCATCATATGGATTAACCGAAATCTATTCCCCTATTATCCGAACTATAAGGAATTCTCATATATGAGTGAAAAAAATAATATATAAGTATTTTCTGGCATAACTCTTAGTTTTATCTATTTTATCTATTCCATACAAAAAATATTCTATTGGAATCCATAATTATCATGAACAATCATATTTGGATGATCGAGGTCTTAGTATGTGTTTACATTTGATGGAATCGAACATTCAGTTTTTATTGGGTTTTAAGTATCATAACATCTTTTCATACATATTCCATTTATATTTATACATATTAATAATTATTTAGTTTATAAACCTTATTCCTTTCACTAAATCTATATGTTTAACCTATATCGATGTGCAACACATTATATAAAAAGATTATTATACTACTAATGTAAATTAATATATAAATATATTGAAACTAATTTAAATTAATTACCTGTATAATTCATAAGAAACAATTTTTAATTTATTTAAAAAATATTAAATAAAAAATTCACATAATTGAATGAATGGTGTCATAGGTACACAACCAATACTTATTTAAATAGAGCCTTAGCTCTTGGGGCAATGAGATATCCATCCTAGAGTACCTTAACCCATATATTAGTGCTATATAGATAACTAAATTCTTTTATTACTCAAAAATCAAATATGAGTAAACATAATTAGCCTCTAAAATAAAGGTGATATCGTTTGAAATTCCAAAATCTAATTTTAAGAAAATTAAATTACTTATCATAATTATCATGTATCTCTTTAAATTCATGGTTGATAATTAAATAAATAAATATAAACACTATCAACCATAATAATAAATTATTTCATTTTATGAAAAATATATATATATTAATGATGTATAGAGTAGTAATAATAATAATAACTTTCGTTATTTTAGACATTAAATAAACATTTAAGCATAATTATGATAATAAAAACTTTGAAAACTATTTATAATTTAAAAAATTAAATAAATTCTACAAATAGAAAATATTAATACTTTACATTCTTATATTATATGAACTAATTCATATTATTATTTTATATCATAATTATTTAAATATTTGATATTTAATTTCAATATAAACATTAAATATGTCATATTGACAATTCATATATAATAAGTAAACCGTTAAAATAATCTAAATATCAAATGTTTAATATTACTTAATACTTAATGATATTAATTATTAAAACATCTTTTCATATGGTTTAAATAATTTCTCAAATAAGGTCTTTAATTTGATCATATTAAATTCATAATTATGACAAATTCATAATTTAAAAAAAAAATTTATGTTTTTCATTAATACATAATCAAAAACATCCTATTGATTACCATTTAATTTTTGTTTGATCAAATTTAATAGAAATTATATTTTATTCCATTTAGATTAATGATATTTAAAAATTAATATTAATAATATATATTTTTATTAATTAAATCTTTCATAATTGATTAATAAAGATTTTTTTAATAATTTATTATTTATTATTTTATGAAAAAAATTAATTTAAATAAATAACCTAAAATACCTTTTCATTAGTTTATATATATTTATAATTAATCAAAATCAAAAATAAATTTTAAATGGGGAAAACAATTTTTTCTTGGATATTGTGTTTTATGATTTCATTTGGATCAAAATTCACTATCCAGTACATTACCACTTTCGTGGTTTAAAATAGGCACATCATTTCCCACAACAACACAATTGGTCATATGTATTTACCACATACAGTATACCATATATCCCACAGACGATAAAACAATATGTTTTTCAATCCCTTCAATAATTGAAATCTCTTCAATCATAACATTTCATAGGCTATATAAAACATTATGGTATAATAAAACCATAGAATTTGGATCATATAATATGCGCAAAATATCTTATATACATGTGATATGATGTGATTAAATCTTAACTATGATATCCCATATCAAATAATATGCTAAAATAAGAAAATATATTTTATATTTTATTATAATGAATGTGATATATATTTTGCATCATTAAAAACAATATTTCACAAATAATTTCAATTATATAATTTCTCTAGTATAACTGATAGCTTTCTTATGATCTAATAATACTCATTTAGGTAGGAAACGATTTAAGAAACCATAAACCTAGATAATAAATTTATTTAAACCAAAACCATCCATAATATAAAATTAATAACATATCATGTATTGATGATACAAAAATACTATAATCTTCAATCACACTCTTACCGAATATAACTTATACATAGCCAGAATACTGTATCCTCATAGAGTATTTATGGTTTTACGAATGATCTAACTCTTGGGAATGATTCTCGTTATATTAATCGTATTATAGTAGCTATGATATACAGTTATATAAATAATATCACATAGACATATAAATAATAGGTTCACACATAGATGATCAAATAAAATTCTCATGGAATTGGATGTCTTTATATAGTCTTTGGGGGTACTCAGAGATCCTTTATGAATTTAGTTGATTTTTTTATAAAAATCAATGTAATGGTATCTGGTTACAAATTATTTGTAACCCTTTTTCAATAAATTCTTTCAAAACATGAATACATATTTTATTTCCAAATATGAAATGTAAATGATAAATTATATCAATGATTGTATGATAAAACAAATGCAAACATTTTGTATACAACTACCAATTCAATTATTATATATGATTGATACATAATGAAACACACATCTATATTACCGTGTTGTAATCTTTTATACTGTTAATTTAGTTTCACAATATCACTATATTGTTCTATACTATATATTATTCCATAGAATATGATATACCTTTTTTTCTTATATATTTTATATTATGACATACCCAATATCTTATATTATGATATATCCAAGATATATCATATATATTCAAGGATTTAGGAAATATCTCTATCATTACCTCGTACTTATAGGAGTCTTTTCATTCAATATCAATGGATTAAATTATTCAAACTAATTAGAATTAATATTCTATAATGAATTATATTTTAGTGATTTAAAATTACTCACCAAGATCCCATGAGAGAAGTAACAATTTAGATTTAACAAAATAATTTATCATCGTTAATAAACCAATGTAATATAGTTTTCATCACATGAATCGTTGAAAACCAATCAAATATAGACCATCATAATGTAATCATAAAATTATCATGAATAGATAGTAATATTAGTATTATGATATATATATATATAAGAACAAAATAAAATAAAATTCACCTTAAACATCAAAAAATTTAGTACATCTAAGAAAATAATATAATAATCGTTTGTTCATATAATTTATCATATAAAATAGATATATTTCGGAGTATTATATATTTAGAATTTTCACTAATTTTATATGAATATTGAAAATACAATTTTTGAAATCAATATCACCTATAATATGTCACTTTGATATAATTTGAAACATAAAACATATGATGAATTATTATTTACAAAATATATATGTTTTAAATTCACATTATATATTTCATAATTTTATGTTTTAATTTGAAAAATATATTTTATTTTTTAGAATAGAAGAAATATTTAATCAAAATTTGATTAATATTTATTATAATTATTTATTTTAAAATTTTTTATAATCAATTGAATAATATAAAATTGATCATAAATTTTAAAAAAATGGATTCTTATTATCTAATTAGAAAAACATTCCTTTTATGAATTAATGTTTAGTTACCATGGTTAAATACTAGTCATCCTAGTAAAAATATTTTTTTACATGGAATAATGATTTTCAAAATATTATTTATTTTTAAATTAAAAATGATTAAATTTAAATTTAAAACTATTATATGATTTTTAATCATATATTAAAATTAATTTACACTAATTAAATAGGTATTAAATGTTAAAAAATATTAAATTAAACTTAACGATTAAAATTATCTTTTGAACACATTTTATGTTTAGATTTAAAAGATGATTTTATAATATTTATAAATCAGATTGTATAAATGGATCAAAAAATTGGATTAATCATATATTAATTTTACTCTAATGATCAGATTATATTTTTAGAATTTAATTAATTAACATGATTAAAATTTTATTAAGAGTAATATGTTTTTATATGAGTAACCTTATATGGATTAATTTTTCATAAATTAACATGACCATGCGGCCTTTTACAAGACATTTTTTATGTTTTATATTGTTAGATAAATTTATTAGAGATTATAAAAAAAATACGATAATAATCATTCATTATATTTAAATTTGCATGTTTTCAAATTGCATAACATCATTTTTAATACATTATATAAATTGAACTTTATTTCTCATCACATCTTCCATTAATGTTTAATGTGAAAATTTTGTCCCAATAAGTCGTTTATTTGTGGAAAATTTTAATTTATTATTTTAATATAACATATTGGGATATAATATATAAAATTTATTGGAATATTATTTATATTATGATCAATGGATAAATTAAAAGGGGAGATGGACATTTTTTCAATTAATGCTGACATTTCTATACAAAGCATAATGGGACATATGCCCATAAAATAATAGTGGATCCAATATTTTAATATACATGAAGATTATATTTTCATTATAGATAAATAAAATTATTGGAATAATTTCATTTAACTATGAACAGAGCTAATTTTTATGTATTTATGGAGATCCAGGGAGCTGAAGATGACATTTAATTTGTTGGCCGAATATAAGGGCCCATAAATTCATCCATCCAATTTCATCATAACATCTAAATGGATAATCCAATTGGAATTTAGTTTTGAATGATATTATAGTACAAATTTATGATCATATTTATCGATTACGACACCTAATTTATTAGAAATAATAAATGAAAATTTTTAATTTCCAAAAGGGGGATGAATCTAGTCTTATATTTGTTCTCCATGTTGTAAAGTGATGTTTCATTTTATTTCTATCCATAATTTTACTACCTTAATTAAATGGGAATTAGTTATATGATTGGGGATTACCTAAGACTCAAATATTTCCTATTTTTTCTTTGTTGGTGAAATTATTTGTAGATCCTTATTTTTTAAAAAAATTATTATCTTACGCTTTTATTTGGTAATGGTATCTTTATTTCATTCCATGTATGTTTTTTCATTCACCTTAATTTCATAATAAAATTTATTTTTTTCTTGTTCTTAATTATTTTTCAATTTTTTGTAACATGTTAATACCATTTAATCGATGTTTTTATTTATTCACACTTGAAATTTTGAAATATCACACATAACGGTGGAGTGTTTCTTTTTTCGTTGATTTAAATTCATCAATCACATTCCTATAAGTAAAATTCATACGTACATATATTTCAAAACTCTAATGGAGTTCATACTAGCTAATTTCATGGGGTGGATTTTATTTTATATCATGATCTTAAATTATGTAATAATTTCAGTATTTTTATATTTCCATTTGATAAATTATTTTCTTCCACGTCTTCACCAAATATAATGACTACAAATTCGAGTGCTAGTACAATCCAATTATTTTTAGTAATCATGAATGTTACCCTCTAAGTTAATTGGTGGTTAGAATAAGGATTTATTATTTCATAAATTCTTCAATGATGTTGGGGATATTCCTCATTGATTGGATATATCATGAATTAATAAACTAAAAATACATAAAAAATAATTACAACCATTCTATTCCTAACAACAATATAAGATCAAATCATAATCATTAATTATTTTAAGTCATGTATTTTTTATATTTTTTTCATTAAATTAAATCAGTTTTTCTTCAATTATAATAAACACCCAAGGTGGAATATTCCTACTGAATCCTCTATAAAATCATATTGTCTATATATTTCTTCTATGTTCCTTGTGGATTAAATAAGTACATGTACTACAATGATGTGTTCTACATGCAGGAAAAATTTGGGTACAATCAAATTTTGGCACCATTTTGGGGACCCAAGTACCTTATACATTACCTTTATTTAGTCACCAAAAATTCTATTTTATCACTTCTATTTATCTCATGTTCTCCCCTTTTTGTTTGTGTGCCGACAAAAAAACTCAAATATATATAATTATTACACCAATAATGTATCATTAGAATTAAAACAACTTAAACTCGGGATAAAATCAAGTTAGAGATAAATATTAGGATTATCATAACATAGTAAATTTCATTGATCAACCCTGGATTGATTACCACACACCTGGTGAAATGTGCAGTCATTTGGATGATGAAAATTTAAAGGATAAATTTGCATCCCATTTAAGGATGAATTAAGAGATCCATTTTGAGGAATTACATGAAGTCCAAAATCATAAAAAGCCTAATTAATAACAATTACATGATACATTGTCTAAAAAATGGAGAGAATTATTATCGATGTTTTATCTTTGAGGTTTGAACTTGACAAAATTATTGTATTTGAGGAACACATCCCTACCAAGAATAAACCTTCCATAACCTTATTTAGAGTTTCTAGTTTTCCACATTCATATCATGATTTTACTGGAAAAAAAATTATAATATATGAAATCAGATGTGGATAATATATTGAATGTTTAGGTAATTTTGAAATTCTAGAGAAGGAAAATGAGGGTATAGAAAATGAGAATATAAATTAAGAAATAATTGATTTGTTGGATTCAAAAGAATATAATTTGACATCCTAGATTGATTTTACATTGCATTTATCCACTATTAATATTTCTATAACATTTCTCAACAAAAATGTGTTTGAAATAAAAAACCATGATTCCATACAAAATCCCATCATTCATCGGAATAATTTGGGGATAAAACATATTTTAAAAAGAAACTAATTATTTTTAATTGATTTTGGAGAAGAAATTTATTTTGATTCAAATATATAATAATCATTAGGATATTTCAATCATGCCAAACTAAAAAATATTATCCTTCCTTCCCCGGTCAATTATGCCTCCATATGTTTTATCAAAGAACATGGGGTATAAATTCATTATTCTCTTGAAAAAAATAATTTATAGATGATCTTAATGTCATATGAAAAACAAAAAAAACAATATGGATCAGCCATTTCTGTACTACAAGGATCGTCCTATTCATTATAGAACAAAATATTGTACTAGACACAAAATCTAAAAAATAATCAATATCAGTATTTATGAAGTGAATAAATATGGGGTCATTAATGTATTTAATATTGGTATTGGTTATGTTTGGAGGTCCAATTCAAAGGAAATACATAAATATTTGTTGTAACACCCCCATATGATAAAGGGTTAAATGACTAAATGATATGGATCAAGTCAACAAGGTGAACCTTCCTTTTCAAGTGTCTGTCTGATTAGAACTCCACAGTTAAGCGTGCTTGGCCTAGAGTAGTGATAAGGATGGGTGACTTCTTTGGAAACTCCACAGTTAAGCATGCTTGGCATGGAGTAGTGATCAGGATGGGTGACTTTCTGGGAAGTTTCCCAGGGTGTGTGTGAGTGAGGATAAATCACGCTGGAAAGGACGTGTGTTGACCTGTGGGGAATGTCATTAGTCAGATGACCCGTTCAGGAATGTGGGTGGACCCTGGGGTGGGACCTACGTGTCTGGGGGGCAACAGGTTGTACCTGGTGGGTCAGGACCTGATGACCATGTTAAGGATAGGTGGTTGTGCTGTTATCGGGACCCAGTTGTCACATTTGGTATCAAAGGTGGTACTCATCCTTAACTGCGGTGCACTGCATGGGTTGAGATGTAGGGCCCATACCGAGGATGTTGTGCTCTAAAGGGGGGTGATTGTAACACCCCCAAATGATAAAGGGTTAAATGGCTAAATTATTTGACTCGTGTCAACAAAGTTCACCTTCATTTTCGAGAGCTTTTCTGATTAGAACTCCACAGTTATGCATTCTTGGCCTGGCGTAGTGATCATGATGGGTAACCTTCTGGGAAGTTTCCCAGGGTGTGTGTGAGTGAGGATGAAGCACACTGGAAAGAAAATGTGTTGGCCTATGGGGACTGGAAGATGGCCTGTTCAGGCATGTGGGTGGACCCTAGGGTGGGCCCCACGTGTCTGGGGGCCACTGGTGGTACATGGTGGGTCAGGACCCGATGACCATGTTAAGGTGATGTGGTTGTGCTATTACCGGGACCGAGCAGCAGAAAGAAATAAAACCCAAAGTAAATAAATGACACTGAAAAGAAAGAGTGTCCATCCAAACAAACTAACCTGGTCTCGATCAACAACTCCTCGCGACTCCGAGAGTCGCTCACCAGACCACAACCTACTCTCGCTCATAGCGAGCAAGCTCGAGCCAACCTACAAAAATACTAAAAACAAGAAAACACTATATGCGTGAGTATTAAAACTTAGTCGGCTAGCCTGATATCTATTCCCAATTCACTACCTCTAAATAAAGAATCAACCAATTCCATGTTTGAACTAAATTACAATATATTGGTTTTCACACACAAACACTTTCATTTCTAAAACAAGTATCATTACATTTACCTTTTTAATTTTAAAACATGTTTAATGTCTAAAAGGAATAGTTTTATTTCGTTTTAAAACATATTATTAGAATCATTTAGAATCCAAACTTCAGTTATTAGCCAAAAAATGAAAAACCACACATATCACACAACACACATCAAGGGAAATGGAAAAAGTGGCACACAGGGTCCAACAACTGAACTAGTCCTCTCAACCGTCCACCACATACAAATAAACACTAATAGAAACATGGGTCGAACCTAGGAGATTGTGAACAATCCAGAACGTACTATACATCTGACTCATCCTGAAGGCATGCCGTGACTCGATGACGTCATAACACCCTAGCGCTCAGCATAGCCCTGCATGGCCTAACCGAGGGGCCCAATCCCCATAGCAGCAATAAATCAGTATCCCCCTGCTATGGTTCCACTAGCCAGTGTGTAATATAAACTAGTTCAGCAATCGTTCTCAGAAGATTCACTCACTATGCCAGGTTCCCATGTCATCACAAGCAATAAAAATAGGCGCGTCCACAATGTAAATCAATCAGGTACGATGCTCAAACATCACATACAGCTCACGAAATCAATGCACACCAAAGATCACCCCAGAATTGGTTTTCCAAAATAATCTATTTTATTAAAGTTCCAAACGGGCCTTCACTAATGTTAATGCAAAACCTCATTTTCGAGAAAACCCAAAACACTTGTTCAGAAGAAATCATTTATCTTTAAAACCAAAAGTACATTTGAAATTCCGTGAATTATGTTTATAGGACAAACGGGCGTTCTTTCAATACTCGGAGTCCGCTCATCAAGAAAATGTATCAATTGTTCAGTATAAAATAAACGGCTCTTTTCACACCAAATAATTATATAAAAATTAATTATATCGTAATATTTCCAATTTATTAAAATTAACAAATCATCATGAAATTAATAAATTCTAAATCTAAAGGTAAGTGAAGTGGGGGACCTACCTCAATACGATGCAACGATACCTCAATCTCGGAAACAAGGCGCGGCGATAGCGCTCACTAGGAAACTCCCCGCGTAGGTCCCAGAAAGTCAAACTGACCCAAATAACATTTAATTTATAAAAATTATAATTAAACCCGGGTATATATATATATATATCAAATAAAAATATCAAAAGGAGCATAAGAAAATGGTATACCCATCGGGGGGGATGCAACAAGAAATGGACCGCCGGAGGGCGTTGCGCCGGAACAGCGGAACGCGCGCAGCTGCACGCGGTCCGACTAGGGGGTGCAGCAACGGATGCCAGAGAGAAATGATGAGAGGTGGCCGATGGGAAGGGTTTGTGACCAGTCGGAGGGAACACGATGGGTCTCAAGGAACGCGACATGAGGGTACGAGGTGGTCAGAGTTGTGCGACGGCTAAGAAGAGGTCCCAACAGTCAGAGACGACCATCGAATGGTGTGGGGTAGCTCAAGGCGGACAGCGGCTGGCGAGGACAGAAAAGGAGGGATGCGGCGACCAGAAGGGGAGGTGGATAGCTGAGCATATATAGGAGTGCGATGCTGGCACAGGGCGGTCTCTCTGGAGGGAGTCGCACTGGCCAGTTGTGGGTGCATCGGTGAGAGGATCGCGTGGGATGTGGCGACAATGGCCGAACAAGGCAGGGATGGGGTGCGTAAGGGAAAGATGGCTGGAAATGTAGCTGGGAGGGTGGTGTAGTGCTAGGGCAACGCAGGGCAGGAGGAGTACAAGGTGAGGCATGTGGCGAGGGGCCCTGGACAATAGGAGGGAGCCAGATCAGGAGGTAGAAGTCCGCTGGTGGTCGAGCAGGTGGGGGAGACGGCATGCAGGCCTGGAGGGCGGCGCTTCCGCTGGACCGCTGTGGTGGTTGGATGATGCTGCTAGGAGGAGGAGCAGGGTGCGGGGGAGCCGAGGTGGTTGGTTCCTCGTACCAGAAGCCAGGGTCCTGCGCATGGGCTATTGGCTATGCGCGCAGAGAAGGAGCAGATGAGGCCGGCGGGGCTGGCAGCTAGAGAAGGAGAACCGAGTGGGGGGTGCAGGAGGCAGGAGAAGATGCTGGGCTCTAAGGGGGAGAAGAAACTGGAGGCCTGGCAGAGAGATTCTGGACGCAAGGGCTAGTTGAAGGGTGGTGTAGGAGGCAGGAGGTAGAGTTCCGGAGCGGCTGGGCATGCACTGGGTGTGATGCAGGTTGAAGGTATGAGCGGCAGTGTGAGGCGTCGTTCAGTAGGGAGGATGAGATGGACAGGGGAGTCGGCAGTAGGGACGCTGCACTATGTAGAATGGAGCGGCTGGAACGAGGTCCTGCAGCAGCTCAGAGGTGCATCGACAGGGAAATTCAGGGGAGAGAGAGGATGGGCAGGCACTGCGGGGTGAAGCGGGTGTTGTGCGTGGACGACAGTCAGCAGGAGCGCAGGCTGCATGAGAGGGGGCGATGGAACTATGGTGCTTCAATAGTGGCGTACAATAGAGGCAGAGGTGGGTTGACAGAGGCATGCTGCAACATGGGAGAAGGATGGAGGAGACCTGGCGAAGACTAGGGGGCGCGCGCCTAAACCCGAGGGGACAGGGTGCATCACGTGTGGCAAAAAAAGAGAAGAAGAAAGCGGAGGAAAGAGATAGAAAAAAAGATAAAATAAATAAATAAAAAGGTAAAGTAAATAAATAATAATAACAATATAATAATAATAATAATAATAATAATAATTACAATAATCTAATAACAATAATAATAACAATGTTATAAATTATTGTTATTATTATTATGGAAAATTTTATAAAAAACTTTTAAATTTAATTTATTCTTTTAATTTTATTATTTTTCCAAACTGGTGGGAAACCATGCACTCACGAGGTCCGAACACATGATCAGACCAAATGCGCGGTGACCGCACAACCACTCGGACCGAAAGCGTGGTGACTGCTAGCAGTGCGATGACTGCGCACTTTCTCGAGACCCAACAAAACCACGTCCAAATGACGCGGGACCGAGTGAAAATAAAATAAGAATAAAATAAATAAAATAGGCATCTGAGGTCAAGGTGTGACAATTATACCCACCATAGACACTTTCTGTCCCCAAAATTCATCAAGCTAACAGTCGACACAACTAGAGTCAATTCCCAGACAAAAACAAAGGAAAAAAAGGGCCTTAGAGTAACTATTCCCAACAAACGTCACACCCGACCAATTCAGGAAAAACCATTGCCCGAGATTGAGGGGAGAACATGAGAGATTTCTCCCCACCACAAGAATTTACTAATACAAAAAACCTTGAAACCCGAACAAACCACCCCCGGGGGGGGGGGGAGCACAGGAACTCCCAAACAAAACTCATTAATTTCCCCCACATGTATCGAATGACACACCTGAGACTTGATGAAAAGTTTGTTACAGAACAATCCAACAACTTGTGGATGATAAATTAACTCAACACCTCCCATCAACTTTACAAAATGAATATTCCCCTATCGAACACAGCTAGGACCAAATCAAAGATAGAACATGTCTATTTATTCATGGGCCCACACCATTCAAAGAGACCAAACTACTTAAGAACAACACTGAGAGCACATAAGAATATCTGGATTGTAGGGGAACGAGCTAATCACACCACCACAACAAGGATGATATTGCGACAGTGATGAGAATAGAACAAGGTCAATTTTGGATATTTCTATTACAAAGCAGAAGACATTATCAATATCGAGGTTCCACACACCCTCGGCAACTCCTAACTGTGAATGAGCTTCACCCCGAGACCTGTGGCCGGGGCCCTAATGGCTGAAGCATCTCCTGCCTCACAATCAGACAATTTCATCTCCTGGTTTCAAAATCCTTCCGTTCGATGATCCCATCAACCACGATGGTTGTATATTTTCAATGGGATAAGAAATGAAGACATAGAATGTCTGGACAAGCCATATAGGTGGCGCACAAGAGAGCGGACCGACGAACTAGGAGCTGGTACTGATGAGGATTGTTTCATGTAGACAGGTTCCACCGGCCTGCACTCTTTTCCAGGTGGGGAACCTTCTCGGATGTCGACCACCATTAATCACACCCAAAACTCTAACGACGATGAGACATTCCATCTTTACTAGTCCAAAATTGAACCCTCAAATAACTCTTGGGCGGTACGAACCATAACTATCATGGGAGTTCCCAACAACCTAAAGACACACGAACTTTCAGAACTATACAACTACATCTAATAGACTTTGACTACCTCAATACACAAGAAACACACAATTGGAACTGAGAACTGTGAATAACATATTGACAAATTTGGGAGGCTTTCTGGGTGGCATACTCATGACAACAAGAAAAACACCATCGAAACCAACATCAATACAAAACTCAATCAAATCAACAACACAAGCTAAGGGAAATAAGCCCATAATCCAAACATATACCACATACAGAGAAATCACTTTTCCAACACAATTTTCTCTTTATAATTTAAAAAAAACACACCTTTGGAACCTTATGAACCGTCACATGTGCGTTCATTCAATCTCGTTCATATTATTTGAAAACAAGTTCCCCCACGCACTTCCATACATACCCACGCATGTGTGACCCTCCATAAGGAGTGCCAAGATTCAAAAACTTCATTTTCCTTACCAAATCCAAAAACATACCAAGTTTTATCAAACTAATATACCTCCTCTTTAAAAACCCACTTTAGTAATTTCAAAAACAATTTGGATGAAACAATTTTCCATTTCAAAACCATTTTTACTTTTAACGCACACTCAAACCAACCAATGATAAAATAAAACAAAATAAAAAATATCCCCCTGGAATGAGGAACTAAAGCACTTGTCTGACCCAGCAACATGGTGGCGATCCATTCCCCAAGTAAGGAATAATACTAAGAGGACCTTAAATCGGGCACTTGGACTCTGCATGGGTCACCACCCCATGTGAGGCCGCAAAGGGAATCGATTCACCTACATTGTAATCCCTCAATCCAAAACAACCAAAGATAAAATATCCTAATCCTAGACTAACCCTGGTAACTCAGGTCTCGTCATGAGCGGTGGTGATCCGGCACAGACCCGTAACCTACCTCCTAAGCCCTGATAGTCCTAATCTCCATCTACTGGTCATCCCAAATACCAAAGGGTGCTCTAAAAAGCAAGGTCCGCTAAGATCCGACCCCATTTTATACCATTCTGTCACGAACCAACCCGGGTAAACCCTGAACTAGTCACACGAGCCGGTCTGCGATGTGACCCGAGAGGCGTTCCCGATCCACCTGGGCTTGCGACAAGCACCAGGGCATCAACAGGGAGCAAGGGGGAACGATTTCTCCCAAAGAAAATAAATAGAGTAGTGGAAAGAAATAAAACACAAAGTAAATAAATGACACTGAAAAGAAAGAGCGTCCAACAAAACACACTAACCTGGTCTCGATCAGAAACTCCTCGCGACTTCGAGATTCGCTCACCAGACCACAACCAACTCTCGCCCATGGCGAGCAAGCTCGAGCAAACCTGCAAAAAAACTAAAAACAGGAAAACACTATAGGCATGAGTATTAAAACTCAGTAGGCTAGCCCGATATATATTCCCAATGCACTACCTCTAAATAAAGAATCTACCAATTCCATGTTTGAACTAAATTACAAAATATTGGTTTTCATACACACACACTTTCATTTCTAAAACAAGTATCAGTCCATTGCCCTTTTTAATATTAAAACAAGTTTAATGTCTGAATGGAATATTTTTATTTCTTTTTAAAACATTTTCTGCGAACCATTTAGAAATGCAATCTTCAGTTATTGTCCAAAAAGGAAAAACCACACATATCACACAACACACACCAATGGAAATGGAAAAAGTGGCAAATAGGGGCCGAAAACTGAACTAGCCCTCTCAACCATCCACCACATACAAATAAACACTAATAGAAACGTGGGTCAAACATAGGAGATCATGAACAATCCAGAACATACTATACATCTGACTCATCCTGAAGGCAAGCCCTAACTCGATGACGTCATAATTCCCTAATGCTCGGTATAGCCTTGCGTGGCCTAACTGAGGGGACTAATCCCCGTAGCAGCAATAACTCAGTATCCCCCTGTTATGGGGGCACTAGCCAGTGGGTAATCTAAACTAGTGCAACAATCGTTCTTAGAAGATTCACACACTATGTCAGGTTTCAATGTCAACACAAGCAAAAAAAAGGGGTGCGTCCACAATGTAAATCAATCAGTCACGATGCTCAAACATCACATACAGCTCACGAAATCAGCGCACACCAAAGATCACCCCAGAATGTGTTTTCCAAAATAATCTATTTTATTAAATTTCCAAATAGGCCTTCACTAATTTTAAAGAAAACCTCATTTTCAAGAAAACCCAATACACTTGTTCAGAAGAAATCATTTATCTTTAAAACCAGAAGTACATTTGAAATTATATTAATTATGATTAAATGCCAAATGGTAATTCTTTCAATACTGGGTGTCCACTCGTCATGAAAATGTTTCAATTGTTTGGTATAAAATAAACGGCTCTTTTCACACAAAATAATTATATAAAAATTAATTATATCTTAATATTTCCAATTTATTAAAATTAATAAATCATCAAGCAATTAATTAATTCTAAATCTAAAGGTAAGTGAAGTGGTGGACCTATCTCAAGATGACCCAACGATGGGTCAAGCTCGGAAACAAGGCGCGGTGATAGCGCTCACTCGGAAACGCCCCGTGCGGGTCATAGAAAGTAAAACTGACCAAAATAACATTTAATTAATAAAAATTCTAATTAAACCAGGGTAAATATATATATATATATATCAAATAAAAATATCCAAAGGATCATAAAAATGGTATACCCATCGGGGGGGCTGTGACAAGAAACGGACCGATGGAGGGCGTCGTGCCGGAAGAGCGGAAGGCACGTAGCTAGATGCGGTCCGACTAGGGGGTGCAGTAAGGGCCTCCAGACAGCAGTGATGTGAGGCAACTGATGGGAAGGGTTTGTGACCAGTCGGAGGGCACGCGACGGGTCGAAAGGTAGGTGACAGGTGGGTACGAGCTGGTCAGAGTTGTGCGACGGCTGAGAGGAGGTCCCGACAGTCAGAGACGGCGGTCGAAGGGTGCGGGGTAGCCCGAGGAGGTCGGTGTCTCGTACAAGAAGCCAGGGTCCTGCGCAAGGGTTTTTGGCTATGCGCGCTGAGCAGGAGAAGATGAGGCCGTCGGGGCTGGCCGCTATATAAAGAGAACCAGGTGGGGGTGTAGGAGGCAGGAGGAGATGCTGGGATCGGTGGGGGGAGAAGAACTAGGAGGTCGGGTAGAGGGATGTTGGAAGCAAGGGCTAGTTGAAGGGTGGTGCAGGAGGCAGGAGGCGGAGTACCGGAGTGGCTGGGCGTGCGCTGGGTGTGATGCATGTTGAAGGCATGAGCGGCAGTGTGAGGTGTTGTGTAGTAGGGAGGATGAGCTGGACAGGGGAGTCGGCAGTAGGGGCGCCACACTGTGCGGAAGGGAGCAGCTAGAACGAGGTGCTGCAGTAGGTCGGAGGTGCATCGACAGGGAAAATCAGGGGGAGAGGTCGGGCAGGCGCTGCTGGGTGCAGCGGGTGTTGTGCGCCGACGACAGGCAGTAGGAGCACAGGTTGCATGAGAGGGGGTGATGGCACTATGGCACTGCAATATTGGCATACAACAAAGGTGGTGGTGGGTTGATAGAGGAACTATGAAACATGGGAGAAGGAGAGAGGAGACCCGGCGAAGACCAGGGGGCGCGCGCCTAAACCGAGGGGACAGAGAGCATCACGCGTGGAGAAAAAAAAGAGAAGAACAAAGAGGAGGAAAGAGAGGAAAAAAAGATAAAATAAATAAATAAAAAGGTAAAGTAAATAAATAATAATAATAATCTAATAATAATAATAATAATAATAATAATAATAATCTAATAATAATAATAATATCAATATTATAAATTATTGTTATTATTATTATTAAGCATTTTATAATAAACTTTTGAATTTAATTTATTCTTTTAATTTTATTATTTTTCTATACAGGTGGGAAACCATGGAGTCACGAGCTCTGAACGCACGATTTGACCAAATGTGCAGGGACCGTGCACCCACTCGGACCGAATGCGTGGTGATTGCTAGCAGTGCGGTGACTGCACACTGGCCCGAGACCCAACCAAACCTCGTCCAAATGACATGGGACCGAGTAAAAATAAAATAAAAATAAAATAAAATAAACAGGCATCTGTGGTCGGGGTGTGACATTGGCTCTTTCTAGGAGGGTACCTGAATTTTGTGTATATTTTTTCATATTTTATTTTATTTTGTGTATTTTAGTGTTTTATTAAGGGAATGCCCTTGGGGTTTATAGTGTGATATAATGTCTCTTGTTTTTGTTATTTAAAAGATGAATTATTTTAATATTTTCAATTAAAACCCATGAATTCTATTGTTCAAACCCATCCCATCATGCATCCTTGAAGATTCTACTTATTACATGATGTTAAAGTGATGAAAATCATTTTGATTGGTATTATGCTTCACACTAGGTTTATTGTTCCATTACTTATTTTTAAATCAAATATCCCCTAATTTCATAAAAATCATAATATATATCTTCTCTTATACCTAAAACTTTTGTAATGTTTCAATCTATGATTGGGAGAGTGAATATATAGGATGTTTAAAAAAGGGCTTTTATGATAATAGTTCAATTCAATGAAAAAAATTCAACTCATTAGCCTTAAATTAATTTATATACATTTTGAAACAAAAAACCTGAATGTAAAATTATTTTCAATTCCATGAATACAATTTCAATGCTTGTTTATGTTCATGATCGTTATTTTTGCAATGTGTAGTTATCTGATAAGATTTTACAAAATATAGATAATAATACTCTTAATAAAAATTCCATAATGCATGTACATTGTATTTTCAATGTAATTATATGTTCTTGGGACCCTTTCATCATGGAATAAGGTTTAGTGGAACATTTAGTTTAAATTGAGAAAAAACAAGATTGTGTTGAGAAAAATGTTTTCTTAATGTGTGGGGTATGGATATTGGGGATCATGATTCCAACGTCGTCATTCCCAAAGCTAGGATTTAAAACTCTATTTTAGTTCATGGAATTGAAAAATATGTGGCTTTTGGAACTTCTATATCTAGACTCAATAGTTTTTTTACTAGACATGGTATTTTCACCTCAAGTGTGGTTCAAAAACATAAAAAAATATATAAAAAATAAAAAAAAATGTTTACTCATCTTGATGTTTCATGTGAATCCCAGAAAGATATTAAATTTTAAGGATTTAAAACAAGAAAATGGGTCTGTTCCATTTTTGATTCACAACACATCAGCTAGATTAATTAAAATTGGATGAAATGTGATGATGAATTCGACCAATGGAATTTTTTCTGGGCTTGGGATGTGATTTTGAACCCAGTTTCTGTGAAATTATTTTTATAGGATTTATCATGTCTTCAAATGATTTCATTTTGTGAGTATTGTATGTTAAAATAGTTTTGGAAAAGGGAATTTAATTTCATTTTTTTAATATTATTTTTATCAAGAGTAGAAAAACACTTTTTTGGGGTGTGATTTTCCAAAAAAAGAGGATAATATTAATTGATAATATTTTAATATTTTACTATTAAAAATTCCATAAACATCAGTTTTAGTGCATTTTATCAATTGAACTTCATTTCTTATAACATTCACAATGTATGTTTTAAGTGTATATTTGGTCCGAGTCAATCAACATTTTTGAAAAAAAAATTAATTCAATTTTTTTATTTGAAATGTTTTATATGATTTCTCATTTTTTGGTAATATTTTTTTCTTTTACGATCAATGGATTTATAATAATAATATATTTTCATTTTTTATATGATTGCAGAAATAATTAGAAAAATAATAATAGGTCTAAATCGTATCAAATAAAATCTTACCGAAAATATCATGAAAAATGATGCACAAACTTTAACATTAAATATAGAAAATTTTAGGTGTCATTTCATTAAAATGTTTAAAGATATATTTTTTTTTTCTATAAGATATATAGATCTGAAGCTGAAATTTATCATTTGGGCCATATTTAAAGGCCCATAATGTCACTCCACCAATATAATCATAATTCATGAGTGGGTGGTCCAACTTGTATGAAATTTTTCCACATTTGAGAGGAAAAATGGAAGATCATTTTTCTCTTATAACATCGCTATTAATTTTTCAATATTCAATGTAAAATTTTTTCATCGAAAAGGACGATGAATATTATTATATTTCATTTTCCCTAATATATAAAAAATTTTATTTTATCTCTCTCCCACCTATTTCTATCATTATTAAATTGGATTGAAATTACTGATGGTGGTCAACCTACAGCTCCAAAATTTCCTATTTAAGTATTTGGTGGTTAGGGTATTGAGATATCCATGTTTGTATTTTAATTTTAATTTTAATCATTCATTTTGTTGTTGAATTTTTATTTTCTTCATGTATTATTCTCTTTCACTTAATTGGATAATAAAATTTATTCAACTTCTTCGTTATTCATTAATTTTTTATTTTCATTAACATTTTGTTTCCATTTAATCAATAAGTGAATTTATTCACACAAACAATTGTCTAATATCTCACACAATCATGGAGTGTTATTTATATCATTGTTTTCACTTCTTTAATCCCACTGATTTATTTTGAATTATCGCATACATTGATATAATATCATCAATACATGAACAAAATTTTACATGTACATCTTTTGGAGTTTCATGGGGTGGAATGATATTTATTTTATGATCTTATAATCTTTAATCATTATATTATTTTATGATTTCTATTTGATGAATAATTTTCTAATTTTTTCTCCGACATTAACTACACATTTTGATTTCTAGTATGATACAATTATTTTGAGTGATCATTAATGAAATTATCTAAGAGCATTGAATATTATACATTAAATTTTTTTAGATTAAATTGGTGAATAGTGTTGGGGAATTATCTCATAGATTGGATACCTCTTGAACTGAAAACATAAAATCCTTAAAAAAATAATTACATCCATTATATTCGTAATAAAAACCCAGGATTATCCAATCATTATTAAATATTTTAGAAAAATTAATTTTATGTATTTATTTCTTATTTAAATAAAATCAATAGTTCCTCAATTTCTATCAATAACCATGTTTCAATCTTTATATCCAATACTCTATCAAATACTAGTGTCTCTAGGTTTCTTCTTCTATCCATATGGATTTGATCCTTACAATTACTATAATGACTACTTCTACCTATATGGAAATTGTTTGAATCGCTACTTAATTTCTTTATCTCACCTAAATTTCATTCCTTCCCATTCTGACCCATTACATGCCATTCATTTCCATGGGAATGTTCCTCACCCTCACATATAAAATGGGGATCATTTACAACATTTTAATATTCCACACATATTTATAAACTAACATGAATCCATGAAAATATATCCTCTCCTAGCATCCAATTAAATGACCTAATTACCTTTTCCACCTCAAATTAACACATGTCCATCAAATCTAAGTTCATCGTCAATAGGAATTTCAAGGTCACAATGTTGGTGTCCAATCCCACTAAATGGCCCCTTCATCATCCCTACTATATTAAAAAGACATAAATATTGTATAAAAATAAAATAATTATAATTTTAATGTTTATATTATATTATAATAATGATACATCCATAATTTATTTGTATCCACCTACTAAGAAAAACACTAATTATTGATAGTTTGTGTGTGTATGGAATTCCACATCCAAGAAGGGATGCTTCCAATTTTTTACTACCACCCCACATTGATGGTATTAACGATGGTATTGATGAATAAATATTATTTATAATTTTTTTATGATTATTATATTTTCACTTATTTCCAACCATCACCCCTATAATCTATTGAGTAATGGAAACACTAAACATGTCTTGTGAGAATTACCGCCTCCACAAAGAATCTTTTATTTTATTTTTCATATATTTTTTCAATATTTATAAAAAACGTCATATATTTTTCAAAATCAAACAAAAAATAAGAATTATATCATTATGATTATTTTATAATTTCTTATGAAAATAAAACATCATTAACCACACTCACCAATCTAGTTAAATAATGTTAATTATTCTATCAGTTTAACCACCAGCACAAAAAACACTCTGAATTTTTTTAATGGATTATTATGATAAATAAATTACTATTATTAGATGATATAAATATTTAAATAATTATTATTCTATGTTTTCAGAGGACACAAAAATATATAACTCACTAATTATGAAAACCCCCTTCTTAGGTTTAATATCATAGAAAAATGTTCATTGTTAATTTCTGCTTCTTGGATAATTAATAATTAATCAGGGATATAAATTTTAAAATATTTATTAGGGAATTAAAATATTAAAATTAGTTAACATGGTTTGATGAAAGTTACAATTTCAATGAACACTAAAACTACTCCTATGAAACTACTATAGTTTGTCAAAGCTGTAAACACCTTATGTTAAAAATAGGAAAAAATTAATTAAAACTATTAAATATAATGATAATAAAGTTACATAATAAAATTTTTTCTATTTAACATAGTTTTTAAATATGATATTATTATATTTATGTTTTTTAAATAGTTTTTTACAGAATATTATACTATGTTGTGAAACAAAGTAAGGGTTTCGTTGCCTTAAATTGCAATCCTGTGAGACATGATAATCTTATACACCACGTTTTATTTTTGTGGTTGTAAATACAACCCCATTTTAAAATTTTATAATTAAATCATGATATTTTATTATTTAAAATATTTTAATCCATATTCATTCTCACATAGGGTTTTAATTCAAAACATGGAAAGGTTATAAGGATTTTTCACCTCAACATCTTCTCATTGAGTCATTTCTTACTTTTTTCCGAAAAATATTAATTATATGGTGTATATAAATTAAAATTATATATTTCGACAAAATAAATGATTTAATACATGATATTAATTGATCAATATGATTTAAATTCTTCTAGTGAATTTTGATTCAAAATTTATTAAATATCTTGGGTTGTTTGATTACCCAACACTCTTCCTTGTTTAGTAATCACTCTTTATTATATATTTTCTTTCATAGTTTAAAAATATAACAAATATTTATTTTATAATTTATTTTAATAATGAAACATATTCAAATGATATTTTTTTCATGATAATGTGTGTTTTTTTATTTTACAGAACAATACCATATCACTTTAATAATGAAGCAGTATTTGTAGAATATAAATGGAAATGTGACCATCGGGATTCGACCATTATATGAATGTTGGTGGAACATGACCATTGGTTAAAATGGATATTGCAAAAAATAATCTTCTATGTATTTTTAACGTTATGATTAGTATTTATTAGGTGAAATGAAAATGGGTAATTAATGCAGAAATATGAAGTGATGGCTTCAATTTAAAGAGTCATGTTGTATGAATCCAATTTTCAAGAGCTTGGAAGTGAGGTAATAACACTAGTATTTTCCCTTTTCCAAAACAAATATAGCTCCCACATCTGAATATTGATCTAACTCTAATACAAAAGATGTTCAACTTAGTGGAAATTTTCACTCATGTAATGTTAACTGAGCCACCACATAATCTATCACAATCACATACTATACCATTAGGTATTTTTTGGGTGTGATTAGGGGTTATTTTTTAAAAAAATTGTTACAAAATGTTTTATTTAATTTTATTAATAAAATTTTTATTCCATCAATTCTATTTTAATAATATTTTTTCATTAAAATATTTTTAATTTATATGGAATTTCTTATTTAGAATTTTTGGATCCAAATTGCACTTTTTTAAGGAAATATAAATTCATATAATAAACAAAATTACTATGAATAAATTTTATTATAATAAAATAGTATGTTAATAATATTTTATTTGGAAATAAAATATAAAATAATTTAAAAAATTTACTTATTTGAAATTTTACTATGAATTTTTAACCCTCTATTATTTTTAATAAATTAGAATTTTATGATTAAAAGATAAAATTATCATATTTATAGAATTATTTTGATAATATAAACATAATTTTTTAAATCAAGGCATCATTTTTAGGTTTGGTTGAAATTATTGAAATTTTATAAAATATTTTATTTTTCTGTGAATAGTAATAATATTTGTTTTCTTTTTGGTATGTTAATGAAATCATAGTTCTGTTAAAATTATATAATATTTAATTTATCATAATAATAAATAATATATTATTTCTTAAAAATCATGAAGACTAATAGTTTTTAATAAATTTCTAAAAAAAATATAATATATATTCCAAAGACCAAAATGGAAACAATAACATTAAAAACATTACTTTTGTGAATGTGTTACATGTCCATGAAAAATGAATTAATATAAAATTATGATCTATTCTTTTTTATTGACATAAAATATTTCCAAAATTTCAACAACCATGGGTAAAAAAATGGACAAGACAGTGTCTTTTCATTTTAGACAACCTAGATTTCCAAGTACATTATTTGAGAATTAGTACACATATCCTACAATTTTGTTATAAATACATATCCATTTTTTTACATAAAATAACTAAAAATCCATATTAAAAATATTAGTTGTAGTTTTACTTTCCAAGGTGTCCATCCATGGTATTATCAAACCCACAATGTCCCAATCATCATGTTTTAGAAGAAACACATCAAGGTAATTGAATTATCCTCCTTTTCATTTTTATTGAAGAACCACTTTTAATATATATCATATAAATCTTATGGTTATTTTCCTATTTTACCCTTGAAATCATACCCTCAATTAAAAATTATTTTTTTTCAATTGGGGAACCTAGTGCCCCCTCTTTTTAAAGTTTTTTGAAACCTTTTTTATACATGTTATGCTGCCGAATTTTTTTCTCAAAAATTACCTCTTCTCCTCAAGAAATTCTCATTTATAAGAATCAAGAGAATATCAAATACTCATTATTTTAAAATGTTATTCAACTAAATTTAAAAAAAAATTATTTTATTTTCATAATAATGTACACGAATCATGCATTCTTTTTCCATGGGTTGAAAATGACAGAATGTTCATGTTTTTAAGAACTTTTGAAATTCTCTATTTTTCATATGAAACCCATTTATTTTATTCTCCATGGGGTTTTTATGAATTTTTAAATTATTATATTTTTGTCTAACATTAATTAAGAAATGTGAAGGGTTCACCATTATGGGACTGAAATTCATTAGGTAAAAAATTTAATCTATATAGATGACATGTTTTATGATACCTTTGTGAATAACATTGGTAATATTCATTTACAATGGCATGGTTAATAATCATGGAAATATAATTATTATTTTATAAAATAAATGTTCTAGATACATTTCCATGTGATGCGACCTGTTATTTTAATTATTATATGCCTCATTTTCTATTGATCATTTTATAATGTTATTCCTCATGTTCTTATTGATATTTATTAAGATCACAAGTAAATTATTTCTTTTTCTTTCCCATACTATGGAATATTGTCAAACATTCCATTTATGTATATCCATAGGTGATGAGATGAAGAAAATGTACAAAGGATGAACCAATAAATAAGTCCTTCATGTGTATTATAAAAATGTTTTTTATTTTCCATTATTATGTACATTATTTTCATGAAACTACACATTAAAATATCTTATGTTTATACAATATACTTAAATGTTATGTAATAAATTGTGGGATTCCATAAATAGAATCAATCTATGATTTAGTTATTTTTGGAGATTACGATTCAAAAAAATTAAGATGAAATCGTTCAAAATGATTGAATATAAAATAACATCCTATAATATTGGTGAAGTATTAAGTTAGTGGATTCCATGTAACGAAATCCCTTTCTAGATATGAACTAGTTCAAGAAGATCTGAAACAAATTTATCTAGGGGTAACATCTGAAAACATTTCTTTCACCTAGCTTCTAATGGGAACTAATGAAAGACAATGGTTTTTGCTGCACATTTATTTTGACACTCCCATGGGATAAATTTGGTTAATCACAAGCTTTTTATGAACCATTATGAAGTATTTATATAAAATGTACATTTTTATAGAATAATATATTTATGAATGATTTTGATGATATAAAATTACTTTATAATTATAACGTTAATAATAGATACAAGCTTCTCAATAAAGTTTTCATCTTTTAAAAAATTATATTTTATAAAAGGATCCTTATAATCAAGAAGTAAAATATACCATGTGTTGAGGCCCTCTAATAAAATATGGAATGAAAAACATCATGAAAATTATGAATCAACATACTCAGGTTATTAACAATAACATGAATCAATCCGAGAGACTGGATTCAACTAGAAGGGATAATATTTCCATGGATTCCTTTACACATCAATGCCTACATTATTTCAATTGATCTATAGACCCATTAATTATTGTGAAATGGATAACCTCTATAGAAAATATCATTTTGATACTATATTTTTCATAAGAATAGAATGTATCCATGGTTGTATACTTCTTAGAGGTAGAAACCAACCATTATTGGACATTGATAAAAACATGAATACAAGAAGGTATATTTATTATATGGAGTTGAAAGAGTTCATATCACTTTTTTTAATTAATATTTCCCCCATTTGAGGTGAATTAAAATAGAGAAGAAAATACTAGACCTAAAGTAGAAGGTAAATGAATTTGTGGGGATATATGAGATGAACATTAAAAGAAATTTTTAGGACACCTCTATATTTTCTATTCATCCAAATTGAAATTTAAATAGATTATTCAGTTCTCTAATACCCCATATAAAAAATAATATGTCCCTTCAAGGCAATTAATGATATGAAAAGATAGTGTGGATTTCTATATGAGATGAAATAGATATCAGAGAGATTAAATTGTCACACAATTTAAATTAAAAGAAGATATATATGGTTTAAAATAAAGGGAGGAACTTTTATCTAGTAAGAGTGTGAAATAATGTGAGTAATAAAACATAGAACAAATCTGAGAAGATGAATTTTGGGAACTTCTTGTTCATGAGTGTAATGTGATACAAGCGTGGAAGAGATTTCTATGTATCTCTAAACAAGTGTAGTGTGGTTAATCCTTAACTCTTCAAAAACAGTTACAAACGAAATTTAGTGTAGGTCAAGCCTGATGTCAAATGATTTAAGTGCGGTAGACTTTAGTAACTCTCCAATCACTATCGATGTCAACTGATAATGTATGGAAAGAACAATCAACCCTAGCATAGGCCTAGTGAGAAAGGTCAGTCATTTTCTATTATGATTGCTAAAGTATAAGTTCTAAATTACTTTGTGTCTCGTACTCTCATTGATCTCTCAATTCGTTCATCTACATTGTTTGATTATGGTTTTACACAATCCTTTATTTACCCATAGTTTGAAAAGTATATAGAATCAATACCTGAATGCCTAGAAGTAGATTAATCATCCATTAATCCTATTTATGATTATCCAAGCATCAAATATATATAGAAACTGTAGTATTATATTTTGCGAGCACACTCTCACCACAAATCTGCTAGTAATTCTCATGATGTAATTCTAAATTTTATTATGTATGAAATGGATATCAATTTATAATGAAAATATCAACTGAATAAGTAATGAAATCTCATTATTCATGAATGAAAATGTAAAAAGAATTAAGGGGAGATATCTCTACCTAATATTTTTCATGAGAAATCTCATTTGTTTTTATTTATGGAGTTGATTGGTGAAGAGCAATAAATAAATGAATGTAGGCAAATTGAAAATTTTACCATAGTCCAGGAATAAACTAACGTCTTTTCTGAAGAGTTACTTAGTTCTCACCTAGAATAAGATATATTATTTTCTATTCAAATCATACATAGATCCAAGTCAATATAAAAGACCTTGAATAGAATGGAAAATGTAGAGATATAGGAATTAATGGAACATCATTCATATATTTTGGTTAAGGTGTTTTCTCTCCATGTTTGTCTCCTTGGGGATAACTTGTTATCTTTTTTACGATGAAAGATATATCGATGTTTATTTTAATTGAATATATAGAACTTAAAGGGATCAAAATGAAGAAAAAATACCTTGTCTAATGGACTAATGATTTATTACACCTTCTTTGGGGGTCTCAATTATTCTCCAAGATTGGTCTTTGTCTATATTATCATCAATTGAGGTTGATTAAAGAAGATATTCTAAATCTTGTCTTCCAATCAATATATGGACACTATAAGTTTGTTGTTATTCCATCAATATTGACTAATGTTCCTTTTATATTATTATATTTTATTAATAGATTATTTAATAACTAATTTTATATTTTTTAGTTTTTATTGATGATATTATGATATATTAAAAAATATATGAGTATGAGGATCGTCAAAGAGTCATATTGAAAACTATAAGGAATAAGAGGCTATTTGTAATCTTTATTAAAAGACAATTTTTTTAACAAAGATTCTTTCTTGTGGAACATTTATCTAACGATGGAATATAAATTGACCCTACCCTCAAAAAGGTTGTGGAGGAGTGGCCTCATCCTCATACAGTAACTAATATTTTTAGATTCCATGGTTTAACAGGATATTTTAGCTTTCTTCTAAAAAACTCATGATTTTATAATCTACTAACCAAGTTAAATCTAAATGGGGATAATTTCATCTGAAAAAGGGAGTGTAATTAAATTTTCCTATATATAGAAGATATTGGTTATTATGCATGTGTAATTTCTATCCTCTATTAAGGAATGATTATTTATTTTATTAGTGAAACTATAAAAGGTATTGGGTGTATCATCTTGAAAAATGAAAATGTGATTTCTTATTCGTCGTGACTGTTATATCCTGATGAAATTAATTATCCTACATGTGACATAGATGTAGATTCAGTTATTTATTCACTGATGATATAGAGGAATAATCAATATAGGGAGTAATTTTATATACACACAAACAACCAATGATTAAAGAATATTTTCACATAAAATAATTGAACATGAGGAAAAGAACATGAGTTGACCATCTTAATGACTATGCATGTTCAATTAATTAGTACCTATGAATATAAAATTATATACTTGAAGAATAATGTAGTAATGACCATGTTTTGTTAGAAATGATTCTGATTCAAGGATATCATTCGATTAAAGACCTAGTAAAAATGGACATGGAAATCATAAGAGGAATGGAAACATCAACCATATCCCAAATGATTTCTCAAACATCATTACTAGATAAGATAAATAAATAATAAATTTAAGATCCATTATAATAATATAATATATAAAATTTCATGAACGAGATGTTTTATGAGTTAAATGTTAATCAAGATGGTGTACTAAAATTTCATACAACATTATGTGTTCCATGTATTAGGGAGAAAATGAATGAACTGATGGATGAATGTCATAGATCAACATTCTCTATAAACCCTGGATGAAAAAAATGTGTAATGAATTATTGATAATTATTGGTGGGATAATAGGAAATTATAGATTGATGAATACACTAAAAGGATCATGGTATGTTAATAGTTGAAGACGGATCAACACATTTTTGAAGGGGTAATGGAACCAATACCCATACTAACATGGATGTAAACAATATCAATATTTATTTTTTCACTGGTCTCCCCAAATAATCTAAAGGAAACTAAGAGGTGTGTTTTATAGTGGAATGACTTACCATGACAACACATTTAATCACTAATCTATAATAATTATATATTCAAACAATATTCCATGATTTACATAAAGTAAGTGGTGAGGCTTCATATAGTGAGACTTTATATAAATCCTAGTAATAATTATAGGTTAATGTAAAAAACTCCAGAGAAGTATTAAACATTTGTTGAGTTCCAAATTGAATTTTATTATGTCCTCTCTACCCCAAAAAGATATCCACTCTAAAAGGAATATTCTATCACTCAATGACATGCTAAAAACATGATCAAAAAATATAAAGGTGGATGGGATCAACATCTCCCAATAATTGACTTATCGTAGAACCACATTTTCCATTTGATTATTAAAATAGAACCCAATTAAGCTCTATATGGGAATTTATGCATAACTTCTTCTTATTGGGACGATGTTGGATAGGGATAAATTATTAGGAATTATCTTTACTAAGAGATATTGGAAAATGTTCATGTTATCCAGTGATAGATAAAGCCTTCTCAGTGTTGGTAGAAGATCAATGCTGAGAACAGTCAATGTGACTTGGCATTTTTTATCGGTGAAAAATTGTTCCATTAAACAAATCCATGAAATAGATTCACGGAGTTAGGAATGAAATAAAAGCTTATACCTAAGTACATTTTCACATATGAAATCCTTGATCCTATATGAGTAGTAGAAAATTGGCATATACTTTATAAAAATCTAGCTAATGTTGATGATGTATTCCATGTATATCTCTTGGGTATGTATATACTAACCCATTCACATGAACAGAATAGATATGTGGTATCAATTAAACATGACCTCTCTTATGAAGAGAGGCCTATAGAGATCAAGGACTATGGAAGTCTGGTTCTACACAAGAAGACTACCCATCTCCTTGAAGTCTGGTGGATAAGTCATAAATATGAAGATGTGATATTGGAACCAGAGGAGACAATGAGATATAATTACAAACTCATTTTCTCATCTGAGAGAACATGTTGGTATTTTGGGGTTGAAATTTCTTATGTGCAGCAAAATCTAACGAACAAATATTTCTAAATGATATTATTCACTGAAATTTATTTTAATTTAATTTTACATAGCAGAAACATTTCTCTTTAATAATGAAGTTGTATTTATTTAATATAATGTGAAATGTGTCTTTTTAGATACAACCATTATATGATAATTGGTAAAAAAAATAACTATTGCATAATATGATTGTTGGAAACTATACTATTGGAAATAATTTTAATTTTATGATTATTGATAATAAGTAGAAATTAAAAGGATGATTAATACATAAAAGAGAAGTTATAGTCTCAACCAGTTGAGTCATTCCATACAAAGACCATTTTTCAATTCTTGCGAGGCTGGTAGGATAACTGAGGTTCCCCTTTGACCTTTCCCAAGAAGAGCTTTATCAAGTGAAGCCTAATAAAATATATTATGGTATAGATTCATGTTAGTGGAAATTACCACTCGAGCAATGTTAGATTACCCACCCAATTAATCTATGTCTATCGCACACCTAACCCTTAGAATGTATACATGTGTTATAAGGGTTTAAATTTCTGATCTTATTTACCAAAAAGTGTAATTCTATTGTATAAATAAAATTTACATTCTGTAATTTCTATTTTAAAAATAGTTTTCCATAAAAAGATTATTAATTAATATAAATTTTGATAAATTTACTTTTTGGATGTAAAATGTACTTTTATGAAAATATATACATTTTAATAATAAATTGAGATATTATGAATAATACATATGTTTATAAAATTTCATGATAAAAAAAATTTATTTAAATGAAAATGATAAAATAAATTATAATTTTTTATGTGTCAAATATTTTACTATGCATTTTCAACTCACAATTATTTTTATAATAATTATAGATTTGAATTTTAAATTTAAAAATTATCATTTTTAAAAATTTAATATGTTTTACATCATTTTTGAAATCATCATGTAAAAATTATGTTCAGGTGAATTTATTAGAATTTTCAAAATGATTATTTACCTTATGAATATTTAGAATATATTTTTGGGTCTTTGGAATGTTTAATGGCATCATAATTATTTTATAACAATGTAAAAATTAATTTAATATAATAAAAAGGAAATAATATTTCTTTTTAATAAATTAAATTATTTCAATAGGTTCAATTAACTTCCAATCCTATAATTTACTTTCCAAACTCTAAAATAGATGCTTTAACATTGAAAACCTTATTTTTGTGGAAAATTTATTTGTTCTGTTCAAAAAAAGTAATATAAAATAATGATTGAATATTGTGGATTAAACAAACCAAAATATTTCCCAAATTTAAAATAAAATGGGAAAATCCATGGTAAAGAACATGAGGTTTTATTTTCGACAACCTAGATTTCGAAGGCCTATATTTAGAAGTTAATAAACAAATCCAATACATTTTCTATAAATACCCAGCATTTTCTCTATTTTTATTCAATAAAAATACAACCTACACGAATATATGGTAGGTTTTTCTACCAAGGTGTCCTCTCATGGTATCATTAATCCCCAAATGTTAAAATCTTCATCTTTTTTGAGTAAATTTTCAATGTAAGGGAATTATCCTCCATTTCTTTCTGATTGAAGAGACATTCTTTATATAAATATTCCAAATGATTTTGTTTCTCTATAACTTTTACTATTTTATAAAACAATTTTTTCTAAGTTACATTTCATCAATGGTATACCCTAGTCCCCTAAATTTTTATCATTTTTTAAAATAGTTTTTTATAACTGTTATGCTAATGAATATACTTCTAAAAATTTCCCTCTTATCATCATGATATTTCTTTTTTTCTTATGAATGTACAAGTCTATTTATATTACATGGGCATTAAACTAAATGTAAAAATGATTTATTTTATTTTTGTAAAAATATACATGAAACATGCATTTATTTTCCCATGGGTTGAAAATGAAAAAAATGGTTATGTTTTTAAGAAGTTTTGAAGCACTGTGATTTTGATATGAAAACTGTTTCTTCTATTATCCGAATGTTTTTTATGGAATGGTTGATTATGATATACATGGATAGTATTAGTTAATAAATTTTAATCATGCTTCCTATTAGTTTTCCAATTGATAGATTAATTAATTTAATCTCTATATACCACATGTTTTATGATATGATGGTGATTAACCATGGTAATTTTCATTGACGACACCATGGTAATTTTCATTGACGACACCATGGTGAATAACCTTGGCCAGATGAATGTTAATTTATAAAAAAATAGACAAATTTAAATTTTATTGTACATTTTATTAATATTATTATATTCTTATGTTTTAATTTCTCATTCTAGAATGATATTCCTGAGGCTCTTATAGATATTCTTCAAGATCACATGTAAATAGGTAACCATTCCTTTAATTATTGGTCCTTATACTCACCCATTCATTCATTTATTTCCACATATTATGAGATTATGTTAATGCTAATAGTATAAAACAATGAATAATCATTTAAATTTGATTATAAGAATGATTTATAATTTCTTTAATTATGCACCTTATTTCCATGAAACAGAACATCAAAATATCCTCTTGTGTATAGACATGTGATGAAAATTAAGGTAATAATAAGGATGATCTCCATTGGTATTGCACCGAATATTTTTTGTTAATTCATTTTTTAAACAACATTATTCTTCCATTATGATTTTAATTTTTCCTTGAGGCACTTTTTTATTTAGACTAATTCCTATTAACAATAATTATTTTTTCTTCCATGTACATATTTTTACATCCCACAAATCTTTTCATTTCCAAACTGGAAATTCAATTTTTTTATCTCCAATGTTCATTTTATTCCCCGTATATCATTTTAATGAAAAGTTTTCTTTATAATTATTTTCAATGTATTTTTTCAAAAAAAAATATTTACAAATTCTCAATAGTTCTTCAATCCATTCAAAATAAATATTTTTATCATCCACTGATCATTGTATTTTTATAACTTTTTTTCATTACCAAGGTTCCATTATTAAGGATTATATTTAAAAATGGAATGTTTGCATTGTATTTTTTCTTCCCTTTTCTGAATAATTTATGTATTTTCTAAATATCAAATTTTATAGATTCTTTTAATGCCTAATTTTTTAAATCATTTTAACATTTTATTATTTGATAAACATTATATCATTTCAATTTTTTTATATCGAGCTCATTATATTATGGTTTTATATAGTCTAATATTTTGATTTAATTTTTTTATTTATCTTAAACATAGATGATTTTAAAAAAATTAATTCTTTTGTTTTCTCACAAATATCTACGCTCTTATGTTCATTTTGCATAATGTGTTGTTTTGATCACCTAATAAATGTATCTGTGATATGATTCATGTAATATAAATTCATTTTATATATTCTTTATATTTGTTAATTTCATTATATTGGATCTTTAGGAAACATGTTAATTTTAACATCGTTTCTTTATATGATGATTTAAAATTGTCATTAAAACCCATTATTATTTCTATGATTTATTTTATGATGTGATAATTTTTTTATAGTGATGTACAAATTTATGGGTAATGGGAATGGTGGGAACCTTATCTCCCTCCAGTAATTGAGTAATGGATTATATCACATGATCAAGAAATTTTACAAGAATAGGATAAAAATCAGCTTAGTTTACAAAGGATGAGTGTCATGGAATTCAGCTCTACATGAATTTTTTTGAGTGAACTGGTTGGTAGGTACCTGGGTTCATAGACTAAAAAAGTTATATTTTTATGACTGTACAACATTATGAAATTTTTTATTATGTTATTCTATTTTTTCATTATTATAATATGTTTTTAGTGTATTCGAAAATTTAATTTCATACTCACACTTTTTAGTTTATTCATATGTATTATTAACCAAGTCACAACATTTAAATTACCTTTATGTTTATAAAATTAAAATTATTTTGTAGATAATCTCAAAGACACTAAAACTTTTGATCATTGGGTTGTGTGACTTTTTTTATTTGTATTATTTAAATCATCACATTAATATATTTTATATATTATTTATAAAATGGTTCTCCTAATTATATATCATATGAAGCTATCCTTACTATTTAGTGATCAACATAATAGATGAAATTTAAATCAATATATCATCAAATAATTATGAGAAAAAATAGACCAAGTAGGGAGGATTTCATTTTTTGTGCATATAAGAGAAATGATTGAAAATCAGAGTGAAAAGAATGAGTTAAATGATTAATATTCAAAACCACACCCATTAATATTTGGTGATCATGATGCAATCAGAACTATTTTGGACCCCCACTACAATACTAGTGGGAACCTCGTGTCATTATGCACACTATGTAACCATTTTTTAGTGGGTAAAACCCCTAATAACATATCCATTGGAATTCTAGTGGCTTCCCACAATAACTATACTAGTAAAATGATCTTTAGAAAAACATCCACACTATGAATTTCATTCATTTCCATTACCTTCCCTTTGTATGTTTACATCCAAAACTGGTCTCGATACAAATGAATTGGCCAAATTGAAACCAAATTCATACCCTATCGTATGTGGTTCATTATAACGTATAATTATTCAGTTTAACCTCTAAAATTGTTATTGGAAAAAATTTATTTTTAATTGATATTTAAATAATATGAGAATCATTATAGTACCTTAAATCTCATGAAGTTATATGGGGTTTCATGTTAAACAATTTTGGATGATAAAATTATTTTAATAGTTGGGAAATGGGTTGAGGAGATGTGAAATTGATCTATTAATAGAGGAATAATCCATGATGTATTTAAGGAATACATACTATGTTGAAAGCATTATGATCATCTATTTGAATATAAATTGATTGTCAACATTGTATTGACTTTGATCATACATCAAAGAGTGTTATTTTTTAATAAAATTCTAGAAAAGTGACTTTTCACTATGATTAAGTGATATTCATAACTCTATAGTTCATCCAATAGATGATTAAAATATTTATAATTATAATATTGTAAAAAATAATCATGATGGAATGGGTAGGACATTAGAAATTGTAAACTATATTGTTTTTAATTATTTGTCATCTCATGGTACAATGTGAATGATATGTAGAATGGAATGGAGATGAGAATGAATGGATCAAAATATTCATACATTAATAAAATTTAGTTTCTTTCAATTTTAGATTTCTTGAATGATTCACACATCAATGTAGAAGATCATTAAGAAATAGTGTAGATGATTTTTTGAAGGGGTTGGAAGTTGAAACTAGTCATCTCATATAAATGATGGGCATTCCATGATACGATAGTTTCTAGAAAATTTTGAATATTTATCATTATTTTGATATTCGAGTGTTTTGAACGTTATATATATAATCTGGTTAGGAAATTTTACTTCCCAATCAATGTATATCAAGTGTAGAACTACAAGTTGAGAGAGTATGAATAATTCATGAAAATTGAATATGAAAAAGATAGCAACAAATACAATAGAATTTTGTGTAACTATTATATCAAGAAATTAGTAGTGAATGAATTCTAATGTGGGGAGTTACATTTAATACCCAAATATTATAGAGGATATTGGGTAAAAAAATACACCCTGAATGTTTGGTGTGTTTGTTTCTCATTATAAATAAATATAACTAACATTCAAGTGAATATTTTACATATTACCCATCCTAATGTTTTGGATTGATCGAAATGTAGAGGGAGTGACCCAACTATATATATTTATCAATTTATAATCTTTTAATGACATACAATTACTAGAAATATCTCTATATCATCATAACATCATTGGTGTATAATACATAGAGTAATCTTTTGAGGATAAACAAGTAATATATATATGTCTCTGTAATTAAATTCATTTTATTTAAATAATCATTCTATGATTTTAATGGATAGGATTAAGAGTTACATCCCGTGTGAAAATAATATATTTTTGAACCTTGAAGTATAAACATTTACACACCCTAATTCAACACCTCCCAGTTTGTTTAAGGTGTGTTGTGGTTGTAATAATTGGTTTCATAGAAAGAAGGTTGTTGTAAGTTAATTCAAAGGTGCAAGATTTTTTTTGGCATTATATAGTAAATTAAATTATGATTTCTACTGTATGATGTGTGTAATTATAAAATCTCGAAGAACCAAATGAGTAATCATCTAGGATCTATCAAACTAAATGTTTTAAAATGTTCTTATGCATGTATAAATGAGAGTTCTAATAATAAATATAATATCATTAATGAGGAAATAAAATTGATCAGAAATGATGTAATGGATAAAAATAACCATTTTAGGTCATTTTGAAATCAAGAATACATGGAGGTAATGATATTAACATATATGAACGCAATTTGGGATATGATGAATAATATTTATGTTAAATATAATATGGTTAAAGAGTTAAATCTAAAAGTGATATATAATAAATTTGATGGTTTGAATATATATATATATATATGTGGGGTTATGATTTTTTATATAATTGGATGATTAATGTTGTTGGTTTATTCATGAATTTGGAGACGAGATGAAGGATGTAAATTGTATAGAAAATATTGAGGAGTTTTCCTCCTTTGTATAATATAATGGGGTCATTTTTTAATTAAGGAGACCCTATAGAATTATATCATGATGTATTCCATATAATTATGACCACATTTTAAATATGATTGAATAAATAATTTTATTTAGGAAAATCATAAAAATATGTGGAATTTAAATCCATGAACATTATTTATATTCCAAAATATGAAAATGAATAAGATGATGTAACTGATGAATTTATATAATTTTTCATATGAAAATTCAAAAAATAAATTGGTTTATTTTAATAGAAACAACCATTAACATGATTATGATGTCACAAATTCATGAATGATATATTAATATTTCCAAAGATACAATATATTTAATAGTGTGATTTTGATTACTCATTAAAATAATAATTTCAATTTCCCCAAGAAGAAAAATAAAATCATTAAATACATAAGGAGATATATTATAAAAAACATTATTTTCAGAATGTAAGAGGATGATGATAAGGATATATTCTTTAAATATACTGACATCAAATTCATTTTATATTTTTAGTACCGTATTATGGGATAGGTACTAAATTAATATGCTCATGTAAATGATAACTAATCAAAATTAATTATCGATATAAACGTAAAACCTCATGGTTCACTTGGGAAATTTGATATAAAATAAAATAATAAAATAAATATTGGTTGGTTAATAAATGAATATTTTGAATATATTGATCAAATTATAGCCAAAATAACTCCATTAGAGAAGTTAAAGAATGATCCATAGCCTCCTCAAATAAAATCAACAAAAATAGTGGACTATAAGAAAATGATAAAAGAATTAGGTAAGGTTATTATGAATCCTTCTAGGTCATTTGTACATGTATTTTTGTGACTTATTTATCTATTCGTGTGTCCTCGTAGTTCATATCTATCAAGGGTTGAAATCCACTATTTTGGGGATATTTTCCAAGGTGCACAGTAAGCATATAAAATTTATAAACCATGTTTAAACTATGTGAGATGTGGTATATTTTTCCATAGTGTGGGCTCAAAACTTTTGACCATGATTTTTCAACACATGAGACATAGATAGTTAAATGTGTGGAATATTTTGGGTGGATAGTGGGATGAGAATGGTTGGTGTGTGGTTTTCTTAACCATGGGGCCAAGCTATGTGACCATACCCAAAACATTAAAAAGTGTGACTTTACACTATTTACCCTATATATTACTTAATATTTTAGGGTTATTATTTCTTCCCCCATGTGTTAATATCCACCTCCATTGACATGGTTCTCCCCCCTCCTTACATGGTGGATTTCATCTTTCATTCATGGTGGTTTTTTATGAGGTAAGTTGATTTATCCTTGTTTTCTTCATAATTTTCCCTCCAGAATAATTCTTATTCATTTTTTTAAAAGATTTAGAAACCTAATAATGGTGTTAAAAGAATTTAGAGCTTTTATTGGGTTTTTTTTGGTTTATTATGGTCTTGGTATGTGAGTCTTGGTTCAACCTCCTTGGGGTGGTATTCCTCAAGTGTGATGATCTTTGAACAAAACTCAAGATCAATGTCTCTATTTATGGGTGTTTTTCATGGCACGACATTAAATTTATAATAAAAATTGATTTTTATTCAACATATTTCCATTTATATGATTTATTCTTGGTTTTTTCATCTTTTATGTGTTTTAGAAGACTTCTTAAATTTTTCTTAATTTGGGTTTATCCTAACGGTTGCAGCTTGTATTACTACTATGTTTTTGATAAAATGGTTCAATATGTTATATGGTTTTAAATGTTTTTGTAATGTGATTTTAGGAATTTTTTCCTTGTAAATTTTATTTTTTAAAATATGGAATGTTTTCTTATGAAATTTATTTAATTACATCATTTTTTATATACACATTTTTTTTATTATGGTGTTTCTGTGGTGGGGCACTGGGTTACCTGAGGTGTGAGGGAGGGAATTGTTTGAGGGATTGTGTTATCCTTCTAAGGGAGGAACACATGAGACTCAATTTATTTCCAAGGTACTAAGTGATTCTTTGGTATGGAAGATCATGTGATCATCCATGTTGGTTTTCGATATACCATATGATCTCTTAGAATATTTCCTGAGTAATATCATGAGGGATTCCATTTTATAGTATCTTTACCCCATTACTCACCCATGACAGGATTAACTATTTGATCATTTAGGTGCACATTAGTCCTTATTGAATTTTTTAAATTCGTTATTCTTTGGATTTTTCCATTTTATGTAATGATACCGATTATGTCAATTTATTTATTTTATATTATATGGTTATAACTGGTTGATGGAATTCTCACAATTATTTTATTTTTTTTGTTATATTTGATAATTTCATTCTTTGTGTTCTTTTATATCTATTTAATCCATTATTTGAAAAAAAAATGAAAATTTTTTATGGAAATGAAATCCCATGGGGTTATTAGTGTTTACATGATATTTTTTTTTATGTGGTTTAGTAATGAATTTTTTTGAAAGTAGTTAATTAGTTACATTGTTAAATTATTAAATTGATTGATGTTGGTATCCTACTAGGATATTTGCATCACACCTTACTTGGAAACATTATGGGTATTATCTAATTTCATTTTACAATACATAGGTAAAGTAAAGGTAATCATAATCCATCAAATATGTTCGTGATTACTATCATTTAAAGAATTTTATTGGAGATTTAATCTCACATGTATTGGCTCATATGGGGTCATTATAGTTATTTCATACTTTTTGGTCCATACTAGGGGCTTTTTTGGATTGTTTTCCATTCTTTTGTTCTTGTTTAGTTTACAATGAGATACAATGTATATTTATTATTATGTAATGCTATGAATTTAAATCGTGTCATTTTTATGGTATATATTTTTTTGTATGATGTTTACAATGATGATATCTATGTTTCAATCTTATTTTTTGGATGTTTTGTACTTTTTTACCATTTATGGATCCATTCTCTAGTGCTAGCTAGTTCTTCCAAGTTCTTTTTTCCTTCCCATGGTGGTCGAGAATACATTTCTAGCCATGTTATAAGAAAACATGGGTGATGAGTTAGGTCCACCAATGTTTTTTCATTATAAAATTTTGTTGGAGGATTTTATTTATTAATTTATTTTATATTCATTTGTAATTTGATCTAGGACCTCTATGTTTAATAGGTGGGAATGGGGGAGTGTCTGGTGATCTATTCCTTGTATGGATCATGATGTTTATATAAGTATTTTAGGAATTTTGTTATGTTTTATGCCATTATATGGGTTGTTTTAGGATTTATCTCTTATTATTTTATGCTTCTTTTTATTTCCATGTATGGAATTTTCTTTATGTACTTTTTTTTTGATTTGTAATAAGATAGAACTTAATAATGGCTTTTATTTTTGTACTATAGAAAATACCAACAAGAGGGACCATGTATAGGTGTATAGTTGGTGTGGAGGAATGTACCACATTGGTGAACCATCTAATTGATCTATCATTTGTGGAGTTATTTCATTTAAATATCAAAACCTTGGGTAAAATGTGTAGTTATGATCATACATGAATCACTGACCATTGCAAATTGTTATTGAGGATGAATCCACTTATGTTCCTTGGGGAAATGACCCAAATAATCATCAGGAGTGGTTGGATAATATTTACTAGATATTAAACTTTATTAAGAACCTCGATACCTCTATTGTGGGATTTATAACTTACATTCTAGATATACCAATAAGAAAGTGCTGGGAATCAATGTTGATTTCATGTAACCACAAAGATCTCACATTGTCATCCTTTATAGTGATGTTTAATCAGTAGTTATATTCAATTACCTGGAGAGGAAAAAATGGATATAAGTTTTGGAAGATGTATAATTTTGATAATTTAGTGATATATTATTCGTCTAGATTTAAGGTGATGGTCCATCTATCTTTATATATCCTTATGAATGATTACCTCAAGGCTCGTCATTTTGAGATTGTCTTTGGGATAGTGTGAAAATATATTCTCATTAATATATATATAAAACCAATTAATACATGATTTAAAAGTTACATATGACCTAAAATTATTTTACTAAAATGACATGACTCAATGGTATTCCTTCAGCATGCGGTATATAGTGTTTTTCATCAATATTGAAGTGGATGTGGGATGAGTCTCATAGGGATAGAGGATACAATGTCTATTAATCATGGAGATCAGCTTCTTGTGGATCTTATTGGGTTGAAACCACATTTATAATATTTTCATGATATTGTAGTGAAAACTAGTATAAATTTCCCAAACAAATTGACTCCATTCCACCGATATGAGATTTATGAGAATATCTACTAATATTTTTAGTTGGATTAATGCATGAGTGGTGTATGCTATTCTTTCTTAAGTGGATATGAAGATTAGTATGAATATTAAATGGGTTGAGGATCTCATCTTCATAGAAAGGGAGATTATAACATGGGGAAGATGATTCCATGTGGGTCTAATATAGCGTGTCTTGATGAAATGGAATTGATTCCATAGGACTCAGATACTATGATAGCCACATTTTGAGGGAAAATAGTGAATTATTCTTCTATAGAATTATATTTATTTGAAATAGGTTCATATCATTCTATAATTTTCACTTATTTTGATATATTCCATAGTTATGTTGGCTATGTTGACTCTATATTTCACAAAATTTATAACCATGATGTGGGGAAGAAGAAGAAAGGTTTGACATGCCCTTAGTTCGAGGTTTTCGTAGCTAGTGTGGAAGCCATTTAAGAGTTTCATGTTTTAGAACAAGATTTTTTTTCCTTCATAATTTAATTGTATTTAATAAAAAGATTCATGTTTATAGTTTTATTTCATAACTATTGGGTCTAGTTCCTTTCTCACAATTGGAGAACATATATCATTCTAGATGGGTGGGATCTACAAACATGGAAGGTTGCACCTGTTGATTCTAAGTTGGAGTTGATATTGTTTTAGTTGTGTAGGTTCATTATTTATCTTGTTGAGAAATGTTATTTGGATTAACATTCAGTGGTAGTGGATGTGAACCCATATGTTCTTCTATATTAATTCTTTGGATTTTTTCAAACTGAAAGATAGAGTATAAAATCAATATTCTCCTTGGGATGACAATACTTTTCCTTATATATTGTCATATGGTTCTATATCAGCAGAGTGAGATGAATTTTTATCTAACTGATTATGGGGGATATGGTTTCATTAACCCTTTCACATCACCAAGGGATTCAAAAGTTATGTTTTTAAATAATTTGGAATGAACCCTCCGACTGTGCACAGAATATCGCATCATTGACCATGTGATAGTAATGAATGAATACATGTTTCCTAGAATTGATTATATATTTTACCACCTTAAAGTTTCCTATTGGATATTGAAAATCAGTCTGAGTCCAGGGTACTACTGGTTAATGGTCTAGGAAGAGGATGTTCTATAGTCCACTTTTCAATGTCGGTATGAAAAATTCGAGTATTTGGTTATTCCAATTTGGATTACTAATTCATTTCCTATATTCAGGTTTTTAATGAACTAGATCCTTCAACACATTTTTGACTTATTCTTTTCATGTTTGTAAATGAAATATTGGTTCATTATAAAATAGAGGAGGAGCATGTCCACCATATATAGTTTTTTAGTGTCTTTTAATAGAGAATTATTTATATGAAATGTATTTAGAGTACTAATTGTGAATTTATATATTGATGCTTTTGGGTCACATGAATTCTGAGGAATGTGATTCAGTGGATTCAGAAATGGTTCAAGGAGAAATTTCTTCAGAGTATCTTAATATTTTTATTTATTTTTATACATTTATAGGATTTGTAGAATATTACATGAATTTTAATGGAAAAAACCATGTCACCCTCTCCTTTTATTAATTTAACCATGAATGGGTTGATGTTTCTATCTGATGAGAAGTGTTAGTTTTATTTTGAGCAGTTTTAGACCCATTTGACATCCAATATTTTTTTTATTATACCTATTCTAGGGAGATTATATTTAATGTTTTCTTATGAATTTTGTGATGGTTTCGGGTGTTTATTGAAATAGTATGACCATGATACGGTCTATGGCTCAAAACATATATTCCCACACTAGTAGAATTATCCAACCAATTCCTAATAATTTATATGTTTTATGCATAAACTAAAGATGTGGACGCCCTACATCTTCAGCTAGTATGTTATAGTGTATTTATATCACAAGATCCTGAAATATATTTTCACATAGATAGTGATGAACATTAATAAGATATGTTGCGTGGAGTATTATCAAACTATTCATCTTGATATTTTTAATACTCCTAGGAAGATGAATGTGGTCACAAATACTTGGAGTACACGGATTCTATTTTAGGACGTTTCAATATTAGTGGAGGAGTGGGGTCGGAAGATATTTCTTCTAATATGATACTGGGATTCTATAGGCTATAGGGTAGGTATTACTCACCAGTGTGGAGGTTCCTCCCTTATTTAGAGGGTTAATATTGACTATGTTTAAGAACCTATGTTCCCGTATATTATAAGTGTGTTAAATCATATGAAGACCTTAGGTGACTAATGTCAATCTTATGAAGGATCACTTGTTATCTAAAAGTATCCATTTGTTCCATTGATCCTAAGGTAGTATGTGATTTGTTAGGTGAATTATTCTAGTTTGTATGTTCACCATCAGAGGGCTATGATTTTTTATACCTTGGGAGTCTAGTATTGATGGAATGGTATGAGATGTGTAGTTGAAGATTTTTCTTCTAGATACATGAAATAACTTAGGATCAAGGGTAGGAATCATAGACTAGTTAGGCTATTTCATCCACTTCCCATGAAAGAGTAAAAGTGGGATGAAAAATCTATGTAATTCATTATTGGGATAAATCATACATTGAGTGGAAAAGATTATATAGGGGTGTTTTTCAATCATCTGAAAAAATAATCTAATATTCTCAAGATTAAGAAGTTGATGAAGTTATAGGGCCTCAGATACCTATATGATTGAAAGGTTTTTTATCTAGATAGAGTAACCTTAGTGATAGTGTCTAATTGGGATTTTCGGTTTATATTTATCTTCTTTAAGGGACAATAAGAGGGATTGGGAACCATGTTGATCTTGAGAATGACATATAACCTACATAAAAATGGAAATTATATGAAGAACATCTATAACCTTGATGATATGTAGTGGATAAGTGTGATTGATTTTTGAGGATAATAGGAAATGAACCTTAAATTGGCTACGATTTTGGATAACAAGAGCTTTCAGTAGTTGATATGGATGTCCCCGTATAAGGAATTACATACGGGGCCGTTCCAATCCCCATGGATTTGTTATGAGGTACTTAGGTAATATTTGGATATATTGTGAATCTTCTTTTAGAAGAACATGACAGTTTAGATGATTTATAAGTGGATATATATAACATAGATCCTCTAGAAGTCATATGATAACCATCATCATCATCCAATAGAGTTTTAGGTTTGCAATCATGTGTTCTTTCAGGTATAAGTTCTGTTGGGACATAGCTTCATGAGAAATGGAAAAAAGTGGGTTCCGTAAAATACTAGGTCATTTCATATTATGGGGTATCTTGAAAAGATACACTATAATTTTGAGCTTCCAACATGGACAAACTCGATTCATGATGTATTCTATGTCCCACAGATAAATAGATATTATCCATACACATCTCACAAGCTAGATTGGGAATTTTTGGATTTATATCCTAATCCCACCATGGTAGATCATCTTATTCATATCATGGATTTTCAGAACAAGGTACACACTGGGAAGGTTTTTCAATTATTCCATGTTATTTGGAAGTGTGGTGTTGATATACATGAGACATTGGGGTGAACATTTTGGATGAGGGAGCATTGGAATCAACTATTTTAATATAAGAAATCCTAAGGTTATTCTAGGGGTATAAAGTTCCATTTTTGAAATTTTATGAAACACATTATGTCATTGGTACGTCTAAGTTTGTGTTTTTATTACCCCGAAGGTTGTTCTTAGAGTCCATGGGTACTGGGGGTTGAAATTTGGTGTTTCTGGAAAATGCACATTCGTGAAAAGACAGTGCATGGTGTTTCTAAACCATGCAGAAACTGTGTGAGGTGGGCTTAATTTTTTATAGTACATCTTCACACGGTTAGAGAATAGTTTTAAAAACTATTTTATTCCCCAAAGAAAATAATGAACAATATTTTCACTAGATGGTGGAACCCTCAGAGTTAGTGCAAAATTTGCTTAATCATGTAGAAAAATGTGGGATCCAGTGCAACAAATTAAAAAGTGTAAAATTACACATTTTCCCATATCTATTTCATAATGTTTTGGGGTCTTTATTCTTTACCCTCATTCGAATACTAACTTATTTAGCCCTAGGGAACACTTATACCTTCCTATGGGCATTTCCTCTTAGTTAATAAGTGGGTTTTCTTTAGTTAAATTTATTTCTTCTTCATTACTTCTTCTTTCCTCCTCCAAAATCCGTATTCACCCTTTTTTTGAGATTTTGACCCCTATGGGGGGTTTTGGCAGAATTATGGTTTTTAATGGGGGATTTTCTCTTATTTATTAGTTGTACTATGTTTTGTTCGTCATTTTCTAGATTTAGTTCTATAGTGAAGATGATATTTGGACCAAATATTAGGTATGTGGCTTTATTTAAGGGTGTTTTCTATATATTACAATTAATATTTTAATCTCCTTCAATTTGATTTATTTCAATTTCAAAGGAATTTTTATATTATTTGTGAATATTTTTTTATTTGATGGGTTGTTTTGATATTTTTTTGATAAAGTGGGTGGGGGGTTACTAATTTGTGTGGATTGTGTTACTACTATGTATTTTTCAATGTAGATCAACCATTTTTTTAAATAGGATTTATCATGTCATTTTAGAAAATTTTTGACCATAGAAATGGTATTTTGTAAAATTTAGATTGTTTTATTTTAAAATGACTTGTATTATTAATTATTATATGTGATATATTTCTTGTGATTGATTTCATATAGTGTATCATTTGGGTTAACTACTGTTTCAAAGAAAGGTTTTTTTGAGGGTCCATATTTTTCTTTTTGAGGGAGGAACGTGTGATACTCCATTAGTTTTTAATGGACTGAATGATATTTTAGGTTATAAGATAGTCTAATCTTCCATATTGGTGGTTTAAAGACCATGTTAGATCGTGGAATTATACATTTATTATTCTTTTAGAGAATCCATTACAAAGATAGTAATGTTTTTACTCACTCATGACATGCCTGATGGACAGATCCCCAATATTAAAATTACTCATATCAGATTTTTTAATATTAGATAAACCTTATATTACTTCAATTCTAAGTGATGCAATGGATTATATCAATTTTTTAATTTTTTTATTGAAATGGTTATATAATTATGATGTTATTCTCACCATTTTTATTGCTTCTTGGTTATTTTTGATCATGTTGTTCCTTTTTTCACTCTTTTTCTATTTTATCATTGTTAATATATTTTAAACAATTGTTTTTTTGAAAGGAAACACAAATGGGTTTCAAAGGATTGATTGGAATTTTTATTCATGTTGTTTAGTTCTTAAGTTGATTCAAACATGTTCATTTGTTACATGGAAAAAGTCCTTATATTTATTCATAATGGTATCCAACTGAGCTTCATGGAATAAACCATACATGAGGAATTTATGGGAATTTTTAGATTTCATTTTTTGGGACATATGTAAAGGAAAGTTCATCATGTTAGAGGGTGGATCTTCTTGATTACCAAAAACTATGGTTTTGTGGAGGAGATGTGGTCTTAATTGTATAGACTCATGTGGAGTCATTTCTGGTACTTCATACCCATTGGTCTATACTTCTTCGATTTTTTGAAATGTATGCTTTATTTATATTTTGGGTTGTTTGTTTTTATATACCATATATATGTATTGTTATGGAATTGTTTGATTTTGATATCTGTAATTATTTATGGTATCTATTTATTTATATACTATTGATTATAATGAAATAAGAGTTGTAGTACTATTTTATGTATGGTTGATGCTTGTATAATAATGTATAAATCATTCTCTATTGTTATTTGGTTATAGCTGGTTCTTATCTCTAGCTTATGCCGATTGATATCATGATTTGGGCCATGCTTCTCTCTTCCTCAAGTGATAGTTTAGGTTACCATTAGCTGGATTATTACATTAATTGAATCCCTTAATTCATTAATTTAAGATAAATAGAATAAGTTTCAAACTCTTTATGAGTAATTTTTGACATTGAGTAAGAATCTATAAGACACATATAAAAAATAATTTTTTTAATAAGAAGATGACATCTAAGAAATCTACATTGATAATCTCTAAGAGTGTGTTAAAATATGTACAAGCAATGCTGAAAAGGTGATAAATAATCATCTACTCAAATACACTGGTAAATTTAGAATTGTTTCATGATGATGAATCTTCTAATTTTGGGATAGTATACATGATGAATAATGAAAATAAAAAATTTTGAGATTACTATCATCCAAAAACAGCATCAAATATTTGGAAACTCTTTATTAATTAATGATATTTATAGAGATGGTTTTGATGGAATATTTCCCCTAATAAAGTATTTATTTTATGGATATACTAGTCACACTATAACCTATTGTTATGAGGTAGAGACATGAATTAATGAATAATCTCCTAAAAGCTAGTAAAAGATATTGAAAACATATAATTTACCTTAATGATGAGTATATTTCTATGGAAATTATTATTTTTTCTCTAACTTTGTTAATAATGTTGTGTCTTAAAATAATTTTTTTGGAAAATGGTTCATATAATGAAATGGAAATAAAGTAGAGAAGACATAATGACTATAAATATTTGGTAAAAAATTTCTTCTCTTTTTGAATAATCTTTTTATGACTATTTAATTTATATAGAATAAATAGAAAAGCATTCATATGTTTTATCGAATCAATCTGGGATAACATAGAGTAATAATAAATAAGAGTATGATATTGTTCTAGATCATATTTCAGTACTGTTAAAAAAGTAAAATATCACATCATTTCTTGATAGTGTTTACTTGTCCAACATGAAAATAAATATAAACAATTTATATTATCATTAATGGATAGGTTAGTGTTAGGGTTGAATATTTAAATGATAGTTATTTGAAGATAAAAGGAAGTATACGATTAGAATTTCTATATATGAGATATTAACATATGTTTTGCCTATGTGGATAAAATTGGATAAAATATCTTCCTATTGAGATGAGATTGTAACTTACAACTAGAAGTCACATTCAAATAGAAGGGACTATTAACCAAATGGATACCTATAAGTTCTATGATCAATATAACAACCCTCCTCTTTATTACAAACATTAATATGATTTATTAGATAAATATTCACTTAAGTCAACTCTGATGATCGAGAGGTATAGTATCATGGGGAAATGGGGCTCATTAGAAAACAACATAGAACATAATATAAAACATATTTATTGAAAAGTTATTTTACATGAGGAAAACATTCAATCATACTTAGAATTTCTAAGGATATCCTGAGGAAATGTGTAAGAAAAAGGTGAGAAGTAAATCCCAGTAGGGTAGTAAACAAGGAATAACATGAAAATACAATATATGTTAGGAAATAGTCATGTCAATTGAGAAAAGGAGAAACATGATCATAAAGGCATGATAAACCATGATTATCATAACATGGAAATGTGGAAACAACATTTAACATGATATTATCATGACCCAAGACACATTTCATATATAGCATGATTAAACCCTAATTAAACATTAATTATCATGAGTTACCCCTATTTTTACATTTATTATGATGATAATATTCTTTACCCAATGCATTGGATCTCAATCACAGTGCACCCTTATTAATCATTTAATTTCATGCATAAGTGTGGCACATGGATCATACTACATGGATTCCATAAAAATCATAATTCATTAAATGAATAAGATATGTGGAATATATTAATGTCTGTCCTTAATCAAAAAGTTCATGTAAATAATGGATAATACACTTGATGGAGAAATGGGTATAGAATTCACTTACATGATGATTTTTGTAATGGGAAATTTTGGTGTAACTTTGGAAGGATAATAATAACAAAAAGTTATCATAAAATTGGTTCATCAGAGATAAAAGGGTATCTCATATTTTATACCTGAATTTTGAACTAAGGGGGTCATGGAACATAATATCCAAACATATATAATGTAATATGGATGTGTAATATAATGAAATTTCTTGAATGTAATTGAGAAGAGAGAAGGTCCTTACGTAATTTCGGCATGGTAATACGTGTTAATGAGAGGAATTAATGAGAGAGAAATAGGTCTATCATCATTCAAACATGATGAGAGAATGGTGGTGTAGGTTACAAATCATACACCAAAATTTTTAATTGAAAATAAAAGGGTATATCAGTATAATGAAATTTGGACAAAAATGAGAAAAGAAGAAATCCCTTACATAGAAATGTGATCCCAAAGGCTTAAATGATGCTTAAGAGAGGCATATTGGGAGTTTGGTGCACCATGGGAGGATTTTATAGAGAAGAGGGTAGATTATGGTCGATATCCAAAGGTATTAATTGAATTGTAATGTGAGATTTTTTGGGTTTATATAAGAATGGAGATGGAATTGATTATTATTTTGGTTTTGGAAATTACACATTAAACTAATCAAAACCTGAAACCATTTCATGATTTATACCCAGGGTTTTGGAAAAAGTGGAGTTGAATAAATGAGTTTATAATTAAAATGGTTGAATATATTGAATTATTAGGCTTGCATTTTTATAGGTGAGTCACACTCTCAAGCAAATAATTTTTTAAAGTAAAAATATTTTATATGTCTTGGAGGGTCCACTAAGCCACCATAAATTTATTAAAACAAATCTTAAATCAGATTTATTAAATGGAAAACATATATTAGCCATATAAAATTTTATATTATTTTATTACATCAACATTTTCTCATTATTATGTCATAAAACATATTATATATTTTAACAGTATTTAATTTTTTAACAAAAATTTGACTCCTTCTGAAAATTATAAAGAATTCACCATTAGATAATTTCAACAACCTGAATCCAAAAATGTTATTATTTTTATTTAAATATTTATCTTCATATTTGAATTTTTAATTTTTAAATAAAAAATCACATTTATTCAAAATTCTTGGGTTTTGACAAAAACAGCTTTCAAACAATAATAAAAATTACAATTGTATTCATAAAAAATTATACGCTCATTTATATTTTATAAAAATTAATTTAATTAAAATATTTTATTATAATATAATATAATTTTAAAATCCAATAATATATCAAAATATATTTCTTATTTCAAAATTAAAAAAAATACTCTATTTGTATTAAAAACCATTCACAATGTAACAAAAATAAAATGAATGTAATTTCGTTATACTAAAATAATGCACATAATCATGGTGGTAAGGTATTTTTACATAACCCCTTATAACACCCACATATAACCTAAGGGTAAGGTTTTTAATGGTGACAGAATCTTGGGGTGGATCTGATAACATCGCTTGGATGTTAATCTATATTAAATTTCACTTCTCCCGTAGTCGGTTCTGTTCAAGATTAATGTGTTGAAGATCTGCTTGGTCTTGTTCAAGAGTGAAGCCCAATGATGCTACATCCTTTTCAATATCTAAAAAATGGGATTCATATGAATAAATTATACTGAATGAGTCCATCTATTCATTTTTCTCAGTAAATTGGATTTGTTAAAGCCCTATATTAATACTAATCATGTGATCATTGTTTAATGGCTATATTTGAAATGAAAACAATTCATAATGGTATTTTATATTCCAAAACCATCAAACAAAGGAAGTGAATATGTTTTTTATAATCATTCTGAATAATAAGACATTTTATTAGATCAAGGGGAATTTTCATTAATAAAAGTTTGGTTCAATAAAATCTTCCCACCCTTAAGAAACTTATCTTTAGAAATTTGATTTTCCCACACTAAAATATATGAGGGTAACTATGCTTCATCACTTCCTCTGATTCCAATGTTGATTCTTCAAAATTGTGTTTTCACCCAAAAAACTTGATGAGGGGCATTATCTTATTTCGTATAACTTTTTCAGTATAATCTATGATATTCACTAGCTTCACTTTATATGAGAGGTCATTTTACAATAGTACCTCTGTTGTATTGAGTATATGTGATGGATCATGTAGGTACATTCTCAAGAGTGATACATAGAATAAATCATTTACTTGAGATAGGTTTGGTGGTACTACTAGTCGATGGACCACTACTCAAATGAGATAAAGGATCTCAAAGGGGTCTATGTACCTTCGACTAAGATTTTCCTTCTTCCAAAATCCCATAACAATCTTCCACAGTGATATGTGGAGGAATAAAATGTCTCCAACATTAATCTCTATATCTCATTGACAATTTTATGTGTAGCTATATTGTTGTTATTGAGTAGCATTAATGTGATGTCGGTTTTTCATTATCTTATCCACCATTTTTTCAACTATTTATCGACCTATGAGTTCTCACTCAACAACATCATCCCAAAATGTCAGTGTTATGAACCACTTCCCCGAAAGGGATTCATAAGGAGCTATTTGGATTCTTGAGTGGAAAGTATTATTGTAAGAGAACTTATGAGAAGAAGATGTTGTTCTTATCCTCTATTGGTGTAAATTTATCATACTATAAACATTTTCTCAAATTTCTAGATAGTCTACTCAGATTTTCTAATAGTTTGAGTATGATATCCCATGCTGATGTTTTGCTCAGAATATAGAGCATGTTAGAGACTCTTCTAGAACACTGAAGTCAATCTTGGATCTCGATCGAATACAATCTACAGTGGAACTCAATGCATCCATAACCACTTCCATGAAGTATATCGATGCCACATGATCTATTGAGAAATCCACCCAAATTTCAATTAATTTTTCATTCTTTGTAAGATAATCCACAACAACCTAGATAACACAGTATCCGTTCGATTTATTCAAATGTTCAGTGAAAAATTCCGTGGTGATGTTCTCCCATTTCAATGTTGTTATGGGTAATAATCTCACCATCCCATTATAATTATTCCTCTCAACCATCACATGATTACATACTAGGAACTTTGATGTATACTCAGTGATCTCATACTTCATGTTATCCCTCTAATAATTTTATTAGATAACTTGATACATCTTGTTTTTTCCTGATTGAATGGTGAAATTCAAACAATGTGTATTATAAAAAAGTACATTCATTAACTATGGATTTGATGGAACATGTAACTTGTCCAAAATCTAACAATTACAACTTCATTAACATTGTTCTCCAAGAATTTACATTTTCTAATAGTTTCCGCTTTCTTCTGAATTCCCACATCATCCTTTTGAGCATCCTTTATCCTTTCCAAAAGATACGGTTGAGAAATCATTTGTGAATGGATTGATTATGTTCCCTTTTTTATGATTCTCATGTCTATCTTCATCAAATATAAGAATATTGTTTCCTTTTCAATTCTAATCAACGAAAGAGTCACATGATCTTTTCTAACAAGAGAGTATGCCACTTTATTTTCTTTCCCTAGATGGTAGTGAATTAAGCATTCATATTCTATGATCAGCACAAAACATCTTCGTTGGCACATGTTCAACTCTTTCTATGTTAATACATACATGAGGCATTGGTGATCCCTATATATTTCACAGTTCTCCACAAAGAGGTAATGTCACCAATTTTTTTAATTATGATTACTTCAGCCAACTACAGATTATGTGTTAGATAGTTTTTCTCATGAACCTCCAATTTTCTTAAAGAATAAGCAATGAATTTATCATTTTGCAGCAACAAATAGTACATGCCTTTCTTCGAAGCACCACTATATACCAAAAAAGTACTCCACTTGTGGATAGTGTGATAATAGGTGTATTTATAAGACTCTATTTTAACTCAATGAGGCTATCCCTGCATTCGTAACTCCACAAAAATTAGGCTCTCATCTAATTTATATTTATTAGAGGGTTTCAAAATCTTGAGAAATTTCTCACAAATTAGTTATAATATCCAGCTAACCGTAGGAAGCTATGGATATCTGTCAAAAATGTTGGCCTTGGCCATCTCTAAATTTCATCTATCTTGGAGGGATCCATTGATATCACATTACTTGTGGTTATATGACCCAAAAAATATGACCTCCTTCAACCAGAACTCACACTTGTTGTACTTTTCATAGAGATTCTCCTTTCACAAGGTCTCTAGTGCAGTGTTATGATACTCCTCATGCTCCTCATTAGTTGTGGTGTGTATTAAAATATCATATATAAATACTACCAAAAATTTATTTAGGTAATATCTAAAAACTATATCTATTAATTAAATGAATATTGTTGGAGAATTAGTGTTTTTGGAATGGATTACATTGAATTTATAGTTCTCATGCCTTTTACATAATGCAGTCTTGGGGATATTCTACTTATTCACCCTTATATGGTAATAACTTTCCCACATATCCTCCTTAGATAAGTATTGTTCTCCATGTAGTTTATCAATCATGTCACCAAATCTTGGAAGAGGATACTTGTTCTTTATCATGTCTTTTTTTGTGCTCACAATAATCAATGAAAAGGTAAATTGAACCATCCTTCAGCTTGACGAAGAGGACTAGTCCACCCTATGGTGAATCAATTGGGCGTCTAATCCCTTTTTCCAGATTCATCAACAGTTTTTTCATTAGATCCTCATGCTCTGCAAGAACCATACTATATGGAGTCCTGGATATTGGAAAATCTTTAAGTATAAGATCAATCGATAATTCAACATTTCCTGAAAGAGGAAGACCAGGAAATTCATAGGGAAACACTTCAGTAAACTCCCTTTCAATAAGTATTTCTCCAAGGGTGTGTGCTTCCTTAGGATCCATCATCTAAGGAATATACATGTTCTCATTGAGAAGTAATATCCATGATTGAGATGATGTTTCTAATGAATATTTATCTTCCAATTTGAACTTGTATAGAATCAGGGGTTGATTCTCCATATAGAGAGTGATTTCCCACTCATGGTAATTTGTGTTAGCTCTATATGGGTAAATCTAGTCCATGCCAAGAATTGTATAAAAATATTCAATAGGGAGTATAAAGAGGTTCTACGAGAAGATAAATCCAAAAATTATGACAGGGGAGGGGTTATATTCATGGGATGCAATGATTCCCTCATTTTTAAATCTCACTATCATCTTTACTTCCATGATTTGTGGTGGTTTTGTAATTTTTCTATGAATCATTAAGTATATAAAATAATTAATATAAACAGAATAAAAAAGTATGTTTTATAATTATGAATGATTAACCAGTGTACCCTTCACCACTTCATTGTCGGGGTTCACTTCGTCGATAGTGCTAAAAAAATATCACCCGTGCTACCTTGGAGGTTGTTGGTTGACTCCAAAAACCTTGGATTTGGGATCTGGTATGAAAATTTCTCTGGTCCATTGCATTTGAATAAATGAAAAATGCATTGAGGGTCGAACGGAGCATTCATCTCCTCTTTCGCAGACATAGGTTTTTCTTGTCGGCAGTTAATGTCCAGGTTCTCATATGTTCCACACCTAAATAATTTCTTCATCCATTTTAGGAAATTTCTCATGTGCTTCATTCCTCTCCTTTGGAAATTGGGGTGTTATAATTTCAAAACACAGTTGGAAATATCCATCAGAACACTAGGAAAAAAAGTCCACTTTTGTATTCATATCCCCATGATACACCTAGAATCTCTGATATCCATTTATACATTGAGGGCACATCGGAAAACATCATCATAGCTCTCGATGTCACGGATATCTGGGGCTTTCCGTAGGCTAGGTTTTAGCCCACCAATGAAGCAATCAAACTTTCATTTCATTGTAACAACATAGTCAGAGGTGTATTGTGCAATCCATGTGAAATTTTCCACATAATCTCTAATATATTCATCATATTTTTTGTTGAGGGTATATAATTATTTTCTCATCTTAATTCGAATGATTCGAGGAAAATATTTATCGAAAAATATTTTTTAGAAATCCTTTTATTACAACTCATCGATCCCTTTCACTGGTTTATTATTTTTTATTAATGTACACCATTGATCAATTAAACCTCCATATGATAAAAATCCATGAAAACTTCTCAATTTCAGAACATTGAAAGATAGATAATATATTTTTAGTTCATTTGATCTATTGTTTGGCCATTTAGGGATCACACGATCCATTACTAATCAGAGGCCTTTGTCTCATGAATCTCTCAATTGTGGCTTGTTATTTCTTGGGGGTGGGGGTTTAATGTTCGCATTCCACCATCATTATATTAAAAACTAATTTTAAAATAGATATTATCATGAAAAATTTTGTGATTCCCGCTCCCATTGGATTGAGAATCTCATTAGAATAGTCATCATATTAATTTTCGCATCTGTTGTTAGCCCAAGTCCTCTTATTACCATCCATTGTCTTGAATAAAATGAAAATTATGGGTAACACATAATGAATAATCATATTAAAAAATTTAGTGACTTATAAATTACATCTATTTCCTTAACATATAAATTTATATAACTCAATATATGATATTCATGATCTACTTCTCAACATATATTCTTAGGGGTAATTTATTTATTCCATTAATAATGGATCATACTATGCTTATGAATTTACCAAATAATATCCCTTAAGAGTTTCCTAACAAAGACTGAAATAAGGCCCATTTTTGTGCACTGGTTTTTATTTGGGTTTAGCTCGATGTAGTGTTTTCTGGTTTTATCCCTACATACATCTGTGCTGGAGCCACCTCTACTTGTTTTTCTCCAAATTGGGATGTATTTTCTAGATAAACCACATAATATATACTCACAAAAATTTAGGGATGTTTCTATTATTCTTAGTCTTATCCCTAATTCTTTCACTAGGGTTTTTCTAATCCTAATCACAAATGTTAATAAACCTATCCTTCGATACTAACTATAACAACACTTATTTTTATTACACACTTTAACAAGATTTATTAAATAAACATGCACTAAATAAAACTATGAGGATTGAGACGTATTGTGTCTTGGGATAGTTAAGAACATTACATAAAAATGTATAACATAAAATATGAAATCTTTATTGAAAAATTATTTTTTATTCCCATAACATTCCTTCGTACTTAGAATTACATGGGATAACCTAAGAACATGGATAAGAAAAGGCAGATCTAAAAGCCTTGTATGGGAGTAATCACAGAATAAAATGAAGAATATAATACATGTTATTCAATAGGAAAATCAATGGAGCATAATAGAATCATGATCATAAAGTCATGATAAATCATGATTATCATAACATGGAAATGTGGAGAAATCATTTAACATGATATTAGAATGATCTAAGGCTCATTGGACATGGAGAATGAGTAAAACATCATTTAAATTGAATTTTCATGTGTAAATCCTCATTTCACATGGTGTTCATTATATTATTCATTAACCAATGTGTTGAGGTGCTACCAGAGCGCACTCTTCTTAATCATTTCGTTTCATGAATAATTGTGCCACACAGATCATACAAACAGATTAATTAAAAATGGTAATTTATTGCACGAATAAGTCATGTGGAATACATTAATTTAATTCCTCAATAAAAATGTACATGTGAATAAAGGTTAATACCCTATATAGATAAATGGTTATGGTATTATATTACAAAACGATTTTGGCCTAGAAAAGTTTGGGGTTACTTTGGTGGCATAACGACGTCAGATAGTAATCGTATATGGGTAGATGAGAGAGAAATGGGTATCCTAACATTTACACATGAAATATACAATAAATGGGTAATGAAATATAACATATTATCATATGTAATGTAATTTTGATGCATAATATAAAATAATTTCTGGAATGTAAATTAGAATAAATAAATTCTTTATGGAATTTTTCCATGGCAACGGGTGTACATGGGAGGAATTAATGAGATAGAAAGAGGTATCTCATCATTCAAAAATAAGTAGGGAAGTATTGTGGAGCTAAGATATCATACCACAACATTTGTAATAAAAAATAAAAGGGTATAACAGTGTAAATAAATTTGGACAAAAATGTGAAAGGAAGAAAACCATTACATGAAAATGTGATCACAAAGGCTTGGGAGAGTATTGAGAGAGAATTCATGGGAGATTGGGGTGACTTGGATGGATTTTAGAGAGAGGAGGAAAGATGTTGGTTAAGATCCAAAGGTTTTGAGTGAAGAGGAATTGGATATTGAGTGGATTTATAAAGGAAAAGATAGAGAATTATTTATTATTTAGGTTTCGGAAACTACACACTAAACAAATCAAAACCTAAAACCATACCAAGGTTTTTTTCTAGGGTTTATGAAAGTGTGGAGTGAAAGAAATATATTTATAAGAACAATGTACTTAATTATTAGAATTTTAGGCCTCCTTATTTAGAGGTGAGTCACACTATCAAATAAATCATTTTAAAAAGTTAGAATATTTTATATGTCTTTGAGCGTCTACTAATCCACCATTAAATTTATCAAAAAATTATAAAATAAAATTATTTTTAAGGTAAAAATTATTTTTTCTGAATAACCCTTTTATAGTTTTTTATAACATCACTATTAGGTCATTATGATGTCATAAATCACATTATATATTTAAACAGTTTTTAATTTTTACCCAAAAATTTGAATGTCTCTGGAAATTATTAACAAAATAATATTATGATAATATTTGGTGTCCTAAATCCAAAAATGTTATTTATTTTATCTAAATAATTTCCTAAATATATGAATATTTAATTTTAAAAAAAAAACATTTATAACAGATTCATGTTTTCATACAGAAACAACATTCAAACAATAATGAAAATTACAACTATATCAATTAATAATTATAAGATCATTTATATTTAATAAAATTTAATTTAGTACTAATATTTTATTATAATATTTTATAATTATGAAATCAACTAATTAAAAAAATTATATTTCTTAATTTAATATTAACAAAAAACTATCTGTTCCTTAAAAACCATTTACAATGTAATAATAATTAAATGAATGTATTATCTTTATACAAAAATAATGCATATAATCATAGTGTCAGGGTCTTGTTACATATCACATTATAACACCCACATAACACCTTAGGGTATGGTCTGAGATGTTGATATACTCTTGGGGTGGATCGGATAACATCATTCGGGTGGTTTTCCCTATTAACTGCCACTTCTCTCATAGGCGGTTTTGTTCAAGCTTAATGAGTTGTAGCTCGATTTGGGCTTGGTCAAGAGAGATCCCAGTGACACTACCTCCTTTCTATGCTCTAAAAAATGGGATTTATATGGAGGAATTCTACTAGATGAGGCCATCTAATCCTTTTCTGTGTAAATTGTATAAGTTAAGGCCATATATTTATACTAATCAAGTGATCACTGTTCAATGACTATATTAGAAATGGTAATAATTCATAATGGTATTTTAAAATATAAAAACCTAAAACCAAGGAAATACCTTTTTTTTATATAACCATTTTATAGAATAACACATTTATTTTTATCAAGAAGAATATTAATTAATAAATTTTTGCATCATTACAATCAAGGATTGGAGGATAAGTTCTAATTTATATAAGGTGTAAAATAAAAAGAATACATTTATTATTATATAGGATGATGGGAAGAGGTTTTAACTTAGATGTGTTTGGTCGATACATAGATAAACCCTAGAAAATTTGTGTAATGTATAAGTTATAATTGAAATTCTTGACTTGAAGAATGATGTATACTCTAATTTTAATTCATTAATGATGTATAAGATGAAGATAAATTCATAATGACAGAAGAAGAAAATTATTTGAAATTTTCCAAATATTATTCAAGAATATTTTAGTAACAGATTGAAAATTATTATAACAAAAAAGTTAATGGTATTTCATTTTTTTAAATCAATTATTACAATATAATGAGTGAAATGTTGTTTTTATAGACCAATAAATATTTTTTTAAATTGTATCAGATTATTAATGAGACATGATAAAAATAAAACTAAAAGGTTGATCAAAATTTTGTGATTGGATAATCAGAATATGCACACCTCTATTAATATGGATATTATTTATTAAATAATGGATTAAATAATTAATTTTCATCAATGTGGAAAATGTATCAAATTAGTGTCGTGCAATGAATAAAGAGGGTAGTGAAACAAATGGAAAATAAATATCTCATATAGAGTTTAATATCACAACATTACTTGAATGATTGATTTAAAATTACATTATGATCACCAAACTATGATTTTTAAAATCTATAGAGAAGAGAACACCTTATAATATTTGGAATAAATGGAATCCTGTAATTAAAATTTTTTGAGTTTTTATAGGAATATTTCATATCTAAAAAAAGATATAAATCAAATAGAGAATGTAGATATGAAAGATGAATCAATATTCTTAGGCCACTCAACCAAGAATAAATACTATAAAAACATTAATAGGAAGCTTTGAAAGATCATAGAGATCAATAATGTGAAGGTGATTCAATATATGTATTGAAATTAATATGAAAAGTTATTTTTGGAATAAAAATGATAAATAAGATGGTGTCTGCTCAATTCATGGTGTTCAACGAAGTCCAATATAAGAAGATGATTTTATGAGTTTGAGTTAAATGAATTAAAATCACCAAATACAGTTTATCATTGTCTCAAATGAGTAAAATATTAAATACGGTAAGTAAATCAAATGAAATAAGTTAAATATATCCTCTTTAAAATATTATGAAAAATCAAGAGAAAATTTATCATTTATCAAAAGTATAGTGGGAGTACATTGAGTTACTAATAATGAATAAATAAAAAGGAAAGGTAATTAAAAAGGATATAGATCAAATTTAAAAGAATATAAAATGAGATCATATTAAAATAATAGATGTTAACAATATCATAGGTACTAAATGTATATTTAGTAAAATTATAATGAGTATTAAAAATCTATCAAAAAATCAACACTATTTAAAATGATTTACGCACAAATTTAGGGCATGGGTATGGAAGAAACATTGGGAATAATGTATAGACATAAATTAGTCATCCTAATCATTATCTATATAATTAAATGGAATTTAAATGTATAATAAATAGATATGACGATTAAATTTATAAATGGATTTATCATTGGATAATTTTATATTCAAAAAATAATTGGTTTTATGACAGGTTACAATTAAATAAAATAGTTTAATTTGAATAAGTCGTTGTATTCTCTAAAGAAACCACCTCTGGATTGGTATTCCAAATAAGGCACTTACCTTAAACATAATTAGTTTAGGATAAGTGGTGTAGATCACACCATTTATGTGATATCAATCATGGGGGATCAATTTATGGAACTTTTATATGTTGATATCGGGATTTTTGGGGGATGTGTGTATAATATTGTGGAAGAGATTACTGAATTGATTATTTTTGAGTTTATGATATTTATTGCGAGGGAGAAGAAATATTTTCATAGGGACTATTTTAATAAATGAAACGAATATACACTTAATTTATCAGAAAATATATGCAATGTAGTTGCAATAGAAATTAATGATACATGATTGGAAACCATTTTTGACCCTAATTATAAATGGAACCAGGAAAGCATTAATATCGATTGGATTTTTTTTCCAAGTTATACTAATGAATTATTTTAAGGTCTTTATATTTTATAGTAATTATTTTAGACGTCATTTAAGTTGCATATATTAATAATTAGTTTTAATTTTATTCAATTTAGAAACACACAATTGGTATGAAAACAATAATGAGAAATGTTAAATGTACTCTCATTTATGGTTTGGTGAATAATGTTGAAAAAAAATAATTGCTTTCAAATTTATTTATATAATGGGAAAAGTATTTTAAAGATAAAAGATCCTTAATTTTTTAGTATTATTTATTTTAATAAGGTTTATTTTTTTATTTAGTATAAATAAAGCGAGTACATCTCTTAGCACCTATTATGAAGTATATGTTTTATATTTAAAGGAATATACTTAGTTTCAATGGAAAAATATGTAATTAGGGGATCATTTTAAAGTAGTGAAGCTCTCTATGTTTATAAATTCTAATAATAATTTTTTAAATAAATTGAAATATAATCCAATATTACACTATAATATGATTCATATCATGATTAAGCTCTATTTCATTAAAGATATTGTAGAATAATGAGTGATCGGAATTGAGAATGGTGTATCCAATTAGTAAGTGAAATATATTTTCAAAAAAATCAATACACACACTATAATTTGAATGAAATAAGATGAAACTTGTTGTTCAACCACTCCCTCAAATTGAGGTAGTCCAGAAAATCCCTATAGTAATATGATTTACATGTTAAAATTTGTCTACTAATGTTATATAGTACATTTCCCGTTGGTTTTATTATAAAATATATTGAAATTAAATGTTTTAGTATAATATGGGGAAATAGAAGATAGGTAATAATTCCTATTTAAATTGTTAGAATACCTTTTAGGGGAGTTGATGATATGATTGAAAGGGGATATATGATATATGTGGATGGTAATAATTGTGAAGGATATTGATAAAGGAAAGGTGTAAGATGGAATTGTGAGAAGTTCATATTCGATAGTTGGTATTTTAAGGTTTTAGATTTAAGGTATTTATTGTGGAATGGATATAGTTTTTTATTTATTATTTTCCATATCATGCACTACTCATGTATACGTAGAGTAATAATTGAGATATTTTATACGATTTTTTCTTCAATTTAAATTTCTAAATGAAATCTATAGTTACATTATATTATTAACAAACTCGAATGGGGGCGTTTATGAAATACTCTTTTTTGGCCTTGATAATGGGAAAATTTTGAATCCATTTGGAATATTAAATCCGTTGAATATATGATTCTTATTATAAATATATTTTTTGTAGAAATATTTACTGAGTTTAGATGTTTATTAGAGAGACCTATTAAGAATCAATTAATGAAGTACTAAACTTTAGAAACATAGAAGCATTGTGTCTATGAATATATATATATATATATATAAGTATGTTTTAAATGGTAATGGTTTTCCATGAAATATTTTATTTAATCACGCCAGGATGAGTTCAATGTATGAATATTATTTTGGACAAGTGGTTTTCTACAATTCCGTAATGATATTCATTATGAATCAATAAATTTTGTATATGGGTTTGAATTTGACGAAGTGTGTAATGTTAGAGAAGGATCTCACCATAAGGGTATTACATTAAATATTTGTATAATTATAGATTGTGAAGAATAATAAGATCAGTATGAAACATTTATATCACACTGTGAGCGTGCAATATGTAATGACATGAACATTAATAAAAATAAATACATTCATGATTGAATTAAATTCTCTATTATGTCTTATAGTTATAGAAAACACCTGAAATTATTATTTTTAGTGTAATATTTCAAATATCATTATGTATAATTATAATTAACAATATATATATTGAAAAATGATAATATGATTAGTATAATTATAGGAATATTTATAAATCTAGTTGATACAATCAAAGGAAGTGGTGTCCTTGACTAGTAGGATCCTAATGTATTGATCCCATTTAAAAAATCTTCTCATGTAGATATAATAACTATAATTTGTCATTGACCAATCCTATGAAGATATCCACTAACATCAACATGAGAAAATCTGTTTATATGGGAATTTAAAACTCATTGAGATCATGAACCAAACCATGTACCTTGAACCAACATAAGAATATTACACCATCACACACCATACCCTTATAAATTTTTCATGTGTGTCAATGTGATACATATCAAAACCCAAAGAATATGAATATGTATATTTCATCTTATGTAAAATATGAATTATGTTTTTTACTTATTTTTGTCACATTAAAAATGATTTTTATTTTGATATGATAAAAATCATATTGTAATTTTGGGTAATATGTAATTTCAATTAAGAAATCTATTTTCATGAATTAATAGAGATTGGAAATAAATAATATTTCAATAAAATATTATTAACAAATAAATATTATTATATGTATATGATAATATAAGTTTTATAATGAAAAATTCAGTTGTGGTAGGGGATCAAAAATAGTTATTTTCATAAAAACCAATCATTTCTAAAAAAACATGGATAAAATTTTAATACAAAATATTAAATTATTTTTAAAACTATTTTGATAAAATAAATTTTATATTTGGAATCAACATGTTTAACTTATTCAATGGTTGGTTTTTCCTTATTTTTTGAGATGGATGAATTATCGGCTAAAAAATAAATATGGTATAAATATTCATTGGGTATTACAACTTCGAAATGATCCAAATGTGTTCTTATAAATTCTATGAAAGGTATCCAAAACTAAAAAATATTTCGTTCATTCAAATTAAATTTTCTTTTAGTATATTTTATTACCTTTATATATCCTTTATAAATTCTACATATATTATATTTTATAGTTTTAAAATCATTTATTTAAGAGCATGACTCCCTTCTACTTTACCAAGGGTAATATTTTAATGCGTTAATAACGTATACTTATAAAATAATGTAAATAACTCATCTTTGGAAGAAACCATGGGTAATAAACATGGGTTGTTTTTTATTTTTATTAAACTATTATAGAGTATAAAACCTATATTTTATATATAAAAATGAAATCCCCTCTCAATTAATATATAAACACACCCATGAAACCCTTTATATTCGCAAGAAAAACATTCAACACATCATTAATATTCCCTCCCCTTTCAATATCCCTACCATGGTTCCCTAACACGGTCAAGAAGATCACCTAAAGCTTCTGAATCATCCTCTCAAGGTAAAGGGACAACTTAATCGAATCATTATTCTAGAATATTTGTTATCTTATACATTTTATCTACTATTACCTATATAAGGACATGTGATTTAATATTAACCATAAATAACATATGATTTTTTTCTTATAATATACATTTTTCACCATCATTAATCCTAGAAATTATCTTTTATGTTCCCATGTAATTCTTCTAAAATTTCACTATGATTTTACATGCCAAAAAATTATGTCCTGAATAACCATACAAGTCTCATATAAAATGTGTTCACCATTATGATATGATACTTCATCTATTTCACACATACATATATTTAATCCACATTACATTATAATGATATTAAATGTGATGAAATATATTCTGAGGTATATGATCTATGTGGAACACTGATGCATGTACATGATATGATTATGAATAGTGCTCCCATATATCCCTGTAATGAATTGGGTAATTTTCTATTCTCAAGAGATGAAACGTACAGTTATTTAATGAGTTTATAATAAAATTAATATTTTATATTATCTTCATTTTTCACCTAGACTTATGAAGATGATTTCATATTTAATGTTTTTTCCACACTCCATTATTTTCATTATGTTATCATGCCATATCATGCCACATTTTTCATTTTAATGATTCTAAACCCTTTTATACCCCATGTAAATACCTATTTTCTAACATAAAATACATTATTGATGTCATTCATTTCTTATTCACATAATAGTCTTTATAGATCACCAATTTCTTATGTATGTCCTTAGGTTATTCCATGTATTTTTAAGAAAAATTGAATAATATTAGCATTTTAATGATGTCTTCAATAATGATGATGTATCCCATGTTTTATGTTGTTATATAATGTACCTAACTCCCAAATAAACTGGTATAATCATTCATTTATGTTGTATTCAGTTTACCCTTATATAATTAATCATTAATTAATGTTTAATAAAAAAAAGGTCTATCATAGTTAGTATCATATGATAGCATTGGTATCTATGGGATTTGTTTTAGAAAAAAGTAGTGAAATCATTAGTGATAAGACAAAATAGATTAAAACATCACATTGTTTTGGTAAATTATATGTCTTATGGTATAAAAAAATAATACTTATAAATATTTTATAATTGGATGTGTCTCTGGAACATATGTACTTTGTGGTGACACACAAAAATACTGTATTGAGATAGATTCTATTTACAAATAGTTCACAACAACGGTTCTTAATAAACACATTCTATGAATCTCAATGGAATATTATTTGGTAAATTAAAAATCTCATTACAACCCATAATTAAGGTTATAAAAATACCCATAACAGTCCATGTTTTGAAATAGATCATAGATAACATAGATTTATGACTATAAATATTTGATATAAAGAAGTATATGTCATTTATAAATTAACACTTTAAATTTATTGTATTTTTTATTGTATGTTTAATAGAATAAATGAATTCATCCCTAATTTTCACTTTTCTATATCAAATTCCATGAAAAATGAGGAATCAAGAAAAAATCAATATTAAGGGAAATGTTATGAGAACCCAAATGAGATGTTTAACCTGATGGGAGTACGAATTGTGTAATTTGTGATGATAATCTCTCATTTGAATTCGGTTTTGAGATGAAATTGAAATCAAGACGAATTTCCAAACCCCCTAACAATGTAAAAAATTCAATTGAGACCTTTATGATACAAAGGCCTTTGATTTTTAGTGGATCATATAATCCCTTTATAGTAGAATATTGGGTATTCTCAATTGAAACGATATTTTAAATCCTTCAATGTTCTATGAAGGATATGGTTATACTGTTTTTTATCAAGTTGAGGTAAAATATGATCTGTGATTGATAGGGATTAGTAATATGAATCTAAATGATGGGATAAAAGTGATGGGGTGGAATAAATTCTAGAAATGGTTTTTTAATAATATTGTCTTCATATTCAATAACATAAAATATAAATGGTTCTCACTTCCATCATGAAACAAGATGGTGATTTCATCAGGGAGTGTAAGGAAAAATATAAAATAAATTCATGATATTCCTCTTTTTTTGTTAGGACCTCCAAATGAAAAGTTAAACACTTAATTTTTTGGGATAAAATAGAGTATATGAAAATTAATAGTGATCCAAAATTCTATAGCTATGAAGAATGTTTTTTTTGTTCCCTTAAAGTTGCAATATAGATCAGTGAATATAAATTGTATCGTTAAGAAATGAAGTGGAATATGGAGATTAATTCTAGTCGTGTGGTGGAGAAATATAATAGTGGTATTAAATTTCAACATCACACTTGTCAAAATTGTGGATTGAAAAATCAAGAAATTATCTAAGGTTGATGATTTTTTTGATGTGGAAAGGAATGGAACCAAGCTAGTGACTTCATATGGCAGAAACCCACCAATATAATAGAAGCCAAAAATTCCCCATCTAACCCGAAACCTATTTTATAATTTTTAAATAAATAAAACAAGGAAATTGTAACAACCCATACCATAATGTATTTTATTTTGGAGAAAATCAACATAAAGAACATATATGTTTGAATACTCATGTAAATATTATCATAAATGCTGAGGCGGATCCTAAAAATGATTTTTGATAGGTACATTAGTTATTCATTAATTAATTGTTAAAATACATTTTTTATAGATCTACACATTCCTTCATATCACACATGATTAGGATTACTATAAAAAACACAACAAATTATTAAAGTTCTGTTGTTAGAGAAAATCAGAAATGGGTTAAATATTTTATCCCAAGTATATAACTTCTCAATAATAATTTCAGTGCTAGAATTTCCTGAAAACCATGTCATACCCCCTCTAGTGTAATTTTATGAAATTTTGGGTATATATTCCATTTTTTTATAAAGACCCATCAAAAATTTTATACTGAGTTAATCACTTTTGGTATAATGATTACTCCCAATATTATGTAGATGTTCAAGGAAGAAGATGGATATTATTTCTCTCCGACATATAAAGACTCGATATTATTACCCTAAAAATGATTATATATCTTAGATTATTGAGTCAAAGGAAAGGATCATCCTTTAAGACATACACATTATGAGGGAATATGCAAATATATTTCCTGATTAATTTCATGTTCTTCCTCCTAGATGAGATATTGAATTTTCGATCAAGATTATACAAGGGGAATTTCTAATATCCATGGATCCATATAAAATTGTGTTTTTAAAACTTGAGGATCTAAAGAAAAAACTACTTGAGAATCTTGATAAAGGTTTTACACACCCATGTTCAACACTTGGGGGGTGTAGCAGTCTTCTTTACTAGGAATATAGTGGTTCAAAGAACCTTTTTATTTATTATATTGAGTTTAAAATGGTCATGATAAAGAATAATTATCACATTCTATTAATTGATGAATTATTATATCAGATATGTGGATCCATATACATCTCTAAGGAGGATATTTAGTTGGGGACTTATCATGTATGGGTGAAGATTGAGGATATCTCTAACACTGATTTTCGTAAAAGGTATGGAAATTTTGAGTTCATAGTAATTAAATTCAATATCACCAATTCTAAAACCATATTGTTTGACGTCATTAGTATATTCAGTAAATATTGTTCCAAAATAAATTGTAGTTTTTATAAAATATATTCTAATATTATCAATAATCATGGAGTATCATTAGGTTCATCTAAGAACTCTAATAAAAAACATGAAAAAGTAGAACCTTTGTGAAATGAAAAATAAATGTTTTTTTTCTTTAAGGGAGTCTCGTTACAATGGAACATTATCAAATGTAATAGGATATAAACAGACCCATTAAATACAATTGAAATTGAAGGATTGAAGAGGACATTATCTGTCATAGAAATCATTAGTATATTCTGATTAATGATGTACTATAATTGATTCTTTAGAAATTTATCATGAATTTAAAACCCACTAACCATACAAAATCTTAAGGGTATCATGTTTTAAAAATAATTAATATGAATAAATAATAAATGATTTGAAAAAGAGGCATATCACTACACATGTACTTACTCCACCCACATTTGTAGAAATATTTGTGGTATACTTTGACACTTTGAAAATGGATTTGGTTGTGTAGTAATATAGAGTAATGATGTTATATTCTATGAATCAATGTAAGTGAATTTTCATGAACCAAACTACTTAACATGTTATCTAGATCTAGATACAGTGATATTTTCATGAAAACCTAGTGTCGTTATCTCTTCGGGGAGAAGTGAGAAATATATATGGATCATAATATCCCAACATATATATTCACATTTATAGAAATGAATATTCACCAGCGAAGATGGTTAGAGATGATTAAAGACTATTACTACACAATCCATTTACATAATGGGAATTAAAAAAAGATACAGATGCATTATATTGGAAGAATCTAGAAATTTTCAGTACTAGATATCTAATCTATCCCAATGGTTTCAAACTGTTGTGATAGTCCTTGAAACTATTAGGATAGACTATCCCAATGGTTTCAATAAACATTGGCATGTGGGTCATTGGGGTATCACTATGCCAATAGTTCTAATTGAACTGTTGGTATATGGGGGGTTCAAATTTAAATATTACTATGGTTCACAGTGAACCATTGGGATAAATTTATGCCAACAGTTTTAACACATTGATAAATATCTATACCAAAAGTTTAAAAGTTGGTATATCTCACTGCCAATGGTTTCTAGAGGTGATGGAATTATGTTGTTCCAGTAGTTCATCTTGAACTGTTTGAAAAGAGTTATACCTATGAGATGGCACAAGTTTGTACCAATGGTTCTGAACCATAGGCCATTTCCTATAATAACAGTTTGAATTGAACCGTTGGTATAGGCTTCCAGAATTATAAAGAGGTAGAGAAACAATTTTGAAACTATTGGAATAGACCCCCAATCTATTTCACAAAACAGAACCTGCATAGACCCCCCCCCACTCAATTTCAAACACAGTCCAATAACTCAATAATAACACAGAAACCTTCAATAACAACGAAATAACACATAACATGCATATACCCCCCCCCCACTCTATTTCAAACACACAACTATCAAACACTATCCAATAACACATAAATCAACCAACGACCTGCAACCTTCAATCAAACAAAAAAACTGTAAAATAGAAAACACACTGAAAAACCAAAAACGTGTAGTCACACAAAAAACACACAAAAACACCCTACAAACACACACAAAAAACACACAGAACACTTGATACAAAAAACCAAAAACTCACTGAAAACACACAGAAGAATCACTACAAACACACAAAAACTCACTGTAATCACCTACAATCACACAAAAATAAAACACAGAAACTCACTACAACCAGTAATAAAACACAAAAACTACAATCAACTGAGGACTGTGAAATCCTTAGGATGTGAGGATTCAACCTTCATCATGATGAGTGTGGAATTATTAGGATACTTGAATTCAACAATGATCCTGATGAGGGTGGAATTCATAGGATACTGGGATTTAGCCTTCATGTCAATGGAATTACTTATGTAATCCCCTTGGATTTGTTGATGTGACTAGAGATGTGTGAATTCCCAATATTTATTGGAATTGACTCTATGGAAATTGATTTTATATTTCCCTATGATCATGGGAATTGAAAAAACTAGATTATGTTTGACTTCCTATGACATCTAAGAAATTACCATTGTTCCTGATAGTATTTTATTTCGAAGGATGCCTAAAATTGGTTTTGGGCTTGCTTCAATTAGATTTCCTAGGTCTATTCCCCAAATAAATATTTCATGAATATACTAATTTGATATTGGATTTCCCAAAAAGTATGGGAATTGGTTTTAAATGATATACTAGTTGGACCGGTTTCATGACATGCTCAGATACACTTCGGCACTAGACAATGTAGGTGTGGTTGATTACAAGTGTCACATTATAGGCTGAGGATCAAAAGTGATTTATTTATTTATTTAAATAGTTTTTAAATTTATTTATCTATGAATAAAACATGTATCAACACGAATTTACATGTTATGTATCGAACTATATTAGCAGTTTTATAGTATATTGTAATCTCATCATGTTGAGGAGGCCATAACACTTTAGTCCCGGGGAAGTATTATTGCATGCATATAGGATCAAATTGGATAAATGATCATTGATAAAATAAAATGATGGATCATTTGAGATGGTTTGGTGATTGAGATGATGTAAGAGTCAGTGTTGGATTGGAGTCTCTTTTTTCCTTTTATATTAACTTTTTATATATGCGGTCAATCTGGTGGGAGACTAGTGTGTGTCAGTTTGTATGTATTTAATTTTCATTTCGTTATGTATTATCGTGTGTATTATAATGTTTATATCATGGATGTTTATTGGTTTATTTTCATCTATTATTGTTCACTCTGATATGGGGTATAGCCTTCCGATGGTACTACCCTAAACCATCATTGTTAACTGATATCTTCTACTGAATGGGAATGTGTGCCTAAGGTCTGGTGGTGATTCCATGATTCAGGCACCACATAGTGGATATAGACCATGGGAAGGATGTTACAAGGGATAAGATACCCAGGAATTATTCATTTACACTTTGGGTTACACCTTCAAGAATGTGGATAGGGTATACAAAAATGGGATCTAGGTATGATTTAGTGGTATGATCAAGGGTTATTTGAAAACAACTCAGTTTATGGTCTCATAAATTGAACCAAAGGTGGATAACCCTTATGTTTATAAATAATTTAGTGTAGGGGTGTAAATTTTAAGTTCCTTATTCAAGGAATGAAGGATTTTATAGAAAATAAATAAATAGGAGGAAATGAACTTAGCATGTTTTCATAGCCTATGTATTATTCGAAACACCTAAGGTATGAGTGCATAGAATTTAAGGTCAAGGTGTTTGGACTAGAATATTTCTATAAAGATCGTGAAAATGTACATAAAGATGGGAAATGCTATGGTGGGAAGTAATTACTTATGTGAATTTAGTATGTCCTTATCACCCAAGAAAAACCAGGTGAACCTCTCACACAAATGTAGCTGATACTCAGAGGAAGGGGAATCATATGAAAATTAGGCTAGGAAGGGGATAGATTTAGTGTGTCACAATGCCTATGATCTATGATGGAATAAAAATTGTGTTTGTTCAGGACATGATATCTTGACACGACTATGAATCTTCTATAGTGGAAATAAAGCCATACTTTTTCCTAGAGGGCAGTGTGGTAGAAGTCCAATGTCATGCAGGGTTTATCCTCTTAGGTGGGGACTAAGGTATCACAATGTTTTATAAAAATAAATAGGGATATGTCAGAGTTAGAGGAGACCCTTCCACCTAGATGGTTTATTCTAGAACATGGAGTGTTGGAAAAGGGGACCCAGTTAAAGAGTCACGTGGCGCTGGGAAGGGGGAGTTTGTTAGGGAGTCATGTGGGGCCTAACTGCTTGGGTGAAAAGAAAGCTCCATGGATCAGGGGGAAGAAAGTTGTTGTGGTGGGTAATAGGGGATATTTAGTAGTCTTTTATTGATCAGATCCAAGGAGATTGGGTATGAGAGCAGTAGGGGCCTCCTGAAGCATTCCTAATTCTTCCTCCTCCTTATTTTCTAGCTCAAACACTGTAAACATGTACGCTAATAATTCTCTATAGAATATACATTGTTCTGATACTAGTTTGGGTAAGTGAAATATGTAATTTTTTTTTGATCTTCCATATACTTCTTTGATACCACCCCATCCTCATCATTTCATTTCCTTTGGTAAATTACGATCTTCACTTCTGAGTTCGGAGACTTGTCTTCATTCTCTATTAGAGGCGTTAGAGAAGTGGCTGGAGTGTGTGTAACATATCTGTTTGAAAATTGGGTAATATGGGTGTTCAATATAAGCACACATCATGGATATCAGAGGGTTGGACTTTATTTTTTGTGTGGTGCAGCTCAGTACGATAGGAGATGTTTTAATTAATCAGAAAGCAATAGTGATGTAGTTTTTAGTAGGAGATCAGTTGTTCACCCTTTCAGGAGTTCATCGATCAAACCAATCAGTATTTTCACTGGAACAATGTTCTCAAAGATAGCTCTTCAATAGGATTTTATGTCAAATAATTTTCGGTAAACAGAGTAGTGGGGCACAACTCCTAACTCCACACCAAGTGCCGGACTTACAAAACATTATTCTCAAAAATCCTTTTGTTTTTTATGATCCCTGGGGTTTTCTAGATCCTAGAAAACAAGAACATGATATAAGTCACATCCCTTGAAAAGGACCAGTCTTGTTAAGACCATATAGATATCCTTATATTAAAAAAAATGAAATAGAAACACAAGTGAAGGAGATGTTGTCCAGAAAAATAATTAGATCCATTTCCAGTGCATTTTCGAGCCCGATATTTTTGGTATAAAATAAATATGGGTCATAGCAGCTTTGTGTCCACTACCGAGCATTGAACAAGGTAACTGTACCTGAAAAGATTCCAATTCCTATTATTGAAGAATTACATGAAGAATTTCATGGATATACTTACTTCTCCAGACTTGATTTAAGAGCAGGATATCATCATATTCAGATGATGTCAAGCGATGTGAGAAAAACTGCCTTTAGAACTCATAGAGGCCACTATGAGTATTTAGTAATGCTATTTGGTTTAATGAATTCCCCCTCTACATTCCAAGACATAATTAATGATTTATTTCATCCACTACTCTGATAGAATGCACTCTTATTTTTTGACAACATACTATTGTATAACATGAAATCAAATTTTAGGGTTACATAATTTTAGCAGAGGGGGTTTCTGTGGATCATGGGAAGGTGAAGCTAATGTTAGATCGGCCAATCCCATCTTCCGTTAATGGTGTCTGTTGATTTCTAGGCCTCACCAGCTATTAATACAAGTTAATTCGGGGATATGGTAGGGTATCATGGCCTCTTACTGATCTCTCCCTAATGGATGTCTTCTAGTAGACAAATGAGGCCCTTAATACTTTCTAAAAACTCAAGCAACTAATGAAAGAAGAACCCATCCTTACACTACCAAATTTTTATAAGAAATTTGAGCTAGAGTGTGATGATTTGGGGAGAGAAATAGGGGATTTCCTCATGCAAGAATGATGTCCAATTTCTTTTTTCAGTAATTTTCTCTTGGATCATCACAGATGGCAAAGCCCACATGTAATTTTTTATCCAATGGACTGGCTGCTTGCTGGATGAAGCCACATGGGAAAATGAATACACTCTTTGAAACCAATTTTCATCCTTAAGTATTGAGGACAAGACTGGTTCTCAAGGGGGTGAAAGATTCATGGAAAACACCCCAAGTAGGTTTCTCCATATAAAAAGGTCTCAACAGACATGATAGAAAAGATGAACTAGTTAATATGATATAACAAGGGGTTGCTAGAAGGTTGTAGTGAGCAGCATAATGATGAAATGACTGAAGGGAAATGAAATGAAGGAAAAGAATGATACACCATAAAAAACCATTTACAAATTCATTCTCTTCGTCATAACATGGAAACTTAATTTATAATATTCAAAGGGTGAAAAGGAAAGTGTCATGGTCAAGATATATGACTACTCAAGAAATGTCAATTGAGCTAAAAGAGTACGATAATCCAGTTTATATTATTCAAAGAAACACCATCAAAAGGCATATTCACAACTCAATCCAAATCTAAACATGATACAAATATATATCACTACTCATTGGTTTAGACAACACCACACCTCTATATGAAGTTTTTTATTATAAAATAAGGACATTGATTTATCACACAATTTATTTATTTACATTTAAATTGTATTCTAAAACTCATTCCACACTAATAAAATGCTATAAGTTAAGAAACTAGATCAACGTAATTATCACAGTGAGTTTTTGAAGACAGCACACCTTCGTTGGAGGGGTTTTATTACAACAAAAAGACATTATTTATCAAATAAAACAATTATATTAAAGTAAAATTATCCATGATATGAAATTCAATATAATTAAGAATAATTATAAAAGAATCTAAATTTAATTTAAAGCATTCAAGATTTAAAGAGTGTAGGAAAGGGACCCTACATCAAGTTGGATCCATGTCATCCACTTCAGCTCTTAGTGTTTTCTAAATAGAGGATGATACTCCCTCGATGGGTTTACACACCTTCACACACGGTGTAAGGACACCTAGCCCCTATGCACAGACCATCATAGACAGGATCACGTGTAAGGGGATCCTTGAACATATGCTTATAAGAATATACCAGTATCCAATCACCTACGTTTGCATTTATATATATATATATATATACATCGGCACACCTAACCCCTTACATGTATAATCACTATCATGGTTGACTATACACATAATGGGGGAACCCACATACATATATGTACTTACCTATGCACACGTAGGTGATTCACCCTTAACTTGGAAACTCGAAACCAATGAGTAGGGATCAACGCACAACATAAAGGACATTAGAAATCTGAAAAACATAAAGGATTCTACATAACCAGTGAGAATCCAACAAACAACATTAAATCCATACCTTAATTGGAAGAGGATAACCAAATCGTCCCGAACCAACAAAAAATGATCCAATTACCTAATTAAAACATAATATGGAGTCAGAAACACTGAAATCTCCAAATAATTGAGGTGAAAGATATGTAGAAACCATAAAATCATTTATCGGATCCAAGCCAGTTGATTGAAACAATCTAAAACCCTTCTGGCCCCTTTGGGGAATATAACTTCTCAGTGTCAATAGAATGTGGTAAAAGACCTAAGTTTCCAATGAGATAAACAAAATAAAATAAAAACTAAACTAAAACATAAATTTATTTTATGAATATACCCATCACAGCCCAAAATATAATAACCACAATTCCCATAGGTCAAATCATGTTTCTGCAAGAAAGGGGGAAATAGATCCATGTTTCAAAATGATACTATCAAAGAGACATGCATGATGTAATGTAATATTATTCATGAAATTCATACCTAATATAGATTTTTCATGGGTATATAAATCAAAATATCCCCAAATTAAATGGATCCAAACAAACCTCTGTTCCAATGAGCTCGATGTAACATGAACGCACCACACTCATTTCTTTGGCTTCCTCATGATCAAACATCTCTGCTTTCAAAGATCTGCAGTAATGGAAATGCATGGAATTAAAAGATAATATTTCAAGAAATATCTAGGCTGACGTTGTGGAAACTTATGTATATTCTTAAGGAATGGACTATTTTTATTATAGACTTACTAGAAAAATAAATAATAATAGAAATAATATATGTTGTAAGAGATGAACAATATTTATTTTTATCACTAGATTCAAATGTGTAAGACTGGAAAATCATATTTAATAACTATATAGAAAAATTTACTTGAAGCTATATTTGTTTGTTTCTTTTAGTTACTTTTTTAGCAAGAATCAAAATCTCATTACAAAAATATCATCTTTCTCAATTAAATATTTTCAAAAATTAAAAAATAGTTGTGAATTGTGTCAATAATTTTATCTATTTCAATTAACCAAACATCAGATTCAAGAGGGAGTGCATTGAGGATGAAATAAAACTCAATTTATTTACCCAATCTATAAGAAAAGTTTCATAGAGGACATAATTTCTAATAAAATAGAATATATCATAGCTTAAAAAAATTTAAAAAGAGATATGTACTATAAAAAATTAAAGTATTTGAAAAAATATCATAATAGTTAAATCTTGTTCATATTAGTATTGCAAGTTCCTTATTTATTATCACCAATTTAAGCCATTTTAGTATCAGAGATAAAATTAGTTCCTCTATACTATAAAGGGATGATCAACAAGGTAAAACATAATGGGAAAATGAAGGTTACATGTCTATGATAGAGTGGTATGTGTCATTATAGTTGACATATACCATGATAATGTTATAATCCCATATCTAGCTAAAATATAACATACACTCCCTTTTTTATAGCCTTTAAAACATAAACGTATAAATTCTCATAGTTGATAATCTAATGGAGTTATTTTTTAGTGATATATTATTGGGTCATGAACTTAATGGAGTTATTTTTTAATGATACATTAATGGGTCATGAATTCCTACAACAATCACACCCATAACTAAGATGTGAATCATGTTTCTTGTAAAAACGTGACTATATATAGTACCTCATACAATCAGAAAGTATTTTTTATTTATAAGAATCAAAATCTATCTACTAAATTCTAACAATGAACAAGGATAAAATATTATTGCATTCTGTTGTGCCAAAAATACCGACCTATTTACCATGATTGGTAAGATGTTACAATAATAGGTTCTCCAATATAATCCCAATCAGTTACTCCATATAATCTTCTCTAGAATGGAGAAGATAATACTTTCTTCTAGTCCAAGATGAACTTAGTAGCATGTCCTCACCTATTGATGATTCCAGACAAGAGTTAATTTCATTATAGATCAGTATCTATAAAATATCACTATATTAGATAATTATAAATTATAGAATCTTTCCTTCATTAGATGATTAATATAAACTCATTTTGAATATCACTACATGTGATAACAAAAATGGTGAAAGATCATTATAGTTTAGTACAAGAGATTAACAAGATGCATAAAGAATATAATCATAATATTAACAAAGATTAAAATTATTTGAGTTTGAGAAATATTCCCATATTATGAAGTGCTTAGTGCTTGGACCAAAACACTATGTATCTAAAATCAACCCAAGATGAACCTCCCCAACGATTTGAGAAGAAAAGTGTTACCACTCAAATAAAATTGAATATTCTATACTAAAAATAGATTCATACGAGTAAAAAATAAATCTTTAGAACATTCATAGAGTCCTCCACTTCATCCTTACAAAGTAATATTTCCCACTACAGTAATAAATTTATAATTGCTAAGTTCTTTTTTATAAGTATTGCACAAAGATCTATGTCTATGAAAAACCTGGTGATATAAAATATAAAAATATTCACAAATACATTTACGGTGGATATGATAATATGTATGAAGATTTGTTACCCAAACCAATCCAAAAATTATGGTGAATCTGTCCAAAGAAATCGATGAACTAAATATAGAAAAACTACATCAAAGGAGAAGGATACCTGATTTTTTGTAAAATATTGGTGTTGCTGGAAGTTCGGGAACATGGAAATTGATTGTTGTTATAATATATATACTCATACAAATAGTATAATATAATATAAATATGAGGGAATAGTGAAAACTAAGAAGAAAAATATTGTGCGAAATTAGTTTTCACATATAAAGATAAATTAATCTCTTAAAAACATATTTGAAAGCCTCGATGATTTTTGGGAATATTGCACTAAATATGGTCACTATTATGAGTAATTTTGTTATTTAAAAACTCAAAATGTGGAATATGTGAATTATAATAGGATTCTATGATTGAATAAGTGGGGAAAAGGGAAAAATCTACCTTCAGGTGTAAACTGAAGAAAAATGTAGAAAAAGACCCACCCACGTTGTCATTGAAAATATATGATCATCATGGGGGTTATTTATGGAAAATATAATTATATTATGATAGGAAAGGCTACATCATAGAAACTATAAAAAAAATTGAGAGTGTGAATTGTTGCTAAAGGATGTTTTTGTTGGTTCCCACTCACCTTAAGGTGGATTTTCAATAAAATAAAGAATGGATTTTGGATATTCTATTTTAAAATAGATAAAAAGAACCAAAAATTTTATGATATAAAATTTAAACTAAAAATGGAAACCATCCAAGAAAGAGATATTACTAATGGATTAGTAGTTTACAATTTTGAAGAAGATCCTACGAGATTTCTTAAGGAAAATCAAAAGAAGGTGAAGAAGTTTTTTGAAGGTGTAATTATGTTGGTCATAGAGCTATTATATGTATGAATTTGATTCGTAGTCAAAATCATATGATTACTGGTATGGGAAAAGATCCAATGATATCATGTTCTAAATAAGTTGCTATAAATGGATCCACACCTATGATGATGGGTGAACATGAAAAAATATAATTTTTTATCATATAGTCTGATGAGAAAAAAAATGATAAACTATGAAATGGAAAACATTGACAATTCTGTAATTTTTCAAGTGAATATGCAATTTTCATTCAATAATAAACATGTGAAATACAAGAAAACCTTGTTTCCTCAAAAAAACATGTTTAACATGTGATAAATAAAAAAGTTCAATGATAATCAATCAATTTTGAGCTACAATAAAAGTTCTCAAGTATTAGGAAAATAGCCTCAGTCAGTGTGATAACCTAGAAGTTGATAAACCCACATTATTATCAAAAATTTTTATTTAAAAACAATTGAATATAAATTTCACATAACACGCACTTCACATATATATTATTTGTAAAGGAAAATAATTTCAGAAAAATGAATCCTTCTTATAGTGTTGTTATTCTGCTATGTCACTCCAAATGGATCCATGAATCTCATCTACACAAATCCCCAATTGAAAATTACTCTTCAATAAATAAAAAAATTGATTTTTGTAAAAACACTTTGGAATAATATTAAACATTGAATTCATTAATTGATCAATGTGAAAAAATAGGAAGGGATAAGTAACACATTCTAATTATAGAAAAATCGATGAATAACCTTTTCTAATCTTGATTATATAATGAAGAAAATATGAAACATTGAATAAAACAAAAAAAATATGAAACATTGATTTAGTTTTCCGATATTCCTAATTATAGAAAAAATATCTATCATAAATTATTCATTTCACCATACATCAGTAAAATCGATTAATAACATTAAAACAGACACTTCTGAAATCATAAATTCTACCTTTGTGCATGTCTTGTGGCTGAAAAGTAGTTTGAAGAATTTCCGGGGAGGGGTGTGTGATAGCTAGTAGGGCTTGAGATGGGAGGAGGGGAGAGGTGAGTGATGACGAGCAGGGAGCAGGGTGCGGTGAGCGGCAAGATGAGAGTGGCGAGTGGGAGTTGGAATGGGAGTAGGGGAGTGTGAGGGGAATGAGAGCAGCGATAAGAGGGGGGATAGGAGCGGCAGTGAGGGGAGTTTAGGATGGGAGAGGCAGTAAGGTGGGGTCATGATGGGAGCAGCGGCAAGGGGCAGTCAGGATACGAGTGGAGGCGAGGGTGCATGATGGGAGTGGCAGTGAGGGGAGGTCCGGATGGGAGGTGCGGCGAGGGGTGGTTGGGATGGGAGCAGCAGTGATGGGATTGAGATGTGGGGCATGAGAGGATAGGAGAAGGATCTTTATGGCTATCGGATTTTTGTGTTTCTATTCAAATTGTTTATTTGAACCCTTGGTATTGAGTTGGTATTTTCCAATGGTTTACTGTAAACATTGGGAAAACCAACGATATAATACTCTATACCACCTTTTTCATAGAACTGTTGGTAAAGATTATTTTCCTCAAGTGTTCTTTATATCCTTTGGGAAAGAAGTGTTGGTAAAGTGATATTTCAAATAGTTTTTATCATTAATTGAGAAGTATCACGTATTCAAATACATGAAAATTATGGATATAAGAGTTATAAATGAATGAATATCATAAATAAATTGGAAATTAATTTCTCAGAAATTCATTATAGAGAAGATAAATGATATTCAACAAGATGATTTGAAAATTAATAATATAGTGGGACCTATAAGATAATGGAATTCCTTATATTTCAAAATTAATAAATATGGAATTGCTAAAATCCATTTTTATAAAAGAAGCTATATTAAGTTTTACATAACTCAAACTTCTCCATCTATTCATGGAGAACAAATATATATCAATATTTCTGGGATAAATATTGGTGGGAAAAACTGAATAAGGCGATGGTGTAATATACATAATGATATCCTATATATCAACAAGTGAATGCTAAAAAGAAAAAATATATGGTGATGATGCAACCATTACCCATATATATATAGATATGTGATAAAAATAACCGTGGATTATTTAATGGTTTTCTCAAAAAATAAATAGGAAATAATTCTATATGGGTTTTCAAGGATTTATTTTAAATATTTTTCACTTTGTTATGATTTTAGAGGCATTCTGTTCAATCATATTACCAGGATATACATTATAGAAGTTTTGAGTTTTTATGGAACTCCTTTATAAATGATATGTAATAGATATAAAATAATTTACACCATATTCTAGAAGAGTATAAAAAAGTATCAAAATTTTATGTTGATCTTCATCCTAGGTTTTTCCCCTCAAATTAAAGGAAAATCATAGCAGACTATCTAGATAATTTGGAACATGTTTCGATAATGAAAAATGTACTTCAAAGGTGAATGGGATGAAAATCTTCCTCTGGTAAGGTTCACATATAATAATACCTTCAACCCATGAATACAAATGGCTCCCCATTGAGCTCTTAATGGGAATATGTGAAGAAAACCTACATGTTGGAAATAAGTTGGTGAACAAAAACTATTGGATCAAGAAATGGAGGAAAAGGTCAAGAGCATTAAAAAACAAATCAATTATTCCAAAATTAAACATAAGAGATATTCTAATAATCATAAATTATACCATATAATTTGTGAACGGTGATATGGTACTCCTCTATATATCACCATGTAAGAAGGCTGCGAGATTTTTTATGATGGGATTGTTTAGTCAACGATACATTAGTACCATCCACATCCTTTGTCGCATTGGAGTGGTGTCCTATCAACTAAAACACTCACGTATCTTATATATAGTACATTATATATTCAATTAATCATTATTGATGAAGTAAATACCATACACCTTACACGTGATGAATCTGATGATGGTATCATCAAAGAATGATCTTTCTTAAAGGGAGCATCTGGTGAAGATCTTAGATCATAGAGAAAAAGTAATAGAAAATTAAAATATGAACAATGTCAAAATAGTATGGAGAAAAAAAATGTTATGAAACGGGATGTGGGAACTTGATGAGGTGATGAAATACAATTACCATAATCTATATTATTTTATGAAATGATCATTTCTGGAGGGAATTTTTTAATCGGGGATGATGTAATGAACTGAACATTTATAAGTAAAATTACCTTTGTGATTGAATTAAATTCAGGATTATGTATTATGGTTATATAAAACACATAAATTTATTTGGAATTATAATCATATATAAAATACCATTAAGATTCATTAACATTGATAGTATATTTATTTAACAGTGATCATATGATTAGTATAAATATAGGATTTCTGATAAACCCATTTGACATAGGCAAATGAAGAGATGACATGAACTAATAAGATCATACTCTATGAATCCCATTTATATGAAATTATTATGGATATAACATTATATATATTTTACCTTTTCCAATACCATGTTGATATCCAATAACTAATGCAATAGGGAAAATATTTACCGTTAAAGTTCATGCTCGTTGCGATCACGACCAAAACCATGTATAGCAATCCACCCCAAGAAAATCTCAGCATTATGCAGCATACCCTTATGGTTTTTGAAGAATTAATAAAGTTACATTTATCAATTTTCTATAAATAATATATATATATATATTATTTTCAATATAATAACAATTATATTTACTCATTATTTTTCTAAATTTAAAAATTATTTTCATTTTATACGATAAAACCCACATTTAATTTTTAGGTAAAGTTAAATTTCTATGATGTAATTTATTTTGATTAATTAAGCATTTTTTAATGAAATTTTATTTTAATAAAGTTTTATTATTAAAAAATGATTAATATTTATAAATTATAATATTATATTTTTTATTTCAAATGTAACATTAATAAGAGTTCAAAACTGTTACAGTAAAAAAACCCCACATTTATCAAAAAATGTACATTTTATTTAAAAAAAATTTCATAAAAATAATATTTTATTTAGGTAAAATAAATATATTTTTTGGATTTATCATGAATAAATTATCCAATGGTAATTTTTAAATAATTTTATGATTCAGTCAAATTTTCTGGTAAATATTAGATATGGTATAAATATATGTTTTGTATTATGAAAACATAATGATATAATGTGATGTAATAAATATCCAAACAGTTTCCAATGAAAAAAAATATTTTTTCAATGTTAATTTTTTTAGGTTCTTTGTTTAATTTTATAAATCTTTTATGAATCCTTTAAAACCTGTATTAAATTTTAATATTATAAAATTATTTATCATAAAACATGACTCACTTCCATATCACCAAGGGTAATATTTTAATGAGTTATGGACCTTGGAATGATTAAAATTTTAAAACTACTACCCTTTAAAATAAATGATTTCCAAAACCTTTGAGAAGTATTTTGTTTTTTATTTTATTATTATATAGATTCCAAAACCTACATTTGAGTAATAATAAATAACTCCCCTCCATTTTCCTAATTAAACTCATCCGATCACCCCTTCATCTACACTCAAAAACTATGTATCTCTTACTTTATCTATCGTAACCTTTCTAAAGACCTCCCGTGGTTCCAATATGCTTTAAAAATTATCCTCCAAAAACTTTTGGAATCACCCTCTCAAGGTAAGGGATCCTCTCTTTCTCCCCTTTAATCAATCATCTTCATTATCTTATTCCTTTTATCTCCAATTACTAATTTTGGATTTTTTTATTACATATCCCCCTTACATCACTTTTTATATATACACTATTATAGGCCAATTTCAATCTCATTAATCCCTCTCATGAAAATTTCATTTCCCCTGTTATGCTGTGAGAATTATATTGTTATTTTCCATGCTAACCATTTGTGTATAGAATACTCATACCAATATCCTATAAAGGGTTTTCACATATATTAACTTATATTTATTTCATTGGGTAATTTCATTTATGTAATCTAAACTCAATTATTGTGTGATTAAATTTGATGAATTATGATTTTATGAATATGATATATGATTCAAACTTTTGAATTTATATGATATGATTATGATTGGTACACTCAAGTAGCACTCTAATTCATTGGGTCATGCTTTAGTCTCATAAGATTACATATATCGTGCATAGAAGGACATCCTATGAATATTATGTAATATTTTATTTGTGTTTAAACTTGTATATTTCTTATGATGTCATTTTTAAAGTTATTTCAACATTACCATGTTCCCTATATGTTATCATTTCATAACATGCCTCATTGTTCATGTTTAGGATTCTCACAAATTTTATGTCCCATGAAATTTTTTTTCATCAATTATCTAATAATTTTTTCATTTTATTCCTTATTTATTCCCATAAAATGACTTATAACTCATCCCTTTCTTATGTGTAGCCCAGGTTATCCCATGTAGTTATCATAAGGATTGAATAATTTGTTCATCTTAAAGAAGTTTTAATTAATGATGACGTATCACCTATTGTATATAGTTATGTTATGTACCTAATTCCCAAAGACACTGGAAATATAGATCTTCTCATCTGTTTATGTGTATTCTTGTTTAAAAAGTCCTGAATTACAATTTATTAATATAATATTTTGTCATAAAATACTTAGAAATGATAAAGATATGATCATGAAAAATTAAGTTCCCCTTGAAGATATGTTTTTGATCATTTTGACATTGGTTGAAGGAATCGTTGAAAAATAAATAGGATTACATTACAACAATTTTGATTGTTTTTTGAACAACTTGGATGTTGGATATATTCATATAGTAATAATTTTTCGGCACCATGATGATGTTTATTCCTAGTTATATTAATGATTTTTAGGTATTTGAATGTGGGACTATTAATTCTTTTTCCCAATCAGTGGGTGAGATTCTTAAAACAAAAATATTATGAAGTTTAATAAATTTATGAAAATGAAATTTAAAATAAGATAATAATATGAATACAATAATTGTGTAGCACTAATATATCTAATATTGAAGAAGGATTTTTTTTGTGAGGATGTATATTGTATATTTGAGTTTCTAATGTTATATCGACACTTCATGAAGACACCATCATTATTTAATGTTATTTTTTCATATTATAAATCATTTATAAGTTTCATGTAAGTTAATATTTTAAATATTCCTTATATTATTATAGTGAGTGGTTTGAAATGATGGTGGAGATAACCTTGGAAAACAATGATCACTTATTAGTAATGAAATCACAATGACAGATATCTTATGTCTCTCATACATTCAAAGACCATTAGAATATTGTCTTTGGACTATTCCTTTTTTGAAATAAATAAAATATTATTATATATGAATTTATTTTCATTATCTATAAATTTTAGTATTTTGTGATATATTGATATGTTTGAATTATTCTTGAATATTAATGTAAACAATTTATTGAAATATCTGGGTGGAAAAATATTTACCCCTTCCCAATATTACGGTGTGTGTGGGACTTTATTTTTGAAAAACCAATATTTTATAGAATAAAATTTAACACTAATGGTTATGAAATTATATTTATTTTATTCAAAAAAAATTAACACTTTTATTTTATCCTTTAAATACATTTTGTAGTTCATAATTAATTTCCATTTGAAAATGTTTTTCCCTTTAAATAAACCTTATAAGATAAGGATTAATTTTTCTTAATGAATAATATATTACCAAAATCAATTATAAGAAAATGATATATTGGGATATCTAAAATTAATATATAGTAAATTTTCTCTATAAATTTACTTTTCCACGGAATCTGGTTTAACTTGTTCATATACTAACTTCTTATGTGTCTTACATATTAAATTTCATTAAAGTCAATAAATCACCGATTATCTAAATTTTTAACATTCTAGAAATCAATGAAATGTAAACATTTAGTTTACTATATAGTTAATGTATTAGGGAGAAAATATGTAATATCAATTTTCAGAATAGGTTATTTCATAGAGATTCCCTTCTTTCTTATTTATGATAATTTACATATAAAAATATATCCATGGAAAACATATCACAACATTTTACATGAATTTGTGAAAGGAAATACTTCATCAATATTTTAACTCATATGAGATCCCATATATCTTTTAATTTGGAATAAATTTATGTATATATGGATATATTTTTCAATAATATCCTGAAATAATTAATGATTTTACAGAAGACTTATCATTGATCCCACTATTTTTTGAATGGTGTAATTTCATAGCACCTTGTCATAGGATCTGGAACATTTAATCCCATGTCAGGATTCCATATGTAGATATGTTCCTTAAAAATTTTCAAGAGATTATTAAAATTTTTACAGGGATATAATAAATCAAAAAAGAATGATTTTATTTTTAAATAAAAAAATAAAATTATTCAAAATATTTAAAAATTAATAAAAATACAAATATTTTAAAAATATTATAAGGTAAATTAATTTCTCCTAAAAAATATCTAAAATTCATATACCTCATCATAAATTAATTTTATCAAAAATTGGTTCAACAACTCATCTACCATGTCTTTTCCATGGATCTATGGTTCATTTCTGATGATGAATAAACTCATCTCCATACCTATATCACTTATGATCCTGTCAACATTTCCACCAAATTTTACATGATAGGGATGATTATAAACCCGATAATTTTTTGCAAATTAAATTAAATTACTTTTAGTCATAATGAATCTCAATATAAAATTTCAATAAAAAATAATACATTAAAATAGTTTAGTCAAAAAAATTTATTTATCAATGTATTTTTCAAATAGATGATATCAACACCCAGTACAATATTTAATACGAATTGTCATAGTTTTCTATAAAACACTAAATCATACACATATTTTCAAACAACCCATGGAGCATTTTTAATGTTTTAATGCATTTTATGAATAGAAATTTTAAATTTCAAAGATCTTAATAAAAATAAACAATTTTAGTATTAGATGGAATCTCTTCATTTTCCTAAAATCCCTCATGTTAATCGATCACCATGTGTAATCCATTAAATCAATCTATAGGTAGAATTACCAAGGTGTGAATCCTCATAGTTGTAGTCACTTTTTAACCATATTTATCCTAAATATTTCACACATTAAAAAATCTCTATATGTAGGTAAATTACCATGGATGAAGCTGTATGTATTTAAAAAGTAGGTTCCCAACACATATATGAAAATAAGAGGAAATATTATTTTTTAATCTAAACCCCTCAACAAGTAATTCCAAAATAAATCCATTATCATTAAAATAAAATAAATTAATTTATTGATTCAAATCGTCCATCGAATTAAAAATAAATAAAATTTATTAAAAATATCCATTTAATTTATAAAGATCAATGATTATTAAAACCCATTTTTTTTTTGAAATATTCATCATTATCAAATATCAATTTTATTTAAAATACATGTAATATAAGGAATTATCTTCAAATTTGATCACGAAATCATGAATTATTTGTAAAGATTATAGGTGTTAAAGTCACCTATTGAGTCAAATTGTATCCAAGAAATCTACAAATATGTATCGTAGAATCACATCTATGGGTTAAATACATTAATATCACTAAATAGGAATAAAAATAATTAATTCATATCAACATATTTATTTATCTGACTTCATCATGTATGAATATAAGAGAGATATCATGATAAAGTAGAGGATATAAATTGTGTTTAGGTATTAAATATATTTTTATGCTAAATCTATTATTTGAACACATTATCTATCTATGAGGCCATTCATTATCCCTAAATTTATACCCACCACACCCATAAAAGCACATAAGTAAGAATATCAACAATAATAGGGGAATTAACATAAATTTTCGGCATAAAAAAGAAAAAAATGAATTACATAAACATAACCACATGAGAATCATGTCTGGTCTTTAAGACCATGAATTCCTTACTATTCTAAAATTTCCAAAATGCATAATCATGTTGAATGGACCTGGGGAACATGAAAAAAGTCATATACAGCCCAATATTCTCATATTCTTAAAATATAAAATTTCCATACATGGTATAAATGAATGTTCATGTGAAAATATTGGGCCTCAAGGATCATGAAACCTAAAATTCATGTTCATCGTGGTTAACCAACTAAAATATGTATTTGAACAAAAATATGTAAAAAACACTTTATATATCATATAAGCATCATTTACCTCAATGTTTTATTAAAATATAACATATATATGAAGTGGAATACAATGTAAACACGCATCATAAAAACTCAGATGTTATAATTATCCCCAACCTAAAAAATTTCATCCTTAAAATGTTAGTGAAAACACTAATTATCAAATAAATTTAGATAATTTTCTATCATATTAAGATATATTTTCATTGTATTATATTATACCCTTATATGTTATAGATAAATTTTAACCAATTAACTAATATTTCTTCTATAAATATTCTCTTTATAATCCACCAGAATAATATACATACCTATATAATATGTGAAAGGATTTAAATCAACCATTTCTTATCTCGGTTTATGAGTTAGGTTTGGATGATATTTATTCAACTACAAAACATGTTAAAATTGGTAAACCATCATATAAAATTGTGGAAACAACATATAATAAGATAAATTATGTACCCAATTGGTTACTAAAAAAATACAACAAACCATGGATATAATTTTTATTACTTATCAAACAATAAATACACTAACCTATGAGTAAAATTAAAATTATACATGAAATCATATATAATATATGATGTGTTTTTATCTATAATTAATATATTTAATTTTTTTAATCTAACCGGAATGGATATAAGTTAGAAGATTAATTATGAAACAAAAAATGATAACACTGAGAAGATAATGGGGTCACACATGATATAAAATTACCTCACTCGAGAAATAAAACATGTAAAAAATATCCATGGTTACCTCAGAGATCATTTTTGGGACTATTATAATTCTAATAGTCCCTCCTATTGTATATGCAATATTCTAAAAAGATTAAATAATTTTCGTGCCACATCTTCCCATCATCAATAAGAATTGACATAGTTCCCATAGTATTATTCAGGATTGAATAATATCTCTATTTCAATGACTTCATTATAGAACCAATTAAAAATAGTTTTCAGCATTTAACATGTTCTTATAAGTATCATTCTTATTATATGTCTTCAATTATGGAGCATCATGATCTATATTTTTCCTTCCCTCGTAATATTATTCAATTTATATTAATTTTTTAACACTGCTATAATATAATAATAAGAAATAGCTGGATCTGTAACCACTTTTCAACATTAGTGGTCACCTATCCATGTATCCCATGTATCAAAGATTCTCTCTAATCCTCTACTTAAAGGGTTTTTCCTAGATCATGGACAATTTTGTCATTGTTGTTGACATACACTAATGTGTCCCCTTGTCTTTGTGCACCATCCTCACCCTCATACTTACCAAAAGTTAAATCCCTTTCATGTTGGGTAACGTATTCCAAAACATTTACAATTCCTTCAAGCATGTGGGATTCTTTAAAAGGATGTCCATGTCCCCCCTGATAGTCCATTAATGAATCCACTACAAATCCTATTCTATACACCATTTAACGAGTATCATCTGCCCCTTATTTAGAACCACATATAACATCAATGGTTTTGATTTACCTTTTCACATAAATATTTTGAGTATTGATAGGAGAAAACTAGCTCAGATGCACATCATTCTATCCAAATTCAGCTAGAGAGTGTGTAGACTGTCCACCTCATGAATCCATTCTAGGGCCAAATCTACTAGACTCATTGTTCTTGTCTAAATATCGCTTCTTCCTATAGTGTGTTATGTCAAGAAAAATTTCCATCTGATGATTCTAAGATAATACCATAAGTTTTTCAATCAACATAACCATAATTGTTATATATATTCTTCCAAATCAGGACGCACAAAAGTTTTCTCACCTATATCAATAATGAATACTGTTTTTCAAAATGGTTTAGTATATAATACTTTTAAAAGTTATATAATAATAGATGACTAAGTGATATTATTATAAAAACTCCATTAATCAAATATGAATTCATAGTCTATCATAAAATTGAGAACAGATTCCTAAAATATGCATTTTAAAATACACAATATATAAACTATCTATGAATCCATATAAGGATGATATATTGTACAATACTCAATGAAATATCCATAGATCAATGATGACCCATTGAGTAAAATTTTATATACCGAGGATCTCAACATATAATGATTTACATTTAAAACCCATGATACATTAATATATCCTTCATATATATATATCACTATGTTAGTAAACATAAAATGTCTTCCATATAGAAAATGAATTCATTTATTTCCTAAACCAATATAATATAAACAACTCACTATCGTGATTCTACATTGACATAAGGATTCTATAAAAAATTCCTTGAAAACATAATGTCATTTAAATATTAGAATAAGGAAAGTCTATAATAACACTTATAATCATTAATTATCTTCCATTACCCATTGAATAATTAGATAAATATAATCATATTATGTTATATAATTTTTTATTCCACAAAACTAGATCTAGAATATGATATCCTGATATACCATAGTAACACAAGCTTAAAATTTCCTACTCTGATGATAAAATTATTTCAAAAAAAATCATCAATTCTACAGGAGAATAATCAACCACTCGTTGAAATAAAGGATTCAATTTGGTGTTCCCAACCATCAGTTTATCATCACCCTATTATATATAGAATATCATATAATATAATGTTTTTAATTATAATATCACCCATCATATATTAACTTTTTCATAATAAAAAAATATAAGTATTTTTATAACCATACCATCATTCATGTTCTCTACATACCTGTATAATGACCCCACTAATCCCACAATTTTATTCTACTCCCCATCTTCCTTCATCACTTGATGTGGATTGCTAATAATCAATTAATCCAATAAAACATTTTTTTATTATATATATGTAAGATAAAAATAAATATATTGGAGATATTTTACCCCCTATGTTCCCTCATTTTGTGATTATTATTAGGGAAATAATATTTTAAACATGAATGACATGTATTCAATAAAAAAAATTATTTTAAATTGTAATACCTTTATACCTTTATTAAAAAATAATTATAATAAACTACTAGTTTTTCATAGTGAAATAACTCAAATGAGGTGTCATCTTCAAATAATCATATACTACAACCTTATATTGTTATATTATAAAATATCCCAATCCCAAACCCGATGTATCACAATACAACTCAAAATCATATGCTAATTTGGGGACAACAAAAATAATAGATAAAGTGATCCCCCTATTAAACTCATTAAATGCCTCCTGGAAATTTGTGATCCAATCAAAATTTACCCCCTTACATTTCAAGATTTCCATAAAATAAGAACCTATTTAATAATTAAAAATGCATCCTAGGTAATATTTAACCAATCTTAGAAACCTCTACCTCTAAAATACATTCTTATATATCTCCATTACATCACTACCATAATGTTCACGATATTTACTAAAATAATTTCACCATCAATTACATGGATTTTGAATTTGTCATCTTGAATCCAAAGTTGAAATTTATAAAATATAATATATAGAATATTCTCATGAAAAATATACAACAATAAATTTTAGCTTGATCTAATAATTTTACTCCCACCTTTAATAAAAAATGATATCATCAACAAAATATTACCACAATGGTATCCAAAAATGTATGAAATATCTGGTTCATCAATTCCATAGAAATTGTATGTATATCAGTAACCCTAAAAGTAACTACCAAGAACTGTTAAATGTAATATTTATATAACAAATTTAATTTTATAATATCTTTTTATTTAACCAATAATTGTTGATAACAAAAATGATGGTCAATGTAGTTACATTGTATTTTCTTTTGTAAATATAACTAATTTTTAGATTAATTTTCAATAAATTTCAAAAAAACATGATTAAGGGCCATAATATTTTAGAGTGTTTGGAGAAAATATATAAAGTACTTTTATTTCATGAATAATCCTCAACATCCCATGTAAATATATTCATAGTTAGTAACATTCATTGAGATTACCTAATTAATAATTCCTTAATTACCTAGGGAAATAAAACATAAGAAAGTGTAATCTCATAGGATAATTAATAGAAAACATGGTATATATCAATCAGTGATCATGTGAAGAAATAATACAATTTAAGGGTATGAGATCATAAACCGTGCTTACAAATTTCATTCCCCATTTTTGAAATATAATTAACATGAGTCATGAAATAAAACATTATCATGTAAATGACATGCATCATAAGAGTGAGAATGAAATCATAAATCAATAATTCACCATATGTTCACATAAAATTAGTGTGTAACCACCATAAGTGTAGAAATTTTCTTATATATCATGGATAGATACTAAGACCATCCAGTAATAGTAATTAAGCCATAATTGTGGAAGCATTTCTATTATAATCCTAATGAAATAAATAAACATATAATGTTTAGTAAATTCACATAATCTTTATAAAAATTAACATAAAATTCCTTCATGGGAATTATATACATCACATAAAAGAAATAAGTGGTGAATATAGAATGTGTTTCACAAAAATAAATGTGAAATTAAAATCCCTTACCACATTGGTAACTTCTGAATCAAAAGTCAATGGAAGAATAAAATTAATGAAGTGTTATATGTCATATGAATAAATGAATTCATGATAAAAAAATTTTCAAATAGGTTGTCTATACACCGCATAATATAATATAGTTTCATAACCTAACTCATATCCCATATAAGTAAATTTAAAATAAAAATCCCTTACCTCAAATCTCAAATTTAACCCGAGATATTTTAAATGACTCACAGTAAAATAGGTTTATTATAAATAAATTAAATAATCATAATCATATATATCATACAATATGAGATTTAATTACGACATTTTATGACCAATTTAACAACAATTCCATGTTAAATTCATGTTTTTGTTAATAAATTATTTTTTATGTATTTTTTTAAATTTTATTTTCAATACATTAAATTTTATAAGGTTTTAATAATATATATAACATTAATCATGATATAAATATGATATATATTAAATATATTTATTTATTTATTTATTTATTTTAATACATAAAATCTATATATATAAATAGCATTTCACTATTCATAGACACGGTATGACGTACATAGGTGTGAATGTTGTTTCAATTTTCTCGATAAATGGGATGAAATATAGGTAAATATTAATTTAAATTTAAATAATAATTTTTATATAATATATATCATATATATTAATTTCATATATCATTATTATTACCATTTTAAAATTAAAATGAAAATCATCCCACATTGGTTTGTGGAGGTGGTAGTCTGCACATACGCATGAGTGATGTAATCATTTTCCAATGGATTGGAAGGTATGAAGGTATATGTGATATTATAATTATAGAACTATAATTTTTTTAAAAAAATATAATAATGTTAACTTAATTATTATATCAATCTGTGAGAGGTGGTGATGGAAATAGAAATAAATCGGTTCATGAGGCTACAGTTCATCGAAAGCATGATCGACAGTTTTGTTTCCAAATTGATAGAAGTGAAGATGGAAACGATTTGTTACATAAACATAAAAAATTAAAATATATATTATATATTTATATTATTATTCAATCTTATTTGGTGAATTAATAAATAATTTGGAAGGTAAATAAAACAAATTCGCTCAATTAATAAAAATATAACTTTTTTGGGAACCTGAATATGTTTTAACCAAAATAGCTCTTAGGTAGAATTAGTTATAAAAAATAAAATATCATACCTGGTTATGTATGTAAGGATTATATTTGGGTAGATAAGGGATGATCTAAAATTCATTGTATGTTTGTACAGAAGAGGATAATGACTATCCTTTTATATGTGGGGGACCCATAAGAAATATTTGATTAAAAAAAGCTCAACCAACATATAAATATTCCACAATGCTCTAAAATGGATAATTATATGTCATTAAATGATAGATTGTCTCAATAATCCCATTAAATATGAATAATAAAAATATGTAGGTCATTTTAGCACTTATCATTGCATAATAACGTCTTAGAAAAGACGTTTTAACCTTGATAAAATTAATAAAGTTTTAATATTTATTATAACAAAAAAAATTAAAATTATTATATAATATTAATTTTTCTATTTCAAAATATTTATTCCCTTTTTTCAAATTAAATTCACCAAAGTGGAAAATTATAATTTATAATTATTCCTATATACGTGATAAAAAATCAGTTTTCTAAAGAAATTTTTTTCATAAGTGTAGAATGTTTCAATAAAAAAAATTAAATTGACATTATTTTAAAAGAAATAAATTTAATATGTAAATATATATTTTAATATTTTTTATAGAAATCATAAAATAAAATGGATCTTTAAAATTTATTTAATTGAAATGATGTTTTTAATAAAAATCAAAAAAACTTACTATACATTGAAACATTAAACTCATCAAAAAATACATAGAAATTAAATGAAAACAAATTTAGACACGTTTATTTTGAAAGTAAAGATTATTTTTTCAAAAAAATTTATAAATTTTTTGAAAATAAATGTATATACATTTTCAAAAAAATAAATAATATAATTTTTGAGATGTGAGTTTTCAATGATTATAAAAACAAATTTTGTTAATATACATGGTATCTAACATGTATCATTACATCTCAGATGAATGGAGAATAAATAATTGAAAACATAATCTAATAAATCATTTTTCAAATCTGGTTCATATTGAACACATACATGATATATAGAAATTTTCATGACATTAGATCAAATTTAGAACATAAGACCATTTCTTATTTTAATTTGTATCTCTATATCTTCCTTCTATGCCACATTAATCTTCACATGGACAGATGGTTGAACACTCATTAAAAAATGATATTATTTTTCCCGTTAATTAATTTTTTTATCATTCCTTTAAAAATAAATATATATATATATATATTGGATCTTTTTTATACTCATTATATATATAAAATCATAATCCTTTTGACACAATGAATTGACCTCCTTGTTTTCTTTCATAGGGTAGTACTATATTGACCACTAATATTCATTAAACATCTCCAACCATCGTCTAGGGATCATTTTTTACTCCTTCTCTATAAATATATAATTTACACTTTCATGATCAGTATATATATCACACTACTCTCTATAAGGATAATTCCTCTTTTTATTTGAAGAAACAATAACCACAATTAACTCCAAATAAATATTTGGGAAATTATTCTCCTGGATATTCAATTTTTAGGAGGATTAAGATATCTTCATATCATTTTTCATTATAATTAATCTCAATTCTGTGATTGATGTTCCTCTATTAGTAAAAAGATCAATTATACTATAGGTTAATGTATTAATAGGTCCACATCATATCCTTATATTTAGTAACATGAAATATTAGGTGCTTTTATATTTGAAGTAGAACTTGTCTCCCATGGATGTTAAGAATTTGAGTGTTTTGGAGATTTGATTGAAATATTAAAAAAATATTATATAATACCAAAATCACATCATGAACACTATGGATATTAGTAACTTTGGTTTTCCTTGTTTAATGTTGAATAGCCTTTTTATTATATAGATCCACTCATATACCCTCACATTAGATTATATGAGCCACAAAATCAATCCCTTTGTATCAGAAATTCACACATTGAAAATTATGCATATAATTACTGATTCCATAGTGTCGTCAATAGAAATATGTACTAATCTTCATGATCATATATGATCATTAGATATATATATATATATAATTATAAATTCTATAATGATTACAAAAAATTGTTCAAGGGAATCTCTGAAGAATCTATTCATTAAATTAATAAAGATAATATTGGAATTTGTTACACCAAATAGAATCACTTAATCATAGTTTTTATTACCTTTTGTATATTTTTTGGGGTATATCCTCTTTCTTGAACCTCATTTGATGATATCTAAATTGAAGGTTATTCATGGGATTGTTTTTATTGCAATAGGGATCATCAAACAAGTCATCAATACGTTGTAGAGGATACTTGTTCATGATTTTGAAATTGTTCAGTTATTAATAATATATTCATGAGTCTCATTGATATATCTTCATTCACGAAAAATAGATTTGGCACATGACAAGGTGAAACACTTGGCTAAATTAATCTCTTTTCAGGATTATTTTGAAGTCACTTCTTATATTCCACTGACTCAATTGGGTTCTTTCTATAGGTTGTCTAGGATATTGGGTTTCCATGGAGAATGATTTCTATATAGAACAATACTTCTTGATTTTGTAGAATACTTGGAAAATATTTATTAAATACATAAAAATTATAATAAAATATTTAGATAATATATTTGTAGTTTCTTACTAGCCATCTAAGATAAACACCCCTTATGAATTGGAATCATGACCCAAAAACTGATATGATCCCCATTGGAAATTCATATCTATCAAAATAATAAATGATCATTAGATGGACTCGAATATCAATCATGACTTATAATAATCATCAATTTATGTGTTCCTTATATAGATAATGATAACAGAAACATAATAAAAAATAAAATGAAACCATATAAAGAATAAAAAAATTTATTTGATACACATTCCCGAGAACAAAAACCAGAGATGATTCACAAACATGAGATGTGATCACAATATCATTAGTGGTTTTCACTACAGATTAAAAATATAAAAACTGAGGATAGGAATTAACATTCCTATTTAAAATTCATTATTCATATAAAATATCTAAAATATGGTACTTTATGATTTTTTCATACCAATTACCACCCCAACATCATTATTATATACATAATCCATTAATAAAACAAAATTGGTTCTCATAACCATCATACACCATTCATCAGAGTGATTAATCATACAAAAATAATTAATAGGTTTCCGAAATCAGGAAAATTTCATTCCAATATATGGAAACATATGTTTCACATAATCCATTCATGTTATTCATCTATTAAAATCATGTAGGATGTTTCATAATGTGTCTATGAATTTTCAAAACATATCAACCATTACTGTTAAAATTAGTGTACAATAAGACCCATTATAATGCACCAAGTGACGATTGATTCAATACCCAAGAACCCTTTTAAATGTTTTTACACTTAGGTATATCTATTCCAAATCCAAATACACTTTTATTTTCCATACATGGATATAATTTCATGGAAACCACTCACTCTATTGTTCACAAAATTTTTCATGAAATCATCATAATCATAAAATTATTTTTAGTCATATCACTAGAGATCTCAATAGTGTTTTATCATCATATATTTCAATGGGTGACTAAATATAATAAAAACTATAGTGATCCATGAAATTAATATAGTAATATCACATCCTCTAAGATGAATATTAACTAAATTTCATATATACACGCATAAGAACCACAAAGGTTTATTTTATTTAAATACCATGTACAAAAAATTCTTATTTAATGAATAATTTTTAATATTTACTATATGGATATTATTATTTAGCGTAATACAAAGAAAAAAATAAATAATATTTTCCTCATAACCTGTGGAAAATAAACACAAGAAAGGGTGAGCTGAGTTGCTCAGTAAGGGTAAACAAGGGAGATATAAATATATGATCATATGAAATCCTACTATAAGCATAACGGTATTATATAATTAACATAACATTAAACATTCATACCTAAAATGTAAAGGATCATAAATCTGATTCATGTGACTAAAAATTATAATTTCAAATACATACGTCATTATAGTGAGAAAGCATTATAAATCAATTATGTACCAATATTTTATGTCATGTTAGTGTGGAAACATCATAAGTATTGAAACCATTTCATATTTCTTATTTAACTATGAAGACACTCTAATTATATTTGATTTGGAATCCCTACAAGATTCCTATACATGAGGGATTATGCATCATCACATGTTTCATAAACTAGATTATGCACATTAACATCATTCTTATTATTGATCAAGCACATTTTCATTATTATAATAGAAAATCAAGCACACCAACTTGTTTCCCATAATTATATCATGAGATTTAAATATTTACCAAATTCATTAGAGGGAGATAAAGTTCAAACTCATCACATTATCCATATATTTATGAATAGTAAAATCATTAAACATTCGTCATATCACCATATCATAACTCATTGAAAGAATTCATTTCTCATAAAATTTCATCAATCTATTATATAATAACATATGGAAATAAAACTTGGTTTCGAAGTCATATCATAATCATCCAAATAAAACATCCAAATAAAAAGATAAGGATGTTACAAATGGATCATATCCCCTATAAAACATAAAAAACAACAATTGTTGTCATTTATGGTCAGAAACATCATAAAAATTTCAATAAAACATTATTGAGTAAAATTTAATTTCCATTTTTAAATCACTTAATTAAAAATATAAATTATTTTAAGTATTAAATAAATCATTTTTAACATTTTAAATATATAATACACTCTTAGAATAATATAGTGTTCATGATGATAGAATTGTTTTCATTACATACCAATTAAAACAAATATAACTTTAATTTTTTTTATAATAATTCATAAAATGTGTAAAAATGTCATTAAAATAATTATAGGGGAGTAAATTCATCGTTTAATGCATTTTTTTAGAACGAAAAAATGGAAGGAAATGTATTTTCAAATGAAGAGAGAAATAATGTCTTTTGTTATAAAAAACATTTTTTATCTCATTAGTTCACAAAGAGATGAAAATGAAACTACATAATGTATTCTATAGAAATAAATATATTTTGAGAAAATTCATGAGATTTTAGACACTTTTACCATGGTATTTTACCATCTAAAACATAATCATATAAAATTATGATAAGCAATGAGACTGTAATATAAAATTTTTAACACATTGAAATATTTTAAATTTTTTGCACCATGAACGAAATAATGTAATATTCTTATGTAAATACATATAATTTTCATAATAATAATAATCATAAAATATATCAGGAGAATTTTATACACCATGAAAAATAATTATGTGTTGTATATGGAATGTGTCATGTATAAATAAAAGTGAGTCAAAAATCCTTTACCACTTTGGTATCTTTTGAATCAAAAGCCACGTGAAAAAATAAAATTAAAATAAACCATAAATATCATTATAATAAATTAATTTTTTATAAATATTCTTAAATTGGCTATATAAAATTTTCATAAAGAATATAATTTCATAAAATAACGTATATAACGTGGAAGAAAATTTGGAATAAATATCCATTACAGAAAATCATGAAATTATTTGTACATATTTGGACATCATGTAGAATAAATATATGTTTATTATAAATGTATTATAGAACCACGCTAATATATATCATTCCATATAGGATTTACTTATGAATTTTGTTATCTTCTTATAAGCAATTCCCTTATAAAATATGGTTTTGGGTAATAACTCCTTTATTTTTCATTTATATATTGGTTTGGTATTTTTAGTAATTTTACTCAGATAATAGTTAAATAATAACTATAATATTAAAATGATATAAATTAAATATAAATTCATTATTTATTTAATTATTTTATTCCATAAAATTTATATATAGATAATGAATTACATCATTCATAGAGATGTTCTGTTGCACGTACGCATTTACATTGATTCCATGTTTAGGATGGATTGAAAGGAACAAATATAAATTTTAATTCACCATTAAAAATAATTTATATATTATATATATCATATATACTAACCAAATATATTATTATCATCATCCTTGTCATAATAAAAATAATTATCACAACGCTTCGTGAAGTTGGTAGTCTATACATGTGCAATAGCAATGTTATCGTTTTCAAAAGGATTGGAAGGTAATAATGTTGGTATGATATTATAATTAAAAAACAATAAGTATGAAATTAATATCAAATACATATGTAATATCCATCATTATATCTTTCTATGAAAGGCGGTAATAAAAAATGAATTACATTAGCTCATGAGGCAGTAGTCCATTATACACACGATCGATGTATCTGTTTCTCATTTGATGGAAGATAAAATTTAAATATATGGTTTCATTAACATATTATCATAGAGGTATTTTGGATATACTATTGATATTGTGCAATAAAATTTGAACAATATTTTAATAAAATGAGAGAATTAATAAGAAAAAATTTCTTAAGTTATGAAAGACACCTCTTCTTTGGAAAAACTCCTTAATTTTTCACAGAATGCATTATTAAGGGGATTCATAATAAAAAAAATGAATATTTGAAATGGGAGGTAATTAAGAAATATATTTTGGTATGGATTCAATGATCTAATTGTATTTTGAAATTTTTTGATTAGAAGATATAGGTATCTGTTTTATCAGTGAAGGAGATGACACACATGGAATTTTTGAAAAGAAAAATAGAATACCCACATTTTACATTTCCCAAATGGCTCTAAATTGACTCATTATCGAACCCTAGATGATATAATGTCTAAATATGGATAAAAAGTAAGACTTTTATATGTTTTTAGGAAATTTTAACAATAAAAAAAGTTGTTTAACATCTCATAATACTCATCTTAACATTAAACACAATAATTTATTTTTAATTTTTACTATTAGTTATGATCAAAGTTTAATTTTACCTTACTATATAATATTAATTATTATGATTAATATATGGAACTATTATTTCAAAATTTATTCTTATAACTGTTGGAACCTAATTTAAATAAGACACTATATACATGAAAAAAATGAAAATATCTAGTGAATAATGTTTCCTATTTATATAAATTTTTAATAACCAAATTTATTATGAAATTTATTTCAATAAATAAATTAAATAAAGATATATAATTTTAATAATTATCCTTTTTAATCTCTCTAATAATGTTTCTTTTAAATAATTTAAAAGAAAATAAAATTTTAAATAAAAGTCATTATTTTTTACAATTCATCAAAAAAATAAATCACTGTAGAATATTATAAATAACTCTCTAAATAATAATATTAAAATTTGTATTTGAAAAAATGATTTTTATTTTTTAAAACCCATTTATAAATGTGGAAAAAATTACTTTTAACAGTTTTTAATGAAGAAAAATTAAAAAAAATTGTGAATAAATATTTTTCTAAGGAATGTAAACAATTTAGTAAATTTTATGTATGTATTTGTAAATATTTTTTATTTATATAACATCATATTAATAATTTTGAATAATTCTTCCTATTCATATCAAAAATATTAGAGGCTATGTTATAAGTGTCTTATTTATAAAATAATACTAATTGTATACCATGGTTCTTTAAAACTCCTTGTTACTTTTAACACAAGATATCGAATAAATAACATTTATTTGACAAAAATCATAAAAAATAATGGTGTTAAAATAATTATTAAAAAAAATTTATATCCCATTAACTAGTCCAATAAATAACCAATTTAGAGTAATGGATCACTATTTCACTATCATTTGATAGATAATTCTATAGTTGAAATATAGTTCCAAACAACCATTAATAGTGTTCGAATATAAAAATGTTACTACCAAAGAATAAAAAACCATCTAAATAAACCCATTTGGAAAAATTTCATCATAATTCATATATATCTCTGATAACATTATCGATAGTTATTCACCACCCATGAAACTATGGGATGAACATTCTCCTCTATAAATGTAAGTACCATTTCCAACGACTAAAATTATATGGATCAAAAAATTCAATACATTATTGTGTGGATAATGTCATCTAGTTCAATAAAGAGTACCAATAAACTATCATAGTTAATTTAATATTTCAATTTAATTAACCAATACATTCCAATAAACAATCCATACATTTTTACATCAGGAAGATGAATTTCATACAATATTTATATTCTTTTAATCATATTCATGAATGATGGAAATTTAAATCCTTATAATATTCTCTCTCCTAGTGGAGTATCTCATATTATTTAACAAGGAATCAAATTATAAAGATGTCTTAATTGATCTAATAGTGACAAAACTATAAGTGAATAAATTTCTATATTATCAAATAATATTTAATGAATCATATAATCTATCAAAATAGAACCTTAGATTGTATAATGACCCACACATGTCAAAAACTCCTTTAATGTATTCATAATAGTAGAGTGTATCTCCTAACTCTTATAAGTTTCTATGAATTACTCTTCATAAATTCATTACACACTTCTATATTTTCAAGAAACAAATATATTTAATTTGTAAATATATATTATTTATAACATCAAATTGTTATACGAACCATTACTACTCACCTATGAGAATCTAAAACATAAAATATTTAGATATTCTACCTTCTTGAAATGAATACAAATGTCAGGTTGATTTGGGAAGATAGAATTTAGGTGTAAACATCAATTGACTATAATAACTCTAGATAGGAATAGTTGAACTTGATCTATCGGATTATTATTTCATAACGAATAGTGTCCCAAACCATACACTAGTTCACAATTCTAATAGATGGACTGGCGATCTTAATTATGACATGAACAATAGATAATGAATATGTGTTTACTTTATCAAAAATGTAGTGTAGTAGAATTTACTGTATAATAGTTGGTACTATAGATCCATGAACATACTTCCACAATTACTATATTATAGTCAATCTACTTCATTGATTTAATACTATCATAACATGGGTTACTATAGCACGACATTTTTTTATGATTACTTATTGAGATTAGATTCCTATCTTTTTTTGGGTATCTATTAATCTACTCCAAGAAACATTGATCATCTTATACCTAGTAATGGATATAATGATTAATATTAAACCACATTAATATTTTTTTCATGGGATTTCTCTTCTTATCTATCTTGTTTATTAATCATTTTAGACTTCTCACTACAATATATCATCATTGGATCTCTTGAAATTTCTATATTAATTTTTATCAGAGAGATATTTCATAAGATAGAGGTTATAGTTCTTTAATTGAATGATGGTTATGGGTGGAGGAAAGGAGAAAACTGATTATTTAAATTTATCTGAATTAGGTTACTAGAGGATTCAGAACAAATGTTATCTATTTTTTAATTAATAAAGTAATTTCTTGTTATGTGTGTTCACCCAAAAAGGTGGATAATATCATGTGTGAATTATTAGATTGGTATGATTTAGAAGTTGTAGTCCATGCATTGGCTAAAAATTCTGTTTAAAATTATTTACTTCAATACAATGGATGGGTAGATGAAATATCGTGTGTATATGTATAAGAATCCATAAACATTAAATTTAAATATTATTTTTTGGATATTAAATCGAAATATTAATAAAACAAATCTTCTCAGAAGTCAAAGAAATTAATTTAAAACTATCACATGTTATTTGACATTGTTGGGAATTAGACTAGACAATAAGGTATGTGTACTATATTAACTACATTCATTAAACAATAATTGGGAAACTATTATTATATCCATGAATAATAATTTAATGAATGCAAATTTGAAGTTGACAGAGGTAATAAAGTTGATCCATGGTGAAGATATTTGAATAAGAGAAGGGATTATATTGTCTTTTACTTCCATAAAAATATAAATAATGTGTAGATACATGTAGTGAGATTATTAAAATGGCTAATAAAAGTAAATAAGAGATAGTTGAAACATGGAAAAGGTTCCTAGTCTATTCTATTGAACTTGTGGGGAGAAATGAGATGTCCAGAAGGATTGTAGATAAAAATATCTTATGCCTAAAAACAATACAATAAAAACCACAATTTAAAGTCCTCGTGATGTTTTGTTGCTGTGTTTGTATAGCCCAACCGAATCAAAGATATTTTAGATATGGGGGTTAGTATTTTCTATAATATAGAATGCATAAAGGAGTAATTATGATTTCATAAATTTTTTGTAAGGTACATCATGGTGATAAAAACCCATTATAGACTACTAGAAAAGGTAATGCACAAATCAAAGCCAATTTTGGGAGTTTTTTCATTATATGGAATGTGTGATATATACATAGATTGAGAAGGATTGTTATCTGTTTTGGATATCTTGGTGATTTTTTATTTTTTTTACATTCACTGTAGGTGGAAAGAAAATTACTACGGTACCTGAGGTCATATATAATGGGGTATGTAATTGACCACTATACAATACGGTTATAAATTTCATGGAAACTCTTACAACAATAAATCCTATATAGGATTCAATACTATGTAATTATAGGTTATGACACATGAGTAAGAAGGGAAGGGAGGTTTTTTAGAAAATAGAATACTATTAAATCTTATATTGACATAATTTGATATATATGAATATTTTATCTTTAGATAAGTATATGGTTTATTTTGAAAATGTTTTTAAAACATCAAATACTAGGAAGATATATCTGGTGCACACTGATTTTTGGAGGATTTCACTTGTTATTCCCATATAGGGTAACTATATTACGTGACATTTGTCAATGATGCCACAATGAAGGTATGAGGTTACATTGTGAATATTTAATATGATGTAATTACCATGTTTCAGATGTGGAAGACATTGGATGAGAATAATTTATCATCAAATATGAAATTCATGAGTTTGGATAATTGATAATAGTATGATTATAAATAGTTCATTGAATTTTGATCTAATAATGGAATTAAATTTGATAAAATTATTATATTTATATCATTTTATAATAGTGTGGATATTATGATAGATAAAAATATAATAAATTTTCTAGAAGTATAAGGATTCAATCATTGTTTTCTAATTGATTTTGGGTAGTGGTGGTGAAAATAGAAGAATAACCACTTCAACAAGAGTTTATATAAACCATATATAAAATATATTATGAAGGATATCTAGATAGGAAATGAGGTATATCTCACCAATTTATGGGAATTTGGTTGCTTTTTATCTTTACATATAAGTGTTTATAAAAGGGTAAATCCTGATACTAAGTATAAATCAAGATAATTTCGTGGCTATGTTTTTGGGGGTGTTTGTATTTCATATATAGGATAATGAGAAAAAATATCATAATAATGTAGATTGTGATATTAAATAATGGTATTATAGAAAATTACCATCATACAAATAGTTCTAAGGGTGAGAATAATGAATTGTGGTTCAATAAGAAACTATTATTTCAAGGTATATCATATCATGTGATAATAGAACAAATATTGGCTAAATATTACGTAGATTTTAGGATATAAATAAGGATTAGGAAACTTATATAGATGTACTTATCATTATTCCACAACATCTTACTAAATGATGGTGGGAAACCAATATGAATTTTAGAGGTAATGTATTTAAATAGGTTTGGAACGATGGATATGGTTATTCTGTATTATATTTATTCATTTAATAATAATGAGATGTATGAGTCAAGTGATTTCCATAATAAATGAAATCAATAAAAATTAAAGGATATAATTGTTCCAAATTAGAAAAGATGAAATGAATATATACAAGGAATATCTTGTGGTGAAAAAAATTCAATAGATGAAAGGTCTGAATTTCACTAAAAAAAGTTCATGTGTAGTGAATCTTAGCACTATCCCGGTGGTTCTTAGTATTTTTTTCATTATAGGATTAAATCATTAGTAGAAATAGATGAAGGTAAAAAAAATTCAGATATTAATGGGTTGAATTTTATATGAATATTCCTAAATGATTTAGAGAGTCAAGAAATTATTACTTGGTGTAAATCATCTATATATCTTTTTACGGATTAAATAATGTGCACATACAGTGGAATAATAAGATTAATGAATTATTGAGTAAAAATTAATTAAAATGATGATTCACTAATAAATGTAATTATTTAAATTTTTTATTTATGTATACAATATATTTCTTTGGTTTTTGGATAATATTATCATTACATGATCATGTTTCTATATGATTGATGGGATGAAGGGGAATGTGGTTTAGTAATTAGAGATAAAAGATCTTGGAGAAGTTAGTATAATGTTTGGGATAGAGATCATTAGAGACCATTTTGATAAATCCATGATGTTATCATGGGGTTTCTAAAATGGAAATGTTTCTAATAGATTTAATATACTAGATAAAATTGAGTTTTGATTCTCTTGGAAATAAATATTAATTTTTTTATATAGAAATAAAAAAATATAACAAAAGAGGATTTGTACATGTCAAAGACCATTATGAATAGGTTGTTGGAAACATGATGTATGAAATGTTCTATACTTCACCTGATATGGATCGTGTAGTGGGTGGTGTGAGAAGGTATAATGTTAACCATGGAATGAATTATTTGGAAGCCATTAATTTTAGTTTTAGGTATTGAAATTGAATAATGCATGTATATTTGTGCTTTTTTATAGGAAAGTTGTTTTATGTGTATGTTTATATTTAATGTGGAGGTTATTTTTATAATAGGAGGATAACAATAAGTTATGAATTTAATTATAAGAAAAACAGTAGTATAATGGATAACTTAGTTATATAATATGAGGAACATTCTAATGTAGTGGACGATTACATTTTTATAATTGAATATTTGAAAGAAATTGTTTGGCTAAAGAAAACCATAGTGGAGTTAGATCGAAAGGGAGAGGAAATATTGTTCCACTTTAAAATTTAGATTTTTATATATGTTTAAAAACCTATTGTTCCAAACATGAATGTATAAAATTTTCGGTAATTAGAATGTTATCATTTTCTTAGTACAATACATATTTTTAATAGTTTTAATGATATATAGAACATTATTCTAGTAGATATGTTGAGAAATTTGATGGTTATTGAAAATTTGAGGTAATATTGTGGCTTTATGGACCCCATTGGTGAATGGTGGATGAGTAGCATAATACATAAAAATACAATGGGATCATCGAAGGGAAAAAACATATGTTTCTTAAATCAACGACATGGAATTGTTTATCTGATAGGTTTGTGCCCATTGAGGACTAATGAATAGGTGGAGCCTTGATTATGTAAGTATTCTAATGACAGAACCATGGATGTAGGTGAGTATGTTGGATCAGACTTTAGGTGGATAATTATTGGAATGGTGTATCCCAAACCATTTGATGATGTTAGGACAAAATCTATCATCCCATGCTATATAGTAGATTGAATCTATTTTAGTTCAACCTTTATGGAAAATTCATTGGGGGTTCATTGGGGAAACTCCCACATATCTAGCGGTTTAGGGGTTAATTTCCCCTAACCAAATTTTATTATTATTTTAGTAGAGTGGAAAAAATATTGTTAAGATAATCAGTGAGACTAACAAAGGGCATTTTAATGGTGTATACCTTGTCTATATGTGACTACAACAATGAAGACAATATTTGAATATTCATTATAGAACCAGATAAATACTACAATAATTATTGTATCACAGTGTACTTACTATTAGGATTTGGTAATTTAAAACAAATTTTATAATGGAACCACATTTTTTTATGATCTCATTTAAAACTAGGGTTTCAATAATTATGTGTGTTCCAAATAATCAGATCTCAAATATAGTGAATTTATTCTTTCATTCTATGAATGTATGGGTTATTTGTAAACCATGTAAATATCCATTCTCATGTTCTTATTATTTTTATTACCTTTTAATTTTTCCCTATTTACCCCGGCTTGTACATTATATTATCGTAAGAGAACTCATCATGTCCAAAACACCCTCATGAACTTTTTCAGGGGTAAAACTAAGAACTCCCCATAGATGATTCCTATTAGAATTAATTCTTCCATATCACATGATAACAAAATTGATTCCTTCCTCCTTCAAATCCTTGAATAAATTTACTCATGTTTCTTTTTTTTGATATATACATCATGAGAAAATATCATACTGATAAATTATATATAATTAAGTAGCTTCAAAATTTTTTTCCTTATTTGTAAATTAAATTTCATACATATATCCAACTTTTGAATCTTATTCATTTCATTAAATTAAATTTCATACACATATCGAATCAGATTAGAAAATTTTAATTCATATACCATAGGAGAAATATTTTCTTAATTGAAATCTAATCACTCTTGGTCTCAATATCACTTAATATCCACTAGAAAGTACTGTACGTTGAAGATATCCTAGAAACCCTTCCAATATATATCTACATCCATTTCATCTCCCTTAATCAATTCCAACCTCTTCTTAGTTGGTTCCTCTAGTAAATATACTATAAACTCAACATTTGAGTTATTTGGTATCGTTAAAAAAATTAAAACAATAATGATCATTTCCAGCCACTCATTAACATGATATATCTTAGTATAACTAATAAATAAGGGATTGATCGATGATCAAATATGAAAAGTGACTTCACTCATTAACTGGTGATCTATAGTAGAAATAAGTGTTTCTATATTTCATTTCCCATCTATAACTCTTCTAAAATCATATATTGTATCAGAAAATATATGTAATTTATTATAGGAAAAATTCCTATTCATTATTTATCATAAAAAATTCTATGAGGAACTGTTTCTAGGTAGATTTCAATTACATTGGGTAATTTTATTAAATCCATTTTATTTTAATGAACCTTTTAGCAACTAAAATAATAATTAAAAGATCATTTTTAGAAACCAAGAATTCAGTGATTCAATAGAAATAATTTCATTATAAAAAACCCATTTTCATAAAAACCACTTCATGTTATACAATATTCATTATTCCTAACCTTATACGTGAAATATTGACTAATAATACTTTTCATAAAAAACATTCATATGAGGTTAGAAAAACTCATTTATTTTACCTAAACATTCCATTAACTAGATTATCTCTATAAAATTGTAAAATATATATTTTAATGGATAAATTTTGAGTTACAACCATCCTATCTGCAATTCCAACAATTGTATTTTATTATTCCACTAAGAAATAATTATTTTAAACTTTTTTTAATAACCATCCATAAATCCCAAATCATTAGAACTAGGAAAGGATTCATCTTGGTCATAGGAACATTCTTCGATATCTATATGTTTCTAAAAAGAATTCAGGGATGAAATAATCTAATTGAGGGAATATTTGTCTACAATGCTCATAAAATTAAATGATACATGTGAATAAAAAATTAATTTTAATAAAGTAAATAACACAACTTTTCAATAGGAAAAAAATTCATATAAATTTATTCTTTTATAATAAAAATAAGACATTCCATAATGAACATTAATTCTCAAAACATAGGTCAACAACTCTTCCAAAATATTACTAAGCATGATAAATTTATCAACACTGATAAAGAAAAAAGTATCACCTTACGTAAATAATACCCAATCATGTTTATATATAAATGAAATTTCACATATTAGGGTGACTGTAAACTCAATAAAATTTCCCCAATGACTCCAGAAAACGTCCATATTTGAGAAATTTTATTCATCATAATTATTTAACAATTACTAGAAATTATTCAAAATTAAATTTATTTACCCAAATATTTTCCAAATAAAATATACTAAAAATAATAACAACATTTAATTCAAATTTTTGTAATTTTATACAAAAAAACCAAATTATCTAATTTTAAAATAAAATTTACTATGTTTTTTCTCCCTCAAACAGAAATGTCCTCAAGAAAACACTTTGAATTCACAGATCCAATAGAAAGTCCCATTTTCTCATCTAATAGAAGAACATTGTTTCATTCAAATATCTTATACTAAGGAATACACATGAGAAATATAATAAACCCATCACTACCTAGCTATATGAATATCCATTCACATGTCCAAACTGACGTTACAGTATGTGTATCATTTTATCAACTTTCATCCAAATCATTTCCCAAATTAAGACACACTCTCTATGTATTAACATCGTGATGGATAGAGATAAGATTTTTTGAATCATGGTTTCACAAAAATTCATTCACGCATATAGTTATGCCATACGGTAAAATCTAAGAACATAATTTGTTAAATCCAAACCCCACAATGAGATATTAATCATGAAATACATTAATAAAAATATAAAAAAATTCACATTAAATGAATAATAATCTCAAAAATTAAAATCATAAATCATTTCTTAAATAAATTAATTTCAACTAAAACCCCTAATGTAAATTAATGGTAACAATGTTTATTAGAAAAACAAAAATTTCATTAAATATTCAATTATTCCAAAAATAATATTTTTTTCACAAATCATCATTTTACCCAAATTATAAAATTATAATCTAAAATAATAATAATAAATAATTACTAAATCAAAATATATTATCTAATATCATTTAATAAATTTATTCCACCAACAAAGAAATATCATTTCTAGAAAATACCAAAACCATAGTCAAAAATTACATTGATTAACTCGATCATTTAATATCTGAATATTTAAATGAAAATATTTAAGATATATTAATATATTAATGAATTCAACATAAAAAATTCCATATCTAAAATATACATTAAGAGAAGGTTAATATGGTTCAAACCTAGTATTTTAAACAAATTCTATGATCTTCATGAAAAATATATCCATGTGATAATAATAATCCCAATAATTTTTTGAAAATATAAAAATAATTACCCAAGTAATTATATGATAAATAATGATTAATTTGAAATATATATATAATTTCAAATGGAAATACTGAAATATAACAACAATTCCATCTTGCATAGTCCCCAAGTGAATTTTTTTGACCACACATTCCTTATTAGCCTAAAATTAAAAAAATTGTTTTATGTAAAGTATTGTCTTTAGGACTATCTTGATGAACACACAATCCCTTATGGTCAAAAATTATTCAGAATATCAGCTGATATACATAGTTTAACAGACTATGTAGTTGACTATAAATAACATTTTGTCTATTAAATCACATTATCATTGTTACCATGCATGACATTTAGAACTATTAATGCGACCATATTTTCTTAGAAAAACCACCCTCAATAGTACATAAATATCCAAACTCCCAAAAATTGTAGTCTATATGGAAAATAAATAATTATGTACTTATTGGTGTAAATGAAAACCAATTTTGAAATAATAATCCATAATTTTCTATTAAAATCACAATCCACCATCCCATATACATCAAAAAAGAAAAATCGAAAAAAAACATGAAGATGTGGGTGTTTAAAAATGTCATCCATTTAGATACACCATTAAATATATTTTTATAAATATACGAATTTTTAGAAAACATTTCTACCTACTTCAAATGATTAGTAAATTATTTGGTATGATAATCTGTAAATCAGTATATGAAAATCATATTTTTTTCTTCAAATCAAATTTTATCTATATATTAATTTAATATTTCATCAAATATCATAAAGGAATGTCATTTATGATTCATAAATTAGATATATTTTTGGATAATATCCTCAAAGGTAATAAAATATATGAATTTACATATATCTTATACTTAAAGGGTTTCATATTCATTTTACTGAATTAATTCAATAATTTATGTTGCTCTTTCCCTTTAGTTAAAAAAGTTATCTTCATCATTATTCCTTAAAAACCAGAACATAAAATGATATAGATTTTTTAGTTCAAAAAATTCTAAATGCACGTCTTCTAGCTTTATTTATAAGAGGTCAATGTTCCTATAATAAGGAATAATATGTGTGTATTCTTTTATACTCATCAATGATTTCAAATGTATACATTTTTTCCATTCATGTATATATATGTATAATATTATTTATCTATGGTATACCATAACATATGTCATCATTGTAAACTAAATGGATTTTTATCCAAGAGTGAAATAAAATAACTCTATAACTAGAATAAAAATAGATGTATTCTTCTATAAACACTCATTATATATTAATAGTTTTCTAATACATGAACTATTCCACTAGGAAATATTAAATTTATAGAAACTATATCCAAAAAAATAGATTTAGTATTGATCAATGACTCAATTTTCTATATCAAATCTTTTAATCATTTTATAAATCATTCTCTCTTGTATTTAGATTGAAATCCATGAGTCAAAAATTCTATCTAATACACAAGAAAGGTAAATAAAAAAATTACCTGAAGTGATAATGATTCCTATAAAAAAATATCCATCTTAATTCTCTTCAATTACTTATAATTTTTATACTAATACCTATTCTTGAAACATGTAATGAAAATAAACTTTAATTTTATAGTTTTCCTATTAATTTTTGGTTTCCTAAATGTTCATTGAATTGGATAATTTGGATTTTTTCCTACTATTTTCATTTTATCCATTTATTTTCAAATATTCTGAATAATTATCGAAAAATGTTATATCATTATTCCTTTATCAACTTTTATAGTGATGAAAAAATTATATTGTATGAGTTTCTCCATGTTATTTATCATTTAGTTTTTAATTACTATCGAGAAACTGGATTCTAAAGACGAAATAATGAGATTTGTGGATAAATAATTATTCAAATTAAATCTTAACTCTGCCATTCGATCAGTATAAATTACCATCCTTATACTTAAATAACAACCAAGATTTGATCCTCTAATTTTCATGTATAATGTATATTAATTAATTCATTACTTTTTTCCTTAAATTATCTAAGCAATGTTGACGAACCAATGAATTATTTAAGGTGTATAATATTTTTTCCAACAATGAGTAAATATTATTTGATGTTATTTATATTTTTTGGATATAAATATTAGGGAATTAGGTTGTTTGGTGTTGAGATAAAAAACCCAGAGAAATTTTCATGATTGTATTCTTTGTAGAAACTTTGGAAGAGTATTTTCAGTATAGTATGACATATAACATATTACTAATTTTTTATAGGATAATAATATATATATTCATTATATTATGATGTATATGGAAATTATTTATTTTTATATATAGTAGATATACTAGTGTATATGTGGAGATGTTGCAAATACAATATTTTTTGTTGATATATAAGACATTTCAATGAATATTGAAGATATATATTGATTTTACTACTGAAATATGGTAATGGTTCAACAATACATTCATAAAAAAAATACATTTATAACATTCATAATATTTTATAGATGTTACAAAAGATATTTAAGAGTGTTAATTTAATAAATTATTAGATATTTTGTTATTCATAATAAATTATGTCTAATAAAGAAGATATTCAAAGGAAAATGTAAAATATTATGAGAATATGTAAGATTATGTTGATCATAGTAACAAAGTTTTAATAATGTATAGGATATTAGAGATTGTTACTGTGATACATAATATATTCCACTTCATAATTAAATTTTAATAGTTTTAGAAAAGAGGAGTTTTCATTATATGTATCTCAGTTTATGATCATCTATTTTCATTAATTAAATATCAATATTGATCTAGGATTATATCATATATGGAAGGTGAATTATTTGATAAGAGAATATATAATACATCAGAATGATAATTCTAGGATTTAAAATTTAAAATTTTAAATCCTTATTAAAGATTAAAAGTGGAGGGTTTATCAGTATATAATTTTACTACTTTTTGATGGAGAACAATACTGTCATGATTTAGGTGGAATTTTCCATATATAAAATTTATAAATAACATACAATGTATTCATTAAGTAAAATAAAATATAATAAGAGGGTGAGGTGAAAGAAAATGTTATTGATATAAAAATCTCAAAATACTATTCATTTTCATCGATGTATAGGAAGGAAAATTCATGTTCATATTAATAGATGGATTACAATCGAGGAGGACTATTCTTTTATATTCCCTTATACATGATTATCATGATAAACGATTGAGAATAAGGTCAACATTCACTCTATGTTTTCTTCCATACATTTTATTTTTAAGACCTATAGTTAATGAATAATAACATATATTTTATATATACATCTTGGATAAAATTGAATAATTGATTCAAAAAAGCTAAATTATAACCATTAAATAATAGTGGGATCGAGTACAATCTTATAAAAATACATAAAATAACAGTATATATTTTTTCCATGGTTTGTGGATTCCAAACATACCCTATGATTTTACATGAAGTAAATTTCATCACTAATATGTGTTGGTTTATGGTTTATAACATCCCATAAATTGTAATTTCATATCAATATTTGGGTAAAAATATTTGTCTCGAAATAGAAATGAACATATAAATGAGTAGTCTGACATATTGGGGGTATAACTTGTAAGGAACTCATATTTTCCAGATATTTTATACATTTCAACTATATATAGGTGAGAGTGACAAGTTAAATAAAATAAATCAATACATTAATCAATCCTAGAGTTTAATTTCAATGAGGAAATTATAAAAATAGTCATACTAATTTATTCAACCATCTTAATAATACATCACTAGTTACATAGTCACGTCAAGTGGTATTAGTGATAATTGAGTTCCCTCTTAATGATATTATTATATATTATGAATACATTTATATTACAATTTATATAAAATACATAGGCATTTTTACATTTCATTGAATGAAAATTCATTAAATTAAAATGAAAATGATTATTTACCAACCTTCTCTTGGAATAATGGTTATTAATAATGTTCTAATGGTATTTACACCAGTTAAATATGGTTCTCCAATGAAAAATTCAAATATGATGAATTTAGATGTTTATGGAAAGATAAAAAATTTCAATTTGATGCTCTTGTTAAACTGATTGTGTTCATATGTTATAGGACTATGATTTTCTAACTAAACTATGGAGAAATTGAATAACATATTTGAAGTTAATTTCATAGATTAAGCAGTAAAGTTGGAAATATTGAGAAGAAATTATAAAAACATTAATATGGATAATGAGGAGTCTCGTTAGGAATTATTCATATTATTTAATGAGATTATCGATAATATCATATCCATTGGTGAAAATTTTATGATAGAATCATCATTAAATGATTTTGAGAAACATTCATGATATGTTTGATGCAAAAATATATTGATTAGAATAAATATATTATGCTTATCTCCATGAGTTAAATAATACACATGTTTATAAAGATATTAGTAATTCAACTATTTTTAATTATAAAATATATGGAAATATTTTCATGGTATTAGGAACAATAAAAAATCATAAAATGAAAGAATTTTATTATGATTACTCTTGTGAATAAAAAGATATAGAAGAAATAAATGAAGAGTATAAGAGGACCATGGAGAATATCAAAAAAAAGTATAGGGTAACCACAAATGGAATATACCACTAAATTATTTAAAAATGGTGGGATTATACACTTTTTTACTAAATTTACATAGAATAATAAAATTATGTATGTTGAATCTAAGAGAGGGTGAATTTTTTAGATAAAAATAATGGGGAACTTGTATAAGAATTTTATGAAACTAGTTTAAAGAAATAACATCTTTACCAGAAGGAATATATGACGTATAATGATATTATTAGGCGAGGAATACTCTACACTGTGTATCCAATTTGAATAGGACACTCTTAAATAATTAGTATGTTTTTCAAACTTTTGGAGAGGCATGAATAAAGCAAAATAATTGGGGATGATGGTTAAAAAATGTATAAGGAGAACACATATAAAGGTTATATTGAAGAATGTATTGAAAATAATAGAAATTAAATGATGGTATTAAAATTATTAAATAAATAGTTTGATATTTTAAATAAAAGTAAATATTAATTTCAAAAAAATTAGGCTGACTTCATTGAGATAATAAAACAACACAAAAAAATTGAAGAACAAAAGTTGTTGTAATATTTTTATGAGTGATAACAATAACAATTAAATAAGACACAGTCAAAGTCCCTTGAATCTGAAAAGAAACTATAAAAAAGGGAGATTAATAAAACAAATATTTGGTAATAAATTTATTTTTATCATGAAATGTGGGTAATTATTTCAAAAAATATCTGGTAAAATAGACACCAATGAATCAAAATAAAAACTAATCTATTTTGGATAATAATTCATGCTCTAAAAGAAAATTTAACCAATATTGGGTTGAAAAAATCATAACAATACATCTTCTATATCAAGGGGAGTTAATTGAAACTCTTTATGGGATATGTCCTTTAAAAAAATTAAATGAATATAAGAGTTAACCTAGATAGAAAAGAAAATTTCAGAAAAAAATTCACCAGTATCATGTAAGCTCAATATTTAATTTGTTTTCTTATTATTTTTTCTCAAATGGGAATAAAGCCTATAACACTTCAATATTTTAGTGTTAATTTAACATCAAATAATTTTTTTTTAATAAGTTGGTTCAAAAAAACACCATACAAAAAAACATCTTACATTTTATTTACATAATATGTTAAAATTCACGATAAATATTAATAAACTGTGGGAATTCTTTATCAATCATCATTAATAAAAATAAAAGAGGAATACATATTGGTGTAAAAAATCCCACAAACATAAAACAATTATCATCATTGTTTTCCATGAAGATCATATCATAGTAATGATTTATAAAAGTAAGGGTAATAATTAAAAAAGTAATACACATGATGAAATATAAGAAAATATGATGAATGATTTTAGGTTCTATATATGAATGAAATATGACTGTTACATATGCCCATTTTGGCTATTTTATTTTTGTGCATCAATGATCATTAAAACATAATCATTTAATTCATGGGTATAAATATAAGTAAACACATTATGAGATCTATATAGAAAAGGTAAAAGATGGTGTCAATTAAAATAATCCATCCTTATGAATATCATTTTTCTCTACATGGATATAATATATCCCCATTTTTATTTTACATGGGACGTGACCTAGCTAAACTCGAACAAGGAATCTTGAAAAATCATTTTTATTAGAAGATGAAATTCATGAAAATCACTATAGGATCTATTCTTACTGAATCCCCACCCACAACAATCTTCATTGTTTATTTGACCCATATACATTATACTGATGGTTTGAGGGTATTTTCATGTATAATTTACTAGGATAAAATCCTATAATTATTCTTCAATTTAATATTATCATTGATATAGTAATTTTATAAAAAAATTTATAAAATTTAATATAAATTAATTTTAAATATTTTTATTTTATTTAATTTCACATTTAAAATTTATTACATATTTATTCTTAAATATTTAGGATATAAATATTTTAATAATAAAAAATATCTTTTTAATAAATATATTTTTTCTATTATTGTTAATTTTTATCAAAATCAATAAAATTTATTGAATAATGTGTATTATATTAATAATATATAAAAAAGTAAATTCATGTTCAAATAAATATTTTCAGTTGGAATGTAATATAAATATATTATTTTAATTATTGAAAATTTAATTTTTTTAAAAAAATTATTTTTTTGTGTTTTATACTCTTACTTTGAAAACTAATTATTATCAATATAATATATTTAGTGTTATAAATTTATTTCCAGATTTGTAATCAGAATATAAAAAATTGGTAATAATGTCATTTTTATTTATTATATGTAATGCCCCGACCCAAGTTACCCAGAGTCGGTGCATTATTACATAACATTGGCATGATCACAAGAAAGATCAAATATCGAAAGACCGATTGGTTTTGTTGCCTTGAAAACACTAGATATATTCATAAGTTTTACATTACATCATAAAGTGAAAAAACTACTACGACAACATAATGTCTCCAAAGTCCACACTATTATCCCCTCATAATATCCCTGTAGGTCATTCATAACTTACTTCTTCACATCCTGGGAAAAATAAAACATAGAAAAGGGGTGAGCTCAAATGCCCAGTAAGGATAACAATATAGCGGAACATTCAAAAAATAACCGGACACCAACCCGGAGTGCCTCTAATGTTGGAATGCATAATGCTGAACTCTAAATTCTTTTTCAAGGCCTTGTCCCAAGACCTAGGGGCTAACTGTAACCGGAACCCAACCCGGAGTGCCTCTAATAACCGGACACCAACCCGGAGTGCCTCTAATAACTAGACAACAACCCGGAGTGCCTCTAATAACCGGAGTCCAAACTGGAGTACCTCTAATAACCGGAGACCAAACCGGAGGGCTTACTTTTACCGGTCCTCACCCCGGAACATACTTTTCTAACACATTCATCTGAATGAATGTTTGAAATATAACATAAACATTCAGATTAAAAATAACTTATGAAATGTCAATACTTTAAACAAAAACCATGAGTGACATAAGAATAAATTATCCACAGTCAAAAATATCACAAAACCTTCAATAAAATATGGATGTTTTGTATAATAACTCAAATTCAAATAAGATTAAAATCCATCAAAGGATGTTGACATAGATGAAATCAAAACTATTTTAGAGAAATATCTTTTTTTTAATCATTTTAAAAGTAAAATAATTATAAAATAATACATTCAATTTGAAAATATTCTTATAAGCTTGTAAGGGAATATTTGATTATTTTATAACGGCGGTAAATAGTTATACCCGCCGTATAAGTTAAAATAACATTCTTACCTTAAATTTGTCGAAAAGTTTAAAAGTGCGTTGTTTGGAAAACGACGAAAAGATTCCTTTCGAAACACATAAGGGTATAAATTAATTTATCCCATATTCTTGTAAATAGTAAAAAAAAATTTAAATACATTATTAAGAAACATGGATGTGGATGATAAAGAGATCCCAGTAGATTATTATGTATAAACAACCTCGGATAATGAAGAGATTGTGAAATAACCCTTACCAATTTGGTAACTTTTGAAACATACAACCCATGAAAGAGTTATCATACAATGAATATGTAAATACACATAAATTAGAGTGTATTACAAAAAGAATATAATTATGGGCAGTACATACACCACACAAAAGTTAATGGTGGCAATATGGCATGAATCTCACGGGAATAAGGAGTGAGATGAAAACACCTTAACTTGTACTTTTCCTTGGTTGGGGTAGGTTAACCTCCTGTATAATGGTGAAATAATTGTTATTAAATCATTCAAGAATCATATATATTAATATGATATCATATATGATCTTTTAACATTGATTTGTTAATAATATCTTTTAATTATCGTCGTTTCGGGTGTTAACTTACTCATTTTCTTTTATATGTTTTTTTACATAAGATGTGTTTTTTATCGATAGGTTGTATCTTATTCATATCCATAATGATATCATGTCCATAAACATCATTTTTAAATCATCAAATGATAATTATACTTTAATGTATACGATGGAGAATGAATCTCATCGCGTTCGTGGAGATGATAGTCCGTACGTACGCACGAGCGACAATATCATTCTTTTGATATTAAAATAATATATAAATGGATGGTATACCATATATACACAATAATTAACATGTTATATTTATTATTTACATGAGTTACACATCATTATTATACCCATCCAAATAATAATATATTGAATAACAATTACACCACGACGTGGAGACGGTAAGTCGTACGTACGCATGTATGGCGACATGTTATTCAAAGGGTGGATAGAATACTGAATATGGTTGTACCATATTTATAATAACATCACAGTATATATAAGATACTGGATTTATTATTTTATAATGGTAATAAAAAATAAAGAAGAAGTGGAAGAAGAAAGGAACTTGAAAAGGTGTGGTGAAAACATTACCTCTTCTTCAGGTTCTTCCTGTTGATTTGATCAAAAAGGCTCATTAAGTTGGATTTATGATCAGAATAAGGCCTCTAGGTTGTAGTGAGGGATGTTGGAAGAGTATTTGGGGATAGTTTTTCCGAACCAAAAGGCTTTGAAGGTGTGAAGAAATTGGAAGGAAGAGTGCCCTTTTATAAGAGGGGTGAGGGGCACCTTTGGAAAAGCTAGAAATATTAGTTTATATTAAATTCATATTCGGTTTCTAATGGATACAAAGTTAATTATTAAAAGTCTAAGGTAAGGATAGGTCCAAAACAACTCAACCAATATAATTTAGATAGGTTTGGGTACTTATATTAACCTTATCTTTAAGTATTAACTCTAAGTTAATTAGTTTCACTTTTACAATGTCTCTTTGTATTTTTATATTATATGGTTAATAAACTTACCATATACATCCAAGAGACCCCCAAGTGGTCAATTAATGATACACCTATCATCATATAAGTCTCTTGGACGATCCTTAGATTTTTAGGAATATAATATCAATTAATAATATAATATTTGTTTTAAAAACGCTTTTATGTAAATTTTGACACTATTCAATAGATGATATTTTTGAAACTCATAACGGAATGATTAATTCTAACAAAGTTAATTAAATAAATCCTAATATGTAATATTATCCTATAAAATTAGTTTAATTCATTAAAAGTTTCATATTATATTTATTTGGGTATTTATAATATCAATTATTTTGATTTTTCACTATTATAGTAATTACTGCATCATCATTTTGTCATAAATAAATTAAATTATTTAATGTCTAAAAATAATAAATAAAATATCATTATGTAGGAAATCTTATTATCTTTATAATGAATATTTATAATCTAAAATCCAACATATATAACCCTATTTAAAAATTGTTTTTCTAAAAGATATATGCTTGTGTCATTTTTGTATTCATTTTAACTTAATTAAAATAATGTGTCCCTATCACCTACATTTGGCACCATGGGGTCACAAAATCGACCCAAAGATGCCTATGGTCTAACATGTTTCAACCAATAAGTCTAGAACATGTTTTAGGGTAATTTATTATTATTATAATATTATTTTTTTAAACCTTATTTACAGGATTTAGCCTTAACCATTGTAAATAAAATATTTACCGCAGTAATTATTCAAAATGTCTAAAAATAAAAGTTAACTATTTAAACAATTTGAAAATCCTGATTCCAAATATGGAATCCATTTTTCGAAATTCAAAACACAGAAGTGGCAGAAATTAATTTAAAATTAATTCCCGCTTTCAAAACAAAAAGCGTGTTTTTAGGAGATAGTAACTATCAAAAGATTGACAATTGTTTATGTTCGGTTTAATTGTAAAATTATGTCCAATGACCAAAATTATATTAAATGGTTAAAATTTATTCTAAATATAATTTAAAACCACTCAAATTCATAATTTATAACTATTAATTATTTTGATTAAAAAAGTTGTTTTTAATTAAAATTTAGTAATTTTCACTATTCATCAAAATATGAAAGTTAACCGAAAAGTACCAAAATTTCTCCTTAGGCTAAATTCGATACTCTGAATCCAAAAATGAAGTCCATTTTGGGAGATAAAATTTCTAAAATTTTAAATGGTAGGTATTACTATTCATAACGACTAGTTTGATTGGTTGTGGTGTGTGTTAGAACTCGAAATTGCGTACAACACACGCTAATGTTTTATTCAATGGAAAGCGTATCGTGGAAGCCTGGGATGTTTAATTTTTTTTTTTGATGTCCCCATTTAGTCAAAAAGATTAAAATATTTTATTTAAAAAGGTTTCACCATTATAAGTTGGTAAAAGTCCAATACTGAAAATGAATTTGTTCTTACATTATGTCTAAGAAACTCATAATATGGATTCTAAAATTATAAGGATTATATAAAGTTTAAAATTTAGTTAATTTTATTCATAAACTCTTTTGAACGGCTTGTTTGGTAAGTCATGGTGTAATTGAACTCGGTGTTGCGTGTAGTGCAAGTTTTTGAATTATTTTGAAAAAATAACACACTATGAAATCTTGGGGTGTTACATTCTCCCCTCCTTCAATAAATTGTGTCCTCGCAATTTGAAATTGTTCTTCGAAAATAAAAGGGTGAAAATAGAGAATATATTTGTGGGAAAACACACATCGAAAATTGGGTTACTAAAATTTAGTCTTAATATGAGGAAAAGAGAAATGAAAGGGTCACCACCAAATTATGCTCTCGATTAGGAGAACATTGGTGGCAATTAGAGACATATAATTTGAGGAAAAACGTAAATATTTATAGGTAGGGATTGAGGTCATCAATCAAAAACAAGTATAAAATTGAGGTCCTTAAACTCATCAATCTATGATGATTTAAAGTACCATCGGTTCAACAAAACATAGGGTATTGGGATAACACATCTTTGACGTTTCAAAATATCTGAGTTGAAATCCCACATCGAAAAATGAATTAATGAGGCCTCTATTTAAAATAAAGAGTGGAAAGTATGAAGATTACTAAAAATAACACATACTAGGGTTCCATTTAGGAAAATATGGATATTGAAGAGAAATCTAACCATCAATTATCTGATGGAGAGTGGTAGAGAACATGGCTATGAAAAGGCCAACAATCCCAAAGCCATAAATTAGTGATGATTTAAGGTACCATCTAGGACAACATTTTTGTTCTATGTTCCTTTTATTAATGTTGAGGAATTTATTAATGATATTGGCTAAGATCATAAGGAGATATACTTACTTTATAATTAGAGTTTCATCCATTAATAAATTTCTACCACAAACTCATCTTTCACTCTAAAAGATAATAGAACGTAAAAAAATTCTATTTATACTATTCGTACAGGGTTCCAAAATAAATGAATTTATAATTCATCTGCCAGATCTTAAAAAAACTACATTGTTTAATCCAGGACATCTTGTGGGCCAGTGGTAGGTGATACACCCTTGTCTCCCTTCGGTTGCGGGTTCAAGTCTCCCAGCCTTGCCGGACGCGACCGGTTGACGCCCGACCTCCGGGTTGTCCTTTTATGGAAATCTAAAATAATCCAAACTAGAACTATCCAAAATACTTCTATCCAAACTCACAGTACAACATTTATAAGTAAGTTAAACATAATGTAGATCCTTTTTAACCCGTAATAGAATATGAATACCTTCATCATGTATTCTTTTAATACACTGAACATCCTGAATTACCACATTCCTTATTGATTACATTCTTGCTCCCTTATTCCATATAGAATGCTGGATATACTTCATCAATCCAAAAATGTTTTAAACCCCAACAATGATGGAATATAAAAATCATTAATCAGTTCCAAGGTAGTCAAGAATATCCAATATAATTTATCCAAAACAATCATGTATTATTCCAAAGTCACTACTTCGGTATCAGAACTATATTATGGTTTATCATTCTCTCAACCATATATTTTCCAAAAATTTATCCTGCTATTGAGTCAATTTTCTTTGTTCCAAACAATCTCAAGTCATTAATGAAATAGTACTGCAGTACAATCCTTATATACTCCATAATTATTATAACAAGTACATTATTGATACAACACTCAATTGACATAATCAACATAAGAACTCTAATCATTCCTCTTTATCTGTGGTAGTATCATAACATGATTATTATCCAATAGCATCATTTGCGGCATAGTCTGATGACTGGGACATAGGTTCACATAGTGTCCAAACTCTTTGCAAATGAAGCGTTGTACATTTGAAACCATTTTCATACCCTTGCAGTCACGTACTTTGTGCCCTTTTCCTCCACACTTATATCAAACTCCCATTCCTTTCAGGCAAGTTCCAGGGTGTTTCTTTCCACAGTTATCACATATGGGAAAATTCAAATTTTTCCTCTTCCATTTATCCATATTTCTCTCTTTCATCCTTTTTTCTCTTGCTTCCCTTCAAATCCATAGGACTCAGTAAACACTTTACTTATCTTATCAACACGTGATATTATTTTTTTCATATGATGATAATACATGCGAGACTATTTCTCTTTTAAATTCTAGCTTAATACCATGAAATATATGATCCTTCTTTCTCTTTGTATCATGTGCATTGCTGGAATTCTCATTCCTTATACTAGGAGCCATTTCTAAACAATGGCATACACTAGATTAGTTTATGAACAACAATACCTAATCCCAAACTTGTGAAACACATAACATAAATTAAATAGTTTATGGATATAATCCATAATCATAAAAATGTCTCTTTTGAGTAAGTATATACTCATAAACCCTTCATAATTATTTGTAAAGAAAATGATAGTTATCCTAAGCATATCCCCCGGGAGTGTCGTAACCAAGAGTGCAGCAAGGCCCGTTGTCGTGCACCAGTTCCCGTTCGAGTCTAGCTCAAAGCAGTGTTTTCTGGTTTTACCCCTAGGTGCATCTGTGCCAGAGCCGCCTATACCTGCTCATATCCAGATAGGGATGTATTCCTCGGAAAACTCACAAAATCTCTACTATACCAAAATTCTAGGAAGGTCTTCTATACTAATCCTCAAAATTCATCTTAAATCTATGTGCTCTAATCAGATTTTATCTAAATCTAGCTTCCAAGGTTTGTACTAAACTTCCTCTGATACCAACTACAATGCCCCGACCCTAGTTACCCAGAGTCGGTGCATTATTACATAACATTGGCATGATCATAAGAAAGATCAAATATCGAAAGACAGATTGGTTTAGTAGCCTTGGAAACACTAGATATATTCATAAGTTTTACATTACATCATAAAGTGAAAAAACTACTATGACAACATAATGTCTCCATAGTCCACACTATTATCCCCTCATAATATCCCTGCAAGTCATTCATAACTTACTTTTTCACATCCTGGGAAAAATAAAACATAGAAAAGGGGTGAGCTCAAATGCCCAGTAAGGATAACAATATAGCGGAACATTCAAAAATAAGCATAAACATTTAAGGCAATGCATTACTCAAACAAAATCCTTTTAAACTTGAACTTCAACATAGTATGGCAAAAGTGAAATGAAATAATGACATTTACTTATTCACATGGATATTCTACTAATCGAATAATCACAGGAACTATCAATACCACTTTCATAATGTCGGAATGCATAATGCTGAACTTTAATTTCTTTGTCAAGGCCTCGTCCCAAGACCTAGGGGATAACTGTAACAGGAACCCAACCTAGAGTGCCTCTAATAACCGGACACCAACTCGGAGTGCCTCTAATAACCGGACACCAACCCGGAGTGCCTCTAATAACCGGAGACCAAACCGGAGTACCTCTAATAACCGGAGTCCAAACCGGAGGGCTTACTTTTACCGGTCCCCAACCCAGAACATACTTTTCTAACACATTCATCTGAATGAAAGGTTGAAATATAACATAAACATTCAGATTAAAAATAACTTATGAAATGTCAATACTTTAAACAAAAACCATGAGTGACATAAGAATAAATTATCCACAGTCAAAAATATCACAAAACCTTCAATAAAATATGGATGTTTTGTATAATAACTCAACTTCAAATAAGCTTAAAATCCATCAATGGATGTTGACATATATGAAATCAAAACTATTTTAGAGAAATATGTCTTTTTTTGAAATCATTTTAATAGTAACATAATAATAAAATAATACATTCAATTTGAAAATATTCTTATAATCTTGTAAGGGAATATTTGACGATTTTATAATGACGGTAAATAGCTGCACCCGCCGTATAAGTTAAAAAAACATTCTTACCTTAAATTTGTCGAAAAGGTTAATAGTGCCTTGTTTGGAAAACGACGGAAAGATTCCTTTCGAAACACATAAGGGTATAAATGACTTTAACCCATATTCTTGTAAATAGTAAAAATGTTTTGAAATACATTATTAAGAAACATGGATGTGGATGATAAAGAGATCCCAGTAGATTATTACGTATAAACAACCTCGGATAATGAAGAGACTGTGAAGTAACCCTTACCAATTTGGTAAATTATGAAACATACAACCCATGAAAGAGGAATCATACAATGAATATGTAAATACACATAACTTAGAGTGTATTACAGAAAGAATATAATTATGGGCAGTACATACACTACACAAAAGGTAATGGTGGCAATATGGAATGAATCTCATGGGAATAAGGAGTGAGATGAAAACTCGTAACCTTGTACTTTTCTTTGGTTGGGGTAGGTTAACCTCCTCTATAATGGTGAAATAATTGTTATTAAATTATTCAAGAATCATATATATTAATATGATGTCATATATGATCTTTTAACATTGATTTTATAATAATATCTTTTAATTATCGTCGTTTCGGGTGTTAACTTACTCATTTTCTTTTATATGTTTTGTTACATAAGCCATGTTTGTTATCGATAGGTTGTATCTTATTCATATCCATAATGATATCAAGTCCTCAAACATCATTTTTAAATCATCAAATGATAATTATACTTTAATGGATACGATGGAGAATGAATCTCATCGCGTTCGTGGAGATGGTAGTCCGTACGTACGCACGAGCGACAATATCATTCTTTTGATATTAAAATAATATATAAATGGATGGTATACCATATATACAGAATAATTAACATGTTATATTTATTATTTACATGAGTTACACATCATTATTATACCCATCCAAATAATAATATATTGAATAACAATTACACCACGACGTGGAGACGGTAAGCCGTACGTACGCACATATAGTGACATTTTATTCAAAGGGTGGAAAGAATAATGAATATGGTTTTACAATATTTATAATAATATCACAGTATATATAATATACTGGAGTTATTATTTTATAATGGTAATAACAAATAAAGAAGAAGTGGAAGAAGAAAGGAACTTGAAAAGGGGTGGTGAAAACATTAACTCTTCTTCAGGTTCTTCCTTTTGATTTCATCAAAAGGGCTCCTTAAGTTGGCTTTCTGATCAAAATAAGGCCTCTAGGTTGTAGTGAGGGATGTTGGGAGAGTATTTGGGCAGAGTTTTTTCGAACAAAAAATCTTTGATGGTGTGATGAAATGGGAAGGAAGACTACCCTTTTATAAGAGGGGTGAGGGGCACCTTTGGAAAAGCTAGAAATATTAGTTTATATTAAATTCATATTCGGTTTCTCATGGCTACAAAGTTAATTATTCAAAGGTTAAGGTGGGTATAGGTCGAAAAAAACTCAACCAATAGAATTTAGACAGGTTTGGGTACTTATATTAACTTTATCTTTAAGTATTAACTCTAAGTTAATTAGTTTCACTTTTACATTGTCTCTTTGTATTTTTATATTATATGGTTAATAAACTTACCATATACATCCAAGAGAACCCCAAGTGGTCCATTACTGATACAAATATAATGATATAAGTCTCTTGGACGAACCATAGATTTTTAGGTATTAAATATCAATTAATAATATAATATTTTTTTAAAAAACTCTTTTATGTCAATTTTGACACTATTGAAAAGTTGATTTTTGTGAAACTCATAACAGAATTATTACATCGAAAAAAGTTAATTAAATCAATACTATTATGTAATATTATCCTATAAAATTAGTTTAATTCATTAAAAGTTTCATATTATATTTATTTGGGTATTTATAATATCAATTATTTTGATTTTTCACTATTATAGTAATTACTGCATCATCATTGTGTCATAAATAAATTAAAATATTTAATGTCTAAAAATTATAAATAAAATTTCATTATGTAGGAAATATTATTATCTTTATAATTAATATTTATAATGTAAATTCCAACATATATAACTTTATTTAAAAATTGTTTTTCTAAAAGATATATGCTTGTGTCATTTTTGTATTCGTTTTAACTTAATTAAAATAAAGTGTCCCTATCACCTACATGTGTCACCATGGGGTCCCAAAATCAACCCAAAGATGCCTATGGTCGAACATGTTTCAAAAAATAAGGCTAGGACACGTTTTAGGGTAAATTAGTATTATTATAATATTATTTTTTTAAACCTTATTTACAGGATTTACCCCTAACCATGGTAAATAAAATATTTACCGCAGTAATTATTGAAAATGTCTAAAAATAAAAGTTACCTATTTACCCAATTTTAAAATGCTGATTCCAAATATGGAATCCATTTTTATAAATTCAAAACACAGAAGTGGCAGAAATTAATTTAAAATTAATTCCCAATGTCAAAACAAAAAGCGTGTTTTTAAGAGATAGTAACTATCAAAAGATTGACACTTGTTTATGTTCTATTTAATTGTAAAATTATGTCCAATGACCAACATTATATTAAATGGTAAAAATATATTCTAAATATACTTTAAAACCACTAAAATTCATAATTTATCACAATTAATTATTTTGGTTAAAAAAGTTGTCTTTAATTAAAATTTAGTAATTTTCACTATTCATCAAAATATGAAAGTTATCTGAAAAGTCCCAAAATTTCACCTTAGGCTAAATTCGATACTATGAATCCAAAAATGAAGTCCATTTTGAGAGATAAAATTTCTAAAATTTTAAAAGGTAGGTATTACTATTCATAACGGCTAGTTTGATTGGTTGTGGTGTGTGTTAGAACTCGAAGTTGCGTGCAACACACGCTACTGTATTAATCAATGGAAAGCGTACCATGGAAGCCTGTGATGTTTAATTTTTTTTTTGATGTCCCTATTTAGTCAAAAGGATTAAAATATTTTATTTAAAAAGGGTTCACCATTAAAAGTTGGTAAAAGTGCAATACTGAAAATGAATTTGTTCTTACATTATGTCTAAGAAACACATAATATGGATTCTAAAATTATAAGGATTATATAAAGTTTAAAATTTAGTTAATACTATTCATAACCTCTTTTGAATGGCTTGTTTGGTAAGTCAGGGTGTAATTGAACTCGGTGTTGCATGTAGTGCAAGTTATTGAATTATTTTGAAGAAAAAACACACTATGAAATCTTGGGGTGTTAGATAATATAAAAAGTTACTGAAGTAAATATTAGTTTATAATTTTTTAAGATATTTTTAGTGTTTTTTGGAAAATTATCTTAGACACATTATTTATAAATTATGGAGTGATTTAGACTATACTAGGTGTAAAATTAAAAACATGAAGAAGATTTTTTTGAAAACCTTTATAGTTTTTTGTACAAAAAAATCAAATCAAGGTAATTGAAACCCAGTGTTCTCATGAAGGAACAACAGTAATTAAATATAATTGGATTAGTCAAAATATACCAAAATGTTTTTATGAATACCCATGGAATTTCCATCTCATTTATGGATTTTATAGAAATAAAATATTTTATTTTATATTTTATATCATACAAAATTTATATTAAATAATATTTCATAAATATACATGACTTCAAAACCAAAGGAAGTCTTTTTTTAGATTGTATTTTATATTCATGATATGTAGTAAATAGTTATTATTTAAATTATTTCAATTATAAGGATTTTCTCAGGAAAAATTAATCTCAGTTAATGTTGTTATCATAAAAAAATATCACTTATGTGATAATTTATTACATTCAATAAATAAATTAGGAACAAAATGAGGTGATTAATTATATACACAATATTTTTGATTAATCAGAATAAATTAAATTTTCATATATTATGACATGGATATAGCTGTTTATTGAGCTATTTCATAAAATTTAAGGGAATGTGTTCCCACCACACTATAGATTTATATTTAAAAAAATGTTTATTCTTAAGGAAAAAATGTAAATACATTGAAAATAAATAGATTTAAGCAATACATTATTTTTGGAATTTTCCTCATAGAAAGAAAACTATTATTACATCGTAACATAAAATGGATTTTATATCTTAGAGAGATATTCTGAAATGAATATAGTCTCCAAAATCTAGTGGGAGAATATTAGACTAATATAATTTCAAATTATAATAAAATATTACACCAATATTAAACTTTATTTCCACAAACTATTTTTAAATATTTATGAAATTTGATGTTAATGAAAAATGAAATGTGAAACATTCAGTTACCATTTAGAAAGTGAATATCACTATTTCATTAATGATTAAACTAGTCTAAAAATATTGTTGTTTTTTCTTAGTATATTAAAAGAGTTATAGATATATGAACATAATTAAAACTATAAAATTTACACTTAAATATTAGGAAATGTGAATGAATGTATTTCATCAAGGATTATACCAGTCAAAATGAAAAGTGAATTACAGTAGATATTAAGGGTATGATGGTAAATAAATTTTTAGATAAATAAATTAGTTAAAAAAATTGTTTTTTATTATATCGTGAAAGAATATAGGTTATGTAAATATAATATAAGTGTTACATTTAGATACCATTTTAATGTAATTATAACTTTATCCTAAAATATTATAGAAGTACTGAAAAACAATAATGTTGGTACATACATCATTTCAATGAGAAATTAAAATGAAATAAGGTTCCATGGAGGATGATGATGAACATAGAAATCGGTTTATGTAGAAAATATAAGTTGATGTCAAAGAATTTTATATTTTCAGTTTAAGAAGATTTAATATATTCATAAAGTTTAATTTTTCGGATGATTCCTAAATCTTAACGTTATTCAAAAAAATTCATTAAATTTGTTACTCAAGAAAAATACAGTGGGAGTATTTTATCAAATTTTCACATAGGAATGTGACATGAACATCATATAACATAATATTTAAACAACACCTTAACTGTCTATAAAACATTAGGCTAATATATAAGTTTATTGTATATGATACGATAGACCAAATATTATAATGGTTTTTAAAAATATTTCTAAAGTGTTCAAGAATATTAAGATTTACCATATTATATAAAACCTTAATTTTATTATTCTTTACAATTGGAAACAAAAATTCATATATTGAAATACATATTATGAAGTGAACTGATATTGACCACTTAGTATAAGACTTCTACATACCCATAATCGATGTTCATCATCAACTACTATTAGTTTTGATAAAATATTAAGGATTAAATTATTGGGATATTGTATTTAGATACATAATATGATCATGATGAACAAATCAAACAATATGATTCATTGTATGCACCGGATTTAATATTTAGTATACCACATAGAGTTTCATAAAGATTTATTTACTCTACTAGGGGTTCCTATATCATATTTTATTCTGAATTACCTATGGTTGGTGAGATACCTTGCATGATATAATACATGCATAGATACCCTACTTATATAATCCAATGAATTTACTTAGCTAATACAAGGGTTATTGGGAATGTTTATAATCATGGCATCAGTAAAAGAAATACCAATATAGGGCTTTTACTACCATATGATGAGTATAACATCTAGGACATTGATTATGATATACTGTTAGAGATTTTATCCACACACAGATATTTTATATCTATCTAGATACATGATTTTTTTATATCTATAAGGACGAATTACATGTGATGTATTCATTAATTATATTAGCCTTTACTCTGAAAATTGAGAATGTATGAGTTAGTTTTATTGGATTGAAACAATCATTATCTGATTCTCACATGATGTATTCTAAAATAATTTAATAATGCATGTTTTCATATGATATAGAATTGTGGACAAAGGTATAGAGATACATGTGTTTGATAGATATAAGAACATATCCACTTATTGGTTGATTTTCACTGATTATTTTTTCGATGACACACTTTTCACACATATATAGATCTTGGTATTTGTATATTTATTCATTGATATAAATTCTCAAGGGGTCACACTTACTAGTTAACTAAATAAGGATTTATTTCTAACCATATTTCTACGTTAAAGTAATTTATAGTCAGTATGAAAGTAATTTTGATGGGTATTCATAAGGTATTACATATGATATGCTATAAGGTGATTTTAATTATATCATTCCAAAGGTGTTCTGGAAAATATTTCAAAAAGAATTTTTTGATATGGATTCACAAATTATCATATACAATATCATATAATTATAAATGGATCATAATCTTCTAGGATTTAATAAAAAATGGATATTGAAATAGAGGATAAATAAATAAATATATATATATATATATTATTTTTTATTTTATAGAATTTATGGTTTTTCAGGCATGGTATATTATTCCATTAAACTCCTAGTAAAATTGATTAACTATTGTAATTTATAATTCATAAATGCAATATTCCAAAGAGAACTGTTGATGATTTTACATAATACATCCATACAATGGTTATTGATTGTGAATGAAAAACTAATGTTTGGAAAAAACATTCCTTTACTAGAATATATATTTTTCTCTTCTATATTAGTAGATCAAGAATGTGGTGGAGGTAAGATAGATCCCATCTATATGATGCATGATTCAAATTAAACTCATGAATACACAACAAATATGAGACATATTTTTGAAGCCTTTTTTGATCTTTATCAATCCAATGATATGGTATTTGATGATAATAGTGAGTATATTTGGTTTATATTTTTACATTTACTGTTGTTTTTAATTTAGGTTTTACGTATTGTTTCATTTTTCAAGAATGGGATATTCTCTGACAATGGTTTAAATAACTTCTTCATAATCTGATAACTGTTATTATATTCATTAAGAACTCTTCAAGGATATATCGTTCACATTTATCTCTAACAAATCACGTTTTTAATGACACATGGTTGATGTATTTACTAAAATCGTTGCAGTTAAGGATGTCCAAAAGTCTTGTATTTAGGGACAACTATTGCCTAAAAATTAAAAACAATATTTTAGATCATAATAATAGTAGTTTTATGGATAATTTTTGTTCACTTATATTGATTGGGAGATAAAAAATACATATTGTCTCATTATTATTATTATATGTTACTATTTTATTAGATAATAATAAATAAATTGACCATCAATAGAATATATAATTCAGTGTTTTTCATGGATACTTGATCACATTAATAAATGGAAACTGATTTTATATCGATGTTGACAGTTTTTGGTTTCATAATTTCCCAGCCTCGTCATATGTTTAATTTTTTATAGGAAATGTGGAATTTAAGAATTTATTTATTAATATCGAGGGGGTGGTAGGATATCTTATCCAAACAATTATAACACCCTACACTTCCACTATATGTTTCTCTTTGAATAATAAAATAGTGTACGATGTACACAATACCAAGTTCAAGTGCACCACGACCTATCAAAATAGCCATTTAAAAAGAGTTTATGATTCTTAATAACCTCATTTTAAATTTTATATATAAATTATATAATTATAACATTCATCTTTTGTGTTTCTTATACATAATATAATAAAAATTTTAATTTTTCAGATAAGAGATGTATTTTTCAAAAATGCAGTTTTCCTCCTTTTAATGGAGAACCCTTTTTAAATATAACATTTGACACTTTTATATATTCAATTTTATGAAAATAAATTATTATTTTATAATTTGGACACAAAAATTTAGTTTGGATAATTTTTTTGTGTTTTTCTGAAAATCATCATATTTTGATCAATATTGAAATATACTAAATTATAATTGAAAACAACATTTTTAATTCAAATAATTTATAGTGTTAAATTATAAATTTTAATGGTTTTGAAGTATTATTATATTATATTTTTATCATTTAATCTAATTATGGTCATTTGATATAATTTCACTTTTAAATTGGTTATAAACACATATCAATATTTTGATAGTTTTTACTTCACAAAAACCTGATTTCTAGTTTTGAAAACGGGAATAAATTTTAAGAAAATTAATTCAAATTATATGTTATGAATTTTTTAATATAAACATAATTTTTTGATACGTAATATCAAAATTATATTAGGGTTAATTGTTTCTATTTTTCTAAAAACATTCAATTTTTGATTAATAGTGAAAAACAATACTCTATTGTTTAAAACAGACTTTTTATTTAAATAATTATTTATTTTATTTAAATTTATTTTAAGTCAAAATGGATACATAATACTTATAGAAGTTCAATTTAATTCATTGGAGTCATTTTATAATACGTAAAGATATATAAAATTTTGTTGAACTTTTTACCGTCTTTTATTCACCTTTAGGCACATTTGTAAATTTTCATACAACTTAATTTTAACACTTCTGTGAATTGAATTTCAAAAATCTGAGAGACACGGTTCAAATTAGTAATTAAAATGTGGTTCAATAACCTGAAAATAATTTTATGTGAATAGTAAGTTTTGAATTTTATATACCACGGTTAAAAGAAAATAGAGAAATTAAAGGTACAAAATGATGTAATAGTTACCCTAATACATATACTAATTCTCTTGGATAAGTGTTTTTCGACCAAAATAATACATAAAAATAATATATGAACCTATTTTATCCACATTGATTAGATTCATACATTTATTTTTATTTCATTTAAAGTAGAGTTAAAAATATAAAATTCAATGTTTTAAAACTAAAAAACATTTATTATAGGGTTATACATAATATAAATAAGATTATAAATAACAATTAGAAAGATAAAAATATTTCCTACATCATTGTATATTATTTATAATTTTTATTCATTAAATAATTAATTTAATTTTTTAATCAATGATGATAGAGTAATTACTTTATTAATGAATGATTAAAATAATTGGGGTTATAAATATCATAATAAATTTAAATTGAGACATTTGATGCATTACATTGAATTTATAGGATAATATGACATTTTGGGGTTGATCCAATATTTTGTTTAATTAATAATGGTTCTATTACTGTCGAAAAAAACAAATAATAAATAGTGTCAAAATTGACATAAATGAGTTTTTAAAACAAATACTATTTTATTAAATGATAAAGTTCTTTTAAAAATATAAGGTTTGTCAAAAGGAATTAGATAAGATTATATATGTCAGTAATGAACCACCTGGGGTTCATTTGGATTTTTATAGTATGTTTATTAACTATTTATTATAATAATACAAGAGGACATGGAAAAAGTTAAACTATTTAACTAAGGGATAAATGTAAAAGATTGGGTTAATATGGTGACATAAACATGTCTAAAACCTATTGGTTGAGATTATTTTGATCCATCCTGACATTATCATTGAAATAAATTGATTTTTAGACCTTAGAAACAATTTTTTTTTATAATAAAATAATATTTCAAACTTTTCCTAATGTTACCCTCACCTCTCTTATAAAAGGGTTCTTACACTTCTCTCAAAATCACATCTACAAAACCATTTATCATGGCTAAACCCCCCCCCCCCAAACACACACAATTATCCTCCCAACTTCCCTCAATTAAACATAGAGGCCATACCTTGAGAAAAAAGCCGACTTATGGATCCCTTTTGTTCAAATCAAAATGAAACACCCAAAGAAGAGGTAATTATTTTATCACCTCTTTCAAATTTATTTTCATCATCCACAATATCTTTATTGGTTGTTCCCATACCAAAATAATAACTATATTACGTTATATAAATTTATACATTCTTATAAATATGGAACAATCATATTCATTATTATATCTATCCTATGAATGACAAAGTCACTATATGTGTTTATGTACGGATTGTCGTCTTCACGTCGTGCTGTGGTTGGTTATTCAACGCTTCAGTATTTGGATTTGTATAATAATGGGTATAATTGATGTAAATAATAAATATAACATGTTAATGATTCTGTATATATATTTTAACCATCAAATTAAAAATTATTTCACCATCAATAGAATGATATCGTCCCTCGTGCATACGTACGGCTTACAGTCTCCACAGCGTGATGAGATTGATTTCCATGTTCAGCATTCAACGATGATTATAAAATATATATTATTCATAAAATTTAATATATTACATAATAATTCTACTATAAATATATATATATATATATGTAAGTATGTATGTATTTACATATATCTCATTCACTTACTTTCGTTCAATACGATATGAAAAATGGAAACAACGTTTATACGTACGTGTGGACTACCGTCTCCATAAAAGGTGTTTCCATTTAATATATCTATCTATTATACATATTTATATTTTAAATATATATGACATATAAATCAAGTTTCATATTCTAGAATTATTTAAATCATGATCCAAATGATAGGATTAAGAATAGCGAGTTAAAACATGTACAACAAAGAAAGTGATTATTACCTAAAATATTAATTTAACATGTAAATAATTTATAAATGGGTACTATAAAGTCATAAATGAATAATTTATGATATAAAAAATATGAATATGGTTCTTGTATAATTTAATAACATACTATGGTCATTATACGAGAGGTTAAACATACCCCCGACCAAAGGAAAGTGCAATATAGTGGTTAATTATTCAATCTCATTATTATGTGATATTGTTTATAAGTATGTATTTTATGAGTTATATTTATTATCCATGTCTCTCTTTTATATAATAAATTTAAAAATGATTATATTAAGTTAATATTTAAATAAAACATAATTTTAAATGTTTTAAATATTTATTCGTTTAAATCATTCTCATTAATGTTTGTGTTCTCAAAATGGTTTTATGGATTTATTTATATGAACATGATTTTTTAAGATTTTAATTCCATTCAATAGATTCAAATTGGAATAGGAAACTTTGATTCAAAAATATCTTTTAAATGACTTCCTTTATAAATGCGTGACTTTTCAATTATTTCACAAATATGGATATTTCTCTGAAAATTTTTTACAGATCATTTTCAACTATGTCCACATCCTTTGTTGGATATTATTCTTCATTAATGTTGATTTATGATAATACAATCTTACATATTGTATTGAATGAGTTATGATATGTTTGATTGTGGACGTGCTATTTTTATACCGTTCATGTTTTATGGTTGATGTATTAACATTTCGTATTCAAGTTTTCATATGAATATTTATGTTATGTTTCATCATTTTCAAATGAGGAATGTAGTAGACTTATTAAGGGATGATTGGGGCCCACTAAAGCACATTGATGAATTAGTAGGTATCATTAGAAATTTTTTCTCTTGGAACATGTCCTTGAAAAGAAAATTTGTAGTCCTGGCATGAGGTCGGGACTATGTGGTAATGATGTAAGGTGTTAGGAATTCCCTTATTATGAAATTAATTTTTACATGTGATTTTCTTAATAGTAAAATATCCATGTGCATGTTTAAATGGTAATGTTCGATTTATTTTCTCTAGCTATAAACTTTTAAGGCATGATGTGTAATAAAAACAAAGCATTTTCTCTATATTATGTTCATATTTATTTTTAAATCGGTTTGTTTTTATTACACATCAAGCCCTAATAGTTTATGGCTTTATCTAAATTAATTACCCTTAATAAGCATCTGATCTCACCCCATTCCTATGTTTTATTTTTTGAAGACTCTAAGAAGTTTATTATGTTTGATATGCAGGGTTTATCTAGGGGAATAATGGCATTCTAAATAGATTATTTATGTTTTGTTTTATGTTTGAATGTGTAATGTAACATTCATGTATGCAATATATTCTCTGATACTGCTAAACTGATTGGTCATTTGGGACATGATTCCTTGTAATAATTACAATATATTAAAATAATGCACTGGCTCTGAGATTCTGGGGTCAGGGAATTACAGTTGGTATGAGAGGAAGTTTATTACAAACCTTGGAAACTATATTCAGAAAAACTATGATTAGATAACAATACCAAAAGATATACTTTGAGGATTTGTATAGAAGAACATCCTAAATGTAGTAATGTAGATATTTTGTCTTTTTTCCAAGAAATATATCCCTGTTTGGATATGATCAGGTAGAGGGAGCTCCAGAACAGATGTACCTATGGGTGAAATCTCAAACAAGGAGTATCAGGCTTGACATGCGATATCATGGTATACGACAATGAGCCTTGATACAGTCTTGGTTATGACATTCATGGGGGATATTGACACATACATGACATATTTTGAAGTTAAATTTCATTTAGTTTACATTCATGCATTGTTTTGGAGGGTTTCCAAAGGTTTTATGGAGGAATAGATGAGTTTTTATGAATTGGGCCAAACCGTGAGCCCAATTCCATATTTAAAATGTTTCTTTATTTTTTTAATATCTTATTAAATATAATGTATTTTTTGGTTATTACACCTCCCTCTTGACCCTATGAAACCCAGGCACGCTCCCATTTCCTTTCCCCCTTCATTGGAGCTCTTTGAAATCACGACATAGGGCTAAACTTCATAGGGTGTCTCAAATCGGCTAGAATTGAATAGGTAACTTCATCCCTTCCTAACTCTCTCAGTTATTACTCTTTTCCCTCTATTCCAGTTCCTAAATTACCTCCTAAATCTTGTTCAAACAACCCCTAAATTTTTTCTATTCTCAATTTCAGTAACTATTTTTTTTGAGTGATTAATTCAAGATACTTCAAGTAAGTGAGTCCATTTCTTTCCTCTTTCAAATTTCTTAGGGTCTCTTCCCTAATTCTTGAATTATAATAGTACATAAGGTAGGTATAGTGCCTAGGTTCTAACTTACTGTATTTTGGGTGAAATATTGGGGTTTTAGGTTTCTTTTAACTTCCTTGAGGTGTGGCGGTCGTGCAGTTGATGTTTCGCCCCAATATTTGAGGGTTTCGAAACATTCGGTAGGTGATTCTGTGGGTAACAATTTAACGATGAGTTAGTTTCCTTGATTAAATTATTTTTCATGATCCTTATATGTAGTTCGTTATGAGAAAACCATTTTTGGTAGTAATAGTAAAGAATTTGGTATTAAAGTTACATTTTTGTTTGAAGTGTGTATTTTTCAAATATTTTTCATGTTCTATCTCTTGTGGTAGTTTTGTAAAACGTGGATGGGATTTATTAGTTGTTGAAAGAGGCTGCCAATTTTGGTTGGTTAATGATATAGTGTCATGTGGGCCTAAAAATGACGGCCCTTTAATGGGTTTAATGTGTGTAACATTATTATACTCCTTGAAAGTGTTTTATGGATTTGTGTGTTCTCATGGGTATCTTTTGCGATATTGGTCAAGGTGATTATATAACATTTGAAAGTGGATTATTACAAGTTTATTGGTATGCCAATTCTATTTTGGTATGCGATTGGTGTGATTTTGGCTTAAAAATAGGTTTTTGGAATTGTTTTTTGTGTTCTAGACATATTAACACCACATGGGTTCTTTTTATGAAAATTTTAAATGTTTTAGTTGGTTAAACAAAGTGGGAAATGAGTTAATATGTACTGTTTAGTATTTCTTTTCACCTATTATGGGGTTATTAAAGGTGAAGTGATGTTTGGAGATGTCAAATATGTTAACAATTTTTTTTAAATTTCTGAAATGTTTTATTAGATTGTGATGTTGGAGCGAAACTTGTTTGTGGGTTGTTTCGTGTAAGTTTGATGATAAAATGATTGTGAAGGTAAAAAGGGTGTTATGTGACATTTTAGTGGGATGTTATGAGAGTTGTAATATATTTTAATGGTTTTATAAAATTGTTTAATGAATTTTTGGAAGTGTAAAAGAAATGTGAAAAGTGTTGTGGGCTATTTTGGTGTGAGTCGGATTTCAAAATCATTTTGAATGAAAAGTGGACTATTTTTACTTGTGTTGTATACTTGTGGGCTGTTTGGATAATTTATGATATGGAAATGATATTTTCTTGTCAATATTATATTCATTGACTTGTTGAACTTGTTTGAGCACAAAGGGAAAACCCGGGTATCTTGGTGGGTGGACGTGTACTAGTATGCTAGTGAATCCGTGGGGTATGGCCTCGGTTTCACTTAGAAATATTGAATCTTACAACTCTAAAAAAATTATGATGATGATTATTGGAGACCACTAGGTTATGGGTATGTTCCCTACTAGTTTCTCGAGCAAGAGAACATATATTTTTGATGGTTACTCTCATCGAGATACGAGGTACCAGGGACCCAGAAGTAGCTAGTTCCTAGGGGTTATTTCCCATTACTTGTGCTCACTAGATATTTTGTGCTTATCGTCAGCATACGGTATGAGTGGCTGGAAAATTCATTATCCTTGTTATTTATTTTAAATTTGAATATTCTTTAAATTAGCCCACATGAAAACTGATTTTTTAAGTTGCATCTTTTAGAAATTGTAACTAGAAATTACATGTTTTTGAATACTTGCATGCTTTTCATCTTTGAATGTTTATCTCATGGAATCTCTTAGTGGTGGTATCATACTGGGCATTGGCTCACACCCTAATTACACCTTTGGGTGTAAGTATACTTGGTTATTTTTGTTGTCGCAAGTTGGGTACAATTTGTTTTGTTCCAGTGGATTGGGTTTCTAGCAGGTCCTTGGTGGTGAAGTCTTGTGAAAATGGATTGAGGGAGGTGCCCCATGGCATGAGGGTTCTTAGGATGTTTCATTTTGGTTTTGTACCTTTGTTATAGTGTTTTTGAGTTGTTTTATGCTATGTGATTTAGTTCTGAATTTTTGTAAAAGATTGTTTGGTTTGAAAATTCCAGATTCATTTTATTGGATTATTTTGTTGTCTTACGTTTATAAACTCGGGTAAATCATTCCCAATCCTCATTTTATGATACCTGGGAACTTCTGCCATCCCGTGGGGATCGTTAATGCCCTTCGGGACTTTCACGGTCCAGGTTTGGCACCAATTTCGGTGGTGACCAGATTTGGTTCGTGACAAAATGGTATTAGAGCAGGTCCTGCTTAACTCTTTGGGTCACATTATTTAGGGAACAGTCGGGATAGTCTAGAGTTAGGATTTTTGGGACTTGGTAGTTCAGTTATGGTTAGTGTGCCTGATCCCCACACCTCATGATGGGATTCGAGTCTCCAGGTTAAGTCAGGATTTCTCTTAGTCCTTTGGTTTTCTTGGTTTGATGATGATTAGGGGAAATGCAAGGAGAGTTGGGATAATGGTCTCAGTGATATCACAAGGCCGGGAAAGCCATGTGGAACCGGGGATATTCCCTTGAACACTCTCTATGATGGTGAATTTATTGGTATATGGTTTCCAACCAAATTTCAAAGTCACCCGCCGAATCTAGTTTCCTCTTGAATTATTTTGTGCTTTAGTTTTGAAATCATTGAACTTTGGTTTTAATGTGACTTGGTTTTAAAGAAACGTAATGTTTTTGTGAAATTATTTTCAAATAAAGAGGGAATGGTTTGGTTTATGAAATGGCATAACTGAATTTTCCGAATTTTTTTGAAATGGGAAATGGTGTTCTTACAACTCTTTTGAAAGCAGCAACTGTACTGAAGTTGGTTTTGAAAAGTGTTTCCAATAGAGTTTTCTAAACAATTAAAGTGTGTTTTAATGGGATGATATGTTTTTAAATTGATGTGAATATCTTGAAATTGAGTTATTTTATAAATGATTTGGTCTTTATGAAATGTTTTGTAAGATGTGAGTTGGGATTTTGATCTCATAGTTAGCGGTTTTGAGAAAAAGTATGTATTGGTTGACCGTTTTGGTTTTGAAAAGTGGAAAGAATTTTTGTTTTACCCTTTTCTATTTACATGGGAAACCACATGCATGGGGTTATACAGTAAGATGGATAGTTGATGACATGAATCGATGAGTGTCGGGATGTATATGAGGAGGGTGCCCGATGTGGCACAGAAACATGCATGTGTAAGGCCCATGGGGTACCATTGGTGGATGCGATAATCGCAGAACCATTTGTTTTCAAAGAAATATTTTTAAAGAGAAACATGATGTCTTGATTAATTGTTTGGGATGGATTATATTATATGTTTTTGGAAGATTTATATGTTATGGGATGTTTTGAGTCCAAGAACCCCTCCTGTTCGAAATGTGTTTTGAGTTTGTGTTTGGTCGGTTAGCTAGGTAAAAGGACCAGTTAGTAGTATCCTCTGAGATATGTTTTGGGAAACCTTTATAGTGGATCCCTTCCTATGTTTGGATATGGTTTGTGTAACTTTTTGACCAATGGACCACCTTGGTTGGTTCTTTTGGTTCTCTTGTTGGATAAGGTATGCCCCCATTAAGGGTTAATGCATAACTGAAGAGCAACCCAAATTGTTTTTCCATTTGAAAATCCACCAGTTGATCAATATAAAGAATATTTTTTTTCTCGAGATATATAGAAGTATTCTACACCCATTCATTTCTTTTATTTCTAGATCCTCTTTTAATGGGATAGTTCTCATGTAAGGTTGAAAGAGACCTTAGTTTCATAAGTTTCCTGATTCGTCGATGGTGGAAGTGGTCTAGGGTTTTTAGTGTGGATGATTGTCTCGATGGTGTCTAAGAGGACCTTTGGGTTCTTCAATGTTTCTATGAAGCATGAGTTCATGTTAAACCACAAGTGTGAGAAATATGGTCAAGATAGGATATTGTGGACACTTTCTAGAATTGTGTGTTATTTGGGGATGTTGTATAAGGTGCCTCTCCATGAATTGTTTATATCAGTCGCAATAGTCATTTTCAGTGATGCCTTATGATGTCCTGTGCTCGATTGACCGTAATGGTGAAAGTTGAGGAATAATATGAGAGTCTATATTATGTTGGGAGAATTTATCCTTTGGGAAAACATAAAAAAATTCCATTTAGAGGAAGGTGAGTATAGGTTTTCTTTACTTCTATTGTTTCTCACCCGAAAAACAAGGTGTGATGTGAGTGCATCTTCTAAGGCCTTGTTTAAGTGAAATATCGAGTTAGGGTAAAGTGAGTTTGGAATGCTTTATGTCTTGGAAAACTTATCAGGGATTGCATTGTACTTTTTGGTTACACGAAAAGAATAATTCTCGTTCATGGGGTTTCTAAAGCCTAACTGTGACTCCGAAGATGCTTCAATCATTTGAGCTCCAGCCAATGTCTAAGAGAGAAGCTGGCTCATAGTTAGGGGAAATCACAGGATTGTTTAAACACTTGTACAAAGTCATATCCTGAGTATTAATGTTAGGAAGAGTTTAAACCTATGGTATCATCATCATTCTCTTATTGTTCGTGTTCGGTGGAAATAGGTGGAGGGTCGTGTACCCATTACATCGCCCAATGTTATTCCCTCCCCCTTTGGTTTCCACTGAGTCTTTTGAGAAAGGTTTGAAGTTTGGCTAGACTGGTTGAGAACATGGTTTTCAATTGGTTAATAGTGACCATGCCCTAGAAAACCATGTATATATAAGGATCCTCACTGTTAGCGCATGGTTTCCCAAATCGTGCTAACTAACCATGTGACCTTCCGAACTCTTCAAATTTTGGGGTCTTTCTTTACCGGCCCATGCTGGTCGGTTAAGATGGTTGGTTTTAATGGTTGGTAGACACACTATGAGTCTTATATAAGATCTTTCATAAATGTTTGATGGATGAATACCCATTGTACTGGGCAGTCTGTTCAGGCCTCCCCCTATTAGTGACCTGATTCAGTCTCTGGAAAAATATAGGTTGTCTCTTATGGTGGGGAGCCTAATTATGTTCCCCCGTACTAGTAACTCATATTTATCAATGATCTTGTCTTGTCGGTAGGTAGTCTCATTTGGAGATATCAAGCTACCTATATCTTCCTTGGGTAAACGTTGAGATTGGAGAGTGCCCAATGGTTTAGTTATAACAAGGTAAGTGTAACCTTGTTCGATGTCGTTGTTCGTTTGGGTGAATTTCTTGAGTCTTGTTCGGATAGTGTTTGAAGAGTAGTCTTTTTAGATAAAGCCTGAATGTGATTGATTGTTTCATGAATGTGGTGTATGTTTTTGTTGTGAATTATTCATTCCTTAATTGATCACTGTAGGTGTTTTGGCCTTTGGGGGAGAAACCTGGCAAGGGAGTACATCTTGGTTTATCTGTTGGGTTTGGTTTTCATATCTGGCCTTTCTGTAGCTTTCCGGGGACGGAATGTTTTCATGGTGGGGAAAATTGTCACATACATGACTTATTTTGAAGTTAAATTTCTTTTATTTCACATTCACGCTTTGTTTTGGAGGTTTTCCAAAGGTTTAATTGGAGCTCTTTGAAATCGCAACATAGGGCTGAACTTCATAGGGTATCTCAAATCAGCAAGAATTGAAGAGGTAAACTTATCTCTTCTTAACTCTCTCAATTCTTACTATTTTACCTCTATTCCAGTTCCTAAATTACCTCCTAAATCTTGTTCGAACAACCCATGAATTTTATCTGTTTTCAATTTCAGAAACTATTGTTTTTGGAGTGATTAATTCAGGATACTACAAGTAAGTGAGTCCATTTCTTTCCACTATCAAATTGCTTAAGGTTTCTTCCCTAATTATTGAATTATAAAAAGTCCAGATGGTAGGGATTGTGCCTAGGATCTATCTTACAGTATTTTGGGTGAAATATTGAGGTTTTAGGATTCTTTTAACTTCCTTGAGGTGTGGCGGTTGTGAAGTTGATGTTTTTCCCCAATATTTGATGGTTTCGACACATTTTGTAGGTGATTCTGTGGGTCACCATTTAATGATGAGTTAGTTTGCTTGATTAAATAATTTTTCATGTTCCTTATATTCTTTTCATTATGAGAATACTATTTTTGGTAGCAATAGTAAATCATTTGGTATTAATGTTACATTTTTGTTTGAAGTGTGTATTTTTCAAATGTATTTCATGTGTTATCTCTTGTAGTAGTTTTGTAAAACGTGGAAGTGATTTATTAGTTGTTGAACGGGGCTGCCAATTTTTGTTGGGTAATGACATAGTGTCATGCGGGCCTAAAAAGGAGGGTCCTTGAATGGTTTTTATATGTGTAACCATATTATACTCCTTGAAAGTGCTTTATGGATTTGTGTGTTCTCATGGGTTTATTTTGCGATATTGTTCATGGTGATTATATAACATTTAAAACAAGATTATTACATGTTTATTGGGTTGAAAATTCTTTTTTGGTAAGAGATTTCTGTGATTTTGGCTTAAAACTAGGTTTTTGAAATGGGTTTTGTGTGCAAGACATATTTACACCACTTGGGTTCTTTTTATAAAAATTTCAAATTTTTTAGTTGGTTAAACAAAGTGGGAAAATGATGCATATGTACTGTTTGGTATGTGTGTTCTCCTATTATGGGGTTTTGAAAGGTGAAGTGATGTTTGAAGATGTCAAATATTTTTAGAATGTTTTGTAAATTTCTAAAATGTTTTATTAAATTGTGATGTAGGAGCGAAACTTGTTTGTGGGATGTTTCGTGTAAGTTTGATGATAAAATTATTTTGAAGGTAAAAATGGTGTTATGTAATGAGTGGGCTGTTATAAGAGTTTTAATATATTGGAATGGTTTTATAAATTTTTTTAATGAATTTGTGGAAGTGTTAATGAAATGTGAAAAGTGTTGTGGGCTATTTTGGTGTGAGTCGGATTTCAAAATCAATTTGAATGAAAAGTGAATTTTTGTGACTTGTGTTGTATACATGTGGGATGTTTGGTGAATTTATGATATGGAAATAATATTTTATTGTGAATATTATATTCATTGACTTTTTGAACTTGTTTGAGCACAATGGGAAGACTCATGTATCTAGGTGGGTGGATGTGTACTAGTATGCTAGTGAATCCGTGGGGTTTGGGCTCAGTTTCACTTAGCAAGATTGATGCTTAAAACTCTAACTCAATTATGATGATGATTATTGGGGACCACTAGGTTATGTGTATGTTACCTACTAGTGGCTTGTGCACGAGAACATATATTTGTGATGGTTACTCTCACAGAGATACGGGGTACCTGGGACCCACAACTAGATAGTGCCTAGGGGCTATTTACCATTGATTGTGCTCTCTAGATATTTTGTGTTTATCGTCGGCATACGGTATGAGTGGCTGGAAAATTCAGTATCCTTGGTATTTATTTTAAAATAGTTTATTTTTTAAATTAGCCCACTTGAAAACTTCTTTTTTTAAGTTCCATCTTTTTGAAATTGTAACTAGAAATTACCTGTTTTTGAAAACATGCATGCTTTTCATCTTTGAATTTTTATCGCATGGAATCTCTTAGGTGTGGTATCCTATTGGGAATTGGCTCACACCCTACTTACACCTTTGGGAGTAAGTAGACTTGGTTATTTTTTTTGTCACAGGTTGGGTACAATTTGTCTTGTTCTAGTGGTTTAAGTTTCTAGCAGGTCGTTGGTGGTGAAGTCTTGTTAAAATGTCTTCAGGGCGGTGCCCCATGCCATGAGGATTCTTGGGCAATTTCATTTTGGTTTTTTACCTTTGTTATTGTCTTTTTGAGTTGTTTTAAGCTATGTAATTCAGTTCTGAATTTTTGTAAAATATTGTTTGGTTTGAAAATTCTAGATTCATATTATTGGATTCTTTTGTTGTTTTATGTTTATAAACTTGTTAAATAGTCCCAATTCTTATTTTAGGATACCCGGGCACTTGTGCAAGCCCGTGGGGGTCGAGAGCGCCCTTCAAGCCTTTTCAGGGGCTAGGTTTGGCACTGTTTTGGGTGGTGACCAGATTTGGTTCGTGACAGATATGCTTTGGATAATTCACTTTTTCATTACAAACAATTATCAAGTATTTATGAGTAAATACATCCTCATATAATTTTTTTATTAATAGTTATTATATGCATAATTTGTTCAAATTGATGATCGGTATTTTACTAGATTTGAATTTTTTATTGTGACTCATAAACTAATCTAGTGTACTCCATTGTTCAGAAATGGAGCCTAGTGGAAGGAATGGTAGTCGTATCAGTACATGTAATCCATGTTGGGATCTCCCTCTTACTAACCATAATTATTTTGGTGGAGGTGATGCAACTAGTGAGGATCATCTAATATCCATTCTGGGACAACTCACTCGGGTTATGAATAATAACCTTACCTGTATGGATCACCATGATCCACAACGTGGATGATCAGTATTAGACCTCTTCATGAGGAAACAAGAACCAACATTTAATGGGACTACAAATTGATTTTTAGCTGAGAAATGGATTTGTTCCTTAGAGAAGATATTTCATGCTTTGGGGAGTAGAAAAAGGGAAAAATTTGTAATGGTAGTTTATCCCCTCATAGGAGATGCAGATCAATGGTGGTAATTTATTCAAAACACAAAGGAGGATAAAGAAGTATCAAATATGGAATAGAGGAATTTTAAAGAGCTTTTATTAGAAAAATACCTTCCTTGTGACCATCAAGTTGATAAGAAAAACAATTTCTTGAGTCTGAGGGAAAAGGCACATGAAAATGTAGTAATGTATGACGCTATCATTAAAAGGATATAGAGGCATGTTGTAGATTATATATATTACCCAGGGAGTAATATTTATTGATTAATTTATGGGTTAAAACTATTTCTCCATTAAGAATTAGTATCACAACCCATATCGTCGTATGAAGATATAGTTTCAGGTGCTATCAAGACAGAAAAGAAATTCTCTAAGTCTTATGAAATTAAATTAAAGAAAGTGAAAAAGAAAATTATGGGGTAAGAGACAAATAAAGGGAAAATGGGAAATAAGTATTTTCCCTTATTTGATAATTGAGGGAAGAATCACCCCAGTACTTGCCTAAAAGAAATGGTATTTTGCTACAAATATGGATAAAAAGGTCACCCGACTCATGATTACAAGAGAAATAAAGATGATATCAATGTTGAATGCAACAATTGTAGATAAATGATGCATTATGAAAATGAATATCCTAATCCCCAAGGAAAATAACCACAGAAATGGAAAAGGGATAATGGCCAAGCTTATGCTGTAAATATAGTTGAGGTGGAATAATTAATGTATTTGTGTTTTTCGATCCATGAATTATATTCTGTTCATAAAAAGAATGTGATTTATATAAAAATTTTACTGTAGTACTTTTTTCATTATGGTTTTAATATGATGAAGGAATTCATATTTTCATTATGTGACAATAAGAGCTACTTTATATTGTTTGGGGAATCTGATGTTATAATTGATTTTGGTATTTAAACGCCTTTTAGAGAGATTTTGGATAGATTTATATTGGATAACTATATAGGTTACAATGGATTAAGATGGAAATTGGATACTATTCTTTAAGGATAAAAAATTTCTTATGATTAGTTTAGAAATTTTTTTAATAGGACTACTCGGAGGTCGGGTGACAACCTATCGCATCCGGAAAGGCCATGAGTCTTGAACCAGCAACCAAAGGGAGAAAAGGGGGTATCACCTACCACTGGCCTACCTGATGTCCTAGTGTGTATAATGTTGTTTTTCTAAAATGGTCTTGAATATTAATTATAATTTCTTTTGGAACCCTATACAATTAGAATAAATAGAATTTTTTGGAGTTTTATTATATTATGGGGTAAAAAATGAGCTTTTGGTAGAAAATATTGAAGAATAGAACTCTTCTTTTCAAGTATTTTTTTTACTTAATATATGAATAAATAAATTCATAACAATTTGGGAAAGGATGTTAAAACCAAAAATGTTTTATCCTAATACCCTATGTTTTGTTGAACTAATGTTATTTTAAATCATCATAGATTTAAAGCTTTGAGGCCCTAAATTTTCCATTCACTAGTTTTTGAATGATTACCTCAATAACTCCCTATAAATATATACGTTTTTCCTCCAACTATAATTTCCATCAATTTTATCCTATTCAAACACACCTAGAAATTCCTCTTATACTAATTCATATATCCCAATGATTTCTATAAACCATTATAATATAATTAGTATACCAATGGTTTCTTGAAGACCATTTTAATATGAAGTTTTAGAGTGTATTTTCCAAATGGTTTGTAGAACTGTTGGGATAGGCCAGAGTAGATGAATGTTTTCCATACATTTTTTTGAAACCATTGGGATAGTGTATAGTTTTTATCCTTATTCCAATGATTCATTTAAACTGTTGGCATATGTTATAGAAAATTTTCCAACGGTTTTTTAAAACCGTTGGGATAAAATGAAACAAATGTAGATCCAAGTTACGATCGTGATCTGCCCACATTTTTTCCTAAATGAGAGCTCCATTGTTCCAGCGTGTAAACCCTTCATCCCACAAACTGATTCTCTGTTCTTCCACATAAAATATGTAAGTTGTAACTATGTTTTATGTTCTACCTCCATTATTCCATTTTTCATTCAGATTTCTTTGAAGACGAGGTTATTTTTTTGTTATCCCTAAATGCCAGCTCCCCTATTCTTTGTAAACCCTTCTTCCCAACCTATGATCCATCCTCGATTTAAGTATGTATTTATTCTTCACCCTAAATTTGACTATAAAAGTCTTCATAGTATTTCCCCTAATATTACACATGATTCCTCTAGCATAAAATCTATTAAAAAGATGATTCCTTCAGTTCATAAATTTGTTTCTATGGAATGTTATTCCCTTAAATATAGTTCATTTGAGAATCTTTCTACTTCATAGAGTTCCTTTTATGTGTTATATTGAGACCCTTTTGATTAGAATCAGATTTCGTGTCTTATAGTGATATTTCATTGATGTCCTATTATATTGATCTGACATGGTAGGGAGTTATTAAATGGTAGGGAGACCTACTATGGGTCTCCATTTCATAATTTATTTTTTGATGAAATGGGAGGTGTTTGTGCATTGGGGATATGGCTATAGGTGGGAGGGGAATGTATAGGGCTGTAAGGTGGGAGGTGGGTTGTGTGGTTCAAGGGGTTGGTTGGGTGACAGGGCAGGTTGTGCAATCAGAGAGTGGAGGTTGTGCAGTGGGAGTGCATTGTAGGGGGTTGTGCAGTGGGAGGGGGTTATAGGGGTTATGTAGTGGGAGTGGGGGGGAATTGTGCAGTGGGCGGGGGTTGGATATATATGGGATGTACAGTGGGTGGGAGTGGCTGAAGGTGGTGGTTGTGTAGGGCGGGGGTACAAGGGTGAGGGGGGTGTGCAATGTGGGGGGTGGGGGCTGCAGGGGTAGGTGGGGGAGGGAGACTACAGGGGGACTGTAGGGGGTTGTGTGGGGGGTTGGTTGTAGGGAGGCTTTTTAGTGGGATGGGTTGTCTATGGGGGGTGTAGGGGGGTGTAGTGAGAGTGGGGGGTTATGTAGTTGGAGGGGTTGGCAGTGGGGGGGGTGTTGTGGGGTGGGGGGGGGGGCGGGGGCTATGCAAGGTTGGGTTGGAGGGGTTGAGGGGGCTGTGGGGGGATGGGGGGTGGGAAAAGTAGGGGGAGGTGGTGGGGAAGAATTGGCAATATGGGGGGTTGTGCATTGTGAGGGGGTTGTGGGGGGTGTGCAGTGGGAGGGGTGACAATGGTGGTGGGTGTTGTGTAGTGGGAGGTGGGGGCTATAGGGTGGTCTGCAGTGGAATTGGGGGGGGGGGTTGTACACTCACAACCCTCAAATATTTTAAATCCGGGAAAAATACAAGTTCCATACTATATCCAAAACATATAATAGCTCATCTATATGCTATTTTGTATATACACAGACCAAAACTCTTCTATATATGATATTATCGTTCTTCATTGTCCAAAAATTTAATATGACATTGAATGTAGATGTATCATTCCCATAAGCCTAGAATACCCCAAATACGCAATATAATTAATCGATCTCTTCTGTGGGAACTCCCCCCCACAGGAATTACCAACCTCAACACTTCCCGACCCAAGGTATCAATATCTTGGTGGTTCCACAACGTCAATCGTCCTATAGCACCCATATTAGAAGTATCCAACACCATAATTTCCCACATACCATCATATTATTATTTCATAATCACACCATACATGATGAAAAAAAATACCACATCAAACTCAATGCTCATACAAGTCCTCCATCACTCTTGATGCCCATATATTAACCACATATATTTAATTAACTAATCACACATACACATCATGCCACAAATTCTATAATAAAAAACTAAAAACCATAGTCACATGCTCAAAATGTAACTATAACTATCATGGGCTCTCTACAATTTTAGTGACCTCTCACTCTTGATGCCCATATATACCTTGATGAATTATCTAGAGGCCTACTTCAGGATGCTCTCTCCCTTTGTTGTTGTGGGAAATAAAGTTGCATAATCAATGTATCATGATTTTAATAGACTAATGACACTTAGTAAATAACCTTCCCATAAAATTTATATTTATTTATTACATCTTGTATGATTTATTGAATTCATTATATATCTATTCAAGATCACCTTAAACAATGGATACTTAAATTATTTGTGGATAGCTCTCCCACCCCCCTGGACGCACGTACCCCCTTGACGGACCCACCACCACTGTGCAGAGCCCCCCCACCCAAACAGCCCCCCCCCCCACCCCACTACTACCCTCACCCCATATGGATAGTCCTCCCACCCCCCAGGACACCCCTACACCCTGGACAACCCTGCCACCCCCATGGACAGCCCGCCCACCCCCTAGACACCTTGTACCCCCCTAGACAGCCCCCACCCTTGTGGAAAGAACGCCGACCCCCCCCCCCCCCCCAGACCCCCTGACACCCCTGGAATGCCCCACGACCCACGTGGATAGCCATCCCATCCACCATAGACACCCCCACCCCTTGGACGGCCCCAACCACGTGGATAGCCCACCAACCCCCTTGACACCCCTTAACCCCTAGACAGCCCCGCCACCCCGTGGACAGCTCGTCCACCACCTAGACACCTCGTATCCCCTGGGCAGCCACTCCCCACCTGTGGATAGCCCACCCACCCTCGTTGATACCCCCAACCTCATGGATAGCCCACCCACCCCCTGGGCACCTGATACCCCCCTAAACAGCCATGCCACCCCTGTGGATAGCCCGCCAACCCCCTAAACTGCCCCCCCCCCCCCACCATTATTGATAGCCTGACCACCCCCCAGACATCCCCCTCCCCCCCCTCCCCCCGTGGACCGCCCAACCACCACCTAGAATCCCCTACACCTGGAAACCCCCCCTGTGGAGATCCCAAACCCCTAGACACCCACTCACCACCCCACGGACACCCCCATCCCCTTGTACATCCCCAAAACCAAGAAAGAACCCCCCCCCCCCACCCCTGGACACCCTGAACCCCCCCCCCCCAAGATATTCCTTCCATTCCTATGGACATCCTGCCCCCACCCCCTAGATAGCCCCGCCCACCACCTAGACACCTCGTACACCCCATGGACAGCTCCACCACACTTGTGCACAGCTCGCCCACCCATTGTGGACTCCCCAACCCCCGTGGACAGCCCGACCACCCCCCTTGATAGCTCGTACACCCTATACAACCCTACCACAAACGTGGACAGCCTTCCCACCCCCTAGATATCCCCCACCCCTGTGGACAGCCTGCCCACCCACCTAGACACATTGTACCCCTGGACATCCCCCATCCCCCGTGGACAGACCGCCCACCCCTGTGAAACCCCCTACCCCCTGTAAAACCATGTCCCCACCATGGACACCATACCCTCCCCACCTAGACACTCCCCCTGAACACCCCCCCCCCCATCACGTTGGACACCCCCGACCCCCTAGAAGGCCCCCCACCCCACACAAACACATTAGTTATCCTTTTCTTTTTAGTTTCATATTTTTTTTTCCAAATTAGAGAAATGAAACCAAATGATGAGAGTTGACAAAAACAGAATATGGACAACAATCATCGCATGACTAGGTTGGTCATTCCACAACTAGTTCTTGTAGTGATTATGTTATTTCAAATATATATTTAAATAATATATAATGTCATGTGATTAATTTATTTTTAAATATTATTGCAGGATCCATATATTAGACGACAGTTATTTGATGAGCTGCCTAGTAGTGGTCCCAATACTCAGGGTGTTCATATGAGGGGGTGTTATGAGAGCTAGACGGTCTGGTTTATGTACCCTATTAGACCCTACCCCTCCAACAAATACACCATCCATCCCACATTTTGATCTCAGTGTGTCTTTAGGGACACACATCATATTTAGGCCTCCTATTTTCTCACCACCCTTTAAATATATTATTTTTCACCCATCTGTATCATATCTAATGATGATTCCCCCTCCCCATACATCATTTTTTCATCCATCCCTCTCATCTTCTTTTTCATATTCTTCCTTCTATCCGGGCTTTTATTTTCCATATTCTTCACCACCTACTCTAGAGTCTGTCCCTTCAAAGCATACATTGGGACAAACTCCAACTGTACAGGGTATTCCTTTAGTGTCTACGGATCTAGTGGTGCCCATTTATCAGACTACTGCATGTATACTTATACAAACTTAACAAATCCTTACACCATTATTTATGTTCATTATAACATTTATTGATAAAATGTTTGTTTTTCATTCAACATAGATACATCTACTGCTAGGAGGTGAGGCAGAGGATTACACACTTGCGTACGGTGTGGTATTTCCACACGCAGTTGATTGTGGACTACAATAAAGATAGTCAAATGATTTAAAAATCTGGGCATCAATATCGGTGTTTTTTGGGGACGCTTTCCAAATACTCCAAATCATTCCAGTCAGCCTACTCTCATGGAAGCAGATTTCTAATTAAGTCAATGATAAATATTGGGTAGATATATGTGTAAAAATATCAGTTTTATTTAATATAATATATTATTTTATTGTATTTAAATGAATTAATATTTTGGTGTTAGCTTCGGTTTAATTTCCCTGACGGTGAGGGTGCACGTCTAGCACGACCAAATAATTTAGTTGAGATTTGGAGAGATTATATGCACAAGTTGTATATTGGCTAGCAGCTAGAGTTTTCATAGAGTTATAGGCGGTCCATGTCATGGATTATTTTCTATTAGAATAGTATCAAAATATGATTACTCATTGAACGACTAGCTAGTTAAAGGTATTATTTAAATTATAGGTGTTTCAATGGAAATTTTCAGGTTTTTTATTAATAACAATTATTGAATCTTATTTAGGAATCATCCAGAAGAAATAAATAATCATTGATGCCGAAAAATATCTCCACACATAGTGATGTACTATGATGCTAGAAGTTTGTAATATTTGTTTGTGACTTCCATTTTATATTACTTCCTAAAAATTTTATCCGATTGCTAAAGTTGATATATAATTTTTGTTATGAAATTATTAATTTTTATCTTATTATTAATTATGGTTTCCTACATTTAATTTTATTTTAGAGGTATAAATTGAATATAGAAGGATGTGTACCTTGATAAAAACTCTTTTTCTTGTGTAGAAGAATGAAAGAAAAAAGTGTGATTAATGAACCGTCTCAGAAGATGATTGTAAGTTTTACTTTGTAGATTTAAAATTTTAATATCTATTTTGTAACTTAATAATATAATTATATTTGTATCATATTACTTTAGAGGGCCTTAATTCCAAATAACCAATCAATTTTGGGCCAAACAATCACTTACATTAGGTGTTGGGAGATGAGCACCTTGGTAGAGTATGCTGTCGGCCTTGGAAGAGTATAGTTATGACAATGTATTGGCCCTCCTCTGGTATGAGTTGTAGTGCAACCGAGTTGCAGTAGGTTAAGGCATAGGTAGATCTTACTGAAAAGGGCCATAGAGATGGCAGAACAGCCTGCTAGGGAAAACATTGCATTTATGAAACTGATATATGTTTTTCATCCAAAACTTCCACCAGAGTCCATCACAACTTGTGATTAATATATATTGTTGATGTGTTCTATATATGGTACACCATGTGAATGTTATATTGGTGGTTGTGATTATGGAATGGAGGAGGCTGACGTAGAGGAGGAGGAGGGCGATGAGATGGCTGAGGCAAAGGAGGAGGCCGAGGAAGAGGTCGAGGTGGAGGAGGAGGGCGATGAGGAGGATGAGGCATAGTACGAGGACAAGGAGGAGGGCAGGGATGATGATGGGGATGATGATGAGTGTCAGGGCGAGGGTGATGATGACTGTGATGATAGTGATATTGATGAGGGACAGATTGATCTGTTACATTTTTGACTGATATTACTGACCTATGATGTTTATTGACATGTTCTGCTGGAGTATATGTCTAATAAGATAGGTCATATTATCATTATGTTTTTATCTATAAATAACAAAATATTACTTGATGATTTTTTTGACTGAATCACCCCTTTGTTGGATAGCCCCTCCAACCTCGTGGATAGCCCGCCCACCCGCAGGACACCCCCTACTGCCTGGACAGCCTTTCCACCCCTGTGGATAGCCCGCCCACCCCATGGACACCTCGTACCCCGGGGATATCCCCCACCCACTACAAAGCCCCTGACCCACCCCTAGACAACCCTGATCTCCCAGGACGGCCCCACCAGCCTCGTGCACAACCCACTCACCAACCCTAAACACACCATCCTCATGGAAAAACCCCGCCCACCCCCTAGACAGCCTACTCACCCCCCCCCCCCAGGACAACTCCTACCCCTAGACATCCCCTACCCCTGAAAATCCCCCTTGGACACCCTTGACCCCTCTGGACAGCCTCTCCACCCACGTAGATAGCCTTCCCTCCCCCGAGAAAACCCGTAAACCCCCTAGATATCCCCCACCTCCATGGAATGCCCCCCTGGACACCCTGACACCCATGGACATCCCTACCACCCCTGTGGATAGACCGACCACCCCTAGACACCCTGTACCCCCATGGACAGCCCCCACCCGCGTGGACATCCCTCCCACCCCCATGGATATCCTGCCCACCCGCATGGATGCATCATACCCCCTAGACACCCCCCTCCACCCCTGTAGACCTCCCACCCACACCGCTGGACACACTGTACCCAATGGATACCCCCCCCCCCCATGGATTTCCCACCCACCCCCTAGACAGCCCCTCCCCCATGGAGTTCCCCCCAATCCCGTGGACAACCCCCCCCCCCCCCCACCTCCACCCTCAGACACCCCTGACCCCATGGACAGCCCCTCCACCGCCGTGGATAGCCCACCCACCCCCTAGACACCTCGTACCCCCCAGGACACCCCCAACCCCTAGAAAGACCCCCCCCCCAACCTTACCCCTCGACTAACCTGACACCCCTAAACAGCACCGCCACCCCCCGTGGAAGGCCCACCCACCCCATGGATATCACATATTCCCCTGGACAGCCCCGCCCCCACCTAGTCCTCCTGCCCACCCCCTGGACACATGGTACCCCCCTAGACAGCCCCCCACCCTTGGAAAGCCCCCCGACCCTGGACACCCCAACCCCACTGGACAGCCCTGCCACCCCCATTGACAGCCTGCCCCACCCCCAAGAAAACTCCACTACTGGAATAGTATGCTATACCAATGGTTTATAACCATTGGTATAGGCTGGAAAACTGTTGGTATAGGGTATACCAACGGTTTTCCAAACCGTTGGCCAGTTAGCCGTGAGGAAATCCCTATTCCATCAGTTTCATTTAAACTGTTGGTTTAGGTGTTTGAGAATTCTGGGAAACTCATTACCAACAGTTATGAACAGTTGGTAAAAGTTTTTCCAGAGTTCTAGAAAAAGCATTACCAAGGGTTCAAAACCATTGGTATAAGTTTTTCCAGAATTCTGGATAAAGCTTTACCAACGGTTCAGAACCGTTGGTAAAGCTTTTCCCAGAGCTGTTGTACAGTAGCCCCCAGAAGCCCTCCAGAAGCCCTACCATACACCTGCATAAAAATACAGTGCACAATAGCCCTCCAGTATACCCTCCACTATACACCTGCATAAAAAATATCACAAAAGCCAGATACAGACTTCAATCAGTATAAAAAACACCTAAAATAGCCCAAAAAAACACATATGACAACAATTATCTGGTGGTACTTCACCTCACCCATCAAATTCTAATAGACAGAATAGTTTGATAAATATCTATTAGAGTTGAATAAGACATTCAAATTGACTCAAATCCAATATTTGTTGTGATACTGGGTTTGGGTATGTAATGATTTGTGGTGAATTTTGCATTGAACTTGTATTTTTTATAATATATGGTGAAAATATATTTTCTTAGGAGTATCGTCAGTTATGACCCCATGAGTGAAACTACCCAACTCATGAAAAAGAGGTTGAGACTATCGTTGATGAGTGTAAATTTCACTTTTATTCACATAAAATGATTTCCTTTTGATATAAAAGAGAGACATTGAGTGTTTTCATCCACAACGCACCTCGGATTGAGGCAGAGTTGAATCGTACATGTCACAAATGACCCATGTATACATTTCTTAATGTATCAACAGTATCCGAATGCCTTTGGCCTATTTTCCGTATGTCAGTTGTTGTTTTAACTTAAACTGTTGTCCATTTCAAAGAAAAGTGACACACTTTGAGTGGTGCTGGCTACACCACGCCTCGGATTGAGGCGGGGTTGACTCGTACAATTCACAGATGACCCATGGATCATTGTCCTAAAGATTCAATAGAATCCGAAAGCGTTTGGTTGGTTTTCCGTATGTCGTTTTTTTTACTTAAAAGCGCATCCATTTTAAACAAAAGAAAGACACTTTGAGTGGTCCCGGCCACACCGGCCCTCGGATTCAGGCATGGTTGACTCGTACACGTCACATATGACCCATGGATCATTTTCATAATGTTTCAACAGAATCCGAATACGTTGGGTGGGTTTTTCGTATGCCAGTTGTTGTTTTCACTTAAAATCATGTTCATTTAAAATAAAATTTAGACACTTTTAGTGGTTTCTGCCACACCGCACCACATATTGAGGCGGGGTTGACTCGTACGCGTCAAAAATGACCAATGGATACTTGTCCTAATGTATCAATAGTATCCGACTGCGTTTGGTTAGTTTTCCGTATGTGGTTTTTTTACATAAAACCGCATCCATTTTAAATAAAAGAAAGACACTTTGAGTGGTCCTGGCCACACCGGCCCTCAGATTGAGGCAGGGTTGACTCTTAAACGTCACATATGACCCATGGATACATGTCCTAAAGTATCAATAGTATTCGAATACCTTTGGTCTATTTTCCATATGCGAGTTTTTTTAACTTAAACCGTTGTCCATTTAAAAGAAAAGTGACAAACTTTGAGTGGTCCCGTCCACACCGGCCCTCAGATTGAGGCGGGGTTGACTCGAACACGTCACATATCACCCATGGATCGTTGTACTAATGCTTCAACAGAATTCGAATGCGTTTGGTCTATTTTCCGTATGCCAGTTGTTGTTTTCACTTAAAATCTTGTCCATTTCAAATAAAAGTTAGACAATTTGAGTGGTGCCGGCCACACCGCGCCTTGGATTGAGGCAGGGTTGATTCATACACGTCACATATGATCCATGGATACATGTCCTAAAGTATCAACTATATATGAATGCGTTTGGTCCATTTTCTTTATGTGGTTTTTTTTACTTAGAAGCGCATTCATTTTAAACAAAAGAAAGACACTTTGAGTGGTACCAGCCACACCGGCCCTCAGATTGAGGCGGGGTTGACTGGTACACGTCACATATGACACATGGATCGTTTTCCTATATTTTAAACATAATCATAATGATTTTGGTCTATTTTCCGTATTCCAGTTGTTTTTTTCACTTAAAATCTTGTCCATTTCAAATAAAAGTTAGACACTTTGAGTGGTGTCGGCCACTACTTCAAAGCACATTTTCCATATCATTTTCCACATGCATAAACATGAAATACATTGCCAACTAATAAATCTAAGTAAAAAAAATAGAAAAATGAGTATCACAGTACCAAGGAATACTAAATGTCTAGGTAGTAGACTAATCATACAATAAGAATCAAGTGCAAAAAACAGAATCCGAACGCAACGTCCCTATGATGCATTGGAAAACCCCAAAGTGGAGAAACATGTTCAAAAATAAATAGTTATACAGAATTCAAAAATGTAATGGATCAATCTGCATATGATCACCGTCACCATCACCTCTATCATCATCAGCCTCATCCTCGCTGCCATCTCTGTCCTCGTTGTCGTCCTCATCATCGTCCCCATGCTTATCGTCGACCTCATCCTCGTCCTCGGCATCATCCTCGCCCTCGGCCCCATCCTCGCCCTCGGCCCCATCCTCGCCCTCATCCACATCCTCATCCTCGCCCTCTTCCTCTTTAGAATCCTCGTAATCACCAGGAACATCATCATCCTGATCGCCACTAGAGTTGCCGCCTGGTGCATTGGATGATGCACCCATCGATGACATTAATGTCTGACAAGCCGCACTAGCCTCTGGTGGAAGTGATGAAGATAATGCTTTCATCAGTTTCATAAATTCTCTGTCTCTTCTTTGAACTTGTACTTCCAACTATGTGACCCTTTTATCAGACTGTCTTGCATGCTCCTTGACCTGTTCTAAATCGGTGGTACTAGAATGGATACCTGGAGATGACCAATACCTCGTCGGGACTATATTCTTACCAGGTCGGCAGCGTACTCGACCAGAGTGCTCATCTCCCAAAACCTGATATAAATTATCGTGTGGCCCAAAATTGTCAGGCTCCTGGGCATCAAGAGCCTCTAAAGCAGCATGTAAAAAATATTAATAGATTATGAAATTTCAAATTAGATATTAAACTTTGAAATAAACAAATTAAAACTTACAATCTTCTCTTGGGTCGGTTCATTTACTGCAGTTCCATCTTTTTTTCTTCTACTCGAGCAAAACAATTTTGCTCGAGAGATAAGTCCTTCAAAATTTATTTTGTGCTTATGTAATGACATTAAAAAAATATAAAGTGAAAGTACAATCATATATTCATTATTCAATAAATCACATAATTTAAGTAGGATCCACTAAAAAGGGAAAGTCCTAAAGATAAATTATAAACAACTATATCGTACCTGCAGCCTCTCATGATCTTCCATAGTTGTGCAACCCAAAGTATGGAGGTATTTTCTTTGAATCAATGTTTTTTTTGTTTTTTTCATAACATTCATAAATAATGATTAATAATTAATAAGATTATATTAATTCAAAATATGAAAACTCTTATTTAAATAACTAAAATGAGATTAATACCTTAAATTTGGCTGTCACCCAGTGGGTAATCATTTGGAAATGTTTCTCTATCGGGCAGTCATCCACAATAGGTAATGTCTCTAACTCGGTTCCCACTCTATTACAACAGCCAATATACAGCTCATGCTTATAAGCTATCCAAAGCTCTCCTAGCTCTTTTAAACACGCTGGTCATGCACCTTCGCCATCAGGGAAGTTAAACCGAAGCTGAAACCAAATTGATTAGTTCATTTAAATACAAAAATATACTATATTAAATCTAATATATTTTTTACCCATATTTGTGCCCACGTGTTATCCTTGACTTTGGGTGGCAGATGTCTCCAAGAGAGAGGGCTGACCGTAATGATATCGGAGTATTTGGCTAGCGTCGCCAAAAAACCCCGACATTGCTGCCCAGATTTCTCAATCATTTGTCAATCAACATTGTATTCAACCATCAACTGTGTATGGCGGTTCCATACCACACGCAAGCGAGTACGCCCCCTCCCCCGCCTCCTATCTGTATATGAATCTGTTATTAAAGAAAAATAATATCAATACAAGTTATAATAAAACTAAATTTTGGTATATAAATTTGATAGAGTTATATAAAAATACATGTGGTAGTTAGATCAATCGGTGTAGAAGGTGAAGGAATATCCTGTACAGGTGGAGTGTCCCTCAGTGTATACTCCTCATCCACATACTGTGTCGTAGCAGGAGTCGAAGAAGGTGGAATATAATAGCCCGAAGATAATGAACCAGAAGCAAAAGATGATGGAATAGACGTTTGGCCAGCTGGTAGTGTAAACATCAGAGGTCTAAATATCTCATATGTCCCTGAAGACACGCCAGGATCAAAATAGGGCGTAGAAGATACGTCTGTGGTAGTGGGTCGTCTAACTCTCGCCCCACGAGCCCTCGTACCACCGACCTCAGTACCAGGACCACTAGATGATCGTCCATATCTAACACCACCCCCCTCTTACCACCAACCTCTCTACTGGGATCAATATCGGGCTCCTCGTCAGATATCTGTCATCTAGGTGGTGGATCCTGAAAAAAAGTTTGACAGAAAAGTAAACACATGATATTATAAGTTATTGAAATATTTATATTTGAACTAAAATACTCACAATAGGGATGAGAGGAGGAACACCCATCTATACCATGAGACGATTATTATCTGTCATCTTTTTCCACCGCCTCTCTTCAATGGGTGTCATTTCCTGCAATGAAAACAAATATGGAAGTAATTAGAAACATATAACTAATGTGTAACCCAAAAAAAATATATAAAAACCATTATGATAAAAATAACATAATGAAACAGAACATTTATGGTGTTATGAAGGTAAGTACTAGGATACACACTCTGAATGATGTAGGGGAAACATGTAGGTGAGAACATGGTTGTATGATTCTATATATTTCCCACCACAACTTCGGGTTCACAATCAACTCTGACAATTGAGCTGTTGGGGTCATAATAAGTACTAAACGGATTGCATCCAATTGCAGTAGGGATAGTGTCAACTTCATCATCACCATCATCAAAAACATGTCTGGGATTTACTTCAATAATTACTCCGAATTTTGGATGACGATGATCTTTGACATAAAAAACATGTTTCACCATTGATGCCAATACATATGGTTCATCAGTGGAAATATTGCGAGTCATGTCAATAACTTGAAATCCACAATCATCAATAAAGGTGCCTTGCCTCTTCATTGAATCAAACCATTGACATTTCATCATCGTGACTCGACCATGCGAGTAATAATCCAAAATTATTATTTTCTCCACGACACCATAATTAGCAACGTTTTCATAACGAGGTCTAGTGTCTGATGAACTGGCATAACAGTCTGTTTTGGCAGTTAGCATAACACCATTATGTTGTGTTCTCGTGTTTCTTGCTCGTTCAGTGATAATAAATTTGTATCCATTGATCAAAAGTGATCTACAAGCACGAACCACAGTATTAGGACCAAAATCCAAAGCTCTTATTTCCTCAGAAACAGAGTCTGTAGGCAAACTTGATACCTGAAATATAAACAAATAGTAAACTTAATTAAATATTATTTTTATTTAGTTATTACAGAAATATTTTTACCATCAATTTCAACCAAGCAGAAAACCCTTTTCTATGCAATGTCTCTTTCTTTCTCAATGATAAAGAACGATGCTTTCTATATATCAATTCTTTATGTTCCCTGTAGATAAAAATAATAATAGTTTAACAAATATTTAAAATTACAAGAGATAAGATAAGAGATACATGTACAATTAACTTACTTTATATACTCATCGAACAAATCACAATTGAACAACACTGTGCGATGTGCCATCTCTCGCTCTTCAAGGCATAATGTTGTCAATGTATATGATCCTAGAATTCCTCCTGTCTGAGGAAGTGATGAAAAACTGGGTTCAATTTTCCCATACTGTTCTTCTTCATTTCTTATTGGTCTATTTATTCTCATAGTTTGATCAGACAAATACATTGAGCAGAAATCCATACATTCTTGAGCCAAGTAACCGTTCATAATAGAACCTTCAGGATAATTCCTATTCCGAACATATGATTTCAATGTACACATGTTTCTTTCAGTTGGATACACCCAATAGAAAGCAACGGGTCCTCCAAGAATTATTTCGGTCGGAAGACGGACAGTCAGATGCAACATGCATGTAAAAAATGGTGGAGGGAATATTTTCTCTAACTCACACAAAATTAATGGTGTCTCTGCCAACAGTTTTTGCATGAGGGATTTGTACAACCTATTAGCACAAAGATCTCTAAAAAATATCACAACCGAATAACTGAGACTCTAACATTATTGGACAAGAGATGATAGATTGCTATTGGAATCAACTCATGCAAAAGGACGTGATAATCATGAGTTTTCAAAGATTTCAACATCGACTCTTTTTTGTTGACCAGTTTTGATATATTGCTTGAATAGCCATCATGAACTTTAATAGTCTCTAGAACTTCCATAAATTTATTTTTTTCATCTTGAGTCATCACATAAGAAGCACATGGAACTTGCCATTTATTTTCACTAATATAGGCAGGATGCAATTCTGGTCTGATCCCCCAATATACCAAGTCGCGCCGAGATCGTAAATCATCTTTCCCCCCCCCCCTTGACATTTAGAAGAATAAAACGCAACATTTCACATATATTCTTTTCAATGTGCATTACGTCTAAGAAATTACGTAACAAGTTGGTCGACCAATATGACAACTCAAAGAATATACTCTTCTTCTTCCAATTGTAACATGTATCATTGGAAACATTTTTCCTCTTTCTAGATTTCATTACACTCTTCCCAAATGAATAACTGAAATCTTTCAATTCATTAAGCACATCAGTTCCAGACACACGCTGAGGTGGATCGTCCTTCTCCATGGTATTGTCAAATCTTCGACGATTGTTTCTATATGGATGGTTCATTGGAAAGAATCTTCGATGTCCCATAAAACTAAAACTACGACAATATTTCAGTCTTCTCGATCGAGTATTCTTCATACAAACAGGACATGACAATTTTCCTTTTGTGCTCCATCCATACATCATTGCATAAGCAGGAAAATCATTGATAGTCCACATAAGTGCAGCACGCATCTAAAATATGTCTTTCGAACATGCATCGTATGTGGGCACACCCAAATCCCAAAGAAGTTTCAACTATTTTATTAAAGGATGAATGTATACATCTATATCATTGCCGGAATTAGAAGGGCCAGATATCAGTATACTCAAGAAAGTGTAAGGATTTTTCATACACAACCAATGGGGAAGGTTATAAATGTGTATGAAAACTGGCCATGTGCTGTGAAAAGTATGCATCTTCCCAAATGGATTAAAACCGTCACATGAAAGACCCAGTATCACATTACGCACGTCGGCTGCAAATTCAGGATATCGAGCATCAAATATCTTCCATGAAAATCCATCTACAGGGTGAACCAACTCTTCATTATTCTTTTTTCTATCGGTGTTATGCCATCACATTTTTACGGATATTTCATCAGACATGAAAAGGTTCTATAATATGGGGATCAATGGAAAGTGCCACAGTACTTTTTGTGGCACATGAGATGGAGTTACATCACCTTTTGGCTTCCATCGGGAGGTTTCTCATTTTATACAATCATTTCTTTCAGCAGTTTCCTCCCAAAATAAGCTGCAATAATTCGGGCAAGCATGAATTTATTTTTTGATAATCCAAGTTCATCAACCAACTTCAATGCCATATAGTGGTTTGAGGGAATATCTGCATCATCTGGAAGTAATTCTTTCAAGAAGGTAAGAATGTAATCAATTGCAGTATTTGAAATCCCATACATAGTTTTCCCATTAAACAATCGGATTAAAAATTCCAACTTTTTCATTTTATCACATTGCTGATATACTGGAGTCGTCGCAGCATCATTCAACTTTTTCACCCTATCAACATCATCATTTTCATTGGACGCATCACGTGTGCTTATATCGAAATCTTGTTGGTTGGACATCCTTTCCTTCTCATGATGTCGAATAAATGGAAACCGATCATATATCAAACTCTCCAATTCAGTCCTATCATTTGGATCATCAACATTTTGAGATTCCATTTTATCTCCATTGTGATACCACACATAATAGTTTGTTTGGAAACCATATTTGGTTATATGATAGCTAACTGCTTCACGGCCCAACCAAGGTCTTCCAACACAATTAAAACATGGGCAGTGTATGCGACCACTATCTAAAGCCCTGTCAAATGCAAAATCTTGAAATATTTTCAAATTATTTTGAAAATCGGTTGAAATCCGATAAGTTTCGTACATCCGACTTCTATCCATTAAGTAAAAAAATCGCAATAAGTCATTTCAAAGAAATTCAATAATATTAATGTTTAATCAAAAAAATATTTACGTAAATGACAATTGTTTACTCTATATAAAAGCATAACTGACACATTACTCTATATGAGAATCATATTAAGAAATAAAACAGAATACAGGGTATATAAGAAAATAAGATACAAAATTTCTAATGTCTATATTCAAGGATTGACCAGTAAGATATTGGAAGTGGATCAAGGAATAAATAATCCTTAAGGGTCTTGTTGGGAGTATATGAGTTTTATACTTTAACTTCTTCAAGTAAATCAGGATGAGGAGTAGGATGAGGATCATGGGAGTGGCGAGACTCTCCAAGGGGGGTGTGGCATGTCCAGGGGGTGCGGGGTGTCTAGGGGGTGGTGGGGCCATCCGGGGGGTCGGAGGTGTCCAGGGGGTGGGGGGTGTCTAGGGGGGTCAGGGTGTCCAGGTGGGCAGGCTGTCCGTGGGGGTGGTCAGGTTTTCCAAGGGGTTCGGGGTGTATAGGTATATTTATATGAAAAGAATACCCCCTCAATAATCATGCATCTCTGTCATTAGTCTAAACCCCTAGAACACATAAAAGAAGCTAGTATGGACATTTACTAAAATATTTAACACCATACGAATGAAAATACACTCTAAATATAGTTTGAGAGGATATAATTGTGTGTGTGAAAAAATGATATTAAATCAATTTAAATGAATATGGAACAAATGAGTGTTTATAATACACTAATAGTACCTCAAACAATCCAAAACCACTATAGCACCACATATTCAACTTCATGAAATAGGACTTAGAAATCTTACCTCTGTCTTTACTGATGACCATCTGATTGGAACACTCTATTTATGGTTCTTGAACACAAGGAACAAACAATGTTTGGTCTCTACCAACTCAATCACCCCCTTGTAGATCATAATCTCATTTCCCCTTATACTAAAATGGTCTCACTGGAAGCTACTATTAATACCGGACCTAAACCATTCATTCTCCATAAAACAATGATCAATGAACCATCAGAGGTATCTCTCATATAACCACAACCATTTTTATCTATGATGTAACGAAATTCACAGGAATAACTTTTATTCAATAACCTTTTGGTATATAATGTGCATCAACAATGGTTCAATTATATGGTTCATCACATTCCAATTTATTAATCACCCATACATGATAAAAATTGAGCATTGACTTTCATTTTATTACAACCATCATATTTCATTTAATTCTTAACAATTATAGAAGCATGGAAATTGGAATCTAATAACATTAATTAGTCCCCAAAACTTTTTAATAAATTTAACATGAAAAATAAAACACTTTGAAATCTACATAATCACAATGAAGTAAAATGATCTGGGAATTCTATTGCACAAGTAAAAACACTCAACAATGGAATATATGAAAAGAATATTAATTTAAATTATTAAAACAATATAATAATGTAACAATGAATGTTAAAACTAAACATGGGATTGAATTTTATAACATATAATAAAAATTTCTTGGAAATGAAACACGAAAGGCACATCAAAAAATTAGTCAACTGTCTAATGCAATCTATATGTGCTGGAATATGCATGGAATGTAAATAATGAACGGAAACATAAATTGGGCTGGAACAGAAATTCGGCTGGAATATGAGAATAGAAATTGGTCTCATCCCACATCAAAATTGAAACAAAAAACTAAGAAAATACCTCAGCCTAGGATGGGATGGAGGAAGAGAACCCGAAGCACCTCCAAAATCGCCTCCAAAATCGCCTCCAAAATCGCCCAAGCGCTCCCGTTTTGGGCTCTGGATCACGAATGGGGGAGAGGATCGGCTACTGCCAATTTGGGGGAAGGTTTTCCCAACGGTTTTTAAAACCTGTTAGTATATAACTCCATCCCAAACCTATACCAACGGTTCAATGAGAACCATTGGTAAAAGGTCACCAAAATCCCACTTTTACCAACGGTTCTCATTGAACCGTTGGTAGAAACACCCCTATACCAACAGTTGTGATGAACCGTTGGTAAAAGATTCCAAAAAACCATCAATACCAACGGTTATCAGAAAACGTTGGTATAGATGGATATTCCCAACGGTTTAGTAAACCGTTGGGATATAATTGTTGGGAAAACTTTGTTTTCCAGTACTGCTCGTATCTCCTAGACAGCCCCCACCACTAGGAAATCCCCCCACACCATAGACACCTCTGACCCCCCCCCATACAGCGCTGCCACCACCGTGGATATCCCACCCACCCCCTGGACAGCCCGTACCCCCTAAACATCCTCATCCACCCCTAGACACACCATACCCCCTTGGACAGCCACCCACCCATGTGGACTGCCTTCCAACCCCCATTGATAGCATTCCCACCATTGTGGACACCCATTACCCTCTTAGACAACCCTACCACCCTCACGGACATCCCACCCCCATGAAAATCTGTACCCCTGTACAGCCCCCCTCCCCTGTGGACATCCTGCCCACCCCTGTGGAAAGCATGCCCACTACCCTGGAAACCACCTACCACCCTCGAAAGCCTCGCCACATCCATGGACAGCCCACCCACCCCAATAGATAGCCCCTCCCCCCATGGACATCCCCCACCACCGTGGAGGTCCATCCCACACCCTGGACAACCCCTCCACCCCTGTGGACTGCCCACCCACCCCCTTGGACACTACGTACCCCCTGGACAGCCCTGCCTACCCCTATGAACACCTTGTACCCCCTAGACATCCCCCCACCCACATGGACTTCCCTCCCACCCCCTTGGACACCCTGTACCCCCTGGACAGCCCTACCACCCCCCGTGGATAGCCCACCCATCCCTATGACACCATGTACCCCTTGGATTGCCCCCCCCCCCCGTAGATAGCCCTCCCACCCCCGTGGACAACCCGCCCACACCCCTAGGCAACCCCCGACCCCCCTCGACAGCCCTGCCACCCCTGTGGACAGCCCGCACACCCCTTTGGGTAGGTCGCACCCCCTACCCCCTGGACACCCCCCCACCCCACAATTGACACCCCCCTATGGTGAGACCTCCCACCCCCTGGACACCTTGTACCACATGGAAATCCTTGCCCACCTATCGGATACCTCGTACCCCCATGGACAGCCCCCCACCCACTTGGACAACCCTCCCGCCTTCGTGGAGATCCCACCAACCCCTATGGACACCCCATTCCCCTTAGACAGCTTTTCCACCCTCATGGACAGCCCACCCACCCCCAGGACACCCCAGACCCCCTAGACAACCCCCCCCCCCACCATAGACAGCCCGCCTACCCCCTTTACACCCCCCCTCCTTGATAGACCCCCCCTGGACACCCCCTCCCCCCATGGACGAACCCCACCCCCCGTAGACATCCTACCCACTGGAAAACCCTGCCACCCCTATGGATAGACGTCCCACCTCCCATGACACCTTTTACCCCAAGGGCTGCCCCACACACCCCCTAGACACCCTGTTCCCCCTGATAGCCCGCACCCACATGGATTTCCTCACCCACTCTCCTAGACATCCCCTACCCCTTGGACAACCCCACCACCCCAGTGGACAGCCCCCCCTCCTGGATAGCCCCCACCACAATTGATTATTGGGTATCTAACAACTCAATGATCCCATTAATCATAGAAACCTACTTCTTTGCCTCAGGGGATCCTTGATCACCAATAAGAAATAATGGATGATATTTTAGAAAATCCCATGCATAATCTTGAATCTGGGAAGAACATGGCTATTCCACTTCCACAAGAGTCTGAGTAGAGACCAAGACTATGATGAAAATTGTTGGATCAGATGAATTACTACCTGATATATCTTCTTTTTTACTTTTTGATTCATTTATATTTGTAACATTTTAAGGAATTATCAAAAACAAAACCATTAGAAAAAATAATAAGATGTTCTAATATAAGGGACACAAAATCAAAAATCCCATATAGATACATCATTAATAATTCTTCATAAAACCATTTCAAAATTCTATAATAGAGACTTATTTCTATTTATAACTCCCCAATGGTTTATAAAAATCCCTTTTATGGTTCCATTTCAAAACCATATAGTATTTTCATCCAACAATAAAAATGTAATCCATTTCTTAATAACCAAATCCCCCTTCCTATAATACACACCGAAAAAGCCATTTTTCCCAAAAAAAAAACATGTTCTACTAAAATAAAAACAATTCCATAACAATATTAAAAATACAAATGATCTTCAAATCCATGAAATTCAATCCATTAAAACTATTACAGCCCCCTTGGATTTCCCCGCAACGCCTGTGGACAACCCCCACCCCCTGGACAACCCCCACCCCTTTGGACAGCCCACCCTAGACACCACCCCACCACCCTTAGACTACCACCAACCACCAGGACCACCCCCAACCCCTGGACACCCACATCCCCTCGGACCCCCACCCCTTGGACACCCCTTACCCTAGTGGACAGCTCCCCAACCACCTTGACATCCCCCAACCCTGGACACCCCAAAACAGTTGGATATCCAACCACCCCACTTGGACACCACACCACCCACTGGACACCCCTACCATATGGGCACCCCCCCCCCCCAATACCCGGGATATCTCCCCCGATAACTAAAAAGGAGAGGCACACCTGGACCGTCCATAACCCATATGTAATAGAATATTACTATCATATAAACCAAATATTTACCAGTATTGTTCTTTTTTTCTTTTATGTCATGAATTGTTTTATTCCTGTACATTTTCATCAAATGGAAGTTCTTTTAGAAGAAAAAAGTGTGAACCAAACTTGAATCACTTGAGGATTAGTGTGATGGATGTAGTGCCTCGACTACCTAGTCGAAAATATTGAATAATGTTAGTATTATTAATTGTAATATATAACTTCCATAAATTGATATTTTCCACATACAACCAAAATTTTGATTCAATTATTGGTTATAGTTTTTTGGATGACCAAATTACCAAGACTCAGAATTTTAGATTGGTTGGAATATTAAAGAAAAAATATTCAACTGTTACCTAGTTTTAGTATTTAGCAATGTGTAAGGGGAGGGTTTGGAATGTAATTACTATCACTAGGAAGATTATTCTTAAATTTTTATCTTCTAGTGAATATGGAATGTAATTTCAACAATGTGTGCAATGTTGTAGTCTAGTGTATGAAATAATGGATTCTGTGTACAGGTGTATTGGCTAGTGTCTCCAAGTGTACTTGATTTACTGCAGGTGTATTGGTGACCGGTTTATGAAATATTGGAGTCTTCTATATATTGGATTCTATGTGCATGTGATATTGGATTTTGTGTGGTGTATGGGCCTAGGTGAATTGGCTACCCTGTAGGTTTATTGGGTTCTGCATAAATTCTAGGTGTTGTGTTCGACATACTGCTATGAAATCTGCGTGAAGGAGATACCAACAGTTTATAACCATTGGTATACTTCTGAATGAAATTTTAATATTATACCAAAGGTTGTAAACTGTAGGTATAGGGGTGAATGAAATGTGAAATTGATGCCAATGATTACAAAATTGTTGGTATATAGAAGGACTTCTGCATTTCACCAACGATTACTTGCAACCATTGGGAATCAAACAATACCAATGGTTTTTGATCCATTGGTAAAACACTAAATTCTTGGTAAACCAACAGTTTTAAATTGTTAGCATAGATTTTTCTAATTTTTCTATGTAACTATTGGGAAGCTATGATTTTTGGCATCATAAACCAACCGTTATTTAGAAACTGTTGGTATATATCTATCCCTACACCTAACATACCAACGGTTTGACAAACCATTGGTATATTGTATACCAATGTTTTTCCCTTAAATTCCAATAGTTTTTATCTATTTTTATATTTTATCTTTCCAGTAGTGGAAATTCATATTTTTTGGTGACTTTTTCATTTCTCTTTCCCTCTTCTTAACACTACATTTTATTAACCCTATTTCCACTATTGGTTTTCTACAAAGGTATTTTCTATTTTTTTAATCCTTTTATTTGCGAAGAAATAATTTAAATTCCAATGATGAAATTTATTTAAGGAGTTTAGAATGTAAAACCCCAAGCTTCCAAGGTATTTTTCCCTTTGAATAATACAATAGCATGCGATATACACAACACTAAGTTCAAGCGCACCATGAACTATCAAACTAGCCATTTAAAAAGTGGTTAGGTATAGTAGTAAAAAAAATTTGAATTTTATATATATCCCATATAATTTTAGCATTCATATTTTGTGTTTCTGAGACATAATATAATGAAAATTTTAAATTTTCAGATAAAAGATGTTTTTTAAAAAAATGCAATTTTCGACTTTTTAATGGAGAACCCTTTTTAAATGCAATTTTTAACACTTTTATATATTCCATTTTACTAAATTAAATTCTTCTTTATAATCAGGACACAAAAATTTAGTTTGGATACCTTTTTGGTGTTTTATGATAACTTTCATATTTTGATCAATAGTGAAAGATACTATATTTTAATTGAAAACAACTTTTTTAATACAATTAGTTTATAGTGTTCAATTTTACAATTTAATGGTTTTGAAATATAATTAGATTACATTTATATCATTTTATACAATGATTTTCGTTGGATGTAATTTTAATTTTAAACTGAACATAAACACATATCAATCTTTTGATAGTTTTTACTTCTCAAAAACTTGTTTTCTGGTTTTGATGATGAAAATTAATTTTATGTTAATTAATGAAACACTATGTTTCGAATTTGGTATAATATACATTATTTTTGTATTCAGAATATCAAAATTACATTAGGGTTAAATTTTGGTATTTTTCTGAAAACTATCAATTTCTGATGAGTAGTTTAAAACACTCTGTTAATGTTTATAATAAACATTTTATTTAAAAAAAAATTTATTTTATTTAAATTTATTTTAAGTCAAAATAGATATATAATACTTTTATAAGTAAAATGTGTTTCATAGGAGTCATTTTACCATAGGTATATATATATAAAATTATATTTAGATATTTACGGTCTTTTACCCGCCTTCTAGGTACATTTGCAATTTTCCATAAAACATAATTTTACTGCTTATGTGAATAGAATTTCAAAAATCTGAGAGGCATGGTTGACATCAGTATGTAATACGTGGTTCAATAAGATAAAAATAATTTTTGATGTCTAGTAACATTTAAATATTATTTACCTCTTTTAAAAGTTAATTGTGAATTAATGGTAAAAATAATGTTATAATTACCCTAACACATGTCCTAATTCTATTAGAAATGTTTTTTCCAACCAAAATCAACCTTAGAAATAATATATGAACCTATTTGATTGACTTGGATTGGATTATAACATTTATAATTATTTTATGTAAAGAATAGTTAAAAGTGTAAAAATCAAATTATAATAAATAATCCATTTTTAATATAGGGATATACAAATTATAAATTTGACTATAAATATTATTTATAAATATAAAAATATTTCCTCCATCATGGTATATTATTTATATATTTTATAAATTAAATAATTAATTTTATATATGACACAATGATGATATATTAATTACCTTACTAATGAATGATTAAAATAATTGATGTTATAAATATCAAAATATAGTTAAATTGAGACTTCTGATGCATTCCACAAATTTTCTAGGTTAATATGACTTGTAAGGCTTGATTAAAAGATTTTTTTGGAATTAGTAATTGTGTTATTACTTTCAAAAATTTCAAATACTAAATAGTATCATAATTGACTTAAATGAGTTTTTAAAACATATACTATTTTATTAAATGATCAAATACTCCTAAAAATATAATGATTGGCCAAAGAACTTATATAAGATTATATATGAGTATAATGAACCCCTTGGGGTTCCCTTGTCTTTTTATTGTATCTTTATTAACAATTTATTATAATAATACAAGAGGACGTGGTAAAAGTTAAACTATTTAACAAAGAGTTAAATATAAAATATAGGGTTACTATAGTGACCTAAACTTTTATAAAACCTATTTTTTGAGATTATTTAGACCCATACCCACCTTATATTTTAAATAAATAATTTTCATTAAATATAAACCGAAAATATATTTACAATAAAATAATTTTTCAAACATTTCCTAAAATGACCCTCACCTCTCTTATAAAAGGGTACGTCCCCTTCTCTCTAAATCACACCTCGAAACCCATTTAGCTCAGCCAAAACATACTCAAATCTCCTCCAAACATCCCTCACATCAACCTATAGGAATTATCTTGAGAATAAATCCATCCTAAAGTGCCATTTTGTTCATATCAAAACAAAACACCCAAAGAAAAGGAAATTATTTTATCACCTCTTTCAAAGTACATTCCTTCTGCCACATTCTCTTTCTTGGTTGTTTCTATAACAAAATAAAAACTATAGTACCCTATACATACTGAGATGTTATTATAAATATTTCACAACCATAATCATGATTCTATCCATCATATGGATGACAATGTCAACATATGTGTGTACATACAACTTACCGCCTCAACATCGTGGTGTAGTTTGTTATTCAACACATCATTATTTGGATGGGTATAACAATGTGTATATTTTATTTAAATAAAAAATATTCAATGATAATTATTATCTATATATAATATAACATAAAATTACATAACATTTCACCATCAATATAATTATATTGTCGCTCGTGCGTACATACGGCTTACCGTCTCCATAACGCAAAGAGATTCATTTGCACATTCACCATTCAATGATGATTATAAAAATACATATTATTAATAAGTATGTATTATATGAAATAAAAATTCTATTGGAAATATATATATGTATGTATTTAAATATATCTCATTCACTTACTTTCCTTTAATATGATATGAAAATAGATACAACATTTATGCGTATGTATTCCCTACCATCTCCATAAACGGTATTTTCCATTTCATATATATATTTATTATACATATTTATATTATAAATATATATGATATATAAATTATTATTTATATTATAGATGTATTTAAATACTGATATAAATGAAACTATCATGAATAACGAGTTAAAAAACATACAATACAGAAAGCGATTATTACCCGAAATGTTAATTTATCATGGAAATCATTATTATATGTGTAGTATAATGTTAAAAATGAATTGTGTATGATATAATAACAATGATTATGGTTATGGAATAATTTTATAATAATCTATAGTCATTATACAAGAGGTCAAACTTACCCTCAACCAAATGAAAGTTCAAGGTAAGGGATAATTCCCCATAGTCATTATTATCCGAGATTGTTTAAGTGCAAGTATTTTTTGGGAAATATTTATTATCCCTGAATATGATTCATAAAAAAATTAAAAATTATTATTTTAAGTTACTATTTAGCCAAAAAAATTGAATGTTTTAAGTGTTTATTCTTCAAAATCATTCTCATTAATGTCCATGTCTTCAAAATGGTTTTAAGGATTTATTATATAGACATGATTTTTCTAAAATGTTATTTACTTTCAAATGTTTCAATGTGGTATGGGACACATTGATTCAAAAATCACTTTTAAATTAATTCCTTTAAAAATGTGTGACTTTTTAATTATTTCACAAAAATGGTTATTTCTCTCAAAAGGTTTTACTGATCATTTTCAACTATGTCAACAACCATTACTGTATATTATTCTTGATTAAGGTAGATTTATTATAATATAATCTTCCGTATAGTATTGAAAGAGTTATGATATATTTTACTATGTATTTTATATTTTTATACCCTTCATGGTTTGTGGATTAAGTATTGACATTTTGGATGCAAGTTTCAATATGAATTTTTATGTTATGTTACAAAAGTTTCGTATGAGGAATTCAGTGGACATAGTAAGAGATCGGTGTGGCCCACTATAGCCTCTCGATGAATTTGTAGGTATCATTAGACTAATTAGTGTCTTGGCATAAGTCCATGACAATAATTTTATTTTTAGTCTTAGAACGAGGCCTTGAATCTTTGGTAATGATGTTCGGCGTTTGACATTCCCTCATAATGAAATTAATTATTACATGTGATTATTTGAATAGTAGAATATCCATGTTAATGTTTATATAGTAATATTAGATTTATATTCTCCATATTATGTTCATGTTTATGTTTAAAATGTTTTTGTTTTTTTTACACATCTTTCCTTAAAATATTATCACTTCCACTAAATTATTTACCCTTAATGAGCATCTGATCTCACCCCTTTATTATGTTTTTTTCCATGATTCCAAGAAGTGTATTATGTTTGATATGTAGGGTTAATCTTGTGTAATAGTGGTGTTATCAATGGATAATTTATGTTTTGTTTTATTTTTGTATGTGTAATGTAACATTCTTTTATGTAATCTATTTTCAAAGATTGCTAAACTAATATGTCTCTCAGAATTTGATTCCATGTAATCAAGCCAATTAATTAAAATACTGCACCAGATCTGGGATTCTAGGGTAAGGGCGTTAAAACAATGTTAATTTGGAATAGTCATAGTCCTTATTATAGATCTGATAGTATTCAAAAAACAAATTTCAAATTAATAACAATGAAAATCATTTAATTACATTATATTCTAATGTAAAAAAATTAATACCCTTGATTAATGGAATTAGTAATTTTCCAAAAAAAAGAAATGATACCAATAAAAAAATTTGATTCTTGTTGAAAAGATAATCATATTATAATTAAATATAAAAAATAATATACTCTATAGTTTATTGGTATAAAACAATGAACAGTATAATTTAAAATCATTATAGGGAAGAACAATATGATTATGTATTGTGGGAGGACACTTTAAACATAAATAACTATATGAATTCACTCATATAGTCTATTTATTTCATTATGTTTCCAAATATTTCTTCATATGTAGGTAATGTAATCACTTAACTAAAATGGAAGTCACTCAGTAGTCGAAAATATCTTGGGACGACTATACGGATCACATTGGTGAGAAAATCAATCCAAAGTCTATAAAATGTTTTTTATTTTAAATTTTTCAATGATGGAACCCTTAGATTTAAAAATTGACATGAAATTTCAATGGTATATTTAGAGATAAAATCCATCTAATAATGTGGAAAATGATTTAAAGGATCACTATAAATTGTAAAGTTTAATTTTAAATGTATTGATATTTATGAACGTATAATTTTTAAAGAATTGTGGGATAATTTTGAAGGTAAATTTGTGGTTTAATACCAATGAATAAGGTGATATAGTATTTAAGAGATCTAAAAACACAAAATATAATTGTATAATCCCATCCCAAATCCTCTCCACTATGGCTGAACTAGAGAGCAAAAAGACATAGGTTTTCTTACCTAGACTCCATAGGTTAGCAGCCAATGTAGAAGATCTATGGCTGATAGTGGGGAGGCCGTACCATATGATATAGACACCAAAAAGTCAAACCTAAGATATAATAATTAATTTGAATCCTGAAATATCTGTAGACATATAACCAAAAACATATTACATCATACACATTACAGGTATCTCAAATTTTATATGAGTCGTACAAAAAGAAATCTATACTTCATTTGGGTAATTATTATACCATCATGTCAAAAAATAGAAAAAAAAATGTTCAGCATGAAATTGAGAAAATACCCAATATATCTCTCAAAATATATCATTATATCATTATATAATTTTTTTTCTACCTTAAGATATCTACACAGCAGTTATAGGGCCCATTCTATTACTACATTAATGAGAAACAAAATCTACATGCATCATGAGGTGACAATGTAGGGTGTGATTTTGAACTAATAAAATCACAACTAATGGTTTCACTAGATAGTGTCCACAGATATATTGGTGCATAAATATTGAAACATATGGAAAACTATAATGTAATCACATCCTAATATAATGAGTGAACTTCAAGACATGGGGTGAAAACCCTCATAGTTTGATGAATTTGTAGTGGATTGATACATATGTGGTTACTGCACACTCAGAGGCACCCAATTCCATTAAAATAGTTTTTATCATCTAAGCCAACCAATTAGGTATACCCATAATTTTTATTTCAAAAAACTGGGGAATAATCCCCCTTCATCTTGTATATCATAAAATCTTTGATGGAATTCACACATGCAATGAGCATCCTTCCTGAACTAGTGATTACAATCACCCACACAATATCATGGAAAAATTGAATGAATATCCTATATTCAATTCACTGTCCAATATTATCACCCTAAAATTCACATCTACAATGGATTTCATAAATCATCAAATCATTTTCAACTTCCTATGTGTCCCTCTAGGTGTCTAAAGTCCAAATCCCTTTATCCTCAATGGTGAGTGGAATCACCATTTCCCTAGAATAACATATACACAGTGATACATGATCACTATTATTATAATTGATGGACACCACCTTAAATCACACTGGAAAACCAAATCACTTTATATCTACATAGGTCACATGTATCAAATTCTAATGCAATGTTATCAAGCCTCACTACCTAATGTTTTTTCATTAAAAATATTGGGTAACTTGTTTAGAATGTCCCAAAACTAGAAAACATCCACAAAACTTACTCACCATAGATTAACTCAACACTAATTGAAGGCTTACCCTAAAAAAATCTTCAAACCACAAAATCCAAAAATTGATTCATTAAGTGCAACATCCCGAACGAGGTTCCACACACTAGTTCCCTAATAAGGTTAGTCACATAATATCATGTGCACCTCCCAGTATGCTAGTGGCTATCGACTAGCTACGAGGGTCAAATATCAATCATGGGGGGCTATACCATCTTTTTCAAAGTATCAAAAAAACATAAATTAATAACCATTAAAAGAATTACATGAGACTATAACAAAAATGATACACGTATCACAAGATAACAAAAACTAAAAATACATAATGAAACTAAATAGTAAAATTTTATGTGATAATGTATGTTCCAAGTGTCAAAATGTAAATAAAAATTAAAGACACAAATTACTCCTAAGTGGGTCCAGAACCATGTTGGTTACCCTCATCCATTCTCCACCCCGAATCATCCATATAACATAGGGACTTTTCCATTATCCTTTTCTGAAACCATGAAATAAATCAGGGTATTGATCCGGAATCCCTAGTATGGTTTAATTATAACTCAAAATTACACTAAAAAGAAAATCTAAATGATTACCCAGTCAATAACATGTGTACATTATTTTATAAAGAATATATAAATGTAATAAGGAGACAAAAATAGAATTTATGTACTTGCACTTTATTTAACAACATATCAAAAGAATTCATGAGGAAACTCAAACTCTCAATACATTGTTTGGCCTATGCCAGAGTCTGAACTATCCCCATGGGATATTATATAATCAAAAACGATGTTACCACTCATTATCACTATTCACATATCAATTCCATTGTCACCATTTTTCATATCATATCACAATATGGTCTTTTAATGCAGCAACCCATGTCCCACAAAGAAAATTATCACATGTGAATAACAATAAACCATTCAACATAACTTATCACACTATGGGATTTTGATATAATAGACCTTGCCCCAAAAAAATAATCATATGTCAAATCCATTGTTACCATTCAACATATCTTATCACAAAATTGGATTATGATACAGTTGACCATGTCCCATAAAAATTTATCAAATTAATTAATTCACCTATTAAATAATCGCATTCCAACATTGAACATACCCATCATTCCATTGATTAATTAAATTATTAATTAATCACATTTGGTACATTAATTAATTTCAAAATTAATTAATCATTTTACCACCTCAACATCCATGAATTAATTGAAAAATTAATTATTCTAATTAACAATTCCAATATCTATAATTTATTCATCAATTAAATATTCAACATAAAAATATCATAATACCATGATTAAATAAACAATTATTATTCATACTCACATTATAAATATATCATAATTAATTACATAATTAATAATTCATACTCACAATCTCGATATCCCAAATATAATTTAGTAATAAATTATTACTAATCACAAACAAAATATCTTGTAATAAAGTCAACAATTAATTATTAATATTTATAATATCAATATCTCATAATTAATTAAATAATTTATTATTCATACTCACAATCCCAATATCTTATAATTAATACAAAAATAATTATTCAGTCACATAATATCAATATATTATTATTAATTGAATATTTATTATTTAAAGACAAAAAACTGAAATCTAACATAATTAGTTCATCAATTAATTATTCATCACCTGAAATCAAAATATCCTACAATTTAACATTTTATATAATTGATTAATTAAACAAATTAGTTAATTAAATCATGAACTCAAATACTAACAATTTAAAATCAATTCTACTCTTCTAGGCACATAATTTCCATCTAGACAATTGGATTTTTTTAAATATAAAACACCTACCTTAGTACGTTGATGAATGATCACCCAAAACAATTTCCCATTTTAAGGCAACGATGATGAACAATAAGAACTGGATCATAAACCCTCAATTAGAGGATAATGTCCCCTGGAAATATGAGGGGGAGAAGTGAGAGAAGTATGAAAGCGCGTAGGATTAGATCCTCTCATTAGGAGGGGTTTGGATCTTCCATTTGAGCTTTGAATCATGAAGAAAAGAGGTCGTAAAGTGTAACTTCTCGGTTCCAGAATCCACCAAAAGGATCCCAGTACAGGGTTGGTCCCCTGGCCTTAAGATCATTTCCCCAAACGCCAGAGGCTGCCGACTAGAAGCAAGGGCATTTTGGTGTTATTATGGGGAAACTGTTCCCTCATTGGCATAGTAACACATCAGAAGAAAATAATATAAATAACATAAACAATAGTAATCCATACAAAAGTGAACAGAAGAAAACTACAAGAGATAATAGATAGAACATATATATAATGATGCAAGATACATGTGTCTAAAAAAGTAGAAAAACAGTCACAAAGCTGGAATAAAAATAGTAATAAACCAAGTTGTAAAAGAAAACCGAAAAATAGCTCCTTAGCATCACAAGCCTAATCTTGGTCCCATGCTCTCCAACTCTACACCAAGTCAAGTACCAGAATTAGAAGGGATATTTCCCTTATCTATACCTGTAGAAATATAATCTGTTTGGGCCCAAAAGCATGACCCAAACAAGTTGTGAGACAAAACATTTGTCAGAAACCACCTGAATATCTGTGCATAATAGTCAGTGAATATATATATGGTAGGTAGTAATAAAATATGTAGTATAAAAGAATGTACATAGTAATAAACAGTTCCACATATAAAATAAGAATCTAATCAAGAAAGGTAACCCTCTGGGAAGTACACACAACCTATCCCCTCTGGTTTTGTCATAATAATATATAAAGACTCTCTGAGGAAGCACTCATAGTCAACTCCCCTTATAGTCAGAAGTGATTCCAGACTCTATGAAGTAGCTCACACAGAAAATTCCCTCAATATTCTAAGGTATTCAAGGACTCTTGGAGGATGCTCACATGGTCGCTTCCCCTTATATCCCTAAGCGGTCAAAGACTCTATGGGGATGCTCACTCAGTCAATTATCCATATAGTCGAAAATGGTTCAAAGACTCTATAAAGAAGCTCACTCGGTCAATTCCACTTATAGTCTATAATTGTTCAAAGACTCTTTGAGGAATATCACTTGGTCAATTCCCCTTATAGTCTAAAATGGTTCAAAGACTCTCTGAGGAAGGTCACTTGATAAATTCCCCTTATAATCTACTACACTAGGTTCTCACGACCCTGTGTAAGTCAACGAGCTTAGAAATGCAATACGGCCAAAGTAAACTTCAAGAAATACTTGGCTAATCAGTCTACAACATATCATGCATGGAAGACAACAAAAACTCCACCCTGAAACACTAGTCATGGGAAAATAGTCAAGGAATCCAAAAGGCTAAGCAAGACCAAAGTGTCGTAAATAGAGCATACATGGGAAACACATTCAAAACATGGAAATCAAACCTATTCACATCCAAATAACCTCTACTGAAGCATACAATAATGGAAGGAAATTAACAGGGGTAAAATTTAAACACACAATACCCCGATTAAGGGTATTGGCCAGAATTGCACATATATGTCAAATAATTTCAATAGAAATGCACAAACCACCTACCTCTTAGGGTTTGGTGAAATCGACCCTTTGCCCAAATTCACTCCAAACTGGGTGAATGCCTCCTCGAAACCACCTCAGAAACCCTTCCCTAACATCAACAAGCTCAACATTAAACACAAAAGGTCAACATAACCATACATCTACATGAAACCCTTGTAGATCTAGGAAACTAAGATAAGGAGAGGGATGACCCTAACCAAAACCTCAAAGAACCAAAAGAGGGACTTACCCAAGGAGAACTGCCTTCAATCCACTGAGAAACCCCTTCAAATTGTCTCAAAAATGATTTATGGATCTCTCCCAACCTTTAAAAATTGTAACTCCCCCGTGAGCCACGAGTTGGAAGAAGAATGAGGGAATAATGGGAAATCTCGAGTGGCTTGAGACTTAAAACCCCAAATGTTAAGTGGTTGAATGGTTACGCTGCACGATTTGGACAACTCTATTCCAACCATGTAGTTGCCACTGTCTCACCCATGAACATTGCAAGACTTTCCAATATAGTCTGACAAACTGTGCACCGCCCATTAGAAGCCCACTGTCAAGGGTGCACGGTTTGCTGGGCGGGCCGCACGGTTTGTTTAGTCCATGATCCAACTGTGCGCCCCTGCATGACCTTCAAAACATTAAAAAAATTTCCCAGAATTTTCCAAACATTAACCAACCACATCAAAAAGCACAAATGAACTGAATCAAGGGTCACATACCTCAAACGGGTGGTACTATGTAACGATGTACACAACATGTACTGATAAAGTACATGGCGTGTGCTTCTAAAATTTCTATACATTATTATTTTTCTCAAAAAAATACCAGAAAAGGAAACCATACCAGAAAAGAATATCCATGTTCTTTAAAACTTCCCCCATTAATAAAATTCTTCCATGAATTTCCCTAGAAAGGCATCATAGATGAAGAAACTCTGAAAAACATCGGGCACTGTGCTCGTACATCACCCTCCCTCTCCCATGACTCATCATGTACTCACCTTTACTACCATAGAACTCGTACTAGAGGAACATACCAGCCATAGAAAACATTTTTACTTTGATCGACAATCCGAATTGGATGATCCTAGAAGGATGCGTACACATACAACTCAAACTCCTTAGGTTGTAAAACATGGGACGGGTCTAAAAAGTAACATCGAAACTGTGAGATGTGGAATACATCATGCATAGCCCAATACCTCTGAGGTAACTACAACCGATAGGCAACCAGACCAACTCTCTCCAACACCTCAAACGACCTGACATACCTTGGCGAAGGCTTACCCTATCTCATGATCCTTCTATGCCCCAACCTCAGTGTGACACATAGAAAAAACCTGATCCCTAACCTCGAACCCCAGAGGTCTTGTCCACTGATCAGGATAAGACTTCAGTCAAGACTCTGTAGTATTCATCCTCTTCCAAATCAACTCTACTTGTTCTGTGGTCTCCTGAACAACACAACTTCCCAGCATAGCGACCTCTCCTTCCTCCAGCCAACACAAGGTTGATTGGCATGGCCTACCATACAAATCCACATAAGGTGCCACCAGGATAGTTTCTTGATATCTATTGTTGTAGGAAAACTCCACAAGAGGTATTTTCTTCTCCCAAGAACCTCCAAAATCCAGAATGCATGTTCGGACCATATCCTCAAGCACCTGATTTGTGCTCTCGGACTGGCCATATGTTTGGGGATGGTAAGCTGTACTCAAAAGTACATGTGTACCCAAGCCTCTTGAATCCCCTACTAGACCCGAGTAGTAAATTGAGCATCCCTATCTGGAATAATAGAGTGTGGAACTCCTTGCAGATGTACAATCTCACGGATGTACAACCATCCCAGCCCATCAACACTAATGGTCTCTTTGATCGATAAGAAGTGAGTGACCTTTGTATGTCTATCAATGACAACCCATACTGCATCATTCCCTCAAGTCAACATCATCAAACTGGTCACGAAGTCCATTGAGACAACATTCTATTTCCACTCGAGAATCGGTAACTATTGTAAAATCCAATCTAGTCGTTGATGCTCTACCATCACCTACTGACTTATGGAACACCTCATGAAGAAACCTACAACATCTCTTTTAATACGTGGCCACCAATACCTCATGGTGACACCAGGATTAAGTTCCCAAATTGAGGAATGAATGTCCTTCATCAACATTTCGCGTATGTCTGCTGGAACCCATACACACTGCTAGAAACACAAAGTCTCATCCTCACCTATGGTTGATCCAGAAATAGGGTCCTCTCCTGACACTCTCCCTATGGACTAGGCCTTCAGAATTTGATAGCTTCCTCATTCATACTTGATCAAGAATCATAGAGGTAACTGCTGTAGAAAAAAGGAAAGGCTTCCCATGTCTATCGTGCACCTCCAAATGCATCTCAGAGAATAGAGCCATAAACTGCCACTCACTACTGGCCTCCTAATCTAACTGTTTTTGAGTCCTACTGCTCAATGCATCAGCCCCCTGCGTTGCCTTTCCCAGGATTGTAGGCAAGCTCAAAGTCAACAGACTGATGGTACTCAACCCACCTTCAATGTCTCAAATTCAGATCACGCTGATTGAAGATGTACTTGAGAATCTTGTGGTTATTGAAAACCACAAAAATGCTCTCCTAGAAGCTAATTTATACAACATCGTAAATCTAGAACAACTGCTACCAACTAGAGACCCTACGTCAGGTAATTCCACTCTTGTGGCCTCAATTGCGAAGACAGGTACACAATGACTCCTTCTTCCTGCATAAGCACAACTCCTATCTTGATACCAGAAGCATCGCAATAAAAATTATATATCTTACCCAGCTATGGAAATACGAGTATTGATGCTGAATTCAAACTCTCTTTCAGCTCCTTAAAGGATGACTCACAAAATTCTGACCACAAGAACTTTTCACCCATCTTAGTTAGACTCAACACTGGTGATTTTAAGTACAAAAAAATATCAATGAAACTTGTGTAGTATCTATCCAGCCTTTTAAAACTCTTCACCTCAAAGAAGTTCTTCAGATTCTCTTAGGAAACTACGGATCTCACTTTCTTTGGGTCTACTGACACTCCTATCTCTGAGATAACATGACATAAAAAGTGAATTTGGTCAATCCAAAAGTGGCATTTTGGGAGCTTAGTATATAACTGAGGCTCATTCAGTGTACTCAGAACGATCTCATGGTGGGTGGAATGGTCTTGTCGAATGTGATAGTACACCAAGATATTGTCCATGAATACTTCCATGAATGAATCCAAGTATGGATGGAACACTCGGTTCATCAATTCTATGAAAACTACTGGAGCATTAGTGAGACCGAACAGAATAACCATGTACTCGTATAGACCATACCTGATCCATAATGTGTGTAAGAAGTATATCTAATGGTATAATGTGAAACTGATGGTAACCAAATCTCAAGTCAATCTTCAAGAACACCTGGGATCCTCAATGCTAATCAAAGATATCATCAATCCTCGGCAAGGGATACCAGTTCTTGACTGTCAACTCGTTCAACATCCAATAATCTACAAAAAGCCTAAGGGTATCATCTACCTTCTTCGCAAATAGGACTAGCAAACCCCAAAGAGAAGTACTAGTTTGGATGAAACCCTTTTCATGTAACTCCTCCAACTATTTCTGGAGCTCATGCAGCTCTGGTGTATCCTTCATATAAGGATGAATGGACACCAGAGTCACTCCCGACATGAGCACAATCAAAAAGTCTACCACTCGCTCCGAAGGAAAAACTAAAAATTCTTCTAGAAATACATTTATGAAATGATCCAAGACTGGATGAAAGTCCATCTGAGATGTCCCCTAGTCATCCAAATACAGACTAGAAACTTGAGATGTAACTCCTCATAACCCATGATGCTTGGGTCCCGCTCTGCTCACTTAGACATCCCATTATCTCTTATGAAGAAACGATCAAACATCTTGTGATATGAAACTCACCCTACGAAGATAGAAATTTACGACTTTCTGGAAGGGAACCAACCAGTCCATTCCATGAATGACATAATAACCTGTCATCACTAGGAAATAGAGGTCCCATAGAAAGTGATACCCACCAACATCAAGAGGGAACTCCTTGCACTGACATACAGTAGATGTAATCATCCCCAATGGAGTGTCAGGAATCAATATATTGGCAGAGGAAAAGATACCATGCAAAGGCTCTCCACAACAGAAACAGAAATAATGCTATGGGAATCCCCTATTTCAAATAGAGCTGAAGGTAAAACTGATGCAACTAGGATTGTACCTTGAACTGTGGAGGTTTCGGGATCCTGCTCTTACTGGGTCCGCTCCACTGCAAAATTCTAGCCATCACCACAACCCTATTACCATGCATGACCACTCTGACATGATCCACCATATTTTTGTTCGTAGCTTGGTGAATGACCACTATGTCCACGAACTCCACCTTTTCCTAAACGGCCAAAAGATCTCCAGTTCCGAGACTGTTGAGAAACTGGCAGTGCTACTCCTAAACACAGGGTCATAGAAGAACACCTCTCAGTAGCTTCTGGGGAAAAGATATAATAGAAGCAATAAGGTTGACCCATCATGATGCAATATCGACACTCCACTGGGTCCCTCGGGAAATGTGGCCTTATAGGCTTTCTCTTCTCACACTGGTAGCACACCTCCTTGCTACCAGAAGATGCATCCCGCTTACACTGATCTACTCGAAGATTGTCAGCGTGGCTTCTAGACATGACTCTGTAGAATTAATGTTTTAAAAAACTAGACTACACGGCGTGTATAAACCCTAAATCTGGTGTTCCCTTATGTCTTTCAATTGTGTGTGTACTTCTTCCATCCTAGGTCATGGAACACCCTAAACACACAACGTGTACATGAATAGTCTTCCCCTGTCTGAGTCCTTCTACACGGTTATGCCACACGACTCTCAAAATATAAGACTACATGGAATGATTAAGAGACACACTGTCTATACTAGACATGCATCACTGACCCATGTTGTTAGGGACACATCCTGATACACGACTCAAACTACACGGAATATTCCAGATGGACATGGCGTGTAGTAGAATGATTTTTCCGACCAGTGTTGTTCATTACATAGTTGGGTACATGAGTTAATCCACACGACATGTTCTAGATGGACACAATGTGTAATAAGAAGCCTCAACCATCCTGTTTTGTTAGCTACATGGATGGGTTCCTATGATTACACTACATGGCGTTTTCAAGCCTGAAACTGCATGTATAACAAATGATTTATCTGTCTGTGTTGTTAGTCACACGGGCATACAAAGGGTCAACACCACATGGAGTGTTCAACTAGTACATGGAATGTTACCACATGAAATTCACTATCCCGTGTCTCTACCCACACGGCCTAGTACATGGTTATATACTACACGGCGTTTACCTAAAGTAAACGCCCTGTATTTAAGAAAAACAGTTTTTTCCAAAACAGAAGAACACATGGCTTGTAATTAACATTACATGATGTGTATTCTGGGTTTTTATTGACATTAAGCCTCAAAAACTACACCGGAATCTAGAAAAACACTGAAATGAACATTGAAACTGTCAAATTCTAATCTGTAAGGGCCCATTATCCCTTCTAATCAAATATTGAAAATTTATACATGTTATGACAAGAAAAACAAGGCAATGACCCACCAAATTCTAGTCCATGAAGGACCATAACACCTCAATAACAAAATTTTGTAATTCATTTAAGAAAAAACTTAAACCAACAATATCCTATCAAACAGAAGGTATTTTATCGAGGAATATATCACAACAACATTCATATTATACAAAACATCTATCACAACGACATGAAATCACTAATACATCCTAGATGGAATGGAAAGAATTCTTGGCGTGTGATTTCTAGTAACAGCCTATATAATGCATGAGATGACCAACCCTCATCTCATCGGATTTCCACCGAAATAGAACCTCAATAGCATCGACATTAATAGAACAAAAAATTTGAATCAACCGACGATGAAATCAAATCAAATGAAAATTGAAAACCAGAAAAAATGGAAATTACCAAGGTAAAAAAGAATTTCCCTATAAATAGGTTAGCTACTCTTAGAAATAGTTTATCACCAAGTACCTATTCCGTCCTATCCCTAGCTATTGTGTCCAAATAGTAAGTCAAGAAGAAATGAATTCCTCTAATTCTACTTTGTAATAACCCGGTTATGGAAGCCACCTAGAGGCACCCCGTACCTGATTGGTCACATGACCTCAAACGCATTCCCTCAAATGTCAGAGGTTTCCGACTAGTAGTAGGGTACTTTGGGTGTGATAGTGGGGAAACTATTCCCCCATTGGCAGAGTAACATTATGGAAGAAAATAATAGAAACAAGGGAAACCATAATAATCCATACAAAAGTGAACAACAGAAAAATAGAAGAGATAACAACTGGAATGTATATATAATGATGCATGATACATATGTCTAGGAAAGAATCCAAATAGTCACAATGTTATAATACAAAAATTACTAAACCAAGGTACAAAAGTAAACATATAAACAACTCCTCAGCATCATAAGCCTAAGCTTGGTCCCGTTCACTCCAACTCCATAGCATGTCAAGTACCTGAAGTAGAAGGGAACTTGACCTTTTCTATATCTGCAACAATATAATCTATTTCGGCCCAAAAACATGACCCTAATAGGGTGTTAGACAAAATCCCAATAGGAAACCACCATAATATCTATGCCTAAGAATCAGTGAATATATATGGAATGTAGTAAACAATGATGCAGTAAACAAAAAATTACATAGAAATAAATAGTTTCACATATAAAATATGCAGGTAATCAAGCAAGGTAACCCTCTGGTAAGTACACGTAGCCTATCCCCTCTTGTTCAGTCATAAAAATATATAAAGCCACTATGAGGAAGCAATCATAGTCAATTCCCCTTATAGTAAAATGTGGTTCAAGACTCTCTAAGGAAGCTCACATGGTCAATTACCCTTATAGTATAAGGTAGTCAAGGACTCTCTAAGGAAGCTCACACAGTCAATTCCCCATGTAGCCTCAAGTGGTCAAAGACTCTCTGGGTAAGCTCACTCATTCAATTACCCTTATAGTCTATATGGGTCAAAGACTCTCTAGGGAATCTCACTCGGTCAATTCCCCTTACAGTCTAAAATGGATCAAATACTCTTGGAGGAAACTCACTCAGTAAATTCCCCTTATAGTCTAAAATGGTTTAATGACTCTTTGTCGAAGCCCACTTAGTCAATTACCCTTATAGTCTACTACGCCTGGTTTTCACGGCCCTATGTATGTCAATAATCATAACAATTCAATACAGCAAAAGTAAACGTCAAGAACTACTTGGCTAATCGGTCTACAACATATCAATCATGTCAGACAACAAACACTCCACCCTGAAACACTAGGCATGGGAAAATAGTCAAGGCGACCAAAAGGCTAAGCACGACCAAGCGGTCGTAAATAGTGCATGCATGGGAAACACATCCAAAACAAGGAAATCAAAACTAATCACATCCTAATAACCTCTACTCAAGCATACAAGCATGGAAGGAAATTAACAGGGGTAAAACGGTAAATTCACAATACCCCGATTAAGGTTATCAGCCATGATTGCACATATAACTCAATTAATTTCAACAGAAAGGCATAAACCACCTACCTTTTAAGTTTTGGCAAAATCTACCCTTCTCCCACACTCACTCCAAACCGGATGAACGTCTCCTCGAAACCACCTCAAAACCCTTCCCTAACATCAAGAAGCTCAACCATAAACACAAAAAGGAAACACAAGCCTAGATCTAAAATCAACCCTTGTAGATATAGGAAACCAATAGAGGGAGAGGGCTAACCCAAACCAAAACCTCAATGAACCAAAACAGGGACTTATTCCAGGAATACTACCTTCCATTCACCAAGAAAACCCTTCGATTTTCCTCCAACATGAGCTAAGGAGTCCCCCAACCTCTGAAAACTAGAACTCCTGGGTGATCCATGAATGAGAGGATGAATGAGGGGAAAATGGGATTTTCTGAGTGGGTTAGGACATAAAAACTCAAACTTTATGTGGTCCCACGGTTAGGAAAACTGTAAGCCAACCGTACAGTTTCCACTGTCTCACCCGGGGACTTCACATGGCTTGCCTGCATGGTCTGAAAAACCAATCGTTTCTCGTGCGGAGACCACTATCAAGGGATCATGGTTTCTTAGGTTGCCCACATGGTTGGTTCAAACCATGATCCAACCGTGCGCCCATGTACAACCTCCACAACATTAAAATTTTTTCCCAGAATTTTAAAAACTTAAACAACCACATAAAAAAGAACAAAAGAACCCAAATAGGGATCACATACCTCAAACTGGGGGTACTAAATAACTATGTACCCAACGTGTACTCTTAAAGTACACGGCGTGTAATTCAAAAATTTCTAGAAATTCATCTTTTTTCCCCAAAACATCCAGAAATTGAAAAAATACCTGATAAGAAGACCTGGGTTCCTACATAATGACTTGGAATGCGTCTGGGAACCTACAAAATCAATATAAAATAAGTTGGTCCAATTGGGGGTTTATTTTGGGTTAATTAGTGGTTTTGGTTAATTTTAAATATGATTTTGGGGTTAATTAAAATCACGCACATAGTTTACCGGGTGGAGGCACTTGTTATCCCAAAACAGTATTCCATAACCATGTTCCTATTATATAGGTTGAATGGTTTTTCCTTTTAGATAACATGGTTTGAAAAACCATGAACCATCCATGTTATCCCTCTCTATCTAGTGTTTCACAGTTTGATGGGCTAGGGTGCATAGTTGGGGAAAATCATGCACCAACCTTTCACTTACCACTTTCATCAATTTTTCTCAAATTTAAACACAACCACACCCCAAAAGTAAATCATAATGAAATATTACTAGTGATAAATAAAAAACGAACATTAAAAAAATCCATATATAACTCCCAGAAACACCAGGGTATTACAATCTCCCCACCTTATAACAACTCATCCATGATCTGTTCTCCTAAGAATCTCTAAGATTCCATGTGAAAAATATTGGGCCACTATGTCCTCATATAATTAACTCTCTCCCATGTTTCCTCTTGAACATGGTCATGTTTCCAAAATACACAAACTATTGGCTTGGTCTTTCCACATAATACCTTCTAACTATGATCAACACACGTATTAGATTCTCTTAAAATGTTACATCTATCTCAAGCTCAACATCATCCACCATTATCACATTGTAAGGGTAGGGGTGATACCTGTTAATTATTTACACAAGTATAAAATCTTGCATAACATTGTATTTCTATGGGTTTTCAAATTGGTATTCCACCATCCAAGTTCTTTTCACCACCGCAAATAGTCCAAGAAACTTTCCTTCTAACATTATATACATCAATATCCAGTGGTGACCCAATATAGGTGACACCTGAAAGAATAAAATATCACCATTGGAAAGCACTAAGGGTTATTTATTTCAATCTATATATGACTCTTATCTACTCTAAGACATATCAATATGATTCTGAATCAAAAATGTATATGTATTTCACAATACATTTTTGACACACCTAGATTTTCAACCAACTTTGAGGCATGAAACTATCACATCAAATCCCCTTCAGGTTCATAGAAACAATAACCTCATTCCTAACATTGATGATGTAATATTTGTAAATTCTCCAATCGGAAGGTGTATCACCACCTTGATGGATTTCTCTCAAGTTAAAATATTTATGATCCTAATACTATTTGTCCCTTGTCCTTCTCAAAAGAGTATACTCCCATTAAATTGATACAAGATTCATGTGATCTTAAATATACTAAACCACAACATGACTCTAATAAAAAAAATTAATCATCTTTCACTCATCACTAGTCTCCTGAACATCATGAGTCTAATGTTTCCAACATTATGATCATCAACACTATTTCATTTTTTAGCATATATCCTAGAAAATATCTAATAACTATATGTACTAAACTCACCTCTACTATTTTATATTCAATATTATTCTAAAAATATATACTCCAAGAATTTGATATCTGTATAGATAGTAAATTTCTATCATAATAGATAATTATACCAACACATCACGGAATTAACTATAGTATAAAGCTCAATGTAATGTGTAGGGTAGTTCCTTTCATGTGGCCTCAACTTCTATGACCCATACTCCACAACACATTCTCTTGACATTGACATTTCTCCATTTCGGATCCCCAAAGCATCACAAAACACCATATACTCCTCATCCAGCTTTTGTAGGATCAAGATTGGTGTTGATGTCAATTTCTTATTCAACTCATGGAAGGATTTCTAGAATTATTTCTACGATTAAAAATTTACCCCCTTCATGGTCAATCCTAAAAGTGGTGCTAAAAATTGAAAAAATCATGAATGTACCCATGATAACATCCAACGAATCCTAGAAATCTATAGATGTTGAAATCATTCTTAGTTTTCTCGCAAGAAACCATTGAACACACATTCTAAATGTCCACTAACTAAACATCCCCTTAGATTTTGTGACCTAATATGTGTACCTAATAATTCCAAAACTGGCACTTTGATTTTTTGGTGTGTAGTGTATTTAAGAGGATATTAGGATATTGGAAAATATTGTAATCAGTCTTGGAGTACACCAATATTTCATCCACAAACACTACCATAAAATAATCATTGAACATATGGAATATTCCTTTCATCAAGGCCATAAAAATCATTAGTGCATTCATCAACCCAAACAACATTATGATGAACTCTTTTATGACATATCTTCATCTAAAATTTTTCCTCAGTATATGTATATCTTCATCTCTGATTTGAGGATACTAGGATCTGAAGTCACTCATGGAGAAAACACAAGCATCATTTAACTGGACAAATAGATCCTCAATACATGGAATAGGATACTGGATCTTCAAATTAATCATGTTCAAATTCTAGTAATCAATTCACAAGTATAGATTAATGTTATAAATCTTAGAAAACAACACTGGAGAACCCCATGGAGACATACTCAGACCAATGAATGCCTTATCATCCAACTCCTCTCAGTGACTCATATGCACTTGAATCACATTCAATTTTATTTTGTATGGTTGAATAGAAACTAGCTCAACCCCAATCTTGAGATCAATAGTAAATTATGCATCTCTATTAGGTAGAAGCCCAAATAATTCTTCTAGAAACACATCTTAAAACATGTCCACTATGGTAGAAAGAAATATCTCGTTACTCCTTCATCATCTGCTAATAGACATGAAACATGGGATGCTTTTGTTAATTTTTTATATGTAATTGTCACTTATATACCTTTCTAGATATTCCATCATCCATAGTGAATATATTTTTCACCATTAAGAGATGTAAATTTCACTCTCATGAGGTAAAAATTATTGTGGTATTCAAATGCTACTAACCAGTTCACACCAATAATTAGTTCACTGGTAGAAAAATCTACAATGTAAATATACCATAGAATATGATACTCCCAAACATTGAGGGAACACCCCTTTCATAAAATGATGTCTTTAGATCTAAATATCAATTTTCAATCTATCATATACATGCCACTCATTGTCTCCACCACCATGCTCAAACCATTGTCATGTGTAAAAAAAGGAATGAGAGGAGCCATTATGAAATAAGGAACCAGATAATGATGAAGATGCACTAATAATACATCTCACGGTCAATGGTTCATCTTTGATATCCCACAATGTAGAATGAACTGTATCCAAATGTCATTCTCCACTAACCTTTGATGCTGTTTGACTCCCTTGTTCTACACCACTCTGTGATACGAGTTCTATTTTTTAAATTCACTGTATACACTGCCTCTACCAAAATAGATAGTAGATATCTAAATTACAACTAATTTGGTGTAGAATATATCCTTCCCCCTCTAGGGTTTTTTATATCTTCTCCATCTATGTTATCCTACTGTGGGTTTGTAGAAAATATCCCTTGATGTCTCATCTTGTTTCAGCCTTGTCACTCTACCAGCGGTTGGGGGAACAATATATGAATGTGTCCCAACCTAAAACACTGGTGAAAGATAACTTGAGTAATATTTTGAGAATCAAAATCCCTTATTCTGGGTACTCTACTTCCCACTTCCTTATATAACACTTTATTAGCAACATTTCCTAATCTTGGAAGTCATACCTCTTTACTATCTAGTTATAACCACCAATACTTCACTGGAAGCCTCTCTTAGGTTACACTGAGTTATGTGAACATGATCCACCACCTCAGAAAAAAATTCACTAGAAAATGATAACATGGGACTTCATTTCTAATTTATGACCATCCTAGAAAAATCATATCATAGTTGTATCATCACTAGAAAATTCTAGAGAAAATAACTGCAAGTCTATAAAGCACCCAACATATTCTATCACAGACACACACCCATGATTCAACCTCATGATCTCAACATCACTTTCCTAACTCAACCTCTCTTCATATATGTTCTCCTAGTTCTTATATAATAATTCCTTCGACAACATACCCTCATCCTATACAGTATGATTCTGAACATACTAATAGGGATCCACAGATCCTTGTAGCATGTGAGTAGCTAACTTTTCCCCCTTCAGAGCAGGAGTTTTCAAAGGGTCATGTTTCATCTTTATAGTCTAAATCAATTACTCATCTCCATTTGTCCACCATAATTCATAAAATTACCGGGGTGCTACAACAGGAAGTCAAATGTTATGTTAGGCATGATTTTCACAACCTGTTACGAGTCCCATTCCATAAACTACTTAAAATTTGATAATTACTCTCATAACTACTCTCGGACTTCCTCACCTGATACTACTGGTTCCTCTGGTTCCACTAATAGAAATTCATATCCCTGGATCTCCTCATATTATCCTCTCAAAAATCATTGTCATGTAGGAAAAACACTACAATTATAGAAATACACTTTGGGGAAAATTTCACAACATTAACACAATTTCAGAAGAAAAAATATGACACAAGAATTCATTTATTTAAATCCCTGTACAGGGGCTAAATAGAGGCACTCTCACTACTATTTACCAACCTAAATTTTGTTCATGTTTAACATTAGGGAACCTCATTTTCAATATATTTTCTCATTTAAACACACATTTATTCTCAAATGTCATTCTTTTAAAATTATAAATTAAATATTATGAACGATTTAATTTCATTTCCACAAGAATAAAAAATAGTTTATGTACAAAAACATACCCAAATGAAATTTTTATTTGTGATCCTAAAATGATACCAACCACAAAAGAACGCTGAGTTTTTCGATTGATGAGTACTTATAAAACTCTCATTCCATTTTGAACCATGAACCAAATCCTATTAAATATAATCAAAAATTATTTCATTAAACATCAAGTGCATAACTACAGAGGTAATAAATTTCAACTATAATAACACCCCTTAATAATAGTAATACCACCTTGGTTACTTGGGCTTCCCCCCTTAAACTGTTTGCTACTCCCTTGTAGAAGCTCATAACCAATGTCTGACTCATACATTTCTCATGTCAACATTTCACAAATAGTAAGAAAAAAGAAAAAGAAAAATAATTCTCTAATTTTTTTTGAAATTTCCTAACCTAGATGCCACATACTAGTTCCTTGATTTCGTCGGTCACATATACTCAAGCATCCCTCTGAGTATGTTAGAGGATACAGACATGAAGAGAGGAAAGAATTTTGGTTATGGAGAGACGGTACCATCTTTATCAAAGTAGAACAATAGAAAAAATAAATATGTTATAAAAATTACATATAACCATAAACACAATAATACCATAATGACAAGGTAACCAAAATAGAAAAACATAACAACACTTAATAGTAATGAATTTCATCTTAATTTATGTTCCTAGTATCTAAATGGAAATCAATAATAAAAACACTAACAACTCTCAATTGGGACCTGAACCACATCTGGTGCCATCATCAATGATCCTTCCTGACTCGTCCATCTAACACAAGGCCTTTTCCCTTAACCTATCCTGTATATATAAAATATATTTTGGTACTGATCAGGAAGCCTGAGTAGGGTCTGAAACAACTTATTAGGACACCACCAATGATAACTAAAACAAGACCCAGTCAATAACATGTGTATATAGTTGGATAAAAAATACATAAATGTAATATAGTAATTAGTTAACACTTATTCAATTACTCTTTATTTAACCATATAACACCCAGGTTCCCGAAGACACCCAAATTCTCAATACCATCCTCAACCCATGCCGAAGTATGAACTATCATCAACTAATATCATATAACTAAATTTTCATGTCATCATTCATTATCACTATTCAATTATGTATTCTGTTGTTAACATTCTTCATATCTTATCACATAATTGGTTTCTTGATGTACCTTACTATATCCCAAAACGATTTATCACATGTGAATTCCGTTATTACCACTAAACATATCTTATCAAACTATGGTATTTTTATGTAATAGACATTTCTCCCCACAAACAATTCACACATGTGAACTCCATTTTTACCATTCACCGTATTTTTTCACACAATGGGATTTTTATGTAGCATGCCATATCCCAAACACAATTATTCCAATAATTAATTCACAACTTAATTATTTACATTGAACAGTTGCACATACCCATAATTCCATTTATTAATTCAATAATTAATTATTCCCAACAAGGAATTTAATTAATTAATTAGTCATTTCACAATCCCAACATCCAATAATTAATTCAATATTTAATTATTCAAATTCCCAATTATGATAACCACAATTAAATCAATGGTTAATTATTCATCTTCACAATATCAAAACCCCATACTTAGTTCAACAATTAATTATTCAAACTCACAATCACAATATCAAATAATTAATTAAAAAATTAAGTATTCATACTAAAAATCTCAGTATCTCATAACTAATTAATAAATTAATTATTCATACTCACAATCTCAATGTCTCATAACTAATTAAAAAAATTATTTTTTCTTGCTCATGATCTCAATATTTCATATTTAATTCAATATTTAATGATTCCTTCTCATAATCTCAATATATCATAAATAACTTAATAATTGATTATTTATACTCACAATCTCAATATCCCATTACTATTTCAATAATTAATTATTGATACACATAATTTCAATTCCCTAATAATTAATTAATAAATTTATAATTCAAAATAATCAAATCAAATGTCACCAAATTTGATATTTTCCATAACAAATTAATTTACCAAATTAATTAATTCAATCCAGAACTCAATTTCTAAACATATAATATAAATTATAAAATTTCATACACATAATTTCAATAATGAATTTTGGATTTCAATTAAAAAGCACCCACCCTAATTCGTTTATGAATGATCACCCAACGGAAATCCCTAATTTGATCTGCATCATATTGTATAATAATATCCAGATCTTAATCCACAAATCAAGATCCCAAAATCTTAGATCTAGATCAAAAAAATATAGATCTTGATACAATAAGATAGAGGATAATTTCCTTCTAATATATAAAATAAATACGTGATAGAATAAAGAAACCACATGGGATTAGATCCTCTTACTGATATGGGTGTTGATCCAAAATTCAAGCTTTCAATCATGAAGAAAGGAGGTTATTGTGGATTCAAATGTGTCTAAGAACCCCTAATAAAGATATAAAATTAATTGTTCTGAGTGGGGTTTGGTTTTGTGTTAATATGGGGGGTTCATGTTATTTTTAATCTCATTCTGCGGTTAATTAGAAATATTCTCATGATATGTTGGGTAAGAGGAGCAGAGTTTCCCCTAACTATGCTCTTTAACCATACACCTATTATAGGGGTGCATAGTTTCTCTATTTATAGGGGAATGGTTTGAAAACCCATGTTCCAACCATGCAAACTCACTCTCTTTGTGTTTTCATAATTTTTTGGTCTAGGGTGAATGGTTTGGGGAAACCGTCCGATATTACTAAACTGCCATCTTTCTTCCATTATTCCTAAAATTTCCACCAAAACAAACCCCCAAGGTAAAACCCAAGAAAATTATTCCACATTACGAAAATGTTGTAATTCTAAATAGTCCCGATACATCTCCAAAAAAGTCCCCAGTTTTCAACAAGATACTCTCACAGACCCTCACCCACACCTATAAATCATACAATTCAAAACCTATTATAAACATTTGAAATATTAAGTAACATAGTACTTAATATAAATAAGAGCCCAAAAAATAAAATTACATTGTCTGATCCAACCCCTGGAGGAAGATATAATTGAATGACCAAAATGCATATTTTAGTTTTAAATATTTGATACCTATATGAAATCTGAAACAGTTGATAGTGGATGATGATCTATAAATGTGGAAAATCACTATTATATAAATATTGAATATAAACCAAATAATGAGTGAGATCCCATAAAATTAATATATAATGATAAAGGGATACGGGATTGAGAACCCTATTTTATAAATGTGATGAAAAGCCCACATTTTTCTTAAATTTGAAATAATTCTATTAATAAACTACATATTTAATAAAAACATGGAATATGGGAACTTTGTACGCATTCCCATTCCATAGAGAACCTATTAGCTACTGGGTAAGCATTATATGTCTATTGGGTGGGTTATGGACCACATAGTACCACCCCCATCCCACTGAGTCACATAGGGTAATAGGTACCATCACATTGGATACATTGTGGCATCTATATTCAAGAGAAAATTATCAATATTGGGATTAAATTTTTAAAATCGACTTCACCAACCCCTTAAAATATTCAAACTCACCCAACTAAATAGGATTAATCTAATCATAGATAGAAATTACCTTACAAAAACATTTGTCCCATCACAACATCCCCACTCTAGAATTACTCATTCATAATTTTTCTCCAACAAAAAATATGATAAAAAGTGAAAAAAAAACTCATGTATACCAATAATTAAAACATTGGAACACAGAATTTTTATGATGAAAATCTATCTATTCCTCATTCGCCCCTTGTAACATATGTATAGTAAATAATTCCAATCAAGGATACTCCCAACTATATAAATCAACTACTCGGTCAAATTAAACCCATGATACACAACATGGTGATGTAAATATACCTAACAAACACCTTGAGACCACACTTACTAGCCATAAATGCACAAACACCTTGCATCATACTTCATTCACAACCCTCAACCAGTACATGGTAAATAAATTCCACAAAAATCTCATTTTTCACTTGCACACAACACACAAAACAAGAACCAAATTAATATTTGTATTCCTCTAACCATTCATGACTCGCTAACATAATCAAGGTCATCTATCTCAACAATTTTCAACTACCCTAAAACATGACCTCTATATACATGAACTCTCTATGAATTAACACTATGTTAGTCATTTCTCTGAATATCAATGACCTGATCATCTTTTAGGGCTTGATAATGCAGATGAACTATATACACTACCTCTGGAAACTACTCCTAACACTACCTAATATGAGTGAGTATATGTTAAACCTCAAAAAATACATGTAATTATGATATATTCTCTTGAAATGGCCTAGTTACCCATTTTCGAAACACTTCTTATGTGTTTAATCACAATTTTCATAAACGATTCCTAACATCCCACACTAGGAATAGTTTGAATATAACCCACTCCAAAGGGGTAAAGATGATCCAATTCTTTTACCACATTTTCCAAACTCCTCATAACCCGTCTTTAATCTTCTTTAAGCCTCACTATCCTCCCCATGGATTGGTAGTCCACTATCAATAAAATTCTACTCCACTATCAATGCATCCTTCACTTACACATAAATTTAGTTCAACAAGACAATTTTCACATTCACCATGATATCTTGTTGTGTACTATCCTAAAATCAACACTCAATTGTAATCTCATCACCATTAATCATTGCTGTGATATTTTAAAATTTTCAAGAACCAAGAGTCATATTACCTGGCCCAAATACCCCTATATCAAATTTATGAACTCGCTGTCCCACTTTCCCTTCAAGGTATTTGATAAAACATACTAATATAACCTCACCTAAAAACCTTAATATTTACCCCATCCTATTTATCTTCTTACACATTTATGTACCACTAGTGTTATTCATGTCCCTTGAGAATATTATTCACAAGATTCACCTTATGACCTATAGAAATATCATTATTATTCAAGATAGCCTAAAATGAATTAATAAAAGAATTAAATACTTATGGTACTACTTATTATAGAAATAAGTAAAAATCAAATGATGGGAACTCCCTATTTATATATACCAAGGATATCACCATTCCTCGAGTACCATATCAACACTCTAAATGACCCATACCAACATTTTCCTCATATGATCATTAAATAACATACATGGATAAAATATATTCTTGGGTTACCCAAACACCTTCATATGTGGATCATGATCATATCCTACCTTGTAGGAATAAAATATCTCAATCATTGATGGTACCACATCATCACACTCCTAGAATTATAACAGAGGGCTCTTAGGTTTTATATCAACCAAAACAAAATAACATGATCATTATACATATAGAAGACCAAATATAAGACATATGGAAAATTTTAATAAGTAGTACATCCCATTAGATCCTAAAATTCCTTATACACACCTTGGTCACACATAATAAATACATAAAACCTATCATTACATTTTCAATATTAGCACCACCCAAGAAACACACACACACACAAGACCCAGATAACCACTTATACCAAAATTCAATAACCAAATTTAGCTGAGTAGAACGACACCCTAAAAATATATTAGGAAATTAATTATAGATAATTATTTACCATTTGAACAACTAATCCCATTACCCTAACTATAATCGAAATCAAAATAAGGAACACACATGTTATGTGAATCTTATAGGAATATAATTATGTATATATACCATGTCATGCCTCTCAAATAGAATAGTTAGCATCCATCAATTAGTATCAATATAACACCACATTTATCCAGGGTAATTAATAAAACTATATTAATGAAAAAGAGATCTATAATCATGATTTCCTATTATCATGGTCTTTACTCTATGCTTGTACAAGCAATTCATACAATAAGTAATCTGGTCAAAGTGTTGAAACATCTCTAGGTATCCATATACCATTGATAACATAAGAGAATAATGCCACCCTATGATAATACATTATAGAATCCCCAACCATATTGACCTCTACTATAACTGTGTTAGGGGAGAACGGTCCACATTTGTGCCTCATCATATACAATAGGCTATCAGAAATTGAAAAGGATATATTCATGGTAGTTTCGAGGCTAAACCATATAATTTAAATATCAAAAAAATAAAAGATTAAAGAATAATATTTAAATAATATATGGATAATAAAAAAATTGAATCCTATAAATGATGAGAATCAAAAATATCCTAAGTCATAAATAAAGTAATCTAGATTTCCCATGGGTCTTTTATTTACTAATATGCCCAAAAATAACTTAATAAAATATCCAATGAATCACTAAGAAACTACCTAGTCCATCTCTCAATGTCCATTTTCATCCTTCATGTACATCACTTGTACACCTAGATAATAACACACTAGTAATTAGGCTCATTCCCTTCCCTATGATAAAATACATAATGTATGTATGGGTCTTGTATAGCCTATGTAGGGTGTGAGTATAAACATAGTAAGCCACAACCAATGATGTCCCTAAATAATATACACATTTATTTAGTTTCATTAAAAGTAAAATGTATAGGAAACAATATAATAAGCACATACATTTTTACCCTATGTTCATTAATCCTTGTGTAAGGACCCTACATACTTCAGCTAGTATTAGATTTGGATGATGCAATCATGGTCTACACAGAACTGAATTATCTAAAATGCATCTAACAAATTTTACTCAGCTAAACCCACAAATAAAAAATTAACATAAGGTTCAAGTATAATACTAAGGTAACATGCTCAATTAATCATATATGACACATATTCAAAAATGGAATTTACACATACTGTAAACTATGATCATGAACCAATGATCATATTCACCACCACTATATGTGGTGACAACTATGACATATTCCACATTATGTTCTATGATGAACATCTTCAATATAAACTGTTCATTGTGTCTAGATAATTCCAAAAATCTAGTGGTCAACACCACTATCTGGTTCCCTGTGTGTTCCCATCATCCAAGAATCTTTATCCATAATGGTGAGTGGCATCACTGATATCATATTTCCATATACACTTGTTAATAAAATATGACCACAATTAGTAGTGGTGGAAACCATTTTGTTTCATCTCGGAGAACCAAGTTTCCACATGGATATACATGTTACACCCATAACAGTCATATGAAGTCTCATATAACACCCCATAATGTTGTGAAATATCTTTTATCAAAGAAATTTAATTTCCTTGTTCACTTTTGTTAAGCTCAACACCATATTTTAACAAAATGTGGTATAATATTAAAATATTATTATTTAATAGGATTGTTATCACCTAGAAATTTGAATTAAGGGTATGAATTTGATTAAATAAATTATTAAAATATGTGTTTTTAAAATAAATATAAACTTATCTATTTAGTGACTATATAATTATAAACTAAAAAAAGAACCATTTCAAAAGAAATGAAATCTTTTTATAAAAAATTATTTGTATGTGCCCAACTGTGTTTTTACATAATAAATTAGACCCATAACTTTTTATGAATGATAGTAATTAAATTTATATATATCATATTAAATTATAGTTTTAGAATTTATATTATTATTTTTCTATGAATTAGATTTGAATAAATTAAATATTACACACAAAAACTATATTTTCTATAAAATAAGTTTTATCATATTTTATAAACGTATTTTAAAAATAATTTATGAGATTTGTAGAAAATTAATTTCAAAAAAATGAATATAATTTTTCAAATCATAATTTCAAAATTACCATGTACTTAATTTTTTATAAAATCTTCAGGAGTTAATTTTTTATGTGAATAGTGAAAAATTCTGGTTTTTATTAAAGACTAAAACTTCATTTAATGAATTTGAAAGATAAATTTTTTTAATATTTTTATAAATGTAATAACATAACATATATATATATATATATTTAAAAAATTCAGGAAACTAAAATCAATGTAGTTTTTAATTTATATATATAAACTTATTAAACTATTTTATATTTTCTCTTTGGAAAATAACTTTTTTATCACATATACAGGATTAATATAAAATTAATGTTTCATAATTATATAAATGGAATTTGAAAAAACTTATTAAATGTTTAGAAAAATATTAATTTAAATTTTTTAATAAGTTAAACATAAAATTTTATCATAAATAATGAGAAAAACCAAAAATAATTAATTATCTTTGTTAAGGTTAAATCGGGATTACTGATGGTTAAATTAAATAGATAGGGCATAAAATGACCATGAAAATTATAAAATACCAATTATTTAGAAATAATTCTACAATATAACCTATAAGGTTCATTAATGGTCAATTTAGTAGTGTTATGTAATTTTAAAGACATTAGTGAAACTTTTTCTTTACAGTGATTACACGGGTGACACTCCCTTCCTTTATATGTTTCCATTGTTATTTTAAAATAAAAGGGGTTTTAAAATTTTTTTCATTTAAAAAATGTTTCCTATGGGGAAATTATATTTTCTACAAGACATGTTCCGAATGATTTTTTATGATTCTATTATATGATCCCAATATTAATTTCAATGAAATTTATTTTGAAATTATTTTATGTTTTAAAAAATACATATCAAAATTTAAAGGCTATTTTCTTCAAAAAATTGTTTCAAGTGATCTTTCAAAGTCATTTTCCACCTAATATAACATCTGTTGATATTACTTATGAATTACTGGTAATATTATCCAAGGAAAAAATTCTTATTATTTCTTTGGATGGATTGTTTTTATGATTATATGATGTTTTTTGAATCCTATTTCTCTTATATTAGTTATAATATAATTAAATTATTATGAAATTCCCTTATTTCTTCCATAGGTTATGCTTTTATAGACATATGAAATGATTATGAAACCTATTTCCTTTCCATCGGTTATGTTTTGATGAAATAATTATGAAACCCATTTCTTTTAATAAGTATTGATATGATTAATTTTTTATTATCTGGTGGAACACATACATGTAATATTTGTTAAGTGATGGGTGGGACATATATTCCCATCTTGTGCACTCAGTAAATCTTTATATCTTATGAGTCCAACATGATTATAATACGTTTTAAACCTAGTTCAGAACGGTATATTGTCTGATATGATAGTTTTGTGAGTTAACAAAAATTTTACTATTATTTTTTGGGTGATACAACTCCACTATGATATACTGTTAAATGATACTTGACTATTGTGGAAATGATTATCTATACATAGGAATATTCCACATTTCCATTTCTATTGTCAATAATATGCTCTATGGAGCATGTTTTTGAATTCAAGTTTTATTTATATCTTATGAACTACTAATAATTATTAAATGAAATAATATATTTTTATTTTATATATATGATATTCCATTACTATTCTATGATTATGATAATATATATTCTCATTTTATGTCTATATAGTTCCCTTGTTTATCGTTTCTGATAATTCAATCACACCAATTCACTTGTTTATTTTACCTAGTTTATGATGATAGGTATTACATGTGATTTTTCTATGAAGGGTAATAGTTATTAGTAAATTGGAGGCATATGATGTAGAACACTTTTTATATGATTTTATCTATCACTAATTCCAAATGCACTATACCTTTATCATCCATGTGTGTGTTTTTGTGTAATGTAATGAATTTTCATCAAAAGTAGAAATATCTATATAGGAGAATCCTGGGCTACTATAGTTTGTATTAGAGTATATGTTTAGTTATCTTTTGGAAATTAGGATGAGAAAAATGTAGGGATATCCATGAGATAATTCTATTTATGTTTCTAAAGATATGTCTATGGATACAACTAAATGAGTCATTGTATATGAAAATGTCTTTGAATTTTCATAAATAATTGATACAATGTTTTTTAAATAGTTACATACAAGTATAGATACTAAATGTTTATGTGGAAAGGTAATAGAGGTACCTAGGGGTAATAACTTCAAAAATGGATGGTTCATGAAAACATGAATTCTTTACAACTTATTTTTACACTCTTAGGGGATATGCTATGGAAATAAAAAATCTTTTTATGAACCATCCTGAATGATTCATGTAATGGCCATGAATGTCCTAGGTTAATCAAAATGTCACAGATTAAAAATAAGGTCTCATGATTTAGAAATTCTATAAGCGTTGTTTCATTATTATGTGGTCTTACCACTATTATTATCATTTCTCATACCATGATTTTTGGTTTTAGTCAATTGAATGAAGTAGAATAAAATGGGTTAACATTAAATGTGATACAAAAAATTTATATAAGACACTAAATGGGATGATGATTAGAGTAGTGGATTTTGTTATTACACCTAATCTTTTATCACCGTATTTATTAATAACAAACACCTTAATGAACTCTCAAAAACACAAAATAAGATATTGATAGAGTTTATTGTGTGTTCTAATGGTAGAGATGATGAATGAAAGATGATTCAGTTTCCTAGATGTTGATAAATTGGGAAGATTCACTCCTAGGAATTTCATAGTGGAATGATAAAAAGTTTTTTGTGGAGAATAATGGAATATATTAAGGTATCACTGGGGAAAAATAAAAATTTCAATTAACACAATCTATGAGAATATTTATTTCACTAAGAAATCATCATTGGTAAAATATTATAAATGTTTAAATAATAAAAATTATATAAATAAATTTCTTAAGGGTAATCTCAAGAGGTTGGTCAAAAATGTTTTATTAGTAAATGATATACTTTTTATGAAGAAGATACAATAAATGACATAATTATGGAAGTATGAATTAATGAATGGTATGGTGAAGCCTAAGAATTAAGTCTAATAATTGAAGTGTTCATATATTGGAATAAAATAATAATGAAATATATAAGGAACTTTATATAGATAATTTTCATTAATAATGATAATTAATATATTTAATTGTACGGATGAAAAAAAAAATTTATTTAATATCAAGGTGATATTTTAGGGGAAAACATGATTACAGGAAGATAACTCATAATATGTTATTAATGTTGATAAAACGGTGTTTAATTTGGATAATAGATGATTTAAATAGATAAATTAAATTTGATAATATTGATTACATTTTAAATTATTAATTAATTGTTGAAAAGGTGTTTTATATTATCATTGATGAGTATATAACATTTTTGGACTTATGGAATGTATTCAATAATATCGGATTTTATAAAGAAATACTTAATTTTCGAAAGCATGTATATTTTTGTTAGTTTTTTATGGTAATTTGGGATATTTCCATGTTTTTTGAGAATATATGATAAATGTATTAAAATAATTTTGTATGTGACATTAACATATAATTCATGGTTTTTATGGGATTAATGATGGGATGGTTTTGGAAATTTAGTAAACTTCATTATAAATTTTGAAATTTGGATGGTCATAATGTCGACCATTTATGAAATGGATAATGATGAAATTTTGATGAGGTTTTAGAATTTAATTTATTATGCCACCATATAAATATTTATTCCTATTAGATAACCTATTATAAACAAAAAAATTTGATGATTATTTGAGATGAAAGTAATGAATTATAATTTTATTATGGATCATGTGATTTGTTAGTGCTAAAGAAAATAATTTCATCTTCATTTCATGGGCTAAGAGATGAAGTAGAAATTGATTGAAGAACAGCTAAAGGATGATGTTTTATTATGATATAATGGAAATGTAATCCCTAGGTATATCATTCCCTTTGAAATTATTTATCATATTATGATGGTATCCTATCGATTGTCTCTTCCACCGAAACAATCATAAATCCATGATGTCTTCCATGTACATATCTTGATGAATTAAATTCCTAACCATTATCATGTACAAAAATAAAATGTAATCATATTGAATCCAGATATTTATTATGTGGAATAATCAATTGAGATTAAATGTCATACCAACAATGTCCTATTAAATAATACCCATCACCTGGTTATTGTACTATTAAAAAATCAAGCATGAAGAAACTCTGTGAGAACCTATGGATGAAATGTGGTATATTTATCCTCATTATTTTGTATCATATTGATGAATTTTGAGGGATGAATTCATTTTCATGGGGGGTAGAATTTAAACCACATATATTTTGTAAAATATGTTTCCTTAATTCATTGTTGTCTTGTGTTACACGGAACACCGTTATTTAACAAAATATAGACTAGTTGTTAAAATGTTTGGAATAAATAATATTAGATATTAATGAATTTATATGGTTTTATATATATACAATATTAATTACTTGGTGTCTAAATTACTAGAAATAATGATTTGAACCGTTTTGAAATAAAGAAATAATTTTTCGAAAAAAACGAGTATTTTTGCACAAAAGTTTTTTACCTAAGAAAATTATACAAAAAAATTATGGTGATTGATTTTAATTATATATATATATTATATATTCAATAAAATGTTTAAAAATCGTCTCATATGTTTTCTATACATTATATAAGAATAAATCCAATTTTACAGTAAAAAAGTATCTAAAAAAATGTTTTTCCATATTTTTTACACTAAATTAATATATAAATTTGGAATCTATTATAAAATATATTTTATAAAATAAAATATATTTTATAAAATTTATTCTCAAATTATCTTGGAGTAAATATCTCATAATTTTTTGAAAAAATAACTTTTTAATGAACAATGAAAGATAATTATTTTTATAAAAAAGGCATCTTCATTCAAAGCATTTACAAGATTATTTTTTTAATATATTTTTAAATGTAAAATTATTTCAACTATATTTTTATAAATTTAATTTATGAAATTTTAATAAATTTAATATTAAATTTCTATATAAAATCTATTTCAACTTTTTTAATGTTTTCTCTTTATAAAATAACTTTTTTGTCACATCTGTAGGGTTCATTTTAAAATAAATGTTTCTAATTTAACGAATGGGATCAGGATAAATGTATTGAATATATTTAACAAAAAATTTATATTGTCTAATAATTTATACATAATTTTTCACCATAAAAAATAGTCAAATTAGTAATATTAATTATTGTGGTTAAGGATTAAAATGGGTTTATTGAGTGTTAAACAAAAAAATGTGGTGTAAAATGACGTATAAATTTTTTCCAGAACCTATTTTATAGCCATTTTGGACAATATAATCTCTCAGTTCTTATTATAAATCATTTTGAATAATTTTTTATGCGAAAAAATTTGGTTCAAATTTTAATTTTAAAAAATTACAAGTGTGCCACTCACCTAACATATAAAAGACCACCCTCTCTCTTATCATCTTCAGACATCAAAAACAATTTTTCTAGAAATAAAAACCTCAATGTATTAAATAATTACTTCTGTACATCCTTTGATATTTCATAAAATCTAAAATCCTATCTCATTAGTGTTTAGGTTAAACCTAAAGTGATTTTCCTAAGAAGAGGTGATGTATTTATCTAGGTGATTCTATTTTAAATATTCTTTAAACTCCAAAAAATCTAATAAAACAAGTCTAAACTAGTGCATATAATATAAATTATTTAAAAATATTTTATTATATTAAATTAATAACCTAAATAAACCTCCTCTTACATAAAATGGGATATAAAATCATCGTTCTTGTTGATGGGGGACTATCGCATCACAACCCAATGTTCAGGATTTTCCATCACCACCTCCCATAGTTGTATATAAGGATTGATTTAATTTTTATATATGATATTTATTATATTATTATAAATATATATTTTTATATAACATTCAATTTTTTACCTCATGTGTTGTTGGATAATATCAATGTCACTCATATGTACTGTAAACTACCTACTAAAAAACTGATGTGTTGTGTTTTTTATTTCTTATTTACTATGAAGATTGTCACGACCCGTCCCGATGGGGCCCGAGCTGAAACTCCCCATGCCCACCTCCAAGGGGCCAGGGGCTAGTGACTACCACCGAGTAGGCATATCACTAACATGGAAGGCATTACCTATAAACCTGTACGCACACATACATATCATCTAGCCCACACAGTTGAAAAGTAAAAACTACTAAAAATGGAAATGCATGAATACACTTAAATCCCAACCAATAGTGTATGACAGGAAAGTAAAGTACATTAAGTGTAAAACCCTAGGCCAAAAGTACAAGCCCACCAAAAGAGATTTTGTAACAATGACCAACCTGTATGGAATGGTACATGGTCTGCAATCCATAGTCGTAGGAACACACCTCGGCCTGTCTGATCTCACTGAGCACCATCTGGTCCTGGTCCACCTAGAATCCTGTCAAAGGATCGATCATCTGCACAAGACATGATAGGTGCATGCAAAACCCGTGCAGGGGGGGGGAGTATAACAATACTTATAAGGACACCTTGAAACCACAAAGTAAATACAACAAGGTAAATAAGACAAAGGAAAGATATAGTCCGCTGTACATAGTATATTTCAACAGAACATATAACAAGAATATCCAGATATACTCATACATGATCGAATATCGCGAAACCACAACTAGGATTCAGCTGGAAGATTACACTAAGCACGTAACAAGGACAACACATTCCTAAGTATTAAGAGAGAGAGATAGTACTCATTCCAGGAGAACACACTCCTCAAGTATCTTAGAATACGATGTTCAGATGATGATCACAACCAATAGTTATGGGGTGATTCCAACAACTAAGTCTGAAATAATCTTCTAATCAGAGGATCGGTGCCCGGTTAAAGTCGGTCATGTCGATTCCAAGAACATTACATAGGGATACAAGAACGAATAGAGGATCCGAATCTAAGTCTTACAGAGGAAATTCTAACAACTCTATTCTGGATGTCCTGCTGAAGGGATCATACTTTTGTATCTATGAAATGATACCAGAAACCTTCAAGAGAATGACTAATGGGACGAACCCTAAGGAAAATAGTCCATGTCACAGAAGACAATTGGCTCAAGCCATGTAAAATAGGTTACACGGTGTGTATTTGGGTTACATGTCGTGTTCCTTAACCCCAGGTAATGCCCTTGTAAAGGCATGTGTCCTCCATCCACGTTGTGTAAAACTCAACTACACGGCGTGTAGAAGGATCACATGTCGTGTTCCTTGACTATGGGTACTTCCCATGTAAATGGCCCGTGTCTAGAATCAATGTCATGTAGGAAAGAATATACACAACGTGTAAGTCAAAGAACATGTCGTGTCCTGTCTACTGGGAAACACCCATGTAACATGGCCATATGCACGTACACGATGTCTATCCATGTCACCTGCTCGTGTACCTTGACACGGGGTATCCCGTGTGTTTCGCCGGGTCTGGCTGGGGAAGGGTACACACACCGTGTCCTTTTCCGTGTTCCCAACCCATGTCCATGTACTCCCGGAGTACACACCAGGTAATTCATCGATGAACACACGGCGTGTAGCCCATACTACACGCTGTGTAGTCAGGATTTTCCAGAAACATCGTCTTCCTCCTCGCACCATTTCTGATCTTCTGGTTTCCAATTCTGGTGTCTGTTTGTTGTGAAACTCAAGATGATGGGTCGACTCGTCATCATGATGCTGAATCCATGGGTTTCGAGCCTTCGATCGGCGCCGAAATCTGATTCTGACCACCTGTGGAGAAATCATTCGAAGAATGATATCTTTCGATCAGCTTCAATCCATCCACTAAAACCATCATCGCACATCTGCAAGGTCCCTGTGGTGTCAATTCTTCAATTTGGGATCGCTGCGTCGCAGAATAGACACACAACAATCCATTGTTCATCGCCCCATGAAGATCGCGAAGAACACGCGAAAGGAAAAGGGAAGAAAATCCAATGAAACAAATTTGAGGAACGAACCTCCTCCATCGTTCGTCTCGGCATTGATCTGCTCCCATTAAAAGGCTTAATAAGAGAATAAATAAACAAAAATAAAGCAACATGGATTCAATTCCCCAAAATACCCATAAAATCCCATCCCGCAAGAATGATCGATCAGTGGAATAATCCGTTTGTGGATTATTCCTCTTTCATTGTAGAAATCAAAAACTGGGAATAAATCACAAATAAAACTTCCTACTTGGATTCGCGTTGTTCGTTGACGAAGATCTGGTCGCCGCATCGTCATTTCCAGTGAAACATGTCACAAACATTGTCACCGCGTTGGGAGGTTTTCTCCAGAGCTTCCAGGGAGATTCAAGGTTATAGAAATTGTAACCCTAATCCCCTGTGAAATCATTATTTTAAAAAAATATATATTCACCGCCACAAGATTTTAATAAAATATTTTTATTAATTATCTTATTATGGTTACGTCAAAAAACCAGATTCCACCACCAGTCTACGCCAGCCGATGTTAAGTCTGTTCTAGGGTAAATCCACTGCCCTAGATGCAACAGTGCCCTCAAATTTCCAATCCGAGCACCTGTTCATATGTTATTCCGCTTTTTTAGGAAAACCCCACGTGCACGTAAATTAAATTATTTAATTTAATTCAAACATTTGTTCTGGGCTCACTAGGCCTCGGAACTGCACTCCTTCCTGAATCCTGGTCTCGAAATAATTCACACATAATATTAAAATAAAACATGGAATAATCTGAGACATTACATCACACCCACCTTATAGCTTTAACATCCCTAAAAAGCCAAAGCAAGGGATACTCAATATGATGTGGGTACTGCACACGAATCCGAACCTCCCACTCCCATGTGCTCTCCTGGAGGTTCTCGTGCTGCCACCGAACATGCACCAAGGGATTAGTTCACCCACTAAGTATCTTATCCTATTGCTCCTCAATCTCCACTGGGTACTCAGCAAAGGTCTCTCCATCATCGATGTCCAGCTCCTCTCAGTCGATAACGTGAGATGGATCATGCACGTACCTCCGCATCTGCGACACATGGAAGACGTTTTGTACCCGGTACATCTGATGAGGTAGAGCCAATTGGTACACCACCATGAAAAATCTACTCAGAATCTGAAAAGGGCTGATGAACCTCTGAGATGTCTTGCTGCCTCGGCCAAATCTCCACAATCCCTATCAAGGTGAGACCTGAAGGAACACATGGTCTCCCGATTCGAACTCTGTGGGCCTCCGTCTCTTGTCGCCATAGGACTTCTACTGACTCTGTGCAGTCTTCATCTACTCCTGGATGACCTGAACCTTCTCCGTAGTATCTCACACCATCTCTGGGCCCATGAGTGCTGACTCTCCTGGGTGAGTCCTGCAAATTGGTGACCTACAAGGTCACCCATACAAAGCCCCGAATAGAGCCATACTAATAGTGGGATGATAACTGTTGTTATAAGAAAATTACTCCAGTGTTAGGTGATCCTCACAGCTATGACCGATGTCATGTATGCAAGCACGTAGCATATCCTTTATAACCTGGATGGTCCGCTCCATCTGAAATTATTCTAAGGATGAAATGTTTTTCTCAAGCGTAACTGAGTCCCAAAATATTCCTACATTCCCTTCTACAACTGGGATATTAAATGAGCACCATGATCTGAGATGATCATGGATGACACTCCATGAAGCCGAACTATCTCCTGCACATGGAGGTATCCCAAACCCTCTACTGAACTTTGTTCTCGTATGTCTAGGAAGCGGGCCGACTTGGTGAGTCATTCAACAATCACCCAGATGGCATCATGTCATATGTACATATGTTGTAAACCCATCACGAAGTCCATGTATATCCCATCCCACTTCCACTTTGGCACCTCAAGGGGTTGAGTCAAACCTGCTGGCACCTTGTGCTCATCCTTTACTTGCTGACAAGTAAGGCACCGAGAAACAAACTATGCCACACTCTTCATCCTTCCTGGACACCTGAACTGGTGTCAGAGGTCCTGGTAAATATTTTCCAACCCTGGATGCACCACCAATAGATATGTATGGAACACCATCAAAACCTCCTCTCGCAAGGCCACTGGTACTACTATGCACCATCTTAAAAGAAAAAAGTCCTCCCTACCTTTTGAATATCCATCAGCAGCATCGTCTATGGATATTTGAGAACGTAGTGTCTTACAGCTAGAATCCTCGAGTTGTGCCTCCCTAACTCGTTGTAAGAGTGGGGGGTAACAATCATCAACTGAAGGTAAGCTCCCTTATCTATCTCGATGAAGGATAAATTTAAAGAGGCCAACTGTCTCATCACCACATCCAGCAACTGTGAACTAGATTTCTTGCTGAGAGCATCTTCCACACCATTCCCCATCCCGGGAGTATAAACAATCTCAAAGTCATAATCCTGGAGGAACTCAAGCCATCGCCTCTGTCACAAATTCATATCCTTATGAGAAAATATATATCTGAGAATCTTGTGATCAGAGTAGATGTTAAACAGCTCTCCCATCAGGTAGTGATGCCACATCTTCAATGCAATGACTACCTATACCAACTCAAGATCATGGATCATATAGTTCTACTTGTGTGGCCTCAACTGACGCAATCCATATGCAGTAACTGCTTGCTTCTGCATCAGGGCACAACCAAGCCCAGTTCATGATGCATCGTAGAACACTATGTACTTGACACCCTCCTCTGGTAATCTCAAAATCGGTGCCCTCCTTAGACTCTGTATCAACTGCTGAAAAGCCTGCTGGCACATCTCATCCCACACAAAAGGCTGCCCCATTCGGGTCAAATATGTCATGGGTGCTGAAATCCTAGTAAAATCAAGAATGAATCTTCGATAGTAGCCTTCTGATACAAAGAAACTATGCTTCTCTGTCACGTTCCTGGGTGGCTTCCATGCTAGCACTGCCTCTGCCTTGGCTGGGCCCACTGCTACACCATCTTCTGATATAACGTGTCCTAGAATGTGGACCCCCTGTATCCAGAACTGACACTTCGAGAGTTTCCCGTAAAACGGGTTCCCTCAGAGTGTGTCCAGAACCATCCTTAGGTGCCTCATGTGCTCCTCGTTAGGCGCATAGTATACAAGGATATCATCGATGAAGACCACTATGAACCGATCTAGATAGGTCTGAAAGATCTAGTTCATGTGTCCCATAAACACTGCAGGGGCGTTCTTCATGCCTATGGGCATCACTACGTACACATAGTGACCGTAGCGACATATGAAAGCCATCTTTGGTATATCCTCATCCCGTACTCACATATGGTGATAGACCGATCATAGATCAACCTTCAAGAACCATCGTGCCCCTCTTAACTGGTCGAAAATGTCATCAATCCATGGTAGTGGATACCAGTTCTTCATAGTCACCTGATTCAAGCACCGATAATCCACACACAACCTCAAGCTCCCCTCTACCTTCTTGGAAAATAAAACTGGGGCCACCCAGGGTGAAACACTAGGTCTCAAAATTCCCTTCCTCTGCAATTCTTCCAGCTGCACCCTCAGCTCACGAAGCTCTGCAGGAGACATCCGATATTCTGATGGTGATATTGGTGTCATCACGGGTTTTAACTCAATGTAGAAATCTATCTCCCGATGAGGAGGTAGCCCGAGGACATCCTCCGTAAAGACTTCCTCATACTCATCCACTACCGCTCGAAATTGGAAATTCATAACATCTGTGGCGCCCAGGTCTAGGCTAGTCAACTGATGTGAAATCGGCTGTGCCCTCCTACGCACGAGTCCATCCTATTCTTCTTGGGTCCCCTTTTCACCATTGAAGTAGAACCTCGTTCCATCACTATGGAACCACCACACCCTTCACCTAAAATAGTCAATCTGGGCATGAAATTTGGATAGATAATCCATACCAAGAATGACATCATAAGGTCTCGACGCTACCACCATGAGGTTCCAACCGAAACTCTTTCCTCCAAGGGTTAGGTCACATTTTCTGCAAAGCTGTGTGATCTTTGAATATTCTACAGTTGGTGTTTCGAAGCATAATGGTCGATTCAATGGTTAAATAGGAATCTCAAGGTCTCGAACAAGATAATAAGCCAGAAAAGAATTACTAGCACATGTTTCTATCAGTATGACAACCAAATTAAAAAAGACATAGATTGTACCTCTAATCATACTGGGAGTACCTGGGTCACAAGCCTCTGTTGCCTACAATTCTCCCTGCATTTTTCCACCAGCTCCCTGAGCATAGGGTGGTCCTCCAAGGGGTGGCGGTGGAAAAAGGTAAAAACATCGACCACCTCTAGCTTCTCTCCTAGCTCCTCAAAGAAGTCTGCCACCCCCGCGGATCTGTCTTCTCAACACATTGCATCTGCCTCGGTGGTTGATCCACTGCTCCTATGACAGTAGTATGGCGGGTTGGGCAATCTCGAGCAAGATTTCCCCTTCCATCACATGAGTAGCATCACATCTCTCGAGGATGGATAGATACACCCTGTTTACCATGTACAGTATCTCCCCTGCCCTGAGATCACCTCTGAAAACGTCTCCCACATTTGGGTCGCTGACGTTGGCTCCCTACTACCGAGGTCTCTCCTTCAGCTCGCTCACCACTGACGACTGCTGACTATCTCTGCTCGACCAAGAATCTCTCGACCACCAAATCCAGATCGCGCACCCAAGAATTAAGTAGTAATGCACATTGGGATGATGCTAGCTTGGATATCTTGTGCAATCCCTACTCAAAAGTTCGAGCTCTAAAGTACTAATCCCTGACCATATCCATCGAATACTGAGAGTGGTCGGTAAACCTCAATGAATAGTCAGCCACCGTCACAGTTCCCTGCTAAAGCTGAAGAACCTCATGTACACGTACTGCCCTCAGGGTAACCAGTGAAAACTCATCTCTAAAGAGACACTCAATCTCTAAGAATGCAAGAGTCTTCTCGTCATCAGTATGGATAACCAAACTCCCCCATCATTCTGTCGAGCCCTGTAGAAGGCTCGATGCCAGGATCACCATCTGGTCTGCTGGTTTCCTGACCAAACGGGAGACCATGGTCACTGGATAATGAGAGTACTATGATACCTATGTGTCAGGCTCTCCTCAAAACCTGAGGGGTCTCTGTCTCAGAAACTCATGGAGTGCGCTCATCCTACGCTCCTCCCCCACTGGTACAGCAGGCACTAAACACAGCTCCACAGGTGGTGGAACAACTAGCACACCACCCAATGGAAAATATGGGGGATCTGTCCCTATATTGAAACATCATCACTGAGGGGGTCATCCTTGTGATCGAGATGCTGGATCCTAGTGGGTGCGCATAGTGGAGTCATCCTGTAAAGAAACAAGATGTATCTCAGTCAGTGATTATATCAACAGAGCTGACTCGAGAAGGGCATGTAAACCACAACCCATTCCTATATGATGCATGAATCATTAATTTCCCTTGAAACTAGTGTGATCATGTTCCGAGTAGAAAAGAATGTTATCAGAGTCTTGGTGTATGGATACGTCGGCCGCTGACACCAACACTGGGGTCCCTGGCCTGAAATCTGAACTCGAAACACTTAGCATTGTTACTCCAAACCAACACACTGACTCTTGGTCCTAAGGTTGAACTGACCGGCTCTGATACCACTCTGTCACAACCCTTCCAGGTGGGGCCCAAGCCACAACTCCCCACACCCTCCTCTAATAGGCCAGGGGCTAGTGACTAGCACCAATTAGGCATATCCATAACATGGGAGGCATTACCTATAAAACTATACGCATGCACACACATCTCCAAGCCCACGAAGTTGAAAAGTAAAAACTACTAAAAAATGGAAATGCATGCATACACTAAAATCCCAACAACAGAGTACGGCAGGAATATAAAGTAAAATTAGTGTAAAACCCTAGGACAAAAGTACAAGCCCACCAATAGAGAGTCTGTAACAATCTCCAACCTATAAGGAAATTTACGGCGTATGCAATCCGTTGTCGTAGAAACACACCTCAGCATGTCTGATCTCACTGAGCACCATCCGGTCATGGTCCACCTAGAATCCTATCAAAGGCTCGCTCGTCTGTACAAGACACGACACGTGCGGGAAATTCCCGTGCAGGGGTGACTATAACAATACCCAGTAGGACACCTCAAAAACACAATGGAAATACAACAAGGGAAATACCACAATGGAAAGATACAGTCATCTCCACACAGTATATGTCTATAGAACATATAACAAGAATATCCAGATATACTCATACACAATCGAATATCGCGATACCACCACTAAGATCCTACTCAAAGATTCCACTAAGCACCTAACAAGGAGAAAACACTCCTATGTCTGAAGATAGAGAGACATAGTACTCATTCCGGGATAACACACACCTAATGTACTTGAGAATATGATGTTCAAATGAGGGTCACAACCAATAGCTATGGTGTGATTCCAAAAACTCAGTCTGAACTAATCCGCTAAGTAGAGGATCAGCGCCTGGGTAAAGTTGGTCACGTCGATACAATGAATGCTCCCTAGGGTTCCAGGAATTAATAGAGGATCTGAATCTAAGTCTCATAGAGGGGATTTCAAAAACTCTATTCAGGAAGTCCTACTGAAAGGATCATACTCCTCTATGTAGGAAATGATACTAGAAACCTTCAGGAGAAAGACTAAGGCGATGAACCCTAAGGAAACTAGTCTAAGTAACAGAATGCAACTGTCTCAAGCCATGTAAAATAGGTTACACAGTGTGTAAAAGGGTTACACGCCATGTTCCTTGACCATGGGTACTGCTCGTGTAACGGCCCGTGTCATCCATCCAAGTTGTGTAAAACTCAACTACACGGCGTGTAGAAGGATCACACGCCATGTTCTTTGACTCCGGGTACTTCCCGTTTTAATGGCCCATGTATGGAATCAAAGTCATGTAGGAAATCATATTCACGGCGTGTAAGTCGAAGCACACACCATGTCCTATCAACAAGGAAACACTCGTGTACCCTGCCCGTATGCCCATACATGGTTTCTATCTATGTCGCCGCCCGTGAACCAATACATGGGGTTTCCCATGTTTTTGTCTAGGTCTGACTAGGGTAGGGTACACACGCCGTGTCCATGGCCGTGTACCCAAGCTCTGTCTGTGTACTCCCACAGTACACACTAGGTAATCTATCGATGAACACACACCGTGTAGCCCATACTACACGTTGTGTAGTCGGGATTTTCAATAAACTCTGTCTTCCTCCTCACGCCTCGTCTGATCTTCCGATTTCCGATTCTACTATCTGTTTGCTATGAAACTCAAGACGCTGGGTCTCCTCGTCATTGTGATGTCGAATCCATGGGTTTCAAGCCTTCGATCGGCCTCAAAATCTGACTCTGGCCACCCGTGTGGAAAACATTCTAGGAACGATAACTTCTGATCCACTTCGATCCATCCACTGAAACCGTCGTCGCACGTCTTCAATGTCACTGGAGTGCCTATTCTTTAATTTGGGATCATTGCGTCGCAGAACAGACACACAACGATCCGTTGATCATCGCCCCACAAAGAATGCGAAGAAAGCGTGAAAGGAAAAGGGATAAAAATCCAATGAAAAAAATTTGACGAATGAACCTCCACCGTCGTTCATCATGGAATTTATCTAATCACGTTAATTGCCTTAAATGGAGCAAAAATCAACAATAATTAATCAACATGGATTCAATTCCCCAAAATTCCCGCAAAAGCCCATCCCGTAAGAACGATCGATCCGCGGACAAATCTATTTGTCGATTAGTCAGCGTTAGTTGTAGAAATCAAGAACGAGGATGAAATCATAAATTAACCATCCTACATGGATTCACAGTATTTTTTGATGAAGATCCATTCACCGCGTCGTCATCGTCGGTGTAGCTCGTTAAGAACATCGTCGGCGCATTGGGAGGTTTTCTCCAGAGCTTCCAGAGAGATTCAGGGTTATGGGAATTGTAATCCTGATCCCTTTTGAAATATCTATTTAAAAAAATAAGAGATATTCACCCCCACAAGATTTTAATAAAATGTTATTATTAATTATTTAATTACGGTTACGTCAAAAAACCAGATTCCACCACTGGTTCGTGCCAGCCGATGTTAGGTTTCTTCTAGTGTAAACTCACTGCCCTGGATGCAATGGTGCCCTCAGATTTCCGATCCGAGCACCCGTTCATGAGTCATTCCCCTTTTTCAGGAAAACCCCATATGTGAGTAAATTAAATTATTTAATTTAATTCAAACATTTGTACCGGGTTCACTGTGACTTGGAACTGCACGCCATATTGATGCTTGGTCTCGAAATAATTCCCACATAATATTAAAATAAAACACGGAAAAATCTAAGACATTAAGAAGATAATTAGGTTAGATTAAATGAATATATATTATATTTTTAACATAATTATACTTTTCTAATTATTATTTCACATATACCTTCTTACATTTCATATTTAGGGTGATACGATAAGGTCATTCGTGTGTATGTTAAATTACCACCTCACGGAGCAATGAAATTCATTTTTCAGTAATAGTTTACATGGAAGGTATTAATTATAAATTTAATTCATAAATGTGATATATATGAAATAATCATGAATTTTTACATTTTATTTATTATTTACCATCATTTATCTCCATTCATTGATAAAATGGTAATAGATTACATGTATACATTCGACCTACTATCTACGTGAATAGTGTATTTCATTTTATGTCTACATCATTAATGGATTACACTATATAATTATATAAATAATATATACTATATTAATATCATGGTTTAAATTATTTATATGATATTTTCATGATCAATGTATGTGGAATGAAAATAAAAAATTAAAACACACATGAAAAACAACGTAGTTAAATGTGATATTAATGAGGAGTTGTTAATAAAAAATTATTAAAAATCCAAATGTAAATCTTATATGTTATGATATATAAAACCATGGTCTTGTAATGTCATGACCTGTCCCAAGGGGCCTATGTTGTAACTACCCCATGCCCACTTTCAATAGGCCAGGGGCTGGTGACTAGCACTGAAGGCGTATTCCCTTAAACTAGGAAGGCATTGCGTATTTAACCATTAAACACACGCATCCAAGAACACAAAAAGATAATAACCAGAGTAAAATGAATAGTAAAACCAATGTGAAAAGTAAGTAAAAGGGGCCATAATACAATCCCAAATGAAAAGTACAAGAAAAATGAAAGTGCAAGTAAGATGAACAGCTCCGGTAAACACCTGTTGAGAATCCTACCTGAAGGGTAGGTACAGCTCTCGAATGGTTTTCTTTGCAGTATGCCTTATCTAATGTCCACCTCTATGTCATCTTTAGTCCTGGTACTCTCTTCCTCAGTCAGCGTTGTCCGTCATCTACACCAAACACAACAGGGTGTGGGCGTATCCCATGTAGGGGTGAGTATAATGATACTCAGTAGGGACCCCGAGACCATCAAAGGTCTCACAAAATCCACAAAGGATAGACCAAAAAGCATGGAAATGACTGAAAATCATACATAGGTATATTCCAATATATATACCGATGTTATCAAGTATATAAATCTCATTCATGAGGAAACACAAGGCCCAACTCATTATCCCAAAGCTCAACTTTTCCATGATGGATGGAATGCCACAAAGGTAACACCATAAAGAAAGGTACCACAAAGGTAACACCACATAGAATAATAACACAAAGGTATCAACACGAAGGTATGTACCAAAAAGGTACACCACATAGAAGATTATCACAAAGGTTAAGACTCAGCTCACACCAGGTATAACATAGGTACGGTAGCAATGTTGTTTAGGTGTAACTACTGAATCATCTTACTCAGTTAATAGGAATACCCACGTAGAGTGCTAAATCATCAGACCTACATAGGATCTTAGTACAGAAGAACCACGTAGAATCATAGTAATGAAGACCCACATAGGATCATAGAGTAGTTCCACATTGGTTCCTAGAGTGGATCCAAGAGGAACTCACGAATATAGACCCACATATGATCCCAAATCAAAAACCCACATAGGATCCCAAAGCACAGACCCACATAAGATCATTTTCATACTTTACATCCAGCTACAGGGTACCCGTACAATGCTCTCTTGATTATGTGAGGGTCCACTCCTCAAGCAACAATTCAAATACCCTAGCTTCCATGAAATCCCACAAAAAAGTTTCCCAAAGGACTGCCACGTAAAAGGGGTCACAACACAATATATGGTTCTTCAATTGGATGCCCGATCTGTATGATATTAGCCTTTAAGTCTCGAGGGTCCTGTTGGATTCATGTTTGATCCAACCCAACCATACCCCAACATTATCCATAACTCAAGTGGGGTATACCGAAAGGACCTTCTCGATACAAGGTTTTTGACGCTATATACGGTTCCTCAAACTGACGCATGTAGCTCAACATATGGATGAAAGAATGAAAATGGATCAATGTTGGTCAGGGTCAGGTCCGACCAGGTCCAACCGACCCAGTCTGATTGGGTCAGACCGACCCGGGCTGACCGACCTGGCATGACCCGTCCCGACCTGGGTCTATCCATAGGTCAGAGCCAGCCCAGCGTCGCAGCCTGCGCTGGGTGGCACGTGGGGTCTGCCCGCGGTGGCCACCCAGGGTGGTGGTTTATGGTGGTGGCCTGCAGTGGCTTCCTAGAATGCTGTTGTCCAGTCGGCCAGCCTTCCTCCTCTGCGAATGGTCGCCACCGGCCACCGCCCTTGCTCCGCCACGACTGATGGGCCGTGGCACTTCTTGGGTGGTGTGGTTGAACTGCCATCTTTATCGTAGCCAGCCAGAGTGCTGGTTGGCGATCCCATGTCCCACTAGTGCCTGTCAATGCCACTGGTTGTTGTCTTCCTCCATCGCGAATAACACAACAAAAACCACCAAGATTTCAGTGTGTTTGGGAAATGTTAATTTGGAACTCACCCTTTGTATTAGAGATATAGCAAGCCAAATAGACGTTCTTAATTCATCAAATATGTCAATAACGGGGTAAAAGAATTGAAAATAACATTCCTTACATTGTACATCGTCGAATGAGTTAAGAGATAGAAGATAATGTTTTTGGGGACGTCAGCGTTCGTCACTCCCACAAGATGCTTCCGATCTGGGATCAAGTATCGTCCTCATTCTTTGATTCCAGAGGTTGTTCTCCATTGATGAATGATCTTCTTTTGGAGGGTTTCTTCATTGTAGAATGATCTTCATTGGGAGGTGTTCTTTGTGGGAGATAATTATTTACCAAAATTCTTTCCCTACAAATCATCTCCCTTTCCAATTATTTCACCAACAATAATGTGAGGAGACAACGTAAGTTAAAATAGGTTTATCTAATTAATATATGTTGGTGAAATTATTAAATGGATAATAATAATGTCACTATTATTTTATTGTATAGTTTTCATAATTAATTAGGGAGAATCAAGAGTCACTTCCCTCATTAATGAGGGAGTAAAATGGTCGGGTGGTCCCCACCATTAATTTTAAATGGATTTTTTTCTAGCTTGGGTGATCCCCACCTTCAAGAATTCAATTGGGAGGTTAAAAATAAAATAAAAATTTATCCTTTATTTTATTCTTATTTCCATGAAAAACACAAAAACAATCTTTCACCCATGACTAACTATGGTCGTGGTGATGGACTCTTTAAGTGAATACTAAGGCTTCGAGTTCAATTTTGTCCTCATATTTCAATTCCGAGCACCGGTTCAAAAGTTACAAAAACCCACTCACACGGTTACTAAACATACTAGAAAAAAAGTTCAAAAATTCATTTTAGGAACTCCGGTCCTCAGAATCACACACTGTCCATTTTTACTGACTCGTAAAATTACAATATAATTAAAAAAAGTTTGATGGAAATTTTTGGATCTTTACATTCTCCCCACCTCTGGGCATTGTATTCTTGAAATCCACATCATATAAAACTAAGAAAAAAATTGGGGGTACTAATCATAAATCTGAGCCACCTGCTCTCATGTGCTCTCCTGGAGGTCCCTATGCTGCCAACACACATGCACCAAAGGTATCAACCACCAAGGATGGAATCTCTCATATTAATCCTCAATATCCACTGGAACCTCTATAATCATCGCACCATCATCGATTTCCAGCGTGGTCGATGAAGTGTGATTGGTCATACACGTATCTTCTCAGCTATGATTACTGGAAAATGTCGTCCACCCTGTGCAACTAAGGGGGAGGTGCAAGGTGGTAAGCCTCCTCTCCAACACTGCTGAGGACCGGAATGGGTCTGATGAACCTTTGAGATAACTTGCCGCCTCGGCCAAATCTATACAAAAATTGTCGAGGTGAGAGCTATAGAATGATGTGGTCACCATCCTCGAACTCTAGAGGTCTCTATCTCCTTTATTTATAAGCATTATCCCTACTCTGTGCAGTCTTCATCATCTCCTAGATGATCTACACCTTCTTCATGGTATCCCTTACCATATCTAGTCCCATGAGTGTTGACTCCCCTAGGTCAGTCCAGCACAAAGGTGATCTACATGGTCGGTCGTACAGAGCCCCGAAAGGTTCCATCCCAATGGTGGAGTGATAGCTGTTTTTGTATGAAAACTCTACAAAGGTCAAATGATCCTCCAAGTTGTGACTGAATACGAGGTCACAAGCAAGTGGAATTTCCTCAAGGGTTGTAATGGTCTACACAATCTGGCCTTTCGTCTGAGGAGGTAAGGCGGTGCTCAATCTAAACTATGTCTTGAAAGCCTCTTCCAGCCCCTTCCATATCTGGGAAGTGAAACATGCATCATGATCAGATACAATCATCGAGGTTACTCCATGTATCCGCACAATATTTTCCAAATAGAGGCATCCCATGCTCTCTAATGATCCCTTCTCTCAGATCGGTAGGAAGTGGGATGACTTGGTGAGTCGGTCAAGAATCACCCAAATAGAATAATGACCCATTGATTTACATGGATTTCCTATCATGAAGTCCATGCATATCTCCTCCCTCTTCCACATTGGGACATCTAAAAGCAGAAATAAGCATGCTGGTACCTGATGATCCGCCTATACTTGCTGATATGTGAGGCACCAATAGACAAACTCTACTACTTCTTTCTTCATTCATAGCCTCCAGTGCTATCATCAGAGATCATGGTATATTTTCTCCACTCCTGGATATGCTGCTAGAGGGGATGTGTGGTACTCCATCAGCACTTCCTCTCTATGTAACACTGGTACCACGGTACATCCTCTTAAAAATAATTATTTGATCCCCACCTATAGAAAATATAATGGGTGCATGTCCTATGGATATGTGAGAACGTCGAGTGTCATAGTCATTGACACCATTTTTCACCTCCCTAACACCCTGAAGAAGTGGGGGAGTGACTATAAGAGTCTGAAGAAAAGCTACACTATCTTATTCCACGAAGGATATCTGTAAAGCATCCAATTGCTCTGTCACCTCACCTAGCAGTTGAATACCAGATCTCTTAAAGTGTGCATATACTAAAACATTCCCCTTACAAGGAGTATATACTATGTCAAAGTAATATTATTGGAGGAACTAAAGCCAGCACCACTATCTCATATTCAATTCCTTCTGAGAGAAGATATACATGAGACTCTTGTGATTATAGTAGATTGTAAAACTTTCTCCCATAAAGTAATGTCACCACATCTTCAAGGAGAATACCACGGCTGATAACTCCAGTTCATGGGTAGTGTAGTTTTACTCATTTTGTCTCAGATTTTGAAAATCATACATGATAAGTACTCGCTCCTGCATTCGGACACATCCGAGCTTGGTCCTTGATGCGTCGCAGTAGACTACATACCCAACGTCCTCCTCCGAAATCCTCATGATGGGGGAACTAGCCAGCCTCTTCCTCGGCTTCTGAAAACTCCACTGGAATCTCTCTTACCACATGATGGGTTTCCCCTTCTTCATAAACTCTGATAAAGGTCATGCAACTCTGGAAAAATCTGTCACAAATCTCCGGAAGTAACTGACCAAAATTAGGAAACTTCGTACCTCCATCACACTCCGGGGTGGCTCCCAAGCAAGTACCACCTCAATATTTGCTGGGTCCCCCACAAATCCAGCCTCTGAGATGAAATTTCAATGAATTTGAACCTCTCGGATCCAAAATTAGCACTTCGAGAGCCTACCATAAAGCTGGTGCTCTCGGAGTCTGTCCAGAACTACCTGCAAATGATAGGCTTGCTCCTCCTCAATAGCCAAGAATGTCCGAATGTTGTCAATGAAAACCACCACAAAGTGATCAAGATATGGCTGAAAGATATTATTCATGAGTCCCATGAACAATACTGGAGTGTTGGTCATGCCGAATGGCATAATCAAGAACTTGTAGTGGCCATACCGACATCCGAATGTCGTCTTCTGCACATCCTCATCTCGTACTCTGAGCTGGTGATAGCCTGATCTGATGTCTATCTTCAGGAACCACCGTGCTCCTATAATCTGATCAAAGGGGTCATAAATCCTTAGGAGTGGAAACTTTCTCTTCACGGTTACCTAGTTCAGGCATTGATAGTCAACACAAAGCCTCAAGCTCCCATCCGCCTTCTTGGCGAACAAAATCAGGGTTACCCAAGCAGAAACACTAGGCCAGATAAATCCCTTCTACTATAAGTCCTCTAGTTGTACCCACAGCTCACAAAGCCCTACAGGAGCCATCTGATATGCTGGTGTAGATATTGGTGTAGTCTTGGGGTACAAGTCATCGTAAAATTCCACCTCTCTGTGAGCAGGTAGACCTGGAACAACATTCGAGAAGACAATGCGTATTGGTCCACCACTATAGGATAGCTTGGATTCTCCACATCAACCGCTCCAAAGGTATGTCTATCCAACTGATGAGTGATCAGTTTCACTCTCCTCCAGGTAAGTCCATCATGTGCTTCCCAGGCTCCCTTCTCATAGGTGAAGGTAAACCTAGAATCATTAGTGTGTACACACTGCCCTTTGCTCCGAATGAATTCAATCTGAGCATGGAATGTAGATAACCAGTCCATACCCTAAATGACATCTTTAGGCCTCTATAATGCTACTAGGAGATCTCAACTGAATCTCTCTCCTCCTAGAGTAAGCTCACACTGTTGGAACTAGTGTGTAATCATCGAATCCTTTCCCGTAGGAGTCTCTAGCCTTAAGGATCAAGCCAACGACTCCACTGGAATCGCTAAACTCCGAATGAGGTTAGTGAAAATAAAAAAATGTCAGGCTCCTATGTCTATAAGTAATACAATTAAGGGGGTGTAGAAACAGATCATTCCACGTATCATCTCTGGAGCGCCATGGTCATAGGCCTCAGCTACCTAGAGCTGAGCTCACCCCTATTAACATGCTCCTTGTTTTAAAGTTGGACCACCTGGTGGTTGTGGAGATAACATTGCAAATCTTCACACACCACCAACTGCATGACTATCTCCTCTACCATGTCTGCCTTCTCCCTGATACCTCCTCGGTGGAACCAATATTTCTTCTTGCGAGGTCCTTTGACCATCTGTTGATCCTCCGTATGGTGGGTTGGACAGTCAAAAGCCAGGTGACCCTACCCGCCACATGTGAAAAAATTCCCGCTCCTCGCATGATAGGATCTTTCTCAAGTGCCCCGCACAACCAACCATAAATCCTACTGCCGTCCACCTGTAGGTTTAGTTCTCTTGGACCTCTGTGAAATCGGTCTACATCTAGTTGTAGAAGACTCCTCTACGTGACTCCTGGTGGTGGGTCTCCCTGCTGGTGACTGCTCATCAAAAAAAATCATCACTAAGAGGGCTCTCTCTAACACCCCCTCTTGGGCCAGAATGCTGGGAGAAATCATTGAAGCCTTGATCTCCCACATGAGTCCCTAATCGATGGTTTGGGCCCTGATAAATGGATCCCACACCATATCAGTGAGGTATCTTGAGTGCTCGGTGATCCTCACTGAGTACTGAGCCACAATCATGTTTCCCTTCTGCAGATAAAGAAGCTCCTCAATTCATACTGTGCTAAGGGTTGCTGGAACAAACTCTACACGAAACAGACTATCAATGTCTACCTAGAGAAGTGTCACCTTATTATGAACCTATAGAATCAAGCTCTAGCATCTTCCTACTGCTGCCTGTAGATGACTGGTGGGAAGGATTACTAGGATATCTACTGGTGTCCCTACCAGTCGGAAGACTCTCACCACGGCCTCCAACTAATCCCCAGCTGCCTGTTGGTCCATCTCTCCCCTGCACCTGGGTGTCCTCTTTTGCTGAAACTCGTGCAACGTACTTAAACGACATTCACCCTCTACTGCTAGGGATCGTGGAATCGGTGTCCCAATGGGTAATGGTACCACTGGTGCCACTACTAATAAAGGGCCCTACATCAAGTCCTCATTGCCTGGTGGTCAATCATCCCGTACTACACCTGGAACCCCAGCTGGCTATCGTTCAGGAGGCATCATGAAAAGAAATAGGTGCTCCACGATCAATAAGTTATACCTAGTGAGTTGACTCAAAGAGTTCACAAAGAAAATTTTTTGAAACACACACACAATCAGTGTTTTCCTGATCTGAGTCAAAAATAAGAAGTCAGGGTCCTGGTGTATGGATATGTCGGCCACCACCCCAACACTGGATTCCCTAAACTGAAAACCGCACACACTACACTTAACACTATTTCCAGTAAAAGTTCAGAGATCAATGTTCTATGGAAGAAATGACTCATCTTATAGTAATTTGTCTTCACCCGTCCTCCGAGACCCGTGTTGTGACTACCCCAAGCCCTCATTTCATTCGCCAGGGGCCGATGACTAGCACCAAAGGAGTATTCCCTCAAACTATGAAGGAATTTACTTTGAAACCTACAAAATCACACAACCAAGCACATAACAATATACAAACTCAAGGAAACTGAAAAATAAAAAAAAGTGTGTACAGTAAGTAAAAGGGGCCAGAATTCAAGCCCAACTGAAAAGTACAAGAAAAATGTAATTGCAAGTAAGCTGAACAGCTCCGGTTAACACCCACCGAGGATCCTACCTAAAGGGTAGGCACTGCTCTCGAATAGTCATCTCTGTCGTATGCCTCATCTCATTTTTACTTCTAAGTCACCTCTAATCCTGGTACTCTCATCCTCTGTTAGAATTGTCTGTGTTCTGCACCAAACACAACAAGGTTTGGGTGTAGCCCATGTAGGGTTGAGTATAACGATACTCAGTAGGGACCTCGAGACCCTCATAGGTCTCGCAATATCCAAAAAGGATAAACCACAGATCATTGAAACTACTAACAAACCTACATAGGTATATTCCCATAAATATACCTATGTTATCAAGTATAAAAATCTCATTCATGGGGAATCACAAGGCCCTACTCATTATCCCAAAGATTTTCTATTCCATGATTTAAGTAACACCACAAAGGTATGTACTACAAAGGTAACACCACACAGAAGAATACCATAAAGGTATCACCACGAAGATAATTACGACAAAGGTATGCCACATAGAAGAATATCACAATGGTAAAGACTCAGGTCACACCTGGTATAACATTGGTATGGTAGTAAAGATGATTAGTTGTAACCACTGAATCATCTTATCTATTAAGTGGAAGTCCCACATAGGATTTTAAATCATCAGACCCACATAGAATCCTAGTATTTCAGACCCATTTAGGATCATTGTAAAGTAGACCCACATAAGATCCTAAAGTATTCCAGCTTGGATTCCCAGAGAAGATCCAAGTGGAACTCTCGAATCCAAACCCACATTGGATCCCAAAGCATAGAACCACATAGGATCCCAATGTAAAGACCCAAATAGGATCCTTTTCTCATGTTACAGCCTACTATAGGGTTCTCGAACTATGCTCTCTTGAGTATGGGAGAATCTTTTTCTCAAGCCACAAGTCAAATACTCCAGCTTCCATGAAGTCCCACGAAGATGTATCCCAAAGGACCTCCATATAAATGGGGTCTCAACACAACTGACAGTGTGTCAATCAAATGCTCGGTCTGTATGTTATTAGCCTTTTAGTCATGAGGGACCAGTTTGATTTGTACTCGATCCAACCCAACCACACCCCAAATTTATCCGACAAGTGGGGTATACCAAAAGGACCTTCTTGATCCAACGTTTCTGGAGGCGCAGACGGTTCATTAAATGGATGCATGTAGCTTATGATATGGATGATAGAACCAAAAGGGGTCGAAGGAGGTTCCGGTTCGGCCCGACCCGGCCTAGGCCGACCCGACCCAGTTCGGGTCCGCCTGAAATGACCTGGGTCTGGACTTGGGTCGGACCTTACTCACGGGGTCTGGCCCAGCCCTCTGGGTCTGGCCCGGTCCACTGGTACGACCCATGCTAGGTGTCCCGCAGGGTGGCCTGCTATGGCAGCCCCTGGTGGCGGCCTGACACAGAGCTGGCTGGTTGTCCGACCGTCCTCCTATGCATGGTGTGGTTGCGCGATGCGCCCTCATCGGCGACCGACAGCATTCTGACCACCCTCACCTCGTTAGTGCGGCCTTGTGTCGTGGTTCTTCTCCGCTGGGTGACATGGACACGTGCTGCCACCCCTTCGCCCGGCCGGCCTCCACAGCCGACGGGTCGCGACCCTTCTCTAGAAGCACGGTTGCACCGCTGCCTATGTCGTAGTCAGCCTATGTGCCAGCCATTGTTTCCGAGTCCCAGTGGTGATATTCCCCGATACTGGTTTCCATCTTCCTCCATTGTGAAGAATGCAACAAAAACCACAATGATTTCAGAGTGGTCAGGCAATGTTCATTTCACTCACACCTTCCACGTTAGAGGAGTAGGAAGTAGCATAGATGTTATTAAATAAAGAAGGGTGTCATGAATGGCGTAAATGTATTCAAAATATCATTCCATACTTTTTCATTCGTTGGAGGAGTAAAGAGAATGAAGATAAAGTCCTCGGGGATGTCGGAGTTCGTCGCTCCCTCAAGATTCTTCTAATCCAGGCTCAAGCGTAGTCCTTATTCATCGATTATGGAGGTCTTTCTTTGTTGGAGAATGATCTTTGTTGGGAGGTGTTCTTCATTGGAGAATGATCTTAATTGGGAGGTGTTCTTCGTTGGAGAAAATGATCCTCCAAAATCTCTCCCCTAAAAATCATCTCCTTATCCAATGATTTTCCCAAAAATAAAGTGAGGACACAACATAAATTAAAATAGGTTTATACAATTAATTTATTTTGGAAGAATAATTAAATGGCTCACTTAAATGCCATAATTAATTAATTAAATAGTTGGAATAATTAATTAGGGAGAACCAAGAGTCACCTCCCTCATTAAATAGGGAGTTCAAGGGTCAGGAGGTCCCCACCATTAATTTCAAAATGGAGGTTTTTCTAGCTCAGGTGGTCCCTACCTCCAAGAATTCAATTGGGAGGTTAAAAATAAAATAAGAATTTATTATTTTTATTATTTTTATTATTTTTATTTCCATGAAAAACATGAAATCTAACTTTCACCTGCGTCCAACTACGGTCGAGGTGAAGGTCTCCTTAATCGAATATTGATGCTGCGAGTTCAACGGTGTCCTCGGATTTCAATTCCGAGCACCAGCTAAAAAGTTATAAAAACCCAGTCATATATTTATTGAATGTACCACAAAAAATAGTTTAGAAATTAAATCTAGGCACTCTAGGCCTCAAAATCACACGTCGTCAATTTTCGTGGACTCGTAAAATTCCAATATTAATAAAAATAATTACACGGAATTTTATGGGTCATTACATATAATATATTTATAATTACATATATTTATTTTATAGTAGTTTTGAACATGTACAATATGAGTCGTCACATAAGCTTTTGGATTTTTGTCTCACTTCTATTTTCTAAAAGACATTTACCATTTTCTCCTTGTGCTTATATTATGTGGTTTATATAATACCCATGATTTTATTTTACAATTATTATATTTAGAACTATGGTTACTTAAATATACAATTGATGATATATATTTCATGGTTTTATGGTTTAATGATACAAAAGAATTAAGGTATTTCTGTCTTAATATTTCTTCTTTGGGATATAAGTTATGTTATTGACCTACCTAATTCTCGAAGTTGTATATACATCCAATTTTACCATTAATATCATGAAATAATTTATTCTCACCATATATTATGCTTCATTTAATTTTATTAATTCATGGGACATAGTATTTAATGTTGCAAAAGTGGTAAGGTTTTTATGATACGATCTCATAGTATATTCAGAATATTTAGATTTATTCTTTCAATGATGAAATATAATGATCTTTATCTCATGAAACTCTTTACATTTCGTCACCTCCATTCATTTCATGATCATACATGGGTTCTATTCATTTTCCTTTATTTATGTATCCATGATTCCAAAAGATTTGCTTAATGAAAATAGATTTTATTTTTCATTTCAGTGGAAAACACTTTTTCACCCGTATACATGTTCTCTAAAAATGTTTTCCAAATTATTTTAACTTTTTCTAACTGATTTTTTAATTAAATTTTTATCCATGTGAAAAATTTTATAAATAATTTTAAAAGTAATATTAAAAAAAATTCAAACAATTTCTATTTATATTTTTCTCTAAATATGACTGTCATAATTATTTAATGTATATTTAATTACTCATATATTCTGTAAAAATTCACAAGTCATTGTTCTATATATTAATTTATAAATTTAAAGGGTTATTTTCAAGAAAATGATTTCTAAAATATTTTAGCTTTTAATATATTTTTCTAGGTAATGATATTTTCATCAAAAAATTGTTTTAAGTGATTTTAAAATATTCCGTTATATGTTTCCATGTTTATTTTCAATGAAAATAATTTTTAATATGTTTTTGGTTTTAAAAAGTGTTTTTTAATGTGGAAAGACTGTTTCCCTAAAAATATGTTCAAAGTGATCTTTCCAAACAACATTCCATCCAAGATGACATCCTTTTATATGACATTTTATTGACTAGTGATATGATCCAAGGATACCATTATTATTATTTATTTGTATTGTTTATGTATATGATGAAAAATATGAATAAAAATAATATTTATATTCTATGGGTTATACCATGAAACAATACTTAATAAAGATGAATCTTTTACCATTTTTATCCTTTTATTGAATTATGGATTAATTATGAAATAGATTTATTTTTAATTTTTTTTCTTATCATGAAATTCATAAGAAACCAATTTTTTCCAAGGTTATGAAATGATTAATTTTTTATGATCTTTTTGAACATGTGTATATGGTATTCATTATTTTATGGGTGAGATATATATCTGCCTCATTTTATTGGATAATTTTTTATATATAATGAGACAAATGCAGATGGAATGGGGATTTTCCACATTCCAGTAATGAAATTTTTACACTATGATAGTCTTCAGAGTGAACCTTAACTACAAAATGTTTTTAGGAGTGAACCCATTACACTATGATATCCTCGTAAGTGATCTATAAATAATTTAGAAATTATTTTCTATGATTATGTATATTCCATAACTCAATGTCTTATGTCAATGTCATGTTCACATAGATCATGTTCTTTTATTAAGTTTTGATTCTTGTCTTAGTAACCATGAATAATTATGACATGAATCGATATTTTGAAATATCATATATAGATTATGGTTTTAATATTATATGATCATGTTCTCATACCATTATTCTCATGTTATTTATGCTTATTTCCATTTTCCCTTACTAATCATCATATCTCACACTTTATTATGATTATTTTTACCACATTATGATAATAGTGGTTATGTGTGATATTACTAAGAAAGGTTCTATTTATGTGTAACTATGTGGGAGACAACGTCAAGATATTATAATCATTAGATGTTTATTTTTCTAAATTACTGAATTAAACAAAGATTAAATATATATGTTTAAAAATCACGGGATTCTACAGTTGGAATAAAATGATATGTTTAGTTATCCTTTGGAAACTGGTATGAGAAATTGTTATTGAGATCTCTAGGAATATTTATAATGATATGTATAGAGATATGTCATAGGATATGATGAAGGATGATTCAATTTATAGTAAATGGTCTTGGTAGTTCGTTAAATGATGGTGCGAGAAGATTTCACGAAATAAATTCTTTATTTGGATAACAAAAGTGGATTGGATCTAGAATAAGGATACCTATGTGTAATAAATTTGAAAGTGGAAAATTAATATTGAAATTATTTTCATCATTTGGATGATAATGGGCCTTTATGCACACCTAGTTTGACACTCTTGTGGATATGCTTTGAAAATTCATAAACTCTTTAATGACCATAACGAATGATTCAAATAATGAATATCAATGGCATTGTTTATGCTTAATTTTTAATAGATTAAAAATATGGTATCATGATTTAGAATAATATAATTGATTTTACATGATTATGTGGGTTCTCCACAATGATTATATTCTCTCACAGTAAAGGTTTTTGTTTTAGTTAATTAAAGGAACCTAAAAAATGGTTTAATGTTCAATGTGACAGACAATGGGTTGATGAGAGACTGAATGGAATAATTACTTCATTGAAGTATACTATTATTGTCACTAAATTTTATCACTATATATTATTAAAAACGTAGTCCTTAACTAACACTTTCACTCACCAAAGAAGATAAGGATAGTGCTTATTTAGAATTTGGATTCTAGAGACCATAGAGAAGTGATGATTCATTGTATGATATTGATTCTCTATTAATGTATGTTTTTGTTTATTTTTTTTTGTTTTTATAACTTTAAAATGGTTAATTAATTTTTTTCCAGACAGTATGTGGAGTCTCGGGGGTGTAATGGGTCTTCAAAACATGAAAACAAGGAAAAGAGGTAATCCAATTAAGGAGAAGGGTTGGCACATAGTTAGTGATACTTGTGCACCAAAATCATGCACTATAGAGAGGGGAAGTACACATTTGGTAAAATTATGAAGGGTGGGAGACCAAAAAATGCAGTCTTGAACATAGAAAATTACATATCCATGTTTTGGTTTTTGAAACCATGAGGTTATTCTAGAGGACATATAACCTAGTACCCCTATTGGATAGAGGGTTGTGCATGTTTGGGGAATGGATTTACCAAATGTGTGCATTATTAAACATAGGGTTTTTTCTATTTCACACATTGGTCATTTTTAAAGATCACCCAATTTTCATCCAATTTTATGCTATAATGGAAATGGTTAGGATCCATTCTTCCCCAAGATTCTAGGAGGTGTCAATCCTTCAATTCTTTTGCATCTTGAGTCTTTTGGGGTGTGAATCAATGATCTGAGTGAGTATAACACTCATCTTACCTATACTTATAGGAATTGGCCTTGTATAATTAGACATCTCCATAAGAATCCCTAAATCATTACTCTTATATCATATTATAAGTTATATTTTTATAGGATTATTGAGCTCAGATCGGGGACTGTGTTTAAGCGATTATTCATCTATCAACATGAGGTAGGTGTTCTATAAGTTATATCCCATTGTTTTCATGTTTTTATAGTGTATGTGCTTGTTATGGGGTGTTTTTATGATGTATATTTGTGATTAATGGTGGTAATGTTAAATAAGTTAATTAAATGATTTATTGAACCCGATTTTTTTTCGGGATCTATTAAGTTTAGTTGGATTGGGATAAAGGTCACCCATGTGTTTTGCCTCATCCTAGAATTTGGAAATATGTTACTAAATATTAAATTAAATGGTATTTGTGATGAACCTATGATAATTATGTTTATCGTGTTAACATGGATGGGTTATTGAAATGGAACCAATGAAAAAGGTATTTATTTTGTAATCATGGAATATGGGGGTGTTTTTCTTAACATAAATGTTTTAAAAGAGTTTTGTAATCTAAAATGAAAAAAATGTGTTTTAAAACAAGTTTTAATGAATAAGTGGTTTAGTGGGGTACTATATAGAGCCCCCTCCCACAGGTCGGCCTGACTGATGCTCTAGACCCACTAAGATATTTCATGGGATAAGGTATTGTACTGAGGCTATATTCTTTTAACAAATTTTTTTGGTGTGATTACCAAGAAAGATAATCCATGGTAATGTTTATGATTACCTAAACTAAGGCTCTATGGTAAGGTTTATGATCACCTAGATAGAGGATCCAAGGTATGTCTATGTATATATATATATTGATAATTGATTTTTCTTTTCATGTTCAGAACATCAATACCCTTATGATTTTTTTGGATAACTTGAAAAGGATGAAGTGAATTTGATGAATATGGGTAACACTAGGAAATAGTGGTAAAATTTGAAAATCCAAACATTGATAAATGATGGACACTGTATATCTAATTTTTCCTTTTCATTATTTTACTTCTACACACACTATTCTTATACATTATATTATGTAGACATAAGTGGTGGTGGTCTACTGAGTTGTATTTCACAACTTTCTTGGGTAGAAATTGGGTATATGAGGATACATCAAAGTTGCTAGTAAGAAAAAGGTTAAGTGACCTATGATAGAGGATTGATTTTGAGCACATAGTGGTGCATTGATGAGGGATACAAACGTGATGTCGGGCCCTATTTTCGGGATTATTAACCATGTCATTTTTTTGGGTTTTCTTAACACAAGGAACTGTTATACATGACATGACATATTTACAATTTTTTTGGTCTTGTTTCCAGTTTTGGGAAATGTATTTTTGATAAATGTATATTTTATATACTATTTCCACTCTTTATTGTTTTATCTATTATGGTTTACTTTGATAAAGAGGGTATATTCTCCCCATGTGCATCATTACACACTCATTGTTGGTCAGAAGCCTCTGGCATATGGGGAGGTGTTCTTATGATCATATAGAGGACTGAATTGGGGAACTAGCTTAGTGGATCTTAGTCTAGGTAATTACAATGTACTATTAAAGAAGATTATTTTATATTATTTATTTGAATTTTTAATGTTAGATAGATGATTAAGCTTTATCAGGACATGGAAATGATCCCATTCAAGTGTGTTAATGACCCATGATTGGGGAAAAACAAAATTACTTAGGGTGGGATTTTTTCTTTTGATATTATTTGTTACAATTGAATGTTATTTCACCCTTGGTTGATTCACATGATATGTCCTGTTATAATTTATTAATACATTTTACTTTTGGTACAAAATGAAATGTGGTTGGGCATTCATGCGTTATTTTATATACATAGGGATACTTGGGACATGAATCATGTTTGGAACAATATGAAATATATGTTTCGGTTGAGTATGGTAATTAGAAATAAATTTTTAAATCCTATTGTATTTTAAATAAAATGTTACCAGTATAGATGTTTTAATTGTATATATAATTGGAAGTTTTATATTAAATGGTTAAAGTACTATATAAATGTTAAGAATTTATGATCATGAATGTGAAATATTTTAACTAGTTTTCTATTGAAAGGCACATGTCTATGTAATTTTGGGTTTAATTTATGTTGACCATGGCCTAAGATAGGGGTTTCTGATAATGGCGATAGATATCTGCACATTTCAGTTGGGAATGTGTATGTGGAATGGTTTTTTTGTGACTGGTAGTGAGCCCTATTTTGATTAAACTGTTGAAACCATATATTATGTGTTCAAAGTAATATGTACGGTATTATATAGCTATTCCACCCTGATGATTTCTATTGGTTATGAGAAAATATAGAATCACCTATAATTATCATCAAGTAGATAAGAAGAATTCCTCTCTAGTTACAAGTAATGGAGGGGGAAAAGTTCCATGATAACTTTTCATAGTTTATGCAGATGATGGGTTGTGACCTGGGGTAGGATTTGTTGAGAATATTTGATATGACTAGAGAGTTTCAACTCCATCACCCTCTGATTTTTTCTAGAGATGATGGAGTTGAGGCATCCGAGTTATGGGATGAGTCCATATCAATGATTTTGGATCAATTAGAGATTCATCATAAGAAAATATCTAATATTGTGTTTTATATGGTTAAAGGACCCATGAAGCGATGGTTGGATACCCTAGTTAAGTCATACCTGGAAGATGGTATGTTATGAAATGTTTTCTAGGGAAATTTCATAGAAAATTTTGATCTAGAGACATTGTTATAGGAGAAGGATATATAAATTATGAGATTGATACGGGGGACTATGTCTAGGATAGATTATGTTGTCTGCATCACCAAATTACAATGTTTTTATCTATCATTTGTGGGGATGATGTAACTATGGAAATAAATTTTCATCATGGACTGAGATACGAGATGAAGTCACAACTGAATATATTATATTTTAATAGGATTGATATGGTTGAATATTAGGTTCTCAATATAGTGGGGATACAGAAGGAGGATTCTGGTGGTGGTCATGTGGATCTTGTTGGGCACTCTGGTGGTATGGCTTATGATGGGGGGGAATTGTTATTTCAAGGTTGTTCATCAGGTTAGTAATTGACAGAGTAGCTTGGGAAGTGGAAATTCCTCTCAGGGTAGTGACATTGTGTTTTTTATCTATGCATTAGGTCGAGATAATGTGTAGATAGTTTCCAAATCATTAGGGGAGAGATGAGTGTGTGGTAAGATGTGGAATGTATATAGGTTTTATTGGAACCCTTAATAGGTATGTAGTTATAGATTATCATGGAAATTGTAGATTGTAGGAAGTGGGTTTACTACCCTATACCAGGTAGGGAGCTAGAGTTCTAGTGGATATACTTGTCGAGGTGGATGATGTAGTACTTTAGGACTAATTTTTCTTTATCAGTAGGGAAGGAAAATAACATGGGCTAAGACTGAGACCTAGGGGATAGGAATAGTTTATCATCATGTTATTCAACCTGCTACTAGAAGTGAAAATGTTGGGACATCTATAGTTCGAGGTACAATACTTGTATCTTCCACACATTCAAATTTATTATTTGATATTGTGGCCTCACATTATTTTATATATTCTCTATTGGTGAATGTGTTTATTCTTAATATATAACACAAGTTTTGGGTTTATGTCAATTGGCACATCGTTGGGGGTTCGAACAAAAAATATCCAGCAACGTATGGATTGTTCCCTCGAGGTTGGTGGGTAAAAACAATTTGTATTATTTGGTACTAGAGATTTCATGTTTTAACCTCGTATTGGGGATGGATTGGATAATTATATAATAAGAACATATTGAATTCTTTCACAAAAGAATAAAATTCATGTCTCATAGGGGTTACACCTCTATTCACTATGGGTAATGGGATATCCCAACATTCCATGAAGGTCTAGTTTGACATCAGTTTTGTGATATCAAAACCCAAGTGTAATTACATTTGATTGGTGATGGGGGTGTAGAGTAAAATATAATTCATCTTATTGTTTATTGTTTATAGTATGTCTTTTATGAGGACTTATTAGGGATTCCACCTGATCGAGAGATTGAGTTCATAGTTGAACTGATGCTTAGAGATGAGCTGGTATCTATTCCACCAGAGATAATGGCACCAGTAAAACATTAGGAACATAATACTCAGTTAGATGAATTAGAAAATATAGCGTTTATCAATCACATTACATCTTCTTGGGTATATATAGAGTTATTTTATAGTTAGTATTATTGGACATTGTGGCTATTTAGAAATTACAAAATATTGAGTCGGATGAAATTTCTGACCTCAAGTCATCTTCCACATATCGATGATATTTTTTCTAGCTAGAAAGTACATATATTTTCATAAAATATATATATTAGTTCGTGATATCATCAAGTGGTTATGAGACCATCTAATATACCAAATATAACTTTTTGTAGTAGGCATGGATTGTATGAGTCTTTTTTGATGCATTTGGGGTTGATAAAACCCTTATAATTTTTTATGGCATTACTAAACAGAATATTTTATCCATTGCAAGATAATTTTTTGTTTTATTTTGTGGATGACATCATGGTGTCTTCCAACAGTCTCGATTTTCATTCCCAACACCCTAAAATTTTCATATGTAAACTAATGGATCATATGTTATAGACTGAAAAATCAAATTTTATTAAATGAACCAATACAGTACAATTATTTAGTCACATCATGTTAGAGGATAGTTTGTTGGTGGACCTAGATAAATTCAATACTATTGTATCTTTGGAAACATCCACGAATTTCCTTGATATTAGAATATTTTTGGGTTTTTAGGGAGGTTGGTGAGCCACTTATTCAGATTTTTCTCCCCCTCCCCTCCTTCCATCTAGTTTCAACCTCTCTCATAGTTTTCTTCTTAGTGGTGTTGTTCCTATGTTATTGATTCAGGTATGATATTATAATGTGGTGGATTCTCCATCCTGGGATGGAAGCTATGTTGTGGGACTGAATCTCTATTTTATCACTAGACAATAATTGATACTCGAGCGTCCTGTTCCAGAATGTATCTCCTTGATGGTTTATGGAAGTGGTTTTATTCATGTTTTGGGATGTACGGATCGATCAATGGTGCTATGGGAGGCACATCTTATGTTGGATTCAATTTGGACTAGGATGATGATTTGTATTTGTTGTGTACAATGTATTGTAGGTTTAGTTCAAGTTTCTTTGTTTTTTATTGTAGCACAATAATGGCTCGTGATTGAGGTCCTGGTCCTTCAAATCATCCATGGATTCAAAATTCCACCTCTCCTCTCCTAGTTGGTCTGAAGGGGTGATTCTATGGAAGATTGGGGAGGTGATTCTCGAGTGTTCGTTGGGGTTCATGTCTGGTCATCACCAAAATCATTGTCCCTTTCATTCATAGTTCCATCATTTGAAAACACTTTTGATCATGTGATGAAGATGATGTGCTCCGATTTGGTCCTTTCTGATGACATATATGATGCTTCTATGTCATGTTAGAGATTTTTTGTGTTTTGTGATCAATGTTTCAAAATTCCTAAATTTTTCTTCTGTGGTGACAATGAGGGTTTTACGACAACAGAGTGAGTGTAGTGGTGGTGGGAGGTTTTGTGGGTTGTCATCCCTGTCGGACTCAAGAGGCAATGGATCAAAATTTGGAATGGATGGATATGATGTGATAGGGATTTATGTGTTGTGATGATGATGGTGTCAACATGTTCATCGATTGAGAATGATTTGTAGGATTTTGTTCCTTTGGCGGTGCCTTCATTTTTTTGAATTTTGAATTCTAACCCAGATTTTGACATCTAAAATTGTATCATGTAACACAATTCCCACTTTTCCATAAATATGGATTTAATGAAAATAAAAAAAAATTATTTGGCCAAGAAAGGAAAATTTCTGGAGGTTTATCAAGTAATTTTCTTGCAATGAAATTGCACTTTCAGGCTTAACCAGGATCGGTGTCATGTTCGAGTGGTATGGATCATGTGAGAATTCATTCAAATAATTGATGATGTGTTCAATACTACACAGATTTTTATTCATCTAAATCCATGTAAGGAGTATACATTTTTATGCATATAATTCGGGTCTCTGTGAAGTGTCGTTGCAATGAGAACATATTTTTGAATATGGGTCGTGGAAGTTGAGGTTGTATGAGAAATATTACCCTTATCATGATCTGAATTCGACCAAAGTTCTTTATTCTATAAAATGATGGAAGAAATACCTTATGGTTTAGAATTCATTGGTGTATACTGATCATAAAATCCTTAAGTAACTATTATCTCATAGTAATTTTAATATTCTTGTAGTAGAAATGGGTGTAGTACATGTAGTATTTTTATTTTCATTTATCTTAGATAAGAGGGAAGGGAAATATTTTTGATGATGCTTTAATAAAAAAGACACATAATCATGTAGTTTAATAGTCTTTTTCTATGTGGAAGATGATGGACTATTCCCGGAGATTCGTATAGAGTTTTAGGAGGGAAAGGGATATATTAACCTCACATCCTTATCCTTTGAGAATACTATTATAAGATAGCTCAAGAAGTGTTATTATGGGGACCTAGAGTGTTTATCTTTGGGTGAAATCCTTGAAGGTGGGGAGTCACCATTCAGTTCGTCTTTTGATGATAATGAGTCATTTATTTTGTGTTAATGTTTGTGTTCCCACATGTATATGGGAAGGGATTATAAGTTATTTTTATGAATAAAAATTTACATAGGATATTGGTTTAAACAAAATGTTTCATTATCATCATAGACAATATTGGTGGCTAGGAGACATGAAATAGGTTTCTGGTTTCATGACACGTTGCTACACCTCTCTACGGGTGAAGGCTGAGAATCAATTTCAATGTGGTTTCTTACAGCCATTACCCACTCTGGAATGGATGTGATATAATGTCACTATGTAATTTTTGTCAGTTCTTCCACGGAAACATAAAAAATGACTCTATAGGGTTTTCATATATTTTTGGATCATGTTGGCTCATTTCTGGTCGATATAGGTGACTATCATTGTTGATCAGTTGGGGGACATATATGTTCAAGAGATAATAAGTTTACATTGGGAACCTTATATTATTTTTCTTGATTTTTGTCCATTATTTACATTGTGATTCTATATAGGGTATTATAAGGTTCCTAGTACCTAGGTGTTCTTTGGTATGTATTTTTATCAATAAAATGATGGGTAGTCATAATGTACTATTCATGTTCTTAAGGACATGTGGATGGAATGTGTCTCGTGCATTGATTGATATTGGTAGAGGCATTTGGAATGTGATCTGTCTTCCTACAATAACAGTTACCATGAAACAATTCAAAAGGAACAATATGAGGTTCTCTATGGTAGGAATTATAGATCTCTATTCTGTTAGATGGAAGCAAAGAAATAAAATTTATTTGGCCCAAGTCCCATATAAGATACATCAGACATATTATTGATGATTCAAAATTGTATTGATATAGATCAATGTATGATGAGATCATATGATAATTAATATCTTCAACCCCTTGAGTTTTTAGATATTGATCATGTGTTTCTTCATGTGTCATCATGGTTGGGTCAACATCAGATTATAAAATTGGGTAAGTGGAACCTAGGTATGTGGGGTTATTTTATACCATAAGGATGATTCATATTGATTGGATATATCACAATGGAATAATGTAATTTATGATTTTTTTTATGTGTCATATCTTTTCCAGTATCATCCAAACCTTCTCATGTGATTTATGTTGATGATGTTGAGATATAAGGTTGATTCATCCTTTTAAGAGAATGTAGATCATATTGTGGATTGCAATGATAATGTTTTTCATAGAAGGGATGTTCCATTGGTCTGAGTGTTGTGAAATCTTGGGAATTCTATTGAGGAAAAAAGGGAGAGGTAAATCGATATATGGGCCGAGTGGACCATACTTTTTACCTTAGAAGTTTATTGTTTCTTTGGAGTATATCTTGATGATGAGTCATTATATGTTTGGGAGGATATAAAGTACACAACCTCTATTGAGGTACATTCTTGTCTATATTTTGGTTTAACACCAATTAAAATTTTTAATATCATTTTTTTTGTGGAGTACAAAAAGTCTCAGGGGGTGCCCCAAGGGTTTTTAGTCCTGAAAACAAGGAAAGTATCTATCCAATGTAGGGTACATGGTTGGTGAATGGTTAGTTCAAACCATCCACTATTACAATGCACCCTAGAGTAGAGTGGTGAAAATTTGGTAAAATCAATCTTATATGGGGACCAAAAAATTTTTTCATGGAAAAAGTTTTTTCACATCCATCGCATGATTTTTCAAACCATGTGGATCCTTGTGAGACAAAGCTACCCATTCTCTCTCTTGGATATAGGGTGGTTCATAAATTAGCCAACTGCACAGCCAAACCATGAAGCTTATTAATCATAGGGTAATTTCCCATTTCCCCTGTGGGTATTATTAATCCTCAACCAATTTGACCCCCATTACACCCTAAAACAAAAATTATTATGATCTGTTATCCCCACATATTAGAAGAGGAATTTAATATAGGATTATTGGATATTTTGAGTGTCTTTCGGTGTGAATCGATTATTAGGTTGAGTTTAAGATTCTACTTACCTCTATTTTTTGGAAGAGGCCTTGTATAATATTTATTATCCTTATGAATCCCTAAAACCTATAATTTATAGTATATTCTAAAATAGGTATTTAATGGGTGTTAGAGTTTAAATCAAGTTATTTATTCAAGTAGAAATACATCTATAGACATGATGTTGGTGGTCTATATGTTATATCCCATAATCTTCTTGTTTTTTTAAATTGTACGGGGTTGTTTTTTGGTGTTTCTAGGATGTTCATTTTTTAATTGTTGTACAAAATGGTAAATTTGTAAATTAAATAATGAATTGAACACCTAAAGATCTTCATGGGACCTTTTTAGGTTATTTGGATCATACTAAAGTGAACCAATGTGGTGTGTATCATCTATGATTTTTGGAAATGTGTTTTTAAATGGTAAATTTATTATTTTTTAGAGAGGCAATATGATAATTATGTTTCTCAGATTAACGTGGATGGTTGTATGAAATGAAAATAATAATAAATGTGTTTAATTTGTTAATATTGAAAAAAAATATCTTTGGATTAACTTGAATGTGTTAAAAGTACTGTAGAATGTAAAATGTTAATGTTGACAAATGGATTGAAAATCATGTGAATATTAATAATTCATTAAGTGGGTTATTAGATTGTGGATCCTACAACAAGTTATCCAAACTTATTTTCATTAAACATAGTTGTATTGCATGGGTTAGGGTGTTGAAATGATGAACTTCACCTAATTAATTAATGTGGTATGGTTTCCTATATATATTCTCCAATGTATGGTTTATTATTACCTAAACTGATGCTCCATGTTTTGTTTATAATTACCTATAAGGAGGCACCAATGTAAGATGTTATAGATAATTTTTTTGTGAAATTATTTATTATATGATATAGATAAAATGGATCCCCTTATATATTGTTTCGATAAACAACATAGGATGAATTGTATTTGATGAATATGTATAAATCACCAACCTACCAGTAGAAGTATATTATACTAACATTGAAAATTTATGGAACCTATTTAATTGTTGTTTCCCTTTTTTTATCATACATTTGAATATACTATTATTAGACATGATATTTTATTGACACCATTGGTGTAGCCTACTGAGTATTAGTAACTCCCTACTTGGGCCAAACTTGGGTATCCAAGAATATATTGTGGTTTTAGGTCAAGAAAAAGTTAAGGCCATATGATAGATGGTTTCATTTAGGCATAGGGATGTAAAAGTATGTGGGAATCGAACATGCTATCGAGACACATTTTCAAGATTCTTTATCATTTCTATACATTAGGATTTACTGACAATTTGCACAATAATACAAGACATATTATATTTATTATTGGTTTTATGCATGTACCCAGTTTTGGTAAATGGGTTTGTGATTCATGTTTATAATTTATAATACTACCATTATTTCTAGTTTTATCTATTATGGATTACTCTAATAATGACGGTATAGTATCATGATAGGTATCAATTGAAGCTTGCTGCTGGTTAGCGACCTATGTTGTAAGAAGATGGTCTCTTGAGGTCATGTAGAGGACCACCTCATGGAACCGGTTTAGTGGATCCTATTTTAGTGTGTTACATTCAGTTTCCTATATTCCAACTAAGTGTGAATATAAACTAAGGGTAATGAAACAAGTGAACAATATGATGTTTTTTATATAGAGAAGAAGGGAAAAATGAAATAAATTATTTACTAGATATGATAATTTTAATTAACTCAATAGACGATAATAATAGATTCCCAAATGGTTCATTAATAGTTGAATGTTACAAATGTAAAAATATGGGGAATTATAAAAATTTATTTCCTTGGGGTAGGATCATAAAGAATATTTTCAAGTTGGTACATTTAATGTATTTATTTTCATTGAAGAAGAAACTAAAAATGACAAATGAATGGAATGTGATATTAATTAATCTGAAGATAGATCCTAAGAATAAAATATAATGACTAATGAATTTATCTGTTAGAGTTTAATAACTATGATATATATAAATAATTTCATATTGATCTTTTTACATTAAGGATGTGAAGTAATATTTTGATTATAATTGATATCATAGAAAAATGATTTAATGGAAAGGATACATTTTATGGAAAATAAATTATTCATCTAATACAACCCATAATATATTCCCCATGATGAGAAAATGGTTTTTCGCTATGTATAAAGAGATGATTTATACAGATAATGTAAATAATATATTTTTGATTACCATGGATGTGAGTTATGATTTTATGAAAAAGTGTTTTATATTATCATTGATAGATTTTATAACATTGTTTTATAGAGTAAATTAAATAATCTGTGATTTTATGTGAAAAGAGATAATTTTTGAAATTCTGTGTGTTTTCATTAGGTTTGTATTCTAATTATAGATATTACAATGTTTCAAGAGAATATATGATCATTGTATTAAAATATTTGGTATGCGACATTAAGAGATAATCAATGTTATTTGGGGGATCATTGAGAAATTTATATTCAAATTTTAATAAATTCATTATAAATTTTTAATTTTTGAAGGGTCATAATGTTAACTAATATGTAATGGATTATATAGAACATTGGATGAGGTTATCGAAATTAATGAACTACATCACCATTTAATGATCTATTCATATTTCATAACCTACGATAACCATTTTATTATTATAATTGGAGATAGTTGGAATGAATTATCATTCTAATTTGGATATTGTGATCTATTAGTTATTTTATAATAATAAATTCATCTTCATTTATAGTTGGTAGAGATGAATAAAAAATTAATCAAAGTGTAACAAATGTATTAATTTTTTTGGATATAATGGAATTGGATTCCCTATGTATATTTTTCCATTTGAAATTATTAATTATATCATGATGGTAACTTATCAGTTTGAACTTCCACCAAAACTCTCTCAAATCCATGATGTGATCCACGTATCCCATTTGAGAAAGTACATTCATGGAACTTAATAGATACAGTCCTCATTGGTTATACCATTATATATTCATTATTATTATTAAAAATAATCAATTATGATTCTTGATCAAACAAAGAAAGATCTATGACACATTATAACTCACTTAGTCATTTTTTGTGTGTAAAACCCACTAACTTGAGGAAACTACATAGGAGCCTAAGGATGTAATGATGCATATGTATCCTCACATGTTATAATTATGATTAATTTAGATGTAGGGGATTCATTTTAGTGGTAATATACTGTAAAAACCTATTATTTGAGGAAAAAATAAACTTAATTTCATTTTTAGCTTCTACTATACAAAAATAATTATTTTTAACAAAAGATGACATACTATTAATTTGTTTTTATTTAATATGAGAGTGATCTTAAAACTTTTGGAATAGAAGGTATGAATAAGGTTGTAGAAATTACAAAAATATATGGTGTAAACATTTAAATAAAATTACTTTTTTGGTAACCAGTTAATTATAAATTAAAATTAGAATCATTTGAAAATCAATGAAATAGTTTACAAAAAAACTATTTTCCAATGAAAAAATATGTTTTAAATTAATAAATTACAAATATAAATTTTGTTTATTTTTTTAATTAAATATATATATATATATTAATAAATTAAATTTTTATAATTTATCTTATAAGTATTCAGGGAATGAGATAATGACAAAGCCAATTTTATTTCCAAAACAATATTCTTCTAAAAAATTGTTTTTCTCATTTTGTACACTTATTTAAAAATAAATTTTTAATTATTTTTGAAAATTAATTTTATGAAATAAAATTAATTTTTTTATAATAATTTAAAATATCATTTGAAGTGAATTTGTTATAATTTTCATGAAAGATATTTTTCATTAAATAGTTAAAAATATTGTTTTTATTAAAATTTTAGATTTTATTCAAACAATATACAATAAAAATGATTATTAAATGTTATTTAAAAAGTAATGTTTCTTCAATTAAATTTATATTACCCCAATTTAGTTCATTGTAATCAATTTTATATTAACATTATAAATTAAAACTATTTTATCTTTTTAATTTTATCTCTTTTGAATTTTTTTTTCATCGCATCTAGGAGATTAATTTTAAATAATATTCTTCATATTCTGTAAATTATATTTGTAAAAATGGATGAAATATTTTCAATAATAATAATTTTTATTTACTATTAATTTAAAAATATTTTTTTATTATAAAAATAGAAAACATAAGAAACATTAATTTTCTTGCTTAAAATTCAAACAGTATATAATAATTCTCTTATCCAGTAGTTGTTTATTTAGAATATATATTTTCCATTAAATTTTCTCAATTTATGTACATAATTTTACAAAATAATGTGTTTATAGAAGACTATGTTGATTTTTTTCCTAGGTTGAAAACACATTTTCATCCATATCCATGATTTCTAAAAATGATTTCAAAATTTTTTTTAACATCATCCAATGGATTTTTAAAAAACGTTTAAACAATTTTAAACAATTTTAAATGTGTTTTTAAAGAAAACTTCGTTTCTTTTTTCAAACAATGAACATCATTTTTTACAAAAAATTTCAATAAAAACATTATTTTAAAGTATATTGAATGAACAATATTTTTTCCCTTCATGACTAACTCATGGTTTAAATCATTCTTCATATGTATTTTAAGTTATATTCATTTATATATATTTTGAAAATGTTTCTCAAAAGTTTTTAATAAAATTTAATGGATATTTTTCTCATGAAATTTTTTAAATTAATTAAAAATATTCTTTCTTTTGTTTCCATTTTTAGTTTAAAAGAAATATATTTTCAAAATGATTTGTTTTAAAAAAAAAAAAAAATTTAGAAAGACTATTTTCCCAGAGAAGTGTTCCTTATGGGCTTTTAATGTCATTTTACATCGATTCTGACATCATTTGATGTTATTAACGATTTATGGGGGATATGATCCAAGGATACCATTTTTATTATTTCTATGTACAATTATCTTTATGATGATATGATTTTTATGAAACTTGTATCTTTTCCATGGGTTATACCATGATAAAATTCTTATAAAACCCTATTCTATTTCCACATGTAATATAATGATCAAATTATGAAATGATAATGAAAATGTTTTCTCCTCTAAATATAATATTATAATTACATGTTTATAAAAGCCATTTATTTTAATTTTTTCTCATATTATTAATGATTTATAAACCTGTGGAATATGTATGTATGACATTCATTATAAGACATTTTTTACCTTCATATGTGTCCAAGGCATTGGGTAATGATTTAAATATAATTCTATAAACAAGATTTTAATGGGGAGTGACCCCAGTTTAATAAAATATTTTATCCACTATGATTGTATCGAGTGTGACCCATGACTACTATGATGGTTTTGAGAGTGTTCTATTCCACTATTTCTGTTTTGGAAATAATACGTGAAAAGTAGGGAAAGGATTTTTTTTCAATTATGTATGCCATAATTTTATATATTATGTTAATATTAGGATATAATTGATAATTTTTATTAACATATGATTAATTTATTATGATCTAATAATATTTATTTCATTACTTTCAATTTTGATCATTGATATGTAGGGAATGGTTTCTTTATGTTATGTTCATGTTCTCATACACTTATTCTCATGTTATGTTTACATATTTCCATTATTTTACCTTATTGAGCATATAAGCTCACAAATTATTATATATTTTTACCGTGGCTATGATGATGGGTATTATGTGTGATATGACTATTATGGGGTCAATTTATGTTTAACTATATGGGTGATGAAGTGAATCTATTTTAAATAATCTATTAGTTTTTCATGTTTTGAAATGCACTATACCATTATCGTCATTTTTAGGGTTTTTTGTATATTAATGAATCTTTATAAGGAAATATTTTATATCTATATATGAAAATATTGGGCAACTACACTTCATTAAGCTACACATATAAAAATTTATTTCTTATAAAATCATGGACATTATTTGAGAATGTACCAAAACCACTATCCAAATATAACCCACACTCACCACATTCAGTTTCAACACTGTCTCCATCCATAATTGTGCACCAAATTTTTTTTTACTGATTTGAGGATTTTCAGCCCTATGAAAAAAATATTGAAATACATTGTGTGGAGAACATGGAATTATAATTCATGAAGAAAAAGGATATGGTTATTCGTTGAATTTTATAATGGAACACATCTTGGAATATTTTTTTCATTTTATACAGATCCATGAATATATGTAATTAGACATTACATTTACCAAAAAAAATTCTATACAGGATAACCATTTTCCACCTCAAACCTGGCACATATGAGAGTACCATCAACTAAAACCTGAATCCATTATAGCTAGTCAACTAAGTAGTGAGGTGTGAGAGAGAATTTTACTCCTGGTGAGCATATAAGGTATATGAAGTTGGTTCATAGGTGGGACATCCAATGTTATATCATATATAGTGAGGGTGTGGGTGAAAGTATTGTAAGATTAGAACCCATTGTCGTCTCAAATAACATATGTAAGACATAATATTATTATGCATGGATCATCAGTAAAATTAATTTTTGTGGGATGGATATTGTGAAAAACACTATTTCACCAATAAATTATTTTCAAAAAATGGATGTCACTTAATCTAGATGATTTTTTTCATTTCAATATCCATATGTTATCATCATCAACCTTCTTCCTTCCGCTCCATGGATTAATGGAATTATTTTTTGCTTGGGATACCCATGATTGGGTCCATCTCCATATGTCTATCATGATAGAAATTCTTTATTATTAGTCCAAAAACCAAGGTTCACTCAATCTCTTGAATCCATGAATGAAATCATTCATTCATGTTCCCTATTAATGATAGGGTTTAGTTGAATCATTTTTAGATCAAATGAGTGAGACAGAATCATGGAATTTCATATCAACGAATCCACCAAGTTGAAAATATGCATCCTTAATGAACATGATTATTTAAGAAGATTAGAATCTAGAAGAATAGATTGCTTCTCATAATTATCTCATCTAAAGAATTATGGATCATGCGATTCGTGTATCACTGATGCTACAAATTAATGTTTAGTGTATCACTAGATAAGAGTGATGATCATATGGGTTGTGTTGAAATAATAATGGTCACATGAATCAAAATGTATGAATGGCCATTATTCCCCGTGTAACTTTTAATTTAAATTAAATCACTCTGAGATTTTACAAATATCTGGCTATTAAATTATCTTCATCATGAAAGGGAAACCATAAGATTTCCTATGATCATATGAAATGTCAACTGATAGACACTATATATCACCCAGTTTCCATTATAAAATAAAAGTTAAAAAAATATAGATTATTAATGTGAGGAAAGTTACATTGTTTTCAAATGAATGGATTATATGGATTAGATGATTAGTTCAATGATTGTGTGAGATACCTATCAAACTATCATATATGACATGAGAAAGACATTGTGTATGTAACCATCATCAGGAAGAAGGCCCTCATACTTGTTAATTCAATAATTCTATCACACTATATATCTGTAGATAATAAATGTGACTATCTGTAACAATTACATCCCACCATCAAGAGATATATCATTGACTATGAGATTCACCAAAAAAAAGAAGAGTTACTAGACATGAAAATTCTCACAAGTCATGGAATAAAACATTATTAGTCTTGTAATTCCTTGAAAAGAAACCCATGGTAAAAATGAAATGTTCTTGAAAAAAATAAGATAAAAACCTTGAAAGGTTATAGATTCACATGAATGCGAGTTACATTGTTTTCAACAAGAATGGCTAATACAGTTAACATGATAAGTATATTGATCATGATAAATACCTAGGGACATGTGGGATGTGTCATGTGAATTTCGTTAGACATGTCACCTTCATAATGTAACATCTTTTGGGCATGCAATCTCCAACATGCATAAGAATTTTAACCAGAACATTAGATAATGTGGTTCCTGATTAAATTAATAAGAAAATTTGACAAGACATGAAAAAAAATGAATAAAAGGTGGAAAAGACCATACCCTCTTTAAAGGAAAAAATATAATGTTTTTCACAGGAAGGGTTGATTTTACCTCTCTAATCAACACATTTATCATTGGAATGACAATTGATGTTCCATTTTGATATCGTGAAGGGCCTCCAACTAGCCAGTTTGGTCTTGTGAAGTGCCCCCAAAAAGACATTCTTGATCGCATGAAGTTAGATTCAATATGCGACATGAACTCATGATGTCTCCCTGACATGTTAGTTTGATGTTTTGAAGGACCTTTAACACGTAGATATAATTATGCTAAATCCCATTCACAATCCATGGATCTAATAAATATTTTAATTATTAAGTGATCTCCTGGTTGATTTTGATCATTGAACACAAAGATGGCATCATGGATGAACCACATCATTTTTTTGTAGAACACATTAAGATCCCCTTAATTAGTCCCATATCATAGATATATTCATGATAAAATACATAATAGAATAGTGGTGGTATGTCTGATAAATCCCCCTAGAAAAAAATACACCTGGGAGCACAAAGACGGCAGATGGATTCTTCAAACAAAAATCCACTCAATCAAAAGGGTGTTCCACGAAGTAAAACCAGGGTAAAACATAAGGTATTTTTTGTGTCTTATATATTCTTATTGGGATAACCCTATTGGTCATCTTTTGGACTTATAGTGTGCCATATATATTACAAATAAGTGTTTTTTCTTGTCAACATGGTCATTCTAGATGCCAATAAGACATGCGAGACAAACATTTAGTCATTTATGTGATAAATTATGAAAAAGGAGAAAGCATTATGTGAAGATGGATGTTAAGGTTTTAATATAAATTTTCTATAATCTTTTCATGATCTATCCATTTCATTCTATAGAAATTGAAATCTCAACCAAATCCTATGATAGAACCCAGACTATTCAATCAGATCATGCAACACCACCAAGACGTGTAAATCAGATCCTCTAATAGAACATGAACATGTCATCTATATCATCATATAGTTCACATACATGATGTCTAGATCATATTAAATAACCTATATATATATCTTATTAATCACGCGATATCACTCAGACATGTCATCCACATCATGAAACATCACCCAGACATGGTCTCCCAGTCTTATGAAATCCTCTAGAAATTTCATCCAAGTCAAATAAAGTCCTTCAGAAATGTTATCCAAGTCATGTAATGTTCTCTATACATATTATCCAATAAACATTAATTCCCCCTAAAATATTAGCAAACTCATGTGGCATCCACCCGACATGTCATTCTTGGTAATGTAATTCCTCTTGTATGTGTCTTTGTCGGTCACACGATGGATGTCTAAAAAATCTGTTGAATCTTCTAGAATCAATATGACATGTATTCTAAAGTCATGAAATTTTATGGGGACATATCATCATTTTCATGCGGTGTCCCCAAAAATTGTTAGATGGATAATGCATAAGAAACCACAACCATCCTTTCCTAACAATAAGGATGTTTACAGCTGACACCTCATACATGTCCGCCAGGCATCCATAGACCTGCATGGTAGAAAACCATGGTATTTTATGACCTCCCAAAACACATCAGGTAGACAAAAAATACATGTCTAAAATAAATCCTTTACTTTAAAACCATGTTAGAGGTAGACTCATTTATATGAAAAGTATATCATGTAAATACCTAGGGACACGATTTCCTTTTTTGATAGGAATTTCTGGATATATACCATTTTGAACTATACAGACTCTAATTTTTATACAACGATGATACATAGAATGCTATTCTAAGGACTGAGATGCAAATAGAGAATACATTTTTTTGTAAGTCCCTCCATATATTAGAAAATATAACCCTTGGAAATAATACTATCATATGTTTTTATAATTCTTCCACATCTGTTAGTATATTGAGAAGCTACATGAACTACGATGACCCTGATTCCTACTATAAATATGATATATAGTTTTTGTTCTCAATACAGAAGATCCATTTCAAAAAACCTATTTGTTTATCCCAGTACATAAATCATATATCCATTTGTAGTGAGTCTGAAAACTGTATATCCATCATTTATCAAACCAATCATTACTTGAATGGGATTATAGATTTTAAATTATCATATAACTAGTATTGTAACACCACGCCCCTACCTAATTGGCTTGAAGAGGTGGTGAGGGTTACTTGGCCTTAAGAGACGTTCCCATGGTGCCATAGGTTGGGAAATAAATGTCGAGGGATTTGATAACAAATTGGGGAATTATTTTACGTTAAGACAAAACCAACCAAAACATCCACTACCAACCACTATATGATACATGTCAATCAAAACATTCAAGCATGTATTCTCTAAGGAAAACAATTTTGTTCCACAATACAACAAAAAACCAATACAAACAATACCATATCAGAGTACTATGCAGAAGACTCAATAAAAGACCCAAAATATGTCAAGACACACTCTATGGCTCCACACCAAGCTCTGTGCTCCAAGCTCCACCCATTATTCATGATGCACCACTAAATGAGGGTGATACCTTACCTTTTCCCATGTCATGGTACACAACATCTACAAAGACACCAATGTGCCGAAGTAGGGGGTGAGTACCAAAACGTAGTAGGATTTCCCCAAATGACTTCCCTATAATGCCACTCGTATAAAATTGTTAGCACCTTTATGTAAAATAATTAATATAAAATAATTACAAGTGAAAACATTTTCATAATCCAAACACACCCTTACCAAGACATCATAGGCAAACCAAGAACCCAAGGGAATAAAAACCATACATTACACAAGCCATTTCATCATTCACACACTAGCACAAAAATTTCCAACTTGTAAATAAATTCACAACAAAACAGCCAAAACAACCAAATGGTGAAGCTTTCATCCAAAACATTCATCCATTCACACCTACTGGTACTTCCTGACCACAACAAAATTGTGGAGGATTAATCCAACTCATAAACCCATTCACACATAGCATCACTTCTCGTCCCATTATCCTTTGATGATGGTCCTTTTTCCACTATTCATCACCCTTTTATAGTGGTTCTTCTCGCCACAACCACACAACATTTTAATAAATCAAAACCAAAAATATAACCCACCAATGGAACAACAACATGAAATCAACCAATTTCATCGCATACCAATCCAAATAAATAAATCATCCATTTATTGAAAACCATTTTCCTATGCCAAACCAAATTTCAATGAAAATGAAATTTTTATTTAAAACGTTTTTTCATCAATCATTTTCCCAAATCAATCACAACAAACCATTTTTAAATTTCTATTTTATAATCCAAAACAAGAGCCTTTCACCATAAAACCCCTTTTTCCCAAAAATCATCAAAACATCAACCAAGGGATGTCCAACCAATTTTTCATAACAAAACACAATTATATTTTCATCACAACAAATTAATTCTAACAAAGAACCACTAGTTAGAACCAATAGGAGTCATGAGAGAAGCCACCTACATTTAGGGTTCTGGCGAACTCGACCCACAAGCAACCAAACCTCAGATCCAGAAAACGCACCACCGAAACCTCTCTAAATCCCATTCCCTAACCATAAAAATCCATAAAATATATATCCAAGGCAACCACAACTCTAGATTGACACAAAACAAGTGTATATCTAGAAAACCAAGAAAGAGGGAAGAGTAGATCTCTAGGAGAACACAAAGATCCCAAGAGGAGAGACTTACTCGGGAGAAACTGCCTTCAAACCACCTCGAAATCCCTTTAAAACACTTCCAAAATGTGTGGGAGAGCACCTAAAACCATTGAAAACAAAAGAACCCAAGTGAGGCTCGAGTGGGAGATAATTTAGAGGGGAATGAGGCAAGCCCGAGTGACCCTAGTTTTTAAAACCCTCATTTTATGTGGCTGCATGGTTATCCCGCATGGTTTGGAAAACAGTGTGCTAACTGTGCACATGCTACTGCCTTGAGAGTGAGGGTCCACATGGTTGCCTTGCATGGTTTGGAAAATCGTGTGTAGGCCGTGTGAAGCCTACTATCTCCCCTTGCACGGTTTCTTGAAGTATCTGCATGGTTTCACCTAACTATTCTCAAACCGTGCTCCACTAGAAAATCCTCCAAACTTATCCAAAACAATTCCAAACTCTCCCAAACTTTTCCCGAATAATCCCATGCACTTTAAACACATAAAAATGCATAAAAAAGGACACATACTTCAAATTGGGGGTACAACATTATCCCCCACATTGTACATTCCATCCCAATAAAGTAGTGAACCCTCCCTTTGCTGAAAGAGCTCGGGCCACTACTGGACCATCTCTTTCTCCCACTCCAAAGTCTCCTCTTGAATCTGAACATGTTGCCACACAACAAAAATTACATTGATGCTTTTACCATGAAATAATTTCTCTCGAATAACCACAACCCGCACTGGAATGTGCCCCAATGAAGCATATGGTTCTAGCTCGACATGATTTCATTGAATCAAATGGTCATGATCCACCTGATACTTTTTCAACTACTACACATGAAACACATTGTGAACCGCACTGAACCTAGGTGGAAAAGCCAAATGATATTCCACCTCACAAACCCACTCAAAGAATAAAAAAAGGTCCAATATACCTCAGATTTAACTTTCCCAAAATTGAAAACCAAGGATGTACCAACCTAGGAGATATCCTAAAGAAAACATGATCGCTCACCTCGAACGAAAACAGCCATCAATGATGATCCACATATGTTTTTTGAGGACTCTGAGACATCTCAATTCTCTTCCTAATCAAACTGATCTTCTCTGTAGTCTTATGGAAAAGGCTCGGTCCGACCATTAAGGACTCACCTGTTTCTACCCTACATAGTGTAGAAAGACAGGGCCACCCATACAATGCTTCAAACGGAGCCATATGTATGGATACTTGATAACTTTTTATGTACAAGAACTAAACAAACGACAACTACTCCTCCTGTGAGCCACAAAAATCTATAACACAAGCCCACAACATATCCTATAATGTTTCTATCGTCCTCTCATGATTAACCATACATATGAGGGTGATATACTATACTCATGGTCAACTTAGTTAGAAGGGATTGCTGTAAAGATTTCCTGAAATAATATGTAATCCTTGGGTCTCTATCAGATACAATCGATACCGGAACACCATGCCTCTTTACCGCCGTATGAGATTCTTGAATTGGGATGAAATGGGCCGACTTCGTTAGCTGATCCACTATCACCCAAATTGAATCGTACTTTCTGACTATTCTTGGAAGAGCTGTGACAAAATCCATCACTATTTTCTCCCACATCTAGACAGGGATTGGTAAATACTGCAACATTCCGGCTGGCATTTGATGCTCTTCCTTGACCTGCTGACAAGTCAAGAATCTCGAAACAAATATATCAAATATACTTTTCAAAGTATCCCACCAAAACTAAACATTCAATGCTTTATACATTTTCTAAATTCTAGGAGGAACATCCCACCTGCAATGATGGTATGCACTGAAGAAGATCCTCCTGACAAGAAACTAGTACAAAAATCTGATTCTGAAAACACAAAACTGAATCTCCATTCAGTTTCCAACCCACAATAGTCTCCCCACCATTGAGTCCTAATCCAATGGTCACACACTTAGAATTAGATATTTTTGCCTCTCTGACTCGGCCAATCATGTCAGGAATCAACAAAATTATCAAAAAGACTACACTATCGCTCCGATCCTCATATTCCAACCGCATGTCAGCAATAACTGCCACCAACTATTATTGGTTCGATACCTGTTTCACCACTTAAGCATATGATTTTCTACTTAATGCATCTACCACCAAATATCTTTTACATTTTGTTTAAATCAAGTCAAAATAAACCATCTAGAGATTTTCCATCCACCTCATTTTCCGAAAGTTACAATCTCTTTGTGAGAAAATATTCTTCAAGCTATTTTGATCTAAATATACCACGAATTTATCACCAAAGTGATAATAACTCCACACTTTCAAGCATGTAACACTAATTCCAATCCAAAATCATGAGTTGGGTAGTTCTTCTCGTGCACCCTCAACTGCCGTGAGCCATACGCAACTACATGATTTCCTAGAATGAGAACGCACCTCAACCCTGATCCCGATGAATCACAATACACCACTTACCCTTTTCATAGTTCTAGAAAAACCATGATTGGTGATGACGTAAGGTGACCTGTTAGATCTTCAAAACACTACTGACACTGTTCATTCCACTGGAATGGAAGACTCTTTCTTGTCAAATCAGTCATCAATGAAGCCAAACGCGAAAAATCACAAACTAAACGTCAATAATACCCAGCTAGACCAACTAAAATCCATATATCAAACACATTAATTTGCAGTTTCTACTAGATAATAGCCTCTATCATTTCTGGATTCCCCGAAACACCCCTTTCAGAAATCACATGGCCAAGAAAAAGAACGTCCTATATTTAAAAGTCACACTTTGACAATTTGGAATAGAAATGATGATCCCCCAAGATATCTAGCACTGTCTCCAAGTTCTTCTCATGATCTATCCTTGTCTTTGAATATACCAAAATATCATCTCCACACACCACCACAAAAGAATTTAGATATATCTGAAATATCTGATTCATCAATGGATTAAACACTGATGGTGCGTTCGTTAGGCGAAAGGTAATAACCACATATATATAATGGCCATATCTACATTTTAAAGCTGTTTTAGGAATATCACCCTTCCTCACCTGCAATTGATGATATCCTGACCTCATGTCAATCTTGAGAACCACTGCGCTCCCTCAACTGCATGAACAAATCATCAATTTGGATAAGTGGATATCTTTTCTTTATTGTAACTTGATAAATTCTATGATAGTTAACATAGAGCCACAATGTTCCATCCTCATTTTTTAAAAATAAATCTAGTACTGCCCATGGGGACGTGCTTGGCTAGATAAACCCTTTATTTTCTAACTCTTCCAACAGTACATTCAATTCCCACAATTCTGTAGGGTCAATCTGATAAGACAGAAGTGAGATAGTACTGGTCCCCGGAATGAGATCAATCTTAACGTCCACTTCTCTTATGGGAGGTAACCCATAGAATTATTCAAAAAAAAACATCCATGAACTGATCCACCAATTCTAGAAGAACATTATTCTCAACACCCATTACTGATTCCAATGACAATACCGCCAACTGATATGATAATGTGCCCACTACTGGTGCCAACAAACCCATTTCACACAACCTTTTATGCCTCTCTCCTCTAAAGAGATGTCTAACGCCATCATGTTTCGTAAAAGCCACTATTTGCGCATCACAGTCAATGTGTGCCTTAAAATTAACAAACCAATACAATCCAAGGATTACATCATACCCATCCATCTCAAGAACTGATGAATTCTACATTAGCTCCACCTCTTCCACAACGATACAACATGCTCTACACAAGAAGGCTCGACACTCTCTTCGACCTAGGGGAGTTTGATGTTTTAAAACTGAGGGCATCATTTCTACCCTTAAACCCAAAAAATCAACCACACATGAAGAAATAAAATAGTGTGAAGCACCTGTATCAAACAGTACCTGAATCAAGGTATAATTTAAGAGAATAGTACCTCGCACTGTGGATGGTCCCGACTGATCGTCCACCACTCCCTGCTCAGCTCCAAACACATGTTTTCGTGCCACGCTTTACCTTTTATTTCCCTGTTGAGGCGGCGTGGTATTTCGAGAATCACCATGACTCACTTTACTCTTCTTCCGAGGGGTATGCTATTGTCCCCATCTGGTCAAAGCATACGACGTCTACGATCCCTAAGGAGTATCACTCTCGCCTGACCATGGTGAATTCCAACAATAATGCGACAGATTCCCCATATGCTTAAAATTATGACATGTTGGAGGTTGTGACATATAATATTTCTTAATGTGGCTCGTTGAACCACATTGAAAACATCTTGGTTTGCTCTGGGTCTTCAGAAAAAAGATTCACTAATCCTGTCATCGGATTATGTGCCATACTCCCACCTAGGTAATAAGTGTCCCTCCTCTTCTTGAACCCAGCCTTAGAGTTCCCACTATTCCCCATGGGTACCACCTGGCTTCCTCTAGTTGGAGAGACCAACAGATCCCGCCCAGCCCCAGAGGCTCTATTCCCCATCTCTATGTAATCATCTATACATAGTACTGCTATATTTGAACAAATTTCTTTCCTTAACCTCACTTCAAAGATCCTTTCCTTCCACAATGTGCTACCCATCACCTCAAGTTTTAACCTCACTATGTTCATAAACATAGCTTCATACTCTATCAAAGACATAAGCTCTATCTCCAAATTAATAAAATCAGTCGTACACTGAATTCTGAATGTATGTGGGTAGAATTTTTTATTAAACAATTATTCAAACCATTCCCATGTCACACCTTGTTCCGTCCCCGCTTGGACTACCAAATCCCACCATGAAGGGAATGATATGCCAACAAATATGTGTCTAACATCACTTTTAACTCTATCGGTGTTCCCAAGAACTCGAAAATCTTGTTCATTCTATTTAACCATGATTCTACCCTCTCCGGCTCTGAATCACCCCTGAAGATTGGTGGATTCTACCTTTGAAACTGAACTACATGATCCAAATTCCTTTTTTAATCCATTTTATTTACACTTTCCATAGTCGGGATAACTTGCACTATGCTTTGCACTAGCTGTTGGTTCACCTGATGCTCAGGTGCTACCACATTCTCTGCAGCCTCCTCCGGTTAGTCTCTACGATGCCTACTCGATGCCATTTCTATCAATAGAAAACAAACAACCATGATTCTCACTTCTGTAGACATCATGAATTCCCATTTCTAATCACATTACACAACATGATTAAAACAAGGCTTTTTTTCATTTCCACATTGGCCATGTTTCACCATTTTTGAAAAATAAACCTTTTTCAAAATACCATATTTATTCACATTACAATTTAACACATTCTCAAATCCATTTCTCAATTAGACCAATAAATCATTATACCCCAATGAAATTTTCATCATATAGGGATGTCATTTCTACCTTATATTCCATGAACATCTCATTGGCTACACCAATGACAATAAGTCTTCCAATGCCAATAACTGTCTCAAAAACACTTATGTACCCAACTCCCTAGTAACTTGAATTTCAGCATAAGAGGGTTAGCTACATCCGTTTATGATATATATTCCATGTGTTGACATTCCTATGCCTTTCTACCATCCCAACTCAAGTAATATACCTCAATGAATGTGAACTCCCAAACCAAGGCACCAAAGCGACCGAACAACTACTCTCACTAGAAAGCTAAGGACTGAACAAACTGATTCCACTTGTAACATGTAGAGACCCATCACTTGATGTACATGGACATTACATTACTTTAGAAGAATACTTAATACATAACAAAAATAGACACAAATGGATCGTAATAGTTTAGTGTCTTTGGAAACTCGGAATATAATCTTCTAATCGTGGTGAAAGATCTTCAACATCTCCTATAAGATCTTACCCTTTTTGTTTTCTTACCTAAAACCATTCATTAAATCCTGGGGAAAAGAAAACATATAAAGGGTGAGCTCAAGTTCTCAGTTAGTGTAAGCATGGATAAAATATAACAAATCATATACATTTGAACATCAAAACATGATCATAATATTTAAACATCAGAATATTGAGCAATTACATAAATCATGGAACTACGTAAGGCATAGATCATAAAGAAACATTAATCATGATAAAATTTCATGGAAATTAAACATGTAATTATGGAAAACCATTAAACACAGGATATGATTTCCATAGTAGCCAAGGAATTGCTGCCAAGACCATCTTAGTTGACAAAGTTCCTTTCTAAATCGAGTTCACTCCTCGTTCCAGTCCTGTATTACTGAACCGGTTTAACTTTCGATTCAAGCCATGTTTATCTCATGAGATATAAATCTTTACCCAATTCATTGGAGGGAGATATTGGTCCCACCCATCACATAATGAAATCATTCTTACTTGTGCCACAATATAAACTTACATCATTCATAATAACCCAATGAATGAAATGGGTTTCATAAACATCATACCATCATCACATAATCTATATAAAAGAAATGGATATCATTTTATAATAAGAAAAGTGAAACCATGTAAATCATAGATACATTACACTTGAAAAATACACATATGAAATAATTTCATTTTAGATGGAAATATGGTTTTGATAAAACACTTGAAATGAATATTTGAGGAAAATATCCTTTCTTCTTCAAAATCATTTTCTTTTCACAAAATATCATGCAATTTTAAAAGAAAAGGATTTTGTTGAAAATAGTCATGAAATATTTTGGAGGAATCTTTATGAAAATAATTCTTTATAAAACCGTAAAAATCTTTTCATGTCGTATACGTTAAAAAAAATTCATCTCTTACTTTTGTCGGAAAAGTCAAAAAGTACATTGTAGGGTAAATAAATGAAAGATTCCTTCCATACCATGGGGTAATAGTAAAAATGGGTTAAATGTACGTTAAACCTACATGAATAAACTTTTATAAAACATGCACATGGATGATAGAAATAACCCTAGTAAATATTTACGAATAAGCAATCTTGGATAAAAAATGAGATTTGCAAAATTATCCCTTACCTTATGTTAGATATGCTTCGTATGTATCCGATCCTCCTGTATAATGATTTAAATAATTTCATAGACTAATTAAAGAATCATATTCATTGTTATGATATCATATATGTTTCACTTACGACTTTATATTACCCGTTCTTTTGTAAATTCCATGTTAAAGTAGCATTTTGGGTAAAATCATTTCATTTATCGTATGTGTTTCGACTTGTCGTTCTTGATATTATTACTTATATCCGGATTTAAAAAATTCCAGAATGTAAAACATGATTTATATATAATATATATTTATCATATACATATATATATATATATTATAGATCGATAAAAGGAATGAAATACACCGTTCATGGAGACGGTAGGTCGTACGTACGCATGAACGATGTTTTCGTTTCCTTATTAAATTGAATGAAACTAAATAGACGACACACATATATATACATAAACCTGTAGAATTATTATTTAATATATTTCATTATTATTCATTATATTAACATTATGATCATTCATGTATGGTTAACATGGAGAATGAATCTCATCGCGTCGTGGAGACGGTAGTCCGTACGTACGCACCAGCAATGATATCGTTCCCATAATTATTGAATAGAATTGGAGTGGATGGTATAATATATCAGAATCAGTATGATGTAATAATAACTATATATAGTTATTATTTACACCATTATACCCATCCATGTAAGGTGTTGGTGGAAAAATAGATTTCACCCAGGCGTGGAGACGGTATTCCGTACGTACGCACGCATGGTGATTTAGTTTTCCGTAGGATGGAAAGATGGTGAAATCGGTTTGTTTCAAACTTATAAAAACATATCAGTATATGGGTCATACTTATGTTATTACTTCATAAAGAAACAACTAAAGAAGAAGAAGTGGGAGAAGAAATAGAGTTGAAAGAATCAGTAACGGACATTACCTCTTCTTTGAAGAGCCTATTTGAGACCTCCTCTTAGGGAACTAAAATTGGTCTTTGAATAATCCCAGAACCTCTAGGATGTTTCTATGGAAGTGTAGAAGATAATTTGGCAGGTTTTGGCCGAGCTTGAAGGCTCAAAGTGGTGTGAGGAAGAGAGGGAGGAGGTGCCCTTTTATAATGGAGGAGAGGGGCACCTTTGGAAAAACTAAAAATATTATTTTATTATAAAGTCATATTCGGTTTTTAATATCTCAAAATTGATTTATTTAGAATCTAATGTGAGTATTGGTCGAAATAATCTCATCCAATACAATTTAGACATGTTTCGGTTTCTATTTTAACCTTATCATTTAGATTTAACCATAAGTTAAATAATTTTACTTTTACCATGTCTTCTTGTTTTCTTACACTATAAGGTTAATAAACTTACTATAAAAAGCCAAAAGAACCCCAAGTTGTTTATTATTAATATATATAACCTTATATAAGTCATTTGGACGAACCATAGATTTTTAGAAATAAAATAAAAATTAATAATATAATATTTTTTTTAAATAATATTTTATGTCAATTTTTACACTATTTAGTAATTGATTTTTGTGAAAATCATAACAGAATGATTAGTTCGAAAACTCTTAATTAAATCAATAATAACATGTCATATTAACATATAAAATTAGTTTAATTCATAAAAAACCTCACATTAAATTTATTTGTGTATTTATAACATCCATTAAGTTAATATTTCATTAATAAGATAATTACTGCATCATTTTTGTGTCATAAATAAATTACATTATTTAATTTATAAAAATATAAATAAAATACCATTATGTATGAAATTGTTTTATATTTCTAATTAATAATTATATTCGAATTTATATTATGTAGAACCCTATATTAAAAATTATTTACTTATAAAACATTGATTTTCAGTATTTTAACCCCTCTATAAATCAATTAATAATAAATGTCTTAATCTATTCCAAGTGGACCTAAATTGTCATATTTTATTCTAAGGTTGTTTTTGGTTTAATTACACTTATCCAATATAATTAGGACATTTGTTAGGGTAATAATAATATCATTTTTACCATTAATTACCATATTTACTTTTAACCGTGGTAAAAAAAGTAAAAAGTTACTATTCACCAAAAATTATTTTCATCTCATTGAACCACATTTTAGTCTTTGATATTAACTGTGTCTCTTGGATTTTCGAAATTCCACTCACAGAAGCGGTAAAATCAAGTTTTATGAAAAATTCTGATTTTTAACTACCACTTAGTTGTTTCACTATTCATCAAAAAAAGAAAGTTTCTAGAAAAATACCAAAAATTTGGCCTCAGCTATATTTGATATTATGAATTAAAAAATGATGTCTATTTTACCAAATTCAAAACATATCAGTTGCATTAATTAATTTAGAAAAATAATTCCCGTCGTCAAAACAAATCGCCTGTTTTTAAGAAACAATAACTATCGAAAGATTGATACTTGTTTATATTCAATTTAAAAGTGAAATTAACTCCATTGACCAAGATTGGATTAAATGGTAAAAATATATTATAATTACACTTTAAAACCAATTAAAAAGATAATCTAACCATATAAATTATTGCGATGAAAAAAGTTGTTTTTAATTAAAATATAGCGTGTTTTTACTATTCATTAAAATATGAAAGTTATCAGAATAATGTGAAAAATTTATCCAAATAAAAATTTATACCCTGATTCCAAATAAGAAATTTTCTTGTCAAATTGAACTTATAGACATGTCAAAAACAAGATTTATGGTGGGTGTTCCATCAAAAGGCGACAAAACTACATTTTTTGAAAATTACTTATTTTACTCGAAAAATTGATTTTGTTCTCATATCATGTTCTAGAAAATGTGTAAGATGAATAATAATGTTATAAAATTCAAAATTTAGTTGATACTATTCATAACGGCTAGTTCATTGTAATTTTATAACCATATATCATTGTTTAGTGAAACCTGGTATTTCGTACAACACACGCTATCGAGGAAAGTCGTGATTGCGTGTAATGAAAGCCAAGTTAGGGTTGCATGTTGTGCAAGACTCCTCCGTTTTTTCGTATAACAAAATCCAACCATATTTCAATTATACATTGAATATATATATATATATTTATATATATACAGTCTATGTTTCGTAGAATAACTACTATCAAAATTGTGTGTAACATGATCCAAGAATAGTGTTGTGTATACTGAAAGCTCATACAGTGTTTCATGTAGCGGAAGGTAATCTTTTTTTAGCATACAACACAAGACATCAATGATATTAAAATAATATGTTTCATAAAATCTATGGGTGTTACATTCTACCCCCCTTAAAATGAATTTCGCCCTCGAAATTTGTCGTGGTTATAAGTGGTTTACTACTTGAAAATTTGTTTAATAGAAACCCCCATCGTAAAAAGGAATACCAAAACTTGTCTTCAAAAACTAAAGTAAGAAATGTAACGGTTACCCAAAATAACTCATCGTTGGGTTTCCACGAAAAATTTAATAGGTGAAAATATGGATATGGAAGAAAAATCTAACCATCAAGTTCTGATGGAGCGTGGTAGAGAACATGGCTATTAAAAATCCATCAATCACAAAGCCATAGATTTGTGATGATCTACGATACCATCTGATTTTTCGGTTATTAGGGCACTAGGACAACATTTTTGGTTTTCAAGATCATTTCTCTCAAGATGAAGAAATTGGAAATAGAAGAAATACTTTCATGATTTTGGTACAGTCTCACTGTTGTTCCTTCATTGGACAATTTGCACTTCATCTCTTAAATAGATGAAGTTGAATTTGTCATTCGTGAAGTGTTAGCAGATCATGTGATAGAATGATGGGTCATTCCATCTGTCTCAAACAAAAGTTTATAAAAGTTATCAAAAATACATAAGTCCATTTATAGTGGTATTAATCATATATGGTTCCTAAAATGAACTTATACTTCATATATCATACTGCTTAATATAATGAAACTAGTTTCTACTAAACAGGGACTTCCTGTAGGCCAGTGGTAGGCGTTAAAGGTCAGTCACACTTCAGTTGTGGGTTTGATTCCCACACCCTTGTCCGACGTGATGGGCTGTCGCCCATCCTGCAGGTTGTCCTTTTTCTAAAACTACAATACTATAACTTCCCATCAATAATATCGAAAAAATTTCTATCCTTAAACAATAATAACTTATGTCCAACATAATCCATTCTAATCTTTAGGCTTATCTAAAATACATCAGTCCAAGATCATAGTATAAATAAATTGATTAATTGAAATGTCATCAACCAAGCATGTGAATACCATCATTTATCCCCCATATATCTTGTTGGTCACATTCCAATCATGTGAATAAATTAATCATGTATTCTCTTGAAAAATGAAAACCCATTAAACCATAGAGAAAACATGAATGCTGTCAAAAGATAACAATTTTCACATACCCAAATACAAAAATTCTATATACTCAAACCATGATATAACCTTCACCTTATATCAGTCATGAGCTCATGAATACTATCAAACATTTAATTTTCTCTTTATCCCTTCATTATGCACATATCATCTACTTTCCAAAAATATCTGAATAACATTTCATGGTTATTGGTACCGTTAATCATACACTTTCAAAACATAAGGAAAGGCAATAGTGTGGCAATCCTTAGATGTCTCTTTATTCCACAGTACCATGAGATTACTTATACAACATTACACTTGATAAACATGTAATCATTCCACTACCTTCTTAAACCATTGACCGAGCATCAACAATTATTTCATCTCACATATCATTTGTAGTCTCTTCATCATCATCAACATAAATACTACCCATATGACCGTACTGATTCTCTTCATTAGACTTTCCCTTAGTGCATTGGTTTTCATAATTCTCGTACATTCCAAATTTAAAACATTTAACTATTGTTGATGTCGTAGCAATACCATTATCCTCATCCATGGTGTTAACTGAACCTTTTCCTTTGCACTTACTGGCTTTGTGTCCTTCTTTTCCACACCCAATGCATCTTCCAGTTCCCTTGAAACAATCTCCCCGATGCCTCTTCCCACATGATTTACATGAGAGAAATTGAACTTTCATTCCTCTATGATCATCATGAAACTCCATATTTCTCTTATTATCTGAGTTGGGAAACTTACCAAAGTTGAGATTGTTGATCATATTATGAGATTGCTGATTAGGCATAATAATGATGTTTGGACTTCCAAATATCGTTTCATTTGTTTTCTCATGAAGAATATCATTCCATTGTCCATCATATCCTCCATTATCATGAATCTTCTTGTTTTCAGTCATTTTCTAAAACCCAAAAATAATAGTGTGAGTGGAAAAAATCGTGCTAGGGAAAAAAACATAGTAAAGGGGGAGCACCCTCAATATCTAACATCTTAGGTTAAATTCTAAGATCGTTGTTGTAGTTCTTGGACTATATCCTATACGTATACTTATCCTTAGGGACATCCCTAGACATACCTTAGAAAAATCTATAGGGATCTCACTAACATCTTCGCATCCTAGTTTCCAAAGGTTGACTAAACATTTCCTCTGATACCAACTATAGAGACCCATCACTTGATGTACATGGACATTACATTACTTTAGTGGAATACTTAATACATAACAAAAATAGACACACAAGAATCGTAATAGTTTAGTGTCTTTGGAAACTCGGAATATAATCTTCTAATCGTGGTGAAAGATCTTCATCATCTCCCATAAGATCTTCCCCTTTTTGTTTTCTTACCTAAAACCTTTCATTCAATCCCAGGGAAAATAAAACATATAAATGGTGATCTCAAGTGCTCAGTAAGGGTAAGCATGGATAAAATAAACCAAATCATATACATTTGAACATCAAAACATGAACATAATATTTAAACATCAGAATCTTGAGCAATTACATAAATCATGGAAGTACGTAAGGCATAGATCATAAAGAAACATTAATCATGATAAAATAGCATGGGAATTAAACATGTAATTGTGGAAAACCATTAAGCACATGATATGATTTCCATGTAGCCAAGGCATTGGTTCCAAGAACAACTTAGTGGACAAAGTCCCTTTTTTAATCGAGTTCACTCCTCGTTCTAGTCCTGTATTACTAAACCGGTTTAACTTGTCGTTCCAGCCATGTCTATCTCATGAGATATAAATCCTTACCCAATTCATTGGAGGGAGATATAGGTCTCACCCATCTCATAATGAAATCATTCTTACTTGTGCCACAAAATAATCATATATCATTCATAATAACCTAATTAATAAAATGAGTTTCATAAACATCATACCATCATTACATAATCCATATAAAAGAAATGGATATCATTTCATAATAAGAAAAGTGAAACCATGTAAATAATAGAGACATTATAGTTGAAACATACACATATGAAATAATTTCATCTTAGATGGAAAAATGGTTTTGATAAAACACTTGAAATGAATTCTTGTGGAAAATATCCTTCCTTCTTCAAAATAATTTTCTTTTCAAAAAATTTCATGTAATTTTAAAAGAAAAGGATTTTGTTGAAAATAGTCATGAAATATTTTGGAGGAAGCTTAATGAAAATAAGTATTTATAAAACCGTAAAAATCCTTTCATGTCGTATATGTTAATAAAACATTATTCTCGTACTTTTGTCAGAAAAGTCAAGAAGTACCTTATAGGGTAAATTAAAGAAATATTCCTTCCATACCATGGGGTAAAAGTAAAAATGGGTAAAAGGACTTTAAACCTACATGAATACACTTTTATAAAACATGCACATGGATGATAGCAATAACCCCAGTAAATACTTACAAATAAGCAGTCTCAGATAAAAAATGAAATTGGCAAAATTATCCCTTACCTTAGGTTCGATATTCTTTGTACGTATCCGAACCTCCTATATAATGATTTAAATAATTTCATTGACGTATTACAGAATCATATTAATTGTTATTATATCATATATGTTTCACTTATGACTTTATATTATCCTTTCTTTTGTAAATTCCATGTTAAAGCAGCGTTTTGGGTAAAATCATTTCATTTATCGTATGTATTTTGACTTGTCGTTCTTGATATTATTACTTATATCCTGATTTACATAATTCCAGAATATAAAACATGTTTTATATAAAATATATATTCATCATATACATATATATATTATATATCGATAAAAGGAATGAAATACACTGTTCATGGAGACGGTAGGCCGTACGTACGCATGAACGCTGTTTTCGTTTCCTTATTGAATTGAATTAAACTAAATAGATGACATACATATATATATACATAAATCCAGTATCATTATTATTTAATATATTTCATTATTATTCATTATATAAACTTTATGATCATTCATGTATGGTTAACATGGAGAATGAATCTCATCGCGTCGTGGAGACGGTAGTCCGTACGTACGCACGAGTGATGATATCGTTCCCATAAATATTGAATATAATTGGAGTGTATGGTATAATATATCAGAATCAGTATGATTTTATAATAACCATATATAGTTATTCTTTACACCATTATACCCATCCATGTATGGTGTTGGTGGAAAAAAAGATTTCACCACGGCGTGGAGACGGTATTCTGTACGTACGCACGCGTGGTGATTTAGTTTTCCGTAGGATGGATAGATGGTGAAATAGGGTTGTTTCATACATATAATAACATATAATTATATGAGTTATACGGATGTTATTACTTCATTATGAAACAACAAATGAAGAAGAAGTGGAAGAAGAAATAGAGTTTAAAGAATTGGTAACGGACATTACCTTTTCTTGAAGCGCCTCTTTGAGAACTCCTCATAGGGAACTAAAATTGGTCTTTGAAGAATACCAGAACCTATAGGATGTTTCTATAGAAGTGGTGAAGAGAATTTGGTAGGGGTTGGCCGATCATGAAGGCTCAAAGTGGTGTGAGGAAGAGAGGGAGGAGGTTCTCTTTTATAATAGAGGAGAGGGGAACCTTTGGAAAAACTAAAAATATTATTTTATTATAAAGTCATATTTGGTTTTTAATAGCTCCAAATTTATTTATTTCGAAGATAATGTGGGGATGGGTCAAAATACTATCATCCAATAGAATTTGGATCTGTTTATGTTTCTATTTTAACCTTATCATATAGATTTAACCTTAAGTTAAATAATTTTACTTTTACCGTGTCTTCTTGTTTTCTTACACTATAAGGTTAATAAACTTACTATAAAAATCCAAACGAACCCAAAGTTGTTTATTATTAATATGTATAACCTTATCTATGTCATTTGGCTGAACCATATATTTTTAAGAATAAAATAACAATTAATAATATAATATTTGTTTTAAATACTATTTTATGTCAATTTTAACAATATTTAGTAATTGATTTTTGTGAAAATCATAACAGAATAATTAGTTCAGAAAACATTAATTTAATCAATACTAACATGTCATATTAACCTACAAAATTAGTGGAATTTATAAAAAGCCTCAAATTAAATTTATTTGGGTATTTATAAAATCAATTATGTCAGTATTTCATTAATAACATAATTACTGCATCATCTTTGTGTCATAAATACATTAAATTATTTAATGTATAAAAATATAAATAAAATACCATTATGTAGGAAATATTTTTATATTTCTAATGAATATTTATAGTCGAATTTATCTTATGTATAACACTATATTAAAAATGATTTACTTATAAAACATTGATTTTAACTATTTTAACCCTTCTTTAAATAAATTAATAATAAATCGACTAATCTAATCCAAGTGGACTTAAATGGTAATATTTTATTCTTATGGTTGTTTTTGGTCGAATTATATTTATCTAGTATAATTAGGACATGTTTTAGGGTAATAATAATATCATTTTTACCCTTTATTACCCTATTTACTTTTAACCGTGGTAAAAAAGTAAAAAGTTACTATTCACCAAAAATTATTTTAATCTCATTGAACCACATTTTAGTCCTTGATATTAACCATATCTCTCGGATTTTCAAAATTTCACTCACAGAAGCGGTAAAATTATGTTTTATGAAAAATTCTGTTTTTTTACTACAACTTAGTGGTTTCAATATTCATCAAAAAATGAATGTTTCCAGAAAAATACCAAAAATTAGGCGTAAGATATATTTGATATTATGAATTCAAAAATGATGTCTATTTTACCAAATTGAAAACATATCAGTTGCATTAATTAATCTAAAAATATTAATTCCCGTCGTCAAAACAAATCGCGCGTTTTTAAGAAACAATAACTACAAAAAGATTGATACTTATTTATATCCAATTTCAAAGTGAAATTAATTCCAATGAGCAAAATTGGATTAAATGGTAAAAATATATTCTAATTACACTTTAAAACCAATTAAAAAGATAATCTAACCATATAAATTATTGTGATGAAAAAAGTTGTTTTTAATTAAAATATAGCGTGTTTTTACTATTCATTAAAATATGAAAGTTATCAGAATAATATGAAAAATTTATCCTAAGTAAATTTTTATAGCCTGATTCCAAAGAAGAATTTTATTTTGTCAAATTGAACTTATAGACATGTGAAAAACAAGATTTATGGTGGGTGCTCCATCAAATGGTGGGAAAACTACATTTTTTTAAAATTACTTATTTTACTAGAAAAATTGATTTTGTTCTCATACCATGTTCTAGAAAATTTGTAAGATGAATAATAATGTTATAAGATTCAAAATGTAGTTTATACTATTCATAACGTCTAGTTCATAATAATATTATAACCATATATCGTTGTTTAGTAAAACCTAGTATTGCGTACAACACACGCTATCGAGGAAAGTCGTGATTGCGTGTAATGCAAGCAAAGTTAGGGTTGCGTGTTTTGCAAGACTCCTTTGTTGTTTCGTATAACATAATCCAACCATATTTCATTTATACATTGAATATATATATTTATATATATACACTCAATGTTTCGTAGAATAACTATAATCAAAATTTTGTGTAACATGATCCAAGAATAGTGTTGTGTTTACTACAAGCTCATACGTTGTTGCGTGTAGCGCAAGGTAATCTGGTTGTATCATACAACACAAGACAACAATGATATTAAAAGAATATGTTTCATAAAATCTCTGGGTGTTACATAACACCCCGCCCCTACCTCATGGTCTTGAGTAGGTGGTGAGTGATACTTGGCCTTAGGCGACGTTCCCAAGGTGCCAATGGCTAGCAATAAATGATAAGGGATTTGAGAAAAAATTGGGGAACGATTTACCCTTAAGAAAAAACCAACTAAACCATTCATTACAAGCCACTTTATGATTCATGTCAATCAAAACATTCAATCATGTATTCCCAAACGACAACAATGTTGTTCCACAATACAACCAAAAATTAGTACAACCAATACCATATCATAGTACTATTCAGAAGACTAAAAAAAGACACAAAATAATCCAAGACACACTTCATGGCTCTACACCAAGCTCCATGCTCGAAGCTCCACCCAGAAATCAAGATGCACCACTAAAGGAAGGTGATGCCTTACATTTTCCAATGTCATGGTACACAACATCTGCAATGACACAAACATGCCAAAGCAGGGGGTGAGTACTAAAACTAAGTAGGATTTCCCCAAATGACTTTCCTACACATGGTACTAGGATAAAACTATTAGTACATTTATATAAAACAATTTATATAAAATTATTAAAATTGAAACCATTTACATAAGCCAAACACACCCTTACCAAGCCATTATACCCAAACCAAGAACCCAATGGAAAGCCAACCAAACATGCCAGAAGCCATTTCTTCATTCAGACACTAGAAAAAAATTTCCAACTTCCAAAGCATTGCACAACAAAACAACCAAACGGTGGAGCTTCCGTCCAAACCCTTCACCCATTCACACCTAGTGGTACTTCCCGACCACAACCAAAAGGTGGAGCATCCATCCAACCATTTCACCCATTCACACCTATTGGAACATCTCGTCCACTTATCCTTTAATGGTGGAACTTCCGTCCACTATCCATCCCCTTTTATAGTGGTACTTCTCATCACTTCCACAAAACATTACAATCAATCACAACCAAGCATATAACCCACCAATGTCACAACGACATGCAATCAACCAATTCCATCACATAACAATCCACTACAATAAATCATCCATTTATTGAAAACAATCTCCCATGCCAAACCACATTTCAATAAAAACAACATATTTATTCAAACCCATTTTTCATCAAAAATTTTCCCAAATCAATCTCAACAACCCATTTTAAAATATCTATTTTGAAATCCACAACAAGTGCCTTTCACCATAAAATCCCTTTTTCCCAAAAATCTCCAAAACAACACCCCATGGATTTCCAACCAATTTCACACAACAAAACATAATTAATTTTTCATCACAACATATTAATTGTAACAACCACTATTTCTAACCAAGTGGAGTGGAGAGAGAATCCAACTACCTTTAGGGTTCTAGTGAACTCTACCCAAAAGCAACCAAACATAAAATCTCGTGAACGAACCACCATAATGTCTATAGATCCCCTTCCATAACCATCATAGGCCTTAAAATCAACATCCAAGGCAACCAGAACTCTAGATCTACACACAAAAAGTGTAGATCTAGAATACCAAGAATGAGTAAATAGTATATCTAGAGGAAAACACAAAAAACCCAAGAGGATAGACTTACCAGGGAGAAACCGCCTTCAAACCACCTCGAAACCCATTCAAAATGCTTCCAAAATGTGTGGGAGAGAACCTAAAACCCTTGAAAACTGAAGAACCCATGTGAGGCTCGAGTGGGAGAGAATTTGGAGAGGAATGAGGCTAGCTAAAGTGACCTCAGTTTTTAAAATCCTACTTTGAAGTGGCCGCACGACTATCCGTCTCATTTTGGAAAAGCGTGCGCTAACTGTGAACACACTACTACCTCGAGATTGATGGTCTGCACGGTTGCCTCACACGGTTTGGAAAACCATGCGCAGGCCATTCGAAGCCTACTGTCTCCTCCTATATGATTTCCTATAGCATTTGCATGGTTTCCCCTAACAGTTCTCAAACCGTGCTCCCCTAAAAAGCCTCCAACTTATCCAAAACCATTCCAAACTCTCCCAACCTCTTCCCAACTAATATCATGCACTTTAAACAGAAAAGCATTAATAAAAAAACTCCACATACGTCAAACCGGGGGGTACTACAAGTATCATAATACTTCCCTCAACCAAAGAAATGTCACATAATAATTCTCATTTAATTAAATGATATGATTCCCCAATATAAGATCATCCACATAGATGTAAGTATTGAAGGAATCCATATATTGGTAACATTGGGGAAATAATCCTCAGATGAATAAATATCTATCACCTCATTTAGTGGGATGAGGTTAAATTGAACAAAGATGACCTTGATTCACGTTATAACCATAATTTTAGGGAATTAATCCAAGTGAATGAGATCTAGACATGGTGCTTAGGTGACCTCATTAATACCCATTATGTAGGACATTAAAATGAATGTTTTTTATATAAATGAAATACAAGGATTTTGATTCCGATTATACTTTGGATATATATGATACCCATTATATTTTTAACCCATCCTCAAAACAATAATAGTCTTCCTGTGTGGTAGAAAAATCCATAGTTCCTGTTTATTCATCATTCAAATATAAACAACTTTCTAATGCTAAAAATTAATTTTAAACAAATGTATAATATTATATATATATATATAAATGTTCTCATTATTAAAATCGTCATTAAATATAGATGGATTAAACCCCTGATAACATTATTAGGGTAACCAACCCTATATCAGGTGCTAGAATAGATCCATGAACATATCTTAAATCTAAAGGAGAACCCCATAATATGAAATAAATCCCCACAAAAGGGTAAAATATGCCTAATATTGCATCATGTTGACTAAAGTGAGTTCTTATGTGCCATCAATCTTAACTCCCCATATGACATCCTACCTTTGGAAGGCATGTTTATACCATGTTCTGTATGTGGGATCCTTTGGAAGTTTTTACGATAGAAAAAATGGTGAATCCAATGAGAATGATTGTTCAAAAATATATGAACCACTCGTAAACAATAATTTACTTGATCTTAAAATGGGAAAAAATGGTTAATCTAGTGTAGTATCATTCATTGGAATAATAAATGAATCATTGTATGCATTAGAAACCTTATTTACTAAGCCTAGAGAACTATACCATGTCTAAAGAAACCAAAATTTATAAAGCCTATGTGAAATATCTAAAATAAGAAAATGAATTCATTAATGATCCTAGAACCATTTTTTTAGTACCATTTGAAAATAAAAATTGAATACCCAATGTGAAATCATTTAATAATAAAATATAATAGGGGTCCCAAGAAATAATTCATTTTTTCTTTAAAAATTCCACATGAGAAAAATGGATATACTAAGAACATGAAAGGGAAATTGTGTTATATGTGAATATTTAATTGATCATTTTTATACTTATGACAATACATTGATCAGTGGTCTTGTTCCTTATTTCTTTGGGCCTGTAGAAATTTTTCTCACAAAAATCATGACCCAATATCATGCCCTCAAAAAGTAAATGTTTTGGAACCTCAGCAATTATAGTAACATCTATGGGCTAAAAAAAGCCTCATCCCATAGATGAATTCAACTTTAGGTGGTAAAGGTGATGGTTTGGGAATACCACTGACATGGTATGATCCCGACCCTTAAGACAAAATGTAGAGATAATCAGGTGCTGATGCCAGAAAATATTTCTCATTCAAGGAATGGTGCAATGAAACCAGTGGAACTTATCACAACCACAAATATCTTTGGAAGATTATCCTCATATAAAATAAATTAATACATTTAATATATTATGAATGTGTAATAAGGAGTCTATTACAGATATGTCTCATTTCTGGAGGTTCCTAGGAGGGATCATGCTGACCCTTGTCACAAGTGCCATCCCAACATGGGACCTCCATTGCCTACTACTAGGACCACCCAACTATTTTCATAGTTAGCACTCATTAAAAATTTCCAAGGTTTCCTCACATGTCATATAAATCTTTGGATAAATAGAAGAGGGATTATATCTCTTCTTCAAAGGATGAATCCGTTCATAATTTTTTGATGTTAAACTGCGGGTAGACTCATATCCCTACTGACTTATATAATGTTTCCATGAATATTACAATAGTTAACATGGTGGAGGAACATATACCTTACACTATTAATTTATCCCATAATAATATTACATTGTAACTAAGTGAAAAAGAGAGGTATTATACCCCCTCTTAAATCTAAAAAAGCAGCCAGTATACCATGTTTGTCGGGAATATGCTAGCCTATATTCTGAGGCACACATTTATAAATTGACATTACATTATAGAAATAGTAGAAGAGATCTGTTATAATATTCCTGAACTTATACAAATGTAAAGATAGTGAAATATCCCCATCTCAATAGCTAGATAATCATATCACTGTGATTTGAATGAATATGTAGCTACTCTATAGAAATTACACATTATTTTTCCATCTTGGAGAATTATTGGTATATTTTGTTAAATGAAGTGGAAAAAGACAAGACCCATATCCCCATTCTAATCATGGATCACTAGCTCTTCTTTACATGTTCCTCAAGATATAAACACATTATTGTCAAAAAATTAAGAGGCATACTCCAATAGAAAATGACTGATATCATATCCCATATCTTACTACGGTTCGTTAGTATAATGTGGAAATCACCTCATATAATACTGATATCCATTCTAATGATGCTACATAGACTATTTCAGCAGCTAATCAATGCATGGATTTTATCCCTACATCCAATGACAAATGAGTGTACCGACATCCTTTAGCGGCTATATAAGAGGTAGATCATATACCTTCTATCATTATAGATGTCTTTCATTATATTTAAATGGGGAATGCATATTTAAACCAGTATCACACCCCACTATCATCAATAATTTAGTGTAATATTCTAGAAATAACTATCTAGAGGGCTCATATATCTACAGATATTAAAAATTCTCACCAGTATACTCCAATAATTTCATACCATTGAGCTTTTTTCCCTACAACAAAATACAATTATCAACATATAACTACAACCACCATAAACCGTGCTCATATCCCTACTCAAACCTCAAAGGAAGGTAGCCGTATTTATTCCATGATGGATAATGAAGAATATATCCTTGGAAGCTCAATTATAGTATCCCTTATATTGTACAATGCCAATCTAAAACACCTCAATGGTTCGTTGACTCATAGACCAAAGAAAATAGTGATCACTACCTCGGTATTTGTTCTTATGGTAGTGTAAAGATGGAAAACAGGTACTCTACTCCTAATGTTCTCTATGGAAAACCTCACCATGGTAATATCTCTCCAAAGTAAGAAAATCCTCCCCTTTCATAAGAAACCATAGTGTATAGAGTTGATCAAATCACATGCCCCTTCATATAGAGAGGTTCTCAAAACAATATATTAAATATTATATTGTTCCACAATAAACATTCAGAGGCACATAACTATAGTTAACAAGCCACCAAGGGAAACAACCTCGGTGGTCTGTACAGATTAAGGCATATAATTATAATTAATAAGGGGATTACATGTTTATATGGAGGGAGTTATTTGTCAAAAAACATAAAAAAATGTGTTCTCTCTCATCACCACTTCTAACCATGATATCCTAGTTGAGCTAGAGAAGAAGTGAATACCTTTCTAATTCTAGAACTAGCATGTGACTCATCAATGGATAATATCTATACAGCTCCACTATCAGAGATACGAGGGTAATATTCAAACCATAAACATACACTATTTCTTAAATGGAACTGCATGTCATCTCTGTGCTATGAGACAAATGATCATACTATCATTGTGAAAATATATAGTATACTTGTCACCATTAATCCGAAACTATTAAACAATTGACCACCAATGAACCATCAGATATATGTATCCTATGTTGGGAAAATTAAGGATAGTTGAACTTCATTGTATCCAAGAAATAGTACATATCCATAGATATGGAATCTTTTGATTTTTTAGATGTAGGAGAAATCAGGTTATTGGGTAATTCATGTGACATTTGGTCAAAAAAATCATACTTCCCCACATTTAAGACTAATATACATCTATAATTGAGAGATGGTCTGCCAAGATACTCCTAAGATGGGCCTCCAAAAAAATGGAAAAATCCATACATAGAAACTGAAAATTTGGCATATTTGAATGCTTCCTATAAAAAATGACCCTCATCATGGTAGCCATTACAACCGGCACATAAATGATTAATATTTCAAAAAAAAGGATCACAATACGATCCAATATATCATAAATATAGGATAACACCCAACCCATAATATTAGGGGGATTTTCATCCATGCCTCCAACCCGGGGGTCATCAAACACTATCGATAAAAGTAGTAAACAAAACCCAAACTGTTCGGTTGGGGGTTTTATATCAATCACCAACACCAGTTTCAACACACCATAATAGGGTTCTATAAAAATTATGAAGGGATTCAGATTAAAATCCATCCCATAGATATGGGGGATTTATATCTCAATTTTAGTTTTAGGATTCATCATGTCCTCATCTAGATTCTTCAAATCATTAAAAATAGGATCAGATGTATCATATAGTTGGACTAGATTATTCCCATTCAATATGTATAGGGTATGTCTCATAATTATCATCACCTTATAAGGAATAGTTCTTATTAATGTTGTGGGGTATATATGAATAGAAGAAATCCCATCTAATCCTCGCTCCCTGATACAAACCTTTTCTATTTTGGGAAAATTCATAATGATGTTTTAGAAATTTCATTAATGAAACTATTCAAAAACCATGATGGTATTAAAAATGGAAAAAAAATCAAACCCTATGATGTATGTAAGATAAATTGGTCTAATATGGATTGATTTTAGAGAAACAACCTTGATGTAACTATCAAGTGAAGAGTATGTGGTGGATACTGACCCTACTACATAGATTGTAATTGGATAAATTCCATTGAATGATACACCTCAGTGAAAATTGTAACCTTCAATAAAACAGATGATGTATTCCATGAAGTAGACAGAATGGTATCAAATAAAAAAAAACCATTCCTGGAGTTATAGTTGATCTAGATAATCAAACTGAGGAGGCATGTCTGTGGAAGCAAAGAAAAAGCAGGATCTGGAAAAATCCAAATGCTGAATTTCAACATCCATGGCTGAACACTACAAAGAAATAAGAAAATGGTGTGCCTACATACCACTAAATTCCCATGGAGACAAGTTTTATTCAATAGAGGAACGGATAACAGAATATGATAATGTGATACACATTCTCAAACATCTCAATGAGGAACTAATCATAGTAAAAATTCTATCATGGTATATTCTTCAAAAAATAGCCATCCAATCATGGATTAGGAAAGATAAAATCCTACATTGAGAGTATGATCCAATCATTAGGTTAGATCTTCATCCTGGAAATTGGTTTATATATATTAGTAACTAAAGGATGATCGTAAATTTCTACTATTATAGAAATAGCATCCCCCCAACCTAGGTGATATTTATGTCCTAACACAAATCCAGAATATGTGGGATGTTGAAATAGGGAAACCCAATCTCTACAACCCACCCCCTATAGATGGGAGGAAGTCCAGACATTGGTACCACCAAACTACTCAACTCCATTGAACCTCTGAACTCTTGAATGGGATCCATGGAAGGGTAGCGTGCACTAGATCATCCATAAAAGAAGTCATTTCTTAAATGGTAGATTGAATCATTACCACAAAACCATTTTAGAAATCATATCTTAACAACTAATGATGGAAAGGGAGATCTAGAATAGAATCTCACACACAATGTGTCTCAATGTTTCCCAATGATGGACCCTCAAGTTATATAGAGTAGAAGAATATGAGATTTTTTATACAAACTCTGACATGAAAACCTTTTATTTGGTATAATTGACATTCAAAATGATTCATTATGTTATGGGAAGACCTTAGTTTTCAATTTAACTTTTAGTTTAAATCTATGATAAAGATAATGACTATTTCAACCTCAAAAAATTCAAAAAAAATCAAAAAATTAGTGGGTTTATATTTTCATTTCTAGAAGGAATTTATTATCATATACACTCTGGATCCCTCTCTCATAATAGAAACAACACTAACATTATGATGAAAATAATCAGGATTATCTTCAATGATATTTGATACTTATAAATAATCTAGGTGGATTCTTTTAGTTTACATATATAGATCATCTTCTAAAAGATTATGTTCTTTAGATAGAGACTAAACATCAAATAATTTCATTGATTAAGAGAAACATGATTATTTTAAAATATTGTGTTATTTTTTTTTCAAAATAGTAGTAACTTCTATTTAATCACCAATATATGCATCAAATTGTCGGTTGCCTCCCATCGAGTGGTAGAAAAAACAAAATGGCCCTCGATTAGAAGAAGAAAGAGATCAGGTGTTCCCTCAATTTGAGGAATAGATTAATAATGTGTATTACTTATGAAATGGAATTGTCCTTGGTTATTTCCTTACATCCCACGAAAATTACCTACTCAGGGTATCTAATCCTAGGGAACCCAATTAGGCCAACCTCATTGTTCATCATAACTACTTTCCTTTCCATATGAGGCTGGTTTACACCATCCAAGACTAAATTTTCATTATAGACATCCTACAAATATTGGTTCATTTTGGTCAGGTGAAACTAGAGAATTCCCTAACATATGTGATTTGTGTAACCATTCCCCAATCAGAATAAGGGGGTGAAATGCAAGAAGAATCATCCATATATGCAAATAATTATGGTAATTGGATGACCTAAAACATAGTTAAATGATATGAGGACACCCTTAGAGCACAACTAAATAAACCGACAAGAATCTTGTTACTTAGGAATGAATCTATGAATATAAATCACAATGTTACACATAATTTTCAAACACAGAAAGAGAAACCCAATAAAAAATCAAATCTCGATCCTAAACACATTCTAATTCTTGTAAACATATTTCATTCAATAACTAGAGAAGTTGCACCACCCCATCGAATTGAACTATCATCATATGAAGAGAAATTTTTTGGTTATGTCAATTTAGTTCATATAATGTATCCCTTATCCGATGGTGTATATTCCTTCAAGTATGAGTTCCTAATACCTGACTTGAAAGTTATAGAATAGGGACATAGATGTCGATAATACTGGGGATCGAGTAGGCGTAGTAAAACCCAATATTTTGGTCACATCCCCAATGAATCTACATATGATGAAGTTACCTATGAGAAGGAACTATTGAAATCCCAATACAAACAGAGATATTCCCAAAATACCTCTAGTGGAAATTCAATCCCAATTATTTTCAAGGATCAACGAGCTTGGGTATAGATTTCTAAACAACCTAGGAAAAGGGGATGGATTTTTTGACGTATTCCAATGGTATAAGTTTCTTCTTATACCTATACTCAAGAAACAAGCTTGTACACCTCATACACTTCAAGTCTATAGACACAGAATATATAGAAACCCCACCATCGGAATTGAATTTAATTGGAACATAAATAATAACTCTAAAATAGTTGTTTATTCTACATCAAAACTATCAATCATAGATTCTCTGTAATTATAAAAACAACTCATAGAAGAACTTATCGAGGCCCTAAAATTCTTATAGTAGTTTGAGATAGAATTATATGTAGTTGAGATTTTTTGAGTATATTATTTTTCATCAAAATGTCATATCATCATATCATTCATAGAACATGATCAAGAAGACGTTTCTGGGGACATATTAGGACCTAGTATTCTTTGAAAACTCAAGAATGTGGAGATATGATGTGATTTGGTTGAAAATTGTTTTGGTATCAACATACTATCAATTTAGAATCTTGAATGTTTGGTATATAGTGAGACAGACATAAATCCTACTAAGATTAATATTTTACGGTGAAATAATAGTAAGAAATGGCCTCTTAGGATGATCATGATCAAGGATCAGTTTGGGTGTCTTGTATACAATTCTAATTTAATCATTATCTAGTGATACTAAACATATAATTTCTTTCTTGGAGGACCTTCTATTTAAAACCACATAGTATTACCATGAACATTTCAACAATTCTTGAAATAAGACATTGATGTGATGCTCAACATACATCATGGTGAAAATTCTCCCATTGAGTTTTGAGAAGCTATATACGATAAGGTATGATTATACCAAAATGAATGAAGACAACCAATGGTGGATGATGATATAAAGGTTGATTCCCCGAAATCCATATGGACCACCCTTGAGAATCCTTGGAGCATGCTAGATTATTATTATCCACGACCCATAAACCTGATTGAGACAACATCCTTAATCCTACTAAGATATCATAAACTACAAACTTTATTAGATCTTGGGAAAGTGAGTGTAGTCAGGATTAGATAGGTGGATTCAATAAAAGGGGTTTCGAAAAATTATCTATCATGATATGATAATTCACTCACCTCATCAAACTAAATTGTTGATTCAAAATATACATTCTCTACACATCATGACCTTCAGGATCTTCCTTCCCATCATAGAAGTATAAATGAAAGAATTAATCAACAAATATATCCTTGAAAACATTTGTATTTTATGATAAAAATGTCTCTTATAATGACCTCTCTTACCTCAACGATTCCATAGATGGCCTTAGATCACCAACCATGCCTAAAAATTCCTCCATTGACTCAGAGACAGATGAAGAAGATGATAAACATTGAATCCCCCACCATCCTTAATTTGAGGAAGGTGTCTCTACCACAATAGATTAGATTTGGTAGGTAAATCAGTGAACTAGAGAAGGGATGCGTCCTATTTCTATTTGTGTGTCAATGCCTCTCAAGTTGTAGTATATGTATACATTATTTATAAATAAGCATTAATACATTTTATTTTAGAAGTATTAGAATTGGACAATGTTGAACCCTATTTTGGATATGCATCACTAACACTTACCTAACAACCATCCAGGTTTAAAGTTGTAATTTAGGAGGATACACCCCTCTAATTCTAGTAACATAGAATTTACTGCGGACAAATTGATCAAACCCAACATTTTGGGAATGCATAGTAAACAAAATGGCATCAAACATTATCCCATTCAAGAAAAATAATGGACATATCTAAGAATAAATTTATTTTAGAGACCTTATTAGTCACCGATTTATGGATTATTACCCATTATTTTTCACAGAAATATACATTGATGAAACTACTAGATTCCAATACCTTTCATTCATGGATGGGTATTCGAGGACTATATATATAATTATATCCCCTAAAGATGAGGAAGTCACAACATTCAATGTACTTGATGGGATATTTTTTTTATGTTCATTCCCTTTAAATTAAAAAAAATGGAGCTCTTTACCATTGTATCATTCATAATATATTAAATCAATTCTTTGGATGAATACTGTAATTTTATATTGATGAACTAGTATTAAAATCTTAGTAGTGAATAGATTACCTAAATGATATTCAAAAAAACTATATAAAGATATAACAACACAGTTTGAACATGAATCTTCTAATGTGTGATTTCAGAGTAATGTAGTGGAAATTATTTAGCTTTAGGATATGCCACTATACAATGAAAGTTGATTCATAAATTTGAAGTAATATATTATAAATGTTACCCACTCATAATCAAAAACAACTATGATGTCTCTAAGTTCTCCCCAGTGACATTAACCATTTCATAGCTATCCTGGATAGAAAATATATTCCCTTTACCATGTTTCTTATATTGGATTCATTTATTAATTTCATGAGGACTTAAAGAAATCCTTTTTTAATATCAAAAAGTACATACATCACACATCAATTTTGATGATACTAGTAGAAGGAATATTTATTATCATATATATTTCCACCATGGAATGGGTTCCTAGTTCTATACTCACATAGAAAAATTATTTTTCATGTAATACTGCCTATGATATCTCAATTGATCATTTATAGAAACTGAGACCCATTATTTTCATCTAAATATAAGCTTCTATGCACATAATTTTTTATTAAAATATTATAGACATTACGTGAAGCATCATGAATTCCATTTTTTATCTTGCACTGACCCTCTCAGGTAGATACTTTTTTCACCCTATGATGAGTGGTAATTTTCCCAAATGGGTCGTTATTATACAAAAAATCTACATCATGTTTCTCTCACAAAAGGTATCCAAAGGGATGTACCTAGTTAGTTTTCTTGTAGCATATCCCATCCTAGAAGCACACCAGTGGACACTGGACTTCCACATAACGATTTTTTATATTCCTATTACACTAACCAAATTTGGGAGATGTATTTTTATGGTTCCTCTAGAATTAATGTTGTGAATACTATGGAAAACTAAAGATCAACCTGGTTAGTATAGGTATTTTGTTTTTTCATAAAACAAAGAACCATTTATGTATTTTTTCTCACTATCCAAATTCTACAAAAATTATGAATCAAAATAAAAAGTAGTCATTGCAGGCTTAGAGATTGCTATACACCTATAGATAGCTCATAAGAACAACAAATGAGACTCCAAGAAAGTGATCAAAAAAATCCATGTCTAGTATGCCATCAAGAAGGAATAATTTCCATGCTAGTCAGTTACATCTAATTATTTTCGGTATAATTCCATTTCGATCCAAAATTTCATCACATAGCTCAATCAAAAATGATTATACCGACACACTAGATAATGAGGCCATAGTCCTAGACAACCCCAATAATGAAAATTTGGTTTTCCACATCATGCACTGAAGGTTGGTCTCATCAGTCATCATTTTTAAAATGGAGGAAATCATCCATGTCAAAATTAACCTATAGTGTGATGAACCGATATCCATGCCTATATGGATGGATCCCATAGTGTATTATGTCCAAAATTGTACCCTCCTATTATATCCATCAAAATGGGAACATTCTGGATGCTGAGTAGTGACCTTTTCCATTTAGAATGGTACAAATGATCACAATTAATTTATAAACATTTTTTTGATGGAATCTTCTTAAAATGATTAACATAAGGAGAGATTCCCACTATCTTGTATGAAGTCCATGGGGTTCCAAATGTGGTCAAAAATCCAAGAGTAGACACTCTGACAGAATTATGATTATTATTTATTAGGGGAAATGATACATGGATGTGTGAAATTCAGAGGAAATGAAATGAATGTCATATTACCAAAAACAATAATATATCAACCCATAGAGTTAGGATATATATTTAATAATTTTTAGATATTTTACACATGGGAAATGTGATTTTTTGGTCTATATAACCTTAGAATTGCTATGAATTTTAAGTGCATCCTTTATTCTATAGACATATTTTTGAAATTGGATAATGAAATACCCCTCAAATATGTTGTGATGAATAATATTATTCATTTCAAGAAGTCCAATATCATCACCTGATTCAGTATCAATTAAATGAAATTGATGGAGAATGGATGCGACATTTTTTATACCAACTGAAATAAATTTTTAATGAGTAAAAACTATAATCCAACCATTTTTCCTACTACCATGCAGTGAAAAATGACAAAATAGATCCCTTTAATAAGAAATGGTAAAATATACTCAATAATATGTAGGAAAAGACAAGTTGTATTGGTAATGTAATCTTATTCATTTTTTGTAGGCCTATCGTAAAACTATGAACACTAACACACAAGAGAATATATATTCATCAGTGTATGTAAATAATGTTGTGATTCCATTGAATTCATATTTACATTTCCTCAAATACAGTATTTTAACAACCCTTATATGTGGATCAATAAAAAATAGTTGGATGAGCCACAATGACATGATTCAAAAAGGGTGTATAAAATGAACAACCTCTAGATTCATTAGAATTGTACATGTTAAGAATTTAATAAAAATTTCCACCACTAATCATTCATTCATGGATAAGTTGTCCAAGCTTTCAAAGTCCCAATGATACCCAGAATGAAACCTCTAATTATAAAACCCAAGATCAAAGATAATTACATCATATATAAGGTCTATTTTAATAGAGCTTACTCATTGGCCATGATATATGGGGAATTAGTTATGCCCCCATTAATGTAGGATTTCTAAAGAAGTACTTTTCAGAGATTTAATGATGCATCCCAAGTCCTGCATTAAATATTATAAGCATCACAGAATCCCTCATCCAGGATTCCAGACTCTAAATCATATACCATCAAATGTCTTTGTAGTAAGTATTTAAACAAAATATCATCTGTTTTATTTGAAGTAAAAAATTAAACATTAAAACATCTCTTTCCCTAGCAATATGAATTTACACTATATGACACCCCATGTCATGGAATAATGAAATTAAATTTCATAGAATCATGTTTCCTTATCACAAAATGTTAATACTCCCAGAATACATCCTTATATAATGATGTTAAACTATAAATAATACCTCTTTACTACGTGACATTAAACTTCACTGAGAACGTTACATTAGGGATGGTTCACTACACATCAGATAGACCTATGTGAAAAAAATAAAGTATTATCTTCCTTATGTGTGAGTCAGATCCAAATTGTGAATCTACCCATTCAAGAACTATGAGTGTCTCAATTTATACTATCATAGTATAAGTAAAGAGGCCCAGGTCTAAAATCCTTGTCCCATACACAATATAAATGTAAAAAAATCCCCCAATTGGTATATCGATCATACCTATGGGGAGATTTTTCCAATCAAGAAAATTTTCTATATTTATTCCTTATATTAATGGATAAGTAGTGATACATATATCGTAAATCATGGGTCCAACCATAATTAAGAGAGAGAAATATTGGCCCTCTACATATGGGTTAGACCAAAGTTGAGTGTTTTCCATAGAGAAATGAAAGGTGGCTTGATTATTTCTATAACAATATATGTAGTGATGCTTAAATCCATTATACTAGGACATGAGGTAATATAATAAGAAAAAATATGCCCTATTGTATATTGGTTAGGCCCATGTGGAGTGTTTTCTATTCAATAACTATGTTTGGACTAATTCATATTGTCACATGATACGTAGTGATTCATAGATCTCAAATCCTTAGTCCAGTCATAATATAAATGGAAACCGCCTATAGAATATGGGTCAGAACTGAATGGTGATTTTTCCATTCATGAAATATTTATTTCTCAATTATAGTAATCATAGGATACATAGTGACACCCAGATACCAAATCATCGGTGTAGATGATATATAAATATAAAACTTCTCTCGTTTTATTATCGGTCAATCCTATGTGAAGTTTTTTTAATTCAATAACTATTGGTGACTTCATTATATTTTTATAGTAAATATTGATACACCGAGATCCCATATCTCTAGTCTAACTAGAATATAAATTGAAAAATTACACATATACGTAAGGGTAATACCGGCATAGAGTGCTTTTTATTTATAAAATATATGTGTATTGACTGATTATATGAAAATACATTTAGTTCTACCCATATTAAAAATTATTGGTTTATCCATAATATAATTGAAAACATTCCGGCTATACACATGGTATAGACCTCTGTTGAGATATTTCCAATAAATAAGTTTACATGTCTTCATTCCTTTTACTATAGGATACATATTGGTGAAAAAATCTCTAATAATAGGTCCAAATGAAACATATATAATGATAATGATGAACCCATACCTTTATATTGGATATACCAATGTGAGTAACTATCTGAGAACTATATGTGTTTTTATTCATCTCATCATAAGATATTGATTGAATCCAAAATTTTATATTCTAGACCTATCCATGGGTTATCACCACTTCCAATCATATTCCTCCATAAGATTCATATACGTGTACAATCTCTAATACAAAAAAAATTATTAACATCACCATGTCATCCACATCAAATACTCCCATGCGTCTTAATTTAAATCCTATATATCCCTTGTTTCTCATTCTAAGCATGGATTTTGTGAGCACAGGGACCTAGATATCCACTCTGACCAGCATGTCTAAGACATCTATTGTATAGGAAAATATTTCCTAATCAAATGACATTAAAGTTCTCATACAAATCATATCCACATAAAATTAATATATATGACAACATCAAAGTCACATAATGTAAAAATGCAAAACACGAGGTCAATATTCCAAAAAATCATCCCTTGATTACTATGTATTTATGATTTGAATTTATTATCCCTATACCCTAAAAATTTGTTTAATACACACTAGTGAATTCTTTAAGGTGTGATAAACCTTCTTGAATATTAATTTATTCGTGAACTAACTTCATAGAATTGATAAAAAAGGTACCCCACCATGATTAACTGGAAAATTGACATAATTATAAGGATCTGTTGCATAGATGATGTTTAGTCCCAGAGTAGTGGCCTCCCATTAAATGATAATTCATTTCCCTGACTGTGAGGAATATGGGCTTGTTCCATTGTTAATGGTTGACATGTGCCCACCAATTTCCACCTATAGTTAATTTACATATTCTTAGGTCATGAAATACACTTCACATAAAAATCTATTTATATAGATTTATATACCCTCAATATTACAAATATTTAAATCATACCAATTTTCAAATAAAGATTATGAAATTTCATTCTTATACCCTTTCACTTCTTGGTTTGAATCCCATAAGAAGCCATATCATCTTTTTTCGTTTAAATCCCTTTCGATTTATTTTTTTAAAATTTTATTCCCTATATAAATATAATACATTTTTCTATGTCCAAGAGGGATAGATAATAAATCAGTGGTTTATGCAACCATATTCCTTGTCCAGGAAGAAATAATCTAAACAGTGTAGAATTTATAACATAAGTATGTGTATCTTGATTCATGTTACTATATGATACATAGTGATAGGTAGTCCAAAAATAATATGTCCTTCCATGATGAAACTGATTATAATTCCCCTTCAATTTTATATAGGTTAGACCTATACAAGTGATTCTATGATAATATAACTTTTAATATATTGATTCATATACTATGGGATACATAGTTATTCCTATATTCTTCATTTTCTAAAAATCCAAAAGACATCCTAGTCACATAAAGTTAAAATTTATGAAAATGTACTAGTCTCATTACATTAAACTGAATGACTAGAGGTCTTCATGTTGAATAGATGAACCCCTATAAAGATTTTATACTAAATAATTAAATGAATTATCCATTATTCCAGAAAATATATTTAATAAATACTCGGGTATCAATTATTGTTCCATAACCATTCTTGAATATTACATTATCTATGAATCAACTTCATATCATCGATATCTGAGTTAATAACAACTTGTTCCTCGAGTTGATATCCTTGACTTAGATCCATAGAGAGCACGTGCTTCCTTTATTATGGTTCTTCCTTATATAAATCATATTAAAGGGACTCTCTAATCCAGAAGGACCCCCCATAGGATTTACTTGATAATTGATACAATTCTGAATATATTATTCGATGTGGTTGTTTTTCCAAAAGGATAAGTTATCATTAAAATTAGATGTTATTATAATGACTATGTGGAATATGGGAGCCCTCTATTATAAATTATGAACACTTAGCCACCAACTATATCCTCTATTAAACACAGATGTTATTGGGATATGATCTACAACTTCTATAACCCATTTATTCTTGTGGATTCCTATACCCTTGACGTTACACATATTTTCATCATACACATTATCAGAAAATGTTTTGGTCAATAATGAGAATTTTTGTTTTTGTGTGGTATGAGTTAGATCATTTGTAAAAGCTACACTGCCACCCCTGGTGAGTTAGTGTATTGGTTGTTTTAATTCCACTGACATAGTTTTGTCAATGAGAATGAATTTTATGTTCACCATGTTATTAAATTCATGAGATAGTGGATTTCATGATACATAGAAAGTGGTGGAGTGAATTAATCAATGTGTGATCATAGAATGTCAATCACGATAATATTGATTGATCTGTTGACACTATTGAAGAACGAAGAGAATCCAGATTGTGATCCATCATACGAGGGTCATCTGTTGAAGTTCCAACATTATTTTTGACGAATGATGTCAACAAATCTTCAAGAAATATATATGGAATCTATTGATGTGTAAATTAATTTATTTCTACATAGTCACAACCTTTACATGTGTTTTACAAATTTTGGGCATCCAAAAAGTTTAGGGATTACCATGATTCACGAAAGATGTAATTGTTTGGATGGATTTTAAAAATATGGAAAATGAAAAATAATTTAATAAATTTTGTTCCATTGAAACAAATTTGTGTCATGAATTTTTATATATTCATCAATGAATATTCCCCAAAAGATAAATGATCCATGACAAAAAAACATTATGTTATGTGATTTTGATATGTTTTGTTAATGGAAAATTTCCCTAATGATTCAAAAATATAGGGATTTCATGAATTTGTTTTAATAGTTTCACCAAAATGTGGTGGAGAGAATGGATGCTTCATGAAGGGATGAAAACTTATATTAATATATCCTTACACCTCTCATTTTATCTAGACATACTTGATGAAGATTACAAGGTATTGAATTTGTGAACGAATTTCATAACGGGTTGTTTTACATGAAGGTTTCATATGAACATTTTTTCGGTGAAGAAATGAACCTTCTAAATCTGACAATGGGGTTTTTTGAGGGTTTAGAAATATTCATAAAATATTTAATGATTTTAAAAAGACTATGTGTTTTACTAAAGTTTGATTTTCATTAATGGGAATAAACTTTCTCAAAATTGGTGAAAAAGATTCACAAAAGATTTATGCTTCCTGGAAGACAATGTTATTGGAACTTCATGATGAAATTTCCAAAGGAATTTGGTATTCCATGAAGACTATTTAAATAAGGTTTCGGAAATTTCTACAATGGTGATATTAACAAGCAATTTGTGAAATTTTACTGTAATGATCAATGAGAACAAATTAGTGAACCAACTATTTGATAGTGAATATGTGTTTTCTCAAATGAGGAAATATTAATTCCATCCTAAAGTAGAGAGAAAATGGATAGGTAAAATGGAGTTACAATTTGGTGGTAGCAATTAATACCAAATATCTTGTGAAGGAAGTGATCAAGGAATGGTATAACAGTATATAAATCATTTTCCCAACAAGACAAGTGAAGACTTGTGGATTTGGAATATCAACAGAATGCTAGTTTTTTCTCCTTGGAAATATCCTAGTTCCTGTAAACCAAGTAAAATTATTTTTCCTTGGGTTATTTGTTATTTTATATTTTTCAAGATGAAAATATATAAATGTGGATTGATAGCTCCTAGATCTTACATGAATAATTCTATGATAGGGGAAATAGTTAATTAAATCGCCTCATAATAGGTGAACACATGGGTGAACCAAATAATAAGTGAGGTAAATATTGATTAGTACATTTATATTTCCATATATACATGGGTAAACAAGAATGAATTTGACACCCTGATTCACCCTCTAGGGAATCTCTTCCAAAAATCTTATATGGGTCCTAAAATATGTTTCTGATGGAAGGTTTCACTTGGGGAATTTTTTTGAATTGAATTTAGCGGATTTTTTTAATTTGAAATATTTTCTTTTCATTCAGTATTGGAAAGAGAAATAATTTGAATAAGAAGAAGGAATCCAAATTAATTATTTAAAATGGAATTGTTTTTGAGAATTTTGTGATTGATATAAAGGATCTTAATGAATCACAAATGGAAGGTATGGATGAATTTCGTTTTGTATTTATATGTTCAAACATTGATTATGAAGGAATATCTCTTTATCTAGACAGATCAAAAGTGTTAAAGGTAGAATCTATCCACAAATTAATAAAGCGTGATAATTGGCTAATGGAAGAAGTCATTGAGCATATTAATAATAATTAATATCAATATATCCTTATTAAAGGTATGAAAATATAGGTTAATTTGAAAAAATAATCAATCATATACTAATTAGCATGGGTAGATACTTAAGGTATAAAAATTATACTCACACAAGTGAATTAGAGGATATGTCTTCAAAACTGAATGAGTGTAAATTAGGTTGCAAAAAATATCCCTATCTTAATTGATGATCAAAATATGAGTCAAATAATGTTTAATTGGTTTCACACATTCAACAGTAGGATGAGGAGAACCAAAGACATTGTAATGTAACGGTGTCTCAGAATGATGACATTATGAAGATAGGTGAAACGATGAAGAGTCAATCTGGCTTACTTTATGAACATACACATGAAATGAAAAAACATGTGGCCACTGAAAAGAAGTTTGATGTTATATTTATCCCTCCCAAACACAACTTGAATAGTGGTTCAAAAATTGAACAAATTAATGATCATGTTAGAGTAATATTACTTCTCAATAGATGCAGAAGGATGGAAAGACGAATGATTACTAAAGGTAGATGAAAACATCGAATAAAAAGAAAAAAAATCCTTCATATGATTGTATCTGTAATTGGTGTTCCCAAATTTGGAAATCCAGATTCATCATGAAAGTTAAATCACCATATGAAACATATATGAGATGAATATTGATGTAAGGTAGACACTGATTTGAATTACTATAGAATTATGAGAAAAAACATGAGTGTAATTCGAGAATCATATGGTATTAATGAAAATAAAATCATCTTCTACAATAACATCTCAATGAAGGCTCTACTGTAACACCCCATTGTTTCACGATACACTTATCTTTCAATAATGCAATAGCATGCATTGTATGCTAGTTCGAGATTCTAACACGCCGCGACCAATCATAGTAGTAGTTATGAATAGTAATACCCACTTTTTGAAATTATATAAATTTAAAATTTCAAAATGGACTTGATTTTTGTATTTGGAATATCGAAATTATCCAATGTTGAATTTTTTGTAATTTTCTGAGAACTTCCATTTTTTTATGAATAGTGAAAAATACAAAAAAATCAATTTTTTAATAAAAATATTTTATAGTGATAAATTATAATATTGAGTGGTTTTAAAGTATAATTAGAATATATTTTTACCATTTTATCCAATGGTGTTCATTAGAATTAATTTTACTTTGAAATTGGACATAAACAATTGTCAATCTTTTAATATATATTGTTTCTTAAAAACAACCACTAAGTGGTAGTTAAAAAACCGATTTTTCGTTTAAATGAAACATTACCACTTCTGTGTTTTGATTTTCAAAAATCCAACATACATGGTTGTCATTAGGAAGTAAAATGTGGTTCAGTGGGATTAAATTAATTTTTTTTTGTGAATAGTAACTTTTAAATTTAATTAATCATGATTAAAGGTAATTAGTGAAATTTAAGGTAAAAATGATATTATAAAAATATGAAAATGCATTTACACTTGTCTTAACACTATTTTATGTGTCATGGTCGACCAAGAAAATCCCAGGGTCAACTTGGGGACCCCATGGAGCCAATTTGGTAGGAAAATGACATAAATAACTTTTTATTTAATGTTAAAATGAAAATGTCACAAACAAGAGTTGTTTTACTAAAACAATATTTAAATGGGGTTATAAAAGTCATATTTTTTACTATAAAAATTAATTATAAAGATAAAACTATTTCCTACATCATGATATTTTTTTTATAATTTTTAGACCTTAAATTAGTTAAATTATTTATGACACCATGATGATGCATCGATTGCCTCATTAATTAACGATTTAAATAAAATTAAAAGATAATGTAAAATCTAATACTTAAACTTGTCAAAAACCTATTGTATGAGTATATTTAGAACCCTTATCACCTTATCCTAGAAATATATAAGTGTGGGACCTTTAGAATCCGAAAAAGCATTTCATAAAAATGTAACATTTCAATCATTCCAAGAGTGCCCCTTCTCTCCTCTTATAAAAGGCCCCCACCACTACCACCTTACTCACACCATAAAATCCTTTTGACTCTGCCAAAATCTGCCCAAAAACTCTCTAAACTTCCCTCCCTTACTCTTAGAAGTCTCACTTTGGGCCGAAGTCTTCCCAAGGATGCCTTTGGCTCAAATCAAAAAGAGTTACCCGATTTTAAGGTAATGTCTTCTCTAATGTTGTTTTGTTTTATTTTGCTTCTACAACCCCTTAAACTCTTTTTATTCATTTATTTTGTAACAAAATCGGTATTTAAAATATACTAGAATGTTGTAATGATAAGGATTTGGTTTACACTTACACACACATTCGTCGAATGGTTAAAAAACATACTATTTCTGTGGGTGGTGAAATACTGTCTCATGAAACGATGATTGTTCAATATTCTTTTAACACCTCTAATGGTGTCCATTTTGATGACACTTTTTTCATATATGATATATATATTATGTTTATGTTTTCCTTATTCTTCTGTATTTTTCATTTATGGCATACTTTATGATTTCCATTATGGGTAAACGCGATAATTTCATTTTAGGAAGTGCGGACTACCGCCCCCTCAAAGTGATTTGAATCGTTTGTGCCATATGTGAGATGTATAAAGGATGGAGTAAATGGTATTAAAAATTATATTATACTGGTATTATATTACACCTTTATACTATTATGATTTCATTCCATTAAATACAAAATAGAAATGATAGTAGTGTTCATGCGTACGTACGGCTTACCGTCTCCATGAACGGTGCATTACATTTCTTACCTCTAAATGTTATGTAATATTATAAATGAATTTATATACTGGATATATATGATATATATGATATCTAAATAATGAATATAATTCGGGATATAATGGATATTTCACCACATGAACAACTTGTAATTATAAGAAGTCTATTTTTGACTCAAGTACCAAAGATCGACCAAATGACCGTTATTAACTTAAATAATTACATAATGTTCATAACATGGTAATAAGTGATATAAAAGGAATAATGAACATGAAAAAGGTTCTTATGTAAATAGAAATTAACTCTAGTTTATTATTCAGGATGTTCAAGAATGATCGAGTCAAGTCGGACACGAGGTAAGGGAACTTCTTAACCCAATTTCCATTCTTTGGGTTAATCTCCTACTTTCAAATTATGTCATGATATTATTATTTCATATATTGTATTTTTACCTTTTTATGTGTACTTATAGTGATTACACATAATAGATCTATTTTATTTAAAAAAATTATCTTTTTAAGGGACTTCATCTCAATCACCATTCATTGAGGAATATTTTTTTCATACAAAAATTTCTTTTATAAGGTGTATAAACACCTTTGACTTTTACTTTTATTCAGAAAGAATCTTTTTATATGAAGCGCTTTTACTAAATGACAAAAAGAATGTTTTTTCTTACATATGCAGTAACAATGTAAACTCCGCCGCCGTGACCATTATTTGAGTTTCGGCTTCCTCTACATGCCATAACTTTTTTTAATGAAAAATAAATACAAAGTTTTAACTTTCTTTTATTTTGGTATTGAAAATGGTTTTGAAAGGGTTTTTATTATATCAATGTGTTGTATTGATATCTTGTGATTGAAATGTGGAAATTTTATGTTTTATGTGATACGATTATGTTATGGTTTATGATATGTTTAAACTTATTCATATGAGGAATGCATTGGACTTAATAAGTGATGGGTGGAGCCCGCCATAGCTCCTCGATGCATCAGCAGGTCTCATGAGACAAACTAGTGTCTTTTCACAAGGCCTTGACAAAATCTTATTTGTGGACGTGGAACGAGGCCTTGGCTACATGGTTATGATAGTCTGGAATTATGCATTCCATCATTATGAAAGTGGTTATTGATATTGCATGTGACTATTCGACTAGTAGAATATCCATGTGAGTAAGTAAATGGCATTATTTAATTTATTTTTTCTATTTTATGCTGAAGTAAATGTTTAAAAAGGCTTTTGTTTTAGTTATACAATTCCTTATATGTTAATTTTTATTTACTAAAGCTTCCTCAATATTGTTATCCTTACTGAGCATCTGATCTCACCCTTTTCAATGTTTTAATATTTTCCAGGATGTGAAGAAGTATTGTATGAATGACCTGCAGGGATAGTCAGAAGAGGATATGAGTGTGCACTATGGAGACTTTGTTATTTTAGTTTTTCACTTTATGATGTAATGTAACATTTATGAATGTATCTAGGGTTTCCAAGGCTACTAAACTAATAGGTCTTTAGAGACATGATCTTTTGTGATCATGCCAATGTTATGAAAAAATGCACCGACTCTGGGTAACTGGGGTCGGGGCGTTACAGTTGGTATCAGAGGCAGTTTAGTACTAACCTTGGAAGCTAGATTTAGATAAACTTTGATTAGAGCACATAGGCCAAAGATAGACTTTGAGGATTAGTTTAGAAGAACTTCCTAGAATTTTGTTGTTGTAGAGATTTTGTGAGTTTTCTGAGCAATACATCCCTGTCTGGATAGGAGCAGGTAGAGGAGGCTCTGGCACAGATGTACCTAGTGGTAAAACCCTAAAACACCGCTTTAAACTAGACTCGAATGGGACTGGTGCATGACAACGGGCCTTGATGTACTTTTGGTTACGACACTCCCGGGGGATAAGCTTAGGATAATTCTCATTTTCTTTAAAAACCACTATGAAGGGTTATGAGTATATACTTCCTCAAAGAAAACATTTTTATGGATTATATCCATAAATAGTTCAATTTATGTTAAGTATTTTACAAGTATGGAATTATGTATTTTGATTCCTAAACTAATATAGTTTATGCCATTGTTTAGAAATGGCCCCTAGTGGAAGGAATGGAAACCTTATCAATACACGCACTCCATGTAGGGATTGCCCTCCTGCTCAAGATAATTATTGTGGATCTGGAGATACAACTGGTACTGATCAACTTATTACCATACTGGGAAAACTCACTCAGGTTATGAATAATAACCTTACTCGTATGGAGCACCCTGATCTGCAACGTGGAGGATCAATGTTAGTCCGCTTTATGAGGCAACAACCGCCAAAAATTAATGGGGGTACAAATCCATTAGTAGCTGAGCAATGGATAAACTCCTTAGAGAAAATATTCCACGCCTTGGGGAGTAGCGAACGGGAGAAGGTTGTCATGGCAGTTTACCGGCTCACTGGAGAAGCCGACCAATAGTGGCCGCTGATTCAAAACACAAAAGAAGATGAATAAGTATCAAGTATGTAATGGAGGGTGTTTAAGGAAATTTTCTTAGAAAAATACTTTCCTCGAGACAATCGGGAAAAATATGGAAAGGCAATTTCTGAGAATGAGGAAAAAGGAGGATGAGAATGTCGCAAAGTATGAGGCCAACATTGAAAAGTTAGCAAGACATGCTGCAGATTATATATGTAACCCAAGAAGTAAGATTGATCATTTCTTTGATGGGTTAAAACCGTTTCTCTATCGAGATTTAGTATCAAAATCTTTCTCAACATACGAAGATATAGTCTCATGTTCTATCAAGACAGAAAATGAATTCTCTAAGTATTATGACAACAAAGTAAAGCAAGAGAAGAAGAGAATGGTGGAACAAGAGATAGATAATGGGAAAAAGGGAAAGAAGGATTTTCAATTATGTGATAATTGTGGGAAGAATCACCCCAGTACTTGCGTGAAAGGAATGGGTGTTTGTTACAAATGTGGAGAAAAAGGTCACCAGGCTCGTGATTGCAAGGGAAAGAAAGAGGATATCAATGTTGAATGCTATAATTATAGGGAAATGGGACATTATTCAAATGAATGTCCTAAGCGTCAGGGAAACTTACCTCAGAAAAGGCCAAGGTATCAAGGACAATCTTATGTTGTTACTACAATTGATGTGGAATAATTAATGTATTGGTGCTTTTGGACTCAAGGATTATATTCTAGTTATAAGGATAATGTGAAATATATATATAAGGATTGTACTGCAGTACTTGTTGTTATCATTAATGTTTTAATATGAAAGAAATCATATTTTTAGTATGTGACAATAAGAGAAACTTAACTTTGTTTAGGGAATCTAATGTTACAATTGATTTTGGAATTTAAGGACCTTTTATAGAAAGTCTGGTCGGAGGTATTTTGGATAACTATAATGGTTGGGATGTATTAAGTTGAACTTTGAATAGTATTGTTTAAGGTTAAAACATTTTTGAAGATTATTTTTGGAATATTATAATACTAAATTTTTAGGAAAAGGACAACCTGTAGGGTGGGGCATAACCCGTCACGTCAGACAAAGCTACAGGAATCGAACCCAAAACCATAGTGCGACAGGCCTTTACTACCTACCACTAGCCTACATGAAGTCCCTGGTTATTACAAAATATTTTTCCTAACTTAAATGGTATGTGTTAATATTTGGAACCTTATACAATTAGGATAAATTGAATATTTTTGAGTTCTATTACCTTTTAGAGTAAAAGATGGGATTTTGGTAAAAATTTATTAAAGAATGAAAGTCTACATGAAAAGTATGTATATTCCCTTACGTTCTTAGTAAATCTTCTAAATAAATTCCTCAACATTATAAAAGGTAACTTAAAACAAAAACATTGCCGGTTAACTTTTCCAACTTGGGATTCAATGACCGTTTAGTCAATCACAAGTTTGTGATTTTTGTGTGGTTAACATTCTCCTAATCCAACTTTCCACAACTCTCTATCAGACGTTTATGGTTTTTTCTTCCATATCCATATTTCCATAGAATCCTAGTATGGTCTATCTCGGGTGACCTTTGTACTTATCTTTCTATCTTTTAATGTTATATTTTTATTAACCTTATTTCCGATGTGGGTTTTCCACAAAGGTATTTTCTATTTTCATGCTTTTATTTTCAAAGAAAAATTTCAAATTTCGAGGATGCAATTTATTGAACGAGGGGAGAATGTAACACCCCAATCTTTCACAATACACTTCTCTTTCAATAATGCAATAGCATGCATTGTACGCAAGATCAAGATTCTAACACGCCGCGACCAATAAAAGTAGTAGTTATGAATAGTAATACCCACTTTTTGAAATTATATAAATTTTATATTTCAAAATAGACTTCATTTTTGTATTCGGAATATCGAAATTATCCAAAGTTGAATTTTTTAAAATTTTCTGAGAACTTCCAATTTTTTTATGAATTGTGAAAAATACTTAAAAACAACTATTTTAATCAAAATATTTTATAGTGATAAATTATAATATTGAGTGGTTTTAAAGGATAATTAGAATATATTTTTACCATTTTATCCAATGGTGTTCGTTAGATTTAATTTCACTTTGAAATTGGACATAAACAATTGTCAATCTTTTGATATATATTGTTTCTAAAAAACAACCACTAAGTGGTAGTTAAAAAACTGATTTTTCATTTAAATGAAACATTACCACTTCTGTGTTTTTATTTTCAAATATCCAACATACATGGCTATCAATAGGAAGTAAAATGTGGTCCAATGGGATTAAAATATTTTTTTGGGTGAATAGTAACTTTTATGTTTAATTAATCGCGATTAAAGGTAATTAGAAACATTTAAGGTAAAAATGATATTATAAAAATATGAAAATACCTTTACACTTGTCCTACATATATTGGATGTGTCAGGTCCGACCAAGACAATCCATGGGTCAATTTGGGGACCCCATGGAGCCACTTTGGTAGGAAAATGACATAAATAACTTTTTATTTAATGTTAAAATAAAAATGTCACAAACAAGAGTTGTTTTACTAAAAAAAATTAAATGGGGTTATAAAAGTCATATTTTTTACTATAAATATTAATTAGAAAGATAAAAATATTTACTACATCATGATATCTTTTTTATAATTTTTATACATTAAATAAATTAAATTATTTATGACACCATTATGATGCAGTGATTAACTAATTAATTAACTATTTAAATAAAATGAAAAGATAAAGTAAAATCTAAAACATAAACTTGTCAAAAACCTATTGGATGAGTATATTGCGAACCCTTATCACCTTATCCTCGAAATATATAAGTGTGGGACCTTTAGAATCCGAAAAATCATTTCATAAAAATGTAACATTTCAATCCTTCCAAGAGTGCCCCTTCTCTCCTCTTATAAAATGCCCCCACCACTACCACCTTACTCACACCATAAAAGCCTTTTGGATCAGCCAACCTCTCCCCAAATACTCTCTTAACATCCCTACCTTACTCTTAAATGGCCTTACTTTGGAAAGAAGTCTTCCAAAGGAATCCTTTGGTTCAAATCAAAAAGAGTTGATCGATTTTAAGGTAATGTCTTCTCTAATGTTGTTTTGTTTATTTTGCTTCTCCAACCCCTTCAACCCTTTTTATTCCTTTCTTTTGTAAAAATACCAGTATCTAAAATATACTAGGATGTTTTTATGATATTTATTTGGTTTAAACTTACACACTCCTTCGTCTAATGGTTAAAGAACATACTGTTTCTGTGGGTGGCGAAATACTGCCTCACGAAACGATGATTGTTCAATATTATTTTAACACCTCTAATGGTGGCAATTTTGATGATAATATTTTCATATATGATATATATATTATGTTTATGTTTTAATTATGCTTTTTTATTTCTCATTTATGGCATACTTTATGATTTCCATTAGGGGTAAACGCGATAATTTCATTTTAGGAAGTGCGGACTACCGCCCCCTCAAAGTGATTTGAATCGTTAATGCCATATGTGGGATGTATAAAGGATGGAGTAAATGTTATTATACATTATATTATACTGGAATTATATTACACCTTTATACTATTATGATTTCATTCCATTAAATACTAAATAGAAATGAAAATAGTGTTTATGCGTACGTACGACTTACCATCTCCATGAACGGTGCATTTCATTTCTTACCTCTAAATGTTATGTAATATTATAACTGAATGTATATACTGGATATATATGATATATATGATATCTAAATCATGAATATAATTCTGGATATAATGGGTATTTCACCACATGAACAACTTGTAACTATAAGAAGTCTATTTTTGACTTAAGTACCAAAGATGGACAAAATGACCGTTATTAACTTAAATAATTACATAATGTTAATAACATGGTAATAAGTGATATAAAAGGAAAAATTAACATTAGAAAGGTTCTTAATTAAATTGAAATTAACTCTAGTTTATAATTCAGGAGGTTAAAGAACGATCGAGTCAAGTCGGACACGAGGTAAGGGAACTTCTTTACCCAATATCCAATCTTTGGGTTAATCTCATACTTTCATATTATGTCATGATATTATTATGTCATATCTTGTATTTTTACTTTATTTATGTGTAATTATAGTGAATACACATAATAGATCTATTTTATTGAAAAAAATGATCTTTTTAAGGGACTTCATCTCAATCACCATTCATTGAGGAATATTTTTTTATACACAAATTTCTTTTATAAGGTGTGAAAACCACTTTGACTTTTAGTTCTATTCAAAAGGAATCTTTTTATATGAAGCACTTTTACTAAACGACAAAAGTAATTTTTTTTTTTACGTATGCGGCGACAACGGATACTCTGCCGTCATGACCATTATTTGAGTTTCAGCTTCCTCTACAAGCCATAACTTTTTTTAATGAAAAATAAATACAAAGTTTTAACTTTCTTTTATTTTGGTATTGAAAATGGTTTTGAAAGGGTTTTTATTATATCAATGTGTTGTATTGATATCTTGTGATTGAAATGTGGAAATTTTATGTTTTATGTGATACGTTTATGTTATGGTTTATGATATGTTTAAACCTATTCATATGAGGAATGCATTGGACTTAATAAGTGATGGGTGGAGCCCTCCATAGCTCCTCGATGCATCGGCAGGTCTCATGAGACAAACTAGTGTCTTTTCACGAGGCCTTGACAAAATCTTATTTGTGGTCTTGGAACGAGGCCTTGGCTACATGGTTATGATAGTCTGGCATTATGCATTCCATCATTATGAAAGGGGTTATTGATATTGCATGTGATTATTCGACTAGTAGAATATCCATGTGAGTATGTAAATGGCATTATTTAATTTATTTTTGCTATATTATGCTGAAGTTAAAGTTTAAAAAGGCTTTTGTTTTCGTTATACATTGCCTTATATGTTAATGTTTATTTACTAAAGCTTCCGCAATATTGTTATCCTTACTGAGCATCTGAGCTCACCCCTTTCAATGTTTTAATATTTTCCAGGATGTGAAGAAGTATTGTATGAATGACCTGCAGGGATAGTCAGAAGAGGATATGAGTGTGGACTATGGAGACTTTGTTATTTTATTTTTTCACTTTATGATGTAATGTAACATTTATGAATGTATCTAGGGTTTCCAAGGCTACTAAACTAATAGGTCTTTCGAGACATGATCTTTTGTTATCATGCCAATGTTATGCAATAATGCACCGACTCTGGGTAACTGGGGTCGGGGCGTTATAGTTTCTATGAGAGGCAGTTTAGTACTAACCTTGGATGCAAGATTTAGATAAACTCTGATTAGAGCACATAGCCCAAAGATAGACTTTGAGGATTAGTATAGTGAACATCCTAGAATTTTGTTGTTGTAGAGATTTTGTGAGTTTTCTGAGCAATACATCCCTGTCTGGATATGAGCAGGTAGAGGAGGCTCTAGAACAGATGTACCTAGGGGTAAAACCCGAAAACACCGCTTTGAGCTAGACTCGAACGGGACTGGTGCATGACAACGGGCCTTGCTGTACTCTTGGTTACGATACTCCCGGGGGATATGCTTAGGATAATTCTCATTTGCATTAAAACCCACTATGAAGGGTTATGTGTATATACTTCCTCAAAGAAAACATTTTTATGGATTATATCCATAAATAGTTCAATTTATGTTAAGTATTTTATAAGTATGGAATTATGTATTTTGATTCCTAAACTAATCTAGTTTATGCCATTGTTTAGAAATGGCGCCCAGTGGAAGGAATGGAAACCTTATCAATACACACACTCCGTGTAGGGATTCCCCTCCTGCTCAAGATAATTATTGTGGATCTGGAGATACAACTAGTACTGATCAACTTATTACCATACTGGTACAACTCACTCAGGTTATGAATAATAACCTTACTCGTATGGAGCACCCTGATCCGCAACGTGGAGGATCAATGTTAGACCGCTTCATGAGGCAACAACCTCCAAAATTTAATGGGGGTACAAATCCATTAGTAGATGAGCAATGGATAAACTCCTTAGGGAAAATATTCCACGCCTTGGGGAGTAGAGAAAGGGAGAAGGTTTTCATGGTTGTTTACCGGCTCACTGGAGATGTCGATCAATGGTGGTCGCTGATTCAAAACACAAAAGAAGATTAAGAAGTATCATGTATGTAATGGAGGGAGTTTAAGGAAATTTTCATAGAAAAATACTTTCCTCGAGACCATAGGGAAGATATGGAAAGGCAATTTCTTAGAATGAGGCAAAAGGAGGATGAGAATGTCGCAAAGTATGAGGCCAACATTACAAGGTTAGCAAGACATGCTGCAGATTATATATGTAACCCAAGAAGTAAGATTGCCCATTTCTATGATGGGTTAAAACCGTTTCCCCATCGAGATTTAGTATCACAATCTTTCTCAACATACGAAGATATAGTCTCATGTTCTATCAAGACAGAAAAGGAATTCTATAAGTCTTCTGACAACAAAGTAAAGCAAGAGAAGAAGAGAATGTTGGAACAAGAGACATATAATGGGAAAAAGGGAAAGAAGGATTTTCAATTATGTGATAATTGTGGGAAGAATCACCTCGGTACTTGCGTGAAAGGAATGGGTGTTTGTTACAAATGTCGAGAAAAAGGTCACCAAGCTCGTGATTGCAAGGGAAATAAAGAGGCTATCATTGTTGAATGCTACAATTATAGGGAAATGGGACATTATTCAAATGAATTTCCTAAGCGTTAGGGAAACTTACCTTAGAAAAGACCAAGGTATCAAGGACAATCTTATGCTGTTACTACAATTAAAGTGGAATAATTAATGTATTGGTGCTTTTGGACTCAAGGATAATATTCTAGTTATAAGGATAATGTGATATATATATATAAGGATTGTACTGCAGTACTTTTTGTTATCATTAAGGTTTTAATATGATGAAAGAAATCATATTTTTAGTATGTGACAATAAGAGAAACTTTACTTTGTTTAGGGAATCTAATGTTACAATTGATTTTGGAATTTAAGAACCTTTTAAAGAATGTCTGGACGGAGGTATTTTGGATAACTATAATGGTTGGGATGTATTAAGTTGAACTTTGAATAGTATTGTTTAAGGTTAAAACATTTTTGAATACTATTTTTGGAATATTATAATACTATATTTTTAGTAAAAGGACAACTTGTAGGGTGGGGCATAACCCATCGCGTCGGACAAAGCTGCAGGAATCGAACCCACAACCATAGTGCGACAGGCCTTTACTACCTACCACTAGCCTACAGGAAGTCCTTGGTTATTACAAAATATTTTTCCTAATCTAAATTGTATGTTTTAATATTTGGAACCTTATACAATTAGGATAAATAGAATATTTTTGAGTTCTATTACCTTTTAGAGTGAAAGATGGGTTTGTGGTAAAAATTTATTAAATAATGAAAGTCTACATGAAAAGTATGTATATTCCCTTATGTTCTTAGTAAATCTTATAAATAAATTCCTCAACATTATAAAAGGTAACTTAAAACAAAAACGTTGCCGGTTAACTTTTCCAACTGGGGATTCAATGACCGATTAGCCAATCACAAGTTTGTGATTTTCGTGTGGTTAACTTTCTCCTAATCCAACTTTCTACAACACTCTATCAGACCTTTATGGTTTTTTTCTTCCATATCCATATTTTCATATAATCCTAGTATGGTCTATCTCGGGTGACCTTTGTACTTATCTTTCTATCTTTTAAAGTTATATTTTTATTAACCTTATTTCCGATGTGGGTTTTCCACAAAGGTATTTTCTATTTTCAACCATTTATTTTCAAAGAAAAATTTCAAATTTCGAGGATGCAATTTATTGAAGGAGGGGAGAATGTAACACCCCAAGCTTTCACGATACACTTCTCTTTCAATAATGCAATAGCTTGCATTGAACGCAAGTTCGAGATTCTAACACGCCGCGACCAATAAAATTAGTAGTTATGAATAGTAATACCCACTTTTTGAAATTATATAAATTTTATATTTCAAAATGGACTTCATTTTTGTATTCAGAATATCGAAATTATCCAAAGTTGAATTTTTTTAAATTTTCTGAGAACTTCCAATTTTTTTATGAATAGTGAAAAATACATAAAAACAACTTTTTTAATCAAAATATTTTATAGTGATAAATTATACTATTGAGTGGTTTTAAAGAATAATTAGAATATATTTTTACCATTTTATCCAATGGTGTTCATTAGATTTAATTTCACTTTGAAATTGGACATAAACAATTGTCAATCTTTTGATATATATTGTTTCTAAAAAACAACCACTAAGTGGTAGTTAAAAAACTGATTTTTCATTTAAATGAATTATTACCACTTCTGTGTTTTGATTTTCAAAAATCCGATAGACATGGTTGTCATTAGGAAGTAAAATTTGGTTCAATGGGATGAAAATAATTTTTTGGGTGAATAGTAACTTTTATGTTTAATTAATCACGATTAAAGGTAATTAGTAAAATTTAAGGTAAAAATGATATTATAAAAATATGAAAATACCTTTACACTTGTCCTACATCTATTGGATGTGTCATGGCCGACCAAGACAATCCATGGGTCAATTTGGAGACCCCATGGAGACACTTTGGTAGGAAAATGACATAAATAACTTTTTATTTAATGTTAAAATAAAAATGTCACAAATAAGAGTTTTTTTTACTAAAACAATTTTTAAATGGGGTTATAAAAGTCATATTTTTTACTATAAATATTCATTAGAAAGATACAAATATTTACTACATCATGATATATTTTTTATAATTTTTATACATTAAATAAATTAAATTATTTATGACACCATTATGATGTAGTGATTAACTCATTAATTAACGATCTAAATAAAATGAAAAGATAATGTAAAATCTAAAACTTACACTTGTCAAAAACCTATTGTATGAGTATATTACGAACCCTTATCACCTTATCCTCGAAATATATAAGTGTGGGACCTTTAGAATCCGAAAAATCATTTCATAATAATGTAACATTTCAATCTTTCCAAGAGTGCCCCTTCTCTCCTCTTATAAAATGCACCCACCACTACCACCTTACTCACACATTAAAAGCCTTTTGGCTCGGCCAACCTCTGACCAAATACTCTCTAAACATCCCTAAATTACTCTTAAAAAGCCCCACTTTGGGAAGATGTCTCCCCAAGGAAGCCTTTTGCTCAAATCAAAAAGAGTTACCCGATTTTAAGGTAATGTCTTCTCTAATGTTGTTTTGTTTTATTTTGCTTCTCCAACCCCTTAAACTCTATTTATTCCTTTCTTTTGTAACAAAACCAATATCTAAAATATACTAGGATGTGTTTATGATAAGTATTCGGTTTACAATTACACACACCTTCGTCTAATGGTTAAAGAACATATTGTTTCTGTGGGTGGCGAAATACTGCCTCACGAAACGATGATTGTTCAATATTGTTTTAACACCTCTAATGGTGGCCATTTTGATTACACTATTTTCAAATATGATATATATATTATGTTTATGTATTAATTATGATTCTTTATTTCCCATTTATGGCATACTTTATGATTTCCATTATGGGTAAATGCGATAATTTCATTTTAGGAAGTGCGGACGACCGCCCCCTCAAAGTGATTTGAATCGTTAATGCCATATGTGGGATGCATAAAGGATGGAGTAAATGGTATTATAAATTATATTATACTGGAATTATATTAAACCTTTATACTATTATGATTTCATTCCATTAAATACTAAATACAAATGAAAGTAGCGTTTACGCGTACGTACAACGTACCATCTCCATGAACGGTGCATTTCATTTCTTACCTCTAAATGTTATGTAATATTATAAATGAATGTATATACTGGATATATATTATATATATGATATCTAAATCATGAATATAATTCTGGATATAATTGATATTTTACCACATGAACAACTTGTAACTATAAGAAGTCTATTTTTGACTTAAGTACCAAAGATGGACAAAATGACCGTTATTAACTTAAATAATTACATAATGTTAATAACATTGTAAATAGTGATATAAAAGGAATAATGAACATGATAAAGGCTCTTAATTAAATATAAATTAACTCTATTTTATTATTCAGGAGGTTAAAGAATGATCGAGTCAAGTCAGACACGAGGTAAGGGAACTTCTTAACCCAATTTCCATTCTTTGGTTTAACCTCATAATTTCATATTATGTCATGATATTATTATGTCATATCTTGTATTTTTACTTTATTTGTGTGTACTTATAGTGAATACACAAAATAGATCTATTTTATTTAAAAAAAATTTCTTTTTAAGGGACTTCGTCTCAATCACCATTCATTGAGGAATATTTTTTTTATACACAAATTTCTTTTATAAGGTGTGTAAACCCATTTGACTTTTACTTCTATTCAAAAGGAATCTTTTTATACAAAGAACTTTTACTAAACGACAAAAGGAATGGTTTTTATTACGTATGCGGCGACAACTGATACTCCTCCGTCGTGACCATTATTTGAGTTTCGGCTTCCTCTACAAGCCATAACTTTTTTTAATGAAAAATAAATACAAAGTTTTAACTTTCATTTATTTTGGTATTGAAAATTGTATTGAAAGTGTTTTTATTATATCAATGTGTTGTATTGATATCTTGTGATTGATATGTGGAAATTTTTTGATTTATGTGATACGATTATGTTATGCTTCATTATATGTTTAAACCTATTCATATGAGGAATGCATTCGACTTAATAATTGACGGGTGGAGCCTGCCATAGCTCCTCGATGCATCGGCAGGTCTCATGTGACAAACTAGTGTCTTGGCACGAGGCCTTGAAAAAATCTTATTTATGGTCTTGGCACGAGGCCTTGGCTACGTGGTTATGATAATATGGAATTATAAATTCCATCATTATGAAAGTGGTTATTGATATTGCATGTGATTATTAGACTAGTAGAATATCCATGTGAGTACGTAAATGGAATTATTTAATTTATTTTTGCCATATTATGCTGAAGTTAACGTTTAAAAAGGCTTTTGTTTTAGTTATACATTACCTTATATGTTAATGTTTATTTATGAAAGCTTTCACAATATTTTTATCCTTACTGAGCGTCTGAGCTCACCCATTTCAATGTTTTAATATTTTCCAGGATGTGAAGAATTATTGTATGAATGACCTACAGGGATAGTCATAAGAGGATATGAGTGTGGACTATGGAGACTTTGTTGTTGTAGTTTTTCACTTTATGAAGTAATGTAACATTTATGAATGTATCTAGGGTTTCCAAGGCTACTAAACTAATCGGTCTTTCGAGACTTTAATTTTTGTGATCATGCCAATGTTACGCAATAATGCACCGACTCTGGGTAACTGGGATCGGGGTGTTACATCTTCTCTCAATCGTATTGTTCTTATTGGATAATAATTATATTATATAACTATGGTAATATGGCTTAAAAATCTTAAAGGATAACTAAAATATAGTTTAGGAGTTCCCCTATTCATGTAACTATAGAAAAGATAGAAATCAGAGAAATAAATTATATTTAGCCGGAATATAGATTTAAAATTCAGTGGGAAAGTTATGGATCTCAAAGAAAGGTTTATTAAGAATCAAAAATAGTTTACTCAAATTTTACCACCTATATATAAAGATAAAAAATAACGAGGATAACAAGGAATTTGATGTAGTTGTGAGAATGGTAGATGATCATGTAATGAAAGATTTACCAAGGTAGAAAACATATTAGTTTGATCAATCACATATTAAAATGGACATATGTGGGGAGTTCATAAATGGTATTTAAAATAAACTACAAGTAAAGAGAATTATATATTTTTGAGAGTTCACAAGAAATGGAAAAATTGTATTTTGAAGATAAGATAAAAATAAGGTGTTGGAGAGAAGGAATCTTTGAATGACAAGAATAAAATTTATACAATTAAATTGAATAAAAAATATATTAATAAGAAAGGTATATATCAAAACAAGATATGGGTCTTGAAACATGTTAAATCTAGTATGGATAAATAGAGATACAAGAAGATTTTGAGAATAAGGTTCCTGTAAGTAATTTTTGAGGAGGTCTTTGTTGGAAATAGTTCCCATGAAAGATAATTTTGTGAGTTGGGTCATGAAGACATGTAAATTCCCAAGATAAAAAAGGGGGTGTCCAAATAAAACATCAAAAATTATGTTTTTGTATGTGGAATTACTCAAAGGAAATCATATTGTAATTTACTACTTAATATTTTAATGATTATTGACTAGGAAGAATAAGACGTTGATGAGGAGACAGAACTCTGATCCTCAATTATGAAATGGGGAAAAGTAACATTTGATACAGAATGGGTAGTCCACCATGACTAGCATCACTCACATACTTGAGGAACTGAAAATACCATGTCCCCATTTTATTAAATAATAATAATTTATGTTTAAGTGTTTCAGGTTTTATGTGATATAAGACCCATGGGGAAGTTTCATCAGAAGATGCAATGTGGTGCTGTGATGTGATTCATAATTTCAACTGATTCAAATCAGAACAAGGGTAATTATTACTATATTGAAATTATCAATGAAGGAAAATAGAATATGAATCCAAGAATTAACAAGGAGTAATAAAGATTGGTATTATAAATTGAAATTTCATATTTCAATTCATGTATAATGCTATCGAGATCCATGAATCATTAATTTAATGGTCATATTTTCTATCTGACATTAGATATTGAAGATTGAAATTTTGGGAAGCAAAAATAAGAGATCTCTCATGTTTTATTTATTCATGATCTGACATGTGATGTCATCTGAATTTTATCAGGATATTAGAGGCTATTATGGATGGAAAAATGTAATGATAAATTTATTTTCTATATTCATAGAAAAAAAAAAGATAACTAGGGGTGGTATGGAGATGAAAATATGATAGAAATTGTTAACAGAAGACACAGAATGACACCAAATTCATGGGACAAGCAATGAATTATCTAGTTTTTTTCATGAAGGTGAATCAAAATATGAACAAATGATTCATCATTTGGAATTGAAAAATATGTAATGAATTGTAATATTCATCATATTGGTAGTTTTTAGATTTGTAATATGTAATGGCTCGGACCTCCATGGTCCATTACATTGTAAAAAATCCAATGTTTGTGGTGTTCTTGGAGGAAGTGGTATCTCATTTCAAGAGTTTTCAAATTTTGATGTTTTTCCATCAGTGAGTCAGGCATCAGTGAGTCACGTTGGTAGCTCAGTGAATATAGGTTTTCATTGGTATATCATGTTAGTATATTGTTTTTATAGCTTTCATCAGTAGCTCAACATCAGGGACTCACTGTGTCAGTTTGATAAGGTGTCGGTAGGTCCGATAGATTCTTGGATAGGGTGTCAGTAATTCAGGGAATTGGTATGTCAGATCATCAGTAGTTCATCACTTCGGTGGCTCATGCATCAGGGTCTCATGCATCAGTGACTCAGGCATCGTTGACTCTCCCGTGGGTGAGTCATTTTCTAGCCTTTCCATGTTTTTACTTGTTCAGCATATTTTTGACATTAAATATGTTACATTCTATATTTAATGAGTATTTAGGATTTTTCAAATTGAATTTATCTCCAAAAAACAATATTCTTCCTATGACTCCCCAACTGCATGGTCTAGATTATGACGAGGACACCCATTATACCTATATATATACACATGTAGTTCCTAGTGATTTTTTTAAATGCAATACACATGTGTTGAGCACAACGTGATGAGGACCCCCCATTATTTTGGGAGTGGGTTTCCTTTCCCAACAACCCAGTGGGAGGATAGATAACAAGTTATTGGTTCGTCTCTACTCCCTCTTCCAGGAATTGGTATCCCTAGAGTCTTCCAGTATGTTTTGTTGTGGTTTTTAGGTCCTTGTCTTTTTAGCCAAGGTGTTCTTCAATTGTGTCATTTGGATGAGAAGTACAATGATTTCTAGGTTTCTCCGATATTAGGTTGTGTTTTATGGACTTTGTGTTTTTATGTGAGATGTGAGGTGAAATGGTTCATAGGTTTGTGCATGTAGGTTGTGATAGTGGTGCTTGTGGAAGAGCGTGGTAGCATCTGGATGTTGACCATTAGGGATGAGCAGTTAACTAGCAGGTAGTAGTGTGGGGTACCCAAATATAGAAGTTCATACTATTTTACAGTACATAACATGCATTATTTCGTTAGTGTGACTGGGTGAGGTTGTGGTGGATATTATACCTTGTTATGTGCTTCTGGGTTTTTGTTGTTTTCTCATAGGGGTATTTGTATGATTCTCCCACTTGTGCCCAGGTGACATTGGTTTTTTCCATACTGAGTATACATGTATGCTCACCCTACTTATATAAAACTGCTTTCAGGTCTCTAGGGAGATTACACGGACCCTGTTGGTCATTACTATCTTCGACAATGGGGATTGTTTCTATGTCACTACTTAGTTTAGTTTTGGTTACATTGATGTTTTCCATGCTTTCCTAGCAGCTTTTCATTATACATGTATGTCAGATGGATTTTTTATTCTTTATATATGGGGGTCTTGGAGTTTCATGAGGTTGATACATCATATCTCATGATATAGGTTTCTATAAAAATGGAAATGACACATATTTTTTGGATATTTTTATACCCATGTTGTTCTTCGCCACCCCGGGGCCTACTAGAGGCAGGGATTGGGTGTCATTATCCCTCCTTCATCATGAGGATGTATGTTCTCAGCATCATGTTATCCATGCCCTCATATTGAAGAAGGTGGGTCAATATAGAATGGTATCAAAGGTGATTGTTGAGAGATATGATGGCGTTTAGAGTTAGGAACATTGTGGATTACATGGGTTTGTAGGGGAATGATGTTAAGAGATCTTGGTGAGTGACATAGTCTCGGGATGAATGGCTAGTATATGGGATTTTAGGACCCCCTCTGATCCGATGCGACGAATTTGAGGTTACAAAATTACCAAGTGAGGCTATAGTGATTGTGGGGTAGAGATGTTAGGAATGGTACAAGCATCATGATTTATTTTTTATTGTTTTTAATGGGATTTTTTGGAATTTAAAATAAACAATGAGTTAAAATGAATACTAAATAAATTCCATACTACCTAGGCTTAGGAAATCCTAGTCTACCTTTCATATTGGGAAAGCAGTCATCATCCAAAATTGGAACAAGAAGGGAAAGCATAACAGGTTAACCTGATCAACTAACAAAGGGTTGACATAGTGGGGGAGGATGATTAGTGGTATAAGACACTTTATGATTTCTAGTGATAGACCCTGCGAAAGTTAGAGGACATTGTATTAGACACAGATATAGAGAGTTAGCTTGAATATATAGTGATCACTTTCAGCTTGATCTATGTTCTAAAATTATACTTGGTTCTACAGGAATTGATTTATATTAGGGAAGAAGCATGAAAATTGTGTACACTTTACCTCGCAGAGAGGAAGGATACATGTGTTTCATGGGATGACATTTTGAATGATTTCTGAGCATAATTACTCTCTCAGACGATAAACGTTTAGAATAAGTAAGAGATAATCTCACTAAAATAGGAAAGTATGTTAGTGATGGATCTGGGGATCATGTTCAGGGATCTCCTTCATTTTTCCGTAGACCTCTTTATAGATGAGTATTTTTTGTATAGACACTTAGAAGAGGTACTCCTTCTTTCCCTCCTGAATGAAATTACCACCTTCACTCTACAGACATATTTGGAGGCCCATAAGAAGGATGGGGTTGTGGAAAGGATGAACTCATGAATAGGTATACTATGAGAGGGGATCAGGTTGAGATCATTAAAATGGAAGGCTATTTTCAGTAGGCATAGAACGTAAAGAGAATCCCTATTTCTGTCGGTGGGGATCCATCCCTATATGTTTCTGTTCTGGCCATCATTCCCTCACCAATTTCTCATAGGCTTAGTACTGAGGTATATTTATTTTGGAGGATGCCAGATCCTTCAGATTCAGCTTCCATTTCAATGTCATAATGGTGGAGGTTGATAGGTTCAGTGCCTGCCACAATAGTAGTTTCCATACAGGCCATTCCACTTGCAGGGACTGTAGGCCCTTGGACTACCGAGGGGATATGGGGTAGATAGAGGTTGACACTAGGGAAATCCATAGGGACCTCAACCTAGGAATGGTCAGGGATGCAGCCAAAATCAGAGGGGAAACAGATGTGGGTGTGGTCAATTTCACACCACAAAGGAATTAATTTCAGTGGGTTCAAGGATCAATCAAGCTATGATCAGTTTATTTATTACTCTTATTTGCGCCTTGTTTGATTCAATATCTTATAAATCCTTCATTGAACCCGCTCTATAATTTTTCTTCGGATTTTACATAGATAAAATTCCCGTACCCTTGATGTTGATTTCACCATTTGAAGGTCATACCAGCTCGTTTGATGTTTTTCAAGGATGTAGACTGATGCTGGTGAAATATCAGTCTAAGGGGGTCTCTTTCTTCTATTGATGCAATCATTCAATTTCATTATTTTCCTTGACTAGTTGTTTTTGGTTTATTCTATTATCAACTACTTTCAGATAAGTGTCATGATTTCATACATGAAAGGCTGGTGTGTGAATTCTTCTTGAGAGTAGAGTTGTCTAGTGGGTAACCGGTGTGTGTAGCCTTTTTTTCCAGGATTTCTGGTTAATCAGTGAATTATGAGATGGTGGAGTTCATGGGAGTTTTTAAGGACTTCATGGATTTTTTTTCCATAGGAGGTTATGAATCCACCCACCTTGACATGAAGTTGTGTTCGGGATAGACCTATAACCATGTGCTAGTCTAATTTCAATGGCTCCTTATCGGATGTCACCTTCTGATCTGTGGGAGTTAGGGATCCTGCTTGACAATCTTGATGATGAAAAGATTTATATGGCCCAATGTTTCATCGTTGGGTAATCTAGTCTTGTTTTCAATGAAAAATGATTGTGTTCTAAGTCTGTGTATATACTATAAAAAGTTTAATCGGGGAACGGTAAAGAACTGTTAACCCCTCTCGATGATAAATTATGTTTTCGACCAAATGATGGGAGTGACTTTGTATTATATGATCGATCTACAGTATGAGTATCATTAGTGGTGTTTGATGGAGGTTTAAAAATAATAGACATATTTTGGGTGGAGTTATGGGCACTTCAAGATCATGGTTATGTCGTTCTATGTTACTAACACACCAGTCGTGTTCATGGGTGTCACGACCCATCCCCTCATGGCCGATACCGTGACTTACCCAATGCCCGCCTCCCTCAGCCCATAGGTTGGAAAATAGTGCTGAAAGAGTTAACCTACAAATTTTAGGTAGTTTCTTGAGTACCTATACACACGCACACAAAAACATTCCCCAAATCTAGAAAGTTAAAAAAGAATTCATCTAAACAACCACTCAGTAAAAAGAATAAATATAGAACAAATGGGAAAGAATAAAAAATCAAAAAAGAAAAAAAATATGAAAATTGGAGAAAACTAATAATCTATGATATTCGCCTCCTAGAAACCCCACTGTATGGGTATGTATAGAGAGATTGTCAGAAGTCATAGAGGCATGTGCCACCTACTTCACTTAAATCGGGACCTCCCGGTCCTGGGCAACCAAGTCATTAGTCATCTGCACCAGACACAACACGAGCGAGTGAGGCATGGGAAAGGGTGAGTAACAGAATACTATGTAGGGACCCCAAATGAAACATAGGTATCACATAAATACACAAAGGAAATCACTAAAAATGCACAAAGATTAGAGTCACTAGACACAACCCGACATAGGCATAACTTAAAGAGTTGATAGGAAAACAAACAAGTGAAAGGACTAAACATCAATAACTACAATGGAACTCATCCTCACTGAGTCTATTATCCATGATAGGTTGCCTAGAACTACTCAATAACTGAGTCACAAAGCCTCATTGGATATCTCAGTCATGGAGCCTCACTGATAGATGACTCACACATCTCACTGAGTAGCTGAGTAACGAAGGCCCACTATTAGCTGATTCATGGAGTCTCGCTGGGAAGTTGAGACATGAAGTCACACTGGGTAGCTATTTCACATAGTCTTACTAATAGTTGAGTCATTGAGTCTCACTTGGTAGCTGAGTAAGGCGGTCTCACTGATAGTTAAGTCATGGAGTCTCACTGGTTAGCTATGTCACAAAGACTAGGAGGGTAAATTCCATGAAATATTTCTTAGAGTATTTGATAAGGACCATTCTATGATTTGTTTCCTAACACTATAGACGACACATCAATCAGATGCACGGTCTAAGTGATACATCCATTTTTGTAATTAGGGGCTGGATGCATCTGAGCCGAGTCCAACTGGTTCAGACCAACCCAACCAACCGTACCAGGTGTCCCGTATGACTCGATCTTGTCTGTATAGCCTATTGTGAAGGGACATTGAGCCTCCCTAGACACTGTTGAGGTTGTTCATGGGAATATTTTTTTTGCTCACCCCGTGACCTGAATTTATCCACCCAGGACCACACCAGTAGTCCAGTCTCTCTTTCTAGCCTACTATCCCCTATGGCCTGATTTTATCGCATCGACACAATCCACTAAAGCAGATCTACTCAATAAATTAACTGTGTCGCTCATGCGGCCCAGTTCGATGACCATTTCAGGCTCATTTGGTCCATTTGGGGCAGACGTGGCCGGACAGCTGGCCACCCCCCTTGGTCAGCACCTGGCCATTATGGAGCAGGCTTCTCCTCCTACGCAGTGCCACATCCAACTAGACACTACGGCTAATGGTCCATGGCCCTCCACCACCGCGACACTCAATAAGTTCACTGCCTCCCCTAGAGCATCCATCATGGTTTGGACGCTTCATCCCACACACGACACCCATTGGAACCACCTCCCACCTATGGTAGCCACTTCCGGTTACTGTCACTGCCACGTCGGCAGTTCCATAGTGGGTGTGCCATGAATGTAGTACCTTCCACAGGCCATTGGGTCCCCTCTGGTGGTCCAATCTCAAATCTACATGTTCCCTCAGGCCTCTAGAAGCACCACGATGACTGCCACGTAGTTGGATCTTCATTACATCCATTTAGAGGATACGCCCATGAAGAACACATAAGTAGAGGTGCTTTAGACGTTTTCCTATCAGCTTGCACCCTCTACGTTAGATGTTTAAAAACAAGGGAGGCTTGGGATCATAGTTTTATCAGATAATCATCAATCCTAGTGAAAAAAACCTTGAGTTAAACAACATCCCTCAAGAACACACGATCTGAGGATCAACCAGTTTGTGGGTTGATCCACTTTTATTGTTTTATTATAATAATATGGAAAACATAAAAAAACAAACCCCTGCCTAGGTCAGATCATAGAAAGACGAACGCAGTGACATTGTTCCTCACCAACGAACGATCTGAACCGGGTGAGGGATTGTTTTGTTTTATGTTTTCCCCCATTATTATTCTAAATAAATGAACGCAGGTAAACCCATATATAGGTTGATCTATCAATCGTGTGTTATTTCGAGAGGTTATTTACCTTAGAGGGTTCTTCACTGGGAATAAAGATTACCAGATATAACTTTTATCCCAAGCCTCCCCTAATTTTAATCTTTTAATGTATAGGGCTTCAGCAACAAGAACAAGGCCTGACCCCCTACGCATGTGAATTATTCATGGATGAATCGTTGATGTAGATGCAAGGTGGATATGTGGTTCTGGGTACGATGGAGGAAACCTGAGAGTCCTAATGGCATTTTTGGATTTCAGATCGGGCCACCGGAGCAGACCTAGTGGCCAACAAAAGGTGTAACCAGCACGACCCCACCGCCGACTGGCACCGGCGATCGCAGGTGGGAGGCAGTGCCATCTAGTGCAGGTGGGCCATGTCCATACCATAGGGGGCGGTCGGCTAATCAGTTGTGTGCATCCCAATCAGGCTAAGCCAACAGACCGGGCTGCCCGAGCAGCCCAGCTAATTTTACGAGCTGGTCCACTTTATCAGACAAGGCAGACGGGATAAATTTGGGCAGCAGGGTGGCCCAATCTGGGAAAAGAGACTGCCACGCCAGTGTGGGCTGGGACGAATAAATTTGGGTCTCTGGGTGAACAAGTAGACTTGTACCAAATAAAACATTTTCCCTGTCCAGTGAGACCCAATGTGCCAATTAAATGGGCCATATGCGTAGGATCAGGTCATGGGGGACCCCTAGTCGGGTTGGTCGGGCCAGTCTGAACTAGTTAGACTAGGTGCAGATGTAACTACCCTTACATACAAAAATATATGTATCTCCCGGACCATGTGTCTAATTGATGCATTGTCTATGATGTTGGGACCCACTTAGTGGGATGGTCCATATGAAATAATCTATGTATGATTTCATGGATGTTAACCCAGTGAGGCTTTGTGATTTAGCTAGACAGCGAGACTCTCTGACTCAAATATTGGTGAGACATCATGACTCAGCTATCCAACGATACTTTGTGTCTAAGATATCTGTGATAGTATGTGACTCAACTATGCAACGAGACATTGTGACTCAACTACCCAGTAATACATTGTGACTAAGCTATCTATGAGACTTTCTGACTCATCTACAAGTGATACTTTGTGACTCAGCTATCAGTGAGTCTCTCTAACTCAGATACATAGACAGGTTTTGTGACTGAGCTACTGAATAGGTCTAGGTGACCAAGCTAGACTAAACGACTCATCGGGGAAAAGAGAATTTAGAATGAGTAATTTTTAATGGTTTGAACCATTGGTTTTTCTATCAATGATTTATATTATACCTGTGTTGATCTGACTATAGAGACTCTAATATTTGTAAATTCCTTTGTGTTTTCCTTTATGGATTTATATTAGACCAATGTTTGTACCAGGGTCCCTACTAATTTTTTGGTTACTCACCCCTACATAGGCATCGCCCACATGTGTTGTGTCTGGTGCAGATGAAAAATGACTTGGCAGAGGACTGGGTGGCCCAGGAACAGGTGGTTCCTAGTGAGGTAAAGAAAGTGGTACGTGGTTCTAATTATTATATCAGTTACTCTATACATACCCATCTATTGCAGTTTCCATAAAATAATATCATAGTTGCACAATTTTTTTTCTTTTTATTTCAGTTTTTTCTTTGTTGGGTTTGTATTCTAGAGAACTTAACCTACTATTTTTACTTTTACTGAGTGGTTTTTAGTGGTATGCATGTTTACCTTTCCATATTTTGGGTGTGATTGTGTGTGAATTCATACATTTACTCAAGAAAATTCCCTCTCTTTGTACGTTGATTCCTTCGGCACTAGTGTCTATCCCCTAGCCTTTAGGAGGCGGGGTTGGGGTATGTCATAGTATGAGCCCCGGTGGACAGGATGTGAAAAAGTGGTATCAATGGTGGTTGGTTCAACCAGAATAACTAAGATTCTATAAATTTGAATGGGGCCAGAATGTTATGTTTTCGAGTTCGACTATCTGGCCAGGAAGTATGGTGTTGGTTCGGGGGCCAACATATATGTACACCAGGACCACGAATACTATTTTCCAACATGTTATATGAATACACTTGTTTCATGTTTCTTTGAGTGTTTCTCCATGATATTTTTGAGTTTTAGTCATCTCACCTTGTATAATAAATTTATTGTGGTTCATCGTCATTCACTTTCAAGATGGATCTATGCAAACAACCATCCATGATTCCAGTATGTGACCATGAGGATCCTATATTGAGTTATAAGGCTTCAGTACATGAATATGTGTCAAATACGGTACCATTTGGTGGTGTCCTAGTAATACCATTGCCCATTGGTCAAAATGTAATACCATCATTACCAATAGAGGACACGTGTAGGCTTATTGCCTTACACGAGTTTTAGCGACAAAGACCCCTGAGGTTTTTATGTGATCCCAAATCAGAGGTGGCTAAGGACTGGATGAGGTGGTGACCAAGTTACCATCTACCCAGGGCACCATTATATTAGATGGAAATCGTAGTAGTGATTTTTCTATGTGGTTCGGCAGGGCCATGTCTTGGTTTAGATTACCCGCTCTTATAATGAGATGACTTTTCTGTGGACATAGCCTAAAAACCATTCATAGAGAAACGAAAATTTCCATAAAAGCTAAGGGGTATTCGTTTCCAAGAGATTCTATAGGACGACATGGAGGTATATGAGTATTCATTGCTGCGTGAAAAATTTTATAGGTACTTTATGAATATGATATGACAAGTGCATCAGGGCTAAGACTTCACAGAATGATATTTTTAGGGATGTCAAAGATTCTTTTATTCGTATGTTATTTACTATTTATTCTAGGGTTCTAGAGAGATATTTGGTGGTTGGATGTCCTTTGGTAGAGTATATATAGCCAGAGGATGTCAGTAGTGTGAAAAAAGCAACTGAAGTTAGTCAAAGATAAATGGACGTGTGTGACGTTCCAAGAAGAGATCCCAAGGAAAGGGGTCAACATATTATGGATTATATGGTAATTATATTCAAACTAGTAATAAGTAATTCATTTAAAAATACGGTAGGGGACATCCATCTATAGATTGTCTAGCCCTTCATGCTAAGAGAGAAATGGTGTATGGACCACCAGGGTAGAGGAAGTAATATGAACCGATTAATTTGGAGGGAATAAGGAATTTAAGTGAAGATAAGGGAGTACAAGGTGGTGGTATAAATTTTTAAATGTTACAAACACCATCCCAATGTAGTCTACACAAGTCTCGGGGAGTTAGAGGATAGGGTAATGGATGACCTAAATGTGGTCAATGAGTATGACCCTAGGGATCCATGAGTGATTCAAGGTACGGTCTGTGTCTACTAATGGATTCCCTATTAATAGACATAGGTGCTAATCCGTCATTTTTATCATGAATCTTGTTATTGTCCTAGATTTTTTATTAAACTGTTGACTTGATCTATACGTTCAGAGATACCTATGGGAGGAGACTCGATAATAACACTTATGTTGATTGTGTGATAAGACACTTTAGGCAGGATTTTCGGTTGGAAAATCTTTGTGGCAGCATCGAGGGATGACAATGTTAATTTGGGTATGGAATAGTCATCTATATTTCATGCTCAGATTTACTATTTTAGGAAAAAGGATGTGGTATATCCGAATTTTCGGAATGGGGTTTTCCTTGGTCGGTGAAAAAGGAATCCCATGCCTCATGGGATAAACTCATGAATATGAGGGTGCATCTGATCACTCTTGAGTCAGCCAGCCTTACCCTTTTGGCATTGGATGTTTTGATTTTTCATTTCCCAATAGTAGAGGTGGATTGTGGGGACGTCCTTTCAAAATATGTTTCTAGGATTACCTCATTTTAGGGGGAGGTACTTCTGCACCATTTAACACCCTGAGATGACCCCTATATCAGAATCAGAATATCGAAATGATTTCATAGAGCATCATAAAAATGGGTCATATGTGGGGGGCTTATAGAGGAAGGTCTTAGTAAGAACCAGTGTTTTAGGTTATGTGTGGATTACTAGAACCTTAACAGGGTGGTTCTAGAGAATGAGTACCCACAACCAAAGGGTTTATGGGAACTTCAATCCTATTTGTTAGATTCCCCAAGGTTGTCTATGACATTATTTATTTAATAGGGAACTCACATGATTATTCAAATATAAAATTATTAAATAATTTTTAATGATATTTTAAAATATTTATAGAAAGAATAAAAATGTATATTGTTAAGTATCCAATAATAGGTGTGACTTGATGCTCTGATACTAATTTTCCAAATAAATATGGCATATTCCTAATATAAAGAGGGGTGGATTAGTTCAGGATGACCGATTTAAAATTTAAATATTTATCACATCACTAATTCTATACTTATTTAAGGAATATATATCTCTCACTAAATCCTCACCAATGATATGAATTTTATATACATTATGTAGGAATGAAAATAAACAAAAGATACTATGGTTTGTTAATGAATCTCAACACCAATATTGTTGACAACATCCCTAGTGTACGATTGCTTTTATCCCATTCTCATGAAACTCATCTATTATTATCAATAAAAGGTTTGGAAAGTATATATCCTTGGACGTATATTCCTAGAACCAAGAAGGAACAATTTCATGAACCACACTAGATTTTAGGTTTTCTAGCCAATCAAACCATTCATTCCTAAATAAATTATATCAACCTACACCTACTAAATAATGATCAGTAGTGAATGACACAACAATCTTTTATATGATATTAGATTTCATATTCCTCCTCAAATTTATTAAATAATGATAATTTCATTGATCTTGAAGAATTCATATAATATAATATTATTATAATATATAATCACTCAATACCTTCATCATACTATATGAAAATCTGATATAAATGATCCCATCTCATTATCTTTTTTTATTATTCTTCAAAATATATGAATGATTTTATGTATAGAATTTCACTATCCTAGGCATCGATAGATAGAATTTGAAGTATTCATACATTATTGTGTCACATCTATTAAATCATACAGAATATATATATATATATATAATATCAATGTAGAAATCTCTCATTATTTCTCTCTCAATATTTTTATTTCATATTCACATTATTTCCAGAATATTTCTCTCATAATTATAAAACATTATGTTTACTAAAATAATATCCTTCAATTCACCAATATATTTAGACTTTAATTCTTATTCCAAATGGATCCCTTTTGGAATATTTTAAATTCCCCTAAACTGTAGGATTTAACAAACTCAATATATATAGAAATATCATGCACTTATCCATTAATTATCCTCAAATTTTTTTTTAATAAAATCAGATGATTTTATGTTGTCATGCAATGATTAAGTAGTGATCATAGATCCTTCTTGAAGTATAAATAGTTCTTGAAAATTAACATAATTATCAAGAATCGCAGTATAGAAATCTCTACAAGAGAAAACTGAATTATAAGTAACATGAAAAAACCTAGAATAGAATTTATTCTCATCTTTCCATCGTTGAGTCTTATTTTCCAAAATAATATTTTATCTCATTTCACAAATCATCAGGAATAAAAAACATTCACTATGATATTTTTCCCATGGATATTTAAACATTTCATCATATATATTAATCTTCATAACACTTCTAAATCTACACTATTATGTTTTAGTGAACTAATATATTTAAACTGATAAAACACATAATGTTTTATAATTATATTATCTATCACTCAAATCTTTTCACGTTTTTATTTACTCATAATCATCAAATTATACAACAAATATATTATTTATATATCCCATTTTGCAAAATTTAATCACTAAAGGTCCATGTGTCTTTTTTTGTTATTCGAATGATATCTGTCTTTTTCACATTTCAACTTTCCTTGCAAAATATCTAATAAGATATAACAAACATATTATGAATTTTGTGCATAAGATGTTTTACATTTCCACTTACCAACCACCACCAAACATTTAATTTATTCTAAAATGATTTTTTATGAATTTATAAACATTTTCACATTGTCTAATTCCTTAAAAAAATCATACATATTCCCAGAAAACCTATTACATATCAAAATATTCCGAAAAATATGTTACGTCCTCCTAATTATCTTATTATTTCACATTTCCACTTATCACTTCTATTTTCATAGTTTTGAGGAAAATATATTATGCATATGATAAATTTATTAAAAATATGTTTTCCTAGAACAACTTGAGACATATTTAATCAAATATTATATATACATAATCCATAACTATTTTTATCTTGGATCCCATAAAAATATTTCATATTAACAAACACCGTATTTATGAACACATATATCGGAAAATTCTAATCAAAATTATAAAGCCCTAGCCTAAAACCATACATAATCTTCGGTTAGGTCAAGAATTAACATTGAAGCTATTTTTAGGTCTAGAGTTTTATAGAATTATTCCATAACTATTACATTACATCTCAATATTACAAGGTAGACACTTCTACTCTATCCAATTTTTTTTAAAAAACTATTTAAATAAAACAATATTTGTTTTCTTGATATAAATCTTCGTGAAAAAATCATTTCTTGTACCCTTCCTTATACCCTATGAATGAAATTCCAAAAACTTGTAATAAGAATTAAATGCTCAATAAGGGTTATAAAATATAGAAAAAAACATTAGTCTATACATATATACAAAACATAAGATCTTTAACACACCACATGAAATCATACGATTTATGAATAACATATAGTTATCATAAATCATAAAAGGTAACATGTGGCTTCCTTATCATACATACATTGTAGATTTTATAGATACATAGGGAGTTACGTTTGGAAAACACCTTATTGTATATTTATTAAATATCTTAGGAGAAATATTAAATTTTACCTCTTTCATGTTACCCAATGTAATGGAGATATATCTTAGGCTCACCCACCATAGGTTTATCACAGAACCACATCTATACATAAACAATTCCCAATAACCATAACATAATCATTACAGATGAACAAGTATAAATGAAATATAGAATTTCCACATTGCAATAATAAGATGTCAGTTCAAGATATTGACATAATCAATCCATTACCAAAACCATTTTTAATACCAAAATACATAAAAATAATATATGGTATTTAGTTTTTACTTTTAAAAATATTAATTCTTATTAAGGAATACAAATATCAAATAATTACCATGGTGGCGGAAAGGTCATTATTACCACGTACGTTAAAAAGAAACATTACTTTGGTAATTTAGTAAAAAGATTCGTAAAAAAAGATTTCATTTGAATTAAATGAAAATAAAAAGGGGTTTATAAACCATAAAAAATAATTTTGTGAATAAATCAAAATATTCCTCAATGAATGGAGAATGAGACGAAGTCCCTTAACAAAAGTCATTATCCTATAGACATTACTTAAAAATTCAAAAAATGAGTGGATAAGAGTGAAAAGGGTCTCTCATCACCTAGACATAAAATGAAGATTGATAAGGATATAGAGGAGCGTATCCCAACATTCGAAAATGGAAATTAAAATAATTAACATAAAATAAGTCTTTGACTAAAAGAGGAGGGTGAAAGGTTCATTTAAATTGTGTCTCACTTATCTTGTTTGTTCTCTATCTCTCGGAAATCAGGTAATTCCTTTTGATTTAATCTAAAATTCCATCTTGAATTTCCTTATTCCCAAGTTATGGCTTCTATTGGGAAGAGAGAAATGTTGGGAGATTATTTGGGTAGAGGTTAGATGAGCCATGGGGCATGAGAGAAGTTAGTATGGGATAGAGGTGGCGACCTTTTATAATAGGGAGGAGGGGCACTTATTGGATATCTTGAAGTATTATTTTATTATAAATTTTATTTTGATTATAAATTAGTCCAAATTCAGTTATTTTTAAGATAAGATAAATATAAGTAGAAATAAAATTAGATAATAATAATTAGATAGGTTTTGAATATTTTTGTAATCCTTATATATTTTATTTAACCCCTTTTTACTCATAACATTTTATTAATAATCTAACACTTTGAGAATCAAAATAGTTACCATAACATGAAAAATATACAACTAAAGAGTGAATAATAAAATTTTATATTTATAATATCTTTCTAGATGAATCGTAGATTATTCTTTATTTTGATAATATTTAATAAAATATTTTATATTTAAAATATAAATTATGTCAATTTTGAAACTATTCATATCATGAATTTTTTTAAAAAATCCACATAAACATTATTACCTAGAAAAAACACCATTAATAAAAATATAACATGTATCATTAATCTAAAAAATTCTGGTATGACATCAAAATAATGAAATTATATTTATTTTAACATTTATGACATCATTTTTTAATCCTTTATTAATGAAGCATTCACCGTATCACCATTGTCTCATAATTAAATTTATTTATTTATTGTATAAAAATTTTAAATAAAAAATAATTATGTAGAAAATTATTTCATATTTATAATTAATATTTTTAGGTGTTGATATCACTCATATAACCCCAAATATAAATTAGTGGATAAAATATATTTCCTTATGTTATATTTTCCTTAACATTAAATTAAATGTAATTAAATTTCATTTTCCCACAAAATTGTCTCTATGGGGTCCTAAAATAGACCCATTGATGACCATGGTAAGACTTATCTCATCCAACAGGGTTAGGAAATGTTTTAGGGTAGTTTATTAATATTATAATATTAATTATTTAACCCTTATTTATCAGTCTTACCTTTTAACCATGGTAAATAACATATTTACTAAAGTTACTATAAATAATATCTTAAAATAAGAGTTATAGTTTGAACCATATGGACCTCCTAATTCAAAATATGGAATCCATTTTTTCAAATTCAAAACACAAAATTGGGAAAATGAAATTAAAATTAATTAGGATTGTGAAAACCGAAGAGTGTTTTTAAAAGTAAAAACTACCAAAATATTGACATCTGTTTATGTCCAATAGATGAGTGAAATTACTTCCAATGACCAAAATTGGATTAAATTGTAAAAATATAATCCAATTAAAATTTATAACCCATTAAATGTATGATATATCTATATAAATAAATTTGATTAAAATACAGTTTTGAATTAAAATTCAATATTTTCACTATTCATTAAAAAATTGAAATTTATAAGAAAATACCAAAATTTCATCCAATTTAAAGTTTTATGTCCCAATTATAAATAATAATATAATTTTTTTCAAATAGATTATATGAAAGTGACAAAAAATAGATTTAAAAATGGTTATCCATTAAATGGCGGTAAAAGGACCTTTTAAAAAAATTAGAGTTTTCATGATAAAAATCAGATTTACTCTTATTTTGGGCCTCTAAATTTTTTTAGATAAGTGTAAGGACATTTAATAATCATATTTTAATTATTTAGGTTCATTACTAAATATTAAATGTCAAGGACTTTACTATTATTTAATATAATAATTTTATTATATTATTTTTCTGGTATAACTCAAAGTTGTGTCCAATGTAAGATTTTAAATAAACGTGTTGTTTCATATTGAGTATGCTATCATAAAAAGTTTACTATTCAACATAAAATTAATTTCTTATTCATAAATATTAATATATATGAGTATTTATTATTCTATAAATACATAGGTCGTTACATCCTTCTCCCCTTTTGGAAATTGCATGCTCAAAAATTTAAAATTGGGCTTTAAAACTTCATTCAAAATACAATATCAGAAAAAAAGAGTCAATAAATCAATCAATTTTAAAGAAATAAAGATAAGTATAATGTTCACTCAATATAACCCTTACTAGGATTCCATGTAGGAAATCATGGATATTGATGAGAAACAAATCATCATGTTTTGATGGAGAGTGATAGAAAACATGATCAGGATAATGTTAAACACTATAAGATCACAAACTTTTGATAGGATAAATGGTCGTTGATTCCACAATAAGAAATTTGAATGGGAAATATTTTTGTTTTAAGTTCATTTTAATTATTTTGAGGGTTTTTTATGAGTGTTACTAAGAACATAATAAAATATACTTACTTTGCAAGTATAGTTTCATCCTTTAATAAATTTCTACCACAAACTCATCTCTTCTTCAAACGATGTGTATTCAAGATGAATTGGTAACACCTGAAGAAAAATAATCAAATTCAACATAATTATATAAAAAAAATGTAAACTATATATTTATTTTTTAATTTACACAATAACCATTACCAAAATGGTTATTATGAGTTTAGATAATCCCAAAAAAAGAAAATCATTTGTAAAATTAAATACTACTCTTTATCTCTAAAATTGAACAAAAAATACCCAAAGTTAATCAAAGACCATTCAATACAAAATTTTCAATAAAATTCTTCAAAAAATACAATTAAGATTGTACCAAAAAATATCAGTTGGATTTGATCAAACAATCATCCATGTTAAATCATAGCATTTGTCTCTAAATTACATTGGGAACTCTTAATGTCTCAGACTGAAAAGTAATTAACCTAATCTAATATTCTCTATGATAGGTTAATCATTTCCATAATTAACCCAAATATACATATGTCCACAATAAAACCTAGATTCTTCCAAAATAATATTTCAACCATTACTCCTCAAATTAAATCCCATAGTATTCTATTTTATTTAGGCATATGGTGTTACCAGAATAGAGAATGTTTTCTATAATAACATTTATCACTTAATCACCAAATAATTTTCCTATAAAAAGGATATCCATTTTGTAAGAATTTAGTTCAAAATCAATTTAATCTTGATTCATGAAATTATTTAGCTAAAATGAATATGTCACATTAACCCGGGACTTAATATACACTAGTGGTATGAGATGCACTCATGTTGCCCTCCAGTTGTGGGATCAATTACTGCATCCTTACCAGACATGATGGGTTATCACCCATCATATGGAATTTCCATTTTTTAAACCCATATCATCAATAAAAAATTATAAAAAATAAGATCATTTCCTTTAAAATTTTCAAACTCTTATTTATCCTAAAAGGTTATCTAATACCATTCATTTTTTATCCCAAATTATAATCACCATTAATCACCTCAGAAAAAAGATCATATAAACCCCTAGGGATATCTGTTATGTCCACACAAGAAAAAGTAATTCTTCCTTGAATATAATTTTCACATTTCAAACATTAGGGTTAAAAATATTCAAAAAAGACTTCCCAAATTATTCTCATCATCAAAAGATAATTAATACTTATAAGCATTTCATCATCCTACAGTCTATCATAGCTCATTAATCCTCTATATGTTGAATATTTAACCATTAAGTGCACCTCATAATCCATTAACACATTATTTCCTATTTATATCTTAATACATCATTCATATAGATCGAATATCCTCATAATTTATAAATATCAATATAATTATTCTTCATTCTTTATTGATAAGAAAATAAATCATACCACAAATCTAGATATCATGATCTTTAGGATGTTCCATTTCCCTTTCGGTACATTGACATAATTTCAAAAACTAAACGTTTTCTACAATTATAGTTGGAAAATTTGAGATCCGGAAATCATATGAAAAATATTCCATGACACATAAAATTGTTTGATAAATGAGTATGTATTGGTAAACTCGAACAATTTCTTAAAGGTGTGTTGAATACTAGAGAAGATGTATAAATAATTTGAATATGATTTTTCTATAACAGTGATGATAAAATCATCGAGGAGGGATAAGAAGTTTGTGGAAGATCTATTTCCTTGCATGTTGACAAATGATTCTTAATATTCTTAGAATAATCAACACTTAAGCATAAAATGAATTATTATTAAAAAAGACTCTGATATAGGGTAAAGATTACATAAAAACATTTATATTACTTTAATACATCAACCTCATCATATATGCATTGTTTAGGTTTGTATTCAAAAAAATATTTTACATTAACCCTCCAAAAGTTTTCATATGATAATAACCCTCTGGGTTATATAGGATCCTTTACCTACACTCAGAAAACAACCTACCCTCTAAAGTTATCTAAACTGACCTCTGATACCAACTATAAGGCCCCCGCCTTAAACATTATATAATCTTGAGTTAAGACAATATTTCACATTTATGATCTTTTCTGGGTTATTATTTTAATGAATTAGGCCATAACTATTACATTAAATATCAATATTACAAGGTAGACTCTTCAACTCTATCAAAACTTTTCCAAAAAGAATAAACCTCCATAAATAAAACAAGAGTTCATTTATTGATTTAAATAACCTTGAATACTTCGTTTCTCCTACCTATCCTTATAATATGTGGAATACATTTTAAAAAATTGGTATGAGCATAAAATTCTCAGTATTTGTTATAAAATAAATAAATAAAACATTACTCCACCAATACATACAAAACATAATCTCTTTAACATACATCATGAAATCACAAAATTTATGAATAAAATATAGTAATAATGAATAATAAAGGTAACATATGGAATTCATATCATAATTACATTATAACTTTTATAGCTACATAGGGTGTTATGTTTGGCATAACCATCATAGTATATTCCTTAAATCTCTAAGGGTGAACATTAACATTTAACTCTGTCATGTTACCCAATGAATTTGAAGGATATCTTGGGCTCACCGGGCATAAAATTACCATGAAACCACCCATATACATAAACAATTCCCATGAACTATTACATAATCATCACACATGAACAAGAATAAAGGAAGGATACGATTTCCACATTGTAATCACAAGATATTTGTTAAAGTTATTTAAATTACCAATCCATTATAAAAAAATTCATTTCCAAAATACGTTAAATGGGTATATGATATTTATTTTTTCGTTTTTAAAAGATTAAGTCATGTTAAAATAATTCCCACAGTGGCGTAAAGGACATTGTCACCGCGTACGTTAAAAAGGAACATTCTTTTTGTCGTTCAGAAAAACATTTTTTAAATAAAATATTTCCCTAAAAATTAAATGAGAATAAAAAGGGTTTTATACACCATATAGAATAATTTCATGTATAAATCAAAATATTCTTCAATGAAATTATATTGAGATGATGTTTCTTACAAAAATTATGTAGCCTAACAACATTACTTAAAAATTTAGAAAATGAGTTGATGAGAGAGAAAAGGGTCTCTCGTCACTTGGAAATAAAATATATAGAAATAAGGATATTGAAAAATATATCTCAAAATACTAAAATTGAAATTAAATGACATAATATAAATGAAGTTTTTGACTAAAATAGGAGGGTGAACGGTTCCCTTACATTGGGACTGACTTCTCTTGTTCGTTATTTATCTCTCTCAAATCGTGTAACTAATTCTGATTTAAGGTAAAAGGCTTTCTTGAATTGACTTATACCATTGTTAATGATTTTAGGAGTATTATTGGGATGTTGGGAGGATATTTTGGAAGAGTCTAGATGATCCAATAGAGCTTGAGAGGTGTGAGTATGGGTTAGAGGTGGTGACCTTTTATAAGAGGGAGGAGGGGTGCTTAAGTAATATCTTCAAATATTATTTTATTATAAATTATATTTCGATTATAAATGAGTCCAAATTCTGTTTTTTATAATATTAGATAAATATAAGTTGAAATAAAATTATCCAGGTTTTCGATAATTTTTAATCTTCATCTTTTATATTTAAACCTTTTTTACTCTTATTGTTTTATGAATCATATAATACTTTGAGAATCAAAATAGTTACCAAAACATATAAATTATCCAATTATAGAGTAAATAATAAAATTTTAGACATATGATAACTATGTGGTCGAATCTTATATTTTTTTTTAAATTTTATAATATTTAATAAAATATTTCATATTTAAAATATGAATTGTGAAATTTTTTAAACTATTCATGTCATTAATTTTTTAAATAATCCATTGAAACTTGATTACTTTAAAAAACATCATTAATAAAAACATGACATGTAACTATAATCCAAAAATTATTATATGACATCAAAATAAAAAATTACATATATTTTTACATTTATAATATCATTTATTTGAATCCATTGTTAATGAAACAATCACTGCATCACCATTATGTCATAATTAAAGTTATTTATTTAAAACCTAAAAATTTAAAAATAAAACATCATGATATATAAAATATTTTTTTATTTCTAATTAATTTTCATAGTTGAATATATCACTAGTTTAACTCCATATAAAAAAAATTTAGTAAAAGATATATGTTTATGATATATTTTCTATAACATTAAATTAAATAATTAAATGTCATTTTCCAAGACATGTGGCTCCATGTGGTCCTAAAATAGACCTAGGGATTCACATAGTTGTTCATATATCATTCAATAGAGTTAAGACATGTGTTCAAGTAAATTAATATTATTATAATATTTATTTACCCTCATTTACCAGATTTACCCTTTAATAAAGGTAAATAAAATATTTACCCAAGTTATTATTCATAATGTCTTAAAATAAAATATAACAATTTAAAAAATTTAGACCACATAATTAAAAATACGTGATCCATTTTTTCCAAACTCAAAACACTGAATTCGATGAAATTAATTTAAAATTAATTCATGTTTTCAAAACTAAAAATCCTGTTTTTAAGAAATAAAAACCACTGAATGTTAGACTTGTGTTTATGTCAAATTTCAGAGTAAAATTCCTTTTAATGACAAAAATTGGATTAAATGATAAAAGTACAATCCATTTACACTTAAAAATTAATTAAATTTATAGTCTAACTATATAAATAAATTATATTAAATAGTATTTTTGAAATACAATTCAATATTTTTCACTATTCATTAAAAATTGACATTATCAAAATAGTACCAAAATTCCATCCAATGTAAATTTTTATGTCCTACTTCTAAATAAGATTATTAGTTTTTCAAATAGAACATATAAAAGTTACTAAAACTATATTTAAAAATTGTTCCCCATCAAAAGGCGTTAAAACGACCATTTAAAAAGTATTAGATTTTTTCAGGCATAAATTCAGATTTATTATTATTTTAAGCCTCTAAAATTTATTGGATAGGTGTGATGACATTTAATAATCTTATTTTAGTTATTCATGTTAATTCCCACCAATATAATGACTAGGATTAAAATATCATTTAAAATAATAATAAAAATATATTATTATTTTCGTATAACTCAAAGTTGTGTGCAACGTAATATTTCAAAGAAACCTGTTGTTTTGTGTTGGGTACGCTATCAAAAAAAGTCCCATAATTAACATAAAATTAATATCTTATTCTAAAATATTAATAACTATGAAAATATATTATTCAATAAACACATAGTTCGTTACAAAAATAAATATATGGGACTTAGAATATTATGATCTTCTCCAACTTTTAACAACATAAATTATCATTGTTAAATGTTGGAATAACTTTTTCCCAAAATCATTTCCATGTGAATATATATCAAAGGGACTATTTATTGGAAAATAGATAAATCACATCATATTTTAAATATAAATAATTCTTATAGCTCATCATCTTCTTATCAAAACTTTTAAAACATTTTTACAATATATTATCCAGTGAAAATAATATTTTCCATATGAGTAGATAAAATAACTCACATGTGTAAGCTTCAAGGTGAATCCACAATCATCAAACATTGTTCGTAGCTCAAAAAAATTTATCACATAGAATTGTGAAGTATAACTTCTCCTAAAAAATCTAAGAAACTCTACGAATATTTTGATAGTATAAATCTTCAACAAATATTGACATCATATGTATTTCTTTTGAACACATTGAAAAAAAATAAAAAACAATGTGGTTTCAGTATGATGTATGAATTCTAAGTCATAGAAAAAAGATATATCTAAACACATTATAACCCCAGAAGACTCTATGAAAAGTCATCTAAATGATACCCACTCATATAAAAATTCACTATGTGAAATAATATATTTGTTTAACAATTTCTCATCAAGTAGGATTAAAACAATATGAAACTATCCTTCCATGAATGGTTTATATTTTTTTACCATAATGGATATACATTTCAATACATACCATGGATATATATTTAATATAGAAACTATTGTCCCATTCAAATGTATAGTGATATATTCTTTTAATAAATTGATGTGAAAATCATATCCTGGCCTTTAAATTAATTCCATACCAATAATAATGAACCAAATGCACATTACCTTTCTATAACCATTAAATTTCATGTTATTCAACATGTATCAATGTACAAGATTCATTGTTAAAAAAATAATGATAACAAATAATGATACCATTAAAGATTTTCTATAAATAAAGACTACTAATTAAGCATCAAACATTTGGTTTTACTTTTGATGAACATATAATCATAATCACCAAAACTTTGAGATCAATAAGTGAATTCGTCATGAGGGGTATAGAAATGTAGAGACCTTCTATGCTAGATAGTCAAACATTATTGATGACCCATTAAATTGATAAATGTAAAATATAAGCCATAATTTATTATTATTACCATAGTATTTGTAGGTTCTCATTATATTTGATAACAACTATAAAATATTAACAGGAATTATATTTTATTTACAGTGTCGTATATTGTACGTTCATAAATAATAATAATATTAATAAATTATCTTTATAACATGTATAAATAATATTTTATAAAATACATGGTAATCTGTTAGATCCTGACTTTTTTTATTTTCTAATAATAATTAAAATTTTAGTAAAAATATTTGTTTTGGATATAATATTGATGCCTAATGGGTTCACATAGGTTTAATGGGGGTATTATTGAGCATGTTAGAAGCTCTAAAAACCAACTGATTGAGATAAACAATGGACGTCTTGGTTAATAGAAACTGTACAACCCAGCATATATTGTCCCTTATAACCATGTGGGATATGAATGTGAGGTGATGTAGGTATCACAGTTCTCCCTAACTATGCATCAGGGGCTGCACACCCATGTAAGAAACTATATACATTTAAGAATATGTGTTATTCCTACTTGGAGCATGATTTCTCCAAATATGACCACTAACTATTCAAGTTTCCCCTTAGAGTAGTTAAGGGAATATGATTGGTTCATAGTTTATCCAACCATCTTGTGAAAATAATACAACCCAAGATCATTGGTTGAAATCATGAATTATAAATTAATTAAATGATTTAAACCTATTATTCCTCTTTTGTTCATTATAGTGGACAAAGATGGATGTATTCTTCCATTTTGTGATCCTACGAGTTTCTTTGATATAATTTGATATTTTATCCCAGTATGAACTCTAATTTTACCTCCATTCATCTCATTAGATATCCACTAGTAAGATATTAATTACCTTTTTTGTTCTTTTTTATCTTCTACTCAAATAATTTGTTGACACGAAGGCTCAAAAACACTATTTTGAAGGAGTTGGTCCATTATTTTCAGTTTTTTATGATCCACAAAGGACCAAAAGATAATACTAGATGATTAGAGTTATATGATAATGATGAAGGGGATCCATTATTTTTTCCACGTGTTTTTGGGTTTTTATAATATGTTTCATTATGATTCATGTCGGCTTCACCATGAATTTCCTCTAAATTATATTTACCTTATATTAGATTCCTTTCATGGAACCTAATGACTTGTTAGAACCATTTTTATATAAAAAATTTTCAACCCTAGAGTGGGAAATTCTTTTTGGGTGTTCTCTCAAAATTCATAATTGATCATCATTAGTATGTAGCCAAATTACCTATTAAAGTGTGTAGATTTAATTTTATATAATAATATAAAAAATTTAATGGTTTAATGCTCTGTTGTAGAAAATCTAAAACCCTTGAAATATAATTAATTGAATTTATATGAGGTTAGTTGTTAGACCACACCACCTAATAAAATGTACAATTTTTATGCCCATGAAATTATTAAATTCAAATGATAAATGGATTATACCTTCACACATATTACAGTCAATAGTTATTTTATCACAGATAAAAAATAATGGAATGATGCCCCTTTTGAATTAAATTTAAGGGTAATGAAGACACTTATGTTATTATTATAAAAAATGGGAATGAAAACCCGTTATTAATAAACTAAATGGGAAGGATGTCCCTAGTTATATCTATGTTGGAATGAAGACACCCACACATATATATATAAATATGATGAAATATGGGCCTAGAATAACTTTTGATACTTGAAAAGAATTTAATCCATTTTGATACATTAAAGTAATTGAATCCCTTATAATACTTTAGGGAAAACATGTCTTTGGTGATTCTATATGGGCATGGAATCCCTTACTATGACACTAGGCATGGAATCCCTACTCTGTGATATTGGGTATAGCGGCCCCTATACTACTATGATATGGGGCATGTCATCCCCTATAAAACTATGATACTAGGAATTAATTACCTTATGGATTTTATATCTTTAATTCAGTACCTTGACACTGTCTATGTAGGTAGTGGAAGCCCGGTATCCTTTCAGGATCAAAAGCTGACCGATTTACAGTTGTTACTACTGATATACATTATTAAATCTTCAAATTTACATATTTTATACACATTCTGTCTATTTATATGGGAGACTACTAATATTTTTATGACACCCTATCCAGGCCTACTATGGTTCCCGGGAAGGAATCATGATTGTAGTTTTAGATAAGGGGAAGAATCCTCCTATTGATGTTGGAGATTCCAGAATAACTTAGAATGGAGCTGGTAACAGATGACCAGGGCAATGCTCAGGATGAAAATATTTTTTTTTCCATTATTCATTTTCCTATATTGTATTATTTATTATTATTTTTGTCCATGTTTTCTTACTTTATATATAAATGAAATACTTGATCACCATTTTATATATGATTTATTCTCCAGTTATTAGTTTACTACTATTTCTTGGTTGTTTATATCTGCTATTATTATTCCAAATATTAATGTTTTCCACTATTATTATGTATTAACTATCCATTTATTTTTCTATTTTAGTGAGAAAATATTCTCCATATATAGACACCTTATTCCCCCACTTCTAGTCTCCAACCTATAGTGTTTGAGGAGATGCACTTGAATCCATATGGGCAACCAGTCTTGGGGCACTATAGAGAGAAATATTATTTTGAGATTTCAAAAAGTGGAATCAGTGTTTTCTATTCATTATTTTATATTTGGATAATATATATGGGATATTGGGAAGTGTATAAACCTTGGTAATTATTTTTTCTTCTATGTAGCTATCCCATGTATAGAGAGAGAAAATTTTCCTTGAATATTTAATTTTATTTAATCCTTCTTTCTTATTTTTGTTGATTTGATTCCACCCATTGTTGATAAACATAATTTATCATATTAGTATTTATATAATTGAGGATTATCATTTATACATGGACTAATTTGATGAGGGGAGTAATAATTGAGAATTAATCATATTAGGAAACATGTAGTAAATTCACATTCAATACGTCTTCTTTTCTATATAAGAGCATTGTTTTAGTTTAATTGCCTATGATTTACATGAGTGCATGACTGTTTTAAATAGAATTTATCTTGTCTATAAATTTATTCATGGGATTAAGATTAAAAATTTGATACTTATAGTGTCTACTATAACTTAACAGGGTTATCCCACATTTTCTATAGCACACACCCTAAGCTGCTAACTATGACACGTTTAGTCAGGGACCATGTGTCTTAGGGATAGAACATGTTATGGAATAGATAGATTGAATTCTATATTTTGGTTCATAAGTTCTATAGGACCTATTTTAATAGATGTTTAAAACCATTTGGTTTAACAATACAAATAATAATTGAAATAAAAATATAAATTAAATGAAATTGAAATTCAAAAACATAGTTCATAACCCAGTCTAGACCTTAGTAGTGGAATGATTGTAGCATATCTATAGTTCTTAATAAATGTTTCAACCACCCATACCTAGCTTTTTGAGCTAGTAGATGGGTGTGATAGTTACATAGATAAGAATTTTTCCTGTTATATTTTCACTTATATGAAATTTTCAATTATCAAAACCTATATAAATCACGTGTTTGGAGATTATAGACCAATACAACCATGAAATCTTCTAGTCGTACGCCAAAAGGGTGGTGATAACCATGCTCTGAAGATGGTGGGAACTAAGAAAACATTTTTACCTTTAGTAGTTCCTCTTGTGGAAACTCATCATGTTCCAAATGAAAGTGATGATTACCAGTTTAAAGGAGAATTTTTACAACATATACATATCATTCTAGGAGATCCATACTCTTCATATTCTAGGGGAGAGTTGACTATGGTGTTCTAGTGTAGCATCTACCCACATATTTTAGGGATGGAGGACCACACGATGAACAGTTATGAATTGAAAATATTATTACAAAATTCATGAATTAGGAAACACCTCGTAAGAAAAGGTTTAAACTCACTGATTACATGTTTATAAGATATTCAAAATGATTGTCAGATATAACGAATCAGGCTGGCCAGTATCAGGATGAGACATAGAGGGACTTCTAATCGAGTCTCTTCAATTATTGATTATTATGTATCCTAGGGGTTAATCATTTTAGGGATTTAATGAACTTGTAGCAATGATTATTGACAATCACGGACTATAAAAATTATTTTAAAAAGCTTCTAGTGCATCATGTCTATCTATATTACTGATGATTCTATGAAGGAAATTTTATTTAAAGATGGTTTAAGGAATCATATTCAATCTTAGGTAAATATGTTTTGGTTTGATACCATATTGTAAATAGTGTACCATGATTTTATCACCAAGTGAAACATAAGGGAAGCATACTCGATGATCTAGAGTAGTTCAGAACCCATACATAGTAGTGGTTCTACAAGTAGTGATAGGAGGTTATTTGACTATGCATGTGTGAGAAGTGAAAGTATGTTGACACCAAAAAACAGTTTTGTGGCATGTCACCAATGTGTGAATCATTACATTAAGAATTCCCAATGTCCCAGGGAACCCATTGAATGTTGAGGATACAACAAATTGAGGAATCTTCAGTTCTTTTTCAGGACCATCCCATCTATTTGGTGTGGGAGAGTATCCACTCATGATACACCTACATGATAGGTTTAGTTGCAAATTTCTAGGTAAGTATCAGGATTACTACTTCCCATACATTTATAAGACAAGTTCATGGTCATCATAACGAGACTTCATATTTTTGGTGACAGAAGAGTGGAATTACTCTACGTGGTAATGTTATAGCATAGGGCTTGGGATCAAGACATATCTATTTAGTAAATACTTTAAAGAGGAGTAGGTTGATGGGTTCTATATAGTTTGAGGTATTATTCTATTATCCCCTACTAACATTTCTACCTTTTTTGATACATGTGAATCACATTATTTAATACTTGTGACTGTGGTAGAGAGTCTTAGACTTCATGTTCAGTGTTATTGTGGTGCGATGATGCTAGATACACCTTAGGGTGTATGGTCAGACAATGTACGCCGGTTCAAGGACTATCCTCTTAAGGTAGGAGGCCATCATTTTACATGAATCCTCTTCATTATAAAGATAAAAGGCTCTGAAATCATTACTGGAAAGGATTTTTTTGTTCCTCTTCATTCCATTGTGGACTATTATCAATGTAGGGTGTATTTTACATCACAATAAAGTGGTGTGTAAATTCACAAAGGTGAGTGGGGTGTCTAGGTGGGAATAGCAAGACCATATAATCATAGGACATGAGGAGTGAATACCCATATTTATATCCTTTTCAAGAATGATACGGGACTACATTAGATTTAATTCCCTGATATAGTTGAATGATTCAAATAATTATTCCCCGTAAGAATTTTCATGGATACTGTCACACCCAGTTTTTCATGTTTGTTTTTTGATTTTTATGGATGGGAATCCTTGTTTTCTTCATGTTTCAGGTGTGACAGGTGTTGAGTTTTGTAATGTTTCTCCTATTTAATCTTTTCCACAGGGTTGGTCCTTTGGATATTTGGGATTTTTTTGGAGAAAACATGGAGGGGTTTTTTCAAATGGCTATGAGCATTGTAGTCACACAGTTTGATAAACTATTTAGCTGAATCGAGGTAACTATGAATCAGGAATAGAACCTATAACACAATTGAAGCATGTCATTATAACCATATGGAGGAGGCCGTGATATTTCTCATGTGTCATCCACACAGTTTAGCACTCAGTTTAATAAACAGTGCAACATAACCGTGCGAGTCTTCCAAGAACATAAATTTTTATTTTCCCAAGATTACCCCCTTAGGTTTTTTAGACAAAAACTTTAATAATCCTCCACCCACTAGCTCTTTATACTCGAGAGAGCCTCTCAATTTTTTCCCAATTCACCCCTCCCATAATGGTATACATATAATGAAAGATGAAGGGTTTGATAGTTTCCAAGATGAGTTTCCCTCCCTTATCCCCTCCCTCTACCTTCTTCTATTTATTTCTTGGTTTTCTAATCTCCCCTTGTCAAAATTGATCTTAGGTTATTTTTCCCATTATTATGATGGTTATTTTTTTCTTTTAGGGAAGGCCTTCATAGATTGAGGGTATTAAAACACGCGATGGGTGTTTTCAGGTGTGCATTCCTATTCTTCCAAGGATTTGAGGTAGGATATCAAATTCACATTTAGTTAAAATATATGTTTAATATTTTTCTTTCTATTATGACCATTAATATATTATATTTTTTTCCTTTCAACCATAGGTTTCCTTTTTTTATAAGGAACTAGTGGTTTATGACTTGTTTTGTGAATCATGGTATTTTATTGGTCAAAATATGGAGAAAAAATATTTAATAAAATGATCGGTTAGCTTTTGCATGTGTTTTGGGATATTTAAAACAATATTTAATATTTGAAATAAATTTATGGCCTTAAAATCTATCTATTTACTTTGTTAAATGTTAAATAGAAATTCTTTTGGTGGCTAATGCATTCTTTATGATGTATAAATTGCTTGGTTGGTTTTTTGGATTAACGTGGGTTACGAAATGCTTGGGTTAGATTTTTAAGTTTATCAAAAGCATGAGAAATTATATTTTGGGGATCTTTATGGATTCCAATATTTGTTTTGATTTTATAAACAATGGTTTTTTTGTTTTTTTATGGTGGGTTGGTTTTTATGGTGTTTTGGAATTTCTTTCCAATGGACGGCCCATTTAGAACATTTATAAAAATGGTTGTATTTTGAATGTGTAAACTGAATGTTTTAAGTGGTTTATTTAAATTTTTTGATTTAGAAAATGGTGTATTTACATCTTATTAGGAAAAGTGAAATTTTTTCAACTGGTAAATGCTAGTTTCCTGAAACACTTAAATGCATGATTTGAAACATTGTGAAAATGGTGAAATTTATTTTTAAGGAAAACCTCGTTTGGATGTTCTCATGAAATGTATGTTTATATAAGGGATGAGATGTAATTTATGTGGAATCCTTGTAATAAATTATTACAGTTCCTCAGGTAGGAAACTTTATGGTTCATTTGTTATGTGGCATGAGATCAGTCAATGGAGTTACTAAGGGTGATGCATGTTGTGAATTATTATTATATATATATATATATATATATATTAATTGGATTCATGGAAGTAATCAGTTATATCACCCCATTATATACATAAGACTCGGGAACCTATAATACTGAGAGATAATTATAAAATTATTTCTACACTAGTAGGTCACAGTACTGACCAGTGATCCATATTAGATGGATATATTGGGTTTATTGCTATGGGATTTTCCCTCGGCCTTGCCTAAGAAAGGATGAACAAGCATACTGAGGGTTTTTGTTTCATAATTTGTGGCATGATACAATAGATTGTGTCTTCTCCATTGTGGTATTATAGATTATTCTTTATATTCTAGGTTCTCCCATGTCTATGGGATTTTATTTGGTGGAAATTATGAATGTGATACTTGTAGGTATGTTACATTTCTCGTATTGTGTGATTACTATAGTGTAGTCTTGTGTACTATTTTCCATGGAATGTGATGAGTTGAATTTAATATAGTTTATTATTTATTAAAGTAATGTGTTTTAACCTCTTTGTGAAAGATGAAAAATATAGACATCACTTTTCCTGTGTAAACGATATCGGAAAACTATTGAAATGAATCATGTTTTGGAAATGATTAAGGGAAAAGAATAATAAATTAATTCTAAATAAAAGTTTAGAAAAAAATATATATCTATATCTATATTATATATGAAAATTGAAATTAATGATTCTTTTATTATAAAGGATGTTCATTAGGAATATATTATTGGTCTAGCCTACTATTTTTTAATGCTCAGGCCTATAGTTCATTTCAGTTTTTAGCCTAGAGGAGGTCTCAACTTGATTTAGGTCACCATGGGTGATAAGTGATTGTTATGTCGGAGAGTGACTAGAGAGGTGACATTGAGACAGTGTTGTATTCTTATCTGGTTGGTTGTTTTGTGTTGTTGATGTAAATTTTTTAGATTGGGTATAAAATATATTCATTTCATATTTATTTACAAATTGGATTGAATGTTTCTTTCCTTTGTTGTTTTTATTGGTTGATTATTGTGTTAAAGAATTCCCTATTTTACTCTTTCTTTCCCAAAAATAGTTGCAAGACTATGTGGACCAGGAACGCACTTCAGGATATGCTGAAGACCATTTCGGGTGATCGATTCAGGGATGACTCAGGTTGGTTCATGAAAGATACCTCATATGATAGAGGTCAATTTTAATATCAAGATGGTTCCTGGATATTCACCAGTATTCATTTATCAATACAAGAGGGATATTATTGTCTTCTAGAAGATGAGTAGTAATCTATAGGACTTATATCCCAATGTTTTTATATGGACTATTAATTCTCCCTAGGCTTGAATAATCCTTTTATCAAAGAAAGCGGACATAAACCTCAGGACTTGAAAGTATTACTTGATGTTGAATTATTTTAAAGTGAAAAAATAGTGTCATTAACCTTGTATAGATGATATTTTTATCCATCTTAGAGGATATATGGTGTTCTTGAAAGGCAACCTGATATCGGGATAACATCAGTTTCGAGTCAGATCTTCAAATATTCTATATATATCATTCTATACTCAGTACGGCTTATACGGGTATCATGTGATGTTATTATTTCATATATATACATGAATTTTTTCTTCATGTATTTTATTCAAATAGTTTTCCATCATTATCTGGATTCCTTTTTCATGGTATTCTTAGATTACATATTGGTATATTCTCATAATTGGAGTGACGATGCCACTCATTATGAGATCATTTTTAATACAATGAGTGTGTACCACCTATATTCCAAGACTAGTATGTGTCATTTTTGGATCAACAATATACACATACTGGGTCATATTATCTCAGAGGAATGAGGTTCAGCTCATCCAAAAAATGTGGAAATTTTTGTTAACCAGGAGCAGTACAATAATTTCTTTTCATAAGGATTTTACAAGGGAGAGATGGTACTATCGTGATTTTATATAGGACTTACCAAGATTTTTTTCACTTATTACTAGTTATACATAGAAGGATTTTAAGTTACATTGGACATAAGTGTGTGAGAAGGCCTTTCAGGAGCTGAAAGAAAGGATTACATTGACACATATTTTAAATATTCTAGGGCCTGGTGAGGGCTCTACTATATTCACCGAGGCATTAGCAATTGGAATGGGAGTAGTGGTGATGTAGTGAGATTTATTAATTATGTATGGATCGTAGAATTTTATATCGCATGAGAAGGATTACCGAACACATTATCTCATGTAGGTAGTTGTTTTACCCACCTTATTCTATTGATGGAATTACCTTCTAGGGGTGCATTTCAGGGGATCTATTGTCCAAAAGAGCCTCATGTATTATTTTTACACAACAATATATAAATATTAGGCAGTTAATATGTGTAAAATATCTATTGTTCTTTTATTTTTAATGGGATTCTACACCTATGATAGTAAATTTTGTTTCCAATGCACATTTCAATAGGACATAGACATAGGTAGTTTGGGATAACAATATCATGTGGAATCTTATGTCCCTTTTTTCTAAGATTTATATTGTGTTTCGATACCATCGTGGATAGTCTTTAAACTCACCACTATCAGTGACCTATTTACTAATGGGAATGTAGAGATTAGATATGAATCAGATCTAGAGGTCTTGGTCATACCCGAGAGTATTTATGGTGGGGACCTTCTTTCGGGATGGACTATTGATGATGAGTAAATATTTTATATACATGGGAGTATCTTGGGTCCCACTAATAATAGAGATGAGATGAAGAATGAGTGACATGATTTTCAGGGGGTTTTTCACCTTTGTATTCCTAAGATGTGTTGTGAAATACACTGACTGTGTTGGTGGTCCAGGTTGGAGCATCATATAATAATAATTATCACTAGGTGTTACACATGTTGACAGGGCAAAGAGAAGCACAAGTGACATGATATTATGTTATAGTTTTTACCAGTCTGGATATGGAAATAGGAGGAAATTGTGATGTATGTTATCACTAAATTACAGAGTTCACCTCATAATAGAAATGCAGTCTAGGTATTTTTGGATCTACTGATGAAATTATCCCACTTCATTCCTATCCTAGAAACATTATTATATGATTAGTTTGGAATATTATATTTTTTGATGCTATAAGACTACATGGGGTCCCTAAAATTATCATTTCATATAGTGATTCTCGATTTGAATCATGATTTTAATAGGGATTGTAGAATTCTATGAGAACACAGGTGCTTATGAGCATAGCCATTCACCCCCAGAACAATTCTCGGTGGGAGTGGAAGGTATATGTTCTAGAGGACATGCTCTATGAATGCATCCTTGATATCTACAGAAGTTTGGGTAAGTATATAACAATAATTGGTTAATACAACAATAATAGTAATCTAGAGATAATTCTTATGGATACTCGCGAGGCCCTATATAGTAGGCCATGTCATTAACCACTCTTCCTATTAGTGGAAAGAGAGTCAATGTTATTAGGTCATTATCTCATTCAGTAGACATTATATTAGGTTCACATGGTCAGGACATAGATTTCTATGATCATTAGAGATAAAATTCATATGTCGATCTCCGTCAATGACCTCTAACATTTGAGGTTGGGGATGGTGTATTGTTTTTGGTATCACATATACATGGAAATAGATGGATTTGGAGGTACAGTAATTTGACTTCAATATTTTCCTTTCCCTTTTAGAATTTAAAGAGAGTGTTTCTAGTATCCTATTATCTATTTTGACATTAGTGGTATCATTCCCTATAGGACGTCTTCAATGTTTCAGAGATACATCATTATCATGTCGACCAATATCATAGTTTTATCCCATTTATATTGAAATAGATGTTGTTTCTTATTTTGTGAGGCATCATAAAAACGTCAATGATTGGAGAATAAAAATTACTGAAGGATGGTTTTAAACTTTTGTATTGGTATTATGGTAGAATGACCAGGTATATGACAAGACATGGGTGTGGGAGGATTTTTTATGTTCCTAATGGCATGAATTATTCACAGAGATATCATTTTCTCCCTTGTAAGGTTAACTATAGGATGACTTTATTTTAAGGGGGGAATATTATTAGACCCTGAATATTGGATTGGGTTAAAATCCATTATGATTCAATGTAAATATTTTTTTTGTATTTAATAATGATTTTTAATGAGTTCATAGAGGTTTCATGGGTGTACCACACTTTTTTAGAGAGTTGAATGTCAATCTATGGATAAAAACACTAGGACGTATGGTTAATAGAAACAATGTAACCTAACCCGCATGTTCTATCATAACCATGTGGGTATGGATAAAGGAGAGAATCAAGGTGCATGGTTTTCCATGACTCTGTTCTAGGGGCTTCATTCCCATGTAAAAACTGAAGACATTTTAACCAAGGTATTTCTCATGGTTGGTGCATATTTTCTCTATCCTTATGTCCTAACTGTGAGAGGTGCCCCCTTGAACCAGTGAAGGGAACATGGTTAACACACAATTGGTGCATAGTTCGGCCATCTATATGGATAAAACATGTGATCTAGGATCATTGGGTGAAATGAATACTTCTCCCGTAATAAAATGTTTCAAAAATATTCTTCCTCCACTGTTCATTCCAACAATTAATAAGGGGTCAATTCTACAATTTTTAGATCCTATAAAGATCATAGATTTAATTTAATCTCAAATCATCATGTAAACTGTAAATATGTCACTGTTCATGTCATTATATTTCCACTAGTAAGATCTTAATTTCCTTTTAACCTTTTTTTGATTCCCTTCTTCTCAAAAAATTTGCTATCGTACCGGCTCATATACCCTATTTTAAAGTCATTTTTTCTATTCTTCTAATTTATTTCAATACAAACAAAAATATTTTTGATAATATATAAGTATATTCATACATGTATGATGTAGGTGTTCTATAATTTATTCCTCATGATTTGGTGTTCTGATTAATCGGTTTTTTGTGCCACACATCATTTTCACCGTGCATTGCCCCTAAATTATATTTTCTATAAATATTTTTCCTTACCTAGAACCTAAGGACTTGTTAGAACCCTTATTTATATCAATAACTTTCAAAAATGGCGTTAAAAATTCCTTTTGGGTGGTCCCTCCTTATGCTCAATTGTCCTTTGTAACTATATATCCAAAGAAACTATTGAAGTGGGTGGTTTTAATTCTAAATGATAATATCATTAATTGTAAATGAATCAATGTGGTTTTGTATCATGGATAACACCATTGATATATAATCAATCTTATTTTTTAGATGTGAGTGGTAAGAAAATTTAACCTATTAAATTGAAAAAGGTTTTCCCCTTGTAATTATTAAATGTATATTAGAAATGTATTATACATTAGAACGAATTAAGGTCAATGGATATTTTATCAAGGATAAGATCTAAGGGAATTATGACCCATATAAATTAAAATTATGTAGAATGATGACACGTATGATTTTATTATACCAACTGAGAATGATGAACCTTTATAAATAAACAAATGATAATCAAGACCATAGTTAAATCTAAATTTCCATGTCGAACCGTATATATAAATGGTATAATATATGGAATATACTCCCCAATGATGCTTTACATGCATGTAATCCCTTGTGATAATTTATGATCAAGATGCACATTGTGATGATTTATGGTCATGGAATCCATTTTGATACAATAAGGGCATGGATTCCTTTACTGTGATACTAGTCAAGGAGTCCCTATTCTCTGATACTGGGCATGGAATCTCTTCTACTACTATTATATTGTGAATTGTATCCCTATACAACTATGATACCATTCATAGAAGCCCTTATATTTGTGATACCAGGAATTTCATTCCTTGATACTATTTAGAAGTTATTACACAATGATTTGAAGTAGATAGTGTTATCCTTATTTCCATTCATGAAACAGTTCCAACACATTTACTCCTTTTCTTAGTACCTTACATTATTATATATGAACACAACCATATTTTATACACATAATTGATATTTATAGATGATGTCGTTGGTAGCCTATGGAGATTTATCTCACACCCTATCCAGACTTCTTTAGGTACTCGGGAATACAAAAAGCTTATAGATGTAGTCAATGGGATTATTTCTTTAATTTATTTTTCATAACCAATAATGGATTATGATTGGGATGGTAGCATAAAACATGGAAGGATATCAGGATGTTGGGATAGATTTTCCACTTTTGTTCTGTTTTTAGAGTACCATTTCCTTCTACTTGTGTCCACGTTTTTCTAAATTATAGATAACATACATACAATATCGTCCTTTTAAATATGATTTAGTCGTAAATTTTTAATTGAATACAATTTATTGGTTGTTTATATCTTGTTCTGTTATTGAATTTTTTTATATTATTAAATTATTATATGTTATTATCCACATTTTGTTTTCCAATTTGGTAATGAGGGAGTAGTCTCCCACATACACACCCTAGACCATCACTTCTATTTAGTACCCTCTAGAATTTGGGGGGTTGCGCTTGAGTTCATATGTGCAATTTGGTTCGGGGTACTATTGACTAGAATCCTGGTCCAAGATGTCACATAATCAATGCCTACAAGATATACATAGGTCTAGGTAACCCACCCAAACACTATCACTTTTACTAGATTCAGATACTTGAATATCTCAACCAACTATCTCTCATATGAGTATTAATATTTTACAGAAAAATAGATTTAGAATGTCAGTTTTCAGTGTATTTATTTATGGATTAAAATATAGAAAAAATTTCTAATATTTTATATAATTTATTTATGTTTAATGAAATATTTTAATTCATAGAAACTTTTATTTTAATTATTTTCATGATGATAGTGTTTTATATGTTCATTTTTTGTAAATATTAACATGAAATCCTAAATCAATCTATTTTTTGTGATATTTATTTCATTGTATTTTTTAAATATATTACACACTTAATACCATTTATAATTATTCTTATAAAAAATTATTTAACATTTAAATTATATTTATATATTATATATTATTATCTAAAATTTAAATTTATAAAGATAATTATTTATTCATTAGGGAAAACTGTTTTTAATTAATTAGTTTATAGGGAGTGTTTTATAGTTAAATGATGAACAAAAAGAATATATATATATATATAACATGGAATAATACCTGATAAAGAATATGAATACAATAAAATACTATTGGGAAATGATTAAGTGTCTTTAGATATGTGGCGTCCATAGAGCACATCATTCATAGAATGTTGTCTTTTTCCGTATTTAGGGAAATTAACATCACATTTTTTTATATTTTATTTCGTAAATAACAAAATTGAATATTTATTTCATCACTATTGTGATTCCCCATTCCAAGATAAGAGTAATAGAGTTTAATACATGTAGCGTTATCACCAAATATATGAATTTGAACCTATCACATCCTATAACACCAACTCTTTAAAATAATCTCCAATAATAGGAAGTGTTTCTTTAATAAATAAAATTGGTGCTATCGGTACTGGTGCGGACATGATTACTTTTTAGCATGTGTAATTTACACATATATTTTCATCCCCACATCAGTACCCCTATCTCTAAAATATTTTATTTTTTTAGTTATCAACTCAAACCACACCACAGATATCATTATATATGTTTTATGAAAGATATAGAACATGAAACTGATCTAATTAATGTTTAGAAATCCCATGACCACTAAAAAAAGTGAACTTCACATGAAACACATGAAAAGTAAATATTACTATATATAAATATCTTTACTTTCCTACCAAAAAAATTATGTGTGTGTAAATACAAGAAGAAAACCTGGACAATAGAGTAAAATAATATCTTGTAGATTGGTGATAAATTAGAATCTTATTATAGAATTAAAAAACATCACTTCCAATCTAGATTGATCATATACATAATCCATAACACATAAAATTGATCCATTTATCTAATTAATTGATTAATGTGAATTAAATAATTAATAGAATGTAGATAAATTTATCACCTCCGAGAATATAGAGAAGAGAGCATATGAGTAAGAGTTCTAGAGGTTTTTTGAAATAGAGGATACTATCGGGTGTGAAGGATTTATCTGATGGAATATAGAATGATCAATAGTATGATTATAAATTTTATTACCAAGAAAATCCCAATATTTCTCTACCCAATTAATAAATTCTAAAATTATATTATTATTTATTAATAATATAGTGAATATTTTAAATGCGGGAGATCATTTTTAATTACTATTTCTACAATTTTGTCAAATTTGATCATTTTTATTATTAAACCAACTAAATTTCACCAAATTATCACTCAAATAATCATTTCATGGATTATTAATGGATTCTATTGAAGTGATGGTAGTTAAAAAAAATTCCATTAACTAGTGTTTCTAATCTATACATCAGAAAGGATAATATCGCTTGATAACCCTCACATCAAGTTCAAGAATAGTGGATAATGGATGTGCATAACACTAACAATATATGGAATTTAATTCTCTAAAATTAGGCTATATAAAAAACCTTATAGTCATTTATTATTTCATTAATAAGTCCTTGTATTATATCAAAATATCATTATAGTAAATATAGTGGTGTTTACTCACTACATAGCATGAATAGTAGATATATCAAAAACAATTATTGATATATTTTCCCTATTTTTTACAAGAACTACTATGGATGTGAGTTCCATACTAGTTTAATCTTGTTTAAGTAAACATTTATTATATTAATAATCTATTTTATATATAAAAGTATTTATTTTATATTTTTCAATTAAAAAATAAACCAAAAAATAGATCAAATTTTATTTACAATAAGATAAATGACACAGTTACTCATTGGTATTTTTCTAAAATGATCCCTAAGGGATTATAGGGTATCATCAATAACATATATCATCATTTCTATTAAATGGATTTATGTTTTCTTGTATTATTAGGTACAAAATCATAAAAACCATCTAAAATGTAAATGAAACTTAAAATATATAATTATAAAAATATATAAATTTTATTTCACTATAATATTATGTAAATTAAATTCATTGATAAAACATAATATTTTATTTAATTCATAATTATTTTGAGCTTATAAATTTTTCCACAAAATTGTGTATTTAATTGTGGGATAATTGTTCTAGAACAAGAAAGTTATTCATTGTAATTATCAACTATAGAAAATTTTTATCATTTACGGAACTACTATACATCCATGTTGGTGCTATGATTGATTGAGTATAAGGAAAATACCATATTGAAAAGAGTAAAAATAAAAATATTTTCATGGTGATAAAAAAAATTATCATTAAATTATTTTAATGTGTTTTAGTTCACTATGTGTGGAGGGAATCATAACCGGAACAAAACTTTCAATTTGCATAGTATAAAACTACTGGTTGTAATTCCACTTTAGAATAAATGGTTTGCAAAATCTAAGAACTAAAATTGAACATTTGTATTTTTATACCCTTAATAGAAAAAAGAACAATAATTATACATGCATGAGCACATGATTCATGATCTAACCATGTATGAGGATTCCAAGAAAAGAAGAAGAAAAAGAGCATGACCCAAATAAAGTAACCCAAGGTTGTTAAAATTATAATGAACATAAGGAGGCACCCACCACATTTATTACACTCTCCCTATACCAGAACAAAATATCACATTTAAAGGATGAAGATGAAGGAATTTTATATTTCACTACATAGAGATCCTTTTGGATATCTTATAGTAGTTTTTTTAGGAGTACAGAATGAACTCATATTATGTGATTCCATATAAGGAATCCACACCCACCCATAAATCATTCTCAGTAATTTGTCATAAATCCTAGTTGAGGGATTCAAAATGTAACGCCCCGACCCCAGTTACCCAGAGTCGGTGCATTATTACATAACATTGGCATGATCACAAGAAAGATCAAATCTCGAAAGACCGATTGGTTTAGTAGCCTTGGAAACACTAGATATATTCATAAGTTTTACATAACATCATAAAATGAAAAACTACTACAACAACATAATGTTTCCACAGTGCACACTATAATCCCCTCATAATATCCCTGCAGGTCATTCATAAATTACATCTTCACATCCTGGGAAAAATAAAACATAGAAAAGGGGTGAGCTCAAATTCCCAGTAAGGATAACAATATAGCGGAACAATCAAAAATAAGTATAAACATTTAAGGCAATTAATTACTAAAACAAAAGCCTTTTAAACTTGAACTTCAACATAGTATGGCAAAAGTAAAATGAAATAATGCCATTTACTTGGTCACATGGATATTCTACTAATCGAATAATCACATGCAATATCAATAACCACTTTCATAATGTTGGAATGCATAATGCCAGACTATCATAACCACATAGCCAAGGCCTCGTTCCAAGACTACAAATAAGATTTTGCCAAGGCCTTGTGCCAAGACACTAGTTTGTCTCATGAGACCTACCGATGCATCGAGGAGCTATAGCGGGCTCCACCCGTCACATATTAAGTCCAATGCATTCCCATATGAAAAGGTTTAAACATAACATAAACATTCGTATTAAAACTAGCATACGAAATGTCAATAATTTCACCATAAACTATGAATAGTATAAAAATAGCACATCCACAGTCAAACATATCACAAAACCTTCAATACAATATAGAAGTTTTTTATCATAATAAATCAACTTCAAATAAGCGTAAAATCCGTCAAAGGATGTTGACATAGATGAAATCAAAACACTTTTTAGAGAAATATCTCTTTCTATTTTTGAAATCATTTAAGAGCCATATAAAATAAAACATTTTCTTGAAAATGTTCTTATAAGCTTGTAAGGTAAGCTTTGACGATTTTATAACGGCGGAAAATAACCGCACCCGCCGTATAAGTTAAAAAAAACATTCTTATCTTAATTCTGTCGAAAAGGTTAAAAAGCACCTTGTTTGGAAAACGACGGAAAGATTCCCTTATAAACCTCTTATAAAAAGTCAAACAAGGGTATAAATGACTTTAACCCATATTCTATTAAATATTAAAAATGTTTTGAAATACATTTTGAAGAAACATGGACGTGGATGATAACAAGGTCCCAGTAGATAATTATGTATAAACAATCTCGGATAATGAAGAGATTGCGAAATAAATCCTTACCTTCTACTTTTCCTTTCTTGGGCTAGGTTAACCTCCTGTATAATGGTGAAATAATTATTATTAAATTATACAAGAATCATATACATTAATATGATATCATATATGATCTTTTAACATTGCTTTATTAATAATATCTTAGTATTATCGTCGTTTCGGGTGATAATCGATTCGTTCTTCTTAAATGTTTGGTTACGTAAGACATGTTTATAATGGATAGATTATATCTTATTCATAATCAGAATGATATTAACATTATTTTTAACCCTAAAATGAGAATAAGATTTGAATGGATACGAGGGAGAATGAATCTCCTCGCGTTCGTGGAGACGGTAGTCCGTACGTACGCACGAACACTACTTCCATTTAATTTTTATTTTTAAAGAATCAAATCCAAATGATACATAGGTATATTACTATTACAGTATAATATAATATTTTATATATGTTACTTAAGTTCATTAACACCATCCTTTATACGTTCCATGTGTGGTATGAACGAGTCATATCATTTTAAGGGGGCGGTAGTCCACACTTCCTCAAATGAAATTATCATATGTATATACAACATGAAACGAATAATGGTATGAAATAAAATGGAATTACAGAAGCTTATATATAAAATATATATCATTAATATCATATTTAATTACAGTGCCATCATAATGGCCACCATGAGAGGCGGTAAGATGTATTTGAACAATCGTCGTTTCGTGAGGCATTAGTTTTCCATCCACAGAAACATTATGTTCATCATCCATTAGATGGAGTTGTGTGTATGTGTAGTTTGAATACTTCTTATAACAACATCCTAGTATATTGTGTATACTGGAGTTGTTACAAAAGAAAGGAAATAAAAAGAGTTTGGGGGTTGGAGAAGCAAAATAAATGAAAATAATTTAAGAGAAATCGTTACCTTTAATTTAGGTAACTCACTTTGGTTGGAACCAAAGGACTTCTTCAAATGCTTTCTGCCTAAGGGGAAGCTTCAAGGAGGAGGATAGGGATGTAGGGAGATTATTTGGGCAGGGTTTGGACGAGCCAAGTGGCTTTAGAGGTGTGAGGAATGAGTAGAAGTGGTCTCCTTTTATAAGGGAGAGGAGGGGCTCTTTAGGAAAGAGTGAAAGTATTACTTTATAATATAATTATATTCGGTTTATAATGGTCCAAAAATTATTGAGGTCGAAGATAAGATGACTCCTATTATAAATAACATCAACCAATAAGAATTGGACCGGTTTTAGATAATATTTTAATCATTATAATCTTATTTATTTAAATTATTTATTAATGAGGTAAACATTGCATCATTATTGTTTCATTAATAATTTATATTATTTGATGTCTAAAAATTATAAATAAAATATAATTATGTAGGAAATTTTTTCAGATTTCTAATGAATATTTATAATCTAAAATACAACATGTATAACCCTATGTAAAAATTGTTCTTCTAAAAGATGTAAGCTTATTCCATTTTTATTTTTATTTTAACTTTATTAATATAATGTGTCCCTACCACATACAAGTGGCTCCTTGGGGTCCCCAAATCGACCCAAGGATGCCCATGGTCGGGTATGTGTCCATAAATAAGGTTAGGACACGTTTTAGGGTAGTTTTGTATTATTATAATATTATTTTTTAACCCTTATTTACCGGAATTACCCTTTAACCATGGTAAATAAAATATTTACCGCAGAAATTATTAAAAATGTGTAGAAATAAAAGTTACCTATTTACATAATTTGGACATCCTGATTCCAAATATGTAATCCATTTTTCCAAATTCAAAACATAGAAGTGGCAGAAATTAATTTAAAATTAATTCCTGTTGTTAAAATAAAAAAGCTTGTTTTTAAGAGATAATAACTATCAAAAGATTGACACTTGTTTATGTCTGGTTTAATTGTGAAATTATGTCCAATGACAAACATTAAATTAAATGGTAAAAATATATTCTAAATATACTTTAAACCCACTCAAATTCATAATTTATCAATATTAATTATTTTGATTAAAAAAGTTGTTTTTAATTAAAATTTAGTAATTTTCACTATTCATCAAAATATAAAAGTTATCCGAAAAGTACCAAAATTTCACCCTAGGCTAATTTCAATATTCCGAATCCAAAAATGAAGTCCATTTTGAAATATAAAATATATATGATTTCAAAAAGTAGGTATTACTATTCACAATGGCTAGTTTAATTAGTTGTGGTGTGTGTTAGAACTCGAGGTTGCGTACAACACACGCTATCGCATTATTCGAAGGGAAACGTACCGTGGAAGCTTGGGGTGTTACATTATCCCCTCCTTCAAATAATCGTGTTCTCGAAATTTCTAGGGTATTACTGCATAAAAATACTCGGGTGGTTCTTCATCATAAGTTCCTCGGGTTCCCACGTTGCCTCTTCCATCATATGATTTCTCAACAAAACTTTTACCAGACGCATCGTCCGGTTTCTCAGTACTTGTTCTCTTGTATCGAGAATCCTGATAGGCTCTTCACAATAAGACATATCGGGTTCCAGTTCTAATTCTTCATAGGTGAGTACATGCGTTGGGTCAGGCATGTATTTTCTCAATAGAGATACGTGTAACACATCGTGAACTTTGGAGAGACTTGGCGGCATTGCCAATCGGTAAGCTACAACCCCAATTCGTTCTAGAATTTCGAAGGGTCCGATGTACCTGGGACTCAATTTACCTTTCATACCAAAACGTATGACTCCCTTCCATGGAGATACCTTCAGGAAAACATGATCACCGACTTGAAATTCCAAATCCTTCCTTCGATTATCGGCATAGCTCTTCTGCCTACTTTGGGCTGCTTTGATGTGATTTTGGATTACCTTCACCTTTTCCACTGTTTCCTCCACCAGTTCTGGGCCTACAAGTTTTCTTTCACCAACGTCATCCCAACAGGTTGGTGTACGACATCTCTTTCAGTATAACGCTTCATATGGTGCCATTTGAATACTCGAATGGAAGCTATTGTTATAGGAAAATTCTACCAGTGGTAAATATTGATCCCACATACCCTGAAAGTAAAGTGAGCAAGATCTCAACATGTCTTCTAGGGTTTGAATAGTCCGTTCTGATTGTCCATCTGTCTGAGGGTGGTAAGCAGTTCTCAAATGAAGTTCAGTATCCAGGGATTTCTAAAGACTTTTCCAAAATCTTGAAGTAAAACGGGGATCACGATCAGAAACAATCGATAGGGGTACTCCATGAAGTCTCACAACTTCATTAATGTATAGTCTTGCTAGACGTTCCAGGGGTAGATCTTCTCTTATAGTAAGAAAATGTGCTGACTTGGTAAGACGATCAATAATAAACCATATTGCATCGTTCCTTCTAGGAGTCTTTGGTAGCCCCATGACAAAGTCCATCGTAATATTGTCCCATTTCCACTCCGGTATGGGAAGAGGTTGCATGACTCCTCCAGGCTGTTGCCTTCCAGCTTTCACTTGTTGACAAACCATACATCTTGACACAAAATCAGCAATCTCCTTCTTCATGTTGTCCCACCAAAAATGTTCCTTCAAATATCTATACATTTTTGTGCTCCCAGGGTGTATAGAGAAATTGGAACTATGAGCATCATCCAGCAATTCCCTTTTCAGATCAGGTAAATCGGGAACACAAAGTCTCTTCCCGAATTTCAAAATTCCATCTTCATACACAAAGTCTCTCAATCTCCCATCATTCACAGCTTTAATCTTTTTCTTAAATTCATCATCATCGGTCTGAGAACTCTTAATCCTTTCTAGTAAATATGGTTTGGCAACCATTTGAAAAAGCATTGATGTTTCACCTTCCCTGGTTATTCCCATGTCCATCTTCACTAGATCCATGAAAATTGGATCCCTTTCAATTCTCATCATGTTCAAAACTCCATGGTCTTTTCTGCTCAAAGCATCTTCCACCTTGTTTGTCTTCCCCGGGTGGTAGTGTATCGTGCAATCATAATCCTTGAGTAATTCAAGCCATCTCATTTGCCTCATGTTGAGTTCTTTTTGTGAGAAAATATACTTCAAACTCTTGTGATCAGTATAAATCTCACATTTTTCACCATAGAGGTAGTGTCTCCATATCTTCAAAGCAAAGATCACAACTGCTAACTCAACATCATGAGTAGGATAGTTTTGTTCATGAATTTTCAACTGTCGTGATGCATAGGCAATAACTCTCTCATTCTGCATAAGGACACAACCAAGTCCTTTCTTTGATGCATCACTATAAATAACGAACCCATCATTCCCCGATGGTAGAGTCAATATAGGAGCATTGACTAATCTTCTCTTCAGTTCTTTGAAACATTCTTCACATTCTTTTGTCCAAACAAATTTAACCCCTTTACATGTGAGCTTCGTTAATGGGTTAGCCAATCGGGCAAAATTCTGGACGAAACGTCGATAATAACCTGCCAAACCAATAAAACTACGTACCTTAGTTATACTCGTAGGTGCTGGACATTCTTGGATTTCCTTGGTCTTAGAAGGATCAACAGGGATTCCATCTTTAGAGAAAATATGGCCAAGAAAAGAAATCTCCTGAAGCCAGAATTCACACTTGCTAAACTTCCCATATAATTCATGCCTCCTCAGAGTCTTCAAGATAATGCGCAAGTGATTTTCATGATCTTCGTAGGTTTTGGAGTATACCAAGATATCATCAATAAATACCACCACAAATTCATCGAGATACTCCTTGAAAACTCTAATCATCAGATCCATGAATACAGAGGGTGCATTAGTCAATCCAAAAGGCATTACAGTAAACTCGTAATTCCCGTACCTGGTTCGAAATGCTGTCTTCGGAATGTCTTCCTTCTTTACACACAAATGATGGTATCCAGATCGAAGGTCAATCTTTGAAAAGTATTGAGCTCCATGTAGTTGGTCAAATAAATCATCAATACGTGGTAGGGGATACTTGTTATTCATCGTTATAGCATTGATCTCCCTGTAGTCGATACATAACCTCATTGATCCATCTTTCTTTTTAACAAAAAGAACAGGGGCTCCCCATGGAGAAACACTAGGGCGAATAAATCCCTTATTACTCAATTCCTCTAGTTGTTTCTTTAGTTCTACTAATTCTACAATGGCCATTCTATAAGGGGTCTTCGATATAGGCCTTGATCCAGGAATCAAATCACTGGAAAACTCAACTTCTCGTTCTGGAGGATGTCCAGGTAAATCATCCGAAAATACATCTACAAATTCTTTCACAACAGGTACATCCTCTATTTGAACATTCCTTTCCTCACCGAAAGTTATTTCATTCTCTTCCTCCCCAATAATTGAATTAAGTTGAGCTACTGGGGGTGGATCTAAATAATAATTAGGTGGTGACGATTCTGCTCTAAAAATAAGGTGTTCCTTATCATTATCATCAAGAATCATAACCTCTTTCTTCTTACAATAAATCTTCGCATCATAGTCCGAAAGCCAGTCCATACCGAGGATTATATCAAACTCTATCATAGGTATGACCATGAGATCAGCAGATAAAGAAAATTTATGTGCTCTAATGGGGACTGATTCACAAAACTTTGTTGCAATGATACTTCCCTTAGGAGTTTTAACTAACAACTCCCTTGTTAAATCAAATTGTAAATATCTAATTTTCTTAGCAAACTGGGAAGATATGAAACAATTCGATGATCCAGAATCAAATAATGCATTTTCTAAACTTGAGGAAACCATTAAATTACCTGCCACCACGTCTTTCGGAGCTTCTACCTCAGCATTAGTGAAAGCATAAGCCTGGCCTTGATCCCTTGGCCTTTTCTGAGGTAAGTTCTCCTGACGCATAGGACATTCATTTGCATAATTCCCCATCTCCCTTCAATTATAGCACTGAACGTTGGTAGCTTCCTTCTTCCTCTTGCAATCACAAGCTTGGTGGCCTTTTTCACCACACTTGTAACAGACTCCCATTCCCTTCAAGCAAGTACCAGGGTGTTTCTTCCCGCATTTACCACAGGATGGATATTCAACCTCTCCCTTCTTCCCCTTATTTCCATTCCCAGATTGATCAGTAGGTCTCTTCTTCTCTTGCTTTGCTTTAAAGTCATAAGACTTAGAGAATTCCTTTTCGGTCTTGATAGCACATGAGACAATGTCTTCGTACGATGAAAAGGATTGTGAGACTAATGCTCGACGGAGAAATGGTTTTAACCCATCAAAGAAACGATCAATCGTACTTCATGGGTTGTGAATATAATCTCCAGCATACCTTGCTAACCTTGTAAAGTTAGCCTCATACTTTGTGACATTCTCATCCTCCTTTTGTCTCAGACTCAGAAATTGCCTTTCCATATCTGCTCGATGGTCGCGAGGAATGTATTTTTCTAAAAACATATCTTTGAACTCCCTCCATTCCATATTTTATACTTCATCATCTTCCTTCATGTTTTGAATCAATGACCTCCATTGATCAGCATCTCCAGTGAGGCGGTAAACTGCCATGATAACTTTTTCCCTTTCACTGCTCCCCAAAGCCTGAAATATTTTCCCTAGGGAATTTATCCATTGCTCAGCTACTAAGGGATTTGTACTCCCATTGAACGTTGGTGGTTGTTGCCTCATGAATCGATCTAACATTGATCCTCCATGCTGTGGATCAGGGTGCTCCATACGGGTAAGGTTATTATTCATAACCTGAGTAATTTGTCCCAGTATGGTGATTAGCTGATCGGCACCAGTTGCATCACCAGCCCCACTATAATTATCTTGAGAAGGAGGGAAATCCCTACATGGAGTGCGTGCATTGATACGGTTTCCATTTCTTCCACTAGGCGCCATTTCTAAACAATGGCATAAACTAGATCAGTTTATGAATCAAAATACATAATCCCATACTTATAAAACACTCAACATAAATTGAACTATTTATGGATATAATCCATAATCATAAAAATGTTTTCTTTGAGGAAGTATATACTCATAATCCCTTCAAAATTATTTGTAAAGAAAATGAGAGTTATCCTAAGCATATCCCCCGGGAGTGTCGTAACCAAGAGTGCAGCAAGGCCCGTTGTCGTTCACCAGTTCCCGTTCGAGTCTAGCTGAAAGCGGTGTTTTTGGGTTTTACCCCTAGGTACATCTGTGCCAGAGCCGGCTCTACCTGCTCATATCCAGACAGGGATGTATTGCTCGGAAAACTCACAAAATCTCTACAATACAGAAATTCTAGGATGTTCTTCTATACTAATCCTCAAAGTTCATCTTAGGTCTACGTGCTCTAATCAGAGTTTATCTAAATCTAGCTTCCAAGGTTTGTACTAAACTTCCTCTGATACCAACTGTAACGCCCCAACCCCAGTTACCCAGAGTCGGTGCATTACTTCGTAACATTGGCATGATCGCAAGAAAGATCAAATCTCGAAAGACCGATTGGTTTAGTAGCCTTGGAAACACTAGATATATTCATAAGTTTTACATTACATCATAAAATGAAAAACTAATACAACAACATAATGTTTCCACAGTCCAAACTATAATCCTCTCATAATATCCCTGCAGGTCATTCATAACTTACATCTTCACATCCTGGGAAAAATAAAACAAAGAAAAGGGGTTAGCTCAAATGCCCAGTAAGGATAACAATATAGCGGAACATTCAAAAATAAGCATAAACATTTAAGGCAATGAATTACTAAAACAAAAGACTTTTAAACTTGAACTTCAACATAGTATGGCAAAAGTAAAATGAAATAATTCCATTTACTTGTTCACATGGATATTCTACTAATCGAATAATCACATGCAATATCAATAACCACTTTCATAATGTTGGAATGCATAATGCCAGACTATCATAACCACATATCCAAGGCCTCGTGCAAAGACTACAAATAAGATTTTTCCAAGGCCTTGTGCCAAGACACTAGTTTGTCTCATGAGACCTACCGATGCATCGAGGAGCTATAGCGGGCTCCACCCGTCACATATTAAGTCCAATGCATTCCCATATTAAAATGTTTAAACATAACATAAACATTCGTATTAAAACTAGCATAAGAAATGTCAATAATTTCACCATAAACTATGAATGGTATAAAAATAGAACATACACAGTCAAACATATCACAAAACATTCAATACAATATAGATGTTTTGAATCATAATAAATCAACTTCAAAAAAACGTAAAATCCGTCAAAGGATGTTGACATAGATGAAATCAAAACACTTTTTAGAGAAATATCTCTTTCTATGTTTGAAATCATTTAAGAGCCATATAAAATAAAAGAATTTCTTGAAAATGTTCTTATAAGCTTGTAAGGGAAGCTTTGACGATTTTATAACGGCGGAAAATAATCGTAGCCGCCGTATAAGTTAAAAAAAACATTCTTATCTTAATTCTGTCGAAAAGGTTAAAAAGCACCTTGTTTGGAAAATGACAGAATGATTCCCTTATAAACCTCTTATAAAAAGTCAAACAAGGGTATAAATGACTTTAACCCATATTCTTTTAAATATTAAAAATGTTTTCAAATACATTTTGAAGAAACATGGACGTGGATGATAACAAGGTCCCAGTAGATAATTATGTATAAAAAATCTCGGATAATGAAGAGATTGCGAAATAAATCCTTACCTTGTACTTTTCCTATGTTGGGGTAGGTTAACCTCCTGTATAATGGTGAAATAATTATTATTAAATTATACAAGAATCATATACATTATTATGATATCATATATGATCTTTTAACATTTCTTTATTAATAATATCTTAGTATTATCGTCGTTTTGGGTGATAATCGATTCGTTCTTCTTAAATGTTTGGATACGTAAGACATGTTTGTAATGGATATATTATATCTTATTCATAATCATAATGATATTAAAATTATTTTTAACTCTAAAATGAGAATAAGACTTGAATGGATACGATGGAGAATGAATCTCATCGCGTTCGTGGAGACGGTAGTCCGTACGTACGCACGAACGCTACTTCCATTTAATTTTTATTTTAAAAGAATCGAATCCAAATGATACATAGGTATATTAATATTACAGTATAATATAATATTTTATATATGTTACTTAATTTCATTAACACCATCCTTTATACGTTCCATGTGTGGTATGAACGAGTCATATCATTTTAAGGGGGTGGTAGTCCACACTTCCTCAAATGAAATTATCGTATGTATATACAACATGAAACGAATAATGGTATGAAATAAAATGCAATTACAGAAGCTTATATATATAATATATATCATTAATATCATATTTAATTACAGTGCCATCATAATGGCCACCATGAGAGGCGGTATGATGTATTTGAACAATCATCGTTTTGTGAGGAGTTAGTTTTCCATCCACAGAAACATTATGTTCATCATCCATTAGATGGAGTTGTGTGTATGTGTAGTTTTAATCCTTCTTATAACAACATCCTAGTATATTGTGGATACTGGTTTTGTTACAAAAGAAAGGAAATAAAAAGAGTTTGGGGGTTGGAGAAGAAAAATAAATGAAAATAATTTAAGAGAAATCGTTACCTTTAATTTAGGTAACTCACTTTGGTTGGAACCAAAGGACTTCTTGAAATGCTTTCTGCCTAAGGGGAAGCTTCAAGGAGGATGATAGGGATGTGGGGAGCTTATTTGGGCAGGGTTTGGACGAGCCAAGTGGCTCGAGAGGTGTGAGGAATGAGTATAAGTGGTCTCCTTTTATAAGGGAGAGGAGGGTCTCTTTAGGAAAGAGTGAAAGTATTACTTTATAATATAATTATATTCGGTTTATAATGGTCCAGAAATTATTTAGGTCGAAGATAAGATGACTCATATTATAAATAACATCAACCAATAAGAATTGGACAGGTTTTAGATAATATTTTAATCATTATAATCTTATTTATTTAAATGATTTATTAATGAGGTAAACATTGCATCATTATTGTGTCATTAATAATTTAAATTACTTGATGTCTAAAAATTATAAATAAAATATCATTATGTAGGAAATCTTTTCAGCTTTCTAATGAATATTTATAATCGAAAATAAAACATTTATAACCCTATGTAATAATTGTTCTTCTAAAAGATGTAAGCTTATGCCATTTTTATTTTTATTTTAACATTATTAATATAATGTGTCCCTACCACATACAAGTGGCTCCAAGGGGTCCCCAAATCGACCCAAGGATGACCATGTTCGGGTATGTGTCCACAAATAAGGTTAGGACACGTTATAGGGTAATTTTGTATTATTATAATATTATTTGTTAACCCTTATTTACCGGATTTACCCTTTAACCATGGTAAATAAAATATTTACCGCAGTAATTATTCAAAATGTGTAAAAATAAAAGTTACCTATTTACATAATTTGTACATCCTGATTCCAAATATGTAATCCATTTTTTCAAATTCAAAACACAGAAGTGGCAGAAATTAATTTAAAATTAATTCCCGTTGTTAAAATAAAAAAGCGTGTTTTTAAGAGATAATAACTATCAAAAGATTGACACTTGTTTATGTCTGGTTTAATTGTGAAATTATGTCCAATGACAAACATTAAATTAAATGGTAAAAATATATTCTAAAAATACTTTTAAACCACTCAAATTCATAATTTATCAATATTAATTATTTTGATTAAAAAAGTTGTTTTTAATTAAAATTTAGTAATTTTCACTATTCATCAAAATATAAAATTTATCCGAAAAGTACCAAAATTTCACCCTAGGCTAATTTCAATATTCCGAATCCAAAAATGAAGTCCATTTTGAAATATAAAATATATATGATTTCAAAAAGTAGGTATTACTATTCACAATGGCTAGTTTAATTAGTTGTGGTGTGTGTTAGAACTCGAGGTTGCGTACAACACACGCTATCGCATTATTCGAAGGGAAACGTACCGTGGAAGCTTGGGGTGTTACACAAAATAAGTTCTTTATTGTAGTAAAATATATATTTATAGTGGGGTTTATCATTCACATTTATTATTTCATTATTATTTTTTTGAAAAATAAGAAAATACAAAATCTTGAGCATCACTATTTTATCTTTCTGGGATCTAGAGTCTCATGATCGGGTGGATTGAGGCTTAACCCACAAACAAGATGGAAAGTAATTTCACATTTTGGGATTTTATTTATTTTAAATTATTTTATTTAAACTCTATCTATATTATATATATATATATTCATTTTATAAAGATTATTTATATATTTTTAATATAATTTTATTTTAGGATATGTGTGGGGGGAATTTATAGAATTGTTATCCACTTAATATATTATTTATTCCATTGGTATAAAAGATATGTTATATATGATTAGCATTAATGAATTCATTATAACAATATATTCCTTCTAATTAACTAAATGAAATTGGTATACATGAATTTTAAAATTACCATAATAGATTGGATTGGAAAATTATAATACCAGTGATTTGATGGGATTCCAATGATTTTTTCAAAAGGCGTTAGTATAAAATTTTAATCAGTTTTTTAAATTATCAAAGTAAAATTTTTAATGTAACAAACTAAATAAAATATTTTAAAACATGGTTTGTAATGTTTGTATATTAAAATTTATATTAAAAATGCACAGAACAAATAATCCAATTTAAAAGTGTTTAATGATGATTAAGAGTTGTTTGTTCACATTTCTTCAAATAACTTTCTGTAAAAATAGTATCAAGGGTATGTAATATTATAATTATTTAATTTTAGATTAGATTAAAACATATTTAATAAAATATTATATAATAGTATGCTATTTAATATTGATTCCATGGCCTTTCTATTATAATTTATCTCAAAGGATTTCTTTTGATTATAATATTTTAGTTCCATTACAACATAAATCATTTTTAAATATGTGTTTTAGAAATTTTTTATTATAAAAAAAATTCGTTTGTTTATATTCAAAAACATCAGAAAAATAGAGGATGAGGATATATATGTATAAATTGAACAAGAAATGGGTATTTTGTATCAATTAAATACTTTAGTTGAAATTTTAGTATAGAATATCATGTACATACAATTACTATCATTATTTTAGTATCAATGGAAAAAATAGATTATATTTTTAATATTTAAATTTCATGAAAATCTGTGATTTAATGTTTAAAAATACGTTGTGCATGAACTATTTTCATAGATTAAATTAATTTGCACTAATTTTTTGGTTAATTCATTAAGATAAAAATGTATTTTGGTATGAGGGAACCTAATTATTGAAGAATTATACAAAATATTATGACATTTGTTTGAATTTTTTGTGTGTTTCCAGGAAAAAATCCCTTATATTATTTTAAATTTCCATACTTTTAGTGTTTTAAAGGATGATTTTTGAAAATATAATCTTTAAAGTACACTTAATTTTATTTTTTTAATAAAATAAGCTCAATATTTTTAACATATTCTATAAATTAGAATATGATTATTCTTATTGTTATGTGATATGTTTTTTCATTTAAATTATATATTAATAACATAGATATTAAATTATTTTTTAAATTCGTTATTATTTCTACAATCAGTAGCATATATATTTTTACATGGATTGATGCTTAGATGGTGGATAAAATAATGGAATGTGGAAAAATATTTTAGGCCAATGCGGATAGTGATATATTTGTGATATTGTCTTTATGACAACTCAATTGATTGATAATGATGTATCACCAACTATATTGCATCCCACAGGAGCATCAAGTGAAAAACATGTTCTATATTATCCCATAGGGTAGTGAAATTAACAATATTTCCTATATTAATTATTAAAATAGTGATAGAAGTAGAAACCTTATTGTATTGTAACACCCTTTTCTAGGAAAAAATTAATAGTGTCTAATATAAGATTCATTAATGCACTTTTGATACTTGACACCCTATCATTGAATTTTTACATCCAATATTTAGAACTAGAAACACTATTGTAAGAATTATCACACAAACAACCAAACATACATTAAAAATGTAGTCATTGGCACACACATTTTAGTACATGTGTCACTAACACATGAAACATCTCCACTATATCATTTCATACATAACTGAGATGATATTTATATGTTATCATTCATCAATATGAACATTTCAAATGTATCATAATCATTATAAAAAAGAAAATATTTTATAATATTTATATGATATATCAAAATGTAGATGGGCATATTCACGTTAATAAAAATTGAACTCAATATGGTACTCACATTAAACCATGGGTATCACAATGGATTTTCTATACATGCATGACTATCCAAATTAGTTAATGATTCAATAGAAATTCACATAGATTAATGTTATAGAGTGTATGGTAAAATAAAGAAATAATGTTTTCTGTTGAATTTGATTCTAATCATTGAAATAATATGTTTTATTATCTATATGGAATGATCATCTACACATGAATCATGGATTTAATCCCAGGATCCAAATAATAGAGATATGGAACGTATCTATATATGGAGTGAATGTAAAATAAGGATGGATATAATATCTTGTAAAATGGATAACAGATCATATAGTCACGAGTAATTGATTTTTTATAAATTAGTGGAGGCATACAGAGGAAGGAAATACTATTAGTGGAATACACAATGATTTAGAAGGAGATATTAGAGAAACGTCAGACTAAATTTTTTATAATTATCATATCTTTTCATAATTTAAAAAAATTAAATTATTATGTGTTCTATATAAAATGACTTTTTAGATTGAGGGAGATCTATTTTAAAGGATTTATTTCTACAATTAGTGTTATATTTGTTTAGTCTAATCACCTTCTCCTACTACTCAATTAGGTAATCAATGAGTGTATGATCATGAGAATCTAATGAAGTAAAAAAATTAAAATTATATTCATATTAAAGGATTAATTCACAAGGTATAATAATTATTGTGTGTCATGACACCCCATAGACCACAGTTAAAGCCCTTGGATAGTGGTAGCACAAAACACCACCAAGTTGTAAAAAAATATTCTTGATTTTAGTGGTTTACAAAAATCCTTAGGATATTTAGCGACATATATAGGATGGCCTATGGGGTGTTTTAATACATAAATTTTGGAAAAACATATTTCATTTTCACTAAAATTCACAAGTAGTGGATTATTTAAGAAGTATTTTTTATTTAATATTCCCCTTATTTTGTTAGAACATTGGTAGAGGTGAGTACTTTGGTGATGAAATCTAGGTTAAACATAGATTTCACTATATTACAATATTTACCCTCACACATTTAAAAATTTATTTTTATATTTTTCATACAAAAAAACCAAGAACACTTAATCCAAAAACCTATCCCCGTGGGGAAATGACTTAATAGGTCATTAATATAGTGCTACATTTACCCTTGTTCATTTGTAATAGATCATCGAGATGACACTCTACTAACTATTTTTATATTATTTGGGGGGTGATAAACACTAGGGGTGAACCAATGCTTATATTCATTTCAATACACTTTGACCTCTCATTATTAATCAATAATTATCTCTTAAGATTCTCACGAATGCTAAAATAAAATGACCTAACTGATTTGATAATGAGGGTCAACTCTTTTATGGATGATTATATTCTTGGTGTTTCATGGTTATTATCCCATGAACACACACGAGTTATTATTATCAAAACTAACTCAAGAAATTATATAATCTAAAACTCATACTATTACCGAAACCAAAAAGTTATCATCTCACAACACTAAGAAAACAAATACTTACAAAAATGATAACTAATGAGTCTCTATGCCTTATATTAGATTGAAGATGATGATCTTATGCATCTTTATTTCAAAATGATAATCTGGGTATAAAAAAAGTTTCATTTAATTCATCGATACTATAGTGTATTGGTTCCTCCTACACATAAAATTACTCACTTTTGTTACATCATTTCTTTTTTATTATATTCACTAAATATTTTATTAATATTGTTTCCATAATTTTTATGAAATTTTTTCTGGATTGTAGTGTGCTTTTACTTATTCAAACTCATAATCATCTACTTAAGGATTAATTAAAATATTTCTTAAAAACCGCAATAATACTTGGCCATTTATTCTTCCATAAGATAATATAATTACTACCTTCCACATTCACTCTATTCATGAAATCCAAAGACACCCATTTAAAATACATGAATACCTGGGCTTTAGACTCCACATAATATTTGATTTTACAGAACCTCATTGTTTTCATGAAACTTCATATCACATATTCTCTTGAATACTTCCATGGTCAATGATACGTAATGTATCAAAAATTTATTCAGAATATTTTATCTGACTATATTCTCAAATTTAATCATAATATTCATGGAATATAATCTTGTAATACATATTAAAAACTAAATTCCCACATAAATAATGGAATTTAAATATACCATATAAATTTTATTTACCTTATTTTAGAGTATAGATAACAATTACATAGGATATATAATTTCCAGATAAATATTACACATCCTCTATATTTTGGTGGTTGCCTTGACGTATATATGATAAGGGATTCATGGAACCTAAAAACCATGTTATTACCATGGATAAACCGTCAAAAATTCCTAATTAAAATTACATAATATGAATAAACATTTCAATACATTTATGAAATTAATAAATTTTACATACGCAGAAAAATATTTTATGTGAACCTTAACAAAGATAAAGGAATTCTTCACTTTCCTTTACAAATGATGTGTTAAATCTCAAATAACACATGAAAATTTGATTCCATGTTTACATAGATACATTGTATACCTTTAAAAATATCAAATTGGATCAAACTTCATGATTAGTTTCACTCAAACATAACTCAATAAATAATCCATTCCATTATATAGTCAACCATGCCCTCAAAAGATAAATTGTTAGTCGTATGTTTAATTATTCCCCAATGAGATAGTAAATTGACCACATGACCAGACAATATTCAATGTATGATCATTTTTCAAGTATTTTTTTGGAAAATAAATATTTATTAATTTCACCTAAGGTATCCTAAATCCATCATGGGGTCTTCTTCCAAAATGGAGGGATGGGACCATCATTCCTAGAAAATTTGATTCACATACATTGATACATTTGTATTCTATACTATTTTTTAGAGATAAATTCCAATTACTTAAAATATTTATTTAACATGAAGATATATTCAACAATAATCACACTAAAGATGTATTTACAAAAAAATAACACATCATCCTCCAGAAGGCTAAAAATATCTCTTGTTGTATTTTTTTTCAGTACCACATACTTTTATCCTCACTTTTTCATAATGAAACCAAATATTGGAGAAAATAGATATCAATTGAAAATTTCACGAACAAATGATCTAGAATCCTACATTTCCTATCTCTTTACGGGAAAATGGGGCTTAAATCAATAAAAAAATTCTATAAGAACAACTCATCTCGACCCTATAGATTTTCAGTATTAAATAAAATAAAGATCTAAATTTCTTGAATAAGTTAATTTCTTAAAACACACAAAACACATAAAAAAATTGGTCACTATAGAAGGAAACAACATTTTACCTGATAAAATAATATCTCACCATGATTTTAAGAAGATGAAATAGAGGATAAACTAAAATAAAAATTACATCAATGAGAGGGGTAGGATACACTCCCTTAGCATCCTTAGATTCTCAAACTACATAGTTTTGAGGATTATGGAATGAATTCATTAATATTTTATTTAAATGGAACAAATTCTAGCCCTAAAATACCCTCTTAATCCTTCTACATCAGACAAATGTACTTCATCTCAATTACCTTTTATTTGGATTATTGTACACGTTTTTTAGATATTTTTATCAAACTATAATTATCATTGCCCGAAACCATAGGATAAATTGCTTCAACACCAATGGATTTTATTTGTGTGTCCATCTATATCCTCAATGTAACTACATGTAATTTAGGAACATATTCAGCCTTATTATATCGTGGTATCACAAATGTTTTCTTCCTTTAACACAGATGAAATACTTATTCTTTTAAAAAATTAAACCCCTCATATGTGTATTTCTTTTAATAGACCACCCATTCCCAGTTAGCCTCAGTAAACACCTTTATTCGTAAATAACTTTTATTATTATAAGTTATATCATGTTTGAGAGGGTTTGAATAGTATCTCAAGAATATGGTTACTTACAAAAGATGTGTTTATTTTGGAATTGACAGATATAGGGAACAATAGTAGATAATATATAAAATTTCCATAATTAATGCTTTTATGTATGGAAGACATCCAATAAAAACTATATAATTGTTATCATTATCATTTTACATAATCATCATATCTTTTCATTCTTACAATCTGATTTCATGGTGATAGTACTACATCATCCAACAATTAAAAGTTCTTCAAGATTTACATTGCAAATTTTTCTTTTCATACAAGTATAAAACATGATTTTTTTTCAGTGTCTCTATTGTGATGACCCAGACCCTTACAGTCTATACCTTTTCCAAATTAAGGTTCCTAAGGGTGACGTCTCGGTGGTAGGATTCCATTTCTGCGTGTGACCGATTGGTGCGACTGATCGGAGCGACTGAGCGGCGAGACCGATCGGTGCGACCGATCAGGGCGACCGATTGACGCGACCGATTTGTGTAGCCAATCGACACGACCGATCAGTGGGCGACCGATTGGTGTGATACAGATTGGTGGGCGACTAATTGGTGTGCCACCGATCTGTGTGACCGATCGGTGTCGCACAACCTTGTCGGGTTCTCTTCTATAATTTTTCCTGTAACGCCTCTTTTGGGCCTTTTTAACCCTTTTAAATTGGTTCAAAGCCATTTAAATCCCATAATTAATACAAAAAAATCCCGAGGAACCTCCCCAGTGGGGGATATTAAATAAAAATTAATCTCATCATGCGTAACCACCCAACCGAGTGGGGAACCAAAATCTGAATCTAAAGCTGTTTAAATACCCATATCCCGTAATAATGGGATCTCATCCTTATATCACAAGTGAATTACTTATTCTTCTTCCTCTTGGTTGGTATCCTTTTCTTCCCAGTGCATTTGGAGTCTCCCTTTCCAAGGCAAGTGGTGTGAATGTACCAAAGCTTTTCTTCTCACTCTTGGAGTCCCCAATGTTCCTCCCTAGCAAGTCGCACATCCCCAGTTTTTGGTGCATGGAGAATAACATCGATCATTGATCAACCAAGTAGGGATTTTTCCTTCATCTCTCATTACTGTATATTATGTGGGGTGGGTACACTATTGTTTCTATGGGGATTGATTTAACCAAACATAATGAAGATAATGAACGGACTTTTAATGAATGATGGGGGTGTGATCGATGTTCTGCTATATTCATTTGTGTTGCTATGTGATTGTGAACCATTTGGTCTTATGCTTGCTGAAAATTATGGGCGTTGGTGGTATTTCCTTACGCTCTAATGATCCTTTTCTTTTGATGACTGTAATCTAAAAATTGGTTAATCACTTAAACTCGGAAGATTGGATGGATGTTTAGTAAAACAAGAATCCCTTTGTGACCACCCCGGTTCACAAACAAAAAGAAGAACTTAATGAATTATGTTCTTGAACCAAGAAGTTCCTACCTTGTTTTGGTAGTATATGTGTTTTTCTTCATGGTTCTTACGAGGTGACGTGGATGTGGATGGGATCCCCAGTTGTTGTACAGTTGTTGGTTGTGAATCTGGAACTGTGTGGTTGCTCTGTTGTGACACGAAATCGGGTGGGATCCTCTAGTGTTGAGAAAACACTTGTTTTGGGTACATGGGGTTGTGTCTTGTGTTTGTTTTGTTTCTAGTACTTCGAGGGATCTCAATTATCTCCCTTGTGAGGTATTCTTTGGTCCCAGTACTTTGAGGGATCTCACTTATCCCTTTGTTGTTGTGACTTCACAAGAGAACCTGGTGTGAATGCTTAAATTGTTGTTGGCTATTCTCTTTATCTAGCATGTGGTTATGCCTGTTAGTTTCCCAGTAGTGAAGAATTTTACCTAAATGGGATTACTAAACATGAAAACAAGAATGATTTAAATGGGGAACTAGTTTTGGGAATGAGTTGTGGCTTGGCCGTGAGTACTGTACCTTTCTTTTATGAACTAATAGTAACAGGGTGTTTGTGCTTAGGTTGGCTTTGGAAGCCCTAGGTTGGGATTAGTACTTATTACATATATATATAATTTTAGTTCATATGTTCCTTATTCTCACCCCACCCAAGTTGAGAACGTAGTTCTGAACACCCTCATTTTATTGGGGAGTGTGTTTTCTCCAACACTCTTATGAGTGGCTGGTTATTAGATCCTTTTCGGCTCTCTTTACTGAATATCTGAAGACACTTAGGGTAGGCTGTGACGGCCTGAAGTCCATTATTAGCCCAAGAATTTTCGGGAATGGTAGTTGTGGTGGTTGTATCAGGTGTATGCGGGCAGGATGTTTCCCACGTGTCATCGAGATGATGCCCAGGATTCTTCAGGTGTGGCAGTAGTAGTTCTGACCCAGGTGTTTGCGTGTGTGGTTATGCGTGGCAATTGTGGGCCAGGTGTCTGTGGGCGGGATGTGCGGTTGTGGAACAGGTGTCTGTGGGTTGGATTTGAGGTTGTTTCCCATGTGACTGTGGGCAGGATGCGCAGTTGTGGCCCTGGTGTGTGCGGGCAGGTGTGGCAGTGGGACTGCGGTGAGAATGGAGGGATTGGTTCGATGTTTAGGGTGTCTTCAATAACCAGTTGGAAGTGGTGCGGGGTACCCTAATATCAATGTGATATTACTATACATTACTTTCCTTGCATTATTTGGGAGTTGTTCCTTGGTGAGGCTTGGGTGGATAGTTTTCCTTGATAGGTGCTTGGGTTATCTTTTCTCATTGGGAATTATAATTCCTTCCCACTTGTGCACGAGAGATTTTGGTTTTCCCTGTTGGGTATACTTTTATGCTCACCCAACGTATATAAAACTGCTTTCAAGTTTTCCCAGAGGACCTCAGGAATCGTGCAGGGCCGTACTATCTTGGAAGTTGGGATAGTTGCAGTTGTTGTTTTTATTTTCTTTTGATTCTTTATCTTTGGAGTCCTTGTGGCTTGTATCATTAACTTTGAACATAAATATGAATATGGTTTACTTTCGGCTCTATCCTTACTTTCAGCTTTGGTGTTGTTGGGGTTGCTATCTTATCTCCCAATCCTATTAAAATAAAAAGGGTAATGCCCTCCATCTTGTGTGTGATTCTAATACCCTTGGTGCTAGTCACCACTCCAGACCTATTGAAGTTGGGTCTCAGAGGTCATTATATCTCTTTCAACTTAAAGAAGGAAGGGTCTCACAATCTACTATCCCTTCACTCCTTTTTGGTGAAGGCAGGTTGTAACACCCCGAGATTTTATGAAAAATATTATTTTAATTTCATTGATGTCTTGTGTTGTATTCTACACCAAGATTACCTTGCTCTATACGCAACACCGTATTAGCTTGCAGTATACGCAACACTATTCTTGGACCGTGTTACACACAATTTTGATAATAGTTATTCTACGCAACATTGAGTATATATATATATATATTAAATGTATAAATGAAATATGGTTGGATTCTGTTATACGAAACAACGAAGGATTCTTTCACAACACGCAACCCTGACTTGGCTTGCATTACACGAAATCGCGAGCTTCCTCGATAGCGTGTGTAGTACGCAATAACGAGTTTCACTAAACAACAATACACTATTAAAATAATATTAAAACTAGCCGTTATGAATAGTAATAACCACTTTTTGAAATTTTTTATATTTTATTTTTCAGAATGGAATTCATTTTTGGATTCATAATATCGAAATTAGCTTAGGGTGAAATTTTGGTACTTTTCTGATAACTTTTATTTTCTGATGAATAGTGAAAATTACTAAATTTTAATTAAAAACAACTTTTTTAATCGAAATAATTAATAGTGATAAATTATTAATTTGAGTGGTTTCAAAGTATATTTAGAATATATTTTTACAATTCAATACAATGTTGGTCATTTGATGTAATTTCACATTTACACCAGACATAAACAAGTGTTAATCTTTTGATAGTTATTATCTCTTAAAAACACGCTATTTGTTGTGACATCGGAAATTAATTATAAAATTAATTAATGCAACTTATATGTTGGGAATTTTGTAAAATAGAAATCATTTTTGAATTCGGAATATCAATTATAGCTTAGGGTGAAATTTTGGCATTTTTCTGAAAAACTTCAATTTTTGATGAATAGTGAAACTACTAAGTGGAAGTTAAAAAAATTATTTTTTTCCATAAATCGTAATTTTACCGCTTCTGTGAATGGAATTTCAAAAATCCGAGAGACACGGTTGATGTCAGTAAGTAAAACGTGGTTCAATGAGATGAAAATAATTTTTGGTGAATAGTAACTTTTTACTTTTTTACCACGGTTAAAAGTAAATAGGGTAATTAAGGGTAAGAATGATATTAATATTACCCTAACACATGTCCTAATCCTATTGGACAAGTGTATCTCGACCAAAAACAACCTTAAGTGTAAAATATTATCATTTAGGCCCACTTGGATTAGATTAGGACATTTATTATTATTTAATTCAAAGAAGAGTTAAAAGAGTTAAAATCAAAGTGTATTTACTAAAAAAAATTTAATATAGGGTTATACATAAGATAAATTCGATTATAAATATCCATTAGAAAGATAAAAAGGTTTCCTACATAATGGTATTTTATTTATAATTTTTATACATTAAATAATTTAATTTATTTATGACACAATGATGATACAATAATTATCTTATTAATGAAATATTGACAAAATTGATGTTATAAACACAAAATTAAATGTAATTTGAGACTTTTATGAATCCCAATAATTTTCTAGGTTACTATTATATATTTCTGTTGATTTAATCAACTTTGTTCGAACATATATGTTTTTTAGGACTTTCACAAAAATCATATATCAAATAGTGTCAAAATTGACACAAAATAGTTTTTAAATAAAATATTATATTATTAATTGTTATTTTATTCCTAAAATTCTAAGGTTCGGCCAAATTACTTAGATAAGGATATATATATTAATAATAAACAATTTGGGGTTCGTTTGGCATGTTATAGTAAGTGTATTAACCATATAGTGTAAGAAAACAAAAAGACACGGTAAAAGTTAAATTATTTAACTTAGAGTTAAATCTAATTTATAAGGTTAAAATAATAACCTAAACTTTTATAAATCCTATTGGTTGATATTATTTAGACCCATCCCAACTTTATCTTCGAAATAAGACCCTTTGTAACCATTATAAACCGATTTTTACTTTAATATAAAATAATATTTTGAGATATTCCTAAGGTGCCCCTCTCCTCCCTTATAAAAGGGAACCTCCTCCCCCTCCTCCTCACACCAATTTGAGCACTCAAGCTCGGCCAAACCCTGAAAAAATCCCTTCTCCACTTCCCTAGAATAATCCTAGAGGTCCTGGTCTTCTTCAAAGACCATTCTTAGTTCCCTAAGTGAAGGATTCAAAGAGGCGTTTCAAAGAAGAGGTAATATCCATTACCGATCTTTTCAATTTATTTTTTCTTCAACTTCTTCTTATTTAGTTTTTTCATGATAAAGTAATAACATCAGTATTAATTACATACTGATATGTTATTATAAATATGAAACAACTCTAATTAACCTTCTATCCATCCTACGGAAAAAGGAAATCACCGCGCGTGCGTACGTACGGAATACCGTCTCCACGCCGTGGTGTAATCTATTTTCCGCCACCACCTTAATTGGATGGGTATAATGGTTTAATGAGTAGCTATATATGATTATTATAAAGTTATATTGATACTGAAATAGTATTCATAAACTTCAATGCAATTCCACGACCATGGGAATGATATCATCGCTCGTGCGTACGTACGGACTACCGTCTCCACGACGCGATGAGATTCATTCTCAATGATTAACCATTCATGAATGATTATAAAGTATATATAATAAGTTCTCCTGAAATATATGACATAATAATGATAATGGAATTATTTATATTTATATGTATTTCATCTACTTAATTCCATTAAATTCAATAAGGAAACGAAAACATCGTTCATGCGTACGTACGGACTACCGTCTCCATGAACGGGGTATTTCTTTCCATTTACTAATTTATTATATATGTATATTCTGAATATATATATATAAATCATGTTTTATATTCTGGAATTAAGTAATCATATGAATAATTACAAGTTAAAAACACGAATGACAAATGAGACGATTTTACCCAAAACGCTACTTTAACATTAATTTACAAAAGAACGGGTAATATAAAGTCAGAAGTGAACCATATATGATATAATAACAATGAATATGATTCTGTAATAATTCAATGACATTATTTAAATCATTATACAGGAGGTTCAGACACTTACGAAGCAAATCGGACCTAAGGTAAGGGAAATATCACAATCTCATTTTTATCCGAGATTGTTTATACTTTGAAATTTACTGGGGTGTATTTTATCATCCACATACATGTTTCCTCAATATGTAATGTTATTTCCATCCACCTAAAATTGTTTAAATCCAATTTTACCCTTCGGTGAGTTTTTAGTAAAAGATATGAAATGAATCTTTTGTCGTTTTTCGTACGAGGTACTTTTTGACTTTTCCGACAAAAGTATGAAGAATGTTTTGTTAACTTATACGGCATGAATGGATTTTTAAAACATTATTTCCAAGAAGCATATTTTAAAATATTTCATGTTTATTTTTAATCAACTTCTTTTAGTTTAGAATTGTTCGACATGTAAAAAAAGGAAAAGTGTTTTTGAAGCAGAAAGGATATTTTCCTCAAGAATAGAGTTCAAGTGTTTTATCAAAATTATTTTCCATCTAAGATAATAAAGGGTTCTGTTTCTATCCCTATTATTACATTGATTTGATTACGTGGTGATGGAATTATATTTTTATGAATCCCTTTATATTATATGAATTGTTAAATGATGTCACGATGTTTAAGATTCCCATTTTTTGTTACATGGGTTATGCTATGATGTATGGTTTATGATTTTGTGGCACACATAAGAATGGTATCATTATGAGATGGGTGGGACCTATATCTCCCTCCAATGCATTGGGTAATGATTTTTTATCTCATGAGATAGACATGGCTGGAATGGTAGGTTATACCAGTTCAGTGAAACAGGACTGAAACGAGGGTGACTCGGTTCAGAGAGGGACTTTGTCCACTAAGATAGTCTTGGAAAAGAGTCTTGACTAACAAGAAATGATTCTCTATGATTATGTGTGTATGACACAAAGTTTAATGTTTTATGTTATGATTATTTTGATTACATTTCACTGCCATGATTTATCCCATGTTATGAAATTATGATCTCTTTTGCCGGTTAAGATTTCCAAAAGTTATGTGCTTGTGTATACGATGTGATTGATATTTTTTTTGTTTACCCTTACTGAGAATTTGAGCTCAATCTTTTATGTTTACTTTTCCCCAGGATATAAAGAACGGTTTTAGGTATAAAGAAAAGAAGATCTTTATGGGAGATGTTGAAGATCTTTCACCAGTAGTAGAAGATTATATTCCGGGTTTCTAAAGACACTAAACTATTACGATCCTTGTGTGTGTGTTTTTGTAATGTACTAAGAATTCCGCAAATGTAATGTAATGTCAATGTACGTCAATCTTCGGGTCTCTACACAGGTCGTGATAAAGTGGTATCAGAGGGAAGTTTATAGATAGGATTGATTCTAAAGTTAGGAACAGTGATGGTTGTATGGGGTGGTAGGGAAATAGTGTAGGGTGACGTTGGTGTGTGAATTAGGCCAGGAAAGACCGGCTAGGACACGGGATTTCAGGGCCCCCCGTGATCCGATGCAAGGACTCTGGACCTACCGAACGACCAAGTGAGGCTACACTAATTGTAGGGTAGAGACCCTAGGAAAGTTACATGCATCTTTATGAATTGTGTTATTATTATTCATGAGGGTCTTGGGAATTCCAAAATATATAATGAAGTCCAGGAAAATTTAGTAACAATAATCTACACTACTCGGGCTTAGGAATTCCTTGTTTACTTTCCATCTATGGCACATGGGAGGAAACCATGAGTAGTTCGGGTGATCGAGGCCCAGGATGTTGACTTGGACCATTGGTAGAGGACCGACTGAGAGGAGAAGGATGATCAGTGGCAGAAGATGCTTTGATCCTTTTAGCAACAGACCCTCGGGAAGTACGAGGGTAGCATCTCAGACGTGGAGATAGAGAGTTGGGGATCATGTTCAAGGATATCCTTCTCTTCGCTTCATACCTATTTTCGGATGAGGAGTCTCGGGAGAGACATTTAGAGGAGGCACTCCGACCTTCTCTTCAGTAAGATGTTGCTCCCTTCACACTACCGACATACATAGAGGTGAAGAAGAAGGCTGAAGTGGTAGAGAGCATGCACACGCTGGGAGGTGTGTCACGAGAGGGGATCCCATTGGGTTCGTCAAAGGGGAATGCCACCAGCAACATGTCTCCATCATTAAAACCCTCTAGGTTTAGACCAGCAGGGAGTATGCCTCAGCAGTTCCAGTTCCGACATTCCGGGCCTCACCCTTTTCTTTCGGGCCTAGGGCCAAGATGTTTCATCTTTTGAAGCCATGGTCACCTTCAGAATCAGTTCCCGGACAGAGTAAAATACAAAGGAGGTGGGTCGGTCCAGAACCCACCTCAACAGGAGCAGTTCTCGGCTAGGCCCTTTCAGCAGAAACAGCAGGGGAAGCGGGCTCCCACTCCACCGACGGCAGATGTTGTAGGAGGAGGATGACCTCAGGGTTCTCCTTTGGGACCTCGACTTGGGCGTGGTTGGGGAGGTGGCCAACAACCGAGGGGAAAAATAGCTGGGCGTTGGAAGTTACACTCCATAGAGGAAGTAGTCCTAGCAGGGACAGAGGTCGTTCTAGGTACGATCATCTTGTTTAGTACCACTGCATATGCCTTGTTTGATACATGAGCTTCACACTCCTTTTTTACAACCTGTCAGGCCCATGCTCTGGATTTAGACGCTGAGAGACGTCTAGTGACCCTAGTGCTGAGCACACCAGTCAGAGGTCAAACCGACTTGTTGGATGATTGTCGAGGATGCAGACTGATGGTAGGTCCACATTAGTCAGTCACAGATCATATTCGGTTCTAGATACATCCATACGATGTCATCCTAAGCATTGACTGGTTGATCTTTGTTTGTGCCATCATTGACTGATTTCGAGGAAGGGTTGTGTTTTCAGACATGGGCGACCGACGGGTGACTTTTATTGGTGAGATGGGTGACTGGAATAGCAGCAGGCGAGAGGAACCCCTTATTTCCTTGTTAACTGAGCTATCAGTGGAGTTGGTGGACGCAAAGATGGTGGAAGTTCTAGGGGTCGTCATTGATTTTATGGACATCTTCCCTAAAGAGGTGACAACTCTACCCCCTTGACGTGATGTTGAGTTCGGGATATACTTACAACCTGGTGTCTGTCCGATTTCGATCGCTCCCTACCAAATGGCACCTTCGGAGCTACGAGAGTTGCGGATTCAGATTTACGATCTGTTGAAGAAGGGTTTTGTTTGACAAAGTGTGTCTCCTGGGGGTTCTCCAGTCTTATTCACCAAGATGGTGGATGGTGGTCTTAGGCTGAAAATAGACTATTGGAAACTGAACCAGGTAACGGTTATGAACCGTTACCCCCTCCCAAGGATAGATGATCTCTTTGACCAGCTGAAGGGAGCAGGTTGGTTCTCTAATATTGACATGTGGTCATGATACCACAAGCTGAGGGTGAGGGTGGGTGACATCTCAAAGACTACATTTAGGTGCAGATATGGGCACATAGAGTTTGTAGTCATGTCGTTCGGTGTTAGAATGCTCCTACTGTGTTCATGGGGCTCATGAACTTCATCTTCTGGGAGTACCTAGATCGGTTTGTAGTTGTATTTATTGACGACATCCTGATCTACTCATGATCGGAGGAGGATCACACTGATTACTTGATAATGGTTTTAGAAGCCCTCTGACGGCACCAACTCTATCAGATGTTTTCCAAGTGCATGTTCTAGATGCTAGAAGTGCACGTTCTTGGGAACGTGGTGTCTGAGCTAGGGATAGCCATGGACCCATCGAAGGTCAAGGCTGTTGTTTCTTGGTCAGCACCCAAGTACGTAATGGAGGATCGTAGTTTCCTTGGGCAGGAAAGTTACTACCGGAGATTCGTTCCCTACATCTCCCAAGTTTCAGCACCTTTGATAGCTTTGATGATGAAGGATTGGGATTTTGTATGGGATGGGAAGTGAGAGGTAGCCTTCATCTATCTAAATGATAAGTTGGTTAGTGCCCCAGTGCTGAGGCTGCCAGAAGAAGGGGAAAAGTATGAGGTGTTCTATGATGCTTCAGGGAAAGGCCTCATATGTGTGTTGATGCAGCGGCAAGGGGTGATCTCCTATGGGTCTAGGCAGTTACATCCCCATGAGAGTAACTATTCCACCCATGATTTGGATCTTGTGGCGGTCGTGTTCTCAGTTAAGTTGTGGCGGCAATACCTTATCGGGGAGCGCTTTGTGGTCTTCACCGATCACAAGATCTTGAAGTTTTTCTTCTCCCAATGGGACCTGATCTTATGGCAGTGAAGATGGATGGAATTCTTTCAAGAATACTACTTCAAGATTTCCTACACCTCAGGAAAGGGGAATTTGGTGGATTATGCCTTGAGCAGGAAGTCACAGAAGGATGCGGCCCGAGAGTCGGTTGATGCTTGGAAAGCTATGGAAGAATTGGCTGCCCTACACCTGGATGCATGGGTGGAAGTTGGATGGGGTTTCTTGTATCATATGACAGTGCAGTCTTCTCTACTATTGCAGGTGGAGTAGTCTTAGTGGGGATACTCAGAAAGCAAAGTGGTGCGTGACTAGGTTAACGAACGTGATGCTCCAGAAGGGTGGATGGAGGATGGTCGGAATCAGGTTCTTTTTTGAGGAAAGATGTTTGTTCCATAGGTGATGCGCAAGAGATTTCTTGGTGAGATCCACAACTCACCCCTATCAGGGAACCTCAGAGTTTCCAAGATGTATTAGGGCCTAAGGAGACAATTTTGGTGGCCCGGGGTGAAACGTGCAGTAGCAGAGTTCATGGCCATATTCCTAGTGTGTTATTAGGTGAAGGCCAAACACTGTGTTCCAGGAAGTTTTCTGTAGCCCTTGGATGTCCTTGAGTGGAAGTGGGATGATATCTCGAAGGATTTCGTCATAGTGATACCAATAGTTCAAGGAGGCTACAACACTATCTGGGTAGTGGTGGACCGGTTGATGAAATCGGCTCACGTTCTGGAGATCAAGGAGTTGAGTGAAGTGGATTACTTTTCACGGAGGTACGTGGATGAGGTCATGGGAATAGATGGAGTTCCACTATACATTGTCTCATATAGGGATGCACGGTTTACCTCCCGAGTCTGGACGGAATTGTAGTATGATTTTGACACTCGACTACGTCTTAGCACAACTTTCCATCCCCAGAAAGATGGACAGACATAGCGCACCATCCAGACGTTGTAGGATATGCTACGAGCATGTATTCTATATTTTGGGGGATCGTGGGTGAGACTGTTGACTCTATTAGATTTTTCCTACAATAATATCTATGATTCTACCATTAGCATGGATCCATTCAAAGCCTTGTACGGGAGGCCATGTCGCTCACCCGTGTGTTGAATCAAGGTTGGGGAAGTAGGTGTTCATGGACCGGAAGTGGTGCAAAGCACAATAGAGAAGGTACAGCTTATATGGGAGAGGATGGAGGAGGCTCAAGACTGGAAGAAGTCATATACCGATAATAGGAGGAGACCCTTGGAGTTCTGGTTCGAGTACCATGTTTTCTTTAAGGTCTCCTTTTAGCGTGGGTAGCGGAGGTTCGACAGTGGAAGTAATTTTCCACCTAGGTTCGCTGGACCCTTCCAGGTGTTGCAGCGGGTCAGCAAGGTGGCTTACCAGCTTGCATTGCCACCATAGCTACAAAGAGTGCACGATGTCTTCCATGTGTCCCTGCTTAGTCGGTATCTGCATGACGACTCACACGTCCTTGACTTGGGAGAGCTCGATATCGAAGATGATGCAACGTTCATGGAGCGACCAGTGATGATCAAGGATCGTGAAGAGAGGGTGCTCCGTGGATGAACCATTCCTCTAGTTCGTATATTGTGGAGGCATGGAGGGCTCGAGGAAAGTACCTGGGAATGGGAGATGTATATGTGTGCCCAATACCCAGAGTTGTTTTGAGTTTTGTCCCATTTTGTTTGTACTTGTTTGTGAAGAAAGACTTTACCTTGATAACTATGGAATGTATGGTTTTCCTTATTATCAAGATTCATTTGAAAAGTCCTTACTACGGGGTGGGGATGACCGATCCATAATCAAGATTCATTATGGAGGATGCGATTAATCTCGTGCGGGAAAGTCAGTGCTACCCAAAGTTGATAGTATCTTGACATGGAGGTAGAAACTCCCTAACCCATATGACTGGATAGTTTGAACCTTAAATGTTTAATGGTTGATTAAGGAGGGAAGGTGTTCCCATGTGTCAGAGAGGTTCACTCTTGAGAGGTATCTTCCAGGGTGGTTGTTTGGACCCCCCATCCTTTCTTTAGGTCTGGTTTTAAATTCTCGAGGGTTAGAATTATTTGAGAGGTATCTGATGTGATGACCTAGAGCCTCACGGTCTATCAATTTTCCAAATTCTGGATCTTAAGGGTGACGTCTCTGTGGTAGGATGTCATTTCGGCGCGCAACTGATCGGCACGACCGATCTGTGAGCCAATGATTTGTGGTCGACTGATCGGTGCGACCAATCAGTGTCACATAGCCTTGTCAGGTTCTCTTCTATAGTTTTCCCATAACGCCACATTTGGGCCTTTTAACCATTTTCAAGTGGTTAAAAGCCATTTAAATCCCATAATTAATACCCAAAAAACCTGAGGAACCTCCCCAATGAGGGATATTAAATAACAATTAATCCCGTCGTGCATAACCACCCAACCGTGTGGAGAACCATGATCCGAATTTAAAGTCATTTAAATCCCCATATCCTGTAACAACGGGATCTCATACATATATCACACGGGAATTCCTTCTTCTTCTCCCTCTTGGATGGTATCCTTTACTTCCTAGTGTGTTTGAATTTTCCCTTTACGAGGCAAGTGGTGTGCCTATACCAATGCTTTTCTTCTCACCCTTGGAGTCCCCGACATTACTCCCTAGCAAGTCACGCATCCCCAGTTTTTTGCACATGGAGAATAACATTGATCCTTGATCAAACAAGTAGGGATTTTCCTTCGTCTCTAATTACTATGGATCATGTGGGGTGGGTAAACTATTGTTTCTATGGGGATTGATGAAACCAAACACAATGATGATAATGAATGGACTTTTAAAGAATGAAGGGGATGTGATCGATGTTCTGCTGTATTATTTTGTGTTGTTATGTGATTGTGAACCATTTGGGCTTATTATTGCAGAAAATCATGGATGTTGGTGGTCTTTCCTTGCACACTAATGAACCTTTGATTTTAATGACTGTAATATGGAAATTTGTTAATCACTTAAACTCGGATGGTTGGATGGGTTTTCAGCAAAACAAGAATCCTCGTGTGACCATCCTTGTTAACAAACAGAAAGGATAACCTAATGAATGATGTGGTTGAACCTGGACGTTACTAGTTTGTTTTGGTAGTAGGTGTGTTGTTCTGCTTGGTGCTTATGAGGTGATGTGGATGGCTATGGGATCTCGTGTTGTTGTATAGTTGTAGGTTGTGAATCTGGAACTGTGTGGTTACTTTGATGTGACACGAACTCATGAGGGATCCTCTAGTGTTGAAAAAACCATTGGTTTTGGGGACATGGTGTTGTGTCTCAGGTTTTTTTTTGTTTCCAGTACTTCGAGGGAACTCACATATCCCCCTTGTTAGGTTTTCTTTGTCCCTATTACATTGAGGGATATCACTTATCCCTTTGTTGTTGTGACTTCAGAAGAGAACCAGGTGTGAATGCTTAAATTGCTACTGGTTGTTCTCTTTCTTTGGCTTGTGGTTAAGCCTGTTAGCTTCCCAGTAGTGTAGAATTTTTTTGAAATGGGATTACTAAACATGAGAATAAGAATGAGTTAAATGGGGAACTGGATTTCGGAATGAGTTGTGTATTAGTCATGAGTATTGTTCCTTTCTTTTATGAATGAATAGTGACAGGGTGTTTGTGATTAGGTTGTCTTTGGAAACCCTAGGTTGGGATGAGTGCTTGTTACATATATATATAATTGTAGTTCATATGTTTCTTATTCGTGCCCCAGCCAAGTTGAGCACTTAGTGCCGAACACACCCATTTCATGGGGGAGGGTGTTTTTCCTACACTCCTATGAGTGGCTGGTTATTAGATCCTTTTATGCTCCCTTTTTCAAATAGACCAAGGAACTTCAAGAAGGGTATGATGGCCTGAATTCCATTATAATCCCATGAATCTTTGGGCAGGGTAGTTGTGGTGGTTGGCCCAGGTGTTTGTAGGCTGGTTGTTTCCCAAGTGTCTTCGGGATGAGGACCATGTGTCTTCGGGCGTGGCAGTAGTTGTTCTGACCCAAGTGTTTTCGGGTGTGGTTATGCATGGTGGTTGTGGAACAGGTGTCTGCGGGTGGGATGTGCGGTTGTGGCCCAGGTGTCTGTTGGCGGGATGTGTGGTTGTAGCCCAAGTGTGTGCGGGAGGGATGTGCAGTTGTGGCCCAGGTGTGTGCGGGTGGGTGTGGCAGTGGGACTGCTGTGAGAATGGATGGATTGGTTCGATGTATAGGATTTTTTCAATAACCAGTGGGAAAGTGGCGTGGGGTACCCGAATATAGATGTTCTATTACTATACATTACTTCCCTTGCGTTATTTGGGGAGTGTGCCTTGGTGAGGCTTGGGTGGATAGTTTTCCATGTTAGGTTCTTGGGTTCTCTTTTCTCACAGGGAATTAGAATTCCTCCAAACTTGTGCACGAGAGCATTTTGTTTTCCCTGCTGGGTATACTTGTATTCTCACCCTATGTATATAAAACTTCATTCAGGTTTCTAAGAGGACTTCAAGGATAGTGCAGTTCTGTACTAGCTTGGGTGTTGGGATAGTTGGAGTTTCTGTTTTTCATTTCTTTTGGTACTTTACCTTTGGAGTCCTTGTGGCCTGTATCTTTTACTTTTGAACATGCATATGGGTATGGTTTACTTTTGGATATACCATTACTTTTGGCTTTGGTGTTTTTGGGGTTGCTATCTTATCTCCCAATCCGATTAAAATAATAAGGGTAATGACTTCCATATTGTGCGTGATTCTTATACCCATGGCACTAGTCGCCACTCTGGGACCTATTGAAGGCGGGTCTCAGGGGTCATTATCTCTCAATCAACTTAAAGAAGGAAGGATCTCGCAATCTGATGTCCCTTCCCTTTTTTTTGGTGAAGGCAAGTCATGAAATCTATCCCTAAATGAATTTAATTTCTAGAAATATTGAAATTTAAATCAATTATTTAATGTACCCTGAGAACTCTTCAAATAATATTTATTCATTAATAGAATATATTATATCATTAATATATACAATCACATAGAGAGATTTGGTGTTTCTAATTTTCACATCTATATATTTTTCTATGTTTCCTTTATAAAAAATTGTGATTTAATGTTATTCAACAGTTTTATAAGACTAGGATCTTAGATCTTTCTTAATCCCATATTGATCATTCTTCCTATTAAAAACATTTCTGCCATATGAATCTAATGTAATAACTTCATTTGGTTTCATGTACACATCCTCAATAAGATATATATTTTGAAAATATAATTTTACCTCTATCTAAAATATGTTATTATTTTTAAGAACTATTATATAAAAAATATTTTAATGGAAAAAATTCAATCTAGTATTGAAATTGTTTAATCAAATTATACCCCACGTATTTTTTAGTGTCATGTTCATACTAGTCTATCTTTATTTCTAGACAATTCACCATTATCATCAATCATATTTATAGAAACCCATTTAGATTTAATAATAATCATTCCTATGGGTCTGGGTACAATTTCACATGTTTTATTATTTTCAATATGGTTTAATTATTCAATCATGGAATGAATCCACTGTATTTATTCCAGATATTATTTATCATTGTGGAGGTTTAATGTTTGAAAAAAAGTCCAATAAAGATAGTTTCCTTGATCTTCCTTCTTTCATGAAGAACTTATTTTCCTTAACAATTTTATCAGCATCATCATGTTTTCTAAACCTTTTATATGTATCATTATACTTAAAATCTCAATATTAATCACTAGAATATCCCAAATTTCCATCCTCATTTTGAATATTTTTTTATTATATGTTCATTAATAAGTTACAAATTAATATCATCCTCATAATGATTTAGACTATTAGTCTACCTAATTCCATCAAAATATTCAAAAATGATGACATAATCACTATAAATAATTATTTTGAATTTTTTGTTGAAAACATTTAATATTTTCCATTTGGTTTATACTCAATTAAATATTACACATTTTGACTTATTTTAAAACATCCATCCACTTATATATTTTTCATGATCAAACATGGACTACCAAACACTATAAAAGGTTTAAGATTTAGAATCATTTAAAAAATAATAGGGTTTATATTTGATTTTATCCCTAAGAGAAATCTATTATGAAGTATTCCAATAGTTGTGATAATATTTCACTATTAATCCCTTGTTGTTTCATGTACATCCTTCTTAGTTATAGCTATAACAACATCACACTTTTTCCCCTGTCAGCCACTCCATTTTGTTTTGGTGTGTATGGGGAACTATAATGATAAATAATCACATGTTTATTAATAAATTCAATGAACTATCTTTTGGAATAGTAAATCTCATTATATGATGTCAATATTTTCATGTCCACACATATTTGATTCTCTTCAAGTACTCTATGCCTCATTAATCATTCCATGTTATTTGATTTTTTTTACATGGACAAGATTCATGTTATACTTATGAAATTATTTATAAATTTTATGAAATATATTTCCTCTTTTGTTGAAATATTCATCATAAGACCACATACATCAAAGGGGATCAGTTCAAAAGGATTTTAATTTTCAATTTAAACTCTATTATGAGTTTTGTTTAAAATTTCTTATATTATGGAATATTTTACAATAAATAATGGTGTTTTTTAAGGGAAATTCCATTAAATATTCTTCTTGTATTAGATTATCAATATTTTTTTCCAAGATGACTAAGACATGTAATTTATAACTCTTTTACATATATTTTACATAAGTTAGATCTTACATTTACATCTCTAATGTAAAATAGATTTCATATTTTATCAAAACCCTTAAAGTGATATAACCATCAATCATTTTTTGAATATATATATATATATATTATTGAATGTAACCTCACTTACATCATCCCATTGTTATGATACACTAAATATATTATTATTTATTCTATCAATAAACAACGAAGTCTTTATAAATATTTTAATTTTATAAATGTTTGTACTCCGAATACCTTTTACCTTCATAGAAAAATCATTATGAAATGTTATATACTCAAACCCAACATACTTAATAACATTTTTAATATTTTTTAGGTCTCCATTAATTTGATATATACACCCCTAATCCGTGATCCAAATATTTTTAGATTTAAAATCTATAAATACAACTTTAATGGTTTTTTATTTTTTCCCAAATTAATTTTGATACGACATAATAATAAAATATCATATGTTCAAATTATTTGGTATAAATTGACACATACATTGCAGGTATTATCTTCATGATCACATATTCTATAAACTTCTTCTAATATTTCAAAACATTTTCATATTTCAATCTTCTTTATCAACTATAGTTTTCAAAATACGAGTTCTTAATTGGGAATGTGTACTAAACCTTGATTATTCCTCCCTTCCCATACTAGGTATAGATATATTAAATTCTTAGATATAAACCTTATGGAAAAAAATCCTTAACACAAGTAGTAGCCCTGGAATTTAATGTTCCACAAAAAAATTATTATTGGACATTATGTTATCTTATCTTATTTTTTATCCATGAAATGTTTAGTTCTATGACACTCCATTTCTGTACTTATGCCATGAATATTTTTTTACTCATAGAGTAATTTTTTTTAATTTAATTCCTTCTATATTTCTTATATTTGTATCTTTCTTCATATCGTTTAGTTATTTGATATTGAAATCAATCATATATTCCATAAATGAAATGAATCTCCCTTTACACAAAAAAAATCTATAGAATTTCCCTTTCTATATAATATATATTTAATAATGCATTTTATTAATATATATTGATTAATACATTTTACTAATACTTCAATATCATTTTTTTTATTTTCTCAATCATCTTCTTAGTGAAATAATTCTACATTTTAAGTTTATCAATTTACTTATCCCCATATATACCAGTAGAAGTCATATATTCAATCATATTTCAATTTTTAATGATATAACCCATTAATATATAAATTTCTTGAAAAATATTATTTTTTCATCCATAAATTTTATTTTATTATCTAATATCCTTTTTATCTTATTTTTTCATATCTTATCCATATAATTTCAATGAAACACAACTTTATCACTATTATCAAGGAATATCCCTTTACAGTATATCATTACATAGTAGTATTCTCATCATTATTTTGAGATTCATATTATTATATGTTCAACTTCTCTTCTAATTATTCTATTATAAATCATTGCAAGACATCTTTAAGAGCTTCTTTGTTTCCACTTTCTTCGCTGTCATATATACAATCTTCAACTAATAGAATGTTCCTTCATAATAAACAAGAAAAAATATTCTTATTCCATTTTTATTAAAAATACAAGAGATCTATAGTAGTGTATTTCTTATAGGTTTTATCATTGTAATTTTCGGTTCCAAATTTCAAAGGAAAATTTTTCGAGAAGTAACCAACATTACCCTAATTAAAAACATTAAATAGTATCTTACCACTATACTTTCTCCATCCACATCGTAAAAAATTTCATAACACAACATAATGAGTTTCGTAATATTCTTCCATATTTTCTCCTTCATCTAGATAGTCTTATTTTTCTTCAATGTTCAAATCATTGAGATTATCAAATTAATTTTTCTTGTTCTTTATTATATTATTATGTAAAGGTCCACTTCCAATTTCATTTTTAATGAGAGTACAAAGTATTTCATTAATGGGGAAGTCATCAAACTATATATATTATATAGATAATATATCCCCATAGATTTATTTAGTAGAATTATGATTATATATTTCACCATATTATAGTCATAAAGAATTTATTATAACCATTTAATAGTGTTGATGATCGTATTTACCATGGTAAAGAATTCATTAATAGTATCATACTCCTACATTCTAACAACTTTGAATAGTTGTCAACTAATTTATTGATTTTATCCTTTTACCTTATAATTACCATTTTAAATATAATGATGGTTAATCCAAATAGAATTAGAATTACTTCAAACCATTACCTTTATAAAATTATTTATTATAAGTCTGAAAATAATGAATTCATAACATTTCCATAATTTTTATTGTTTTTTTGTCAGTTAGGGTTTGTAGTGAGGATTAATATAGTGAGATGGATCCATATTGAATAGAATCACGAATATAAATCCCAAGAGGATTAAAATAGGATATCAAAATATCATCCAAATAATAGAACTAATTTCCATCAACTGTGTGTATTATTTTCTTTTGAACATAATTACGATGATTCATAACTAGAATTAGACAAAAAACGTTGAATATACTCTTTTAAGAATGAGTCAAATGGCACATGTTTTTTCTTTCTCTATATTCCCTCTAAACATTAAGTTGGGGATATGAAATTTTAGATATGGGAATCATACACTCATTTTGATCCTAATATATTTTTATAGAATTAGGTTAAATTATATTTATTGGGTCATTGGTATTTAAATAAAATTATCCTATATAAACAAACCAAAACATCACTTATGAGTTTTTCACTTATAATATCTGTAATGTCCACTTTAAAATTAACATGTAACACTCATAAATGTAATTTTAAAAGTTAAAAACAATTAACTCATATATGTTCCAATCAAATATCTTTAAAAAATTAAAAATTTATTAATAAAATATTTTTCAAAATTATATTATCTTTAAAATATAAGTACAATTTACAAATAAAATGTATGAGTAAAAATGCACATAGAACTAGAATAAAATATTAAATACCCTCTTTTAAACATGTTTTAAAAACCAAAACATTTAAAAAATGAATTCAAAATATCTATAATAGAATTATATAAATGGTATCATTAATATTTACACTCAGTAAAATTATCCTCAAAAATATGATTAGTTGAAATTAATGATATTAAATTAGAAAAAATTTAATCTTTATCACACAATAATTTATCAAAAATAATTTTCTGAAAAACATTTTCCCCAATTGAGTACCATGGTAAATTTTAAAACATTACACTTTACTATTACATTGATACATTAAAATTCAAGTTTGAACTCTACATCACTCCTTCCATTTATTTATGAGGTCCTATAAAAGATCAATGAACATTCTAAAAAATTCATATATACAAATAAAATAAATGTATCATCATTTGTAGTGGAATAAGTAAATATTATAGTAAAGCTATCTGACTGGATGACATCTGATGAATTAGGATTTTTACAACCATAACTAGTGGTAGTGGTATTATTTATTAAAGAGTGGTTTTTTTGGATAAATGTTATTTTATAGTTTATTATTGTCACCTTTTATTTCCAATAAACCATTCATTCCATTTTTATCACTAATTAGATATAATATTTTTTCTTTTGGTATATTTCTAAATGTAATGAAATTTAAAAGGGATGTTTTCAATATCTTTTATAGTAAACTTATAAGAACATCCATGGCCTCAAATTGAAGGGTGATATACCCCCAATAATGTCAATAACTTTTCCATCCTACATTTCAATCATAAACTCACAAAATCATCATTTTACTCGTCAATGCTACAATTATTAGCAGTATCCACAGAAGAATCATTCCAATAATCATTATCCCCCTCATCTAACTGCACTACATTAAAAATAATCATAGAATAATAAATTGGTGTTTATTCTTCCAAAGAGACTAATCAGATAGCGTCCAAATTTTTCCTAACTCCCATATATCTAACCATAAAAACCATGCAGTTCATATAAAAATACGTCGACATTGATTTACTAAACATAAAGACACCACTTTATATCATTTGTGCATTACATTTTAGAGTAATGGGATCAATAAATTGTTTATCCTAAATATCTTAAGTTAAATCCATCACTAGTGCCTCCAAAACATTAGATAACATAGTATATATATATATATTGTTCCATCTCCACTAAAAGTGACCTCTTTTTGAATAAATAATTTATTTTCAATCATCAGGTGACCTTACACCACTTAGGATTATTTGATACTAGTAGTTTACTCTTAAATGATATAATAATTATTATGTTGAAAAAGAAGGAAAATAGTTGAATTTATTTGAACCGATTTAATAAGGAAAATTATATTCCATCACCTTAACAACTTCACCTTCTTCCACCTTCTTCCACATAGAAACTAAATTAAATGGTATGATTCCAGTATAATTAAATATCAAAATTCTAAAATTAATCAATATCATAGGGGATAGTAATATAATGCAATGATTAAACTAATAAATATTTATGGTTTAACAAAGGGAATAATAATAATAATTCCATGTTTTAAATACGTCATACCAAAATCAAGAAATTTTTCTTAAAATATCTGTTAGAGGGAACCTTAGAGAATATTTTAAATAATGATATAGGTGCTTGATCCCAATGCAAATAAAATGTCACAGACATATTAAAAGTAGAAGGGACAATGAAAAATGTAACATATATATATATATATTAAATATTAAATCGCATAATAAGAAAATTAACTATTTATACTAGATCATTAGGGCGAATGAGGTAGCATAGTAACTATTCCATGATAACCCAAATATTCATAATTAGAGGGTCATAATTTGAATGAAAAAAATAAAACCATCATAGGAATTCCATTAGATATCTTCTCCAGAAAAAGGTTTAGTTGATCCAATATTTAAATAACATTACCTCATCTAAAAAATTAATGAAAATATTATGATTATTAAGAAGATTAATTGAGAAACTAGATAAAAAAATTTAATAAATAGATTTCATGTTGAAATGCATTGTTCAACATCAACAATAATCCTTCTAATCCAAATACTATGGGAAAAATATAATCACATCAATTGAATAAATAGAGAATGAAACAACCAAATCTCCCTTGAAAAAATAATTTTTGATGCATTCTATAAGTGGATTCTTCATATGAATCAATAGGCCATCTACTAGTAATCTAGAAACCCCATGGTTCATTATCAATAATGGATTAAATTTAATTTAATTATGAACATCAGGGAAAAATTTGAAGAATCTTGATGTTATATCATCCCCAAAATATTTGTAATAATAGAATTAATGTTTTTGGTGTGATTCCCCCTTATCATTAATGATAATCCATCCACCACCTCATATTATATTATTTATATTTAGATTTCTTATGAATGACATTATAAATAAAATTAGTTCATATTATTTTCACTATAAATATCTTATAATTAAATTAATTTCTTTATATTATTGAGATAATTTATACTCGAAATATCATTATAATGCTGTAATGGGTCTCCCATCATCTGAATGTATAATCATCTAAATTAGTAGAACATAGAAATACACATTCTATATAACCATCCATGAACTTTTCTCAATAGTAGTAATTCAAAAACATGGGAAAAGTTAATTTTTATCATCAAATCATGATCTTTATAGGGACAAGGATAAGTTATATAATCTATTTTTCAAAACATAACTCACCATGAAGGTTGTATTCGTAGATTCCCCATTGTTTTGGGGTTTATTTTTATTTCATTAAAACTTTTGGATAAAATTCTATATATCTATTATGGATATAGTTTTAATGTAGACACATCCATCAAATTCAAAGGGCTAAATATATTATCATTCAATACTCATGATTTAGAGGTTATATATCATTTATTTATTTAATTAATACCACTTATGATACACCAAACACAACATTATATTCCAAAAATGTAATTTTTTTTGAATTTATTCATTTATAAATGTAAATAATTAGTGGAAAACATTCGTTATCATATAAATTTAAGTGTCCAATACATATACACATGGATGGGAACAACACGTTACACATAAAATCTATTGTGTTCCTATTGATGGGTCTATCCCTATAATCATCTATATTTGTACATAACGATGTGTGAACATAATGAGAATATTTTTTAATTAATATGATAACCCAAAACATGATAACCAAACATAAGTTGTATCCCATTATATTGATGTATCCAGACTATAGTACATACATTAAGATGTCGAGGATATCACTAAGTTCACCATTTAAACTAGTAAAAAACAATTTAGAATGAATTATTTATAAAATATTTAACTTATAACTAATGTTAAAAAAGAATTTTATTATTTATTATTAAATATATTTTTGTAAAAAACAATTCCCTTATTTTTAATGATTATTACTAAATATCTGTCTAGATAAATATTTATAAAAATATTTAGGCATGAAATTTAATTTTATTTCATTATCTCTTATTTTTTCTCCCTCAACCCAAAACATATAACCTATTTTTTAAGAATAATAACCTTAAATATCGTTAAAATTAATCCTTTACAACCATCATTCAATTATTTCATAATATACTACCACAATCAAACTATCTCCACATTTTGTCTCTATATTTTTCTATCCTTTGAGGCTTCACAACTTTATTCTCTATTATTTTTGTTTTTTACTCACCCATTTTTAACACATTCATGATGAATCATTATTTTTCTTGAAATAAATGTTGGAAGGTGGTTTTTATGATTTAGTTATTTTTATCTTATGAAATTTTTATATATTATGATATAATTAATGTTATTCCAACTCTCATAGTTGTAATAAATTTTCTTTTTATGTTACCTTTAATTATATGAATATATCTAAACGTATAACTTCTAATTGTACTATATTTTAAATCTATCAATTTTTAATGTTTTATTTAATTTTTATATACATATATATCAATATATAAATATAAATAGTTAGCTAAACCCATAATAACAATTTTTCATTTATTTTTAGAGATATAGTGATTACAAATAGGGAGATTTCAATCATAGAAACTAACATCATGATGTTTTAAAAGGTATTTTATATTCATGGGGTTTTTGTTGATAAAAAATACTAGAACAATATTGTAATAATGTGAATAATTATTATGTCTTGTTGTTAAAATGTATGTTTTTTCTATTATTTTCGTTTTTAGAGTTTCTAATTAAAGTTATATGGTTTGTAATTATTTCTGTCATGTGGATGAGTTTGTTTCAATGTTTTTGATTATTTATTTCCAATAATATTATAGCAATTATCTGTTCTGATTGTGAATGTTATTTATTTTTTATATTATTTTTGATAAATTCTTATTCATTATATTATTTATACAGTATTTTTTACTTTATTATTTAATTTCTATTTATAAAATTAAATATGAAATATATTTCAAGATATAAAAAGAAATATTAAATAATTTAAATTTATTATATGTGATAATTATCTGTAATTTGATTACTACACATTGATCATGAGATGAAAATATTGAAGAATTTGATGATTTTATTAGAATTTTCAATATAAAATGTTCCATTAGTGACCTATTTTTCTCTATATACATGAACTGTTTAAATATTATATAGATTAAAAAAAATAAATCAAATATCATTTACTTTTAAATGGTTTTATTATTATTTATAATACTTGAAATTTTCTTGGTTAAAATGTGAATAATTTATGATTTATTTGTAATATTGATTTTAAAGATGACAATTATAACAAAATTAAGCAGATTATTCATGATATTATAGTGTAAGAAGTTGTAAAAACTCTAATGATCAAGTGATTACATAATCATCTTGAAAAAACATTGTATCCATGTTATATGATATTACTATTTTTATTAATTTTTTAAAGATTAGTTAACAAGAAATATATGAATTCATGTTGTGATAACAGTTTAATGAAGTTTTTAAAGTTGTTGAAATCCATAATTCCTGAAGAAAAAATCATAAATGTTCACATTTTAATATAGAAAATTTTTATTCTTCATGGAATTTTTGGAAAATAATATAAATAAAATACCATATTATTATTTAATATATCAGATGGAAAACAAAGGTCTATCAATGTTTACCAAATATATTATAACACTATATAAGTTGAAATAAAAATCTTAGGTTGATTCATCAATTTTACCGAGTACATATATTCCGACTAAGATAATTTAGAGTCATTCTATATTTAATCATTTTAAATTTTTATATTAAATATAATAAAACATAAAATTGTTAACATGAAAAGTATATGAGATAATATTTGATAGAAAATTATATGTTCTAGATGATTGTGAAAAATGGATGAAAATTGATCAATAATTTCAAACATTCATAAATGTGTTTATAAATCTAAAACATCAACATTGAACTCATGTAACGAATCCATATCAGATCCATAGTAGTAGAAATAGTTAATGGATGTTTTATTTGGAAATTTATGACATATCTTATTAATTTTTTATGAATAGGAAATATATTTCACTGAGGTAAATTATATCTAGAAAAAAATCATAAATGACATTGAAGTCTAATTATCAAACATAATTGATGAATTGAAAATGTTATTAGAAGATGGTATAAAACCTTATAATTCGTATAAAATGGAATATTTCCAGTTGCATGAAATAACAATGTTCAATTTCAATGACCTCCTAATATATTTAAATTATCTTAGACACAATGTTTATTAGTATTAATTTTTTTTAATTTTTGAATAAGGGGATTCTTGTTATTAGTTACACCATGAGAAAAATATATTATATATGGATCAAGGATGAGTTTTTATAGATCAGTCGTATTTATTAATTACAAATTAAATTAATAGTTAATAATAATTTCATATTTACGTAGATATTTTAAGAACTATTTAATATTTTGAGTTGTTGAGAAACATTTTTTTTCATATTTTTAAGGATACAATGTTTTGATAATCATTTAAATATATAGAATGATGAATCAAATATTTATGTGATTTTATATTGGAGGTAACATGTGTTCAAACATAACATTAATGTAATGACATTTGTAAAAAATATATAGGACTATTTAATTGGATGTTTAATTGTTATTAATACTAATACTATAGATAGATTGAATAAAATATTTCACTAACATTTAATTGGAATAATTTTGGATATAGATCACACTCCTAATGGAAAATAAAAATACTAAAATTCATCTTATAACATTTTATCAAATTTGAAGAAAATCATGTTTCTTAGTTTCTATATGGTATGAAATTGCCTCAACGTTATTCAATAAAAGTAAAAAAATCAGCCAGTTAATGAATTTTACCCAATAGATATGACATGTAATTTTTATTATGTTATTATACAAAAAACCTTCAAATTTTATTTCATTGAACATTACACGTCTATGTTAGATTGACTATAATTATGATGTGTTATTTTGATAATTTCTTTTTTAATAATTAGATATATTTGAATTCATTTAAAAATATTAGAGAATGATGAAATCAACATTATTTTCTTTCTATAAATGTAATTTCCACTATATTTTTTGATATCATAATATATTTAATGGTAAATTTGGTAAGATAAATATATCATTGTAGTCTATTATATCATATTTGGATGTACCCTTTTGAAATATATAAAATTTTATTGTAGTGTTCTGCTAAAAAATATTGAAAAAAATCCCCCATTGTTGAGAAGTATAGTACTAAGGATGTGGTAGTGATTTTTAGAAACTACATATATATAGGGGCACCAATTGGTTTTCTAAACTCTCGCCATGATTGAGTTAGTTTTGGATAAAGGGGATATATATCTATGAAAAAGGTTATTAATAGGTGACAAAAAAATGAAGCGAAATTTATACATGTTAAATAATATAAATGGTGATCAATATCATATAACATCACATATTAATGTGTTAAAACATCAGGATAGAAAAAAAGACATGTGGAAACTAAATAAGTATAAAACCCCATTTTATAGGGTTTAGTGGGACTGGTCATGGTAGATCTAATGAATTACAATCTATGAGATGGTAAGTGGGTTTGTAAAGATTAAATATCATTGCTTGTTAAAGGTATTGTATAAATGGTTAATCAATTTATACATAAGAAAAGGAAAAATAGAGGAAATATAGAATAAAAATATTTTCGTGCCTTTTAATGAAATGCATATTTTAAGTGAAGAAGAAAAAAACTAAATCTTCATGTCAATTTCATATTCTATAGTTTTTAAATAAATTTTAGAGAATGAATATATTAAATTTTTAGTTTATATATTCAAATGTAAATTGTTTTATGAAAACAATAGTGTTAGACATTTTGAACTAATTATGAATCATTTAGATAGAAACATACTTAAATACATTTATGAAACTTTTATCCTGGAAACACATGTGAAATAAATTTTATATGCTCTTAATGCATTAGATCTATAGGGGTATAACATCTATAAAAGGAAATAAAATCCTATTTTGGTTATGATAATTTTTTTATGATAAATAAATACATGAGATCCATACTTATATTGAATGATTTATAGTTGATATTGATGAACATGAAATAGACATGGTTTGTTCAATTTAGAAGGAACACAGAAAAGGGATATTGGAAAACAATCTTTCCATAATCTCTTTATATTATTCATTCCATATATATATATTTCATGAAAAACATTTATATTTGAAAATTTTAAGATATATTATTTATAAATTTATTTTTTATTTGAGTCACATATTTTAGAATGCATGATATATTTTCACTTTAGTTCATTAAATTGTGTTATATAAAAATATAAAATTTATATAATGTTTTATATTTTTAAATATTAAATACGATTTTTTATTTTATCTATATAATTTATTGTCTCATATATATTATCATACTTATTTTAGAACTGTAGTGAACTAGATTCACAAATAAGATAAACAATTATGGTCATTTTTTTGTTTTTTTTGTTTTTCAAATTGTTTAATTTTTTGTGTAATGATTTGATTTTTGTAAACATTTACATATATATTTTTTTGTATTTTCTGTATAATTTAATATCTCAGAAAAGATGTTAGTATCTTTATAGAATTTATTTTTACTACTATAAATAATTTGATAATGGTTTTTTTCATTATTGCAAACATTTTTAAATATTTTTCTAATTTTTATGTAACTATTTGATTTTAATATTCATTTATTAGGGTTTTATTTAGTTTTTCTATATCATTTAATGTCTCATAAATCATTTTAAATATATTTTCATTTTATTTTACTCATTAATAAAATATGATAAAAAGTGTGTTTAGTTTTGTATTATATTGTACTAATTGTTATTTCAGTTTGATTTATAGGTTAATATCAGATAAAATAGTTTGGTTACTCAATATTCTAAGGTAGTCTAACCACATAATTTTTTTAAAGAGCCTCCACATTATTATATATAAGTGGATTTTAATTATATAATGAATACAATTACTTCTAGGGTTTATAAAAACAACAACAGATGTTTACCAAAATTATGACTTTTTATTAGATAATTCTATATAAATATTTATTGAGTTTGATGGTATTGGTAATCCTACAGGTCTAAATTAAAAAAACATTTATTTATTTTCTGGAAGTTCTATATTGAGATAAAAATCTTTTTTATTAATGATTGGATAAGAATCAATGAGATGAAACTATCTCATTTTTCATGGACTATATTTATAAGCTCAGGTATTATTGTTTTATTTATTATGAAATACTTTTTATAATATGGGTTATTTTGTGATCACATTTTATTAAAAATGTTTTACCTAACACAAAAAGGTATTTTTGAATATTTATATCTCTTACTACTAATAGATGGTGGGATTATAAATTCACATTAACATTGGATTTCATTTTTTAGTTGAAGGAAAAAAGCGAAAATCAATGTGATATATATGGTTTTTAATGTATATAAAAAATGAATTTATTAAAAGTAGAAATCATTAATTAATTTTGATTAGTGAAATATCGTATTTTTTAATTATTGTTTATATAAACACTAATTATGCCTATTTCAATAAAAAAAATTATCCTTAATTAATAGGGGATATGGATATATCATCTAGATATCGAATCAAAAAGCATATACTGTCATACATTATCTCACGGTGGGTATCTATTTTTAGAATAATAAATGATGGATAAAACATTTGACATATTGTTAAACAAATATATAGAATATGTAGAGAATACCTCTCATCCCCTCTATCATTATATGAAATACGTATATGGGCATAGTTTAGGAAAAGGAGACATATCTTATAGAAGAGTCAATGGATGTAGGTGAAAATATTTAATAAAGTTCTTGAAATCATTTTTAAACCCTAAATATTTTTTAATTAAGAAGTATATTTTTTCAAATAATATATATAAGATTTTCATAATTCCTGATCACATAAAAGACAGTTATAGCCATGGTAAAGATAGATATTTTGGATACATCATTAGGAATACATTAACATCTCGATCTCATACAAGGATACAAGATGGGTGTATCAATTAAAAAAGATTATTCATTATTAAACATTTATGAGGGAGGATATATATAATGTAAAAATTAATATTATAGAAGATAAATAATATAAATTTGGAATGATGGTGGATAAAGGCTTAGATCGTAGGAATAATACTTGTTTTCATACATTCAATTTTAGTTTCAGATTACAAATCCCATTCATTAACCTCATCCTCTATAGTTTCACATCTAATGTGGGATATATATTGAGCATATCAAGTATGATATTATAACATATGGGATCATACATTTTATTGGAAATAAAATATACCATAAACAGATGAATATGAACTATATTTGTGTAAATTTATATGTTATTATAGTTGCATCAGTTATAGAATTGTTCCCAAAAAATGAGGTTTCTATATATTGATAAAGTATTGAAGATTTTTAATTTGGTCATGTATACTTATCTGACAACTTACTAATGAGGGATACATTGTTTACATCCATTGATTTATATTTTTGTTAAATTGTTGTTAAATTTGTTTTAATATTTGAATATATAAATCTATATATTTATGGAATAAATTAAAATTAAATACATGTTGAATAGATATAAAAAACCTGGTGAGGCCTCATCAAATTAACAAACCAATTTTTTTTTGAATAAATTACAAAATTATCGTCAATTGAATTTGTATTTTACTATGTTTATAAGTTTCTATACTACTATAAAAGAGGGATATATCCACAGTTTTGAATCGTGGGTAAAACTGCCACTATAGAAAATAGCCACGGTTCTACAGGTTTCAGCACCAATTGGCATGGGAATAGGCCAAACCCTCTTGTCACGGTTCTAAACTGTGGCTATAACATATGCCACAAAAATACTATAGGCACAGTTTGGAACTATTGAAGTTGTTTTATTTCTATGGTTCAAACCACAGATTTATCCCTATTTCCATAGCTCCAAACCATGGATATAGTTTCCAGATTCAATAAAAATCAGCATATTGTCACCTCATATTTTACCCCAGTAGCTGCCACAAAGACACATGCTTGTTCATGAATTAGTGAACCCAAAATAGTCATACAAAACATAAAATTACAAGAACATGCCTAGATAGAACTAAAAAAATGCACAGTAAACAATTTCATTTTGATGAGGAAATAAAAAAAATAGAAAACTGTGATTAAATTAATAAATAAACACCAATATTATCATGAAAAACGGGAAAATTATAAGTATAGAAAAGGGAAAAACAAAGGCCATGCAACAGCTTAAACCATCCATATTATTACATCATAATGGACAGACACTATCTCAAGAACTAATAATGTTATTATGTTAGAAACGATAGAAGCAGACACCAAAAAGTGAACAAGAACTCTACATCCTCACCATCATTTAGAGTATGATTACATATATATATGTTATAAACTATCATTGGTAACCCAATCAATGCACGCATTCCAAATTCAGATAAAGGGCCAATAATCTCCTTTATATAAAAAATTTAGAATATAAATTATTTGAATCACCATTATAAATAACATTAATGAATCATCAAAAACAAGTTAAATATATTCTTGAATAAATTACTTTGAAATTATTTTGAATTTCATGATGTTATAGTTTTTGAATACATGATGATTTTAAAAACTATTTATCAATTTTCATGTAAATATAGCACAGTTTATAAATAATAATGTAATGATGGTGTGTGTTTCTATGGGGGAGAACATAGGGCTACAACAGAATCAAAAGATTACACCAATGCTGAGTAAAATACAGTAGACTCACCAACTACAATATGGGAGAGAAGAATGGTTCTAATTACTATTGATTAGTGAATCATTGATGAACTATATAATGTTATGTGGACTATGTCAAGATCTAGTCATAATTCATTGAAGGATTGGAGTCCAGAAGTGGGTATAATGACCGCATAATGGATTGGTTATTTCATGAATTCAGTGATACTCCATTCATGAAAAAATAGGATGAGATGAGGGTGTAACACTACAAAGACTCGATATACAAAATGATTATTTTTAGGGATAATAATTTCACAATGTGAAGACACAAGTGATTCCATGAATCCAGGATGAGGAATATTTAGTTATACTTTCATTTAGAATATTCATACACATTGAAGTTAGTAATGTTCCGTGATACATATTGAAGGGTTATAGATCATGTTAATATCTATATTACAAGTTGTGAAGTAGGATATAGAAAAATAATAGTATTTTTATCCATTTATACATCAGACCATGGATGAATAGGTCATTATTAAGAAATATTTAGAGTCATTTGAGATTATAAGATCCTCTTAGATTTTGCAGGGACATAAATATAAGATATTAACCAGATTTCTTGAATTAGTTTGTTGAAGAAAAATTAAAAATGATGGAATATGTATCAAAATGAAAAGATATAATTTTGGAAATGTATCACTATGAATAAAGGTGTCACACTATGACCATAATTTTTCTAGATTACTATATAGAAATGATCATGAAACAATTAAAAAGAAGATAAATACAAGGAATAACATGAAAGACTAGAGAGAAAAGGGGGAGTTCTAGGATAGTACATGAAATACAAAGGAGGAAGAACATTATATCTATGATTCCATTTCAGTGAAATATTTTTGAGGTTCCTAAATAATAATAAGGTAGACTAGATCAATTCACAAGAGCAATATTATTCAATGGACATATATATTTTAAAAAGTTCATTGGGGAAATTAATTTCATAATTTTTAAGAGTTTTACTTTTTCTATTTTATATGAATGATGTAAACATGAAGACTTAGTGTGTATACTAAATATATTAATATAGGCATTTAATGGAGTGCTTCAGGAGTAGAAACAATTCATTTTTTCATTTTTCGTGGATTAACTCAATTTCATATGTATTAAATTTTTTGGTTTATCACTCTATTCAATCTATGATAGATTCAATCCTATTCAATGGTTGGATACCATTATAGTAAAAGATCAATATAATAATTTATAATACCCTAATTCCCCTAGCCATGTGGGGAATGATACTTATTTAGAACAAATAATGAATTAAATAACTGGATCAAACAATAATATTGGGGTTAGAATACTTATTCTTGAATTGATTCTTTACTGCTGATTAGTGATATTATTGGATGACTTATCAGTTATGATTATAATCTTTGTAACATTTGTTTATGATGAAAAGTGTAATATAATTCTCTCATTTATGTTGGAATCACATTTGATTGTTTGTTTGAGTTATGAGTTTGTTTATAGTTTGTGAAAGGATTTATTTATTTATTTTATTTAGGTTAATCGTTTTTCCTCTAATGTTATGGTATATCATTCTCATGGGAGGCTTTCTAATATAAGAAGTTCTGTATATTCAATTTTCTAATACATTTGATATTTATTTGAATACTTCCATAAGATTGATTATCCCTGATTCTTGTGGTTTGTTGTTCCCAAAAAGTGGAATCAATGATTTTGTTTCCTAACTCACTCACAAAATAGTCAAAACAAATTTAGATTACTCACCATGTCGTTCCTATATATTATTTCAATTTTAGTTGGTGTTTACCATTATCATAATTTATAGTGTCAAATAATTGTATGGTTTTTATATACACCTTCAACGGATTGGACTTTCACTTATTAATGATACTGATGGAGGGATATCTCATTAAAAATGATAAATATGTTCCATTGATTAGGGTAAATATGGTTAAAATAGAGACATCAGAGTGAGACAAATTTAATAAGAATGCACATGTCTTATTTGGGATTTCATTGGCTCATAACATATTCTTGAACATATGTTGATCTTGAAATAATGTTGGTGTTGATGATGTCCTTGAAATACATTTAAATGAAGATGAAAACACTAAATAAATTATTAAGGGTGTGGTTTATTATAAATATGATTCTACCTAAATTTATTCAAGTGGAACATTATGTAAATGATTTAAATATGATTTGATGTCATCTTTAATCTTTCTACATAATGTGCGTAAATGTTGTTTGTGATTTTCAATTACATTCTTAATTTCTTTAATTATGTGACATAATAGTAATGAAATTAGAAATTCTAACTAGAGAAACGACATAGTGGTTGATGATATTCATAAAATATTTATAAATGAACGAATCATGAGGTGGGATAATAAACAATGTTGGGATTAATGTGAAAAATTTCTAAATTTTTTGTTTTTGATGTTATTTCTCTAATAATGTAGCTGATTGAGGTAATGAATTATTACATAGTGTCAATAATCCATTATATTAATGGTTGATTGAATCCATAGTATAATTTCACTCAATAATGTTCTAGATATGTTTAACCAATTTTATATCTAGATGAATTGGGAATTTTCTCTTATTAAATGATAAAGATCTATATGTTTTGGGAAAATGTGATGTTAACAACTGGATAATGAAAAAAAGATTCATTGTTTGAAAGTAGTGAGACACATCCCAAGACTATATAATAACATAATTTGTACTGGTCATCTAGATAATGATGGATATTGTATTAGCTTCACTGATGGAGTTCGAAAGGCGACTCGAAGATCCATGGTGGTGGAATGAATATTAAAGAATGTGACTCTATAGCCAACTAGAAGATTAGTTTGAGTGGTGATTTCTAGATTAACCACATATAGATATCCAAATTTATGGAATTTTAATTTCAGGAATCAATTTAGTATATTTTAATGAATTAAAGAGTGATTTTATTTGTGAATTAAAATAGATCAATTCTAAAAAAATCATTGAATTGAATATTAAAAATTAAAATAGCCACAATATCACTCACTTTGAAGTTTTATTTAAATCGTTATTGTGGATTCATTCTATAGCTGATGCATTTCAATCAACATTTGAACCCCATAAACCATAAAAATTATAATAATGACCATTAATTCAATGATTTCTATGGAAATGGATATGTATAAGAGGAAATTATGTTCATTTTTAAAAAAATAATGTGTATGCAGACAACCCCCTCCATTAGAAACATGAAAAAAATATTTTCGTACATCAAGAGTAAGATGATGTAGGAGACCAACTCTTTAATTTGAGGTTTCCTATATATTGAGGATCCAACATATCCTTAAATTTAAATTCATGCAATATGGATGTGGAACTTTTAATTTAACATCTTACATCAATGAAATTAAACATGAAATTTACATTTTACAAAATTATAACATAATAAAATGCAATACATGTACTTCACATTATGGTTTGAAAAATTGTAAACAATAATTAATACAAAAACAACATAGTTTATAAAACATCATTACTTTCTAGATGTATTACAGATAGGTGAAACCACTTCTATATTATGTTGGATGATCATTTTGTTTGATTATTAATACCTATCAAACAATGTCCATAGCTATTGCCTGGGTGGTAACTAGGGAATATTAATAAAATTCTAGGAAAAAAATCTTGTAATGTATTTTTCATATCCAAAACATACCCATTACAACATCTCATAAATATAAACTCTTGCCATGTAACTAACACTATAAATTAAGAAAAAAATTAGAAAAGAAAGATAAATGAGTGAAACTTCCAACTCAAATCATGCCAAACACATCACATGAAACTAAATTTAATGAAAAATTGTCACAAACTATAGTTGTTAAACTATATGATAGAGGTGACTATATCCCTATTATTATCTTTTAGATAATTTACAGCCTTGGTCCTATAGACTCCAGCCTATGTCACCACTATCTCAGTGTCCGTAATTAGTATGATCCATGCTCAGGATTGCATTAACAAAATTGTAAATGAATAAAAGCATTATAAATGTATTTATGATATCTGAAAATACACCCCCCAGCACAACCCTTCCCCCTACAAGATACATCCACCCCCCCCCACTTGGGCATGCCTCCCTCCCCCACCCTCTATATCATGCCATTTCCAACAGCACCCCGCTCCCATCTTCTTCTTGCACCACCCCCTACCCCTACATGTAGTAGCCCCCACCCCCTCTGGCCTGCATTTTCACCACATCCCCTTCCCCTATCATCATCTTCCCCTATCTTTAACACAATATCCCCAAAAACTCCATTCCCCCTTCCTTCTCCCATCCCCCTACATTCAGTATCCCCCCCTCCCCTTGCACTGCCTTCCCCCTCCCCTACTACCTGCAGCTGCCCCCCCTGCTCCCCTAACCGCCTTCCTACAGCTTCCCCTCCCCTACATGCAACGTAATAGCCGCCCCCACCCCATCAATGTCCCAATGCGTACTGTAGACTACCCCTTCACTGCCTGCCCCCTCCCCTCCTGCCAGCAACTACCCACATCTCCTTCCCCATGCCTAAATCTTCCCCCCAATAACAAAACCCCATAAAAACTGTCTTTTATTTCATAAAATTAAAATTTTCAAATTTATTATTACAAAATTACAATAGAAACATTGCTAGGTATCAACTATCAAATGCATGCACCATAAATTTCTCACAATAATTCATCAATTTTCATAAAGAGAAAACACAATAAGAAAAGAAAATAGAAAAAACTAACATATATAAATTATTTTAATTGAATAATTCCATTGTACCATAGAATATCAACACATGGAATAACCATTTCTAGTGAGAAATCCAGAAAAATTTGATGTCAAAATTTCCATTTCATGAGTTTATATCTAATTAGAAACAAAATAAAAAAATTTCTTTGACATATGAAGAAACTAAACATATATGAAATTGTAAATTTCATAGTGTACAATCCATATCTATATAAGTTAAAAAACAATAAATCAAGTGTTCGGACCTGATTCAAGAGATACTGATTCTAGGCCGAGTATTTCTAAATCCTCAAAGTAAACCTTCCAATTTGAACATGGTTAAAATAATGTAAAAAGGAAATATTATATATCAATCTATTTTTATTTGGCCTATTTGATTTATTATGAAACATAAAGTTTCCCAAATGAATAGAGATATACAATTTCAGCCACATTCAAAAATAGTCGGCAGAAAAAACCCAGATAGTAAATTTGAAATAATTCCAAAAGATTAGAATCCATTAAGTTTCTTATATATAAATTAATTTAAGAGAAACCATTATAATACCAATTGAGAAAAATTATAGTTAATTCTATAAGATTGTCATGAGAAATTGCTGAATCAAACAGGAAAATTAGTAATCAAGTGTGAACATACATTCATGAAAATTATTCTGGTTCGTACGTTGAGTTTTTTTCTGGATCAATGACTTCAAATTCATGTTATTTATCATCGATTGGAATTGGTTGACCAACAGAACAAATTATGAAGTTGAAAAATTTTGGGGGAGAAAGTAATTGTAGAATGTGAAAAGAATTAGCAAAAATGGAAAATTGGACTACATGTCATCAGAGTTGCGTTGAAGGAAGTATAGGGAGCCTTGGAGTAGCATCAGTGAGGAGGTATGATGGTCATGTAAAATAATGATAAAATTCAATATAATTATAATAAAACATAAATAATAAATAAGCAATCATACATTATAATACAATAATTCATTATATGTAGAAACAGACAAAAATATCGCAATACAATTCAATATTACTATAATCAAACATAACTGCATAATGAAATTACAAATATTAATGACCAAAAATACAATTTACATCAATTATGAGTCTCCATATCAGCATAATATAAATCATGATAACCCTCATCCACACCTCATACAAAAACACCATCACCACCTCTCACACCACCAAAATCATCATCGACATCGACATCAGTATCGACACTGGCACCGAAACTGGGCTCAGCATTTGCTCCAACATTGGATCTGGCTCTGGAAGAGGAATATATATAAGAAGAATTCTTTCACATCAAATATGTATCAACTAATGAATTATATTATGGTGGATTTTTAGAATAATGGGAAGACATAACATTCATCATATTTTTATTTATCACCTATTCTTATTTTTCAGTTTCTTCTTTGATTACAACATTCATTTGTTCCACTATGAAGATACCAAACCCAATACAAAGAACAAAGTCGTCACCAAACCAGCTTTGAGATGGTATAATATTAAACCCTTGTCTATAACACACTCTTCCCTGATTCCCACCTAGTTATACATAATATAGATGATCATTTCGTCCCAAATTTTCAGGTTCTTTTTCTTTTGATGTCTTAAAATAATTCATTTGATTGATATATAACACAAATAAAATGATAAAATAATATAAGGAATTAAATTAATTCAAAATAAAATAAAATAAAGTGTAATTACAATCACCTTCTCGGTGTTGGTATTTTTTAATGTACTATCTTTTTTTTCTTTCTGCTTGTACAAAACAATGTATAGTGAGGAATGAGACCCTCGATATTCAATGTATTTTTTTTGAAAAAACAAAAAAATTAATCAAAATTGGTTGTTAAAAAATTAGACATAACCAAGCAAAATATTTTAAATATTAAATTACCTATGCATCCTCATGATATGGGAGTGAAGTGTTTCCATGATTATAAACATGTTTCATTCCACTCTTGTTTCTTTTATTTCTATCTTATTTATCCTAATAAAATAAGTATAAAATTTTTTAACAAAAAAATAACAATTAATTTATACCATAAAAATCATTTTTTAATAAATAAATTTATATATATATATATATAAAACCTTAAACCCAAGTCTCTTCAAATAGCCGATAATATCTTTATATTGTGATATTGGGTAATCATTAATCAATGTTATTTCTTCATGCGCCATAACAACACTCTATTTACAAACAATATATAATTCATACTTGTACATTCTCCACATTTCACCTAATTCTATTATCCTTGCATCCTTGCCATTTTTTTCTATCAGGGAAATTGTATCGGAGCGACAATGGACAATAAATTTTTTAAGAAAATATTTTAAATTAATTTATATAAAAGGTGATTCAATTACATACCAAGATTTATGCCAAGACATTGTTATTTATTTTTTCTCCAACTTCCTTCCAACATATTGGATGAACTAGGTTGATATTGTTGTGTTTATCCAGTGTTCCCAAAATGATTTTACATTCCTTACCATTTTATTCAATTACAGCAATACCCTCATTGAATTTAACCATGATTTACGTGTGTCAATTCTAAACCTCTAGCATTTTTGTGTGGCCTTGTCCTCTTATAGAGGATGGTGTTAATCATGAAAAAAATAAATTAAAATTATTTATATGAATTTAAAATTAATCACTAATAGTAATTTTTAAACACAAACCAGTATATGGGGGATATACTAACCCTGAATTGCTACGTCTAGAAAAGTGGGAGTATCCACTGTAGTATGTGGGATATCAACAGCCAGATTACTCTACATAGTTGATGATGATATGTGTACTTCTGGATAGAGAAAACCAGATGGATAATCCTATATAGATTATGGTGGATATGGTTATGGATATGGTGGTACGATATATGGGAGTGCATTTCCCTATAAAGTGGATGATGGGAATGGAAATTATTGAGGTATGGGAGTATGAGAACTGCCATCTGATGAGGGTGTGGGTGGAAAGGGCTATAAAAAAGGTGGGTATGGATTATATGGAGGTGTCATAATGGGAGGATGACCTCCTGGTGACTGAAGCATCATAGAAGTTGGGTAAACTATAGAATTTGTCATAACAATACCCCCCCACCATACTATTAGCCTCAATTGAATAATCCAACCATCTACTAGATGATGTATTCTAAAATAACATAGTTGATAATATAAAATGAACAGTAGCAATATAAATAATATGAAAGACCATAATATTGTAACATAAATTGTACATATAGTGTTAGGAAAAGGTGACATACATTGTTAATTTCACTGTATAATTATAATTCTATGAGTATCATCATAATCATTAATTATAACATTGAAATTAAAAATAGTATTATAATATATATATATATAATAAGAATGTTAAATAATAAAATTGTATCATAAAAAAGAGATACATTTTCATATGTGATATTTATAATGACAAATTATCAAGAATTTTCTTTGTTCAAGAATTAAAATAGACGTGCATAAAAATAAATTGGCCAAGAAATTAATATTTTTATATTGTAAAATAATTTATAATATAATATTTAATTTTATAATATGAAGGAATTTCTAAAAAACACATACAATATTGCGATAATATCAAGTAAATACATACAAATTTGTCAACTATATGTGTTGCCAGTGATAATTTCTAGTTCAAAAGATATTCTAACAATTCAATAATATGTGTCATCAAATGACACATTAGAATATATACTAACATTTTCATCCACAAAATCATTTTCACCTATGTCACCATCAAAAAATATGTTATTGAATGAAATCAACAATAACACTAAATTGTTATTGTATTGGTTCGGTTACAATAAAAACTTTTATACCCTGTGATATTATAATATAAGGCTCATCAGTATGAAGCAATTAGTTCATATTAATCACTCTAAATAAAAATTTATCAATATTGATTCATTATCATTTCATTGAATGAAACCACAGTCATTACATCATTATGACACAACCATGTTCATAGTAATTTAATTAAATTACTCTTTCATCAACACTATAATATGATATATTTTATGATCAATGTTGTCCTTATGATGCACTCGCAAAACATTCATGTGGGATGATTCATAGTTTGATGTAACATGCATGTGAAAAATGACGGTAGGATATTTTTATCCATGTCATAAATATTAATCGGTGCATCTCTCTAAATTTTCAGAACAACACTTCTGCTCAATCTATTGGAAAAATTGTGTTAATAATAATGATATAACTTTATTGTAGAAAATCAAACATTTATGTGAAAGTAAATGTTGAATAAAAATGGGAATAAAATATTGTAAAAATACACAATAATCATTTTTTAATAGATTTTAGTTTCGCATAATGTGTATTCACCCTTTTTGATATATTACTTGAATAACCATCTGGATCCTTCAAACATTCCAAGACATAAATAAAATTGTTTCTTATCTTCATTTTTCATCGAATTATAGGGGAAAGAGACTTTCCACTAATTTTGACCAACTAACTTAGGACAAAGTCTTTCTCTTATACCCTAATCCATCAAATTGTGATCGTAAAAGAAATCCCCTTTTCTTTTTTTCTTTTAAATTTAATATAGTAGGAAGTAAAATATAACAAATAATTTTCTTGATATGAATTACATCCAAACAATGATGTAGTAAATTCCATAACCAATATTGAAACTCAAAAAAATATGCATTTCTTTTTCCAAATACTAATGGAATTAAAATTAACATGATTTATTATTCTGATATTTGATTATTTTATTCCTAGGATATATTTCAAATCATTATATACTTTACAAATTTCCTTCCCTAACATTAATTTAAGATTCTCATCGGCCTCGATGTAATTATCATAATATCTTCAATTTTTTTGTATGGATAATCCATCGGTTGAAATCATTGATTCCCTATGAAGCTAAATGTACAACGAAACATTAACTTTCACGAACGTGTATTTTTTATACAAATAGTGTTGGGTAATTTCCATTTAGTACTACAACCAAACATCATTATTTATGAAGGGAAATCATTTATCATATATAATAAATCTACTAGAAATATAACATACTCCATTCTGAATGAATCGTATGCTTGTGAATTAACAATACAAATCACCATTTACTCATCTATTAATGGAAGAATGTATATATCAATATCATTTATAGGATCAATGGGCCAATATATCCTCATACTCATGACAGAAAATTGATTATTCATACAAATCCATAATAGAATGTTATAAATTTGAATGAAAATGTGACAAGTAATATGTGTAGTATGCATTTGGAAGAATGGGTTTAAACAATCTCTAGATAATCTCAATCTAACATTTCTTGGGTGAGCTAAAAATTAGGATGAAACCTATCAAATTTCTTCCAATCCAACTAGTCTGTAAGATCTACAATTTTATATTTATCCTTATTTCTTTTGTCTTTATACCATCTCATATTCCTTTCCATTTGGTCAGATATTTTTTTTGGAAGCTGGATAATTAAATATAAGTGACAAATCACTTTCACAAGTAGGCGATATTGAGTTCTGTCTTTATTATTCTTCTACCTTGATGTGCCATGCTTTTTTAACTAACTAAAATCTATATTTTATTTCCAAAAAAAACAATAATCATTACGGAAATAATGAATATTAATAATTGAACATCAAAATTTGTCAACCAACTTTGATTCCATGTAAAAAAAAATCAGAATAAATGCATCATCAGGTATTAAATCTTTAATAAATGTATGGAGATAGTCGAATGTAGTATTAGAAAATCCATATACTCTTTTTAATGATATAATCACTTTAAAAACTCAAGTTTTTTCATTTTTCAACATGCCTGATATACCAGGGTATTTTCAGAATCCATCATCTTTCTAACACTCTCAATATCATCATCCTGATTAATAGGTGAAAACTATGTTCCGGTATACATTTCATCTTACACTCTTCTACATGAGTATCTAGCTTTAGAAACAAAAGCAAACCAGTCAGAAATCAGATTTTTCCTACCAATCCTTTTCGCTAAATCATTTTGATTCTCCACATGATATTTTTCTCCACTGTGATAACCCACATGATATTTTTTTTTAAACCATGTTTACTGATATGGTATCTCATCTCATCACAAGTTAACCAGGTTCTTCCAATTTAATCATAACATGGGTATCGAATCAATCCACCATCTAAATCATTGTTGAATGTAAAGTCCAAAAAATATCATAACTCCTTCAGAAACTCATTAGTGATCTAATCAATGATGTACATCCAGTATCTATCCATTCAATGGAATATAAACATAGTTTAAATAAATAATCTATAAAATGACCTAACATTATATGTATTGTTTCATAAGATAATAAGTAATCATCATTAACGTGTTCATAAAAAATCATACCAAATATCTCAAAATTATGATTCAAGGAATTGATCAATGTTATTAATTATAAGAAAATAAGGAATAATAACACATAACATCCTAGAATGAGGGTTGATTATTGTAAAAATAGTTCATATGAGATCTATGAGATAATAGTAACAAATTCCTAAATGTGTTTTTATTGAATTAAAAATGAGTTCTGATGTTTTTTATAAATTATATAGTGATAAGTTGAAATTTATAGTCATTTATAAAATATAAACCATATAAAATTTCATATTGTGTTAAAGGATTCCCATATACCAAAGTGCGTTGAATTATTCCATTCACTTATTGATTCTTAGTCATTGAGTATAAGACCACATCATGGTTAAGGAGACTAACAACTCTTTATAATCATCTTTTATCATGCCCAACAGCCAAAACAACCCAACCTACCTTTTTTACACTTTAAGGCACAACCACAACACTAATATATTTATGTATAAGGTAGAACCTATGAACTCATTGTTTCCTATGTTAGCATAACCAATACACTACCTTTTAATGGAGGCACTACCATGTGTGAGTTGAGTTATTACAACACAATAAAACATTACAGAACATATGAAATTCATCAAAATGAATATAAAATATTTAAACTAATAAATGTAGTTAATGATTATTACAACTATAGAATAAGTAGATATATCCCTTCACGCAAAAGATATAGAACAATTTTGCTTCGGAATTCTTACAAGAGAAATGAGTAAATAATGGCTTTCAATATTTAGCATTACTTTTGTCTTTGGAAAGAAATGTGTGTCAATTAATATATTAAATTTTAAGGATAATAATATAATAATATATTTCACCATAAATCTCACAAAAATCTCATAAATATTTCCAAAATATCATTAGTTTTTCATGAATGAAAATATCTATAATAATTATCTCCTTGATCACGATTAAAGTCTTTCATAATTATCAATATTGAAAAAAATCAGCTAATTTAAGTAATAATTTGAAACAAATCATAAAAAATAACTCTATATATTAATTTTTAATATGTAAAAATAGTTTTTTAACCTAAAATAAAGTAGATAATAAATCAGAAATAATGATAAATAAAACTCCTAGCTCTGATAAAAAATTATCCATGGCTTGATGATCTTTTCATGACTTAAATCTTTTATATATCTCTTCAAGGTTTATATAATCACAAAATGAGCTGATTTATGTTTCCAATTAGCCTAAAAAATTAATATCATGAACTTGCATTAAAATTTAATGTATGGATATAATGACATGTATTTTTTTCATATATTCTGTTATATTCAAATCATTACATTTGATAACAAAATAAGAGTAGTTTCATAAGAAAGAGTTAGTATATAAAATTAATTTCTAGAATCCATGTGGTATGTTAGAGTAAAAAATAAAATACATAAAAGTAATTCTCTTAAATATGTAAATGTAATTTCTTTCTAAATAAAGGTAAACTTATCTCCTCATATAATACATAACAATAAAAGATCGATGTGCAAGATTCAATAAAAGATATATAGAATTAATAAATTAATATAAAAGGGGCTTCTATGGATATGGTTGATACAGAAAGCTAAGAACTGGATATGTAAGGTTATTTACATAGTGAAAATCCTTAAATTTGAAATTTAAGACTGAAATACCCATCTTATTAATTCTCTAAATTTACAAAATACATAGTGTATTACACAAAACACTTATAAATACATTAATAATTTTAGAATAGTAAATATAAACATAATAATTACATAATATTTCATAGTTAACAGAATAGTAAACATATTAAACCATGAATACCAGAATCCTTCTTAATTATGAGAATGAGAATGAAATATAGACCATATACTGGTGAATAAATGTTTATAGAATACCAGTCAACAAACAGGAGCCACAGAACAGTTGAAAATAAATAAAAAATCCTCCTATGAATTCTACCTAAAAACTAAAAACTCATGAATTAGAATGAATACTGAAAACTATATTTAAAGAAACCACAAAGCATTATCCACAAGAAACAACTCACCAAAACACAAACAGAATAAATACTTCAAACTTTCAGCCTTAAAGCACAAACTCCTCCTGTAAAAATAATGAATACTAAAAAAAGATGAATAATGGAAACTCCTCATAAAAATATAAGGGAACCAAAAAATAGGTTAACAATACTATAAATAGAAGGAATAATTACAATAGGAACTATAAAAAATAATGAAGTAAAATGGCTTAGCCAACAGAGTGAATATTGTAAACAAAAGAAGATGCAAACTCAACGTATATGCAGAATGAATATTTAAAATTCCTCCTATGTAAAAATAAACACAAACAAAGAGCCAAAAATCAGGTAAAAAATATTCAAAGAAGAAAAAAGGTTTAGAAAATGCACTGAATGGAATAATAACACCTGATGAAGGGTATGGGGGAGGGTAGGAATGATTTGGGCGATGCACCGAATGGAGGAGGAACACCTGAAAAAGGGTATGGAGGAAGGAACGAATGCACAAGTAATAGAGGAACCATGAATGGAGAAGATAGTGATGGAAGGATGAACCATGAATTAAGAGGCTATAAATTGATAAGTGTCACTTTGAAAGGAGGAAACACAAATGGAGGAACCATGAATTGAGAATCCCATGATGGATGTAGGAACTGTGATGGATAATTTGGTGAGGGTCAAACAAGAGATAAGTTAGTCGGGCGATGATTGGATGAATGTTGTGAGGAAGAAGAGTAGGGTTTCAATGGATAGTGGGTGAGAGAGAGAGCAAATCCATGAGGGATGATGAAAACTAAGGGAATATTGTTTCTACCGGGGAAGATCCCTATTGGTTTATCTCATTTAAAGCCACCATTTCTAAATAAGTATGGAAATTTCATAACCTATATCCATGGGCCCATTAAATTGTGGCTATAGATATGTGGATATAGGTTAGTTTACTAGTACTAAAAACTATTTTTTACGAGTTATTATACAGTGATGATTTATAAGGTTGAAATCATTGAGATTGTAACTACAGATATGATGGATCTCATAGTGATGAATGCCTTTTTCATATAAGTGTATTATCATATTTATTTCAATTATCTCATTTTGATTTAAAATTATAACAATGTTTTTCTATTCGGTATATTCATACACTTTTTATTAAATATGATGTCACGTTATGGAAAGGATTTTGGGACATATAGTATATTTATACCATAATAAAGAGAGTTAATAATGAAGAGATAAAAGTATATATTTCTCAATTATTTTAAAAGGATGTTATTTAGTGTTGGATTCTTCATTTTCTTAATAGTCATGAAACAAATATTTCTAACTATGTTATTTTTCATAACTAAATAATAAATCATATAAAATTTTTATATATCATTGGACAATATATATTGGGTATTTTTTGTCTACATGAAAAATATAAAAATCTCATTATTCTCTATAAATTGCGACTTCTGATAAAAAAATAACGATTTACTAAATATGTCTACTTTATTTTTTCTAATACTTATATATTATAATACCTTTTTATTTTATTTCATACATATAATTTTGAAAACCCGAATGGATGGAATATAAATGGTCAATAAGAAATATAAAATAAAAGATAAATTATATGTGTGATAAGGTGATAACATTTATATGTACCAAAATATAAATTTTAAATAAAATGTTATTTTCAATTGATAAATTCTTTTGAAAAAGAACTTTCTTCATCAAGAATGGTTAATAAAAAATGGATAATATATTATTATATTTAAATATGAAATAATTACAACTTGGACAGTTATAGATTTCAATATTGTTATATTTTATTATAATATTCCTTTTATTAATCTTATAATTTAATTTTGAATATATATTTAATAATTCATATTAATTTTTTAGAATTTTTTATCCTTCCCCTGAATATGGAAATGGGAAAATTCATTAAAGTTGATCATGGGATGATTATTTTATAAATTTTATTCTAATTTTGTTTTTGTCTATATGTTTGTAATTTATATTTTGAAATTAAAATTTATAAATTTTGTTTTTTTATTTTATTTTTTTTAATATAATTAATTAATATGGATTTTTGTTGGATTTTTTTTCATTTTATGTAGTTTGTTTCTTGTTATTTTCTACTTTTTTCTTTGTTAAATGTTTGGGGTTGTGTATTATTATATAATTTATTTAAAATAAAATAATTTTTAAAATATTTTATTTTACTAACCAATACAAATAAAAATTTTATGTCAACTATATTTTATAATAGATGTGAAATAATAATATAATCAATATGTAATTTTAAAACCAATGTGGAAAAGACAAAATTTCCTATTTTTTGTTATAATTTTCTATATTTTTTATTCTATACTAAACATAGAATTTTATTCTTACATTGATAATTGTGAATAACCAATGTAAATAAAAAAATATTCCAAATCAGTTATAGAATAACTGACATGTAAACCCACTATATATTGAATTTTTTAGGGGGGGATTCAATGTTGTTATTATATAAACTAGTGTTGAAAATATTCTATTCCACGTATTTGACGTAATGTTAATTACTTATTTATAATTTTTCATCAAATTTTCAAACTTATTAAAAATCATTATAATAAAACTGACATGAAATATTTATTTCTTTGTGTGTTAGATTGGAATAGTTATGAACCTTTGATATGAAAAAATCTTAAAGTAAATTACCACATATTGTATAAAAAAGAATTAATAAAACTATTTTTAAAATTTTTTTATAATTTTATAAATTACCAGTCATTGAAAATAGGAATCTCGATAAATGATGCTTAAGAGGAAACAAAATGACATGAATAGTCAACTGTATAGATCATGTCCACATGTCTTCATGTCATATATCATGTTGAAGAAAATTAAGTGTTAACTAAATATCTTCCACCTAAAATAAAAAATAATTATTCGGGTCCAATCCCAATAATACATAATTAAATACAGAGGAATCTTTTCGAGTTCTTTTTTGATATTTCATCATTTTCTAGAATCATGGAAAATTGAAACATGTCAGAATTGGTACACTGCCTGAAGCCCCAAACATTGTTTGATGAAAAAGACATATGAAAAACCCTAGAAACCCATAATACGATGGGACTAAGTGACATGTTTTGTAATTCATCCCCAATAGAACCTCAACACCTTCTCCAAAAATAATCATTATTCTCTCAAACACCACCAGCTACGATGAGAGATGCCTTTAGTAGCTGTAATTTCTTAAAGTATCATCATTATAAAACACCATGGTTTCATGGAATATATAAATTTTATGGTTCCATATTATGTTTTCATACATATAAATTACAAATAAAAATTTCACTAAATACTTGTATGTGGAATCTACATATAATTATACCATTTTTTCTTATAACTGTGGAAATTGTCTTAGGAAACTCCTTTTTTGAAAATCATCAAAGTAGTTGTTTCCACTAAAAAATTATTCCTTGAAAATAGTTTAAATATTAAATTTCCTATGGTAATTATTTTATTTCAAATATGTTTAATGTGAAATTTTAAATACTATATTAATTTTCATTACCACTTTCAATAAATTATTCTGAAAATATTACAACCTTAAAATTCCAAAAAGTTCTCACTTTTATAAGTGAATGGTATTTTCATCATTTATATATTTTAAATGTAGCATTTTCACACAAATTTCAATGAATTAAATGAATATTTTTATTGATTATAAAAAAGTAATGATAATAAATGATTTATCAAAAAATTTAAATAATTAATTACTATTTAATAATGTAATAATTAGTAATTAATAATGTGACAATATTGAATGACGTCTAGGGCATGTGTTTTTAACCCCAAACCCATAAACCTGAAAATTCATTAAAAATTAGGAGTGCAAGGAATACCATATAAATAAGTTACATAGAACAACTACAAAAGGATATATATAGCTAAATAACACACAAATCCAGATCCAAATAGATAACACATAGATTTGTTCCACCAAAAGATCTTGCAAATTGTTCCCCCAACTACATTAGATGAAACCCTTACAAATCTCTTGAAGGATCTGTCATGAAAAATATAGAATTCAGAATAAACTATCCTATATGTAATGTTACATTCACATTGATTAGAGTAGTAATCAAATTCGATCTCTATAGATCCATTTTCAATGATCCAATGGTCTTCATGACAAAATATTATTTTATGCCTACTTCTCTTAATTTGTGTAGCACCCCACAAAAACATGTTTTGACCTGTCCATTAATGATATGATGTGGTATAGGAATACATGTATGAGGGATCTTTCTTCTCATCATAATTTTCTCAAGATTACATATTACACTGAGGATCTTTAATGTCGTCAATATTTCAATTATTTGGTTCCCAAAAAAGTGGTTTCAAATCCTCCTCCATTGTGTGTATAGATGTTTAAACAAACACTTAAAAAATTTATTACTATGTTCCTACATATTAAATGGTATTTTTGGAGTGAATATTAATGTCCCCTCAGTGTAGAGTCCTACACACCTCTGTAGTATAGGAAAAATGAATATATAACTTGGAAGTTCTGTTCAAATCCTATTGTTTAACATGAATTACTGCTTCGTAATAGAAATTATGAGTTATAATTACATATTTTTTAGTTCTATTAACCACAAAATATTCATTTAATATTGATCAATTATAATGTTAATTCGCCTTTGTAGTCACATCCTCAACTTCCTGCTTTTGGAAATAATTATATATATTCGATTAGTTAAGGGAATGACCTCCTGGAGTTGAATGATGAATCGATCAACATCAACACCTAGAGTATAACCAAAAATAGAGGTATTGGAATCAGTAGCACTATAAACATTCATAAATCAAATATCATTCTTGTAAAGATAAATCTTCCTAGAAAGTTCATGTGAGTCCCTATTCAATTTGTCTGGTTCTGTACATATTTGAAAAACTATTAAGGTATCAACCACTACTACCATTGTAGTTAGGTAGCATAAGGTTTATACAAGGACAGGGACTCACATCTTAGTTTCGTCATATAATTCCTAATTTCATTCTTATATGTGCTATAAATCATGCACTTTCATGCTGCAAGAGTGTAGAAATGGAATGGATCTAATATCATCCCCATTGAGGATTGAGTTATGTATATACCTATAAAAATTAGGATATACTACCTTAATAAATTTATAAGGAGATCATATATTAAAAAGAATAGTAATTTCAATAGAATCTATAATCATATAATTCATAGAAATGGAATTTTATGTCTTCCCATACACATAAAAATACCATAGGGATTTTCCAAAAATCATATAGATATAATTACTACCATCCATTCAATTTCAAAGACCTTAAGTGTGTCCTTTTTATATGACATTACCTTTGAAATGTGTGAGCCCTTCGTTCCCATAATATTTGTAGATCTCAGATATTCCTCAATAATCAAATTAGTATAATCAAGTTCATTATCATTCTCAGATGACTCATTATGCTCTAAACTCTCAAAATAAGGATCTTGGTCAGACTACCCATCCTAGTTAGAATTCATCTCTCAATCCTATGGATTCACCTAGTTTATGATTTTGGAACGAACCATGTGAGGGCCATCAGTTTTAAATCTAATTATCTCATAATAATTATATCCCCATCATTTAAATTATCATAAAAATAATCTAATTTATTCGGTCGGAAAACATCCTTACAGTTCCCCCTTTCATTGCTATGAAGAGGACCACCACTATCATATTGTCATATCTTTGAACTACATGTTTATGGGACCACATTATTATTCATATCAATATGAAACATTAATATTTATTCAATAACAAGCATATCTAAGCTTCATGAAATCTGTGTAGAACATATTCTTTTGACATTTATCAACAAAATTACTATTACAATTATAATTACCTCAAAAATTAGTCATCCAATAAAAATCCCCTGTAATCATGAGATTATACTCATCAATAACAAAAAATCATTTTAAATATACATAAAAAATGTATTTACATAAAATCAAACCCTATAAAAATGACCATAGATGGCACAACTAGTTTCTTTTTTAAATTTCATCTAACTTCCTATTGTAAAAGAAATGTACCATGGAGTTTTTTTTTCTACTAGTAGAAACATTGTTAGTCCCCTAATTCAAATATAGTCCTAAGTAACCAAGTTACTCAGATAGGTTTAATAAAAAAGGGTCTCATTCTTGAATTCTAAAAAATCAGGGTTTTTGAGAGATTAATCAAAATATCTAGGATTACAATTTTATTTTTTCACAAGGGAATACAATCAGAAGAACTCTCTTACTAATGGAGGTCATCCTTTAGACACCAAATTCCAAGACTGAGAGCAATAATATTATTTTTAATTCATGCTCCAAATTATTATTTTCCTATAACTATGAGATCTAAAAAATAATAGAGATAAAGAATTATTTGATTCGACATTGAAGAATTTTTTTCCACTTCAACAAAAGCCTAAAAACCATTCATTATAATGTGATGGCGAGTAGAGAGAGAATCATCCTGGGGATCTGGGAGAAAATACTATTTGATTTCATCTCTTCACCTACTCTTCAATTCATAATCCAATAAACATGGACCATCATATCAAAAACATTTTATCCATCTTAATTCAGTCTACTTGATCCCAATCCACCGAATCATCATTTAAAACTACCCAATTAGTTGAATCCTCATCATTTTCACATGCACCAACTAATGCATTTTCATCAAGAGATGACTTTGAAAAAAAACATTAAAATATATTGAATTAAAGAAAAATGATCCATTGAGTGCCATGGGATTAGATCCCTAGCTTTTATCAAGCTCTATAGATAGTAGACATTGAACTTTAAACTCTATCTCCACACTATAAGTCATAATAATGATTACAAATAATGGAATTCATATTGCTAAAATGATAATTAGTAATATGATTTTTTATAAATGATGTATTTAATCATCATTCATTAATAATGAAAATATAATTATTAATAGTGATTTAAAAAAATATATTTAAATGTGAGTTAATCATAATTAATACTCAAATGATAAATTTATATAAAAATACATTACAATAATGTACTTTATAATATAATACTTTATAATAATAAATATGATAAAAGTTATAAAGTGTAAAGATTTTTTTCATAAACTATAATGTATGTGTCATGTAAATTATTATTTGTTTCTTATATTTATGAAATTGTTTTTATTTCCAATTAGAGTATTTCAATTATTTTAAGATCTCCTTTATAATCTTTAGTTCCTTATTTTGTGAAAATTCATTGCACCTCATACATTCCCTTTGGAACATCATCATATTTTATAAATTTAAGGAGTTTGGTTTTTGTGACCAACTCTTATACCTTATATTTCTTTGGATAATTTATTCAGTGAAAAAGAAGATTATTTTTATTTTTATTACTAATTATTTGTAAAAAATAATGTTTTGATTCATGTATAATTTTTTTATTATTTTGAATAACAATATTAATAATAATGATGATGATGTAAATAATTGTATTCTTACTAAATATTTTTATTTTTAAATAAAATAATTTAAATAAAATTTTAAAAAATTATTATTATTAAAAGGTAAAATATTTTTTTTTCTGTTTTTAATAAAATAAGTAATATTTTATTTTTATTTAAAAATAATAATAATGTTATTATTAAAAAATAATAATTAATATTGGTTTTTTAATAATAGTTTATTTTGTATTAATTTTCTAATTTTATTTTATTAATATCTATTTTTATTATGACATTGTTAATTCTTATATTAATTACTAATTTTTTATGGAATAACTAATACTGTATTAGTGAAATAATTAATCAATATTACTTCATGAAAATAATATATTATGTATTATGACAAACTAATAATATATTTATTAATATTATTAATTTTTATTTTAGTATAATAACATTAATTAACAAATTGTGTATAATATTATTTCATTGTGACTTTATTAATATAATATATTATTGATTTTTAATATAATTTTATTATCTTATAATATTATAATGTCACAAATATATTTTAATGTAATAATGTTTTGTTTTTTAATTAAAATATGATTTTCATCTATATTATTCACTGTTTATTTTTTGTAGAAATTTTTTTTATTTTTAATTATTTATATGTTTTTCAAAAATGTTATATATTTTATTTGGATTGTATTTATAGTTTATATTTTATAAAATTTAAATATTGCATACATGAAATAAATAAAATTATGTTTCAAATATTTTCCTATGAAAACCTATAAATATAATGTTTATGTAAAATATAAATGAAACCTGAAACAATGATTAAATTTATAAAAATAGTAAAAACTAATAATAATAAATTAAATTACCTAACACTAAATTTATTTTTTAAAAACATAACATTTAAATGTTAAAAATTATATGGGCATAAATATTATTTACTATTACATTATTAATTACATTATTGTTATGTAGTATTTATTTTTTATTATTGAATTTTATTAATTACATTATTAATAAATTTTAATTACATTATTAAATATTTATCACTAGTGTGTAGTGGAGTTATAAATAAAAACGAATCATACACACACTCATTAGGAAGTCATGGATCACCCATGCCCCCTAGGATATTCCTATAACAATGCTAGCCCTTACAATTTAATTGTCTCAAGGATTCATGGTTTAACTTTTAATAATGTCTTAATGTCCTTATCATCATATCCAAATGTGTCTTAATATACATCCAAAATTACACTAATGTGTACCTGATTCTTCTTCCCAACTTGCATAATCATTTTCATCATCTATTGCATCGTATGAATCATCTCAGGAATCATCAGTTATTTCTTCGGTCATAAATAGACCACAAATCTCTCTTAGGGAGGCTATCAGAATTTGAATTATGATATTGATAAAATAATTATTATGGTAACTAATAATTTAGTAAATAATATATTTTTAAATAAAAATTAATTAAATAAATCATTCAGAAAATAAAATTATCAATAATATTGTTGGTATCAATAATGAATTGTACAATTAAAAATAAATTATAATAATCATTAATTGTAATGTAATTAATACTTCAATTATAAATAAATAATTAATATTAAAAAATTTATATATATTCTAATTATTTATTTATTTAATAATAATAATTAATAAAATAATTATCAATGTAATTAATTATAAATAATCACAATTTAAAAAACAAGTCGTGTGAAAAATGATTTATATATAAATGGTATAATTAAAAACAATATTGTTTTTTTATTAAAATATTTTTCATTTATAATTATTATGATTTCTTATTTTCAATTATTCATTGTACGTTCAGTCAATATTTTAAATATTATTAAGAGTGTATCAATACATTGTATTTTATAAGATTTCAAAGCAACTGACTTAATACATAATAATGCTTTAAGTGGATGACTTTGAAATATTATAAAATATAAACCATAGATATATTTTTAGTTAAATTTTAAAAATTAAATGAACACATAAAGAATAATTGAAAATATAATAAAACATTAAAATACGAAACAATAAAAATATAAATGATAGAACAAATTTATTTTTAGAATTTATATTTCATACATTAAAAAAACTCAAATTGGTGACATTGAAACATTGTGAAATATGAACTATAAATATAACCAAAATGAAATTTTAAAACATAAATGAACATATAAAACATAATATAAAAATTTATAAAAAATGTAAAAAGTTAAATGATTCAAAATTATTATGAATTTTAAATATTAATGTTTTTTACTACAATATTCAATAAAATATGGTGTGAGATTATTAACAACATTATTTACATTGGTTTGTAGAGGGGAGGAAAATAGAACAAAAATATACACCAACAAGCATCCTGGAAGGCTCAAACTCGAGACCTCCCCCCACCACCATAAAATTGTAATACATTTTATGTGAAACATTAAACTGTAATTGAATAAATTAATACAATTGAAAAAAAAATAATGAAATTATTTTCAAAAAATTAAACAAAAATTACTCATAGAAATTTGAATGTATGCGTCTTTAAAATCTTATACACTATAAACTATAAATAAAATGTAAATATAATTTGAAACATTATTGATGAACATAATAAATAATTGAAAATGAAATTAATTTCATAAAAATATTAAGAAAAATAAATGACATAAAACAATTTCCTTTCAAAAAAACATTTCCCCCTCTTCAATGATGGTATATGGCTTGGTGATGATGTTCAATTGTGGATTTTAATGTTTTTTGGTTCATATTTTGACTATTCCTTAGGGTTAATGGTGGTCACATGGCAGTGATTCTAGTTTTTTCGACCGTAGTTTCTGTTGATGAGGCTGTGCAGGTATTTTTCATGCTGGAGGCATCCTATATGGCTAGTCTACTTAAATCTATTTGAAATTCGAAGTTGAAATTTAAAATATGAAATTTGAATCTATTTTGTTTGTTTTTATGGTTATTAGTGTGTGTGGTTTCTCACATCACCCTATAGAAGTTATTTTTTAGAAATGATTAAAATATATTTTTAGAAAATGATGCCATTATATACAATGTTATTGACTACTAAACATTTACATCATTAAGAACTAAATTGTGATATTGTTTTTCATGATTTTAATATTAATTATATTAATATTAAATATGAATTACATTATTACTATTAATTACATTATTTTTATTTATATTTATATTATTTAAATTATAATTTAGTAATTATTTAATACATTATTAATATTTATTTATTATATTATAGTTTTTTATCTTTTAATATTTAATTGAATTATTAAGGATTATTTTTTTTTGCTTAATATTAACTATTATATATTTCGAAATTCAATTTTATTATTTAATAATTATTTTATAAGTATTATATGTTTCAATATATATTAAAATTTATTAAAAATTATAATTAAATTATTTATAAATAATAATTATAATATTTATTATTTATAATTTCTAACTTTTGATTATATTTTTAATAAATGTTAATTTTTATTTATTTTAATTGTAAATATTAATTCTACGATTAATTTCATTTGGGGGGCTTTCGTGAGTGGTAATGTTCTATAATAAATTTGTATATTAGGAGGGTTCAAATCCAACCAATTTCCCTTGGGAGGATTTCCTAGGCCATTTATCGTTGATGACAAAAACAGTGACACATGTTATAGTCAAACCCCGAGTAGTGATGACATGTGTAGTGATGCAAGTTTATGATGAAGGGGACTTCATGTTATTAAATGGTGGGTCTTTTATCTAATAAAATTATAATGGGATGACATTGATTTGGGTCTATTGTTGGACGGGGTGTGATATGTCCTTGCAGACTTAGGTTTGTGTGTGTTGTTTTATTTCTTATAACCTCCAAGACCATAAATAAATATCAATTATATTATTATGTTAATATTATATTATTAATTATTGTAATTTAGTTATAATATTAATAATTAAAAATTGTGTTATAAAATTAAAAAAATTTAAATTGATCATGAATTTTATTAATAATTACTAATTAAAATAATAAGAATAATTTATATTTACTTTTAAATTACATTACTGATAATTAATTATTATATTTTTAATTAATGTTATTAATTAATTATATGGTTTTAATTATAATTTATATTAAAATTTTATTTCTAATTTAATTATTGATATTTAATTATATCATGAAATTTTAACTAGTCATTACATTTTATAAATAATTATAATTAATTATACATTATTATATTGTTTTTATTGATAGTTATAAAATTTTTAATTAAATTATTGTCTATTTTTATTATTTTATTAATAATTATATTATATTTTAATTTTAATTTGTTGGAAAGGGTGAACTTGAATCTCATATTCAAAACCATGAAGGGATAGTAAAGATGACTCCCCTATAAATGTGAGTGTCATGTGGGTGTTTAATGGGATATATATTTTCATAATAGTTTATTCAAAGTAATTCTAAATAAAAAAAGTTATAAAAATTTAAACTTTTTATATTATATATATATAAATTAAAATCGAGAAAAATTTTATTTTTAAAAAGGAAGAAGTTGTTGTATGGAAGAGAACATTTTTCAAATGTTTTTAGAAGAAGGAACATTCTACTTCCGCTCATTCATCACAATGTCTTTGAGGATGGAACATTCTGGTAAAGGTAATTCTTCCAACATTTTGGAAATAATTTTACACCCAATTCAACTCCTACACTTCAATGAAAAACTATGAAAATATGAGTAAATTGTTTTCTAGTTTCCATATATGCATAATTTCATTTTTTTCATCATATAAGAATGGGTGAGAAAACATTTTAAATAGGAAATAGGTTTTGGAATCAGACTAGGGAGATGAGAACAAAATGTCATAGGAGGCTAGGAACAAAAAACCTAGTTTGTTACCAAGTAAATTGACAAATAAAAAAATGAATAAAAAATTGATATTGAATGAATTAGAATTGAATCAATCAGGGGATGTGGATGGACTGTCCGGGCCTGTTGTGTAGACACTCAAGTGGATGTTGGAAAATGTTTGGGAAGTGAACCTTCATTCAATAATCAGATAATATAACTTCTGTTCACTATAAGATCTCACATGTATATGGTTTTATGCTATAATAAGAAACAATATAAACTTCTATACTCATTAGATAACAGAAACTAAAAACCATGCATCCACCTAAAAACTACTACTCAGTCTCACATTTCATAGATTTAAAAAAACTCATAAAAATTGAAATAGATAATTAGAAAATATAATAAGGATATTCAAGATTACTTGGTTCATACATTCATCATACTTCCACATGAGAACTCATCCAAACATTGATTTCACCAAAAATACGAGGATAAAAAACAATTTTACTTATGAGTCAATGATTACACATAAATTATATATACAATATATAATAACATTTATTGATTTGAATTATCATCAACATTTATCCCCACCTATATTTTATTGAAATTCATAGTTTATTAGTCATGTTTCTCCACTAACTAAGATCCACAGTTAGTCATCTCTTGAATTCAACATTCAACTTAAGTCATCACTGAATCAAATTCCAATGATGGTTTACTATTCAAAGCAAACATCTCATAATAAATAGTATAAAAACTAATTGGAGGTTCACAAAGTATTATAACAGAATCCCTTGTGTTCAAGTCTTCATTTTTGAATCCTTGATATGGATGAAATTGAATTCTATAGTTCCTCCATTCAGTAAGTAATGCTTTGGTCACATGATAATGCCTTCATAATTTGATAAATATTGCATTTGAATACAATTCAAAAGGATCATCTTGTAATTATATAATACTTAGGCAAAAACACACCCATTTATAATGTTCAAATAGTGTTTTATTTATTCCTCTACATATTGGAGTCATATTGATACATTATACTGCCTCAAAATTTCAAGGACTAAATCCTTCCTCAATACTGTGGCCAGATTTTTTATTCCCTTCCAACTTACACATCTCTAATATCTACTTTTCCATAATATTCTAGTTGAAAAGGAATTTTATTTGTGTTGGTTTCATTATTGTATGAAAACCAGATTTTGGGTAAGGTAGATAAAACTTTTACTATCACATAATAACACTCCTAATTCTAAATAATTTTTAAACTTATTTAGAAAGAGGATTAACTAGACAAACAAGTTTTTAGATTTTATAGATGAAACATATTTTACCTCAATCATAGAAAAGTATGAACTAGATACATTATAGACATTCAAATGACTGTTGTTCACAAAATTGAAATTGTGATTATCAATTTACTCTATTTTGATTCTAAATCACCATAAAAATATATGTCTATATATCCTTTCAATGTAATATCTTCACTAAAAAAATTCTATATATTATAATCGCATTTATATTTGGATGATCCACTTTATAGATTCTTAGTTCTCCCTACCAGGGATTCACATGGAGAGACTTACCACTCTAACTACAAAGGAAATGTTTGGCCCCAAATATAACTATTTTTACAATAATATTTACTTGATACATGTAGAAAATATTTCATGTAATATACTACATCTTCTAATGTTGGTTCATGTCACATTGATAACATGACGTGTTTTCAAGAGATTTGAGGTAGATTTTCATCTAGTTAATTGAATCCATTCAATGATCATTCAGTGGTAACACTTCTAGGATTACACCATAGTGATATATTATTTATCACTATTTAACATCATCTACAATATTTCCATGGATTATAAAAAATCATTCATTACAGATCATCAATACAATTTATACATCATTTTCTCAATTGGTTGAATTAGATGGCTTGTAATAAACATATCGTCCATACAGAATATGAATATGATGTAACTTCCATCATCCCAAAATATCATATAATAGAAATAATAAAAAGTTCCATCTCCTTAAACCATCATTATTAATAAATTTGTATAACTTTTGGTTCCCTTAAAGAGGTGTTTTTTTTCACGCAATGAAATTCTCTCCTATTTGTGGTCTTAAAAACACTTAGGTTTCTTAATGTATCTCTCCTCCCCCAAAACACCTAGAATAAACATAGTGTTGAAATCCATATGATTCAAGTGTATATCATTTGAGGAAATTTCTATAAGGTTATTATCTAAAGTACGATTGAAAAAAATTCATAAAATCAATTACATCCATCTATTAGAATCCTTTCACCACAAACCGTGACTTGTATCATATTCTTATATTAGCTTCATTATTCAAATATATGACCCATTTTTTCTCTATTCCACACATGACATGTAGTTGTTTAGCTATCTCCCATCATCCAATGAACATTAAGGACTTAATTTATTCCTCTATAGATTACACATACTATATTGAGTCATCAAAATCACTACCCCTTCTGGTAATTATGGTACAAAACATATGTAAAAATATTTATAATCACATCATCCACATACCTCTACATTGTTCTTCTAAATCTATAAGTTCTTAATAACTCTCATTGTGACTATTATATTTTTGTTGATGCTATATCTATTTACCAAACACTTCTTTTCTAAAATTTGTAATATTTTTCTCATGATTCAGTAAAATCTGTGAATTATTGAATTTATTTAACTAGAGATATATATATTGATCTTGTGTAATTATCTGGTATTACTAGAACTTGTGAACATCCTATGCCTTTATCCAGATCCTAATAACACAAGTTGATGGATTCTTCCTCTAAACATATTATTCAACCACATTTTAATTCTTCTATATGATATTTTCATTGAATATAATATTTTGAATTATAATGAATTGAATCTAGTCATCATGGCATAGTCTGAGACAATAATATTCATTTAAATATCCAACAATAACCTATTATTTAGACATTTACTTTAGCTTTTGTAAGTCATTATAATTAAAAAGAGCATACAATATATTATCATATAATTTTTTGTCTCCAACATTTCATGGCAAACTATATAATAGCTTTTACATTAAACAATATTGAATAAAATCTAATAGAATATTTCTAGCCAGGAATTCTATAGTATTTATTTCCTCAGCTCAAATAAATGTTGGTATTCTGGAGATTAATATAATTCACCATTCCTTCCCTATCATTGTTTGGAACATTCTTTCTATCACTCTTTCCAATTTTTGATTTCCATGAACCGTCTTATTATGAATTATCCATTTCTTATGTTAGATATTTTTGGAGTTAATCAAATTTCAGTCACAATAATTATCTGACATGAGTCACTTTATCCACCGACCACTTTCCAATTAAGCCATTGTTTTTTACTATACCAAAACACTAAAAATAAAGAACTTATGATTATAGAAATATATCCAAAATATCTTTATTACACTTAAAATGAATTTTAGAAGTAATGTGTTCCACCATGAGATCATATGGGGGATAATACACATACATCTGAATGAATGTTCTCTAGTATTTTAATTTGGGAATTCGAACAATCATGTTGAATGAATCCCAAATTTTAATTCTTATAACACAAGCATCACAACATCTGATGATACTATGATCATGTTTCTGAATACCCTTACCAGTAATGACCTTCATAATAATCTTTCTAAGTTTAGTGAACCATTAATTACAATCCTCTATATCTTACATATTCCTACCTCTTTCCATTGAAAACCCATTTGATAATTTGGTCAGATAAAGGATCGAATATTTTACTCCTCCTTCCAGAAATAAAGACCCTTGATTAAATTTACAATCACCATTAAAAAGATAGGTATATATCACAAATTCTCTTCCTTACTCACTAATATTTGGTTCTACTACAGACCGATAATGTGTTTCAATTCCACATGTCATAGAATGAACCCATTCATCTTCGTGATTTACATCTCACATTAAGATCACATCTAAATATTTGACATCTGCCTAATAGAAATTCCCATATCATTATCATAAAATATTATCATGAACATGAGAAAATAGATTATGTGTAAGGATACACCAACATCAGCTACTCATGACTCTATTATGATACTCTTATCGGTTAGCATGTCTCTATCATCTTCCAATGTATTATCAAATTTTCATCTTCCAGAAGATGTTCTTCTATACATTCCATGTGACGTATAAAATTTCATTAATGATTTACATGAGTCCCAAAATTCAAGTATTTTTATCTTGGCCCAATTCAAATTTGTCAACTCTTCTCCAAAGATTTATGTTATGCTCATCAATGATTCCTTCTCAGAGTAGAGTATCCCCTTTTGTTGGCATTCAACATAGAGATGGAACCTACTTGGATATATTTTATTTGGATTTATTCATTGAGGATAATGTTATATATGTCTCCAAACAACATATTATTCTTTCCATTGGAAATCCTAACCATAAAAAATTTATTATCCCATGATTCTAGTAAATATTATTTTAGTAGGGTTCCATATACATCATCAGTGAATGTATCTTTCACTAGTTCAAGATGAATTTTAATAATGATGACATCATTCAGATGATATTCCACTATCCATACTTATTATAACCACATGAAAAATATATTTTCATTACAAACACAATGTTTAATTCTAACCTTTTTTCATTGGTATCCTTTAGCTCCACCATCAACTCAACTTTAGTTTTCTTCTATTGAATGATATAGGTTGTCTTCAATTCCAATTACGCCCTCTTTAAGCCTATTGATTTTTATATAACATTTCGGATTTTTATTTATCAATAATTTATATATTATCTCAACCCTTCGGTGTTTGAGATCCTTTTTTATGAGAGATTATTAATTCAATATCTTCTATAATCCATAATTGGTTTTGTTGAAAAAACTGATTCGAACCATTCCTTCTTCCACTGTAAACATTTATGATAACTGTAAATATCAAATAAAATAAATATAACACAACGTAAAAAAGAGAATTATGCATGAGTTTCTAATTGTATCCAACCAAGATATCATATAATTTTTTAGGGAAGTGATCTTATTCAAAATCATTCGATGACAGAAATTATATTCATATAATAATAACACATATCGATGGTTTTATGAAATTTAAATTTTCCACATGAAATTACATTTGTCATATAGCATAAAAACTAGGATGAATCATTCCTCCTAATCACTACTTAAAAGAATAATCACTCACATACTAAAAAAATCGTTAATAATTATTGAAATATATAATAATAAAAGATAAGTTGAACACACAAGATTATGTGGTTTGGAGTTTCATCCTACATTTAGGTGTGAAGATAATAAACAATTATTTCAATGAATATAAAATTATAGGAATTACTTTAACATAGGAGCTATTAATCACAATTCATTTAAATTAAAATATATAGGTACTATTAATCATTTTATTCCCTATAAAAATGTATTCTCAATTTTATTTTATAGATGTTCACAACTAGTTGATTTTATTTTCCTACCACCCAAGAATCATAATCAGCCAACGGTTGACATTACCATCCTACTAAAGTCATAAATGATACAAATTTTTCCTTTTTTCTATTCATATCCTCCACATATTAAAATTAAACCATCTTTCAATCTTAAAAATTTCCAGCACTTTCATATAACTAAAACACTTATGTTGAATACAATTTTTAGGGTGCCTTCGTAAGGATGATATAAAATTATAGATTTCCTCATTATGGTATGTAATGTTATAATCACATGATAATGTCTTCACAATCCAAATAGAAACATCTAGAAGACCACAGATATAGGATCCTACAACTAATCAAGAAAAACAATTTATAAAATAATCTTAAATGATACTAATCATAATGTCCTGAAAGAAACCAAAATCATAATATTCATAGTCTCTACCACCTATAAATATATAATATAACCTCAGAAAATATTTTTTTGATATAAAAAACAAATAATGGAAGAAATACTAAAACTCCTCATCTTTGAAACTAATTTCAATTTGAATATCATTGCGAAAATGCCGAGCTGACAAAAAATTAGGTTGTTATAAACCATTGACCCCATTTTAAGGGATGGGGGGAAACAAACATAACTTTATGATTAGAAATACAAAAACTATTCCCCACGATCTATATTCCCAAGTCCAAAAATGAACCAATTTAATTATGTAAAGTGAAGCCCCTCCCCGCCATCAAAACCATTATGGCCATTTTCCACCTTTCATTATTACTCAACTATCTTCCCCGTGTAAGAATGCATGGTCCTAGTATCAATGGAAAATTATATACCCTCTCAAGAATCCAATTTCTAATAGAAATTAATTGATGAAAAATCCCTACTTTGAACCTCTTCTTGAGAAGTCCCATAGAGAAGAACTGATTGAATTGTTCGAAATTTTGCCGACCATATAGCCAAAAAAACTCACAAAAACATATCACAAATAAAAAAACATCAACTATATAATCTTATTTATAGACCAATCCCCCCTTCACCATGAAACATGTTCCTCTACCGAATCAATATCATGATTTCCGACCAATTCTAGAAAAACCACGCTGCTATCCAGCACCGAAAGACCATGAGAATATGCAGGGAACTTCAATGATTGTAACACCCAGAAAACATTCCTACAATCAAAAATAAAAACATTAGAATCTCACCCTGTGTCACGAATACCATCAAACACCAAGGTAGAAAGTCGTAAGGCCGATCTGAAAATCTCATCGTCGTTGTCAAGAATAATCGCAGATACCACAGTGAACCACCCTAAGGACTTTGTGCTATTAGAAAATACGATAAAAACATATCATTCCCCATGATGATTAACACCAAATGAAAGATTCAACAAATAATTTAAGTACATGGGAGATATGGGAGAGTATATAAGGGTAAATTGGGAAATAATGATGTATAAATACATAAAGTAACTTACTCCTTGGGAAGAGAACTCGGGAGAGTGACCACGATCACAATTCATTCAAATTATTTACCTAAAAAAATAGGTTAATATTTTTGAAAAAATTAATTCACATTATACTCAATAATAAATTTAAGATAAAATTTCTTTATAAGGGAACTCAACCATGGAACCTTAATAAGTGTAAGGAACATTTTTTACCATAAGGAAAGGTAATCAATAATGTATTTATAATACACTTATACTAATGGATAATTTTTATAGCATCCTTTTTTATTGTTGAATGTACCTATATCACCATTACTTATACTTAGATCTTGGTTATTTCTAATATCAACCCTAGGGTAAGACATTGGGTTAGGGGAATATGTCCCTAGGGGATGGAAATCCACTATATTGAGAAAAACCCACACCCTTTAACTATATACATCTTTTCAATTAATGGAAACTATTTGAATATCTTTATTGAGAAATAATATTATCAATTATAACAAATCAATATACATATCCAACATATCATTCATTTATAGCCATGAGCGATTTAAAATATATTGGTAGGGGTTTGTAGGCTTGGGGAGTTTTTTTGTTGGTTATACACAACTAAATATTCATATGGTACATATTATATAGTATATTGCAACCAATGTTTTAGGATATTTTCATGAATATGAATCTATATAGACTAAATGCATAAATCTTCCATATATGTCAAACAATAGGTTCATGAATCCTCCCACATAATCTCATAAGTTATAATCCACTATAAACTGAGAATATTTATTTCATTTATTTAAGTAATGTATTCCATAATTCCAATGCAAATAAATATATACTTATATGTTTTATTATTTACATGTCTAATTATGTAAAAAATTTTGATGATGGATATATAAAGGGATGAGAACCTTCTAGTTGGACATGATTGATTATACCAAAATCTCATAATACTTCTTTCCTCATGAGATTTAGTTTATCACTATGTGAAAAAACTTTGACACATTCAACTTTTTCAGATCTTCCTAAAATTTTCTAGGATTATTTAGAGAGTGTAATCCTCTTAGATGATAGATGTTTTAATCTTCGACAACGTTTTTCATTATCCATCATCCAATGATGAGTAAATTATAGATTAAGCATCACATTAGGTATGTTTTTTTTTCATATTCTTAATTTCATAAAATTTTGATTTTATTAACAGTAGATTAGGAACATGTGTGTACTCTATTATACTTCCTTTGGTTATATAATTAACCATTAAAACCCACCAGTGGTATCAGATTCCCCTTTTACTTGATTCAATGTGTTTTTTTACTATTAAATAAACAAGATGTTTAATGAAATAATAACTATATTCCCCACTCCAAGATCCATTACATGATAACATAATGTATTGAGAACCTCTATATATTACAATAAATAGTTAATGTAATGTTCTTTTGAAGTCATTACTTATGATAACTAGTTAATTTAGTATGTGTCCCTATAGTAAAAAAATAAATCAGAAAAAATTGAATTAATTTATAATTTTTTTAATAAATAATGGGATCTGATATTTTGAAATATTTAGTGAAATTATCAAATAGTATTAAAATTTAATTAACTTTATAATGATTATGGTTAACAAAATTAATGATTTTTAAAAAATTATTATAAATATTATTTTAATATTGAATGGTCATGTTATGAATATATTTTAAAAATTTATGTGGTTCATAAATTATATATAAATTATATTAAAAGGAATTTTAACATTGACCAAAATTATATGGTATACCATGTAATATTTAAATAATGTATTAATTATAAAAAATTATAAGGGTACTTAAATACATTAAATAAATTACATCTTTTTTATTTCTTATTATTTTGTATAAAAATTTATAAATAATAAATTTCATCCATTTTAAATGATATTATATATATCTTTATTAAATTTTATAAGTTCTTTTATCTTTTTTTGAAATAAATGAAATGTTATTTCATTTATTTACACATTTTAATACTCTTCATTACTAAATTGTTTTAAAAAATATGAATATTTTATGTCAAAAAATAAGGTAATAAATTTATTATATAAAATAAAACCTTTCATTTCATGATAGTTATGATTCTATAAAATTTAGTTTTCGTATACCTTGACCTTGGTTTGTTTTTTATTTTTGAGCTTGAAAATTTTTATTGAACATAATTTATGAATTTTATGTGTTATAATTATTTTGAAATTAATTATCTCTTAATTAATGTCTCTCAAAATGAGAGGAACAATAGTTTGTGCTACCCACCAGATTGGAGGCTTTTTCACAGTTATATAATTTGTAAGTTATTCTCTATCTATTGCTTCAGAATTACTCATATAATGATTTTCAATATCATATAACTATATTCCATTATTTAATAAATTCTTATACCTTGTGAATGATATTAATTTAGATATATATGAATATACTTGTCTTTAATTATTAGGTTAATGACAGAAAATTTTGGGTGTTGTAAATAATTACACATTAAAGTTGTTTGAGCACATTAATTATGTATACTAGATAAAAATTCCAAAAATAAATTGTTTGAATCATGCATTCAAAAGGGAATAAAACATGAGAAGACAAATATTACATTTTCTAATTAGTTATAAACTTAATATGGATATGATATTTATTATAGTGGTGAGACATTTAAAAGGAAAACCCTTCAAATATAATGTTTTAGATTCTGTCCAAATCAACACTTATCAAGACCATGATCATCAAAATTTGGAAGTTACATGCTAACATAGGTTCTTATAGATTATGTTGTGCATGAAAAGAATGTAATAAAATTTCTATAATAGTTAGTGGCCTGTTTTAAGAATTTTCATTGTCTTAAACTATATTTCAGTCCCTAACAGTTAGGATACAGAAGGAATAGATTTTATTATATCTATATGATTGATTCAGACAAAGTGTTATCTATCAAATTATCCAAGAATCATATCTGTTATGATTGATATGATTCCTCACATAAATAACTAAGTGGTTATTTTAATGCTGATTAAGACTCATTACATTGTGAAATGCATATTTTTTATCACTAAATGTGTATGATGTATGGGTAATCATTTATTGTGGAAGAAATATCAATAAACATCCATGATAAAAATTTATAAAACATGATATTGAACCACTGATGTGTCCATGATTTAGATTATCAGCTATTTTCTAAAAATAACATTGAGATTAAAAATAGGTATAACCTATAATACAATTATATAATAGTGTCTATAGTTTAAAATAGTTCCTTAGGATAAGTATTTAGATCCCCTGAATTTGAATGCTATATAGATAAATTTATCTAACTCTGAATCATTTGTATTAGATTCCAAGCCTATATCATGTATTTTTACTAACAAATAAATACTCAATGATAAAAAGGAATAGAAAAAATATAAATTGGATTTTTTCACTTGTTATAGAGAAATTGTTTCTATGTTATAGTATAGAAGATTTGATCTTACTATACCAAGTCATTTAGTTCTAGAATTTTAAAACTATTATTATGGTCTGACCATAAATAGAAATTTGATTTCTATATCTTACTTGAATATGATTTCATTTTCTATCACTATTAAGAACATGTTTTTTACATATACATATATAGGAATTAATTTTTTTCTTTCATTTGGAATATGATAAATGGATTAGATATTCTAGATGTGGAATATCTTGTTTATAACATTCAGTCTAATATGTTCTATGTTGATTCTAATCCAACCATCCTTTAGAATTGTTACCTAAAATACATAAATGAGAAACATGATCAAATACAATTTATTATGGATTGTTGGAATCATTTGTTTATAAATCCTTTAATTTGTGTGAGTCATGTTTATGGGGAAAATTAATACATAATATTATTGGAGAAATGATAAAAAGGATTTTGGATTGTAGGATGTTATACATACTAATTTATGTTGTCCATTGAGTTCATAAGAATGAGTTGGTTTTCAGAATTTTTTTACAATTACAAATGACTACAATCATTATGTTTACATGTTTCTAAAAATACCCCAAGTATGAGACTTCTGAAATGTTAAAAGTGTTTTAGAATGATTTAATATAATTTATTGGGAATTAGAATTATTATCCTTCAGCTAGATTACAGTGGTGCATTATTAAGCCTGAAATTCAATAAACATCTTATAGATTATGGAATTATTCCCTAACTCACTCCACCTAAAACTCTATATTGGAATACAATGTCTAATATGAGAAATAGAAACCTATTATATGAGGCTACATCAATGATGGGTCAGTGTGAGTATTCTATTTCAATTTGGGTTTATATGCTAGGAACTGATATATTATTATTAATCTACGTTCCATCTAAAGTAGTTATAAAGAAAACAAATGAGATATGAATAGGGAAACAAACCAATATGTATTGAATAATATTTTTATGCATCAAAAAATTTTATATAGTGATTAAATTCAAAAAACAATTATGTCCTAAATTATCCCAATTAAACTATGAGATATTTTTTTATAAACCAACTAAACAAAATTTGTTTATGGGTCGACATAATTCTCTTCGTTATAAAAAAAATATATGTTTAGGATTAAATAAGAGTAAAGAAAAATATAGTGATGTTTTAAACAAAAAAATAAGAAATTTTATTAATATGGGGTTTGAGATGGTTTAGTATAGAGTTATGAAAGAATAACTAACTAAAGATATATAAGAACCTTAATGGTGTGGTAATATTCTTCAAACAAATGAGTGCTATGTATTTTTTATGGTAAATTATGATGAAGTAACATTCATATTAGATGAACCTACTACCTACCCTGAGGCTATATAATGTATGATTTTGATAAATTTTTATGATGTAAGGGATCTAAAATGGACTCCATGTATAATAAATAGTTTGGTACTTGGTGGATACACCTAATGTGGTTTTAATATAAGGGTTAAAGTGGGTTTTCCCTAATAAAACATTCATGGATGAAAAATTATCAACATATAAAGCACACCTATTGGAAGAATAGTAATAAAAATATCATGGTATTGACTTTAATGAAAACATTCCTCCTTTTTTAATGATAAATTCTATTCATATTTTATTATACATAGTAGATTACTATTATTATGAAATACATAAAATGGATTTCAATACTTATTTACTTAATAGAAATTTATTTGAGGATGTTCAAATTATTAGTATATAAATATTTAATTCATTAAATGAGTTGATCATAGTGTGTGTGTTGCAACATTCCATTTATAGATTTATTCAAGATTATAATTATTGGAATATATAGTTTGATTAATCTATTTATGTGTTTGGTTTCATCAATAAAAATGATTCATGTCTATATAATTGGATTAGTGTTAGTATAATTGTAATTATAATATAGTATATCAATGAAACAATACATATCTGAAATCAAATCACAACACATTATTGTTTGAAGATGTGGCTGGGAATGTGACTCTCATTTCAAGACAAAGGTTCTGATTTTTACATACTTTGTATACAGATAAATAGATATAGATATAAGAGGTTTTCCATATTGAGTTAACAAAATTATATTAATAAATTATTAATAATAATTTAGCACATATAAATCCCTCAACTTGTCGTTATTAGTGTTTCATGGAATAAATTTTAATAAGATTTATGATCCTTCAAATTAGATAGAGAGGATGTATAGAATTATTTATATTACCACCAAATTATCAATAATGTAGGATAAGTTTTGAAATCATGATAATGTCTCTTATACATTGATTATAACTAGAATACACAAATCCACTCCTATTGAGAGACACTAGATTTATATGAAAAACATTCACAAGTACATGAAGAATACTAAGGATATATTATTTATATCTGGAGAATATAATGAGATTTATGTAAAAGGATACACAAATTCCTCCTTCCGATGCAAAAAATATTATATGAAATATCCATATGGTTTTATGTTTATTTTTAATGTTGTAGTGATTTCATATAAGATTTATAAAACATATAGTGTGGAATACATGACAACATAGTCATGGTATATAACTACATCTTATAGTAGGAATTAATATATTTTGAAAAATAATTCCATCTATAAACTATTAGTATTACCTAACATCGAGGGGGGAACCAATCCTTAATGTGACAAGAATGGAGTTATTTCTCAAGAAAATGAACCCCAATCTCACCTGAGAATGATACATATTGTTCAAAAATACTATCTCATAGGATATATTATTGAGTAGATCAATGTAAAGATCTATTGGGAGGATACATAGGACAATATAACAGATTCTCTAAAAATTCCATTAACAGAAAGACATATGGGTCATTCTAGGCCTCTAGTATTTATATAATTAATAGATTAATTTAGTTGATGTAAATGCATAAAGTGTTTATAATAAAGGTAGTGACAATATATTTATTGTAATGTAGTATGATCATCGATATAATTAAGGGTGTATTATTATTATTATTCCCTATGACCTTTGATTGAATAGTTACATAGAATTAGAAAATTTATACTTGTATCAGAAACTTATGAAAGTTAAAAGTCACTTAAATAATTAGGGGGTAGTTGGGTATGTTTTGGATTATGTGAGTGATTAGTGTGCTGCCAAGATGAGATTTATTCAATTCTATAAAGATTAAAAACTTCCATACCATGAATGAATTATATTGATAAAATACATTAAATATATTATTTTGGTCACATAGGATGTATTTAGTTACTTATAAATTGTTAATTTAATGCTCTCATATTTTTTATATTCAACATTTCATGTAATCATCAACTATGTCAAACACTTTTGGAGAATCAAGAAAATATGAGATGAAAATTACTAGATTTACATGTTCCATGTATAGTGGTGACATGATTTCATCTATAAAGGGATAATGTGCTTATGAATAAGATATACGTGATACATATTTTCATGGAAATGGTTCTCTAATGATACAATATGTTTAATTAACATCATACTAAACCCACTAGTATCTAGAGTAGCACTGATAGTTTGTTAGAGCCATGTCCTTTCATAAATCTACAAAGTAGGGATTCCAAATGTATTTTAAATTATAATAAGTCCAACAAGGTCACATAGTTAGTCCTTTGGATATATAATATGTTTTTGAAAAGTTTCTTGATCTAAAGTGAGTAGAGTTTGATTAATACATATCTAAAAGAAGGCTTGGACATATTCAAAGAGTTGTGTAGTCTATCATAAAACCTTAAATGTTTTAGTAAAAGTGAAAGAATATTGGTTATGTATTAAAACTATATGTATATTATAAATATTCCAAAAGATATGTTTCACAAAAAATTATGCTATTTTCATGTATCTTTCACCTCATAGACTGAATGGATGAATCTTCCCCATATGTATGAATTTATGTGCATGAATATTCCAATACAAATTTATCAGTTATAATCCCTTATGAATGGATATAATGGATTTAACTAAATAAATTAATACAATGAATAATTCAATTATTAATTATTTTTTTTTGTTTTTTTAATACTGTTATTGAATTTAATTAAATTAAATGAATTGTGGATGGATATATAAATGGATGATATCCCTCTCCCTAGGCATGACTGATTGTATTCAAAACTATTGAAAACATATTCCTCCCTAGATAGATTATGTCACTAGGTGAAGGAACTATAACCCCTTCATCATTTAGGGATCCTCAATAAATGTTGTAGGTGCCCTTGGCTACTGAAAACCCCTCATAAGAAAAATTATTTTGTCTACATAAAATGTCGTATTTATCAATTATACAATGAATAGTAAAATTTTGAGCATAAAAACAACTTTTACACCTTTTTATGTCCTTTTATTCATTACATGTTTATTCTATAAAAGATAGATCAAGTGCATATAATTTTTTTCTTCTTATGACTATGTTCATATGATGAACCACTAAAACCCAGAAATGTCAAAATTGATTCCTCTTAATTTGGATATAAATGAGACTATAGTGAAAAATTCCAATGTCTATTTCCTAACAAGTGAGATATCTTATATTAACTAGGAGAATATTTAGACCTCTATGTGTGATGGTAAATGGGTGGAGTTGGAGGGGTATATTTAATAACCATTTTTATTTGTGAAATAAAGCTCATTTTTTCTCTAAATTTTTATTTTTGTTTTCAGTAGTGAATCACAATAAATGGAATAAGATCCATTGATGTAAAAATAGTTCTAATATTAATTTATTTTTTGTTGAATAGAAAATTCAATCCTTAAAACTTTTTATTTCAATTATGGATTTATAATATCCGGTTTTTATAATTCCAATGGAAAAAAAATAGAGCTAAAATGGGATCCTGAGATGAAGCCAATTATTGGTTCGACCTCTAGACCTAAAGTACTCCATTTCTAAATAAGGATATACATTCCAGGAGTTAGATACATTTCCAAAAATGTTTTACAATAGTTTCTCTATTTTGTCATGTAAAAAAAATTTCTTCTTCACATCATTAGCCAACAACACATATTGATATTGTTTCGATAATATCATGATTAACTAAAGTCCATTTTGGAAAATCTAGGAGTTTATTCCCCCCATTTTTTTCCTCAATAAATAAAATAGTGAGACTAATTAATCTATATTATTATATAATTTTATCTTCATTGAAATATAATGTGGGGACCATCCTTTGGGAGGGGAAATTTGGTTGACTTCCTCAAAATAATAAATTTTTAATTCTCAAAATAAATTTCACATTAATTATTATGATTTGTTTGATCCATTTGTGATCAAGGGAGTAAACTTTAGTACCACCATGTATTCCAAGTGTAATAATCTAAATAATTAAGTGATTTTAAAAATCTTCTAATTTAGTAATTAGGGCATCTACCCATATATTTTTTATGATATAAGAATATATGTAAAATAGATGAAATTGAAGAATACATACTACCCAAATACTATGAAAAAAGATCCTATTATTAAATTATTTGATGAATCTATAAATAACTAGTAGAAAATCTATAATAGAACACACTATTTATTGTTAAATCATTTTGAATCAATTTATGGATAAAGGTAATAATCTAATTGGTGAAGATCAGGAAAATCACTAACACTATAAACTTCTCAATAATGGGGATAAACTAGTGGTCTACCATATCAAATTATCACATGATGGAGACCTACCATTTAAATGGTAAAGGACTAACATTTCCACAAGGAATACCAAAGGATGAAAATGAGTCATAACTAGATGGAATCTCTCATCATAGATAACGGAGGGAGAAAAAAAGGTTGTGGTAAATATAAAGGAAGTTGCGTATTAAGAAAGTGTATAGGACATACTATATATGGAAAAATTTAAACATAAAAATGGTACTATTTTGGCCTATAGGGGCTTATAAAGAATAATTATTGAAGTATTTGATGAGAGAAGGTACACGGTAGTAACCAACAAGGTTGAAATGGAGACACGCATGAAAAATCACCAGGGATTATATAATTTTCAATAAAGATGAAAGAGATAATTTCATTCACACATGAGTACAATACAAGGAATGGGTGTTTGATATTGAATCATTTTACAATTTAGTAAGAATCATGAGTTTATATTAACTTATCAAGAAGGATAATTTATTAAAATGTATATGGGGATTAATAATTAGATAAATATTGTTGGCATGGGTGGTATCTAAGTTTGTACGAACACTATATATACAATAACCATGAATTATTTCCATTATGTTCTATTCTTTTTAATCAACCAATTATTGGAAAGATCCTTTGACAAAAAAGTCAATAATAAAATATTAATTGATAGAGAAGTGGATAAGTAGTCCATTTTTATCTCACAAGGTCATATGTGTGCTATGTTTTACAAAACATAGGTGAAGATATATGCATATAGTTTTACATGGAATAGTAGGAGATATCATCAGATCTTTAGCATATGATACATGGACATAACATTGAAATATTGATATCAGTACTGATGAAGAATAAGTATGTCAGTGTTGAAATGTTTGTATGACATAATTATAAATAATATTATATGGTAGGTAAAACCAATTCTCATTCAACACTACCTCATCATTGAGGTAAGAGTTACTAGATATGGTGAAATATGATCTATGTGGTCCCATGGAGTTTAATTCATTATGGTGTACAATTATTTCATAACCATTATTAATGATACATTTTGAAAGGCATGGGTCTCTTTCTTATGAATTAAGGGCCATGTTTTAGACTAGTTCAAGATGTTTTACTCCCTAGTATATCATAAAACAAGTAGGACAATAAATTTTCATCATAATTAATACATAAGAGTGTAAAAAACAAATGGGTTTAATGCATATTATATTATTTAGGGCATCCAAATTGATTGAGAGGTTTCTCATAACACACAACACAATGGTTCATATAAAAGATTAACAAACCCATCTGGGAGAAGGATAATAGCATGATGATTTTGGCTGACCTACTAATAAAATTATGGGTAGATGTTTTTTGGTTTGCATGAAGCATCATCAATTTATCACTATTAGTCCCATAGAATATTTTGATTCTATAAAAAATATGTTTTGGTAAATATCCCTGTTACAATTTCTTACTTGTATTTAGACGTTTGGAATATACACATGTATCCAAAGAGCATATAGATAAGTTAAACAAAATATCTACTCTATTCATCTTTGTTGACTACGTAGATTAGGAGTGAAAATAAAATATTTTTTTTCTAAAATGATAAAAATGCCTCAGAAGCATAGATGTTTAGTTCCATGATAAACACATCATCAATGATATTCAAAATCCAATAATGTGCGGAAGAGAAATCATAACTGAATCATTTACTAATAAAATAAATACACTAGTACCACCTTCTATTGTAGAGGATCTTGTATAATAAGACCAATCAATAGATAACAAGGAGGTGGGAGATAAAGATATTAAGTAGGGAGAGAATCAATACTCTCCATTATATGTTATAGAACCATCATAAGAGTCTTGTGATGGTGTTCCCCTTAAAAGTTTTATTTTAAAGAATAAAATAGAAACATGAGGAAGGATTATACAACAAAAATATTTGGAATTATATTATTTGATGGTGACTAAAATGTGGGATCCATATGGATATTTATAAGTATTATTCCATCCTAAAAAAGTAATGTGGTTATACTAAATACTGAATGATATGTATACATTAAAAAGTAACAAGACATGTGATTTTTTCAAATAACCAAAATGTGAGAAGTAATTATCAAAAAAATATATCTTTTGGATGAAAATTTAGGAGTTTAAAGAAAGGATTTTGAGTATAAAGATCAATTAGTTCTAAAAGTATTTATTTAGAATATATCAGTTTACAATTATGATGAATTTTAACATATTGTGAAGAAGTATCAGAATTCATTTTTTAATTGGTGGATATCTTGAACATTAATATTGGGTAGATGGAAATGAAGTTATCTTTTATCCAGGATGGCCTAACTATATAAATCTATATGAATCATCCTCAAGGTTTCTAGGATTATATATTATAAAACCTCGTGTGTAAATTGAAAACGTTCTTATAAACTGAAACATACTCTCTAAAAGTTTTACACGATGCTTCATTCATTCATGGATAGCGACGGATATTAGAAAATGCAGGAAGTCCAATGTGTATAAATCCAATGATTTTTGGATGGTAGAATAATTTTTGTATTGCTTTTTCATTATCATATATTGATCATTGAGAAGGATTCAGTTGTTTTTTCAATGTTTATGAAGTATTTATAAAAATATACTTGTATAAAAGACATGGATTAATTGAAATGGTTGTTTTGGAAATAGATAATTCATGATATGAATATGAGAGTACTATATCTAGATCAGGGTACATATGATGAATTTGTTCAAAAACATTTTAACATGGAAAAATAAAAACCAGAGAGAATTTCTTTTTCTAGTCATCTGATGTGACTAAAGCGTTCATGTACATCATCCAAAGAATAAATCAATGTTATGGAAATTATTTTTTAATTCACTGTAGTTATATTACTGATTTCTGTTATGCTTTATACAAGGCAATACATTTCTAGTACACTATAAACCATGATCCTATTAACTCAAATCCATAGAAGAAGAAATCAAATGCAGTCATGTGGATTATGAGGAATCTTAAATGTATATCAATGATATGTTTGTCTTATGGGGTATCTAATATATTATAGGATGGATATTCAGATTTTAGTACGCATGAATATCCTGACATAAGTTAGTATACACTGAGAGACATCTATAAATTTTCTGGATTAGATGTATCATAATCGTTAAGGCTACATAATTGGAACACATTAACCCTTACCGAATTAGAGTCTAATGTAGTAGTGGAACTTTTAAAAGAGGTGTTTTGGTTATATAATTTTATATAAGAGCCTAAATTTCTCTAAAAAATATTATATGTTTCATTTTGATATTTAAGTGATTTTCACATGAGAAATGTCTCTATGTAACATTCCTTAAAGGCCAACATTTATATTATCTATCATTGGATACATGAGGTGATGAATCGATTGATATTGAGACATTTTATGATTCACATGATGTTGAAACTTGATTTCAGAATAAAAAAAGTATATGGATGGGGGAGTAATAACATTTAAATATAGTAGATTAGAATTTAGGTAGAGTGGGAAAAGTGAAGGAAATTTTTTTACATACCATGTAGGTGGATTAGTGTACCTACCTCACCAAAACAATAACTTACGACATGGATGATTCACATTATAAATATGAAAAAAGATTCCCATTGATATCAATGTGAGATGTCAAAGGGTTGGGTGGGTGTAAGTGGGATAGGTGGTAGTTTTTTTAAACATAGACTCCTCCCACATTGATAATAAAATGGGATAAGGGGGAGCTAGTCTAGAATCCTATTATAATCCATACACATCTATTGTATCTGGTGGGAGAGACTTGAGGCATACATGTGTGAGATTGAAAAGGTGGTGTGAAAGGGTGATATTCGTTTAGTTTTTTATCTATGTAAAATAATTCTTATTTTTCTCTATCTATTCTTCATTCACAATTATTAGTGAATCGGAAAATATTTTCCATATACTATATATTTCATTCTAATTAAAAAGTGAAAACTCAAGATAGTCCTTCGGGGACCACTCTAAAAATATATACTTTCTACCCAATAATAATTCATATCAAAAAGTTGATTTTAGAATCTCCAAATATCAAAACCAAATATCATCAGAAAATGATATCATATCATATTAATTAGTTTCATATTAATATAATCCAAATATTGATATTATTTAATATATCACGGTATAATCTTCAATATCATCAAAATGACTCGGCATTGGATCACTTTGGTATCACATATTTGTTCATGTCTTAAACACATTATTTAACTTTTTTATATTATTTAACCAATACTAACCAATATATACTGTTATTCTATGATGTTTTATATTTTATCATCTTCATACTTTGTTAATTTTTTTATAATTATAATTGGTGTAGAAATAACCTTACTATCATCCATTTTATACTAACCCAAAACCATTTTCTCAAAATTATATTTGGTAATAAATATTTATCATTTTTTTATGTTTTAAAATAAATAATAAATTTTTTTATGAATTATTGAAACCCATTATTCATCATATTAGTTATATATTTTATATATAACAACACTATCAATCAATTTTGTGAGAGTGAATAATTTTTAATAAATTAATAAATAAAGTATATACATGAAAAAATAATGAACATTATTTTATTAAGGCATGATAGAATATTATTTATACAATATTATAATTATAGAAATTTTTATAGTTGATAGCTTATATTAAGTAAAAAATGAAAATGAAAATAATATAATTGTATTTTATTATCTTACAGTATATAAAAACATAATACCGATAAGAATCATTGTAAATAGAAAAATAATGCCAGGGAATATACATCTTCAAAAATAAAATAAAATTTGAGAATAATAATTTTGATTATAATGTAATGAATATATAGTAAGCTATAATAGTTATGTTTCCATTCTATGACCTTCTATATGAAGTTCACATGCATAAACATGGGAATGGGGTTTCATCACTTTGGATTCCATTGGAACATGTCAAAGTCGGGCTCCAAGAACTAAATCTTGAATAGAATCACATGAATAAGAATTTAAATAAATTGAAGATCACAATGAGGTCCATGTTTATCAAACCCCCCATGGAAATTTCAGTATTACCTTTTACCATAATGGTATATTCCAGGGTAATATAGAGTCATGTGTTTAAAATATTGGGTGGTATTTTTTTAATTACTTTGTAAATAAAATTTATTTTACTTAAATACTGATTTCTTCATTAATATAATATATTTTCTTAAAATAAAAAAATACAATTATAATTTCATAAAAGTTGGATTAAATTTTTGAATCAATGTGTTAAAAAATATATGATGAAATTTTGGTAAATTTGGGAAGCACATGAATTTTTGTTGAATAATAAAAGAAAACAATCAATTATAGAACACAATATTAATAAATTATGATGCAAAAATGATATAAAAATATGAATTATAATTTATAAATTTTATAATATATTTTATTATTATATTATTTATTTTAAAATACACAATAATCATCACACCTATTAATCATAAAAATTCATTTTAAACCCTCTATAAATATATAATAATCCATTCAAATTAATTATCTAATTCCAATAATTCATTTTTAAATAGAAAATTAAATTATAAATATTCATATTTTTTAAATTATGTTTGATTACTCATAATAAAAAACATGTATGTAGAATAATGTTATCATTTTTAACTTGTAAATATTTTATAACCAAGATTTCATGGGCTAATACAAGAATTGAAAGACTAATCTTCTAATTTTGAAGAAAATAACACTCTCTTTTTCTTCACATTAATGGTCTTAAGAATATAACTATTATATTTCCCTCTCTAAAGTATCTATTAAATAGGTCATAAATAATTCTAGTATTTCTTTATCATTTATCAGGTTGTGATAAAAAATGTAAGGATTTATATAATTTACATATTTTGTTCATATTTTAAATTTAATATACTGTTGGATATTATTATTTTTATGATATAAAGTAGTTATCATTATAGATAATTTATCTTTCATAGAAATTAATTATCAATTCAAATCACTAACAAATAAAAATCAATTAAAATAACGTTGCAAAAATTTTTATTTGAGAGCGACCATCACTATATAGTGAGATTGTTACATTTATTACACTTATTTTCAAAATATCAATTGGAAATTGAAAATAATATAAGGATTTATACATATATAATTTAATAAATCCTTCATGAAAACATTATGTGAAAGTTTTTCCATTGTAAATTACATGTCAAAAAAAAATACAGTGAATTGTGATTTTTTATCAAAAAATTCATTTCTAATAAGGTTCTCTTATATATAAAGAGAGAGATTAAAAATATATGAAAAATAATGAATGGGGACAATAGACTAGGTCCTTCAATCTGATATCATATTTTTATGTCCATAAATTTACATTCTTGGGTTTTAAGCTAATAATTGTGTCCCAATATTTTCCTTCAAAACATTATAACTTCTAAAGGAGAACTTGGATCACTTAGATTCTAGATGACCTTTTTGGTTAAGAGATTTAGAGAATAAGGAAGAAATATTAAAAATATAATTTAAAATGATTTAAATGATAATTCATCTCAATTAACGAATCTTTTATTTTTCTCATTAATACATCATCATCATCCAAATGAAATTCATCATTGGAGAAAATAATTCATCATAATTCCTTACAACCTCGGGAAAACTAATATAATATGGGTGATCTAGGATTCTCATTAAGGGTATACATACGTGTTAATAATTTAATTTCATCAATGAGAATAATAATAGAGTAAGTGTATGATAATATAGTCAAAGGTCATGAGAGAATCATAATGTAACTCATACACATCCAAATATATATCATGAAATATTAAAACATAGAAAAGTAAATAATCATTAGAACTAATAATCACGAGACATTTTATATCTTTCCCAATCATTAAAAACATTATAAAACCATGGAAATCATAAATAAAAAAAATATATACTTTGGAAATAATTTTCATTTCACATTTATAGTTACTCATACAAGTAAAATTATTATACAATCGACTTCCATACCCAATGAATTGGAGGGCTATCATGGACCCACTCATCATTGGTTTATCTCATAACCACACATTATTATATTGTCAAGGAACCACCTATCATAGTTTTATCATCAAATCAACCATAAATTATTTATAACCTAACAAACCATCAAATTTCAATGTAACATAACAAAATAACAACACATAAATTCTTGAATTTCACAATAAACTCATAGGAATAACCATTATACCTTTCATAACATGACTAACCCATGGAAAATAACTGGGTTCTATAACAATATGTTTGAAACATGGTTAACACATAGAAAGGAAATGGTTTCCATATCAATCTATTTGAAATAATGTTTTCTTATGGTGAAGAAATTGGATCCATAACAATCTCATTGGAAAATTATTAATTGAGGAAAAGAAATGGATTCCATAAAAATCAATTTAAAACATGGTTTTCCAGTGGAAAAGAAACATATTATATAATAATCTAATTTAAACGTGATTAAAACTTGGAAAATTAATGGGTTCCTTTACAATATTCTCTAGTTATAATCAACCAGTGGAAAAAATAGGTATCATAAAAAATATTATAAACATGATTAACCCATGGAATGTTAATGGGTTAAATAACAATATCTTGGAAACATGATTAAACCAAGTAAAAGAAATTTATTTCATAAAAATATCTTGTAAAAAATCATAATACATCCTAAGAAATAATAATGATGATGTGAATTCAAAATATCCCCAGTGGAGGATAATTAACAATTAGGGTTTTTTACATTGTTGAATGGAAATTCCAATAAAATATCGTTATAAAAATTCTTGAGGAAAACAATCTATAAACATTTCAAAGTGACCCATACCACTTTGAAATATTTTAAATATAATCTCAATGAAGGAATAAGATTAATTGAAAAATAAAATATCATTTGAATAATAATATTCATGATATATCCTATCATTGTTTAATAATATAAACCTTATTAAAGAATATAGGTTAATAATATAACAAATGTATCATGGAAGGTAAGTTGTGAAAAAACTCCTACTACCGCTTTGGTAACATGAGAAACGCAAACCACATGATAGAGAGATAATAAAATGGATATGTAGAACCCCATAAATATAAGCATAGTAGTCATTAAATACATTCATGGTCTATATATACACCACAAAAAAACATTCAATATGGAATATATTTCACAAAAATAAAAGTGAGGTGACAAAAACCCTTACTACTTGAGTATATTTAGATTAATTATATCCATGAATGTATAACTTAAATTGAAATAGTTAATGTCATGAATATAATTAAACTCATTAAATAGAATTTCATAAGGAATTATATACACAGTTAAAATTTTTTCTCTTCGTAGTAAAAAATAATTCTTGAAAGAATATAAATTGAGACGAAACCCCTTATATTGTAGTCACATATTATTGTGAATCCAAAAAGTAACAATAATAAAATTAAACATTTAACTAAAATGAATAAAAAAATTCATGATATTTTATTAAAAAAATCATTATATTCCTTACATAAAATATGTATGTTTTTAATATGATATTTATCATAGGGATGTAAAAAGTATAATGAAAATTCTTTACCATGAGTCTGATTTGTCCTGTTTTTCGACAATCATCAATGATAATAAACATATATTAATTATTTACATTATTAATAAAATATTCCAAGTTAATTATTAATTTTATATTACTTATCATCATGATATATAAAATTACTTAATCAATAATTTTTAGGTTGAATGTTTTGACTATAAATGGCTTATGTGTCAAAACTGACTTTGATATGTTGATTAAGGTCGATGAGGTCATTATTTAAAGATATACCAAATAATAATCATGAAATAATTTCCCTATATATAAATAAATTATTCTTTTAAAACCAATCATGAAATATTGTTATGGAAGATGAACCAACATTACAATCTTGGAGGTGGTAGGTCATACATTAGTATGAGTAACACTCCGATTTTCCTAATATCATCACAGAAACAATGTAATTAAAATATTTCTTTACATAACGAAAAATATATAATAAATTACATATTATTCAATTATATATGCTTATATATACCGTTATTCTGATGTGGTGATGAAAAAGAAAGAATCTCATCGCTTCAAGGAGGCAGCAGTCCACACATTCATAAACAACAATATCACTTTTTCAATGATTCAAATATAAATAAGAAAATAATAAATAATATTTAAAAATATATAATTATTTAATTCGTATCATAAATATTTAATTTATATAATATTAGTTTTTCAAAACTCATCTTTAGTACATTCCATTTATAGAGTGAATGAATCACATCGATTTTAAGTGGCGGTAATCCACACATCCACAAATTATCTTATCGTATTCCCACAAAATGGAATGAATGAAAGTATTTATTATATAAAATCTCCATAAGTATCAATAAATAATAAATTATATATATATAATATAGAAATTTAATGTTCATCACAATTTTCAACAATGATATTTGGTAAATGAAAAACGAATAACATCATTTCGTGATGCGGTAGTCTGCAATACACATGAACCATGTTTTTGTTACATATTTGATGGATGTGTGTATATGTGTAGGTATAAAAATTTATAGAACAAAATGTCAGTATATTTACTAAACTCAGGTTATTATATAATAATTATATACTGATAAATTAATGGTTGTAGAATGAAATAAATCAAAAGTTCCAGTCGAAGAATGTTTCCTCATCTTCGGGTAGCTTCTTTTGGTTTTCACCAATGGTCTTCCTTAGTTTGATTTACTAAAAAAGTGGAGATTATAAGAGAAAGGAAGGGTTTATTGAATATTATTATTATAGGTTTCTAACCATAAAAATGGCTTGAAATTTTGTACCAATGGGGGATTGTGACTCCATTTTTATAGTAGAGGGTGAGTGGCATTCTTATAAATATAAAAAGGTACACACAATTGGGATGTATAAATTACATATTGTGCCTCAAATAAATCAATATATTAAATAAAAGTTTTTATATAGAATAAATATGACCATAAAATGTGTTTTGTACATCTTTCAAGGTCATTTGGATCATTAATATGAATGTTTAACCACTATGTAAACTATTTTTTCAGTCATCATTTTAATTAATTTTAATTTTATTCACTACTCATTTTGGTTAAAAACTAATTTTCCCTACTACATATTATAAATTATTCATATTAAGAATGTGGAGTTAATTTTTTAAAATTAATATCATAGAAGTAGTATAAATAAACTTAAAATTAATCCCACATAGGGAACAAGAAAGCATGTTTTTAAAATAACAAATTCAAAAAGATTGAAATTTTTTTATATCGAATTTAAATGTGAAATTGATTAGAATGAAATATATTAGATTAGTTTAAATATAATTTAACTTATTATACATTAAATAATGAAAAAAATATAATTTACCCTTATAAATTGTTTAGATGAAGAAGCAGTTTTCAATTAAAATCCAGTATTTTTCACTATTCATAAAATATTAAACCTCTCCAGAAAATGAAAAAAATTTACCCCAAAGTAATATATGATATTATTATTTCATAATGAACTTTATTTTTTAAAATTTAATTTTTTAAAGAATAAAAATTTAGTTTTAAATCAAGTTCACATGTAAAAGGATGTTGAATTGTCTTTTATAAATATACAATTTTTTATGCTTAAAATTGGATTCCTTATTATCATAAGACTGCAAAACCTATTGGATGAAATTTAAAATATTTTATTAAATATATAAAATATAAATTTAATTAATAACATTAAATAATAGTAATTTATTTATTTTATTAATATAAAATTTTCATATAAATATAAAAATGGTTTTATCCTAAAAACACATATTTTATATTCATTTGGTTTTTATTTTAATTTATAATTCATTTATTATAAAGGAATTAATTATATAAACATGTGTAAACCCTATATTAATAATCAAGTTAATAATATTTTTTTCCCATCATTCCAATAGATAGGTGATAAATATAAAAATGTTAATAGTATATTATTGTCTAGTAAGATCCAACCTTTCATGTAACACATGTTATCAATGAAACTGAATTTTATTTGCAACATAATATTAAAATTGAATTTAATATATTGAAATATATACAATTAATTTCATGTAACATAGTGTAACAAGTAATTTAAATTAATTTAAATTAATATATTTCATAAAATATAAGGATTCCATATCCAACCCCCATAAAATGATTTCCCCCCTCTAAATTTTTATTAGTTATCAGAAGATTAACAATTTTCTAGTTCCTTAATTGAAATCCACAATTTACAAAAGGATCAAAAAATAATATTAAAAGGGGGAAGTGGTAAAAATAATGTTCATTGGAAGTTATGCATAACTAGGTTTCCACAGAGGGAGAATATATGTGTGAATAGTGGAAATGCATAAATAATTACAGAGAGTGATTCAGGTCACTAATCAAAAACAAGTGAATGATCGTTGGAATGTTTATGGACTCAAAAAAATAAATATGCGAAGATCTAAAATACTATTGGTTCATTATAAATGAATTTAATAGGATAATAATTTTGTTCAAGATCTATTTCTTATAGTTAAATAATTATCATACCACATAGACAAATATAAAAAAAGATATATATTTACTTGATAAGTATAATTTCATCCATTCTTCATTTTTTACCAAAATATCATATTTTTATACAAAAAAATAGTATTAGTAATGATTTTTTATTTCATAGATCACTAAAATAAGCATATAATTCCACATAACAATAAAATTAATAATCATGTTCTTCCACCTATCATTAGATATTTAAAAAAATGATACTTATTTTCACATTTTATGATAATTACTAATATGTATAAACTATCATAGGATACATTAATCTCCATAATTCAGTGGTAAAACAAAGAGATTAAACTAAATTATTACATTAAAGACTATCATGAAAATTCTTCAAACATTATGAAAATAAGTTTGAAACCCAATGATTAAAAGGATTTTGGTATATATTCTTCCAAAATAAATCATTAATTATTAATCAAATAAAAGCCCATATGTTTTGGAAATACAATCAGTCATAAAAAGTAAAAAAATGTTTTTCCAACCAAGACATCATGTAGTCTAGTGGTACTTCACGAAAACCTTATCATCCTTTGGTCATTGGTTCAAGCCCCACCACCTCACCAGTGTAACGACCTTGATCCGGAGCCACATAACTGGGGCCCCGTACCCGGTTCACCACATGACCACAAGTGTGTTTCCCCAAATTCCAGAGGCTGCCGACTAGCAGCGAGGGCCTTGGTGAGTCAGTGGCGAAACTATGCCCTCATTTGGTAAATTATGTAGTGGAAGAATAAATATAACCAATAGCGGAATCAGTAAACAACATATGACAACTGAACTAAAAGTAGAATAAAAGTTTGATATAACAATGATACAGTACGGTACATGTATCCATGGAATGTAGTAAATAAATCAATATGCTGAAATACAACTGAAACCAAAGTACTAAATGTAAACATCAACTCCAGCAGCATCATGAGCCAAAGCCCGATCACATGCTCTCCATCTCCAAGCAGCAATAAAGTACCTGAGGTAGAAGGGAAACAATCCCTATCTACACCTGCATCCATATAATCTGTTTGGGCTGAAAAGCAGGACCCAAACAGGGTGTGAGACTAATCCCAGTATGCAACCACCACATGATTTATGACCTATTGTCTATGAGTAATATAGAAAAAGTAAAGGAAAGTAATTAAAGTAGTGGAATAAGAGTATACCAATAAATAATCCTACCATTTATAATTCACATTCATTTAATTAAACAACCAGGAAGAACTAGTAAAGCCTTTTATTCCAAGGTAAAGCAAGTAACACAGCAGTTATCTAAAAAGACTTCGTAAACACAAGTAGTACAAAACCCAAGCTTGATCTTTGGCTTAGTGGACTCATCACAACCAACCATCAAAATAATCACACTGTCACTATGGGGTGGCTCAAACTTGAAGACCCCTATATTCCAGTAATCAAACAAGTCACATACACTCTTTGAAGCTCTCACGTAAATTCCCTTATGTTCTTGCAACGATAGCTATAGAATCTCTAAGGAAGCACTTACTTCTAATTCCTCATGTGATCTCGATGCGTGGGTACACTAAGAACACTCTTGGGAAGCACAATGTCCTATTCCTGTAGGCCCTGCATACAAAAATAAAACCAACAGACCCTCTAGGGAAGCACTTAATCATCTATTCCATCTTTGATCTCCCGCAGCAGGTTCTCACGGCCCTGAGCAGTCAAGTCATGTGTAATCGACTGTCAGCAGACCTAAGTAAGTTCAAAAACTACTTCGATAAAAACTCCCATGCATAAAAAGCCTTTAAACAACATTCAACAAATGCAATCAGTGATAACAAAGAAACTTACTATTGCAATAGGTTTTTCCTCACAGGAAAACTGTGCCAAACGACGATAAACATCCAAACAGGGGGAGAAACACCCATGGGGTGATCCTTAATCAAGAAACCAAGCATATATTAGCTACAATTAAACATAATCAAATAAGAAATCTAGGGAAACGAACATTAGGATCATAATCCTAAACACAGGATACTCGATACATGGGTATCCGGAACTTTCACAACCAAAACTAAAATAACTTCAACGTAGGGAAACAAACCACCTACCTAGATCTGGGAAGATTGATATAAATGATCCTTGGCCCATGAGTCAGCCTAGAGTGGAGTAGATATGCAAAAATGTCTAAAACATTCAACCTCAGATAACTCACATGAGAGAAGAAAACATGAAACGAGGCCAAAGAAGAACCAAGAACTCACCACTGCGATTCTTCTTCAATTGATGGAGTTCGATTCGGACAACCAGTGATGGATCTGAGGCTCGGAAAAGAATCGAACTCCTCAGACGCTTTAGACAGAATTTAGCAGAGAAGATGATGTTTATGAGCATTAGGCGTGACCCCGGTCTGATTAATGAAATAAAAAGAAAGTACATGGAATGTACTTTTAGAGTGCACAAAGTGTACTAGGTCTTTCCGTACTCCACAAAATCGGACTCCACGTCACCCCTACACACCATATGTGTGGCCCATCCATGTCCATCACATGAATTCAAGCGGGAAAAGAGTACACTACATGTACTCAGAAAGTACGCGGAGTGTACTCAGAAAGAACACTGCGTGTACTTAAAAAATTTCCAGAAACATTAATTTTCCCAAAAACTCCTGAAAAAGGAAAAATATACCTCAAACAAAGATTCGTGTTCATACAAAATTCCCCCATTAAACAAATTCGTCCCCGAATTTCTCTAACGAATAATAGAAGAAGAAACCCCAAATAGCTCAGGCCACTACAATCGTACATCGACCTCCCTTTCCTAGGTCTCGTCCAACACTCGCCCGTGCTGCCATAACACCCGTACTAGAGGAACAGACCAGCCACAGAGAACTTTCATAATGCGATCGACAACCCTGATAAGATGCTCCTCAAAAGATGCATCTTGCTCTAGCTCAAACTCCTTGGGTTGAAAAACATGTGACAGGTCTGATAAATATCATTGAAGCTGAGAAACAAGGAAGACGTTGTGCATAGCCTGGTACCTCTGAGGTAACTACAACCTGTAATCAACTAGCCTGAATCTCTCCAGAACCTCAAACTGCCCGACGTATCTTAGTGAAAGCTTCCCATGCCTCCTAATCCTCTTACGTCCCAACCTCGAGGTAACGTGTAGGAAAACCCGATCTCTGACCTTGAACTCCAAAGGTCATCTCCGCTGATCAGTATAGGACTTCTGTAGAGATTCTGATGTAGCCATCCTCTTCTGAATCAAATCTATCTGTTCTGAGGTCTCCTAAACAAGATGAGGTCCCAGCAAAGCTGCCTCTCCTGCCTCTAACAAGAATAAATGTGATCGGCATGGCCTACTATAAAAATCCTTGAAAGGTGACATCTGAATAGTTGCGTGAAAACTGTTATTGTATGTGAACTCCACCAAAGGAATATGCTTCTCCCATGAACCACCAATGTAAAGAATGCAAGATCAGAGAATTTCCTCAAGCACCTGGATTGTACGCTCAGACTGGACATCTGTCTGGGGATGGTATGCTGTACTCAAAAGTACCTATGTACCCAGAGCCCTCTGTAGCCCCTTCCATAATGCGAAGTAAAACGTGCATCCCTATCTGAAACAATGGAGGGTGGAAATCCATGCAGACGTTCAATCTCTCGGATGTACAACCGTCCCAGCTCATCAACACTGAAGGTATCCATGATCGGCAAGAAGTGTGCAACCTTCTTGAGCCTATCCACTACAACCCAAACCGCATAATTTACTCGAGGTGATCTTGGTAACCCTATCACGAAGTCCATCGTGACATCATTCCATTTCCACTCAGTAATGGGTAACTGATGTTAAAGCCCGGTTGGTCACTGATGCTCTACTTTCACCTTCTGACAAGTCGATCATCTCATGACAAAACCATCCACATCCTTCTTCATAAATGGCCACCAATACTGACAGTGCAAGTCCCGGTACATCTTGGTGACACCAGGCTGAACTTCCTAAGCTAAAGCATGAAACTCCCATATTAGCTCCTCATGTATGTCGGCTGAAACCCATACGCGGCCTTGAAAATGTAGCACCTCATCATCTCCCACTATCCACCCCATAGTGGGGTCTCCATCTGACACACCCTCCCATATTACTAGGCCTTCTGGATCAAATAGTTGCCTCATTCGAACTCGATCTAAAATGGTAGAGTTAACATCTACTAAATAAAGAATTGTCTATCCCTATCTGTCGTTCACCTGCAAATGCATCTCAGAGAATAGAGCCATAAGCTTCCACTCGCTGCTGGCCTCCTGAACAACCTATAACTGAGTCCTCCTGCTCAGTGCGTCAACAACAACATTGCATTTCCCAGGCGTATAAGCATGCTCGATGTCGAAAGACTGTAGTTACTCGACCCACATCTGCTGACTCGGATTCAAGTCATGCTGCGTGGAGATATACTTGAGGCTCTTGTGGTCATTATATAACAAAAATTATCTTCCGTGTGATAGTACCTCCAATAATGAAAAGAATGAACAACCGTAGACAACTCCAGGTCATGCTTAGGATAGTTCTTCTCATGGGGCCTCAACTGCTGGGATCCGTTCGCAACAACATGATATTCCTACAAACACACTACTCCAAGACCGATGCCAGATGCATCACAGAAAAATGTATAACTCTTTCCCAGATCTAGAAGAACTAGAATCAGTGTTGAAGTAAATCTCCCCTTCAGCTCCTGGAAGGCTAATTCACATGCTTCTGACCAAACATACTTCACACCTTTTTTAGTCAAGCCCATCAATGGAGCTGCTAAGCTTGATAAGTCATGTATAAACTACCTGTTGTAACCAGACACTCCCAAGAAACTACGTACCTCAAAGACATTCTTCGGCTGATCCAAGGTAACTACTACTCTAACCTTCTTTAGGTCTGCTGAAAGGCCTGTCTCTAAGATGACATGACCCAAGAAGTGAATTTCATCCATCCAGAAGTGGCACTTTGAGAGCTTAACATATAACTGATGCTCTCTCAGTGTACTATATACGATCTCAAGATGGGTATCATGTTCGTGTCGAGTGTGAGAGTACACCAAGATATCGTCCACAAAGACAACGATGAAGGAGTCCAAGTAAGGATGGTAAACTATGTTCGTCAGTGCCATGAAAACTACCCGCACGTTCATGAGACCGAATGACATAACCAGATACTCGTACAAACCATACCTGCTTCGGAAAGCTGTGAGAGGTATATCCAATGGCATGACCCGCAACTGATGATATCCAGACCTCAAGTCGATCTTTGAGAATACCCCCGCTCCTCTAAGCTGATAAAAAAGATCATCAATCCTCGGCAAAGGATATCAGTTCTTGATCATCAACTGGTTCAGATTTCAGTACTTTACACAAATTCATAAGGTACCATCTGCCTTCTTCGCAAACAACACAGAAGAACCCCATGGGGAAGTACTGGGTTGGATAAAACCCTACGCCTGCAACTCCTCCAACTGCTTCTTGAGTTCTTGAAACTCAGGCGTAGCCATCCTATAAGGATGTTTGGATACCGGAGCTGCTCCTAGCACAAGATCAATAGAAAATTCTACCTCACGCTCCAAAGGAAACCCTGAAAAGTCTTTTGGAAAGATATCTCGAAAATGGTCATCTACAGGAGGGAAGTCCATCTGAGAAGTTCCCTGATCATCCAAATATAAACTAGAAATCTAGGCTATAACACTACCCAACCCATGATGCTCTGGTCTAGTGCTTCTTTCTTGGACATCCCATTATCCCTTTTGAAGAAAATACCCACCCTCTGGTGATGTGAAATTCACCCCGCGGCGATAACAATCGAAAAAGGCCTAAAAATGAACTAGCCAGTCCATTCAGAGAATGAAATCATAACTCTTCATCTCAGGGACATAAAGACCCCATACGAAGAGACACCCACCATACTCAAGTGGCACTCCTTTAAGTGACACACACTAGTAGTTCTATGTCCCAAAGGAGTGTCTAGTGTCAATGTATCCTCAAAAGTAAGGACAGTAAGTCTAAGGATCTCCACAGTGTGCACAGAAATAAAGCTATGGATGCTCCAGTATTGAAAAGTGCAGAAGATACAACTAAGGCTACAAAGATCATACCTCGAACTGTGTAAGGTCCAAGATCCTGCTCCCGATGGATCTCCTCTACCGAAAAATTCTGTCTAGTACCGCGACCCTATGTAGTATCCTGATATCCCTGAGCTTATCCTCCCTGAGCATGAACACCACGTCCAGGACCTCTACCCTGGACTGAACGACCTGAAGAACAATAGCCCCCAGTCTTCTGCGGAACTGGTAATCCTTCTCCTATACGAGGAGTAGAAACCAATCCTCCTTCACTAGCTGCTAAAAGGATAACCCTGCAAAAATGATGCAGATGACCCATCTTGCCGCAAGCTCGGAACATCACTGGATCTCTAAAAAACTGAGTCTTCTTATGCCCGCTCCTTTTACACCGATAGCACACCACATGGTTTCCAGAAGGAAGATCTCATCTACCAGAATAAATACCTCTCCTCCTCATGCCACCTAGAGTAGACTCTCGGTGGCACTTCTTGCTGTCATTATGTAATGAATCAGCCTCGGATGCTGAACCGCCCAAGTCAACAGCTCCAGTCTCCCTCAGAGTTCATTCGGTGATTAGAACTTGGTTGACTATTAGGGTAATAGAATTCAACTATAAGACATTCACCTGTGATCTGATCTCTGGTTTGAGGCCTTCATCAAACTTCCTTGCTAAAAACAGCTTGTCGTTTCCCAGAATGGGAGAGAAACATTGTAACTCAGTGAAACAGGAGGATTACTCGATAACCAAAAGAGTACCCTGTTTCAGGTTCATGTACTCTCTGTCTCTATCAGCCCTCAGGATCGCCAGATAGAAGTAGTCGTAAAACGTACGCTGGAACTCATCCCAAGCCATGGTCTGTTGGTGCCCTACCTGCGAGACTACACCCCACCATCTCTTGGAAGAATCTCTCAGAATGTAATTCCCGAGATTCACCCTTCGGTCTGGGGGTTTCTCCAGATGCTCGAAGATGGAAAGCATGGTTTCTATCCATGACTCTGTAGCCTAAGGTCCCCCATCCCCTGTGAAAGTGGGAGGATGATGTTGCTGGAAGACTCGCGTCAGCTCTACGATAGACGAGGCAGGATGCTGAGCTCCCTGGATGTTCCGCATGAACCTCACGACACCCTCCCTGAACTAAAAATTGGCACCAATGTCTGGAATCACTGCAGGTGACATTTACGGAACGATCGGTGGAACTATTGGTAGTCCCTGGTCTACCGTATCTGGCGTACGGTCACTGCATGGTTCCTGACATGCAAAGGGAGGACGTTTTGGTGCGATGGCCCTGAAAGTTCAAAATCACACCTCAGATTTAGGATTAACAAGGATAGAAAACACAAGAGTACAAAACGGGAATAGGAGAGAGAAACACTTAAGTTTTCAAAACAACACTACACGGGGTGTATTTAAACTACATGGCATGTTTTTTAAAGCCATTTACATCGGCATGTAACTCTTCCACCACTGGTCGTTTAACATTCCATACTACATGACGTGTTGTCCCAAAAACACGGAATGTACTTGAAATCCACTCCCCTGCCCGAGTCTCTTTACAAGGCTAACTTACTTGGTCCTTCTAATTCTAAACTACATGGAACGTTCACTAAAGACACGGTGTGTACGAGACAGGTTTCTGCGACCCGTGTAGCGGTTACACAGGCAGCTACATGGATGACCCCTACACGGCGTGTTCCTAATAAACATGACATGTATAAGGATTGATAACACAGACCCGTGTTGTTCATGACACGGCCAGGTACCCTGAAGAAAACTAAACAGCATGTTCTTTATAACACATGGCGTGTACTACACGAGTTTCCTCGACCTGTGTTGTTAGTAACACGGGTGGGTATAAAGTTAACTACTACTTGGTCTGTACTTATGGTAGACGACATGTCCCTGAAGACTCTCCAACACCCCATGTTTCTACTAACACAGTTTGTAACATGATTTAAAAACTACATGGCATGTATTTATAAGGTACACGCCATGTATTCTGGGTTTTTCCGGGCAGTAGCTCAGAAACTGCACCGAATGCCAGAAACACTGAAAAACAAACATTTATGTGCCAAATTCTGATCTGTGGGGGTCCATACTCCTTGCGAATCAAATAATGGAATCATAACCATGCATATATCAAGTAAAACAGCATAACAAGTATGTCCATCACAGAAACTATCACGATAGCATGCATAATTTATCACGGCATCTATCACAACGGCATGAAAATCTAATGTACCCTACATGGCATGGTAAAATGCATGACATGTGGTTTCCCACCCCGTGCCAATATGATGCATGAGATGGCACACCATCATTTCATTGGGTTTCAACAAAATAGAACCACAATCATATAAACTATAACAACACAAAACATGTTCATCACCCAACAGTGAAATGTAATAAACTGTAACACTTGAAAAAACTGAAAATTGAAATTATGAGGTAATACAGCTTTTCCCTGTACAGTAGTTAATTACTCCCAGGCACAGTTAAGTACTAACTACCCATTTCTTCATATCCCTTTATATTGTCGCAAAATAGTAAGGCAATAGAAAAGAAGAAAAATCATCTGATACCACTTTGTAACGACCCAGATTCAGAGCCACATAACTGGTGCCACGTACCCAGTTCTCTACATGACCTCAAGCGCATTTCCCTAAACGGTAGAGGCATCGGACAAGCAACGAGGGCCTTGGTGAGTCAGTGGGGAAACTATGCCCTCATTTGGTAAAGTATGCAGTGCAAGAATAAATATAACCAATAGCGGAAGCAGTAAACAGCATATGAAAACTGAACTAAATGTAGACGAAAAGTATGATATAAAAATGATGTAGTACTATACATGTATCTATGGAAAGCAGTAAACTAATCAACATGCTGAAATACAACTGAAACGAAAGTACTAAACGTAAAAAAAAACTCCAACAGCATCGTGAGCCAAAGCCCGATCCCATGCTCTCCAGCTCCAACCAGCAATCATGTACATGAGGTAGAGGGTCCACAATCCCTATCTACAACTGCAACCTTATAATCTATTTGAGCCAAATATAAGGACCCAATCATGGTGTGAGACAAATCTCTGTAGGCCACCACCACACGATTTTTTCCCTACTGTCTATGAGTAATATAGCAAAAGTAAAGAAAAGCAAGTACAATAATGGACTATGAGTATACCTGTAAATTATCTTACCAATTAGCATTCACATTCATTTAATTAAACAACCAGGAAGAACTAGTAAAGCCTTCTATTCCAAGTTAAATCAAATAAACCAATAGGTATCTAAAAAGACTACCTAAACACAAGCAGTACAAAACCGAATCTTGTTCTTTGGCTTGGTGGACTCGTCACAACCAACCATAAAAATAATCACACTCTCACTCTGGGTGGCTAAAACTGGTATACCCCTATAGTCCAGTAATCAAACAAGGCACAGACACTCTGGGAAACTCTCACATCAATTCCCCTATGGTCTTGCAACAATAGATGCAGACTCTCTGAGGAAGAACTTACATCTAATTCTTCTTGTGGTCTCGAAGCGTGGGTAAACTAAGAACACTCTTGGGAAGCACAAATTTCTATTCCCTTAGGTCTTGCATACGCAACTAAAACCAATAGACCCTCTAGGGAAGCACTTAATCATCTATTCCCTCTTTGATCTCCCGCATCAGGTTCTCACGACCATGAGCAGTCCAGTCATTCGTAATCGACTGTCAGCAACCCTAAGAAAGTTCAACAACTACTTGGATAAATGCTACCATGCATCAAAAGCATTTAAACAGTAGTCAAAACATGAAATCAGTGATAACAAGTAAACTAACAATTGTAATATGGTTTTCCTCACAGGAAAACGGTGCCCAACGGCGATAAACAGCCAAACTGGGGCAGAAACACCTGTGGGTGATCCTCAATCATGAAACCAAGAATATATTAGAAATAATTAAACATAAGATAACAATAAATTTCAGGAAACAAACAATAGGATCATAATAATAAACCTAGGATACCCAATACATGGGTATCTGGTACTTTTGCAACCAAAACTCAAAGAACATCAACGTAGGGCAACAAACCACCTACCATGATCTGCGAAGATCGCTATAATTGAACCTCGGCCCGTGATTTGGCCTAGAGAGGAGTATATCTGCAAAAACATCTAAAATGTTCAACCTCATATAACTCACATGAGAGTAGGAAACAGGAAATGAGGCCAAAGAATAACCAAGAACTCATCACTATGATTCTTCTGCAATAGACAGAGTTCGATTCGGACAACCAGTGACAGATCGGTGGCTCAGAGAAGAATTGTCCACCTCGGATGCTCTGGACAGAATTAGGTGGAGAAGAAGACGTTTATTTGCCTTAGGTGTGACCCCAGTCCGATTAATGAAATAAAAAGAAAGCACACAGCATGTACTTTTAGAGTACATAGCCTGTACTAGGTCTTTCCATACTCCCCCAAAATCGGCCTCCACATCACCCCCACACACCGTGTGTGGGGCCCGGGAACGGGCAGCACAAGGCTTCAAGTGGGAAAAGAGTACACGACGTGTACTTAGAAAGTACACAGCGTGTACTTAAAAAATTTCCAAAACATTATTTTTCCCAAAAACTCCCGAAAAAGGAAAAACATACCTCAAATGAAGATTCAGGTTCTTACAACCAGATGTGATAGGTTTCACATAACATACAGTTTGTTCCCATTATTAATTTAATAATGGAAAATTAGTAGTCTCCTAAATAATTCAAGTTGTTCTTAGGGGATTCAAATATATCATCCAAAAAATATTTCTAAAAATTTCTTTAATAACATCAATAAAATACTACATGAAGCTATTAAAGGTGGTTTCTTATAGTATTAACTCATGATATTCCTACGATTGTATTCAAAACTCTCAAGATAACCTCACATGACGACGTACTAATCTCCAAAGTTATCTAAACCAACCTTTGATAGCAACTATAACATATCAAGACTCGAACTCTTAGATCCCTTATAGAAATCCATAACATTACATTCCCTTATTTTATGCTGATAAATGTGACACAATATTTTCCATTAAAACATAATATCCTAAAATTGATACCTATAATGAAAAACATTCTGGATGACCCTTTATCTTTGTAAATATATCTGATTAGGAAAACTATAACATATAAAATACACATGACTTTAAATGATCATTCTTATCACTTGACCCATATTTTTTACATTAATACATCATCACCAATAATGTGAAATCATTTCTAGGAAGAACTCATTACAAATCCTTCTCTAAAACCTAAGGTAATGTAAAATAAGAGGTGTTATATTAGATTTTCATTAAGGGTAAACATAATAATTAACAATTGAATATCATCATTGAGAATATGTAGAGAATAAGGGTGTGATTACATAATCATATTGCATGATTGAATCATAAAGAAACTCATATACATCAAAATATATATCATTAAATATGAAAACATGGAAGAGAAAATGACCCTAAAAATTAGTAAGCATGAGACATTTAATATCAATATCATTCGTTAGAATCAATATAAAACCATATAAAACATAAATAAATTGTTTTTTAAGGGATATGATTTTAATTATACTCTTAAAATCACTCCATTTAATGGAATTACCGTATGGTCAACTTCCAAACACAATACATTAAAGTGATATCACAGACCCATAATTTTGTATTTTTCTTTTAACCACCCATTATTGGTTTATCCTGGAACCTCCCTTCATTGGTATATCATAGAACCACCCATAGCTTCATTACCATGTGACCACCCATAAAATTTATAAGTAACATTAAAAAATCATAACCCATACAATCATTTTTTCATTATAAACTACTAAGAATACTTATTATTCCTTTCACAACATAAATAATCCATATAAAAATTTTTTTATAGAAAAATATCTTAGAAACCTGATTAACTTTTTTATAATAAATAAGATCCAAAACAACATCATTTAAACATGGTTATCACATGGAGAATAAATGGGTTCAATAAAAATATCATTGAAAAATGATTAAACTGTAGAAATGAAAAAGGTTCCATAACAACCTCTTTCAAACATGGTTATCTCGTAGAAAAGAAATAGGTTCCATAACAATCTCACTAAAACATGACTATCCCATGAAAAAAAACTATGTTCCAAAACAACGACAATATGGCATAATCAAAAATTGAAAAAAATGGTTATCAAAGCAATAACTTTGGAAATTATTAACCCATGTAAAAAAAATGTTTTAAATAACAATCCTTTTTAAATATGAATAACCTAGGGAAAATAAAAGGGTTATATACAATTATCTCTTATAATATCATAATACATCTAAAAAATTAGGATGATATTAATAAAAGAATATCCCCTATGGAAAATAATTAATAAAAAGGGATGTCGATTTGGACGAATATAAATTCCCTTTAAATATCATTATAAACATTCTTGAGAAATTAATCCTCTAAAATTTTCAAATTGTCCCAAACAAAATTAACGTATTTATATTATAATCCCTTTGAAAAAATAACATTAAGTGATACTTCAAATATTATTTGAAAAAAAGGATAATGATATATCATGTTAAAGGATAAGTACATAAACCTTGTATAAGATGATACATTTATAATATAATAAAAGTCTCAATGAATGAAAATCATGATAAAATCCCATTACCGCTTTAGTAACATGACAAATAAAAACCTCAGAAAAGTGATATCAAAAAATGGATATGTAAAACAACATGAATCTAATGATAATAATCATAGAATACATTCATGGTCAACATATATATCACAAAATATAAATAAGATGTTAGTATGAAAAATATATCAAAAAAATAAATGTGAGATGAGAAAACCATTATTACTTGAGTAATATTTGAATCATTATATTGGTGAAATAAAATAATCAATTAAAACATTGAATATAATAAAAGTCATGATATTCATCATATTAAAATTCATCTGTAATTATATACATGATATAAAATTAATTAGGTTCATTATAACAATTAAGTCTCAAGGGAATATAAACTAATACTAAACCTCGTAGTACTATGGTAATGTATGAATTGAAATCCCAAAGATAAATAATCAAAAAATGAAAAAATTTACAAAAATTAAGATAAAATATTTAATGATATAATATATCAAAAGGAGAAGTAGATACAATACACAAATTAAGTATTTGGTAAAGATGACATTTATCCTAGATATGTAAAAAGTGAAGTAAAAATCCCTAACGTTGGGTCTAATTTTTCATATTTTTCCTTTATATTCAAAAATAATAAACATCTGTTAATAATTTTATTGACTCGTATAATTATTAATGTTTTTTTATTTGTATTTAACTTATAAAATATATAAATAACATTAACTAATAAAATATGTTTCAGCTAGATATATTGACCATATTTGGATTATGTATGAACACTAGATTTAATAGATTGAGAAAAGTCAATAAAGAAATTATTTAAAAATATATAAAATAATAACAAGGTCTTAATAATCATATTAATACATAAATTATAAATATAAAACAATTAATTAAATATGTATATGAAAAATTAACTAATGTTACAATCATGAAGGTGGTAGGTCTTACATACACATGAGTAAACGTTCCCATTTTTCAATGATCATTATAGAAAGAATGTAAGAAATGATTATAGTTAAAGAATGAAAATTATATCATAAATACCATATAATTTAGTTATATATACTAAAATATATCTTTCTTTTTATTTCGTTGTTAAAAATTTATAATCACATCTTTTTTAGGAGGTGGTATTCCACACATCCACGAATGACGTTATCGCTTTTTTTGTGTGTTACAAATGGAAAGAATAAAATGATATCTTATATGTACATATGGATAATTATGTAATTAATATCATAAATATTTTCTTTATATCATATATTTTTAATAAATCCACCCTTAATACATTCCATGTAAGGTGTAAATGAATCACATCCCATTAAAGAGGTGGTAGTCCCCACGTCCACAAATGATGTTATCTTATTCCAACAAAATGGATGGCATGAAGGTATGTGTTTTGTAAATATTTTATAATTATGAAAAAATAATAAAAATATCATACATATCCCATAAAAATAGTATGTAAATCATAATTCCCAACTAAGATAGTTGGTAATTGGAAAACTAACGACATCGTTTCGTGAGGTGGTAGTCTACTATACAAAATAACAGTGATTTCATTACCCATTTGATAGAATTCTGTGTATGTGATGGTGGAAAACATGAGATAAAATCATCTCAGACTATTACATATACTTATGTTATTATATAATAATGTAATAAGAATAATTTAAGGTTTGTATAAAAAAAGGTTCTCATTGAATAATGTTAACTATTTTTGGGTAACTCATTTTGGTTTCCACCAAAGTATATCCTTACTTTTAATTTATCCAAAAGTGTGGATTATTTGATGAGGCTAAGAGATTATGTAAGTGAATTTGATAAGGTTTTGGATTATCCAAAAGTCTTGATTGGTTTTAATAATGGGGTACAGTGAGTACATTTTTATGGTGGAGGGGGAGTTGCAGTCATATAATTATAAAAAGCAAAACACTATTAAAAGGTATCCCTTACATCATGTACCCCAAATAATCAATTAAATTATATAAAAGTGCGGTCATTTCCAAAATATATCCATAAATTTTTTTACATGTTTCTAGAAAATTTATCCTATTATGATTAAAGGTTAACCACTATGTAAACTCATTTTTACCATAATCACTACTATTAACATTAATTTCTTTTACTAATATTTTTTATAAAAAATTAATATTAGCATAATATAAATTTAAAATTATTCCTATTCAGAATATTTAATATAATTTTAAAAATTTAAATAACTAATTTAGATGAATTTAGTTTTAAATTAATCCCACATGCAGAACGAGTAAGGGGTTTTTATAAGTAAAAAAGTTCAAAAAATTTAATTTTATTTAGATCCTTTATGAACAAAAAATTAATTCCAATGAACAATATTAGATTAAATGAAAAGAAAATTATATAATTACAATAAAAAAATATTGAAATATAATTTAATAATATAAATTATTAAGATGAAAAATCAGTTTTTATTTGAAATCCAGTATTTTTCACTATTTATCAAATTATGAAACTTCTAAAGAATACCAAAAAATTCACCCAATTTAAATTTAGATATTATAAATTCAAAAAATAATTTCATTTTATAAAATTTAATTTTTATAAGTTTACAATGTTCATTTTAAAATATGTTTTTCATTAAAAGGCAGTAAAACAACATTTAAAAAATACAGATGTTATGATTAAAAAAAATTTCTTATATTTCGCCTATAAAACATGCTTTATGAATTTGAAAACATTTAATTAAATATATATACTTTAAATTTCTATAATATTTTTCTTTAATATTTATTCTTTTGATTTTTTAATATGTTAGAATGTAGTCTTTATTCAATATATAATTACTTTTAAATTCATCATAATTCCTTGTTTTGAATATAATCCAGATGACTAATAAGACCACTGTTGTTTTAAGGGTGTCATGGGATTTTTTAGAAGCCAAAACACATATTTATTGGGAAAATTAACTGGCGATATTATTATTAGAAACCTTGTGTGAAAGTATGCATAGTTACCTCTAACCACATGGGTCTTGATAGAGAGCAATAACGGGACAAAAAGATTGACGAACCCTATGAATATTGGGTAGGATTATGGTGTAAAATGTGTGAATTTTTTAGTATATGACATTTTACATAGTTAGCACATTGTTTACTCAATCGTGTGACCTAAACATGTGGGTCCCCTTCTAAAGTAGTCACATATGAAAAATTTGAACATGATTCAGCCAAACCATAAGTTGTCTTCCATCATTAATCATGGTAAAATAACAAAATTCCATTGATGAGTTAAAATAGTACCCTTCTTCATTTTTTTTCAAATTTTAGTAGACAAAGTTATCCTTTATCTCCTTTCTGAGATCCCGAGTTCCCACTTCCATAGGTTTTGATTTTGTCCTACCATCTGAGTTCTACTTCAATCCTCATTCATCTCATTGGATGCACATAAGTAAGTACTCTATTCATCATGAGTTGTTCATCGTATTTCTTTCCATCAATGATGCTATTTAGATATAGGATCATAAGATATATTTTTAGGGAAATTATCTATTATTCCATTTTTTCACAATTCAGACCAAATAGGGGTTGTTAATAGATGTCGAGAGTTATACGAGCATGAGGTAGGTGGTTTTCAAACAATCCCTTATGTCTTGATGATTTTTAATATGCGTAATAGTGTCACATGCTGGTTTCACTACACTTTTCCTTAAATTATAACTAACTGGAATTGGTTTACATGTTAGAAACCAAATCATATTGAGGATTACTACCTTTTATTGAGCGATTACATTAGGTGGTCCTTTTGTATGCCTAATTGGATTCATGATTTTTCTACCAAAACACCTAATCATGTGTTTTTATTTTCTCTTAAATGATGATAACATAATGATATTGAATGAATTCAGTGACCTAAAAGAACTAGATTCCTTAAAAATTATAATAAATTTAATTGAATGAGAGTGGTATGACCCCATCGCCCTTCTATAATAAAACAATGGCCATGACCTTGTTGACATTAAATGATAGTGATTAAGGGAATATAAATTGGATGTATTAAATAAAAATTTTAATTTTCATTGTTAATGAATGGGACAAATAAAAACAAATTTAATTAAGGTAAATATGAATGATGAACCTTATGCATGTGAAATATATAAATGATATATGGTTATGGAATCCATTATTTAAATGTGACATGGTCATGGAATCCTTAATATTGATTATATATGGGCATGAAATCCCTTGCGATATAAGATGGGAATGACATCCTTTATGATATTATATGGGAATGACGTACCTTTTGATACTATAAAAGCATGATGTCCCTTGTCGTATTATTACCTTCATAGTGAGGTTATACTGTAACACTAGGTATAGATTCCCCTACTATTGTGATTCTGGGAATGGAGTCTAATACACTAATATGGTACTAGGAATGAACTCCATTATAAATCTAATATCGTACATTGTGTCCCTTGGTAAATGTTTAGAGTGTTTCTCATGTGGTCTAAAGAAGGTAGTGTCTACATGGTTTCATTTAAAGAACTAGAACTATCCCATTTAAAGTTATAATAACTTATTTACATGTTATATCTTTACATTTTCATTTTATACACATGGTATGGATATTTATAGAATACATTGTTGGTGGACAACTAAGTTTATCTCACACCCTATATGGAATTTCAATGGAACTCAAGAAAACTACATGATTTTAGGTGTAGATTGGGGGAAGAATCGTCTTATGTATGTGTGATATCTTTCTTATCATAGGATCAGATGTTGGTAGTAGATGACTGGGATGGATCTTGAGATGCTTGTATTGATTTTCAAGCTTTGTATTCATCTTTTATAGAATGTATAGTATTATTGTCTTCTTCTTGTATCCATGTTTTAATTATTTATAGATACATGGAATAAATTATCATTCCTCTATATATGATTCAGTTTCAAATATTTTTTTTATTATTGATGATTGGATGTTATGTATGCTTATGCTATAGCGGGTTATTGGTGTAGTAATATTAGTGACTCTTTATTTTATCATTTCCTTTATTTTCATTCCTCTAATATTTATCTATTATTAATTTTCCACTATGTTCCACATTAGTAATGTGGGAATAATCTCCCCATGAACCCAAACAATTTCCTTACTGAAATTTGTAATATTCTAGAATTTTTCGAGATATGCATGACGCCTTGTGCCCGACCATGATCATGGAAACTTTTAGTGGCACCTAGGTCTAGGATGTCAAAAATTAGTATCATAGGTGGATTTATTTTCCTACCATTTGAATTTAAGAATATTTAATTGATATTTAGAACTCTATGGTATTTTTTGATGAGTATTTTTCTGGGAGCAGATGACCCATGTATAGAGAAAATCCAAATTTCCTCGAATGTAAATTTCAATTTTCATCATTTTTTTATTACATTTTAATTGATTCCACTTTTTAGGGATTAAATTTAATTGTGATGTTATTACCAATATGATAGAGGATTTTTTTTATCCTCTAACCAATGAGATGATGGAAATGGATCAATTATCATACATGACTTTAGGAACCTTATAGAAAATCAATATTCCATGCATATTCCATTTTATATAGGATCATTTTTTCATTTTCATTTCCTATGATTATCATGATTTATTTATTATAATAAAAAGAAATGTTATGTTAGCTGAAATTTAATGTAGAAAATTGAGGAAAGTTAGTTGGTACATAGAGTTACTTCTATAAATGAAATAGTGATTAACTTCATAGGATGGTGTAGACACCCTAAGCAGTCAAATATGACATGTTTACTCATGGATTAGTGGTCATATAGACTGGAACATGTTATGGTATGTTTTATGTGGGCACCACATTTTGGTTCATAATGTGCATGGTACTTATGATTCCAATGTGGGTAACCATTTGGTTTAACCATTTAATGAAAAATTTAATATAAATATGAATTTAAAATGGAGTTTCAATTCAAATGAAATTATAACATAAATAAAGATATATCTTGACCCAGAGCCAACCTTAGTAGTGGGAAGTAGGTTGTGTCTCTTATGTTCTATATTAATATTCCTATAACCATGAGATAATTATCTTATTTTTTAGAGGGGTGTGACTACAAAAATAAAGGTTTTTTACATGTTATATTTTTACATAAGTGTCTTATTGTATTTTAGAATCCATTCTGGTTTATTTTTAGGAATTTCAAGAAGAATTCCAACATGACAAACTCTGGTCATATGCCAATAGGGTTGTGATGACCATGATAAGGATGTGGCAGTCCCCATGGTGTTAGTTATACCTACATTAGTGCCACATGTATCACCAATTTAAATTCATAATGGGAGTGATGATTCAAAATTTCGTGGAGATATCATGCGGAATATGAAGACTTTGTAGGGTGTTTTATGCACCACCCCTTTTATGATAGACATTACTTGAGAGTTCTAGAAGCAGAAACTACCCATTTTTTGGAGGTATAGAACACCACAAGATTCAAAGCTATGGATTGATATATTAATTATTTTATTTGAGATTCTAGAGATAGCTCCAAATAGAAGAGTGAAACTCTCTATGTACAATATTCTATGGTCCACCTAAAGCTAGTGGGATATTCTAAATCTGGATGGTCTGTAGTGGGAAGTGACCTGGTTGGATTTCCATTTGTGCCTAATCGATTATTTTTTACAAATACCATATGGTCTGATCATTCTAAAGAGGTTACATACTACATTATGATTCAATGAACATTATTGACTACTCATCTAATTTTACATAGATTTATTTTTTTAAGCCTATCTATACAACTGATGAGATGTTCAAAGGGAGATGGTTTGAGGATGGTCTGAGGCGTCCATTTCATTCTTAGGTAAATTTTTCTAGTTGAAAATAATATCTGATATAGTGAGATTGACCCATATCACCAAGAAAAACATGAGGTATATAAACAGTGTGATTTTGTGTGGTTTAGAAGCTAGAACATGTAGTGTTTGAGTAGCCATTGAAAGTGACACTTTGATACTGCACATGTGATCTATGGCTATAACAACCCTTCTCTTTTTCTAACATGATTTAGGTACAAAAAATTTCACTTACTACAAATTAGAATTTAAATAGACATAGTTTTTGGAAAATTTGGTAGATTACATAACAACATAAAACATGAAAACCAATATATTTATTTAAAACTTCATTAACATGAACAAAATGGTCCTTCATACTTAGCAGTACATGGGATAACCTATGGACATACAAAAGAAAGAAGGAGATATAAAGCCTAATAAGTGAATAAAAAGGCCTAACATGAGGATAATAAAACATTTAATACAATTAATATCTACAATGTGTAAAGGAACATTAATAATAAGTCATGATATTGCATGATATTCATAACATGGAAAATGTGGCCAAAACCTAAAACATTGCATCATAAATATATCAAGGATAAATCCTCCAAGACCCCATGGTGGAAACATTAATATAAAAGAATCAAGTAAATCCTCGATCTCAACATGAAATATCATGATACTAACCATTACCCAATGTAATGAGGTTCTATCAGTCTGCACCCTTCATAATCATTTCATTATCATGCTTATGTATGTTGCGTATATCATATAACATTGATTCATTAAATAGAATAATTTATTCCATGATCAAGGAAAGTGAAATAAACACATGTATGTGATCATTAATTATGTATATGTGAATTATGGTGAATATCCTTGATAGATAAATGTGTATGGTATCTACTACCTGATGATTTTGTAATGAAATATCTGAATGCAATTTCAAAATCATAATGACGTCATATAGAAATTCATAAAATTGGTTGATGAGATAGAATGGGTTATCTCATCATTTAAAAATTTAATAGACATTAAGAGGGACAATTAAATACATATCCTAAAATATGAAAAAGTAATTTAGAAAACATAAAATAAAAGGAATAGTTAGAAATAGAGGAGGGTGGGAGATTCCTTAATGAATTTTAGCATAGTAACAGATGTACCTAAGAGACCATACAAGAGATAAATGAGAGTGAAATGGGATCCCATATTTTTAAAATAAAACTCAATGTATAGAGGATATATATTAATATATCCAAAATTAATAAAATCTAAATCAAAAGCATATATCAGAAATTAATTTCATGATAAAAAGATGATAAAGATAATCCCTTATGGAATATCAGCATTGTAACTGCTTAAGTAAGAGTCCAAATAAGTTATAAAAATTTATCCCTCACAAAAAAAATCAATTTTTCAATAAGATGAATATTATAAATTATTTACAATATAATACATCTAAATTAAAAGAACTAATTTCAAAGAAGAATCGTGAATTGAAAGAAAGAGACAAAGGTGAGGATCCGTTAAATGGATTTTTGACTCCAAAGGCATAGGATATGATACATGGGAGCTTGGGGGATAAATATTAGGCCTCTAGGGAGTAGAGGGATAATTTTGAACGAGATTCCAAAAGTTTTAGTGAAAATAAATTGGATCTCGGGTGGGTTTATATAGGAAAGGAAAGGATATTTCTTTATTATTATTTCTTTGATACTACATAAAAAAATGTTCAAAACCACAAATTATTACATGGTTTTGTCACATGGTTTCTAACAAAGGGGGGGGGGGGGGGTGGAATAAATTCTTTCATCAGTTCAGGTTATGAATAAAACAAAATATTTCCCTTATTTATCTAGAGGTCATTCACGCTTTCAAATAATTGACTTGAAAATCATTTTATATATTATAAATCATTGAAGATTAATTAAGGATTTCAAAAAAATAAAATAAACCTAAACATGAATTATTTTAAATGAAAAACATATATTGTTCTAATTATTCTTTTTCTAGTATTTATTACTTCACTATAGGGCCATTATGATGTCATAAAGCATACTTTATATTTATACGGTATTTAATTTTTACCAAAAAAATAAACTGTCTCAAAGAATTTTGAAAAATTCACAATTATATAATTTTGATATCATAATTCAAAATATAGTATTAATTTTTTGTAAATAATTTTCTAATATATTAATTTTTCTTATAAAATTAAAATTGACAGTTATTAAAAAATGATGGGTTTTTTTCAATAATAATTTTTGAACCCTAATATAAAATTACATTTGACTTCATAAAAGATACAAAGTCATTTATATTTGACAAAATCAATTTAATAATATTATTATATTAAAATATTATTTATTTCAAAAATCCATCAATTCATCATTATAGATTTCTTAATTTAATTTGAAAAAAATGAAAAATTTTATTTGTTCTCAAAAAATAATTTACAATGTAACAATAATAAAAAGTAAATAAAATCATTATTATATAAAAAATTATATATTCTGATTTATATTATCTTGATACATATCATTTTATTACCCCATAATACACCATTGTGTAGGGTGCGTGATGGTGGGGCTTTCATGGGGTCATTTGATGAACATGGATTGGGTCATGATCTCGATGAACTTGAAATTATCCTATAAACGGTTTCACTCATTCTTAATATGTTGGATCTCAAATTGGGATTGGTCTAGGGGAAATCCCAAAAATGATACCTCCCTCATAAGATTTGCTAAATCACCTTATTAGGGTATGATCCTTCTGGTTGAGGCCATCACATCCTTTGTTTGTGAAAATTGGATTCTTTTAAACACTATATTTAAACTAGTCCTGTGATCATTATTCAGTGGATATATTATCAATAGTAAATATATACAGTGGTCACTTTAATCCTATTTAATATAATAAAAAAATAAGTAAATTTGTTTCTATATCCATAAGACATTTTATTATATCAAAAATAGAATATATTATTAATAAATTTTCAGGTCGTTACAGTGGAAACCATTTTGATTCCCACTGAGAGGTATGTGGTATTTTACCAATGTAAGAAGCCTTGGAATATGAAGACCTAGTGCCCTAGATGACCTGTCAAGTGACAAGGATATTGAATGTTGGGGATTATGTAGTGTTCTTGTATGACCCTCCCACCTATTCTGAGTGGGAGAGGATCCATGCCAGTTGGCCCTCCAGAAATGGTTCTATACAACCTCACCAGGTATGATGTTGGAGAAATACCAACCATATAGGTAGAGGATGAGGTCATGGATAAGATATCCAAGCTGAAAATTTCCAACGCCAATAGAGAGGACCCAGTCTGTGAAGTCATGTGGTAGCAAATGGTTGTGGATCATGCCATATATTTTCAGGGTTACATATACCTATAGACCAGGATATCGGTTAATCTATAGTTCTTGTTACTATTTTAGTTGCCTCTACTACCATTTCTTTTTTTTGATAATGGTACATCACATTCCTTCATATATAGGACTATTTTGAAGATCCTTCGGCTCAATGATAGGTTTTCTTATGGAGTTATAATACTTGATGCATATTTTGGTATATGTTTTGAAAGTTTAATCCAGTTCAAGGAATGTCCTTTTAAGGTATAAGGACAAATCTCTTGCAGGAACTCTTCATACATGAGATGATAGGTTTTTATTTCATTCTCAGGATGGAATGGTAGGTCCCCTATCATGCATATGTGGTTTTTGTTCAACAGAAGATGCCATTTTTATCACTGGTGGTTAGAACTTATATTCACAAGAGTGAGTGGGAAGTCCATGCCAATTGAGATGGACCATAGCATATTGTTCTTGGTGGATTTCACCTCTCATATTTATATCCATTACATGATTGATCAGAGACTACATCGTATTGAGTTCCCTCTTGTATTCTATCGATTCAGAGATGCCATCTTCAATGAATATTCAAGATTACCACCTGGGAGAGATGGGAAATTTTCTATCAAAATTGTCCATGTAGACGTACCATTGTCTAGTTTTCATTATAGTTTTTCTACTAATGAGTTGTTAAATCATAACAGGTAGCTAGAGTATTTAGAATCCATATGTCTTATATGGCCTAGTACACCCCCTAGTGTTTTCAGTATTTTTCTCCATGGAGGTGGAAGAATCCCTTATGCTTTTCATGGATTATTGGAAGATAAATCTACTTACACTAAAGAACTAGAATACCTTAACATGAAAATATGAAATTTTCTACCATATAAGAGTAAGGGTATTTAGAACTATTGACCTGGGATTGGGTTATCATTAGTTCTAGGTCAGAGCTTTTGAACATCCATGTGTTACTTTGCATAGTTGATATAACTTATATGAGTATCTGCTGATTTGTTTTCAGTTTTACAAATGTTCCTTCCATTCTAATTTATTTTATCAATAAGTATTTTGATACCTCTCTGGACTCCTTTGTATGGTCTTTGTAGATAAAATCATAATGTGTTCTCTTACTCTGAGTAACTATGATAATTATCAATAATATTATTTTGAATACACTCAAGTAAATTCATATGTATGATAAGATTAGTAAATTTCACTTTTGGATCTACAAAGTATACTTCTTTGGTCATATTATCTCAATAGTAAAAGTTCAATTTGGCCTAAACAAGGTGCGATTTGTGGTTACCTAGGATAATCCCAAGAATGTATTTGATATAAAATGTTACTTGGGGTTAGATTGTTACTAAAAGTGTTTTATATAGGACTTGTCATGCTTAAAATAACCTCTTATGGGTTTTAATAATAATGGTGTCTTCTTTATATGCTCTAAATACCGTGATATTACCTTATAGCGGATGAAATATAGATTGAATTCAGCACTGATCCTAATTCTTTAAGAGCTAAAAAAAATTTAGTCAACAGTGATGAATCATGTATCGATATTGAAGTATTTATAATGTAATAGGATAGATTCATTGCATATTGTTTTCAGAAGTTGAGGCCTAATGATTGGAATTATCAGGCGCATGATATTGGGATAGTAGCTGTTTAACTTACCTTGTGTTTTTTTAGGCATTTCCTACTGGGAGAGTGTTTTTCGGGGTTCCCAGACAGTAAAATCCTCATTTATATTTCCACACTACATGAATTGAATCAAATTAAGCAATGATATGTAAAATATCTACATTTGTTTACCTTAGAGGTAACCTATATTCATGGGAAGGGATGTGCTTTTTCTGACGCACTAAGAAAGAGGACTTGCATGTGGATGATTCAGGAGGCCAGTGGTGAATAAGAGTTTATGGCTTTGTTTTCATGATATTTAAAAAAACTTTTAGGACCATAATGGATAGTCTATACATGCATCACTGTGAATGACATCTTCACTATGTATTTTTCATATCATTAGGGATTGGTCTTGGGAGAGGGTCTTTTGGTGAGGACACTTCACCATATTGGACTGTCATTAATGAAGAAATCTTACATATACATGGGAGTATTTGAGTCCCAATATGCCTAAGGGATGATCTGATTTGTGAGTCACATGCTTCTTAGTGGGAAGTTCATATAGTTATTTCCATGATGTATCATCATATGTTCCAATAGTATTGGTTTCCATGGATGAAATGTTATTTAAAAAATATTATAACTTGTTGTTACACCATTCAAAAGGTAAAGATGGATTATAAAGGGCATGTTTTCTTTTTATATCTATTACCAATCCCAAAATAAAAATAGGTGGATGCTATGATGGTATCTGTAGTCATTTATCCATGGTCTCATCAAGTTAGATATTTTTTTATGTATTCATGAATTGAATGAAGAATGTATCCAAATTTATTCTTATCCAAGAGACCTTCTCAGTTAATGATCCGGGAATATTGTATGTTGATGTGATCATTTGACTACACAAGGTCACTCATAATATTATTTATCATTAGATATATCATTTTACTTCAATATTCTATAAAGGCTGGTTGAATGTTATGCTTATGTAGGTTCATATGATAATAACCATTCAACCTCAGAACGATGGTCAGTCAGAATTGGATATACATGTTCTTGAGGATATTCTCTGAGCATGTGTCCTCAATTTCAGTGGTTCATGGGAGAATTTTATCCCTCTCATAGAGTTCTCCTACAAAAAACATTTTCAGGAGACTATAAATATTTCTGATTATGAGTCCCTATATAGTAGTTCGTTACATTTACCCATGTTCTAGTTAGAGGAATGAAAGGCACCACCATTGGGTCCTTTTCTTATTTAGGATACTTTAGAGCAATATCAAGTGATCAAGATGTAGATTTATATTGCTCTTTATAGAGAGAAATGTTATTTGTGTTTCTTTTGAAGACCTTTGGTGTTTGAGCTAAGTGATCATGTCTTCTTACAGGTATCACCCAGACCAACAGAGTAGTTTCATGATTTGGAGAAACCATTTGAGGCAATCCATACTATTACTTCTAATTGTAAGGGGATTGATAGATAGTAGGAGGGGGTTGCACGGTATTATGAAACCATACTAATTGGTCTATATTCCAATGTGATATTTCTATGCTTTTTGAAAAACTATTTCAAATGGTTGAAAAAAGATTTCATTAAACATATAGCCTATACATTTGGTTCCCCTTCTAATGTAGTGATCTAATAACGGTTGGCACATGGTTTGGAAAAACTATGCAGATAAACCATGTGCCCCTTATTTTTCTTAGTTAAATACTACAAGAATACATCAATGAATTAAAATATTACTCATCCTCCTTGTTATCCCATTCTAGTAGACTAAGGTCTCCTCCCTCTCCTTTTTGAGCTCCCATGTGTTGCCTTCTATATGTTTTGATCTCGTATGAATGTTTGATGTTTGATTTGATCCTTGTCCATCACATTTTATTTTAATTGGTAGGTAATCACTTAATATTTATCTATTCATCATTTGTATTTTACATTATGATGCTATTTGTATGAAGGATCATATGCCCTCTTTTCAAGGTGTCCCTCTATTCTTCCATTTTCTCTTGATCAAGTCCAAATTAGGGATTGATATAGAAAGAGGAATGTCGTACATGTATGTGGTTGGAGGTCTTGTAATTATCCATCAAGTCTCAGTGATGTATAATAAATTTCATTATTCCACAAGCTAGTTTCATAGTGTGTTGTTTTAAATTGTATGATCCATGAATTGGTTGACTTGTTAAAACACAAGTCATTTTGAGGTTCACAAACATTGAGTGAGACATCCCTTCAGGTGATCCCTATTTGTCCCGAATTGGACTTCATGTTTTTACATCTGAAACACCGAATGGTTTATTTGGTTTTGCATTTAAATAATGATATCATAATTATATGGAATTAATATAGTGGCCTAGTATGACAAGTTCCCTTAAAAATCATATTGAATTGAATTGAATTTTATTTGTTCGACCACATCACCCTGTTAAAATTGAACATTGTTTATGAACTTTTAGAAATTAAAAGATAATAAGTCATGGAATATTATTCGATCATATTAAATTCAATGTTTTAATTTCATTGACGATGAATGGGAATAAAAACCATATTTAATTGTAGTAAATTATCATGATAATGTTAATTCTTGTTGAATAAATAAATGAGATATTGGCATGGAATCCCCAATATAAATGATACATTGTCATGGCGTCCCCATTATAAATGAGATGTGGGCATGATGTCTTTTCTTATATGATATGATACAGACACCGTTTAAGATATTATACGGGTATAATGTCCCATTTGATACTTTACAGGCATGGCATCCCTTGTGTTATGAGTACATGAATGATGAAACTATATAGTGATAGTAGGTATGGTGTACCGTACTATTATGATACTATTCATGTCTTCCACTATACTAATGTGATTCAAGGCATGGAATCCATTATAAATGTGATAATAGTCATTTAGTACCTTAATACATGTTTATAGTTATTCTAGCATGGGGTGAAGTAGGTATTGTCAGTCATGATTCCTTTCAGGAACCAGAGCCAACCCATTTAAAGTTGTTATTACTACTTTACTTTTTATATATAAACAATTATATGTTATACACGTGGGAGGTATATTTATACATGATTTTGCAGTGGCCTACTGATTTTATCCAAAAAAACATTCTAGGCCTCTGATGGCACTCAAAAAGACCATATTATTGTAGGTGTAGATATATAGAAGCCTCCTCATACAGATGTGAGATACATTTTATACATTATAATGGGATCCTCTTAGCTGATTATCAGGATAGAGCCTGGGATGCTTACAAATATTTTTCCCTTTTTGGATTCTTCTTGTATAACATTTATAGTACATCCTCCTACTACTTGTATTCATGTTTTCCTACCTTATAGTTATATGACCGGCATTATCATCTATCTCTATGTGCTTCAATTTTTCAATTATTTGTTTATTTTAGATTTTTGGATATTATGTCTTCTTATACAATGGAAGGTTTCTGGTGTAGTCATATTTGTGTCTATTTCCTCAATATTTTCCATTATTGTTATGCTTCAGATATTTATCTGTTATTACTTATCTGATGTGATCAACTCTGGTAAGTAAGGGATAGTATCCTCATGGAAAACCCGTAGTCCCTCACTTTTAGTTAGTAGCCTATGGTGTTTATGGAGATACACTTCAAGACACATGGACCACCAGATTCGGGGCACCATTGTGTGGCATACAAGTTCGAGATGTCACATAAGATAAAATTCCATTATGTTCATAAAAATTGTTTCTCATAAAAACATAACCTTTATATTCAATTTCTTTTATTCATTTCTAATTAAATAGAACCAAATGGATTCTCTATATGTAAATGTGTAAACCAAATATTCATCATCTAGTCAATCATATTAATTCTTTCCAATTAAATAGCTAGTTGATAACATAAATAATAATAATAATATTGTTGTTTGATAACACATATCTTTACATGTAACACAATTTATTAAAGAAACTCATTGTTACTTACTACTAATGATAAAAATTGTGTTTCATATAATTCCAGATAAAATTTTATTTTCATGAAACCAAAGATATGAAATACTTTAAATTAATTTGAGTGAAGAAATTTCTTAAAATTTTGGGATATTTCAATAAGTACAAAAATATAATGAATAATTTAACATATCATAGAATAATGATTTGGAATAAATTATTGAATTCCAACTCTAGGATTTAAATCCTAACTAGTTTGAATTTACATCCCTATAAAAGATTTATTCTTGAAATATTCACTTATCTAGTAGTTTCACAACCCATGTCATGCCTTAGAGGAAATGTAGTCAGTTCCATGAGGCACAAAAGTCATATCAAAGATAAAAGATAATCATGTCTGTAATAATCTCCTCATTATGTTATATAAAAATTATTTGTATAAATTCCATATAAAAACATCATAAACATCCATAATAAAGGGTTTAGTGAATCTATAGATAAAATACCGAAGCCTCTAAATTAGAATTAAAAAACGTAAAATAAATAAATATTTTATAGGAAAAACAATCATTATTTTTTATACCAATCGATTATTAAAAATGATATAACAAATATCCATGGGAACCTAATCCTCTCCTACCATATAAATATAAATATATTTCATTGGTTATATCACAACATAACAAATTCCCTAATGAAAAAATATATATAAAATAATACTACTATTATTCTAATATATGAGAGATCAAAAAATATTGATAATTTTTTAATAATAATATGTTAAGTTACATCCTTGTTTGTGGATAAAAATTGAGAGATTAAAATCACATATGAGAACTATTATGAATTATCAATCTAAAAGGAACCTGACCAATCTAATGGGTTCTTCAACCATCATCATATTGAGATTTTGATGATAAATCCTTGAACTCGTTATCTTGATTGGTATAAACATCCATCATATAAAAATTATCATTGAAATTGTTACCTAACTTGACAATCATTTCAAATAAAAAATATAAACATTAGTAACAACAATGATTATAATTGAAAATTAAAAATTTATGAGTAACTATTTTAAGTAATCAACACAGCCATTCTGTTTATCATTTTCATCATTATCTTTACATTTATTTATATTTCCATTTCTCTAGATTTCCTAAAAAATCTTTTTTTTTATCATTTTAAATTATTTCTAAGCCATTCAAATAACATCTCGAAGGTTATCACCATCAACACATAACTGAAATGTCTCATCAATGATGTCTATATCTATAAAAACCAAAATCCTATAACTTGGGGACATTTGAAATTTTATTACAATGTTATAGTATACATTATTAATAATACATAATATATAGAAGTTTAGCAGTCTCAAAAAACAAGATACATTTATTAGAATTAATTTACATTGAAAACATAAGATACATTGTTGAATATAAGAAAATTTAGTATTTCCCTTTTTAAATATGTATGTTACATACAGTAATATTCATGATTCCTATAGAAAAGAGAAACAATATAAATGGGTGATCTAGGATACTTGGTAAGATCTATCATATTACAAAAGATATCATACATACCCATTGAATCAATAATTTTACAATAAATAATAAATACAATAACTAGAGGATCTAAAAGTACAATATATCCAAGGATTAGAAAATAAAAAATGAATGAATAAGTAAGAATAAATGATCATTTAGTGATGTAAATAATAATGATGCACATAATAAACATACTATCTAGTCCTTATTAAAGTAAATAAGTTTGGAAAAAATCCCTCATGGTGGTATTTTTTGGTTGATTGTATATTTGGAAAGGATTGTGGCTATTATGAAATACTAGTCGTTAATGAAGGAATGAAAAGATAGAATGAATCTCTAATCTCATCTAAATTGTGATTGTTGAACCTGATCTGATGAAAAGAAAAAATTATTAACTTGATCTCATGTAAATTATAAATACAGAACAAGATATCTATAAAAGCATGAATGTTGAACCTGATCTCATGAAAAGCGTGAATGTTGAACCTAATCTGGCACAAAGCATGAATATTGAACTGAACTCCTAGAGCATGAATGATGAAATGGTCTTTTTAACTTCACCACATTTGGAACTAATAGTTTTCTTTGGAACTCAGGATGGGTCACCAAAATCATTAGAAGACCACAGCACTGACATTGGCAAGATTTAATTGTGATATCACAACGGGATTTCACCAAGTTCAAGATTATCTTTGAGTCTCACAATGAGATCTTGAATAGTACTCATGATTGTTTTTGGATATCATTAATGTATATCATGTAGTGAACATGATTTTCCTAGGATCTGCCCATGGATCTTGCATAAAGGCCAAACATAAATCGTGCAAAGTTACAATTTAGACTATGAACTAACGCAAAGCCCAAATGTGGACCTGATACATGTGAAATTATCGAATTAAAATGCTAACTAAGGATTCACAAAAAATGAAACTGTATACATGTGACTAAAAAAAGGAAAGATTGCAGACAATGGACTCAAATAAACATGAAATTGTGAATGAAATTCAGTGACCCATGAAAACACAAATACGAACCAGGGACTCGAGCTAGTGGTTTGTTCCTAGATCTCTCTGAGTGCATGATGCCCATGAGGTGGATATTTATCTCTTATATTTGGATTTAATTCGGTGGAAACACACTATATGTACCCCATGACCATTACATAAACATTTATGAAGTAATTCCTAAGAAAATGATAAAAAAGCATCGTATGGGAAGGAGTTTCACAGAGAGAACTCATAAAATAGGTTCACCTAGAAGTCTTGTGAAAGAATTATATGTGATTGAAATCATGTATGTTTTTCAATTTATCTAAAAAAGCTCTCACACAATGAGAAATGATGATAGATGTTTGTGGAAAAAGTTCCCAATAGGACATCCACATAAAGAACAGATAGGTTTTGTGTTAGGGAACTCTTGAATGTGGACTCGAAAAATGGACTCATGAAAAGTGTAAAAATATTATTGAATTTGGATCTCATGATCAGTGCTAAATCATACTCAAAGAAGGGAATCATGATAGGGTCCCATTCAAGGGTCCCATGACAGGGTCTCATCCCAGGGTCTGCCGCCAAAGACTTGCATTATGGTCTCATGCCAAAAACTCGTGCAAAGAGTTATGTGCTGGGATCTCGTACAAGGGGTTATGTGATAGGGTCTTTCACAGTGGTATACACTATAATTTGTGCAAGAGGTTATTTACTGCTACATTAATAGTTTTGAAAGGAATTCTTTGAATCACTTAAAGATCCTTCCAAAGTGTGGGTATTTTTTTCTATAGTAATGATAATTTTTTTCTATTTTTCTATAAAGTTGTATTTTTTCCTCTATGTGTTTTGACATAAGTTATGGTCAAACCCGAAAAGATCTTCAGTATAGAATCTAGCTAAAATTGAGTATTAATTCATTATTCATAATAAAGGTACTTACATGTCCAAAAAAATGGGTGTATCCCTTCTAGAGAATTGAGAAAAGGATGAGGAAGAAGGTGATAATTTCCGCCAGTAGTGAGGCATTGGAAGGGAGTTATGGAGTAATTCTTGGAAAATTGGTTAGCTAACCCTAAACATTGTAAAGGTAGTGAGACTGGTCATAGAAGTGATCAAGCCCTAACCATGTATTTTTGGAAGAGATCCTTAGTGATTTCTTGCATCACCACATTGTCTTTGTATGCTCCATGGAAATATCCCAATGAGGGTGAACCATGTGAAATTGTTCTGTCTCTTTTGTGATTTTATATCTATTTATACATTTATATTGAAAAGGGATGTAATATTTTTCTAATTATTAAAGATGATCTAAAGGGGTAATTTCTTTAAAATTTAATAACCTAATTCACCCCCAAGTTTATTTAACCTATTTTGGATAAAAATTTGTATCCGAAATAAAGGATTAAATTCATTCCTTCTGTCTCAACAGAATAAATCATGGTTGTCAATAAAAAAAATGATTTCAATCATTAATGGGGAATTTTTTTATAGATGAATAAGATGAAGAACTACATCGTTTGTTTAGTCATGGGTGTCTTTATAGAATTTATGCATAGAATTTTTAACTGGTATTGATAGTGGTGATTTATCATAAAATGAATGAAGGGAATTGGATAATTATTCTAAAGAAATCAATGCATTAGGTGAATCACTATATACTATTCTCTATAAAATGGTGATGTTATGTAATTCATCACCTTTTATGTGGGAAATGTTTCTAAATATTTATAAGGGAAACGAAAAAGTCATAGAATCAAAGATAAAATTCTCATGAAATAAGAATGAAGATTTTATAATTCACCCTAGGGAACCTGTTGACACATTCATTAATAATGTGAATGTTATTATGGAATACATGTGTGGTCTTGGATGACCTATTTAAGATTCAAATATAATCAAGAACATAATTAGAATACTTCAAACCCATTTTAGTTTGAATGTTTTTATGTTGGGTGATAAATATACAAAAGAGCTAACATTGGATAGCTTGTGTAGTACCCTTATTTCATACGAGATGATAAATAACGAAAATGATTCTATGGAAAGGGGAAGTATAAAAAAGTTGAATTCAAGGCCATTGATAACTTTAATATTAAATATTTGCAGTGTTAAAAAGAAACATATGTATTCATGTCTTTCCTATCATCAAACATATGAATAATAAAAGGAATATTCAAAGGGAAAACACCACATACATTATTTCGATGTGGAAATGGTGTACATCTTGTATCAAGATACCCTAATATATTTAATGATGATGATGATAATGATGTAAAAACACTTATGAATAAGTATTACACCTATGTTAAAGGTAAGAAAAATTTAGAGAATAATTTAATAAAAAAATATTATTATTATTTCAAAAGAAGCTGATAGTTTATAATAATATGAGGCTAAATATATGGAGGACTACAAGGATCATTAAGTATATAATATGGTGGTAGTTTTATATAGCTCCTAGAAAATGGAAGAATGTGACAGTGATGAAGAAGTCTGAGAAATATTTGTTATAAAGGATTATTTAAATGCTACACTTGAGGAAATAGATTTTTAGATAGCCAAAAAAAATAAATCCAAAAAAGTGGATCGGGATACCAAACATTATATACAGCATCAAGAAGATGAGAAGTATGAGCTACATGAAGAAATTAAGAAACTAAAATCTTTGGTGTTGGAGAATTTGAAAAGGTTTTCATGTAGAAATTTAAAATTGTAGAGTAGAAAAGCGAGATTGATAGTTGATTATTACTAGAAAATTTCAAATAAAACATATAAAATAGCTTTAAGATTAATTTGTTAGTATGTTATGGAAGGTAAAAGATTAAGAGAAACTCTTGATACCAGCAAAGAAAGATACAATGTAAATATAAAATGTAAAAGTAGAATTCAGAGTTCCAATTAAGTAGAAAAATGACTGTCATGAATGTAAAATGATTGATTATAATTATATAGATGGTTTAGTGCATGATAAAAAACAAAAAGAAGTAATAATTGAGATTTGAACATAGGCTCCCAATCAGTGATTGAAGATTGATTTGGGTATGAATCGGAATCATAAGAGTTAGAGGATGAAAGGGACAACCAATTGTTCAGTATTTCCACGCATAAAATCACCGCTCATTAGATGTTATTATTGTGTAAAAATGGGACACTCACAAAAATTTATGTTCCATAGACAATAGGTTCCAAAGGGAAAAAGACCAAGAAATACATCCATATAGAGATCAATCTTCTTGGTCATCATTTGATGGTCACTATTTTAGGTGTATAGGATTTAGTCACAAGGAAATATATTTCTCATCGGTAATGTAGAGAAATATGTTGATGAAAAACAAATATGGTCATAAGAATCCATTAAATAGATCATAAATTGATACGAAAATGTAAAATTTATTTTGAGACCTAGAAGATGATGTTGGTCTGTTATACTTCATGGGAGATCAAAATCGTCAATTCATATCGGGTATGAAGTCAAAAACCAGGATCAAAAAAAGAGATATGAAAATGTATTGGTGGCAGATATTAATTTTAAGGAATCATATCACACTATAATATGGATCAAAGATAGTGTGTGCGCATCTCATATGATAAGAAATAAGGATCTTGTGAAATGAATCAGGTACGATAAGGAAGGTATTATAAGATGTTGTAATTATGACGGGCTGAATATTATTGTCTCATGAGAATCTATATTTGGGGAAGGGATATGAGACATGTTGATCTCATATTTTTTGAAGTTATCAATAATAATTCACTATGTTTCCATCATTTCTGTGATTCAAAAAATTCCATAATAGTTTCTATGAAATTATGTATCGTCATAGAAAAAGGAAGTGTAGTGGTTTTTAAGGTATTGTGTAAGAAAGGGAATCTCTACCTTATGAGTGGAGAAGAAGATATGTTATTTCAATACAAGAATTAATAAAACTAGTTACGGAATAAACATCTTGGTTATTTAAGACAAACTTCATTATAAGATCTGGTGAAATATAACACCTCTCAATTCCTCCATAGATTATAACATAATTTTACTCATACATGTGTTGCTTGTCAACAAGGGAAGATCATTCAAAATACTACACATAGAAAGAGAAAAGGTCAAAAAAATATTGAGTTAGTGCATATTGATGTGTGTAGACCTATTTCTCGAAGATATTATAATGGGAGAAGATATTATGTTCTATTCATTGATGATTTTAGAATAATTCCAAGGGTTTCAATCATCACCCAAGAATTTGAGGTGTTCAACTTCATAAAATATTATCTAAGTGAACTTGAAAAGTTTTTTTGTCAAAGAATCCATAAGATCTGAGAAAATAATAGAATATAGTTCACAAATAACCAAGTGAAGTAATATCTCAAGATACATGGGTTAAGGAACTAAGTTTTATTTATAAAAACTCCACAAAAATGGATTACTTGAGAGAAGAAATCAAATTATCAAAAACATTGCACGAGAAATTCTCGTTGAGAAATATTTTTTGTCGATGTTTTAGAATGAAGTAGTGATGAAATTAGTATAAAAATATAATAGAGATTTATTAGGTATAAAATAAAGAGAAGACTCTATATGAGTTATGGTATGGAAAGGAGCTGGCGTTGAAGACATTAGAGTTTTATGAAGTAACTATTTCATTCTCCGTAAGGAGAAACACAGGAAGATTATATCCCATGAAGATGATGGGATATTTATTGAAAACACAATAGAAATAAAAGAATATAATTTTTTCAATTTGAGACTATGAAATATAGTTGAAATCCATGATGTAACTATAGAATAGAATAACAAAAATATTCATCAAATACATGATCACTCTCAAGAGGATGGTGATGAAGCGATAAGTTGATTAGAGTATATTCTTGTTCTATATAAGAAATCATTTAAATATTTTGATAAGGAAAAGTATGATCAAATGATAGTGTATGAATAAATATCAAAGAGAATATCTGAAATTGATAAACATAATACAATCAGTGGTAATACTAAACCATTCCATATAAGAAGAATTAAGACTCCACAACAAGAATCTTTTTTATCACAGGTAGAGCCTAAATGTTTTGATCAAGTAGCTAAAGATAAAAACCAGTCTCAGTATACGAATGAATATCTTGATCAAATTGAGAATAATTAGATATGGGAGATTTCTTCAAGGCCAAATGATAAAAATTTCATTGGGACTAAATGTTTCTTTCAAAACAAAATGAATAAAGATGGTGTAATGATTGGAATCAAATCATGGATATTTTGAAAAATGTGCTCTCAGATAGAGGGTATCAATGATGATGAAATATTTTCACCTGTTGGAAGGCTAGAAACAATTATATTATTCTTTGACATAGTTGTGAAAATAAATTTCAATGCATTCTAAATGGATTTTATGTCATCATTTCTAAACAGAGTTATGGAAGAAGAATTTTAATGTAATGACCAAAAATTTTTTTAATGAAAATTATTCTTGGTATAATTAAATGTATTATTATGTAAAATGGTTATATAAAATATTCCTTTCTTTGGTTTTATTTTTTTGGATTACAAAATAATATTAATAATTATTAACATCAAAAATATAGTCGTTGACTAGTGCTCACATGATTAGTATAAATATAGGGCTTTAACCAATCCAATTTAATCAGGAAAAGGAAGTAATGGCCTCATCAAGAAGAATTTGTCCATACGAAGCCCATTTTTTGGAGCTTGGAAAGCTGGTGATGTCACTGGGCTTTGCTCTTTACCAAACCGAAGCACATCATCAACACATTAAGCTTTAATGGAACCGCTTATTGGAGAAGTAGACGTTGATTGAAATTACCACCCGAGCGATGTTATCCGACCAACCCCAAGAGTATGTTACCATCACACACCATAATCTCAGGACACATGTGGCTGTTATAAAAGGTTATGTAACAACACCCTAGCACTATGATTATGTGCATAATATTTTTATAAGGAATATTTTTTTATTTTCTAAATAGTTTTTAAATCAAGAATAGTATTTTTTTAGTTAATAATCAATTATGAAATCTATTTTGATGAATTAATGGATTTTTTAATTAAATAATATTTTATTAAAATATTTTTTCTAAATTACTTTATATTCATTATAAATGATTGTATAATTTTTATGAATACAATTTCAATTATTATTAAGGTTTGAAAGCTATTTTTTAAAAGCATGAATTTTTGATAAATGTAAAAAAATTAGAGTAAATAATTAACATATTTATAAAATTATTTATATAAAATGAATATTATTTTTGTAATTGTGACGTTGAAATTAACCAACAGTGAATTTTTTGTTATTTTCTAAGACAGTCAAATTTTTGGGAAAAAATTAAATACAGTTTATATATATAACGTGTTTTATGACCTAATTATGACCCTATAGTGATTCAATAAAATACTATAAAATGTATTTTAGGCCAATATTTATTTTAAATTTAAAAAATGTTATTTTACATTTCTTTTATTAATTTTATGGTGCCTTAGTGGACTATCCAAGAACTATAAAACATTTTTACTTTTAAAATGATTTCCTTGAGAGTGTCACTCACCTCCAGATAATCAATCCTAGTATTTAAAGAATTTAGGACATTGTCCATATAAACTATTTTTCCCATACCATTTGGAAAAAAACATGGGTTGTTTTTTTGGTTTTTATTAATATAATGGGTGGTCTCGAAAACCTAAATAATAAAATAATTTCCACTCTTATACTATATAAAACCACTCAATATACCACTTATATTCACTCAAAACCCTTGTATCACATATCTACTATGCCCTTCTCCCTCTAGTATTATCCCTAATAATCCTTTGGGATCACAATTCCATGAATGGAATTTCTTCCTTTCTGATTTTTGTACAAATTTCATTATCTTGTTGTACCATTTTTTTCAATTAAAAAATTTGGGGTATGATTTACCACCTACCCCATGATTCCATCTTTATATTTGAATGATGATAGGATTATTTATCTCTAATCAATGCCTCCCATGTACACCTGTTACCATGCCAAAATTCTGTAATGGATCCTCACTTTTATTCATTCTTTATTTATGTCCAAGTTTCCATATATTGTTATTCCCTTTTATATCCAATTACAAATGTTGGGGTATTATTTCACAACTTTAGCATACTACCCTCCTTATGGTTTAATAATTAAATACCTCTTAATCTCCGATTAATTCCTCCCATGTACAAATATTAACATGATGATATTTCGTATGGAATTAACCTCTTCTAATTTTTATTCAAGATTTTTTTTTGTATTATGAATATGAATTCCATTACATATGTTGGGTAATTTATATATATGTCCCTCTTACTATCCATTTCAGGTATATATTATCAGACACCCCTTTACCTCGCATTAAATATTTTTAGGATTTTATTTGTCACACCATTATGCTGACAAAATTGCACTACGACTTTCAAAGACAATGTCATTGTGTAGTGAATACCATTTCCATTTCTCTATCAAGGGTATTCAATTTTATACACATTTATTTAATGGTTATATAGTTTCATGTATTAATTCCACATTTTTGTATTGTGGAATAAATTATGATGTTTAATTAATCCATGATATATGATCAATGTGGTGAACTTATGCATGAAATGATGTGGTTAAGAAGGGTGTGCCCTGATAGCGCTCCAATGCATTGGGTAAACACTAGTATCATGACATGTCACGTGAAATGAGAGTTTAATAATGATAGTTAATTTTCAATGAGGGTTTAATAATTCTCCATGTGCAATGATCCTTATCTCATGATAATATCTGGTTAAATTTTGTTTCCACATTTCCATGTTCTGATAATCATGTTATATCATGTCTTTATGTTCATGTTTCTCTTTAACTCCATTGGTATTCCTATTGACTTTAATTTAATATATTATTAATTTTAACCCTTCTTTAATCCCTTACAGGGATTTATATCTCACCATTTTCACATGTATGTCCTTAGGTTATCCCAAGCAATGCTAAGTAAAAAAGGGAATGTTTAGGTCATGTAAAAAAAGTTTTCTGAAAATATGTTGTGTTTTATGTTCTAAGTTGTTATGTAATGTTCCTAAATTCCCAAGAAACTAGACCTCTCAATCATCATAGTTGTATTAAGTGAAATATTATGTAATAAATCATTTTTATGTGTGTAATAAAGAGAAGGGTTGGTATAGTTTGTATCATAGGATATGTTTAGTTATTTTTAGGATTATTAGTCGAAAACCCTAGTGACATGCTTAAGAAAAAGGAAAAGTAAAATAAAAAAATCAAAACAATTTGGTCAGAATTGATTATGTGTTTTATCAAGAAAACATATCCCTATCTGGATACAAGTTGGTAGAGGTGGCTCTGAAACATATGTATCTATGGGTGAAACTCGAAAACACTACATTGATCGAGACTCGAATAGGAACTAGTTCACGACAGTGGGCCTTGCTGCACTCTTGGTTATGACACACCTGGAGGAAATGATTTGGTAAATTCATAAGTTTAGTACAAACCATTTTTAAGCAAATAAAAAATTCCCTTAAGAATATATGTTGGTAAGTAGATCATAGATAACATAGATTTAGGCCTATAAATTCATAAGTTAAAGAAATAAATGTAATTTAGAATTTATCTGTTTTTGTCTTTAGATTTCCATTTGTGTGTTTCCCCTAATATTCATTTCTTTCCATCCAATGGCTAGAAATATTTGGACTTGAGCTAACAACCGAGGTGATGATCAATGTGATGACTATTCTAATGAGATACCCAATCTGATGGAAGAGGGAATCAAGAACATTGTCATGATACTCTCTTAGTTAACTCATGTTTTGAATAGAAACATGGTTCAACTGGAATGTTGAACACCCACCCCCCCCAAGAAATTACATGAAACAATCGAGAGAATAATCATATAAACTCCACCTAATTTAAATAGATATTCTGATACATCAATTTTCAAATAATCGATCAACTCCATTTAGAAGAAACTCTCAATACATTAACGTACTAGACAAGAGAAGGTACATTAGTTTAGATATTTCATGGTGGGTGAATCTAATCAATGGTGTACATTGTTAAAAAATAAGAAGCATCACGAGGAGATTGAAGCATTGGAATGGAACGATTCCTAGAAGAAAAATTCAATAAATATTTTCCACACTCCCTCCAACTTAATATGAAAAGGGAATTCCTTTCCATCAAGAAAAAAGAAGATGAATCCACCAATGAGTATGAGGGAAAATTTACAAGGATTTCATGATACGCCTTCAGCTTTGTCATTACCCTCAAATGCGAGGTTTACCACTTCATTGGTGTGCTAAAACCAAGACTATGAAATTCCCTAGAAATCCATGACTTCGAGAGCTTTGAGGAAACTGTCTGATGTGCTCTCATATTCAAAATGGAGATCAACGAATCTCAGGGGTTTCTTGGGGATATGAAGCATAAGGTGTAAATTAATTATGGCAGTGAAATGGATAAATCCAACGGTGCTATGAAAATCCATCACCCCACTTACCAATGGTGTGGAAAGAAGAACCGTGAAAATTTCCTCAAGGGGAAAGAGAAATGTTTTAGGATTCGAAGAGTAGGTCACCAGGACATTAACTACTGACAAGAAAAAACCCAAAACTGCAAAAGAGAAGAGGAACACTCAGTTTGAACCTCAACACATTGTTCATTTATTCAAGTATAAATAACTAGGGAACTTTTCGAACCAGTTCCTTAAGCCGAGGGTTTTAGGAGGAAACCCACAACCTCCAAGGATTCAAGGACATTCCTTTTCCATCACTACCGCTAAAGTGAACCCGAAAAATGAAGTGGTGATAGGTACTCAAGTTATTAATTGAAGAATAGAAATCTTAATATTTGATTCTGGTTCTACGGATTCTTTTATATCACAAAATTTTAGATGAATAATAACAACACCACCACAAATCATAAAAGTAAATATGTCAGTGAGAACGGAAAATGGGGAAATCATTGCATCCCATGAGTATAACTCCTCAAATATAATATTTTTTGGATTTAAAATCCAAGATAAAGTCATCATACACCCTCTGGTGGAATTTGATTTAATTCAGGGCATGGATTGTATTTCCTTATATAGAGAAAAAATAAATTTCCATGAGAGGGAAATAACTAACCAAATGGAGAATCAACCCTAATTTTGTACAAGTGTAAGGAGGAGGATGAATCATCTTTAGTATCATCATCTCAATAATGGATAATAATTCCCTATGATCATGTGTATCTTGCTCAGATGATTGAGTCTAATGAAGAAACCATCCTTGGAGACATGCATATTGTGAGAGAATTCGCTAAAGTGTTTTTGGAGGAATTTCCTGGTCTTTGTCCTAAAAGAGTTATTGAATTCTCAATTTCTATTATACCTAGGGAGTTGCAAATATCCATGAATCTATATATAATGGTTGTTGTGGAGCTTGAGCTGATAAAGAAAAAAAATAGGACTATTTGGATAAAGAGTTTATACGCCCAAATGCTTCACCATGGGGTTCACCAGTCCTCTTCATCAAGAAAAATGATGGGTCAATGCACCTTTTCATTGACTATTGTGAGCTCAGAAAATTACAATATACAACAATTATCCTCTTCCCCAAATTAATGATTTGTTCGATCACATATGTTGAGATAAATACTTCTCCATGGTGGATTTGTGGTTAGGATATTAAAAAGTAATGGGGAATAAAGAGGATATCCCCAAGACAGCTTTTCGTATAAGGTATTGGCACTATGAATTCATAATAATTTATTTTAGACTCACTAGTTATCTAGAAATAATCATGAACATGATGAGTATAGTTTTCAGATATTGCCTTGGCAAATTTTTGTTAGTCTTTATAGATGATATTCTACTATACTCCTAAACCATAGAGTAGCTTGAGGAGCATCTGAGAAGTGTACTAGAGACCTAGTGAAAGGATAAAATCTATAAAAAGTACAGAAAGTGTGAGTTCAGGTTGAAGGAAGTCTCATTATTGGGTCATATCATCACATGTAATGGGATATCATTCGATCCCCCCATAACAATTGTAATTGAGGGATGGATGAGGCCAACATCGGTGACAAATACCCATAGCTTCCTCGGGTTAGTATGATATTATTGCCGATTTGTGAAATATTTTTCATGATTTTCAAACTCTCTTTCCAAGAAAACTCAGAAGAGTGTAATGTTTTTTTGAGTGATTAATGTGAAGATAGATTAAAGTGGTTGAAATGAAGGCTTATCACTGCACATGTGCTCACACTACACACAAGTGGAGAAAATTATATGGTATTTAGTGATGCCTTGAAGAATGGAATGGGGTGTCTATTAATGTAAAATGACAAAATCATTGCATATGATTCAAGTCAATTGAAACATCATTAGATACACCATCCAACACATGATCTAGAGTTAGATGTAGTAATCATTACTTTAAAAATTTGGTGACATTACCTCTTTGTGGAGAAGTGTGAAATATATATTGATCAAAATAGACTCAAGTATATATTCACACAGAAAGAGTTGAATACGCACCAACTAAGATGTCTAGATATGAGAAAATAATATGATTTCCCAATCCACTACCACCCTAGTAAAGCAAACTAGGTGGCAGATGCGCTAAGCAGAAAGGACCCAACGATTCTAACATTGATATGAATTGAAAAGAATCCAATATTCATAGATTTGATGAATATGGACACGAGAATCATAATGAAGAGAATAACATCAATCCTTTCCAAAATTATTTATCAACTATCGCTTTTGGAAAGGTTAATGGATTCTCATAAGGATGTTGTGGGGATTTAGAAGAAAGTGGAAACTATCAGAAAAGTGAAATCCTCATAGTTCAATGTTAATGAAGAAGGAATTGTGATATTTTGTTAAAAACTATGCATTCTATAAAATCCTAAGTTAAAGAAAGAGCATTTGGATGATGCACATAGTTCTATTTTCACTATTCACTCAGGAAACACAATGATGTATCAAGATATATGAGAGAATTATTGGTGGGATAACATGAAGAATGAGATCATTGAGTATACATCAATGTGCTTCGTATGTCCTCAAGTGAAGGTTGAGTGGAAGAAGTCTAAGGGGACGATGCAACCATTAACCACACCATCATGGAAATGGGAGAACATCACCATGGAATTTTTCACCAGACTTCCGAAGACATCCCATGAAAACAATGCTATCGAGGTTGTTGAGGACCATCTTACAATGTGTGATAACATTATTAAAATTCGATAATATTTCTCATTAGATCAACTAGCACAAATATATATATATATATATATATATATATGAAGTGGTAAGGATATATTTAGTACCACTATCTATTTTATCTGATCGAGATCCAAGATTCACCAATATGTTCTGGAAGAGTCATCAATATTATTTGAATACTGAGTTGAACATTAGTACGTTTTATCATCCTCAAACTGATGTCCAATCGGATTGGACTATCCAAACACCTCAGTATATGTGGAGATCATTCTCAATGGAATTATAATGAGTATTAAATAATCATTTTTCTCTGGTTTAGTTCTCTTGTAATAACAGTTTCCACTCAATCATCCAAATGGCTCCTTTTAAATCCCATTATGGAAAGAGATGCATAACACCGACATGTTGGGATGTAGTTGGGGAGAAAAAACTACTAGGTACAAAAATGGTTTATGAAATGGTAGAGAATGTTATAACTATCCAATAACACATTAAGCTGCTCAATGTTGACAAAAGAGATAAACTAATAATCATCAACGAGTCCTAGCGTTTTATGTCATAGACATTGTATTACTCTGCATATCACCATGTAAGAGAGTTATGAGATTTGTGATGAAGTGATATTTTAGTCCAAGTTATATCATCCCTTTCAAGATCCTTGATAGCATTGGAGTAGTGGCCTATTGACTATAACTCCCACTGAACCTATCTCAAGTACATGATATGTTCCACGTATCACTCTTGAAGAAGAATATTCCTGACCTCCCATATGTACTCAATACAGATGTGGTACCATTGGAGAATTACCTCTCCTATAGAGATAAAATGTTTCAAATCTTAGATTTTATAGACAACGTTCTACGAAATAGGAAAATTCCTTTCGTCAAGGTGTTGTGGCGGAACAGCAAGTTTGAAGATGCAAATGGGAATTAGTGCAAGTGATGAAGCAGAGTTACCATCATTTGTTTTAGTGTGGGAAAAGGAAATTTGGAGGGAGAAATTTATTAAGGGGGATGATTGTAAAGACCCAATATTTTATTAATTTAAATATCTCTTTATCTAATAAAATGTATTATTAAGTAAAATGGATATATAAAATGTTACTTCATTGTTTATATGTTTTTGGATTTCAAAATACCATTAAAAATTGTTATTGTTTCGAATGTATTTGTAGAATAGTGATCACATGATTAGTATAAATATAGGGCTTTAGAAAATCCAATTTACATAGATAAAGGAAGTGATGTCCGCATCATGTAGAATTTCTCTATAGGAAGCCCATTGATAAAAGCTCAAAAAGGAGGTGGAATCACTGGGATTTTCTCTTGACCAAGCCCAAGCCGAGTTTCAACATGTTAATCTTGAACAAAACAACCAACGAGATAAGTGGATGTTTATATAGATTCCAACCCAATAGATGTAATCCAAGCCACCACAATTGTGTGTCACTATCACACACCACACCCTTAGGTCATATGCAGTTGTTATAATGGGTTATGTAACAAGACCATAGTATTATGATTATGTGAATTATTTTTATATAATGAATATAAATTCATTTTATTAATGTTAAATTGTAAATAGATTTTAAAGCACAAATAATATTTTTTAGTTAATATTCAATTAAGAAGTCTATTTTGATGAATTAATGGATTTTAGAATTAAATTATATTTTAATAAAATTTTATTACTAAATTAATTCTTATTTTATATACATGATTGTATTATTTTTATGAATAAAATTGTAATTTTATTATGGTTTGAAAACTATTTTTGTCAAACCCTATGAATTTTGGAGAAATATCATTGATTTTTTAAAAGTGAATAATTCACATATTTAAAAAATAATTTATAAAAAATTAGTATTATTCTTGGAATCAAGACATTAAAATTATCCAACTTTGAATTTTTCATAATTTTCTGAGACAGTTGAATGTTTGGGTAAAAATTAAATACCATTTAAATATATAATGTGTTTTAGGACATCATAATGATCCAATAGTGATGAAATAAAATACTATAAATGGTATTTTCAGAAAATATATGTCATACCATTAAAAAAATTTATTTCATATTTTTAGATTAATTTAATGGTATTTATGTGGACCCTATAAGACTTAAAAAATATTTTAACTTTTAAAAAGAGTGTGAGTCACCTCCAAATAAGCAAGCCAAATATTTTAAGAAGTTCGTCTATTGGCCTTTTAAAATACTTTTTTCCACTTCCCTTTATTATAAAACATGGGAAAAGCCATAGTTTGGTTTTTGGTTTTGATTAGTTTAATGTGTGGTGTTCAAAACGTTAATCATAAATAATTTCCTCTATTTTTCTATATAAACTCACCCGATCCCCCACTCCCCATCACTAATAACACTTATAGAACGTACCTATTCTTCCCTCCACTCTATAGTACCATCCAAAGGATCCTCATGATCACAAGAAACCTCCCTCAAGATCCTCCCAAGCCTTTGGTATCACACTTACAAGTAATGGATTTCATCATTTCTCATTTTTTCCAAATTTCATTATGTTGTTATACCATTTTTTCAATTAAAAATGTTTTGGTGTGATTTATCACCTCTCCCATTATTCCCTCCTTGATTTTGAATGATTATAGACCTATTTAATATCATTAATACATACCACGTACACCCATTACCATGCCAAAATTCTGTAAGGGGTCCTCACTTTCCTTCTTTATTTATTTCCAAGTTTCCTTATATTGTTAACACGTTTTATTTTCAATTATCATTGTTGGGGTATGATTTTTCACCGCCAAAATACATACTTAGTTATGTTTTAATGATGATATTACTCTTTATATCTCATTAATAGCTCTCATGTACACCCGTTACAATGCTGAAATTCTATAAGGAATTTCACTTTTCTCATTTACATTAAACCGATTCATTTGTATAATGAATATTTATTCCATTACAAATTTTTAAACATGAATCTATATAACCCCATTAATTTAAATATCATGTACATAAGATTAGAACCCACTTTCACTCTATTCAATCATTTTTTTGAATTCTTATGTCACGTTGGTATGCAGTCGAAATTGCACTATGTCTTTCCAAGACAAAGTCATTGTGTAGTGAATTCCATGCCCATTTATCCATCAAGTGTATTCACCTTTATGCACATTATCTTATTGGTTATATATTTTCATGTATGAATTCCACATTCATTTATCATGGAATAAATGATGATGTTTAATGAGTCCATGTTATTTTATCCATGTGGAACACCTACTCATGAAATGAAATGATTAAGAAGGGTGCGCCCTGATAGCGCTCTAATGCATTGGGTAAAGACTGGTATCATGATACATGAAGTATAATGAGGCTTTACTCATGAAAAATCAATTGCAATGATTTTTTTTATCATGATTCGTATGAAATTATTCTTGTCTCATGCTAATATCAGGTTAAATGTTGTCCCCACATTTCAATGTTATGATAATCAAGGTATATCATGCCTTTATGTTCATGTTTCTCTTGTGTTCTGTTGATATGAATATTTCATATAATGTACTATATTATTAATTTTTTGACTTGTTTACTCCCATAATGGGATTTATAGCTCATCCTTTTTGCATGTATGTTCTCAGGTTAGCCAATGAAATCCTATGTACAAGGCAATATTGTGGTATTTTAAAAGATGATTTTGGTAATGATGTTTTGTTTTATGATCTAAATTGTTATGTAATGTTCTTAAATTCCCATGACACTAGATATATCGATCCTTAGAGTGGTATTAAGTGCATGTTTATGTAATAAATCATGTTTATGTGTGTAATAAATATCAGGGTCGTTATATTTATATTGATTATTCAGATGGTTTTCTCATTCATGAATATGAGAACACAGTTTTGTAGCTATAAAAATAGTAAAAAGTGTTAAACAAGCACCATGAGCATGGAATCAATGTCTATATTAGTTTTTGAAGAAGCTCTATTTTCAATGTGGTGGGGTTAATTAAAAAATATATGTCATCAGTGGCAGCAATCAAAGGATAATGATGACAGTATATGAAAATGACAATATATTTGGTGGATCAGATCAAGTGTAATGTACACAATTAATGAAATTCATGAAATGTGAATTTGAAATCTCAATGATTAGTGAACTGATGTTTTTATTTGGATTACATGTGAAATAAAGAAACAATGAAAAATTTATATCTCTATCTAAATATTAAAATTAGGATTTTAGAAGATTTGGAATGGATAATAATGAGTTTATGATGATTCTAGTGGTTACCAGGATGAAACTATCAACGTATGATTAATCCAATACAGTTAATGTAACTGAATATAGAAAAATCATTATAAATACAATGTACATGACTATGACGAGAACTAATATATTATTTTCCACATTACATGAAATATGGTATCAATAAAATACAATTTTAATACTCTTTATTTTAGTGAAAATAATAATTTGTTATATTAATGGAATCGAGTATTTAGGTTTTCTGAACAATGAAAAATATCACCATGAGATATTGGGCTATACAGATGTGGATTGGTCTAGATCATATGATGACTTAAAATAAATATCTTATGGTGCATTATATCTTAGAGGATTGTGTAATTATTGGTAAATAAATAAACAAAAATTCATTTCATTGATCATCATAGAAGATTAATATATTTCAGCCACTAAAGAATACATGTATTTATTATGGATGAATAAGTAGCTGAATGATATTATAGTTTAACTGAATTCATGGATCAAAATCAATTATAATAATTCAAGTTATATAAATATCAGTAAAAATATAACATAACACTCAGTGAATAATCACATTATAATCGATTATTATTTTATCAAGGATAAGGTGGAAAAGGGGATTGTGGAGTTGGTGTATAAGCCTACAAAACTATTGGTTTTAGATATTCTAGAAAATCCCTTACCAAAAAATGTTTTTTAACATTATTGACATTATATTTGAGTTTATTTGACTCCCCACACTTGAAAAAGTGTGGATGTGGGACCCCCTCTCCCCATGGTATGATTTATTCTCTTAATATGGTATTCAATGTTCTTTACCTTGTTGTGGACCACAATGATGTAACATTCAGGTTCATTGATAAATGAAGAGAAATTGTGGGTTTAAAATGGTGATATTTTTTAATCAAGATAGATGTTGATGATGATAGGGGGTCAGTGAAGTAAGTAGAGGATTAAATATGATTGTTCTGAAGATGATTGATCAAATGTGATGTATCCTAACTGATGAGGTTCGTAATGAAATAAGATGGAAGGGTATTGGAATGATGTGATTCATGGATGAACTCTGCTTTCTACACTTGTTTTTCATACTGAGCATGGATCATGTGGGATTAATGGGTGTGTTGAGTAAATATCTGATTTATATTAGAATCTCAAGAATCAATGTTTTGGTATAATATTTAGGAATCTTTTAGTGTGGTATCAAAATTTGAAGAGTTGTCAACAAACCCAAAGGGGGGAAACTAGTAGGAAAAAATCACTCTAGATGGTATTTTGTGTTGATTTTGTTTGTTGACAAGGTTTCAGGTTGCAGAAAAAGTATGGTTTTAAGTGAAGGAATGAAGAGTTATCATGATTTTCTATCATTGCACAAAGCATGAATGTTTAACCTAATCTCACGCAGTTTGTGAATTCTGAACCTGATCTTACAAAAATCATTAATACTAAACATGTTCTCATGAAAATAATGAATGTCGAAACAAATCTCACACAATGCATGAATTCTTAACCTGACCACATATAAAGTGTGAATTTTGAACATAACACAGGGATCGTGAATGTTGAACTACTATCATGATTTGATCATTCATGACAGTCATAATTGTCTTTTGAACTCTCTATGGGTCATGAAAATAATAAGAAGACAAAAACCCTTACCATAGAATGATTGAATGTTGATATCGTGATGGGATATTGTGAAGTTCATGATAAACATTGAGTCTCATGATGGGATATCTCCTTATGATCATGATTGTCTTTGGATCTCGTGAAGGGATCTCATGCAGCGCCCATTATTGTATTTGGAGCTCACACTCAGATATGGCGCAAAGGGAAAATAGGACTCACAGAAAGCGTGAATGTTGATCAGTGAATTTCCAAAAGAATGACTGTGGACTAGGGACTTGTACAAAGTTTTAGTGTGAGTACAGATCAGAGACTCATAAAAAGCATCAATTCTAATGAAGGTCAAGGAATCACTTAATATGAGATTATAACTAGGGACTTATGATAGGGGTTTGTGAATAGATCTCTCAGAGTGCATGATTCACATTAGGTGGATGGTTGTCCCATATTTGTGTAGTTATGTTAGTAGACAATTACCTATAAATACCCAATGATCCATCCTTAAACATTGACGAACATATGATCAAAATATTTTTCTGAAGTATCATCTGGGAAGAAGTTTTATGTAAATAACTATTGAATGTTGTTTTTAGAGAGGTATCAAAATGTATTTCTAAACTATTTACATCGTGTATGTGAATATTTTAATCTATAGAAATGTCTCACATAAAGTATACTAGTACAAGAGGTTTTCCCCAAGGGTTCATTCCATGAGACTCACACAATGTGTGAACATGATCATCATCAGGGGACTTGCTAAAGGTACTGAAACAACGAATGAATGTGGCATAAAATATAGAAATCATGCCCATAAAAAAAGTATACTGGTGGAAGGGACTCACAATAGGGTCTTGAACCATGGTTTTGTGCCTGGTTTTTTCACTATGCTCTCATGCTAGGATCTCATGTATGGAGTTACATGCCAATATCTCATGAAAGGGGTTATGCACCATGGTCTCACATTGGGTATCAAACAATAACATTGATCAAGGACATATACACTTACACTTTTATATAAATAGTATCATTTTTATATCCATGTTCTAAAAGAGAAGAAGAAGAGAGAGGATCTACACTAATTGACAGTACATTCAAAATGAGGTTACTCACTAATAAATTAGATGTAGCGAAAGGAAGACTTGAAATCACAATAATATCATTGGAAATTGGAGTTAATTTATGATTCCACAGTATATATAATTCTCTTCTAGTTTTTTGGAAAATCTATGCGTTTTACCGAGGTTTTTTCACAAAAGTGAAGGAGCAACCTGGAAATAGATTTTATTTAAGATCTACCAAAAATTGAGGATTTGTTCATTTGTAATATTGAAGGGAGATACATTTCCATAATATGTGATAGGATTATTTCTAGAGTAGTTAGATAATTAAGAGGGAAAATGATATCCTTTCCACCAACATGGATCCATCAAAATAAAGGTAGGGATTGACCCTGGGGAAGAAGTGAGATGACAATAAAAATTGTAACGGTGGCTAAAATGGGCATAGATGTTATCTAGCCCAAACCTATTATTTTTAAAGTGAGACTCAACGGTGTTGTTATGAAATTAAATTTTCATTATATAATCATTATAAAAATCCTACTGATGGTGAACCATGTAAAATTTTTCTATAACATACAAGCTTTCATTTCTCTTCATACATTGTTATGGGAAAGGGAGAGAATACATTTTTTTAAAATATAAAACATAATCTCAAGGTAATGTTTTTCTAATCTGTCATTCCATGATTAGCTCTCCACCCCCCCCCCCACCATTAGGATACATATCCTAGTTATTATAATAACATCATACATAAATGGGGAATAATTACTCCAAATTCAAAATCTAGTTTTCCTAGTATGATCAATCAATACATTGAGTGGACATATAATTTATAGCCACACCCGTAACATAACAAGTCCAACGTATCCATAATCTAAATAGAATGAATAAAAATACACATTATAATGTTCCATAAAAACCACATACTTAATAATTTATAAACAATTCATTGATATCTATATAGAAAAAATGGAAATATAGAATATCAATATTTCTCTATTCAATCGAATTGTATGGCTGTCTAGGTGAATATCAAAAATACAAACCTAGAAACTATATGATATTAATAATGAAGTGGATTGTAATACTATTAAATGAATACAAATAAATTATTACTAAATTGAAAATTTCATGGTGTTGGTATATTTGTTGGAAATATATATTGAGTTCAACAGTTTTCAATGGTTTGAGACTAAAGAAATATAAGAAAAAATTTCATTATCCGCACACTTCCATGCCCAGTTCAACACTTATATACAATTAAATTTTTATTCAACAATATAAAAATATATTAAAATACATAATTCTGATTCTTAATTAGCTTTTACATCATCCAAAGCCTATGCCATGGGCATATCAAACTAGGTGTGTTGTTAGTACCACTTTTTGTACACTGAGTAAAAATAAATGTAATACCCACCAAACATTTTTCAAGGAAATTACCCCTATATTAATTTCAGTCAGTTCCTACATATTCATTTATTATCCAAAAAGGGTTTTCATTTATATGAGAACACACACAAATTACTAGATAAATATTTTTGAATATTTTCCATTATTTATATTAAAACATTGTGTTTTTACTAATGTTTTAAAAATAAAACAACTTATAAAGGTAATTTAATGAAAAAAGTGGTGTTCTATAATTTATAAAATGATAATTAATTTATAATATTAAATTATACTGATATTTCACATTGAAATTAAAATGGTTTGGATGTTATTACAAAAATAATGCATAATAAGGGATTATGGACCATTATATCAGTATAAAACGGTAAAAGAAAACAAAATAATGAGGTGGAATAAGTAATTAGTCATTAATAATATATCTGATGGATAATTTTAACATGTTATTCCAATCATGTAAATAAAAATAAAATTAAATGTTACTATAATAAAAATATTTAAATTGAAATGGAATTAGTATGATTGGAAACTCATACTTGTAAAGAAACTTTATAAACAATTAGTATGTAAAAATTAGAATCTTAAAAACTCCATGGAGATACGATAGGGAAAAAAGTGGGAGTAATAATGATCTAATTTATTATTTAATTTAGAAAAATTTTAGTATTGATGAAAATTTATATTAGATGATTGGTGGTTGTATACTAATTTCATACAATGGCCTTTGAATACTAGTTGGTGGAAAATGAAAAAATATCTTTAGTCATGGATTTAGCTCATGTTTTTTGAAATTTATGGACTTATTTTTGACATTTTCATGTTTTATAAATGAAATTTATTTTTTGTAATATTACTTTGATAATGTATGTTTAATTTTTCCCAAAAATATTGGTTTTAGATTATTAATATCAACTAATGTCTTGGGAGTGTACATTATAGTTTTGGAAAATAATTATATTTCATTAAAATTATTTATATTACTAAAATTAATTATTTTTTTCATGGAATCACATAAAATAATAATTACACCATTTTAACAAACTAATTATGCCATAATACTTACTCTATATTCATATGTATATTTCACTATTTACCCAAAAAATCATTGTATCAAGAAATTATGAAAAATCACTATTGGATAATTCAAAATATCCAATTTCAAATTTATATTAATTTTAGGGAAATAATATTCAATATATTTGAGTTTTAATTATTATTAAAATATTCATTTATTTCAAAATCATATGTTTGGTGTATAAAATATCTAATAACACCTTTTCTTTTATATGATTTTTATTCAAAGACATTCTTAACAATATTACTATTCATTACAAAATATTCATTATTATTTATATTATGTTTATATTAATTTTATTATAAATTTAATTTCATACTTTAATAATGTATTATAATTTTTTTACTAATTTGATCAAATAATATAATTTTTATTATGTCATAATTTTGGTGAGGAAATGATTATTTATTATAGTAAAATCTTATATATAACACTCTCCAACCCATAAACATTTTCAACAATGAATTTAGGGTGTACCTCAATAAAAGATCTAATATGGGACATTATTTCTCATTACCTCTTAATTCGTTCATGTTTCTTCTTCTAACCTGCCATTATTCAGCATAACTTTCACTAGTCTGGTTATCTAATTTTATAACACATTCTTTCTACTTTTAAAAATCCAGATTGGTTGTTCATTATATGATATTTATGGAGTTAAATATACTTTATATGTGGTGAAAACATTGGTAGGGTATAGAATTTACTTACATTAAATTAGGACATGGAAAAAATCACTTTAGATATGTTGGTTCGAAAACCCTAGCAATATTTTATTGCTATAATTCTCTCTAGAAACTCAAAAAGTCTAAAATACCTTAGACTAAGATTCTCTTTTCTACCAAAACATTTAAAAAACCTATATTATGATATATTTTTCAATAAATAATTCCTTACATTGTATTCCAAGACCTTACTCTTATTATCAATATAGTTTTATTATTTTCTCTGATCTATCTTGATATGATTTTGGAGAGATCACAACTTCTAGGTTGTTTCCTTAATGAGTTTTGGAATAACTAGCTACCATTCATTAGTGTGATCCTAATAGGTTTCAATATGACATAATTTTCTATTTGGAACCTCATATAGTGCCATTTGAATGCTTTTATGGATGATATTATTGTTTATGGAATCCAATGTAGATAGGTATTAGTAAAATTGTCCATAAGAGTTTAGTTATCATGACAATTACAAGCCCTTTATGGTTCAGATGATCCTTTTATACAATCCATTAGTTCAAGGATAATATACTGTGTTCAAATTTATCATTATTAACAAATTGGGATGTGGGTCATGTCACCCTTTGTAAGGTTTCTCTCATACATTAATTATTGTAATACTATGATTCTTGACAGAAATATTGTAATTTCTTACATCATGTTTTCCACAATAATTTCTATTTTAGATCCTTATATATCTTGTTTCTTCCATGTTTTTTGGAGAAGATTGAAATATGAACTTCATATAGGAATTACTTCCTTTGATTTGGTACTAATATTACACATAACCTCTTTAAAAACATAAAACACCATCCTCATAATTTATGTATGTCAGTTTCCCATATTCTGTGGTTTTATATTCACTTGTAAAAAATGTACATATTTTGAGGACTATTAATCTTATCATAAAATAATGTTTGTGTAATTACATAGAAAATTAATAATTATTCCCCTTCCATAATAATTTATAAAACCAAATTTACTAAATCCATGAATAAATGATCTTGTCCATCCACATCATGGATAAAACTTTGTGATTCTATTTAATCAACACATCAACCTACTTATTTTACTTTCATGGGTGGTAGAGTATTATATAGTCATAGTCCTTTATTAGTTCCAACCATATCTTTTGTATAATTTTTAGTTATTCCTATGTGAATATATACATTTAGCATTAATTATTTTTATATGTTCCACATCATTCCTTGTAAATATTTTTCATCTATATTTTCAAAAGAAATTCAATTTTTGGATCAAGATCATGAGTCAAATCATATGGGTCGTGGGACATTAATTTTTGACTTATAAGAACCAAATTTATCATTTTACATATGAAAATACCCTATTAATTTATTTCATGAATTGATATATAATAAAAATTTATCATTTCCAAATGTTAATGTTAAAAAAATTTCATTTATTAATTTATTTTTTAGTTTGGAAAAAAATTCTTCACAATCCTTAGACCATGTGAATATAACCATTTTACGTGAAAAAATTTATGATGGATTGTCTAATAAAGAAACCTTTTTATTATATAACCTATTTAAATCAACAATGTAATGAAGAATATTAATATCTATTATGTTTGTTAAAAAAAATTCATTAACAACAATTCTATTTCCAAGGTGGAATTATTTTTTATCCTTATAGAAAATATTCAAAAAATAATATTTATATTGAGGAAGGAAATCACACATAATAATATTGAAATATATATCCTTCCCCCTTAGTGTCTCAAAGAAAATTCATAAATGGAATTCATTATCTAAATTAAACATAAATTATATAAATATATCATCAGTTAAACCCACAGAAAATTATTATTATAATACTTGAATTGTTATTCATTAGATCTAAAAACATAGAAGGTGCATTTGTTAACACAAAGGGAATAATTATGTAATCAAAATGCATGCAGTTTTTATTAAGAGTCTTATTCCGAATATCATAATTTTTGTTATTTATTTTATCATGAACAAAATTGAGACCACACATTGAGAAGTCTTTAGATCCTTGATGTTGATAAAAAATATAACAAATGTGTGTTAAAGGATATATTTTCTTGAGGTTAAGCTGCTAGAGTTCTATTTAATCGATGAACAACCTCATCGAAACGACCATGTTTTTTACAAATATGATAGTTGATCCCCAAGGTTAATCACTTGGGTGTATGAATGAATTACCACATAACTCTTACTATTTTTTATCTGGTTACACTTATTCCACAAGATCCATTTTTAATGGAATATAATATGTTGATTTTTTAACAATTATGCGGTTAATAGAGAATTAAAAACCATATTTTTTTGGATTTATATGTTCTTCATTTGAAAATACATCAATATAATCCCTTGGAATACAAGAATCCCCCGTTATGATGAAATAAATACCATTTTATGATCCATCATCACTATGATTTTCTTAATGATGTTCCACCAATGTAGGTTTGAAAAAATAATATTGTAACAATGTACCTCCTCTATAGAAAATATATATATATTTCTTGCTTAGATATTTTATTCTTATTATCTTGAAAATATATTCTTGAATAACACATTAAAATCAATCATGGGGAAGTAAGAGTTTATATGTGATATTTAATTTCTTTAAGTATAAATATTCTAGAAAAATAATTTAAAAAATTTTATTCAATATTTATATCTATTTTTAGAGGTGGTGATGGAGAATGAATTATATCAGTTCGTGAGGATGTAGTCGATCGTACTCATGATCGAAAGTTTCATTTCCCACTTGATGGATGAGGAGATGGACCTATGTTATTCCTACAACCCAATAACATCTCATTATATGATATATATTGGTGTTATTATAATATATTAACCTGGATATGAATTACAGTGGTATGAGAATAATTATAAAAAAAGATTTTTGTGAAGAAAATGACCTTCTCTTAGACAACACACCATTCGATCTCATATTAAGGGCCCTAGGATTGGTTTTTTGGGAAGTCGAAAAGATCCATAATGTTATTAAATATTTTGGGGAGATATTTTGTGTGTTTTTTTGGAGAGAAATGTATTATGAGGTGTCAATAATTGAGGGGGAGGTGGGCCCATTTTATAATTGTGGTAGAGTGACATTTTTGGTAAATACCCAAATAATTCAATAATGGGAAGTCACTATCAATAAATTTTCTCAAAATTTGATAAATAATTGACAGTAAGCATTATATGTTTGATCTGTACCTCCTCCCAAAAAATAAAACTTTTTAGGATTCTTTTTTATTAATCCATATGTTTACTCACTTTTTTCTTTTTTGTTTTTCAAAATGAAAACTAGTCAATTTTTTTAACTATACAATGTATCCTATAAGAATAAAATAAAAATTAGATTTCATAGATAATTTTTATCCTCTAATTATAAATATTAAATAAATTTTATTAAATATATATCCTACTTGTGTTTAAAATAAATTTAAACACATGCATATTTAACACACAAAACCCCATTTAAATAGTAACCGCAACAATGAATTTTGATTACTTTTACTAATATTAATAAACAAAAAATTACATGACCATATTATAAAATATAATTTTATTTTATTAAAAATTGGGAATAACTTTTGCAAAATTTATTACTATAATTTCAAGAGTACAATTTTAAATTAAACCGGCACATTCAACCAAAAATTGGCTTTCCAATATGAAAATCAGCATAAGTATATAAAGATTAAATAAAAATATAAAATTGATTCCAATGACAAAATCATGTAAAAAATATATATAATTAAACTAATAATAACTTTCAAACTATATTTAAACCATATGGATCATTTAAATTCATTAAATGAGAAATATGTTTTAAAAAGAATCACTATTTTTTACACTTCACCCTAATAATAATCTTTTATGAAATTTTTAAATATTTACAATGGGATAATTTTTACACATAGATTTAAAAAATGTATTTTATTTTGTAATATAAATTTTACTTATGTGTAAAAAATTACTTTTAGTATTTTTTATTAAAATATTTTTTTGTTGAGAAAATAACATTTTTGAAACATATATATTTCTTATTAGAAATTAAGTATATTTTTCATCAATATGTTTAATTATTATTACATTATTATAATTAATATTTAATGTCTTGTTATTCATATTAATATCCACTAATTTAATGTCAATGTTATGATTATCGTGTTTAAATAATAATATTAATAGTATATAATGGTTTATGAAAACTCGGTGCTGTGTATAACGCAATATATAGATGAAATTATAGTTATATGAAAACAACTATATATTCTTAGGGTGTAATATTTTACACTCGTAAATTAGTTTATCATTCAAAATTATATCACTTTGGAAAAAAATAATGGTGTATAATTCTACATCATTTCATCCCCAGGATCACACAAAGATTTCTTATGTTGGTGGTTTCTCCATTGTCCATGTGAATGGCCTTGTTCCGTAGACTGTTCTTTGTACAATCTATAACATACTAGGATTATTACTCCTAAAAAATATCATCATCAAGTTGTATGACCATTTATTTTAGCACATGTGAAAGATCAAGAATATATTTACTCATGGGAGATATATGGAAGACATCATGGACTTTTGAGAGGCTCTTTAGTACTACCAATAAATATGTTATCTTCCTAATATGATCATGAATTTCAAAATTACTGATATAACTAGGTATAAATTTTCTTGTATTTTAGATTATCGTTACCTTTTCTTATGGATATATTTTTAGAAACACATTATCACCAACATCAAAATCTAAATTATATCTTTGAATATTATCATAATGTTTCTGTAAAAATTTTATTGACTTATGAGTTTCTCAATGGATATAACCTTATATATCAATTACGTAGATATAAAAGGTCCCAATTTCATTATTTATATATCTTAATACCATTAAACTGGATTTATACACTTATGTTCATGGAGGGAATCATAGGGATCCATCTAGATGCTCGAGTGAAAGTTATAGTTTAATGAAAACCCAACAATACGAAGGTATATGTCTAAACTGAATTTGAAACCCATATAATATGATCTCAATGTATCACCTTGGGATTTAATTGACCTCACAGACTTTCCATCAGTTTTAGGATGATACATAGTGTTAAAACTAAAATACATTTCTAGATCACGCTAATGAATTCACCAAAACATCGAGTACAACCTAAGATCTTGATCAGATTGAAAAAAATGTGGTACTCTACAAAACCTTAAAATTCAATAATGTATATACTATAAAGATTATCTAGGTGGATATATTCTCTATTATAAATAATGTGTGTTTAATTCTTATAAATATCGACTAAAACCCATATGGGATCATTCCCAATAGATGTTTTCTTGATTCCAATGAAAAAATCCAGGGGGATGCTTTCCCTTTTTTATTCTAGTATGGGAAATGAATATAAAATACCCTTGGAAATTTTTCTCACAAAATTAACCTGATGAAATACTAGTCATTGAGATATACACTTTTTGATATCCCTATTCAGGCTAACCAATAATAAATATTCATTAAAATATATATGCATCATTGTTCTTCTATGATGGATAGAGAATGAATAACTGTGAGCCACTTATAATAAACCCTTTTTCAAATCTATTATGGATAGAAAAAACTCAAGGTTCCTAAACTGTATGATTCAATCATAATAAAATTTGATCTAAAAAATATATTTCAACCTTTTTTCATGTCCAAATCAACCTTCTATACAAATTTTATCCTCGCGTGTATAGATTGTTGGACTATTTTTGGATTAATATTAGATTTATCCCCTTCTATAGTGATTTAAAGATCCATACATTTATTATAAACAAATATTGGACCTTTTCTTATCCTCATCATAGATAAACTAATACTAATTTTTTCAACTCAAATCATTTTCCACCTTTTTTTCATTCCTAGGGTGCTAGTGTGTTGAGAAGTTATAAAATTTAATCAACTCCAACCATATTCTTTAGCACATATTCATTTATTTTTATGTGAATAAATACATTAAATTTATGTGATCAATGCATATATCACAATATTAATCACAATGATAATTCATTAATATATTCAACGAAAAAATTACCAAACGTAACTCTAAATCATGAGTTAGTTAATTTTTATCATTAACATTCAATAATCATGTGGCATAAGAAATAGCCATATACTTTTTTAGGAGAAAACATCACAATCGCTTCTTGTATTCATCATTGTATGTTATAATCCATTCTCTACTATATGGTAATGTAACAATATTTGATCTGACTAATATTATCATTAGTTCATTGAAATTACCCTCACCTTCATATGCATAGTGGAACTTAGATCCCTTTTGAGTTAACATGGTGATTGGAATATATCATCATGAGAAATTATAAAAAATTATTCATAATATCCTACCAAAAAATAAATATTTAGTTCTATGTTATCATCTTTGGTCTTGTAAAAGGTTTAATAGCCTTTTTATTTGATGGATCTGACAATATACCCTCACACGAGATTATATAACCCAAAAAATGATACCTTTTGTATCCACAATTCACACTTTGTATTTTATTTATAGTATCTTTATCATTGGGGTGTTGAGTGAAGTTATGAACTAATATTACTTATCTTCTTTCACATTGAATATATAATAATATCATCTATATATACTATGAAAAACTAATCAATATAGTATATAAAGACAAAATTCATTAAATCCATGAATGTAAGGGAAATTAATAAGACAACATTTCATCACTATAAACACATAGTTTTCATAACTATTATTGAAATATTCCTTAGGTATATCCAACTTCTTCAACCTAATATTTTGATATTCAAAATTAAGTTATGTCATGGAAATCTATTGAGCTATGTGCATTTAAAAAGAATGACATCAGTATGGGCCAGTGGATACTTGTTCTTTGTTGTGATTTTTTCATTTCATGGTAATAAATGAAGAGTCACATAAACCATTTTTTATTATTAAAAAATATAATTGGTTCATCATAAGGTTACCCACTTAGATGAATGAATCCCTTGTCAAGGTTCTCATTGAGCTTATTGTTCAATTCAAGTAACGTGATTAGGGTCCTTTTATAGGGAGTCATTAAAATGAGTGTAACACCATATATGATTTCTATTTTAAACTCAACTTCAACATTAGGTGGAATTATAGAAAAATATTTATTTAATACATAAATAAAACCCCACATAATAGGAATATCATCAATGTTGATTTTCACCCAAACTATGAGAGATAAGCCCCCATTATAATTGAAAATCAAGACCAATATTATAAAGGATATCCCCATCATAATTTCATATATATCTTCACAATAAAAGAAGATCATAGGATGGTTTTGAATAAGAAATTTGACTAACATTACATGGTACTTGATGTTGGATTTCTACAAAAAAAGCCTAGTCTATTCCATAGAAAACTTCAAATCCAACCAGATATTGAGTAATGAGGTGCATATGAAGAACATTTATAGAAACATCAACTGGAGATAAATCATATACATGAATTTCAACAATCGTAAAATTAGATTTTTCACTATCAATTCAACATATTGTCATTTGGGTGTCAATTTGGAACCATTGGAAAATTATTTGGATATAAGGGTGGGTATATCTAGTGTCAAAAAAGACATTAACAATCTTATATTGGATGGAACGTGTACCATTAACCAATTTATAGCTTTAACCCTCATCTGATTTAGTGATATCATTATATTTCAAATTTCCCATCAACATAAGAGGTTTTTTACATCAATCATTTTCCTTGAGCTTTGGATTTTATCACTAGTTAGCATAATTCCGCAACTCATTACAATTTAATGTTTGTATAATTATTTGTGCGTTATTAGGAAATATATAATTTTCTATATTGTTAACAATCCCATTCATATCCATTCAATAGTAATAGTATTTATAACATTCCATTCCATGTTTAATGAACCTACCACATATATTAATTTAGTTCCATTGAAGTTTCATCCATCATTTTAGCAAGTAGATGGTTGGAATTTCATTCCACTATGTGATTTATTTGAGTTTTCATAAAATATGATATTCCATTTTCTATTAAGACCATTAGAATCGTGGAAGTATCCAATTATTTTTTCCACATTGATTGCACATCATATAATTGTTTTGTTTATACTAAAATCTTTTATAAAAAATTACATTTTGAGAATTGATTTTAGGCTAAAAAAATCAATAAACCAAAATTTATGGTTGGATGATATTACCAGATGCGTACCTTGTGATTCTGGTAAATATTTTCTCATATATACCAACAGATTATTTATCATGTATTTTCATTTAAAGTAATTCATTCTCCTTAATTGTATAAAGAATACAATTAATTTAATTATTCAAAGATATGATATTAAAAACATCCTACTCTATAGAGTCAATTTAAAATTATTCCCACATTTTCATTTTAAGATTACACTATTTTTCACATACACCATCCAAATGATAAACAAGAAAAATGGTTTTTTCATGTTTTGAAAATAATAGAATAAAAAATTTATTTTTAGTGATGGTGATACAGTTTTCAAAGATTAGAGGATTAGTGGAACCACTAAAATAATGTATGCATTACTCGATGAAGGGATCAACTGAAAGTGGTTCCATACATTATTTTTATGGAAGATCACCTTGATTCACACATTGGTAAAATTATATGATAATGGAAATGATATTTTATAACCCAACTCACAAAATATTTCTTTTACCATATGAAATATCATTTCATTTTCCATCACGTATATAATTATCATTATTCCTTCACAATCCATCCATTAAAAAAAACTGAAATGCATACTGTGACCAACAATTATCAAACATAGAAACCAAATAATCAAGAAATAAAAATCATTTATTGGATTCCTTAAATCAAGAAATATTTTTTCAATCTATAAAACCTTAGTCTTAACATTGGCATTTTATGGTATTTATTTATACCATGGTTCATAAATATTTTGGGAATCTATAAAGAATATCCCTTGGGAGTGTCAAACAAGGTGTGTATTAAGGCTATTTACCTAGTAGTTGGTGATGATCGAGTCCCTCTCGTTCCCCATTTTTCATATTTTTTACCCCTAAAGTAAACATATTCCTGAGACACATACATTTTTAGTACCTAAATAGTGAAGTAATTTCTTTGAATCCACTCTCTCTATCTTTCAAAAAAAATTCTTGATTATTATCATATACCTTGACTTATCCATACTCATATCCCTACGGTTCTCATTAACGTTTTCTTATCCTAGTTCCAAATGTTAGCTCATCCTTTCATCTAATACCAACTATAACGACCTGGTATTTTCATAAATAAATATTAAATATTTATATATGAATCATCAATATATTTCACAAATTCATGACCAAGAATTGTGATGGTTTTTTGTCTTTGGATACAAAGGAAAAAATCATATTATTTCATGAAATATCTTCAATATCTCCTATAAATAACTTCCCATTTTTTAATCTGTATAGATATACACTACTTAATATTTTCTTCATAATCATGGGAATGTATTCATAATAAATAGTGAGCTCATATACTCAATAAGGGTAAACATCGAAGATATCAATCATTGATCATATGAAAGCATATTATAATAATCTAGGTATAAGATTATGAATAAAACATAAAAATTTCATATATAATTACATTATGAATATATCATAAATATTTAATGACCAATCTATCATGGATTTTAAACAAGATCTATTTTGTAAATAACTATCTTTTTTAAATGAATAAATCATAAGAGTTATTCATCTTTATAAATAAATCATAAACCATAAGATCATGTCTTATAACTATATAACCATTATATGTATATAAATATTTTAATATTTCATGGTTAATGTAAAATACCATCAAATCATAATGAATCAAGAATCAGCACATATTTCCCATTTTATTATGGATAAGTAATCACCATATATTCCGTATAGTTGATCAAGCACATCGTCTTTTATACCATAGTGGATGAGGAACATCTTCTTGTTTCATATCATTATCTCATGATATATAAAACATTAAACAATGCATTAGAGTGAGACATAAGATCCACCTATCACACAATCCATTTATTTATGTTTCATAAGACAATAAAACATTAATCATGTCATTACCCTTGAAAAATAAAAATTGTTCCATGAACATTTAATCCTAGTATAACTCGTGGAAAAGAGATGGGTTTTGTAAACTTTTCATCATATCATAATGTCCTAGCCCATGGAAAATGGAATGAGTTTCATAAACATATTTATATCATAATCCTACAAATTATCCACCCAATGAATGAATAATAATGGTAATATTGGATCATTACCCAGAAAAATATGGGTAGAACTAAAGGTTTGACTCATTTATTAATAAAAATTCTATAAAATATCATTAAAATATTCTTGAGAAAATTATTTTATTCATTTGAAACTACACCAAAAAAATATAATAATTAACCTAATATTGAGTAAAATATTTTATTTTTGAATAATCCATAAAAATATATAAAGGAATTGTATTTTAATTGATTGGTAATGATTACAGAAATTTTAATTCATATCTTACACATTAAAATAATGATTTCTTTCAAAATTTTGATAAAAAATTAGAAAATAACTCATATGGAAAAAAGAAAAGAAGATTAATTTTAACCCATTCTATAAAAATTAAAACAAGGGTATAAATTTCATTAAAATTAATTTTAGAATATAAAATATTTCATTAAAAAATTTTTAGAAAACATAAACATGTTTGAAAGAGGATTTTCATCAGGAAAAAAATTCAGCATTCTATAATTACATTTTATAGGAATAGTGACTACAAAAAGAAATAAAACTGCAGGTAAAACATTTAATATTAGTAAATAACCATAGGAGAAAAAAATTTATTACATGCTTGAATGTTAAATCACAATATCTCATAATTGGAATCATATCATAAATAATCCTGATAAATAATGTGATTGTAACATTAAACCTCTAAAATTATGGTATCTTTTAAATTGTAGGTCTCGTGAATGTTATAAAATTATATATATATATTTATATTCATATCAAATAATTATAATAATATAGATAACATAATACATTCATGGACTATGGATACACAACACAAAAGAAACAAGTAGTGTACATGTCATGTGTCCCATATAAATAAAAGTGAGAAGAAAATCTCTAACCTTAAGTATCAACTTCTATCGTACATTTTCAAAATTTCTATATATTAAATATATGTTTACGATAAATATATTAAATTATAATTATAATATTTATCATACCATATACAATTTATCTATGACCTTTTATTCTATTTTTTTAATAATTCATTGTCAATGTCTTATTTCAGATAAAAACGGCTTCATTTTCTATTTCTATTTTATTTTGGTATTTTTTCTTCATTAAATTTGATCATTGTTAGAACATATAAAAAATTAAACTTATTAAAAATAAAATACATATTCACTATATTTTTACTTATAGTAATACATTAAATTATGATATTGAAGATGAATTACATCGTTCATGGAGATGGTTCGTTGTATGTATTCATGAATAGTGTTTCTATTTTCTCAACACATGAAAAGAAATAATGGTAAAAAATATATAACAATTAAAATATAATTTTTATGTCATATTTTTATTAAAATATTCATTATTACCTTCGATCTAATCTTTATGTGATTTATGAATCTGATTTCTTTATTATGTTCTAGTTTGTCGTACACATGGGAAACATTATCTTATTCCAACAAAATGAAAAGTAATAATTTATTTGTGAAATTATATTTATATAAGTATAATTATTTAATAATTATCATATAACTAATTTACTACCATCATTATATCCATATTTTAGAGGTGGATAGAGAAAAATAATTACATAAGTTGGTCAGCTGGTAGTCTATTGTACTCATGATCAACAGTTTCATTTCCACCATGATTGAAGAGAAGATGGAGGTATGTTATACCACCAAAACAATAACATATCAATATATGGTATATAATTGTGTAATTTTTTATTAGTTATTAAGATATAAATTAATTTGTTCATATAATATTTAAAAATAAAGAGTTTAGTGAAGACAATTATCTTCTCTTAATAAATGAAAAACTAGATCTCTTATTAAGGATCATAAAAATGGTCTTTAAGAGAGTAAAAATGATTTTAAAAGTTACTATCGATTATGGGAAGATATTTTTTTAGTCTTTTTATCGAAATGACTTATGAAGTGTGAATATGTGAAGGGAGGACCCCCTTTATAACTAATGAGGAGTTGCATTTCTAGTAAATAAACTAACATATTCAAGAAATGGAAGTCAATTTAATTAAATATTCCTCAAAATTTTTAAAATAAATTCGAGGAGTTATGATATGGTAGATAAACACCTCAACCAGAAAAAGACATATTTCTAAAATATGTTGTTCCTTAATATTTATGATTACTCACATTTATCGTTTTATTTTTCATCATAGTAAAAAGTCTCTTTTTATTTTCCTAAATAATTGACCATTGAAGAATAAAATTAAAAATTAGAATTATTAAATAATTTTAACCTACTAATATCAAATAAAATTTATTAAATAAATAACATATTAATGTTGAAATTTAATTTTAACACATGCATAGGTAATGCGCAAAACCCTTTTTTAATGTTAACTATGGTAATTATTTTTTTATTAGTTACACTAATATTCATGATCAAAAATAATTTGAACATATTATTTAATATAAATTAGTTTTATTAAAAATATTGAACCAATTTTACCAAATTTTTTGCATATAATTTCTATAATATAATTTAAAAAATAACACATAGATGAGATTAAAAAATTTTTATTCCAAAGGTAAAATTTTAAAGTATAAATTTATTAAATATGAAACATAAATTTAAATTTAAATCAATGAAATATATTGGAATAAATAATATATAATTGAAATAATTGAACTTTTAAAACTATATTAAAATAAAATGGATATTGTAAATACTTAAACAAAATTGATATTTTTAATAAAAATATGTATCTTTCAATAGAAAATATTACTATGTTAAAAAGTAATTTATTATTTGTTAAAAAAATAATTTTTCTTGTGTAAAAAAGATTTTTTGAATCATATAGAATTTAATAAGAATTAGATAAATTTTTCATCAATGTAATTTATCGATATAAAAAATTATAAATAATATTGAAAATGTGGTTATTATTATTCATACCACAAAATTAAATTTTTTTATTATAAAATTCATTTTTATAAATATAATTTAGTAGAATATCATTGTTCATTAAAAATTTGGGTTGTGTATAATGCAATATATCAAATAAATTGAATTTAATCAGAAAAATTATAAAATAATGGGGTGATAATTTCTTCCACCATATATGATTTTCTACCTCAAAATTATTTCATATCGGCAAAAAAAACTAAGCATAATTCAGCCTCCTTACATCCTCAGGATCCCATAAATTTTCTTTAAGCTGAAGGTTTCGCCATAAAATTTCGATTGGGTGGATGGCCTTATTTCAAAGAAAATTTTCTATATAATCTATAATCTCCATTGATTAATTTTCATAATAATGATCATATCCCACTAGTATGAACTTCTATTTTATTAAAAATTAATTATTATATAATTACTTCCATAGGAGACATACATGGATGACCTTGTGAACTTGAGTGGGGTTTATTTCTAACAACAATCTATAAGTTATCTTCCTGATATGATAAAAATTTTCAAAATGAATGATATATCGAGGGATTATTTTTATCTTATTTACATGAATAATTATCTTTTTACATGGAGAAATTCATAGACAAAAATGTACACCAAAATAAAATTCTAGATCACTTATTTATTTTTTTGCATAACTTTCCTACCAAATTTTTTTCCCTTATATATTTATTTAATGGACCTAAAATTATCATTAATTTTTTCAACTATTTTAGGTCCCAATAGATTTATTTTTATAAATTTATCCAATTAAATTGTATTTATACACTTATATCCCAAGAGGGCTTCATAAGGATCCATTTGAATCCTCAAGTGAAGATTAGTGTTATATAAAAACATAGTTATAGGAAGGTGTTGATCCTAACCATCATTGAAATATATATTTTAAGGTCTTACATGTTATCTCATGTTTGAAATGTTCTCTTAGATTTCCCATATACCTAAGGATGGTACATAGTTATGAAACCCATCTCTATATTTAGAGACAACAAATGTCTTCAAAAAATCATTGAGCTAAACCTCAGATCTCAATCAGAAACAATAGAATGTGATACTCTAAGAAAGAATACAAATTTATTAATTTTTATAAAGGAAGGATAATATTTAGTGAGATATTCTCTAATAGTGATGATGTGTGATGGATTTTTTAGGTTATTGACTATAGTCCATATACCTTTTTTCCTTTTAGAGTTTTTTGCGATTCCGATGACAATATCCATTTTGATGTTTTATAATATTTATTCTTTTATAGGTAATGTTTATAAAATCCCTATATAATTTTGTCTCTCATCCATAATTTGAGGACATACCATGCTTCGAGATAAAAACTCTATGGTATCTCTATTAAAATAATCCCATAATAAATACTCTTTAAAATCACTATATATCCTTGTACTTTTAGGATTAATAGTGAATAATGAAGAATGATCCACTTATAAAATTCCATTCATCCATTCTAGTATGGATAAAACACATACATGGTCTGTGAACATTATCATTCCATAATAATCAAGAATGAACTCAGGAACATTTTATCACCAAATTTTGCATCTCTATATCATCCTTTTACACCTATTTTATCCTTATATGGATAGATGGTTAAACTCTTGTTTGAGGAGGCCATAATGTATCCCCTTCCATCAATATATCAAGATCCATCATTTGAAAATATATAAATATTGGATATTTGGTGATCCTCATAATTGAAATCCAATTTTGATCTTTTCAACTCAGAACATCTCCCACATTGTTCTCTTTCCTATGGTGGTAGTGTATTGGGCAGTCAAAATATTTATTCAACTATAACCAAATTCTTTAGGTGATAATAAAATATTTTTTGTGAATATATAGAATAATATTTTTTGATCAACTCCTATATTGCACTTTTCTCTGTAAAGATAATGCCTCTATATATTTTTTGGAAAAATTATTACAAATAACTCTAAATCATGAGTTTGGTAATTTTTCACATGAACATTGAAGTATCACGTAGAATAAAATATAACCATGTCAATGTGAGTGAGAAAACACCGTAATACCTATTTATATGCATCACTAAAGATTAAAAACCCTTATCCACTAAAAGGTAATGAAATCACTAGTGTCCTAAATAATATTTTCTATAGTTCATTGAAATTTCCCTCATATTTATCTGTCCAAATTAAATCGTCTTCCTTTAAATTAAACATGGTGAGTGGATTAGATAGTCTTGATAAATTATACATAAACACCCAATAATATCCAACAAAAAAAATAGATCTCAATTAACAGGGTTAGTCTATAGAAAGGTTAAATAGCCTCTGTATTTGATGGATCTACAGATATACCATCTCATAAACTTATATGAAACAAAAAATGAATCTTTTTTTATTCTTAATTCACACATTATAAATTTATTTTGCAATTTTTCATTCCTTAGGGTCTTGAGAAAAATTCTGAACTAATTTTCATTATATTTCATTCTCTTTGAGTATATAAGAATATCTACTATATCTAATACCAAAAACGGATCAAGGTAATCTCTATAGACCCTATTATTTAAATCCAAGAATATAGTGGGGTGAACTAATAGGACCAAATGTCATCATAATATACTCATAGTGTTCATACCTTGTATGAAACACTGTATTAGGTATGTCCTCCTTTTTTTAGAAATGGTTGGTGGTCATTCCCCTTTTATTGAACATTAAAAAGTGTCCTATTTTAGAAATGGGAATGTGAAAACCCATTACATGAAAGGAAAGTCTCTAAATAATGGTCCAAAAAGATCCTAGAAGTCCTGAAGATAAAAAATCCCAGAAGTCACCAGAAAATATCATCGACCCCCTCACCAAACAATAAACTAGTGGGATCGATCAAAAAAGTGTGTCACCCTCCCTGTCTAGAATTTTCTCCTTGACGATGGAACAACATGGAATAGGACTTATCAAACAAACATAGAAATACATAGGAGATAAAGATGAAAGGGTCCAACAAAACCATATCTCTTTAGTGTTTCCCACTCGATAAATCGTGAGAAGAATCTCAGAAATGTCAACCTGATGCAAAAAAATGAGACCGAAAACACTGAGAAATTGTCATGGAAAGCTACCCATTTGTCTATAAAATGACGATGCATGGCTGATGATCGGTTTTATCACACATTTCCCACTTTAAAGTTCTCCCACCCAATGGTAGCTGAAAAATGTGAACGATGTCTGAATGAAATGAATGAAACATGATAAAATTATTGACAATCACTCATGAGTAGTGAAACCAGAGGAATATCCAACACAATACAATCAAAAAAAAAGAAAAATTGAGTACCATGTTCTCTAACTATAGAATCAGAGCCAGATCCCCCAATAACATCCACATAATTCCAATGAAGTCATATTAGAACATCACTCAAAATGCCGTACCAAGGACAACCCCATAAATTGATCTCTTCATGTCCTTAAACCATCTCCCACATGCATCCACCCTCCTGATATCAAAACAATGATTGAGTGATAGAAATGATATATTCCTGACAAGGCTACATCTGAAGCATGGTCAGTCAAAAACAAACAAATTTTTGGGCGATGTCACAAAGCCTAAACCAACGCATACATCATCTTCAAAAAATTGAAAGAGGAATAATCTGATGAAAAACATGGAGCAACGGAGTCCAAACAGACGATGTCGGGGGTATCATCTCGAGTAGATGTGTGAAGCTATAGAATCAGTAGTGAAGCTCTATGAATGGAGTTGAGAAAAATCTCATAGATCCCACTGATGATGATCAAGAACACCGATCAAGTGAGAAACCATAAGTTGGGATCTCGTTGTAGAGGAAAATGAGTAAACCATAGTGGAGGGAGAGTGACAAATGGTGTGTGCTGTAACATATGGATCAAGATATATTTGGTATAACCTATTTCTTCACCCTCAAATGATGATATCCATAATAATGGTCAATCTTGGAAATGTATTAACCTCTACACAGTTCATCAAATAAGTCATCATTTTGGGATAAGGGATATTTATTCATGATTATGATATAGTTCAATTCATGGTAATCAATGCAGAGTTGAATTTATACATTGTTAATCTTAAGAAATATAATGGGTGAACCAAAATGATACGAACATTGGAAAATAAATATTTTTTCATGTTTTTAATTTATTTTATTCTTTAATTCATAAAACTCAATCGAGTCCATTCTATATAGAGACTTTTATATAGGTTTATTACCAAGTATGAGTTATATTGATAACTCAACATTACCATTCGATGGAATACTAGGAAACACTTATAGAAAGACATTAAAAACACCATAAAAATAGGCATATCAACGATGTTGAGTATCCCCCCAACGATCTGAGATAAAATTCCCTTTTGAATGGGAATCAAGACCAATATATTGGATTTTCTCTCCATCAAAATCTCATATTTACCATCACACTGGTAGAAGATCATTGTTCTTTTTGGAATATGAAATGTGACTTCCCTTACTCAGAACATGATGTGGGATTTATTTATAGAAATATAATTCATGCCTAACATAACATCAAAATAAACTATAGGGATAATAACAATGTTTGTATGAAGAAAATATATTCAATATTAATATTGAGAAGAACCACATACTTTAGATGTGATCAATGTTCCATTAGGGTTTTCACTACCAATTCAGTATCTAATCATTGGGTTGTAAATTTTATTGCTTTATAAAATCATATAGGTATGAAAGGATGGGTAAATTCAGTTTAACAAAAGCTATAAACTATTATATAGTGAATTTTATGTGTTCTTTTCAACACGTTGTTATCGTACCCCTCATCATAAATAGTGATGACATGATACTTCCATTTTTACTTCAGAATTAGAGGATGATGACATCAATAATAATCATTAATCATTGTATTTGAGTTGTGGTTACTGTAATTCCAATAATCCTTATATTTTAAGAATTATATAATGGTTGTCCATAATTGGGAACCTTATTATATTTTATTGTGTTCACCAACTCATTCATTTCCTTTCAATATTCATTGGATTTATAATCTTCCATTTCATATTTATTATTTCTCATAGTTCTATTGAAGTATTTCCCTTGATATCTCTTCCCACATTTCAATCATGGAAATGGATGAAATATCTCTCCATCATGTGATTTATTGAGTTTTTATGAGACTTGGTCTTCCCTTTCCTATCATAATCAAGGTAATGGTGTGATTATCAAATTTCCATTTCCACCATGATTTCACATAAAATAATTTCTTCATATCAACCAAATTTTATTATAGCCAACATCCATTGAAGTATTATATTTAGTCAACCAAATGAACTATGAAACATAAAATCAAGTTGGATGATAATACTATAAGTGTACCTCATGGATATTGTAAAAAAATCATATATACCAATATATTTATTATCATTTTTCTAAATAGAAAAAAATTAATTATCAATATATTTATGAAGAATATGAGGAAATTAATTATTGAAAAATATTCAATTAAAATAATCCACATCTTTAGAGTCAATTTATTCATATTCTACAATTTACTTTGAATGATTCCACTAATAATCTAATTCACATTCCAATGATAAACAACCAAAACAACTATTTCATGTCTTGAACACTAGAGAATAGAAAATATATTTTTGGGATATTAATCCATTTCTCAATGAATATTGGACTACTGTAACCTATAAAATAAGGTATAAATTACCTCATCAAGGTCTCAAAAGAATGTTTTTCCCTCTATTGCTTGTTTTGAAGCTAAACATGACTCACATCTTGAAAAAATTATGTTATTAGAGAATTTATATTTTTTATTCTATATCCCATAAAATTTTGTTTCATAGGAGGAAAATAATTTTATTTTCAATCACATTTAGCATTAAAACAATTAATTTGAGTTTCAATCATTTATTAAAACCAAAAATCTAATTTTGATAAAAATTAGTCCTAGTGGGAAACCACAAAATAAAAAATGAAAAATATTTATTAGGAATCCTTGAATCATGACAATGTTTTCAATCTATAACACCTCATTATTAACCACGAAAATTCATGGCCTTTTGTCAAATCATTCATGATAGTTCATAAAGATTTTATGAATTTAAATAAAATATCCCTCTTTATTGTCATAATAGGTGTTCATCAGCGATCATTTTCATGCACTAGGTGTTGATCAATTCTATCCCAATCCACCCTTTTCATAGTTACTACCCATTGATATAACAATTCCAAATCCACATCTAATATAATTATCTAGATTGTGATGTGAATTTCTAGAAAAGATACACTCTATCATTCATTGAAATTAAAATAAATTTTCTTATACCTTGACATATCCAAATACATATCATTAGGGTTCTCTCAAAAAAATAATCATAGTTCCAAAGACTTCAAAATCCATTCCACTGATACAAAATATAATGAACTAGTATTGTCATATATAAAAATTACATTTTTTGTATTAATAATAAAAACAATTCATAGATATAAACCAAATGAACATAAAGGTTTAGCGTATTTGGAGACTAGTAACACAATAATCTTATTCCATAAAATATCATTAATATAATTGGTAAAGATATTAACATTTATTAATCATTATAGACAAACCCTACTTAAACCATTATTCATAAAATAAGGTAATAAATCACAATAAATGGTGATCTTATATGCTCAGTAAGGGTTAACAGAGAAGATATCAACATATGATCATATGAATGCATAAGATAAGAATTATTCTCTATGATTGTGAATATAACATAAAAAGTTCATACCCAATGATATTATGAATACAATTAAAAATATTCTTATCGAATCTATCTTGGATTATAAAAATGATCCACAGCATAAAACATTATCATTTTAAAAGGTATGAATCATAAGAGTAAGAAATAATCATAAATCAATCATAAACCATAAGTTCATATCATGTATGTATGGAACCATTGTATGTAGAGAAAGAATTTTGTATGTCAAGGTTAACATAAAAGACTACATAATCATAATGGATCAGGCATAAACACCTATTTTCCATTTCATGACAGATTAAGAATTACCATATATTACCTATAAGGGGTTAAGCACATTTTCATGTTCTTCATAGTGGATTAAGCACATTGACTTATTTCCCATTATTATCTCATGATATATAAAACATTACCCATATTAATTGGAGGGATATATAGGTCACACCTATCAAATATGAAACATCCCATTACGTTTTCAGTTACTTTTTGATGTTTCTAAGTTCCTTGGTATTGGAGTAAAGACTTGGGTTGCTTTGGGTGAACTTTTAAAGAAAAACAAGAGAACAATGTGTTGTGCACGGTTTGCGCATGGTTTGACAAACCGTGCGAACAAACTATGCCATCCATGAAACCTGGACAGAAGATTCCACACGGGCGGTGCATGGGTTGTCTAACCGTGTAGCCAAGCCATGCAAGAAGGGTAGACGAGGCAGTAGCTCACGCACGGTGAGTGCATGGTTTGTCAAACCGTGCGGCCAAACCATGCGGTCACTTAAATGAGATCCTTAAATTGTGGATCTCGCTCAGTTTTGCCTCTAAGTGCCTCTTTTTTCCTCATAAGCGGCCCTAACTAGTGATTTTTCATCTCTTATGGTCAGAGAGGGTTCTCCCATCGTTCTTGAGGAGATCAAAAGGCTCCTATTGGTGAATCGAAGCCGGATTTTTGATGTTTGTGATCGTTATTCATCGTTCTTGATTGGTTTCTTATATCTACATAGATCTACTTCTACTCTTCTCTCGGTTTCTGAGATCTACACCCGGTATGGGTATATCTAAGTGCGTGGTACCAAATTTCAGGATATTTGGTCTCAATATTTCTAAAATAAGATATCTATGGCAGGTTTTTGAAGAATAGACCCGGTTTTCTAGAGCGTTCTCGAACTTTGTGGTTTTGGTCAGAAACATCGAGGTAGGTGGTTCCGCCCCGACTTGACAAATTGATTATCCGTCTTTTTCTTGATTTATTTCAATTATTGATTTAAATTCCATTGATTAAGTTGCTTTCAATTATATTGATAAAAACTCGATTCCATTAAATTCAAATATTTGAAATGGTCTTGGCATGAAAATTTGGAAAAACCCCAATTACATTGAATTGGGTGCGGTTATAGAAAATTGGTTGATTTAAGTTGTTTAATTTAAATTATGGATTTGATGGAAATGTTTTCAATTAAATTAATGAATTTAATTGTGGAAATGAAATTTGTAATGATGGAATTGGTTTTTAATGGATTTCAAACTTATGAAAATGGCATAAATGATTTGATAGAAACCCATTGGTTTTATCTTGTGAAAGAGGCATGTTATGAATAAAAAAAAATTGGTTTTAAATGGAAAGAAATTGGAACATTTGAAATGGAAGAATGGGATTGATCATATTTTGAGCATTCATAAAATAGTTCACCCATCATGTAAGAGTTCATGCAATCCTTATGTAGTTAGTGATTTATTTGGATACACTATACGCTACGAAAACGTTCTAAAACATACTTGCGATGGGTCACATCCCCGATGGGTTGGTGACGAGTCTCCTTTAGCCATTGTCATAGGGACCTGTGTATACAAATTTTTCTGGGTTCACGTAGAGAGTGTGGAATCCTATAACTGGTTATTACTATCATTCCTTTTGGCAGATGACCATGTTTCTCAATTTTTAATTTATATTTGAGATATAAATGTATGCCAATGCTTTTGAATTGCCTTACATGCCTGCTGAATTTATATAAATTGTTTATATAATTTTTTTGATTAATACATTCTTTTATAATTATTCCATCATTTGTAAAACCTTTGTTTAAATTTGTTTTTCCATCATTTGAAAATTTATAGCATATTTTGTTAGAATATGCTCTTGATTTGCAAAATCTATTTATTTGAAAATGGAATGCTTTTCTTTGGATAATCTATGATTTGAATATGTTATTGAATATTTGGTGACACCCTACTAGGCTTATGCTCACACCCTAATTTTTCCTTTCGGTGTTTGTAGACTTTCTTCTTCCAGGATCGAGAAATGGGAAGGGACCTCTTGGAGGTGGATCTAGCTATTGATCTTTGGACTTGGTGAGTTGAGTCCTTAGGGACCTTGGGGCAGTTTTTCCCATCTTTAGTACTTGGGTTGTTGTACTTTGGAATTTTATTCCTCTTTGTATTATGGTATATCACTCCCAGTGGAGTTTCTTTTGTTATACATACTGTTTGATTTACTCTTCCTTCCGCATTCTTGTGGAAAAATCATTCTCAATTGTATGTTGTATGATGCCAGGTGCTAGTCACCGACCCGTGGGGATTGGGAACACCCTTAGGGCTCTGTCAGGGCTGGCTTAGTTATCAAGTTACCAGGGTATCAGGGCTGGTTAGTGACAAAGTGGTATCAGAGGCAGGTTGAAACATCTTTCCATGATGACAGTATGCATTTTAGAATTCTTATCGGGACTTAGGAAGTAGTTGTGGTTTAGTTCCTAGCCATATCTCACCACAATGAACCTTAAGTCACTAGGGGTGGTTACGGAAAGGCGACTTGTGGATTAGTTCTAGTATTTTCCCATATTTTTATTTTAATATATTGGAATCCAAATCTTGTTATACCTTCTTTTAAGTGTAGTTTTCCTTTTTTCTCAGGTAGAGTGTTAATCTAATGTCTTCTTAATTTTCTGTTCATGTTATGTAGAATCATTCCTCCAAGAAGACTTGGAAATCAAATCCAGAAAGAGGCTGCTGTTGAATCTCAACAAGCAAGTCCTATTGTGTATCCAAGTCTGGTAGAGGTTATTGTTTGCACTGTCCAAGCTCTGGGATAGGCACCACTACCAGTTCCTTCTCAGGCTCCAGCTATAGGTCCTCATAGTGATATTCTCCAAATTCGTTCTCAAGAGTTCCTACGCCATAAGCCACTAGTATTAAAAGGATCCACTGATCCTCAACATGCCGAGGAATGGTTGAGTAAGATCGAACATCTGTTTGGGTTTTTCGAGACACCAGATGCGATCAAGGTGAATTGTGCCACCTTTGTGTTGGAGGTACCAAGTAGGAGATGGTGGGATAGAATGGTGACAGCTGGGAAACATGAGGGTTTAGAGTGGAAAGACATTAGGGTTCTTTTCACTGATCTGTTCTATCCATAATCTATGGTGTCGGCCAAGGCTGTGGAGTTTTTCAATCTTGAGAAGGCCAAAAAAACCATGACTGAGTACTCAAATCACTTTGCTGAGTTGGTACAGTTTGCTCTAGAAATTGTGTCAAATGAGAGGATAAAATCTCGAAAATTTGAGTTGGGGCTTTGATTAGATATCTATTCTCAGTTTTTCTTACTGAAGCTACACACTTATGTTGATGTTCTAGATAGTGCGATGATGGTTGAGATGGATTTGGCAGGAAATTCAGGGTTCCAAGAAGTTCCTTTTTCTTCTAGTGGCAGTGTTGGTTCCTTTAAAGGAAAACGAAAGCACGATGTTTCTCATGGTGGTTCTCGACAACAGAGTCACTACAGACCACTGGTAGCACTAGAAGGGGCTTCGTTGACTTGCTATAAGTGTGGAAAGCCAGGACATTCTTAGAGGGTTTTCACTGAGGCACCCAAGAGCTGTAGCTCCTGCAGATGTTTAGGGCACCTATAGAGATTCTTCCATCACTTCTCTACTCCGTGTAGTGGAACAGGATCATTAGAACCTCCAAATACTGTAGGGAAATCAAATACATCACATGAAAAAGGGTTCCAGCAACATGAATCTGGAACGAAGCTTCTTCATGCAGTGGGAGATTCGCCAGAGGTAGCTGATACATGTCCTGCAACTGTGAGAGGTACCATTACTATATCTTCGTCTTTAGGGACAGCTCTTTTTGGTACTGGTGCATCACATTCATTTATTTCAACCCGCCTTGTTAATATTTTTAATCTGCCTATGGAGATTTTATCTTGTGAAATGGATATTACTACACCCCTTGGTGTAATGAGAGAGAAGGGTCTCCGTAGTCCTACTGGTGTCTTCTCTCTATCAGATGTTGATAATTCATGGAATTTCTTGGTTCTCGACATGAAATCATTTGACAACATTTTTTGAATGGATTGTCTCATTTCCAATAAAGTATGGATCAATTTTTATCTTTGACTGGTATACCTTACTACACCCAGTGGTGTGTCTCTCATTTTTCAAGGAGAATGGGACCCAATGTCAAGAAGATCCGGACCCTTTTTCCCATAGTTGGGGAAATTTATATCAGTGTTTGTTTTTTATCTATAGAGAGATTCATTGTGTGGTGATCTCCCTCCAATCATCGCTGAGTTTCCCAATGTGTTTCCTTCAGACATCTCTGGTTTCCCACCAGAAAGAGAGGTTGATTTTACTACTGACTTAGTACCTAGTACTCAACAGATTTATATTCCCTCTTACCGAATGGCTCCAGTTGAACTAAATAAACTGAAGTCTCAGTTAGATGATCTTATTGAGAAAGGTTTTATACTCCCGAGTGTGTCACCTTGGGCAGCACCAATTCTCTTCACAAAGAATGATAATGGTCCTCTTCGCTTATGTGTTGATTATCGGAAGATCACTGAAGTTATGATAAAGAACAAATACTTGTTACCATGAATTGATGATTTGTCTAATCAATTGAAAGGGGCAAGATGGTTTTCAAAAATTGATCTTCGATCTGGTTACCATCAGTTGAGGATAAAGAAATATTACATTCTTAAGACCTCTTTTCGGAGTAGGTATGGCCATTATGAGTACCTTGTTATTCCCTTCAGGCTAACAAATGCTCCTACAGTTTTCATGTCATTGATGAACATGTTTTTCCGTGAGTATCTTGATACTTTTGTGGTTGTCTTTGTGGATGAAATTTTTGTATACTCCATGTCTGAGGAGGATAATGTGCATCATTTGAGAACAGTTCTGAGTCTTGTAAGGAATCACCGACATTATGACAAGCTTTCAAAGTGTGATTTCTGGATTCGGGAAGTGAAATTCATGGGACATGTCATTTCAGAACAAGTAATATCAGTTGATCCTGAGATTTGGAATGTTGTTATGACTTGGGAACAACCACAAAATGTTTTCGAGATTCGGATCTTCTAGGGATTAGCGGGATATTATTTCCAGTTTGTTGAAGACATCTCAAAGATAGCTTCTACAATGATTTCTCTAACTCGAAAGGGAGTGAAGTTTTCCTAGAATTAAAAATGTTAGAGTTCTTTTGTTGAGCTAAAGCATCTTTTGACTATTGCGTCGTTGTTAACTCTTCATGAGTCTAGGATAGGTTATGTGGTCTTCTATGATGCATCGGTTTCAGGTTTGGGATGTGTCCTCATTCAGGGAAATCATGTTGTTGCCTATGGGACTCGTCAGCTTAAGCATCATGAGATGAACTATCCTACCCATGACATTTATCTTGGAATTGTAATGCATGCACTTAAGTTTTGGAGATATTACCTTAATGGAGAAAGCTTTACTATGTAATCAGACCATAAGAGCTTTAGTTATATCTTCTCTCAAAAATATTTGAATCTTCTCCAAAGGCGTTGGGTGGAGTACCTACAATCTTTTGACTTTGACATTGCCTATACCTCAGGGAAAGGAAATGTCATTGCGGATGCGTTATGTAGGAAACTTCCAACTCAGGCTTTGAAAGAATCTTCATAAGAGTGGGGTTTGATGACTCTTTTTGATCAGTTTCATATTGTAATTCAGTGGAAGGGTAATGAAGTTTCTTTAGCCAGTTGACTTCTTCTCTCCTTGAATTGATTCTTCAAGAACAACAACTGGAAAATGAATTCCATAGCATTAGGGACTCTCTTTATGGTGGGGAGACCGACACCCAATGGTCCTTCTCCAAAGAGGGTGTTCTATTTTATCAAAACTGTTACGTTATGTCGTTATTGGAAAAAAATGATGTGGTGGGGGTTTTCCATAAATCATAGTGGGTTGTGCACCCAGGAACCACAAAAATTTTCTATGACATGTGGTGGGAGTTCTGGTGGCCAGGTATGATATGAGACATTGTTGAGTATGTATCTCGTTTCTATACATGCCAGCAGGTGAAATCCAAGCACTAGAAACCTTCAAGTTTTCCTCAACCACTTCTAGTCCCTACATGGAAGTGGGATGAAATCTCGATAGACATTGTTGTTGGGTTACCTCAAACCCAGAGGAAGAAGAACGTGATATGGGTTGTGATCGACAAGCTGACCAAGTTGGCTCACTTTATACCTATTCGAGATACAACCATAGTTGAGGAGTTGGGAAATATCTATGTGATAGTAGTTGTTCGTTTGCACGGAGTTTCGTCTGCTATAGTCTCTAACAGGGATCCTCAGTTTACTTCTCGCTTTTGGAGAGGCCTTCAAGGGGCCCTAGGATCTTAGGTTCATTTGAGCACGGCCTACCATCCACTATCAGATGGCCAGACATAAAGAGAAAATCAGATCCTGGAGGATAAGCTCTTTGATTGTGTTCTTGACTTTGGTGGGTCGTGGGAAGATCATCTAGGGAAAGTTGAGTTCTCTTATAATAACAGTTACCAACATGTGATCAAAATAGATCCTTTTAAGGCATTTTATGGCCATACTTTTAAATATCCTTTATGTTGGTCGGAGATTGGTGAAATTTCTTTCGTAGGAACGAGTTTGGTCCAAGAGATGACAGCTAAAATCCAGTTGATTCTTTAAATAATGTTGACAGCTCAGAGTCGGTACAAGTATTATGCTGATCATCGCCCTAATCCTTTAGATTTCTCAGTTGGTGACCAGTTGTTCTTTAATGTTTTACCTTGATTGGGACATCGACGGCTTGGGGGCATGGGAATCTTGCTCCTCATTTTGTGGGACCTTTTAAGGTTGTTAGTCTTGTGGGGAAATTTTCTTACCCTTTAGTTCTACCACCATAACTGACATTAATACATAATGTGTTCCATGTACCGCAGCTGTGAAAGTATATCTCTGATCCATCCCATGTTGTGAGTTGGAGTGATCTTGAGATTGAATCAGATTTATCTGTTACGGAATGACCAGTCAGGCTTGTTGGTTTTGAGACCAAGTTACTTCATGGGATAACGATAACCCCGATCTGTGTACTCTGGCAGCATGGTTCTGTTTCTCATGAGACGTGGGAAAGGGAGGCACTAATGAGAGATCAGTGGCCTCATATTTTTGACGTGGAGGTTTTTCTATAGGCTTTCTGGGGGCAGAAAGATCTTATAGTAGGGATGTTTTAACATCCGATTACGTTTCCAGGTACTTTTTGATGTTTCTATGTACCCCGGTTTTGGAGTAATGACTTTTGTTTCCTTTGGGTGAACTTTTAAAGAAAAACTACAGGACAGTGTGTTTTGCATATTTTTTGCATGGTTTGACAAACCGTGCGACCAAACTATGGAATCCATGAAACCTGGACAAAAGCATCCGCACGGGCGGCACACGGTTTGTCTAACCATGCATCCAAGCCATGAGAGAAGGGTGGCCGATGCAGTAGTTCATTCACGGTTAGTGCACGGTTTTTCAAACCGTGTGTCCAAACCCTGAGGTCACTTAAATTAGATTCTTAAATTGTGGATCTCGCTCAGTTTTGCCTCTAAGTGCCTTGTTTTTCCTCCTAAGAGGCCCTAACTCAGAATTTATCTTCTCCTAAGGTCAGAGAGGGTTCTCCTATCATTCTGAAGGTGATCCAAAGTTTCCTCTTGGTGAATCTATGCTAGATTCTTGAGGTATGTGATCGTTCTTCATCGTTCTAGATTGTTTTCTTAGATCTACTTAGATATAATTCTCCTCTTCTCAGGGTTTCTTAGATCTACACCCGTTATGGGTAGATCTAAGTGTGTGGTACCAAATTTGATGAGATTTGGTCATAATCTTTCAAGGAGAAGAGATCTACGGTAGGCTCTTGAAGAAGAGACTCAGTTATCTAGAGCATTCTCGACCTTTGTGGTTTTGGTCAAAAACATCGAGGTAGGTGGTTCCATCCCGACTTTTCAAATTGATCATCCTTATATTGTTTGATTTATTTCAATTGTTTATTTAAATTAAATTTCTTAAGGTGATTTCAATTACATTGATAAAAACTCAATTCCATTGAATTCAGATATTTTAAATGGTTTTGGCATGAAAATTTCGAAAAAACTCCAATTCCATTGAATTGGGCGCGGTTATGGAAAATTGGTCAATTTATATTGTTTTATTTAAATTTTGGATTTGATAGAAATGTTTTCTATTAAATAATTGAATTTAATTTTGGAAATTAAATGTGTAATAATGGAATTGGTTTTGAATGGATTTCAAACTTATGAAAATGGCTTATAATGATTTGATAGAAACCCATTAGTTTTATCTTCTGAAAAAAGGCATGTTTTTAATAAAACATATTTTGGTTTTAAATGGAATGAAATTGGAACTTTTGAAATGGAAGAATGGGATTGATCATATTTTGAGAATTCTTAAAATATTTCACCCATTATGTAAGATCGCATGCAAGCCTTAGGTAGTTAGTGAGTTATTTGGATACACTCTATTCTACGACAACATTCTAAAACATATTTATGGTGGGTCACATCCTCGACAGGTTGGTGATGAGTCTCCTTTAGCCATTGTCATAGGGACATGTTTATACACGTTTTCCTGAGTTCACATAGAGAGTGCAAAATCCTATAACTAGTTATTACTCTCATACCTTTTGGCAGATGACTATGTTGCTCGCTTGTTAATTTATATTTGAGATATAAATGTATGAAAATACTTTTCAATTGCCTTAAATTCCTTCTGAATTTATATAAACCATTTTATATAATTGTTTTTCCTAAGCCATTGTTTTAGAAATATTCCATCATTTGTAAAACCTTTGCTTAAATTGGTTTTACAATAATTTCAAAATGTATTGCATATTTTGTTAGAATATGCTATTGATTTTCCAAATATGTTTATTTGAAAATGAAAATATTTTCTTTGGATAATCTATGTTTGGCATCTGTTATGGAATATTTGGTGATACCCTACTGGGCTTAGGCACACACCCTACTTTTTTCCTTCGGGTGTTTGTAGAATTTATTCTTCCAGGATCGAGCAACAGGAAGAGACCTCTTGGAGGTTGATCCAACTATTGATTTTTGTTCTTGGTGAGTTATGTCCTTAGGGACCTTGGGGATTTTTTTCCCATCTATAGTACTTCAGTTGTTGTACATTGGCATTTTATGCCTCTTTGTATTCTAGTATATCACTCCCAATGGAGTTTCTTTTGTTATGCATACTGTTTGATTTACTCTTGCTTCTGCATTCTTGTGGAAAAATCGTTCCCACTTTTATGTTGTACGATTCCAGGTGCTAGTCGCCAACCCCTGGCGATCGGGAATTCCCTTCAGGATATGTCAGGGTCGGCACGGTTATCGGGTTACAAGGGTATCTAGGCTGGTTCATGACAAAATAATACATAAAGATTTTTCCCAAAATATTATAAAAAATTTATCATGTCATCACCCATGATAAATTAGAAGTGTTTCATTCACATTTCTTCATGGTATAATCTGTTAAATGGAAATTTGTTTTATAAAATTTTCATCAATACGTCATATCATAACCCATGTAAAAGGAATGGGTTCGATAAAAATATTTTCATAGTGATTATAAAACTAAACCATCTAATGAAAAAATAATAATGGTACCACTAGATCTTATCCTGAATAATATATAAGAATCAGATAAGTTTGTTTTCATTGATGAACAGAAATTCCATAAAATTTTAAAAAAAATCTTGAGGAAAATATCATTTTCCATGGAAATCACATTTTTTATGTCCAAAAAATTATTAAACATCATTGAAAATATTTTTTAAAATAACCTTGAAATACTACAAATTTATCTTCAAATAATTAGGTGGTTACGATGGAAGAATGTTTATTCATTCCATACCCATTAAAATAATGATTTAGTTCACATTTTTGGTAAATTTTCAACTACCTCCTTATGAAAATGAAAAAAATAATCCATTTAAACCATTTTATAATATATAAAACATGGGTTTAAATGTCTAAAATCATTGTATAATGTCAAAAAAATTATGAAAAGTCATAAAACATGGACACTGAATAATAAGGGTTTTATATCAAATAGAGAAATTAATTTGGGATTTCCATAAAAACATTCCTTTGAAATATTCAGTACATAAAATGAGGAAAGTGTTTTTAAAACAATTAATTTCAAAACATAACTATATGGGAAGAAATTTTATTATTTTATTGAATGTTGGATCATAAAATCTCTTCATTTTAGGCATATCATAAACTATCCTTATAAATATTGACATAGTAACTTGAAACCGTTCCCACATTTTTATATTTTGGATCACAGGTTCAATTAAATAAGGGAAATTATATTTTTATGTATATTCCAAAATTATAACTATAATTATCAAAAAATAAATTCATGGGAAGTATAGACACCACACAAATTAAATAAGTGGGGAATAAGGAATGTGTTCCATGGAAATAAAAATGAGAGGAAAACCTCATACTGTAAGTTTCAACCTCCTTCTTACACATTTAAAATTCCAATATAATGAAAAAAAATTAATATAAAAATATTAAATAAATTAAATCCTATTTATCATTCAATATATGATTTACTAATGACTTTTTATCTCCCATTTATTGACAATTCCTTGTTAAAATCACGTTTTGGGTAATAAATGATTGATTTTTCTTGTATGTTTTGGTTTGGTATTTTTTATAATTTTACATTCATAATGGTGCAATAATATCAATAATTTTAACCATGATATAAATATAATATATATTAATTATATATGTAATTTTATTAGTCCATTAAATTTTGATATTGAAAATAAAGTACACCATTCATGGAGATGGAAGGTTTCAGGTACAGAAAAATGTCGTTTCCATTTTATCAATCATTGAAATGAAAGAAATTTAAGTATATATTACCAATATATAATATATTTTCATATATATCACATGTTTTAATTAAAACAATCATTATTACTATATATGTGTAGTGTAGGTAAAGAGTGAATCACATCGCTTCCGGAGGTGGAAGTCCTCCGTACACAAGAGCAAAATTATCATATTTCTATGAAATGGAATCTAATATGTATTCAATTAAGTTATAATTAAAAAAATAATATTTATACCATAAATTTCATATAAATATGTGAATTCCATCATTATATCTACCAATGAGTGGTGGTGATAGAAAATAAATTACATCGATTCGCAAGGTGGTAGTTCACCGTACACATGATCGGCGGTTTCATTTCCCAGTTAATGAAATTCGAGATGGATATAAGTTAAAGAATCACCATAATAACATATGATTTTATAAGATAAAATTTTTATAATATTTTAATTAATATCAAAATAATTAAAAAGGAAATATAAGAATTAAAAAAAATATTTAGTGAAAATAATTTCAGTCCCTCAGAAAAAACTCTTTTGTATCTCTTATTAACGACCTGAGTATTGGTATTTGGGGATTAATAGAAGATATAAAAAATTTATAAAGATATAAGGGATATATTATGAATGGTTTTTTTATTAAAATTTATTATGTTGTGGGAATAAGTTAGAGGATGAGGTCTTGTTTTATAATTGAGGGGGAGTGACATTTTTTAAATACAAAAATATATTCTATAATGGGAGTCAATATCATGTAATGTGCATAAATATTTGGTAAATAAATTATTTTAGGTATTTAATTGTTATTAAATTCCTCCACCACACTAAAATAAACATTTTTTAAACACGCAATTCCTTAATTTTTAATTTTACTCTCCTTTATCATTTTATTTTTCACCACTGTAACTACTCCCTTTTGTCAATGGATATAGTTTATTATTTTGAAATAAAATTAAAATAGTAATTATTAGAAAATAGTTACTGAATAATTTTAATTATGAAATACAATTTATTAAATAATTTCAATATTTTTTTAAAAAACTAATTTTAAAAGAAGCGTATGTAACATGCATAACCCTATTGTAACCATAACAACATGATTTTTTTCTTTTCAAAAACATTTATGGAAGTAATAATTTTACCTTATTATACAATATAAATTATTTTAATTATGAAAAATTAATTAATTTTATAAAATTAAATTCACATCAATGTGATAATTTAATTTGAAATTAAAATCACATAAATGATGAAAAACCTATTTTCAAAAAGGAAAATATTTCAAAAGCATATGAAGTTTTAATATCAATATTTAATATGAAATTTATTTCAATGAACTAAATTGTATTAATAAATATATAATTTTGCTAATATTAATTTTAAAATAATCATGAAATTAAATTTATCTTATAATGGATTTAAATAAAAATGATGTTTTTATTAAAAATTAAGAATTTTTAATATTCATAGAAAAAATAATCCTTTTTGAAAAATCTATAAAATTCACTCAAATCAAAATTTTAAATTCAGATTTCAAATATAAAGATTATTTTTTCAATAAAATTTTATAAAGTTGGAAAAAAATACTTTTATTATTTGTTAATAAATTTTTTTGGAGAAAATAATATTTACAAAAACATATAAAGACTTTGATAAACATTAAGTACTTTATTGAATAAATATTTTCTGTTACATAGAATGATTATAATTAATATTTAAAATTTTATTATTCTTATTCACACCTCTATGTATACTTTCTAGGTTATAACATTCATTTTTAAATACAAATATTAATAAAATATCATAGTTCATTAAAATATAGTTTTGATTATAATGCTAGCTATAAGAGAAATTAAATTTATTGACAAACTTTCATAAAATATCATGATATGAAAATTATACCTAACCTAAAGTTAATTCCTTTTCTTTAAGTTATCATAACCAAGAAACTACATTTTGATAAGTTAGCTGAACCACTATTTTTGGTTAGCTAGTTGAATCACAGGAATACGTTTTAGAGCTAGTATAACCTATTGTTTGAGAATATTATGGGAAAAGAACTACCCATAAATAAAAATCTAAATATATATATATATATATGGATATAATAAAAATGAATAATATATATGAATTTTTTTCATCCCTTTGAAATGGTCCAACGATGTACTTTGGGTGTCCCTACAACGGTACAATTCTTCTTTTCATGGTTAATGATATTGAAGATGGTTTATATATTCCATGATTGTTCTTCAACAAATGAATAGTATAGAATATGTTAAATTTAAAAATCATATATATCAACACTATCACACCCATATCAATTCCATTAATAACTTGAGAACTTTAAAAAATAATTACTCAATACAACCAACTAACATGTTAGGTGGTTTAAAATTAAAATAATAATCCACAATTATATTGGAGAGAGGTAAATACGATCAATTAAATTTTAATCCATTCAAACAATCAAGAATATTTATAAATTTATCATTAAATAGTTTAAAATAGATCTATATGAATAGGTTAAATATATCATATGAAAATCACACATAATGAAAATATAATATTCAAAATTTGAAATTCAAATTTCACACCATATTATAAATGTGATAATATAAAAAATTAAAAGGTACTAAATTAAACACAATAAAAAAATTAAATTTTTGATAATATCATACATAAATTTTGAAATAATATAAAAAAATGAATAAACTCAAAATAAATATATTTAAAATATTGAAATATATGTAGCACGATTATGCATAAGGGATGAACAAATTTCTACTCCATGAAAATATGTCTAAACCACATATAAAGGTACTTTAAATATATGTTATATAACTAATATGTATTTAAATATTCATTAAAAAATTATGAGAGTTAAAATAAAGATACGGTAATGGAATATATTATGAAAAAGGGGGAAATAGTGTAATATAGAGATTTAGGATTACAATAACAACATATGTTTAACATCCAAGCCATGTGTAAAGGTAATGATGAAAATTTTATAGAATTAATAATTGTAACATACATTTTAAACAATCTGTATAAGGGTATGATATAAATTTACCATACTTCATAACGGTGAAGCTCATTTCTTATGGGTAATAGTAATTTTGTATGTGATGTGTAAAGGTAAAACAGAATGAATGTAAGGTTAAAAAATAATTTTAAACTTTCCATAATAATAATATGTATTTATTTATGGGTGAACATAAAATTATATAGGATATGTAAGGGTAATCTTAAATGATCTTTATGGGTATATGGAAAATGTTTTAGGGTACACAAGAATGTTCATGACTTTTTTAATGGTATGATGAACATTAAACTCCATGCATAAAGGTATGAACAGAGTCATATAAGGGTAAACCATATATTTTTTGTAGGTAGCACAAAAATTATATATCTTAGGTAAGCGTAACAGGGATTTATATAAGGGTAAACATATAATAAAACTATTTAAGTTACAGTAAGGTATGACATGCATAACGGAAAAAATAAAATATATATAAGCATTAAATCATACATTTAATTCTTTTATAAAGCTAAATATATATTATAATAGGATAAATAAGGGTAAAATTAAACATAATAATATAAATTTCGCATTGAATATAACCAAAAAATATTATATATAATTAAAAAATAAATGATGAAATAATTAATAATCAATTAAATTCAAAAAATTAGTAATATCCATAAATAAAATAATATTTATAATTATCAAAATAATAAATAAATATTGTTGTAAAATGTAGACACTCCAATAATATATTTCTATAATTTACTTAACCATTATATCTCTTTTATAAATCTTTATATTTAGTATTTTAAGAACTCAAAAAATTAATATAATTACAAAGATATCATTTAAAGCTGAACATTATCGATATTTCATCTAACTAAATCATTCAACATAACACTCTTTTATTTCCAAATTCTCTTAAGCTCAATTTTATGCCACAAAATCTCATAATATTCTCTGTTCAATTTATCCACCTATAGATAATGAAAATAACATTTTACCCTTATTATCCTTCAGTTGTTCAAAAAACACCATTCAATAATATTATCCTACAATGATCACAATAAAAGATTATTTCTCAAGTAATAAATTTATTAATTTATAAGAATACCCATAATATTCTAATCATGATATTTATTTGGACTCATATTTCTCCTGACTACTTCATGAACCTCTATTCCACAGTGAAAACATTATTCACTTAACTTCTTGAACTTCCACACTCAAAAACATCAACTTTAATCACAACATGAAAAAATGATAGTAAAGATATGAACATAAAAGAAGAAAATAATCATCACAATAAAATATTAGACATAAATTTTGAGTTTATTTATATTTGTGTTCATCTTTGAGAACCACATAAACTCATCAGAAAAATGATCTCAATTCATAAGAAAAATAGGAATAATTCTCTTAATTTTCAAAATCACACTTTATTCAACTTTAACCATATTTTATATTTAATGTTTTATAGCATAAATATTTTCACATTCATCATTTTGATTTATTATCTTCTTCATTGAAATTAAATTCTAGATACAAAATAGTTCACAAATTAAAATATTAAATGATGAAAAAATATAAAACATTAAATAAATTTATACACACAAGCCTCACAAAACTAAATTTACCTACCCTTGGCCCATTAAGATAATTTACATACATGGTGTCTTAGGGATAAATTACATTTATCAATTATCATGAACAATTATTACAGTACAAAACTCATTAAAACTTCATAGGATAAATTAATACTAATTTTATTTCTCAAATATCCAACAAACTTACCCGTATGAGATTTCTATTATTTGATTCACAACATGTGAGAAAAAATATCATCTGTATAGAATAATTTTATATAGGATTTTTTTAATACCCTTTGTAAAATATTACCAAAATAATTATTAGATAGTATATCTACATATCTGAATTATCCCACATGGTGGCCTTGTATAAAAATTTGTAAGGCCATAATTATAAAATCTAGCATAGTTATTCTTGATTTCTCTCAAATAAATCTCAATCACCCTAACTAATTTTCACAAAATATTTGAAAAAAATTCAAACCATAAATAACTCCAATACAATGGAAATTTATCTTTTAAAAATACACCATTCTTTATTGACTTCATTGAGTCTATGTTTTTGTGTATGAAATCTAAATTCATTTACAATATAAGTGTTAAATCATTTTCCTAATTAAAACGGTGTCATTCAAATTGAATGTAATAGAGTATCAATTATATTTTCACATTTGGAAACCTGTTTAAAATTATTAATTAACATTTAATGAATATATGATTTCTTATATATTGGGGTAATGAAGTTTTACTTACTAGTATTAAAAAATATTCAAAAAATTATGTGTCTAATGTTCTGTAAGATATATTAAGATAATATATTTGATTCTTTTATAATATGGTCATCTTATAATTTAAAAAATAAAGCATAAAAAATATGATGAGTATTAATGAATAATTAAATATAATAATATATGAAGTAACAGTTTCAAATATTATACGAATTTTATCATTTATTTATAGTATTGTAAAAATATGATATTATTGTTTTCCATTATGAAAAAGTGTAGTTTTTGTTCACCCCTAAAACCAATTCCATGGTGATTAAATACTGGAAAATTATTTCTTTTGTCAACATTTTAATTTTCTTCATTATAAAAAATATTATTATGTTTTTATACATAATGTGATTTAAAATAGTATATTCTTTTTTTAAAATCCCTTATTTTAAATATACTTCAATAATTAATCCATCAATTGATATTTTTTTATATATATTCTTCATTAACTTTTTGTTTCATTTATCAAATGGGTATATTTATCGATATTTTGTAGGAACTATATATTTTTTTATATGATAAATATAGTAACAAATTTTTTGTGGCATTAAATGAGGTTTGTGGAAATATTTTCTCCATATAGTATAATTCTTCACAAACACATTATTATTAAGTACTCATCAACTCATAGTTTTTTTGTTTTATTATATACATCTTTAATGAAATAATATATTTCATTCAACAAATCCAAAAATAATCAAATATAAAATCCTAGGAGGATAATTAGAAATAATATATTCATTTTGATATGAAATTCATGAATTATTAAATAATTATATAACCATTTATTAACATATCCAATAAAAATAATATCATGTCTATGTTAAAACAAAATATTTATAATCAATTGATAAAAATATAAAATTATTTCTTCATGATAGTAAATATATTGCATCTAGATTTTTATATATTGAGGTATTATTATTTCCAATTATTCTACTAATTACAACAAGTTGGTTTTTCCAAGATCTCATCATTACATTAAATATATTCTGTTAGTATTAGTGTGTCAATATCTATATAAAATATTTTTTTCAATGAAATTATTCATAATATAAATTACATAAAGTATGAATCAAACATAGAAATAATGCATATATGATATGTCTGAAAGCATTATTTTTTCCCTATTATGATGTCTCCCAAAACCAAATATTCTTCAAGATATTTAATTTATATAGAAACAATATTATGTAAATTAGATATTGTAAATTCAAGCTATATTTTTGATATTAATGAAATTGGTCCATCTGGTTCTTTTTTCCATTTGTAAAAAAATTATATTTCTACAAAATTGGTTATTGATAGGGGAAAACATTAATAATGGTCCAAAAAAATAAATTTATTGATTAAGAAAACATGTAATTTTTATTATATCACTAAATTACAAACAGTATATAATAATATGTTTAATATGTATATAACAAACATTATATTTAAATGTCATTAATTTTGTATAACTCTATAATTCTAAATGAAAATTTATCATTAGTAACTATATTTTATGTTGATGTTTTCAGAATTGGAAAATAAAGGAACCATGAGGACATAGAGATTTAGATCACATTATGGTCTCTTCTGGGATACACCATGATGTGGTGAGTTTAACCACACCATCATTCCTGGCATGGAATACTATGTGATATTCAATATCATCTATGAATGATCTTATTCTCCCACTGTACTATTATATGTTTTTTACAATTATCATAAAGTAATGACTAGAAATACATTAAACATTTACTAGATTTGGTTAAATGTTGTTCAAATTTATGTAGAATCATAATAAATATTTCAATGATTTATACCATTAAGATACATTTATAAAACAACATATAAATTAAGGGAAACTATTTGAGGTTATTGGGAGACTATATAATTTATATTTATATTGATACAATAGGTTACAATCAATTTAAATAATCGTAGAAAAACATATTGACATATCATTTCTCTGCCTTATTAAATATCCCTTGTTTACGGAAGAGTTCAAAAACAGGGGAATAATTTTAATTTTTTCCAATTCGGTGTATGGTTCCTTTTGAGAATCTGGATTCTTATTGATAATATAAGAGGGCAAGTATACTTCAATTTGGTTTTTAGATATCATTTGAGTTTTAATAATTTAATTTAGTTTCTAGCTGAGTATCAAGATATTTGTTTTGAGTGTTTGAAGGTTTTTAGAGAAATATATCATGGGTGAATGGTTTTCATTACATTTTTTACATGAAACTATGTGGTTAACCATACGTAGGAATAGTTTCAGTCCAATTTATTTTGAGAATGTTTGTCTAAAAAAATTATCACATTTTTTAAAGGAAATCATTTAAATTCATGGGTAACCAATGTGGACTTATTAGACATAGGGTTTGGTTCACAGTTTGCGCATTGTAATTAACAAGCCACAAAAGATGTTATAGAATGAGGTTGTTCTAATTCACATGGTTGGAACATTATTTAGAAAACCATACGATAGAAAAATGTGAAAGGGGTGTACATAAATAGTTTATAGCACATTTTTGGTACATATTTCATAAAAATATACAAAAAAAAACTATGATTATCATTTAAGGTATCTTTTTATCATTTTATCATGTGAAATAATTATAGATCAGCACCTCTTTTCTTTATCATTGTGCACACATAACCCAATTAACTCCTTCCCCTCTTCCTTATTATTTTGATTTTATTTAGAGGTGATTATATTAATGTTTCCTTGGGATTTATGGATATTCTTATCCTTTGTTACACACTATTATCTTTCTCTTTCATTAAATTCTTTAATTACTCTAGTTAGGGGTTTTGAGATGACCCTACTGAAGCATGGTGGAATGAACCAGTTCACATGAGTGTTTTACTCAATCTAAAAAGGGGATATTCCATCACATCATCTTCATGTATTATCTTAGTGTTTTGATATAATTAATTCACCCAATATGATGTTGGGGGTTCTCTGTGAACATTCCACAAGTTTTTATCCACAATTCCAGCATGATGAGACATTACTATGTAATTTTGGTGAATATTCCTTGTTAAATTATATTTTTAATTGTGTTAAATTGATTAATTGATTATAAACTATTGTAAATAATTAAATTAATTTTTTTATGACATGAGTTAGTGAATATCATGAATAGAAGGTGGTTGGTCAAGCTTGGTTGGTCATGGATGGGTCTCAGCGAGCTTAGACAGAGCAACTAGACCGAGACATTGGAAAGGAAAATGGAATCATATCAAGGTAGGTGTTATTCAATACGTTAACAATGGCATATGTGTGTCATTATGATGTGTGTGATACATATTCACATCGTAGAGATAATTAGATATGTTAATTAATTATTTGAAATTTTAAATTAGTTTTTAATGTCGGATTTAAATGAAATTCTTTATGAATAGTGATTGAGGAGTTGAGGTCATGTTAGTCTCATGAAATTTTTTCATTCATCAGCCTCCAATGGCTACAACGATGAGTTTTTTAACCCTATTACTTTTGATCCTTTAAGGGGTGTGACAGATATAAGTGAGACCTGTTGCCTAGGTGTATGAGTCTCATCCACCACTATGTGAATGTATGTGTTGCTTGTTGGGATTGGCCTGAGTAGGCCATGTGTGGACTTTGAAACATGTGTGATTCATTTGGACCATTGATCTAGGATGGGTGGGTAATAGACCATGGTGACCATGGATATCATGATAGGATTTATCCCATCTCTTCATTGGGTTAACAATGAGGCATACCCTGGTTGGTCTATGATGTCATTCCTCAATTATTATCACAATGAAGTAAGTTCTACCCCAGAGTAAAGGGTATTGAACCTTGTTATTTAATAATTAAAAAGGATATAGTGGAGAGTTCCAAAAATTATATAACTATAGGGTCCCCAATGGGAGCCATAGTGGCTGATAAACCCTGAGTGGGTTTGTTTGGGAATTGACAGTGATGGTTGAAGGTGTCAGCATAGAACTCATACTAAATATGTTATCCCGATGAGGATGACATAAGTTTAATATTCATGGTCATTTGGTCATCCCTTCTTATTTTTTATCAATGGATATGATATGGGGTTTCCTTCGACACCTAATTGTTTCCCATTATCCCTAGAATGATTTTGATTATATGGAATTCCAGTGAATTACTTATTAACATTGATGATACCCTTGGATTCATAGTATTTTTGTGATCTATTATGATGGTATGTTATGGTAGAATCCTAACTCATCATACATCCAATAATTTTTTTTATGTGGGTGAAAATTCATAGAAGTAGTACCTAGGATCCAACATCATAGTCTATGTTTTACTATATACATGAAAGATGTCGGTGAAAGAGATTATTCTAATATTGTGATACCTTTTCAAATTTCTAGGTTTCGAGATATGAAAGGTGATAAGGGAAATCTATTTGAAATTTCCATAATTCCCACTATTTGAATTCTGGTAAAAGGGGTTAAGAGTAATTATAACCCTGAGAAAATAGGGTGGACATCCTATGGGTGATATTTGTATCTCATTGATGTATTCCTAGGATACACACTATGATTGGGTAGACACCACATTGGGGATTGGATAAGGAGTTTTGAGTTATTGGATGCCTAGACATGGACCATGGGATTTAGGTGAATATTCAATTTTACTGATTGTGTATCCATGGAATCAGTAATTCCTTAATAAATAGAATTTCCCATGGTCTCACCCTCCAATTAAGTAGACGTTTTCTTGACATTAATGAATTCTGAGCTACTATAGTGGATTTCAGCCTCAGTACTTGATGATGAATAATGTCTGGTGATTCCCCAAGATCTACTACATATCATGATGGATGTTTAAATATTATATAACTAGGGAATGGATAAAGTTTCCACTTAGTTAATTATCAATCTTAGATACACACTACCATGAGCAGAAGTAGGTACCATAGATCATGTTCTCGAACATGAGAATCCAAGGCGGTTGTCCAGCATGGCCCATTCTCTTGTGTATGAGGATATGGGAAGGTTCTGATATGACTATTGGCACAGTCCTTGTGACATGCTCAAAGACATTCCAATATCACTCTATATTTGGTATTTTTTTGTGGTTTTATTTATTAATTTGGTGGTTTATTCATTTAGTCTAATTGTTTCATGTGCACATACCACTACACTGACAGTATAGTGTAAGATCACATTGGTGGTTCCCTACTAAGTTATGTACTGACATTCTTCTCGAGCCACCATTACACTGGTGTTTACAAGTATCCTTTACTTGGTTATAGGATATGGTTTTGCTGAGTCCTAGTATTACTTGATCAAGAAGGATATATTTTATTATCATGAGACCAGACTGAGGTATTTATGAATCCTTAGTGTATTAAATTTTTGTGAGAATGACTCTTTCATGTTTTTTTGTGTTATGTTTCATTTGGTTATGGAATCACCTTATTTATTATTTTTCTTATGTACTATGATTTATTAATTTATTTAAAAATTCTCACATTAATATAGGGAGTACATGTTTATCCTTGGTTCCCCTATATGACCATACCACTACTCAATATCCTAAGGTGTAGGGAGAGGTGAACCTAATGTAATTTGGTTTTATAGTATAGTTACAATATATAATGAACCAAGTTAAGGTTTTACAAATTTGTATCAAATTATTATTTTTTCGCTTATTAATCAGTATATCTTATCTATGAGATGTAAGAATGTGTTAAAGCTTATAATAGATTCTAGGAGGGTGCGTCTTGAAAAATTTTACTAGTAGGAAGCCAAGGATTACCAATTATGGGATATATATTTTGGATTTCTAATTTTGAATTTGATATGGTTTTTACCTCGTTTAATGCACATAGTGTTTTAAGTTCAGGATTTTCTCACTAGATTTTGACTCTAGGCCAATTGGAAAGAGAAATATTTTTTATTTCGATATTGGGCCATAGAAAAAATAGTTTTTTATAAATTCATCATACCATTCACATAGTATTCAAATGATTGGTATTGTCTAGTTCGTTTGTTCTTTTTTCACTGATTAATTTTGATTTTTTTAAAATATAAATAACAATTCCTATGGTTTTTCCCATATAAGTACTTGGTGGAATTATACTATGCATTACATACTTTTATATATATTAATTAGAATGGAATATCATTAGAATATATGGTTAGATTCTAATGTTTGACGATGATATAGTCCCATAGTGTATGAGTCATGGATTGACCCTTGTAAGTGATAAATGAATATGGTACCCTAGTTGGAAACCATGGAGTGTTTACATTATATGGATTCAAAAATGTATAGTTGTAGTAACAACTTATATAGTGTTTTCACATATATCATAGAATGAAATTATACATAACAAAATTTTGTGATGGGGGTTTACTAGATGAAGATCTTCATAGGTAGATTTTGGTTTAATGTACCCTATAGGCTAAGTTATATAATGTTCTAGTAACATCTTGTCTTATTATTCCCTTATATCATTAAATTAGATTTCATCTTACTAATACTTATATTTATGATTCTTTTGAATGGATAATCTATGATTTTTTCAATATTTATATATGGCCTTTTTGAATTCGGATTCTCAACGGGTAGTCCTATTGGTATATTCTCAGGAGGAGAAATTACCATGTAGTTTGGTGAGGTGACATACATATCAATTATATATATGAGGACACTACCAAAGAATTTTTTATGGTGAAGTTATCACTGTATTTTGGTATAGGAATACGATATTTCCCATGTTTTATGAAACATGTGATATATGTTCTATGGTCTATGTTAGAACACCCAAATTATTTTGGGTCTTTACATGGACCATAGTGAGATAGTGACTTGTATTATCTATGGAAACAATTGAGAGTGGTTGGAATAAGTTTATGAGTTTCATGGATATGGAATGTAATAGTTCTATGAGTTAAGATTGGAGAAAATGGGTTTCTACTATGTATATCATATAGTCATGTTCACTCCATAAGGTTTTATATGAATATCATTATAGGTTATATGATATTGGGATAGGAAGAACCTATAGTGGTGTAGTATCAAGACGATATTCAAAGGGTAGAACCATTCAGGAGACTTACCCTGTATAACATGGATGCATTTTAGTATATGGTGAGAGCGTGGGTAGATAATCATATTTTGGAATGATACTGGATATTATCTAAGAATTTGGATGGCTTATGAGTGGGAAAATTTCATTATTTATAGATGATATCGTCCATATTATTCTTTTCATAATGATTTTACATGTTTTAGAGCATGGTCAACCATGTTTGGTAATGTGATACTCACAAGGTTGAGAGTCATGTTTCAATAATATGTGGTAATAGAGAATATTCACATTCATCATTAGATGATAACAAAGTATTGTCATTGTTGGTTACACATGATTCCATTTAAATTGGAATCAATGATAAACCTCGTTGAGCAAAGGGTTGATGGGTACTCAAGGGTTTTTATGAGAATAGAAAAAGACAAGTGACACATGTGTGATGTGGGGCCTTTTGGGAATTTTTCTTGAGGATCAATATGGAAATTCATATGATGTGAAACCATAGGTTTTTTGGCGTAAGGATCGTTATTTAAGATGAATTTTAATTTATGACTTGGATGAAATTTTTGGGATCTTGGGATGAGTAATAATCAATTTTTCTTATTTGCACCAAACAATAACCGGGAGTGTTGTATCTAGTAATTCTATTTGATTGTTGACTAGATCTAGACCATAGTGATTTGGAATTTATTCCATAGTGTAATGACTATGACATTCTTATTGTGTGGAAAATAGTGTTGATTATGGTGATATAAATCTCACTCTAGGTGAATAATGGATACAGTGAAATTCAACATTGGATGATCATTTTTACTGTTGTATTCCCATGGGTGAATGGATATGAATTGATCAATAATCCTAGATGAATGTTGGGTTTCATTTTAGATGTGATACCAAGGAGATTTTGATAATTTCAATCAAGATCAAAATGAAATTATGATGGATTGTTAGCGAATTGGATTGGGAATGTGTGGGTGTTTTTAAATATTGTGATATTGTTTTTGATATGTTAATGTTCAACAATGTAATTTCACCTAACTTCAGGTATGTTCATTAGTTGACATGTTCAAAAGACCATAATATTCTTTCTGGAACAAATTCATCATGATCAAGTATTTACGTATTTCAACATCTCTTAAAGACGAGTGTCTTTTAGATAGGGTAGCTACTGGAAGGATATCAGGCGTTTTTAATTGTAATGGGATGTTGTCGGATGAAAACTACATTTGTTGGATCAAAAAAATTTCATGGTCATACAAAGGTCCTTAATTACGATATTGGGAATCCACTATAGCTTGGAATTGTATTTTGGTCTAATTCCTTTAATAGGGATCATCATGGGATGGCTGATTAATTGTAAAACTACACATTCATGTCTTGAGATGGATGTTTTTTGGTATGTACCATCTCATTATTTTGGTAGATAATTTGATTTGTAGTTTTTTTATTTCAACACCTTTAATTCAGTGTAGGTCTTGAGATGTGGATTGGGTGTTCAAGGATAAAATGATCCAAGGTGATAGGGGTTAGATGATTGGATTAGTACAATCTGAATTTATATATAAACACTATTACATATTGGGGTTGATAATTATTGTGGTGGTATGTTTTTGATATCCCATGGTGATTTATGGTTTTGAAAATTTGGGAGGAATATTAAATTTTAATTTTGTGGATGATTTATTTTAATAGTTAGGAATTCACTCGATAATATGAGAGTTGGAGAATCCTATGTGATGTTTTTGGATAAATTTTGAGGAATAATATGTGATTTATGTTCTTTGGTGAGTCTCATGAGATTTTGGATTCTTTCATGGAGTTTTATATTGAACGCTTCATGTGGTTAATGATTTTGGAATAACAGTTTAGAGAAAACCATGTGGTTACCCAAGCATAAGAAGAGTTTTAGTTCATTTTTTCAAGAGAATGGTTTTTTGGCATGGTTAGTGAACTATTTAAGGGAAGACATGTCAATTATAGAGTTAACATTATTCATTAGTTTATACTTGTATTTGGCCTCATGGTAATTTAATGTTTGTAGACAACAAATAAAAAACATTATGAATCAAGGAACATACAATTCATAGGGTCCATGTACAGTTTGGAAACCTGTGTGCATCAATCATTCCAAAGGGGTGCATATGGTTAGTGACTACAATATGTTTATTGCATACTTGGTAATATCATATTACCAATCCATGTGGTTCATTAAATGTTGGTTTCTACCACTTTCTCTTATGAAATAATGATAGGGTTGCCCCTCTTTTCTTCATCCTTATAGATTTATCACCCAACAGACAACTTCTTCTTTGCCTCCTTTCCCCCCCTAAATTTTAGCTTGGATTTAATAGTTTTCTAGAAATTAAAGGTTAGTATCTGACTTCATTATCCTCCATTATCATCCTCTTCCCCTCCATAATTATTTGGTTCTTTTGTTTTATTGAAATGATTCCACTAGAGTGTGGTAGGATCATCCAATTCATATAAGGATTTCCTTCATCCTATAAAAAGTTAATTCTAGGACACCAAATTAATTCATTAACATGGAAATTAAATAATATGATTTCATATTGGATGATGTTGGAGGTTCAATGTGAAAATCTCATGGGTCTTCCATCATTGTTCTAGTGTGAAACAATTTGTTGATGATATTTCAAATAATATTTCATGTCCAACTAACCATTTAATTAATTTTAAATTATATAATTAATTATAATTAATTATAATTAATTAAATTAACATTATTGTGGCAAAATTTCTTTCCTTTCATATATTAGTGGTAGTTGGTTGAGCTGGTTTGTTCATGGTCATGTATTAGTGAGCCTAGAAAGAGTTACTTGACTTATATTGTAAAAATGAAAATGGGTTCACATCAAGGTAGGTGGTATTCTATAATATCATAATGTATTGATGTGTTTTATTATGATTCATGTGATTTTTCTTCATTCTAAAAAGTTATTTAAACTACTTAATTAACTATTTAAATTTCCAAATTAAGTTTAAGTGTTTAATTTAAATAATATGAATTGTGAGAGAGGGAAATATGGGTTAATACTATACTGGTCTCATTAATTGTTTCATTTCATCAATATCATTTTCTAAATATGATGAGTTTTTTTATTTATCATATTACATTCAAACTATTGACGTGTGTGTTCAAGGTATGTGAGACAAAATATCCATGTTTAGTATTCTTGGCTACATCCATTTATAGGTGTGTCTTTGTATAAGGAGAGTGGGACTAGTAGTCCATGTGGGGTCCATGAGACATGTGGGAGTGTTTTTTCACCTTGAGTTGGGTTGGGTGAGTGAGTTACTTTTGGTGACCATAGAGTATAGAATGGGATTTCCCCATCTCATTATTCAGATTCTTACAAGGCATACCCAGGTTGGAATATGAGGTCATTCCTCGATTGTGATCATATTTATGGAAGTTATAACCATGAGTAATGGGTGCATACCTTTGTGGTTTAGAAGATGAAAAGTATCCACAATGGGGTGAATAGAATTTTTTTGACCTTAGGGAACCCGGTTAGTGCCTCGATGGCTAATAAACCTTGAAAAGGTGTGTTGGGTTTTAGTAGTGATAGTAGTGTGTGTATTCTTTAGACCCATATAGAATATGCAATCCCAATTGGGCAGAGATGATAGTAAAGGGTGTGGGATTTTGGGTATCCCTTGTTATGTTTTATTTTATTTTTTAAAAGAAATGATATGTGATTCACCATGGATCCAAGGAATTGGTTATTAGGAATAGAAGAGATGTTATTACCCGAGGTAGTCAGGAATTAGCTATTAAAATAGATGAGACCCTACTATTCCAAGAATGTTTTGGATTTTTTCTCATAGATTATTTTTGTATAATTCCTAGACCATATATCATACATTAATTCGTTTGATGCAAGACTGTATTCTAAGAGTTGGTACCAAAGTTCTATGATTAGAGCATGTGTGTGACTATCTATATAAGATAGTATGATTTGGAAGGAATTGTGTTGATATATGGATACCATGGTAAATTCTCATGTTCAAATATTTTAATGGTGATACTATTAGACCATTGAAAGTTATCATTATTCTAAATATTTGGATGGAATTATAGGGTCTCATGTGGGTTAATATCCCCAACCAGTGATGGTTTAAATATTTAGGGTGATAATTTTATCCCCTCATTCGACACTTAGGATACCCCCTTGGATTGGATGGATGAACCATTATAGGGTTTATAGAGAATTCATGAATATTTTTTTACCTATACCTAGACCATGGGATTTATAAGGGTATTGTATATAATTACATGGGTCTCCCATGAATCATTCATTCCTAAATGTATATGATTTTCTAAGGCCTCCCCCTTATATGAATCAAAATTTGACCTTGAATAGGTTATAACCTAGATACTATCATGATGTTTAGCTTAAGGTATAGATTTGTGAGTGTCGAAATCCCATGGCATGGATAGAGGTTCATTTGAGGTGATTCCCATGCTCATTGATACCCCATCACTGGTCGAAGTAGGCATGGGTGATCAGGGTCTTTGACTAGAAAATTAGATAGTTGTTATCGATTATAGACACCAGTTTTATATATATCCTTTTAGAAAGTTATGATATGGTTGATGAGATGGTCCTCATAAAGTGAATAGAGACATTCTGGCAGTGGTCCAATGTACATATTTTTCTTGGTTGTATTTATTTTTTATGGTGCAATATTAATCTATTCTGATCATGTAACTTAAAAATACCAGTGCCTTGCCAATATAGTGTGGGTAAGCATTGGTGGTTCCATAATGAGTTATGTAATGTCTCACTACTTTGGACTTTATTTCATTGTGGTACCCAAGAAACCATCACATGGCTGTAGTTTCAGGATTGGATGAGTCTTGGACATTCATGATTGATGAGGATAGCTTATGGGGTATGGAGACTAGGATGATGAATTAATGGAGCATCAATGTACTTACTTTTTTATGGTAATTAAATTTCGGGTTTTTGTGATGAATTTAGTTTTTTTATTTCATGATATTATTTCATTATGTTTCTTACATAATATATAATTTATTTATTTATTTTATGATTTTTCAATCTTATATAGGGGGTATAGTCTCCCCATGGTAACTTTATAGACCCCCACCACTAGTCAGATACCACTATCATATAGGGATGCGATCTTAAGAAAATGTTGTGTCCTGGTCTAGTTATTGTTCACATTGAAATGGGTGGTACATTACACTTTTTTAAACAAGGTTCATCAGGGTTGTGGTGCTGAGATAAGTCATTCCTAAGCATTAAAATATACCCAAATTTTATGTATAACTTTAGAGATATAAACTATTTGATTTCTCCCCATTTTTTTCAATCAAGTGATTTATTTTTGGATTGGATGGGCCATATTATTGAGGTTAAAGATATAGATTTTCTTAATTTTTGTGTACATTTCCAATGTATTGGTGTATTTAATGATTAACGGTGTTTTGGATTCATTCGTCTATTGTGATTTGGATATTAAAAATATCTCTTGAACTCATTTGTGGTGTTGTATTCTATATATAGTAATGTTTGGTTCGTTTTTTCTTCAATAAATAATGTTGTAGAAGGGGTTTTATATTTTATATTAAAAGGATAAAGAAAAAACACCATTTTTATTATTCATTTTTAAAGACAATGACATAAACATTTTGGAAAAAAGGTTGTTTGTATTATTTATTTATAATATCCTTGGAATAGTCTATGGAAAATGGGAATTATGGTAATTTAAGTAAAACCATAGAGAATATAGAATCATGTGATACCGCTCTATACCCTGGTAGACCAACTTTACATCATAGATGTGCTACAAAATGGTTTATACAATACAATAGTGGAAGTAGCAAACTCATTTTAGTGCTTCAATTTCCTTTCCAAAAATAACTTTTTCCATGGAAAACATGTAGCTAATATACCCATTGTAATGAAATCACCAAGAATTATAATATCTATAAAAGAATTATCCTCAAATTTTGTTTTAGATGATAAAACTTTCTTTCCCAATACCTTGGTCAATCCCATATTTTATTTTATTTTTATGAATGTTTTTTTGTTAAAAATAACAAAAACCATCATTAGCATGGGCGATAAAAGGGGGAATTACATATTACTAGGAAGATTTGGGTAACTGTGATCATGGTTTAATGTAAACATAAAATGTTAAAATACGATAATAATACAAGTGGTTATATTTATCTATGAATACTTCATAAATATAAATATTAAACATTATTATTTTAACGTCCTAGACCCAAACAACCACCCAAACAGTTCTAAACCAGGCGGTTGTTACTACCTTAGGCTCACCTCCCGGAATGCCAATGTTCTCTGAATAAAAGCGAGGGTCAAATACGTATAATGGGGAGGCTATACCCTCTCAAAGGATAATAATGGTACTAGTCTGAGGAATAATATATAACATGCAGCAGAAACAAATTACTCAGTAGACTAGAACCTGACCGGTAGAGAGGAAGCACAATCAAATGCAGAAAAACAACGAAACAAAATTAGAAACAACATAAATGGAAGGTTAAAACAACAACATGATAAAACCACTTGTAAAAACTACTATAAAAGACTTTTTATACATCCATATATTGTAAAGATATAAAGGGGAGATAATGGATAACCAATAGTAGATACAATAAACAAGGTAATCATGTTGATAAAAGAAATAAATTAAAAAAGTAACTACATATAGGAATGAACTCAAGGTCTATACCATCTCCATGAAATATATAATACAATCCAGCTCTTGAATCTAATCACTTTCTTGCACGTAAATTCATAAATTCTACACGCATCTTGAAGAGCCCATGCAGGGTGTGAGACAAATCTCCATAAGATACCACCCAATGGTGCATACGTAATATAATTTTTTAAGAAGGTATGAATTTAATAGGAAAACAATAAATATTATGATCCATAAATAGACATAAACTCCACTAGTTCTTAGCAGCGACCATTGAGTGTCACCTGCTTCGAACGATGCTGGAATCTCTGTCACGTAGCCTGACAACATGTGTTATCTAACACCTCATGTCCCAAGTACTGACGTACTGAAGGAATTCCCAAAATATAGTTACCCTATTCCAAATCCCATGCATTCCCATGGTACAACATTTGGATAAGAAGTGTTGTCTTTCCTCAAATTGGAACTAGATGGACATCGATGTCTTCCCTCAAATCACAGTGATCCTCTTCCCTGAACCTAATAGCCTCAACACTATCTCTTAAAGTCTCATCACCTTCCACATGGATTCCTATAGAAAGCACCCCAATCCAATTGTACCTAATTGAATCTATCTCCGGATTCTACCCAACAAGTGGTCAAAACCACCTCATTACAGATTCTACCTGTGTGCACACTACTCAATGTTCTGGATGAGTAGTAATCACTAAAATAAGATCCCAAGCCACAACATCTCTGAGACCTCATTTCCCTTTGACCATGACACTCAAGTCTGATGAACTCACCATCTAAGAAACTCAGTCCATTCCCAACTTGATAGTCACACTACCTTAACCTGATATCCATGATCCCCAATCTCATGGTCAAACGACACAATGTAACCCGGGCTAATCCCATCCCGTGATCAACATCAATCATCAGTATCCAAGCCATTCCCAACACAATCTGAAAGTTCCATCATATGAAATATCTCAAATCACATATATATAATCAAAATAAATACTTTTAATAGGAAAAAAACAAAACAATTGAATTGAACTAGCCATATTCTCCCTTAATCATGCTTAACAATTCAAAATTAGCAGTTTAATTCAAATAAATTTAGATATAAATATTTTGGAACCCCTAGAAATAATTCCTCAATTGATCACCAGACTCTAACCCAGCCTCGCTCAAGCATAACAAGGTGAGATAATTCCCAATGTCATACCATAAGGTATACGATCAATCTAATATAAACGAACATGGGTCTCTCTTAATACCCGACGTTGTGCTAAAAATATGAAACCCTCAAATGTCTACAAAAACATAAAAAATGAATCCACCACCAACCTTAGACTCGTAGATGTTCGCACGTCTGATATCAAGCTCTAATTTGATGCCAAAGTTTTCATATCTACATTTCCATCAAATCCTAGAAATTCTACTCAGATAGAATCAGTGGTGTTTGAGGAAAATAATCTAAAATGAAAGAGGGTGGGCAGGTTTATCCTTCCTGATGTGATCACGAAGCTACTGATGGATTGAAGAAGAGATGTTGGATGATTATTGTTGGGTAAGGTATGTTATTCATGATTTTGGAATGGAGTTGTTACAATGTTGGGGGAGAAGAAGATGTTTTCTAACATTACACCTGATGCCCTCCTGTATAAATGAATAAAATTAAAAGTACATGCTGTGTATGAAGGACTACATGCCATGTAGTATAATTGTATATACTCCACCATAAGCATAGGTATCCACACTACTTGGATGCGCCACACGGGTCGACACATGACTTGGATTCAGGTTGTACGCAGAAAGAAGATATCTAGTGACAATACACACCCTGTAGTACAGAATTATTACACGGTCGCCACAAGTAGTGTACTTGGTTAGCCCATGGATAATACATTCCTAACCCACACATGGTGTGTTATTTATAGAACATAAGGTTCAATAAAAAAATTTCTAGAACATCTTAGGCATTCCATGTTTTCTCAAAAACAAGTCCAATATTCAAACATGGTAGGGATTTTGACCCATTCCGAAAACTCTGGTTCTTACAATCTCCCCACCTTAACATAGCTTATCTTGAATCTATAAAACGAAACCCAGATATGGAACTAAACATACCCATTTCAGTCAAAGCAACCTAGACTACCTTGGTCTAACTGGTTCTTGATAAATTCCTCAAGGGGCTCCCCACAATCTGAATTGCCTATCTCAATCACAACCGAATAAAACTCAAACCAAGCAAAGGTCCAACAACAAATTTTCTGAACCCATTGTCCTCTCATGACACATCATCTCCCCTGAAACTCAATGGTGCTCCCATTTAGTTTCTAAATCTCAAACGTATCCCACACTCCATCGGTGTCCACATCCATGAGGTCATGCGTCCTATAGAATCTCAAAACAAAATCTAATGCCTTGCACCTCAAGTAAGCCACATCATTGATGCTCTAATGCCCAAGAAACCTCATGTAACCTACATCTTCGATGCTTATGATACTAAGCATCACACACACACACAAATATATATATTTATATATATATATCAAACACTTGGAATGGTGTCAATCCCACTAACAAGTATCCAGTTAGTCCACATATATGTTGTTCACCTCGTGCACTCAAAACGGACATGACTAAACAGGTCATGCTAAATTAAAATAAAGAAGTCATGGCCATGATCATGGTGTACCTCTAACAATCAAAGGCTCACCATCATGCTCATCCCTAGAAAGCTCCACAGCATGAACCAGACCTAACACATGGCTGCCTGAAGCCTATCCTCCATGCGGTTCTGCACCTTTCACCAGCCATTGAAACATTCTCTAGGTCCCACCATCTCGAAAGATTCCACCTATTGTAGCTAAAACTCAACTACCCTCTCCTAGTATCGAACCTGAAACAACTCTAGATTCCACATTATGTCCTGGTCCCTAAATACTGGCCATCTGGGACGGTCTACTACAGAACCTCTTCACATTTCCAACCTATCCACATGCCCAGAACTCCTTTGGAGGCCTATCGCACTGAGTTCAGACATGAACTAACTGCCCACGCTGAAGGAAAACCACTTATTAACTGCTACGAGGCGGTCTAGCTGAGTCCTTACCCTAACCACCCTGCAAGAAATCATCCCATCTTCACTTTCTGCTATCTGGACCATCACCTAAAGCTGTCGTCCAGCCTATGTCAGACCTCTCTTTCTCGTTTCCCTCTACAATGAGTGCATGATTCATCACCTTTGAGAATGAACCCAACCTGAGGATATTTACCTAGATCTAAATGGTGTGTCATAATACATATTAAAAACAACTCATACTTGTTGAGTCATCTCTTACCATACTAGGTGAAAAGTGAGACAATATAGTTAAAGTAGATTCATAGTTCAAAAAGGACGTTTCTCCCTACTCAAGACTTAAGAACTCATAATCTCAATCATCCCTTAGTGTCTCTAAGTAAATGTTCTTGAAGAACGTGTCCTCGATGCCTTTTCATGCTAGTAACACATGTCTGCAAGCCTAAACTGGCACATCCCACCAACACATTGCATGTCCTCTCAGCATGTACGTCGCTAGCCTGACCCTCCGCCCAGGAGGGGTCTAGAGATGCGAGAAGATCATCTCAATTCTCTATATCCAGTTCTCATCCACCTGTAGTCAACCATAACCTTGAAAAAGAAGTGGTTTTTGTGAATATAACTCCTACACCATATATTCCATAGATCTATATGTACCATTATCACCTCTGTCGAACTCTTGAAGAACACATATCAGACTAGACCAGAGTTTCTCGTCAATCCACGACCTAATGCTGATATCCCCAGCTACATCCCTACATGAACTGAATCCTGAAATTTATCTTGTCCCTAATCCTATACCTGTAGCTCACGCTCTGCCTTCCCCTCAAGGATCTGAACCAGATCATGCTCATATGGCATTATACCATCACCGGCCTGACTCTCAATCTGAATCACCGTGGAGGAACCCACCGAATACCATAATGGGCAGATAGCCTATATATATATATACAATACAATCAACAAAGATAAGGAAAGAAGTAAAAACGACAGCATAAAAAAACTTCCTTTACTCTCCCTTATTGCAACCCATTCCCACGTCATCCCGGCCTCATAGAATTCTTACCCTCCCTTGACAAAAGCAAGTAGCAAACGTACCTCGGCCCATGCCTATCCTACCATCCTACGTTGCCTTAAACCGATGACCTAGTCACCCATTCTTGTTGACCAAAATCACCTCAACCAAGTTCCTTTGTGCTTATACAACTGTTAGGACCAAATCTCCAACCTCATGAAATTCACAATACATAAAGCATGGCATAGTAAATTACAATACACTACAAATTCTCTCAATAATTTCACCTATCACTTTTAAAAAGCATTCAATGATTAGAATTTGATATTTCTCACATTTTATTATCACTTCACAAAGCATGTGTGCAGTTATGAAATTGAAATACCCTAAAAATTTGCCTACAAAAATAAAGAAAACATGCCTTTCCATAGAGAGTAGATGTCCAATTTTACCATTACCTCACCGGGTTAAGGGTAACATATCACAATAATTAACATCACACACCAACTGATCCACCGAGGTGTAAGTCATATAAACTATAATCTGAGAAAAATCAAAATATAAATTCATTCCCAAGGAAACTAGGTCCATCCCTCGTACCTGGGGCTGTAGGAACCCATGCACAAGCTAAAAAACTAGTTTCAATAACAAACTATCTTTATTCTACCATATACAAAATAGTAAAACAAGAATAAATAAAAAGATAAGTCTCAATATCATTAGTATCTAGAAAAACACTACTACCAAATCCCTATCAATAACACTTCTAATACCAAATTTTAACATCCCAAACCCAAACAGCCAACCGAACAGTGCTAAACAGGTTGGGTGTTACTACCTTAGGCAGACCTCCCTGAGTGCCAAAGGCTATCGACTAGATGTGATGGTCTGATAGGTATAGTGTGGAGGCTATACCCTCTCAGAAGATAATAATGCTACCGGTTTGAGAAATAATATATAACATGCAGTGGAAATAAATGAATCATCGGACCCGAACCTGAACCGCAGAGAGAAAGCACAATCAATAGAAGATAAACAATGGATGAAAAGTAGAAACAACAACAGCATAAGGAAAACAAAACAGCATGTTGAAACCACTTGTAACAGCTACTACAACAGACAACTCATGCATCCATAGTAATTCAAGATATAAATGGGCGCTAATGGATAAAAAATAGTAGCTACAATAAAAAAGGTTATCATTCTGATATTGGAATGAAAGAAAAACAAATTAACTCAAGCTAGGAAAGACCGAAAGGTCCTTAAAATCTCCACGAAATATCTAATATAATCTATCTCTTGAATATGAACTCTTTCATGCATGTAAATCCATAAAGTATTCACGCATCACAAAGGGCCCTTGCAAGGTGTGAGACTAATCTCAGTAGGATACCACCCAATGGTGTGTAACTAATATAAGTGTAACAGAAGGAATGAATTTATAAGGAAAGTTATAAATAGTATGATGCACAAATAGATAGAAACTCCACTAGTGCTCAGTTGCCACCATGGAGTGTCACCTGCTTCAGCCAATGTTGGAATCTCTATCACGTAACCCAGTACCATGTTCCTCCTATCACCTCGTGTCACAAGTACTATAATACTTAAGTCCCTCCAAAAAAATATTTACCCTGCTCGAAATCCAACACCTTCCTATGGAACAACATCTAGAGGAGTAGAATTTCTTATCCTTAAATAAGAAATAGAGGGATAGATATATCTTACCTCAAATCAAGTTGTTCCTCTTCCCCCTAAACGATAGCCTCAACTTTATCCCCTACTTATCCTTACCTTCCACATGGATTAATATGAAAAACAACCCTAAACTAGTTGTATCTAACTATATCTATTGTGGGCCTCTGCCCAATGAGTGGTAAAAAACACCTCATCAAGGAGTCGACCCATGTGCACACTACTCACTGTTCTGGGTGAGAGGTAATAACAAAAATAAGATCCCAAGCCTCAATGGGTCTGACAGTTCATGTCCCTGCGACTATGTCACTCAAGTATGATGGCCTCTCCATTAATGTAACTTGGCCCATGCCCAACCTGACAGTCGCACTGCCTCAAGATGATATCCATGACACACAATCTCATGGTCAAACCACCCAATGAAACCAGGGAAAAGCCCAACCTATGATCAACATCACTCAACAATATCGATTCCACACCAAACACATCTTGAAGGTTCCATCATATGAAATATCACACATCACATATATATATATAAACAAAATAAATACTTTGAACATGAAAAATAAACTAAAATTTTAATTGCACTGTCCATATACTCCCTTAATCATGCTTAATAATTCAAACTCAGTAGCTTAATTCATAGAAATTAAATTATAACCATCTTGCCCCCCCCCCATCCAAAATACCCCAAATGGGAAATGACCACTAACATGGCCTCATTCATGCATAACAAGGTGAGGGAATTCCCAATGTAATCCCATAAGGCATATAATAAATTTAATATAAAGAATCATGGGTCTCACTCAATACATGATGTTTCGCTAAAAAGGTGAAACCCCCAAATGTATAAAAAACACAAAACCAGGTTTGAACCACCTACCTTAGACTCATATTCAAAGGCACATCCAATACTGAGCTCCAATTTGAAGCCGATCTTTGTAGATCTATGTTTCCATAAAATCCAAGCAATTCTACATAGAGGGGAAATGTGGTGTGTGAGACAAAGAAACTTGAATGAAAGAGGTTGCATGAGTTTATCCTTCCTGATGTGATCCCACAGTCACTAACATATTAAATAACAGTCACCGTTTGATGATTCTATGCTAGTCTATGTTCTTTGGGATTTCAAAATAGTGTTGTTCTGAAATTGGGTAAGAATAAGATGTTTTCTGAAATTAGACGCGATGCCCTCCCATATAAATGAATAAAAATAAAACTACCTACCATTTATAAAGGACTACATGTCATTCTTAAGTGGAGGTAGCCACATGGGATGTACGCACCACAAGGGTTGACACACAACTTTGATTCAGCTAGTACATGGATTTAAGATACATGGCATGTCAAGTGACACTATATGTCGTGTAGTTGGAAATTCTTACGTAGTCACCACATGAAAAGTATTATGTTATCCTAATGATAGTACACGCATAACCTACACGTGTCATGTACATTATATTATACAGAATGTAATATAGAAATTTCTAGAACATCTTAAATTTACCTTGTTTTCTCATAAAATGGTCAAAAATTCAAATAGCTTCGGGATTTAGATGTATTCCAAAAATATGGTTTCTTACATTTATTAAGGACTTATTTTGTAAATTATATATTAAACATTCCATCATGATCAATTTTTATTTAATTATAAAAATAATTCCAAATTTTAAATAGTTTATAGGGAAATTTTACTTGGCAGAAAAACCTCATAATACATGGATAAAGTACCTAGAGTACATGAACCAATGGCCTAAATAAACCAAGAATTTATCTATATTAGCCCTTCCCACCAACCTATTATGTGGCATCCTAATTCCCTAATTTCATGTCTGTATCAATTCATCTCTTACCTATGTTAATTATATTGATGTTCTCTAAAATCCATTCACATATACTACAGAACGATAAAAAAAATGACCACCACGTATCTTGCTTCACCACATACTACCATTTCAGCATCACATACATCAAAAGAAGTTTCTCTATATTTCCCTAAGTTCCTCTAATGATGTTTCATAGACCCAATATGTTAATGGTCATTGATGTCTTAAAGGCCCAATACATGGCCTAAAATTTCATTTTAGATGAATATTACTACTCCTACCATACGTTCTATTCTATAGTACCATAGTAATATACCCATCCTAGATTTGAAAATGGGTTTCATGTTGGAATATAGGGTGACAATGATACATTGGTAATCCCCCTACTATTATTTGATCCTTCCAAAATTGGATTTCTATATTATACGATCATTGGATTCAGTAAAAATATATATGAGATATATAAATTACGTAAATTATTTATGTAAAAACATTAGATATATATTCTTCCATAATTTATGTTTTCATAAAATTTTCCCATTAATAAAAATGTAAATGAATTCATATTTAAACAAAGTAAATGAAAATTTTGAATTTTTATAACAGATGTAAGTGAATTGTTATTACTTATCTTTACCCAAATCATTTCATGTCTATAATAGTTTTATTAAATAACTATGGATAAATATATTTATGATGTTTAAATATATGATTTATTCATTATTTACATTCTTCCATTTTATTAAAATTTTAATTATACTATATTTTTATCATGAATAATTGTGTGGTTTGGTTTAAATTTTTTAAAAAGATTCTTTAAATTATAATACATGTATTTAATGATTTATATGATAGGTATGATAATTTGTTTATTTTACTTATACGAATACTTTAAATTATTAATAAGTAATGTAAAGAGTTACACATAAAAATGGTTTAAAAATATTGATCTGGTGGAAAGAAAATGGATTGAAAACAATATACTTATAAGTGTGTATTCATGTATGGGGAATAACATGAGATATGATGATGAGATTCAATAAATTTAAAAAATACTTAGTGTCTTAACACTTCTAAATATATCCCTTTTCAATACCTCGTTTATTCAAGAAGTAGGTTTATTCCTAGGAATGTTGCATGTGGATTATCTTATGTAATGGAATAAAGTAATGGGTGGCCCTGAAAATATTAGTTGTTTGCTTTTTAAATTTCATTTGGGGTGAAATTTTAGAGGAAATATTGATAATACTAGGATACTAAAGTGACAAATTTTAGTTTATTAATATGATGGATTTGGAAAATAGTTTTCTATTAAACAATCCAAAATCCATATATGAAATTATTAACATGATTTTCTACCTATATAGCTATTGTGATGAGGTTTATGACAATGTTGGGTCATTACATTGTCAAATATTGGTCTTCGGCCACTAATGGAAATAATGGATTTTAAATGCTCCATTGTTATAGTGGGATCACACTTAATAAAATTCACTATTATATTTATTTAAATCATGATACGAATATTAAATAAACATTTGATGTTGATAAAAATTACATGATAAATTTTGAACATCTTTCATAGGTGAAACCTTGAGAAAAATATGCTTAATGGAAGAAAATATTTACACTTGTATAGAAACATTAATATTGTTCTTAATTAAGAGATAAAATATATCATGTGTTAGATAAATACATTCCTATGAAAAAACTATTGAAATAGTCTATTCAGGGAATCTAGATGCCTATGAGGATCATAAAAGGATTTAATTAAGGATTGAATGTCATTGTATATTTACAATATAGTTGAATTGATTTCAATATTTGTTCATATATTCAATCTTGTGGGATATACTATAGTTATAGAGATAAATGAGTTATTCGTTAAGGAATATTATAGATATGGAATTCATTATATAACCATCATTGAAAGAAATATGAAAATCTAATTTAATTCAAAAAATTCATTATTTTCTCACAGTATTGACAATAACTGATCTACGCATGAGAAGGCTAGATTCTAGTGTCATATTTTGAGTATATAAATGAAAATTTTAACCTAAAAAGAATATTGGTTTGTATAATTATTATATTGGGTCATTAAAACCTAAATGAGATATCTAAAATGATGTGAATTATTTCTATTTAATTGTATTGTAATGAATCTAGAATTTTGTTACTATTCCATTGAATATTTCTATACATACATATATATATATCCTGATTTTAGCACATTGTCATCGTGGTGATTAGGTGTCTTAGGATCCGAAAATTAATATATTGAAAATATTAATATAAATAAGGAATCTGTGAAAATTCAAGTTAAATGGTTTTTACATTTTTGGGGAACATGGATGAGAAATCCAAGACCATGATTTATTCTATAAAATGAGATATACCCCAGGATGTACAAAATTTGGTTTATGTTGAACATTTGGTTGAGAGAGTCAATGGAGGGTATGTTAAGTGAATTAATTAATTAATTTAATGATCCTAAACCTAATTTTACTCTAAAACTGCAGAGTTATGATGTTTTTATTTTGTTATCCATGTCATCCTAGGAAATGTTTAGTGGGGAAATTTTTCATTGGCATATGAAAACCCATGTATACAGATTGATGAACGAATTGAGGAGGACCCTGATATAAATGGAGAATGTACTAGATCATCATCATCATAATTTTTAGATGAATTATTCATGAAAAAACAATAAAAACATTATTTATGGATGATTATTCTTGGATTTAATAATTTTATAATGGTTCATCGGGAATTTGATTATTTGTGTTGGTCATGTAAGAGATTTTTGTTACTCACAAGTTCCTTAATATGAATTGTTTTGAAATAATGGATTATATTTTTTTATTCTATGATTTAACTCTATGATTTATCAATTTAAAGTCATTGGATAGGATTTAATTGTCTAATTAAACTAATAACCTTCATCTTTATACATTTATACACACTTTAATTCAATTTATTCACCTTTTACCCATGGTGTCACAATGTTACATTTTTGGGGTAGTTTTGGGCAATATCAAAGCCTGAAATTCATGTTAGTTAAAATAAAATTGTAGGATTAATCATTTTAAGATGGATTAAGATGGATTCATGGTTCTGGGTGATGGATCATAGTTTCAAAACTCAAGGCAATATTCGATTTCTGATGGATTCTTATATGGGTGATCATATTTCTGATGTCTGGACATTGGAGGTCATGGATTAATATTCTGTGAATTTCCCAAATTATTTTGAATTGAAATTTTTTGAGATTTGTAGTAGAAATGGTGGATCTGGTATCCACATTAAAAAGACTCAATTTTTAAAAATTTACTTACTACACACCTTGTATCCTAGTGTAACACTAGATATGTAGTCCCCTAACTTCTACGACTAGGTTTTCTGGTGGAGATTGTTATAAAACACCATGTATGTGCCATAAATTCCATTTGACCTGATTCTAGTAGTTGGGATTGTACTCTGGGAGAACATGTGTATGGTCCCGTCATAGAACACGGGTATGACTATAGTATATATGTATGTTCATGTACTTCGGAATGTCCAAGATAATTGAACATTGTTAGTGTGGCTGAGGAAATGATGGAAGGACAAGAGTAGGCCCCAAGTTCTAGTGAAAGGTCATTTACCATCTATATATATTGTGTAGTATGACATGGATAGTAATGTAATATATAGTTGAGGACACATATAGGTGTCTTAGAGAGGTTACATGTCATGTGACCATAGGTACATGTCATTTACATCCTGTAGAATTCTCCACCTTGCGTACCTCCTTCTCTGATACCCAAATTTTTCCATACAATTATACTATCATGAGAAGTATTCCATGTTGAATGTTATGATAGTCTTTTTCATGGATTTTGAGTTACAAGACTATGTGTTTCCTGTGTGATGATTCTTTAGGAGATGCGAGATTGATAATAGTGATTGATATGGATCATAAAGAGATGTTGGGCTGGATAACCCCTAAAACACCAGGGCACATATCCATCATAATGTTTTTACATGTTGATGTGGCCCCCCTATTGCACCCTGGAGTGGGTCCTCTATTTACAGAGTGGACCCCCCACCCCCCCCCCCCACACACACCGATGCACTATGGAAGAGTTCATGTATATATTGAGTGAAACTCCCTAATGCATGATGTATTCATTCCATGATCTATCAAGTGTAAACTCCCTAATGTATAATAGATAAGGTCCATTACTAGAGATTTTCTCCTTTAATTTGGATCATAGTTGCATTGTGTGAGTCCTCCATATTGTTTATTTTATGGTAACCCATGATCCATGGAATCGAATATGGAACGTAAGAGTTGTAGGAAGACTCATAATACTTAACTGGGTTATGGATATAGAGATATCCTTTCTATCACACATGCGTTTATGTTTTAGAATATATATGTTTTTTGGATTGAGCTGATTTTTTTATTATATTTCTATTTCTATCTTCATAGTTTTTTGGTATCATACTATGAATGAATATACTCATCCATGAATAGTATTTGTCCACATCATTTCATGTATTAGGCCTACAAAAGAAATATTTGTTGTGGTATTGGGGGGAAATAAAAGTATTTGGGTACATTGAAAGAGTATGGTGGTTGTAAATTGAAATTTGGATTTAGACTCTCCCTATCATTCCGTCTTTCCACTTATTGTAAGGTTGTGTCTTTATTTTTGGTTGGGCATGTAATTTTTCACTATATTCATTAGATTGATTATTTTAATAAAATTTATTCCCTAGAGGTTATTTCTTGCATTTTTATACTCTAGATGTTTAAATATTTTATTATTACTATGCACTATTTCTTATTGATGGATGTGTGTTTTTGTGTATTTACATTCAACTAAGGACTCCGCTTTTCAGTTTATTCCTTCTTGATTATTATCACTATACTCTATCCGATTAGAGGTGGTTTAGGGTTTCACACTCATATTTCCACCATCCAAGAAGGCCTTGGTCTCTTGGTTCATAAAAAATAGAAATCAGATAATTTCTTCCATAGGTCTATGTCGGTGTGAATCCCATGGAGAACATTACATTGATACATTGGTCAAAATAGTTGGTTTATTTAAAATTTCTCTTACATGCAAAAGGAACCTAGTGTTGGTATGGAGGATTACATATCAATTCCAAGTACATTTACTACTTTTTTTCGACTCCACAAAACAAGAAATCAGTTGAAGTGAAAAAATGGTACATTCATCAAACAATATTGAGTTCGTTGACATTAATTCTTGAGAGAGCTCCCCATATATGCTCATCTAACTGTAGTGTGTATTAATAATTTCCTGGAATCATCTATGATGATATCCATCTACGATGATAATATTATAATTTTATGAATATCAGTTGAATGATGTGGCCTTAAATCATGGTCTATCTCGTGAGGTGTTTTCTCCAAGAAGACACAAAGTAGTGCCTCTACCAATAGAGAAGTAGATAGTATCAGTATGTACGGATGATGATGGTTAGAGGCTTATCACTCTATGAATGTTCAAAAAAAAAAGAGACCGCTGAGATTCTATGGAGATATTGACTCTTAAGATTTCTTGAATAGGATTTATTTAGTGAGATGAGTCCTCAGACATGCCTAGAACCTGAGTAATTAGATGGTTGTACTTGTGACCATTCTTATTCCTTGTGTGGAAGGGCCTTGGTGGAGTATAATTAAAAAGACACGTGTTGAATTTCAAATATGATGGTTTGATTTCCATTATATTTTTCAAACAAAGTATTACCTATCAAAATTTATACTCTCAGTGTATTTAGGGTATTATCAAGCTATAAAAGGGTGATATGATATTTTCTGAATTTTCCACAAGATTCGCTAACATAATGTATTACACCAACTATATGGTGCATTATGGTTTCATCTGGGTATGGAAGTTCTATTGGAGACTCCATAAGAAACACCAACATCATTATATTCTCCTTATGTATTACTAAATATACATGGGTGATGGAGAGAGATAGAGTTAATAATATGTTCATAGAAAAGGGATGCAGAAAAAATAGATCTGGTAGTGGATATCTTGGGGAAGATTCATCTGAAATATCTATCAATCATCAATCATTAGGGGTTCAGTGTAGGTGACCTCCACGTTCCTGACTCATGGATATGGGACTAACACTCAGGGATTTTTCAGGTTATTTGGTCATCATGTAGAGGGGTGATGTAATTTTGGTGGTGGGTGAGATCACATGGATCATGATTCCCATACCCAATGTGTTGAGGGTGAAATCTGAGTAGTGGATGGACCACCACGATAGATAAAACATTATGAATTTTGATCTCCCATGCATGGTTAGGGTACCCCCTTGATAGGTGGTGCTAGAAAAGAAGATGGTGTAGTCTTAATGGGGTCTTATATAAGAGGACGATGCGATGAAATAATCACACCATCAACACTTAGCATCCAATTTCAGGATTAGGGAGATAGCATTCGGTGTTTCAGGAAGCTGCAGACAATGGAGGGATATAAAAAATATTCTACTGATATGATATATGGTGTGATATATCTATTTTAAACACTTTATCATGTATTGGAAGACATATTCATGAGCCATTACATCATCTCTTTATCCTATTTGGGATATCTGAAAATTCCTATTGAAATTTTATCCCAGAAACATTGGCTAGATGTTCATATATGGAGAGATTCTTATATATTTTATATCTTTATTTAGTGTGAGATTTCATTTGGTGGAGAGTGTTTCTTGTGGGACATCCTTGTCATCACTTTGATACCATATGACATCATCTTGTTTATATATTCATATTCCACATTTTTTCCCATATTTACTATCATTTGAGGAAAGTTAGATACCATCAGACATATGGGATGGGATTATATATTTTGAGAGAGAGTAATCTCATGGATGTGTTGGTAGGTATTACAAGCTAGAAAATGAACCCATCACTCATCAGTTAGAGAGCATAAATCATTGTGTAGTAGACTATTTGGGAATCAATATTCCGTTATTAAATGATTTAAATATGGATTTCCTCCTAGAGGAAGTTCCTAGACTACCTCAAAGGAGGGACATTGACTTATATATCAACTTGTACATTGGGACTACACCGATATATTTTGAATCATATCAGATAGCCTCTATCAAGCACTGGGAGACGAGGGTTCAATTATAGGACCAATAGGATATATGTCTTACCAAACCTATTGTTTCTCCCAGGGAAGATCCAGAGTATTTTGTGAAAAAAGGAAGATAAGAGAATGAGGATTTTTTTAGATTATCGCCACCAAAATTATTTAATGGTGAAGAATGAGTAATCCATTCAAAGGATTGACGACCACATTGACCAATTTATTAGTTCAATTTGGTTATCAAAGATTGATATAATATCTCGATATAACTTTTTGGTGGTTGACGAGGAAGTTATTATAAAGGTGGCATTTTATTTTTGTTAGAGACACTATGAGTTCTTGGTGATGCCTTTCAATGTGATGAACAACCATTCTATGTTCATGGATATTATGAACAAAATATGAAATCTATACTTGAATATATTTGTGGCTTTATTGATTAATTACATTAAAATTTAATCTACATCGGATGAGGAGGAGAACACAGAGAATTTGATGTTGTGTAAAGACCAGAAATCCTGTGGATTTTTTTTAAAAAAATACAGGGGAATTTTACAATTATGTAAAATTTTACAATGCTTAATTCCATGGCCCAGTGTGTCTTGTATCAATTTTTGAAGTTTTTTTTGGTATGTTCAGCAAACGTATGAGTGGGATTTTTATAAATTTTGAATCGGTGATCAGAATTTAAATATGAGGGCACCATTGAACTCATAGTGCCTATATTTGTTTAAGAAGACATTCACCTCGATGGCAGTTGGTCAAGAAGAAAAGTTATTTTTTGTCTTTTAATAAAAGTAATAACAAAATAAATTTTACAAAACTTTATTTTATTTTAAGCTTTCATGTGAGTGTTTTTTTGTTAGAACCTCCACTTGGGAGTTGGAGATGGGACCGCCACACCCTAACCTCCAATAGAGGTTATGGTGGTGGGGCCCACTCAAGCATAACCAATTATGAGAGGTTATGACATTGGGACCACACAACACTTAACCCCAAATTTAATGGGGAGAGAGAGGAAACCTATCAACCCCCTCAATTAATTTTATGTTTTGATGTAAAATTAATTGCTTCCAATTTAATTTTATATGTCCATGTAAAATTAATTGTTGTCAAATTAATTTTATGTGTCAACTTGAAATTAAATGCTTCCAATTAATTTTATGTGTCAACATAAAATTAAATCCTATATTTTGTTTTAATACAGGATATGTGTGCTAAGACTCTTAGAATCCTCCAAATAATTAATCAAACACACCTCTAAAATTGCACCAACGTTGTTTAATTCGCTTGACCACCCTTTTTAAATTAAGTAACCAAATCATTGGAAATTAGGAAAGTTCCTAATAAATTAACCATCATAAACTCCATGATGGTTGCTACCTCTCCCCCTCTCTTATATAGAGGGAGCTTTGGAGGAGGTTTTGGAACGGCTTCACCAAGCGACAAAACACTGAAAAAGTGATGTGATGCCCAACACTTAGAGGATTACGCCTTCCCCAACGAAGAACAAAGAACGCTGACCATATTCAACTTCTTCCCTAGAGACCTACCGACTTGGATCATCATCAATGAGATGACACAAATCGGGTTTGGAAGTTCTTGGTGGACGCAATGAATGATGATCTGCTACGTCTTCTTCTACGACTCTGTCAATGAACGATGTCCGCCTTTTTGTGCCAACATCAACCAACAACGAGAAAGGTAGGAGGTTTATTGCTTGATATTATTATACCCAATTCTGATCTACTTCATAGGATAAAAATAGATTGTTGATGATGTGTTATTGATCATCTAATTTTCTATTTGAGCCAAATGATACCTCCCTAAATGCGGAGGGTGCGGGAAAACCTAACATGGCCCGACACCCTCTGTCGGTTTTCATCCTTGTGGTGACGTTCTATGCAAGGCAATGAGTCGATGGTGATGAAGGTGGCAATGACAAAATCCGCGATACCCGCGGCCTCCGTGAATCGTATCTCCCCCGTGGCACAGTGGTGATCCCGACCTAACACCGCCAGCCTAGCGGTGCCAAACCCGCTTATCCACAGCCTGCCCGGCCCCACCTGAACCCCCACCCGCCGCCCGCGCCCCCGCGCGCTGCTCCGTGTGGTACCTGAGGCCCCTAGGAACTACTCGACACCCCCACGCGCGGCTCGACGCCCCCGCGTAGCACGTGGCCCCACCGGTGCCCTAGAAAGTGTCCCGCGCATTGCCCACACCCTCGCGTGCTGCCACGTGCTCTGCCTGGTGCCCCCACATGCTGCCCGAGCCCCTTCGGACTGCCCCCTGCACTGCCTGGCGTCCCCGAGAGCTGCTCGTGCACCCCCGCAGCCTGCCCGGCCACATCCGCGTCCCTCACGACACTGGCCGAACCGCCCCCAGCATTCGGGTTGAGTCGCCTATGTTGTGACCTCCGGGCCGAACCGCACTCGTAGTATGCTAGGCCGGGCTTAGTGGACCATGCCAAAACATAGTGGGATAAACCACCCAACTGACTGGGTCAGACCCAACGAGTCTGACCAGATCGACCCAGACCGGGTCGGCCCAGACTGGGTTGGGCCGAGTCGGTCTTACCGGGTTGGACCAGACCCGGGACCATTACTGACCCATTACCTTCTTAGGCCATATCATTAGCACCGTATGTTCATTTGACGAAACTTTAGCGATGAAGGTATTCTTGGAACGAAGCCGTCCCTTTGAGAATACGCCACTGGAATTCAGGGTATATTTTAGTTACGGTCAGGTTGGATCGTAGACGAATCCAACTGGCCCCCGAGGACTAAAAGGCTAATAACTAACAGACCAGGCATCTGATTGACGCATCGTCTGTTGTGTTGAGACCCCTATGACATAGAGGAACTTAGAGATACTTCTTCATGACACATTTCCACAGTTAGAGTATTTCCCAGTAGATCGTGGAGCGGATCCTTCCAGTGACTAGTAGACAGAGTGCGGAGACCTAGCAGCTGGCAGACCTGACAAATGTTTGACCGATACGAGTCAGAGTGATTCCACTAGCCTAGTGTGTTGCGCATGGTGGTTGGTAGCAGACCCACAATAGAGGAGCGCCTGGTTGTTGGCGATAGACCCGCGGTACTTGATATGAAGAGTACCTCTGCAGGCTATTAGGGGGAGCGTGAAGTAGTTGGCGGTAGACCCACAGGGGAGGAGCACATGGTAGTTTGTAGCAGAACTATGGTACTCGACATGAGGAGTACCTCAACAGTACGAGGATAGTGAGAATTGTCTCGGTGTCACGATAGGCCCACTATACTCGACAGAGGAGGAGTTCTCCAGCAGCCGCGGTTTCGATAATAAAAATTCTGGTTTGAGCTGGGTCAATCACTTTTGTGTTTTCCTCATGATTGAGATGGGTTACAAGATAATGTAGGTATCTGTATAGGGATATTCCTAAGTAATGGTTATCCAATTATTTAATAATTTGTGGTTTATCCTTGTTGGATTTTGTGAGACATTGAGGGTCTTGGGGTTCCTACTGAGTATCGTTATACTTACCCCTGCACGGGCTATGCCCGCACCTCATTCTGTTGGTTTCAGACAACGAACAACACTGATTGAGGCAGAGAGTAGAAGGTCTAGACGGTACCCAGAGGTGGACCACTCGGTGTTATGGTACACAGAGGAGAAGGATTAACATGAGTGCTGAGCAGGCCAACTGTACCTACCCTTCAGGTGGGAGACCCAAAGGATGACCCCGTAGCAGCTTTACTTTTCTTCAGTTGTAATTTCAGTTTCCTTGTACTTTACAGTTGGGCTTGTACTTCTGACCCATTTTACATTCCATCATTTATTTTGTATACAATTTTACTTAGTGTTTTTCTTCCAGTTGTGTACTTTGATGTATTTGTTTTTAGTTATAAAGAAAATGCATTCCCAGTTTATGGATTTACGGCTTTGGTGCAAGTCTTCAGCCCCAGGCCTATGGAAGGAGGGCTTGGTGTAGTCTCGATATGGGCCCTGGGGGATGGGTCGTGACAATTACTATCAGAGGAGTCGGTTCTACCGCCAAACTTAGGACTCTTATCATTATTTTATACGAAGCAATAGTGTTAAATGTACCTAGTGTGGTTTTCAGTTCAGGGAGTCCAATGTTGGTTTGGCGGCCGACGTATCCATACACCAGGACCATGACTACTTATTTCTAACTTAGTGCATGAATACACTGATTACATGTGTGTTTTAAAAGTTTTATTTATGTTAGATCGACCAGGTCATTTCACCAGGTATAACTTTTGATCGTGTAACATCTGTTTAGGATGCCTCCATACAGACAACCATTTAGAGTTCTGAGAGAGTACACGATGACTACCCACCCACTAACGAGGCTCCGGTGCAGGGCCCTCTTACTATGTTGGCCTCTATGGGTGGTGTACCAACAGCACCACCACCCGTTGGGTAGAGTATTCCACCAGCCGCACTGGCAGATGGTGCATGCTGACCTATCTTGTTTCACAAGTTCTAGTGGTAGAGGCCTCCAAGGTTACAAGATGAGACATATTCCCAGCCAGCAGAGGACTAGCTGGACGTGATTGTTAGAGTTCTCTACCTAGTTGAGACAACCGTAGAGCAGATAGTGATCTTAGCTACTAGTTTTTTCTAGTGAGTGACCACGTGGTTGGTCTGTATAGTGATGAGGCTTCAGTACATGGATTGTTTATTAATATTGTACCTTCAGGTAGTGTTTCATCTATATCACTGCATGTTGGTCAGTAGTTACCACCGGCGGTACCGTTAGATGACACATGTAGGCTTAGTGCTTTACACGCATTTCAGCATCAGATACCCTTCATGTTCTGAGGCATTCCCAACTAACAGGCAGCTGAGGACTGGCCTGAGGAGGTGGTTGATAGTTATCTAGAGCTTGTACAGCTTCACCAAGAAAACATGTCGGTATATTAATACTCATCGAGGTGTACCGATCATTCTTGTTAATCGATGAATACGAAACGATAATTGATTTGGGGCTCGGAATACCGAGCGAGGTGTGTTTTTGGACATATGAGCCAGCACCTTTTCTCTAGATTCTAGTGGGAACTATTGTGGTTCAATGCTCTTTGTCTGAGAGAATGCATCTAGTGAATGTTAATAGTGGGAAATCATGAAACTGGTGCAGTCTGAGAGACTTGAGCGTGTAAAATGTTTCGATAAGAGGAAGTGTTAAGGACAGATGAATCTGTAGGGCATCAGACATGGAAGCAGAGCATCATGAGGAGGTGTAAATTTTGACATGTTACAACCACCTGCCTTTGTATTCCCCACCAGGCTCTGGGAGCTGGATGGCAGGGGAAGAGAGTAGCTACATGCAGTCATGGTGTTTGACCCAAGGGCGCAAGGAATGATTCGATGTACAGTTTGTGTCATCTACTAGCTTCCGCATCAATAGGCATAGTTATCAATCATTCCTTCATTCCATGATTCTTTAACGAGACCTAGAGTTTCCGGTTAAACTGTTGACTTCACCCACACGTCTGGAGATACCATTGGTAGGAGACTCGATAATCAATGTTACGCTGATGGTGTGATCTGACCCTTTAGGTGAGAGTTTCTGTTGGGGCCTCTTGGTGGTAGCTTCGAGGCCTTACGACGTTATATTGGGTATGGACTGGGCAACCACATTTCATACACAGATTGACTGTATTAGGAAAAAAGGTTGTGGTTTATCTACATTGTTGGGATGAGATTTTCCTTAGTTGGTGAAAAAGTAAACCAAGGCAGCACAAGTTAAGCTCATTCATAGGATGGTGCAACCGATAACTCTTGAGTCGGTCCGCCTTTCCAACGTGGCAGCAGGAGTTTTGAGTTTTGAGTTCAAAAAAGGAGTGACAGAACATGGAGACATCTTTTCAAAATATGTTTCCAAGATTACCCCCCCCCCCAAAGAAGGAGTGACTTCTGCTTTGGTGGGATACTACCAGAGGTTCATTATAGAATTTTGTAGAGTTATAGAACCACTATCACCCTTGAAAAAGAAGCGGAATCCCTTCGTGTGGTCGGGAAAATGCCAGCAGAGCTTTCAAAAGATGAGGTAGAGGCTAACTAGTGACCCAATGTTGAGGCTTCCAGAGGATGGCGTAGGGTATGTAGTCTAATGTGACACAACAAGGGCCAGACTCGAGTGTTTCCTGATGCAGGAGCGAGAAGTGATTGTGTATAGTTCTTGGCTGCTGAGACAACATGAGCACAACCACGCTACCCATGACCTAGATTTAGCAGTAGTGGTCTTCACATTTAAGATGTGGCAGTACATTCTTATGGTAGATCGATTTATTGTGTAATCTGATCACAAGCGTCTCAGGTATATCTTCTCTCAGAAGGTCCTGATCCTACGACAATGATGATGGCTTGAGTTCCTCAAGGACTATGACTTTGAGATATTCTATACTCTTGGGAAGAGGAATGTTGTTACAGAAGCACTCAGCAAGAGGTCTGGTTTACAGCTGCTAGGCGAGGCGATAGAGCAACCGGCTACCTTACTGATATCCATTGTAGATAGAGTTGGAGTAGCCTTTCTTTAGTCTCTTATAGTCACTCCCACATTTTTTCTACAAGTCAGGAAGGCTTAGCATGAGGACACCGACTACGAGACACGACGTGCTCAGATATCCACAGGGTAGGCATCTGATGGATTCCTTGAAGGAGGGGAGCATGCCATCCTCTTTAAAGGACATAACTTTGTACCAGTGGCACTTCAGGAGGAAGTTTTGAGGTAGTTCAACACATCCTCTCTAGAGATACATCCAGGAGCGGTGAAGATGTAACAAGATCATCAAGGACAACACTGGTGGTCGTGTATTAAGATGGTAGTAGAGGAGTTTGTCTCAGAGTGCCTCACTTTCCAGCAAGTGAAGGCAGAGCACCAGGTACCAGCAGTCTTGGTTCATCTCTTAGAGGTCCTATATTAGAAGTGGTATGGGATACCCCTATACATCATGATGGGTATTCCACATACATCCAGGGATCATGACTTGATTTCGGTAATCTTTGACCAACTATCCAAGTCGGCCCACTTCCTACCGATCAGATAACAGGGTTCAGTTGAGAGCTTGGGACACCTCTATGTGCAGGAGATTGTGCAGCTACATAGAGTACCTTTTGTTGGACTCCTGATGTTATAATCATGTTTTAATTATCAAAATTATTATTTAATCATGTATTAATGATTCTAAGTCTTATTCAATCTAGATCATGTGTATTTATATCTAAATTTCTCTCATTCTTTAAGAAGATCTTTGCAGGAACTTAATTTCACTATATTCAGTATACTTTCTTTATAATATCTATAATATACTCTCAAAATACCTTCTGTAACAAATTATTAAGTATAATAATTTCTATTATCATATTTATTTACGTCTTCACATAGTTATTTCCGAGTGTCTAAGACACCGTGAGTCTACAACTGGCTATGTATTTCTGGCAACGTGAAGCCAGACACTATGAACCAGACACCGTGAAACAGACACCGTGAAGCCAGACACCATGAAGCCAGACACCGTGAAACAGACACCATGAACTAGACACCGTGAATCCAGACACCATGAATCCAGACACCATGAACAAGACACCGTGAAAAAGACATTGTGACCCTGAGACACCATGAACAATACACCGTGACCCTAAGACACCATGTACAAGACACCATGGACAATACACTGTGACCCTGAGACACCATGAAAAATACACCGTGACCAAGACACCATGACCGCGAGACACCGTGACACTGATACACCATGTGAAGGAGACACTGTTTCCATGACATACAGTGAAATCGTTTTTTAATATAATTTTTCGTTTTAAATTTAATTTCTAACGGTCATATTTGATGACTTTAATGAACTAACATAATTATTGTTTCATTGTAGACATATCATCAGACAGTACGAGGTATGAGTTATAGAACACATAAAAACTGTCGGCTCCAACATGTGCATTCCAAGTTAAAAGAGATGTGTGACCAAGAATCAGTATGCACAATAAAAAAACAAAAAATTAAGGAAGTGATCACAAGAAGGTAGAACATACTTGGAGGATGTTACAAAAGAAAGGCACATTGCATGCTACGTGACATGGCTGGACACACAAATCACATTTTAAGCCTAAAGAAAATCTTCACTCCACTGGACTTCACGGATAACACAAGCAGAATCAAGACACTCTGTTTTCCACACAACATAAGAGAAGGACTCAATGATTCATCTGCTTCAATCAAAAGGTTTCTAGAACAGAATTAGCATTGCAAAAGAGTATTCTAAAATAATCTCTATTTTCATGTTCAAATGTGGTCATCCTTTTCTCTACATTACAAGAAGTGTGTGCTTATCTCTGTTTGAACACACACTGGCTCCTAAGAATAAATAGAGGATTTCTAAATCCTCACTCAATTTTTCCCTTACACTCTTGTATCCCACTGTGGATAGTGGTAGAGGGCTGAGGACCTGGATATCCTGGGAGCTTTTGTTTTTATTTCTTTCCCACGTCGAACTTTGGTAGAGGTCTGAGGACCTGGATAGTCTAAGTACTATTGTAAACCCCGATCCAGGGTGTGGTAAAATGTTTTATATAAACTGTTTGAGAGGAATAAGTCTCAGCTTGAGACTGAAACTCTAGTTTTAAATCTTCTATGCATCTTAGTTTTAGTATAAACTATTATCAATATTCCGATGATATTAACTTTGAAACTCAAATATGATTTAATGTAAATTTTATAGTTAGACTAGCAAGTTTTTGTAATTATTGTGAACAAGTATGTTGGTTTCAATAGATAACTTAATCTTCAGAATAAGTTAACTGAGAAGAAATCAATATTTGAGAAACTTATTTAACATTTACAATCTTTTTAAATTTACTATAGTTTAACTTATTTTATGAATTGTGGGATTTTAATACAAATATTTTAAACAGAAAATTTTAATTGGATCTCAATTCACCCCTCTCTTGAGTATTCACTCCGATTAAAAACATTCTATTTTGACTCCAACCATGATGCACAGTTTAATTACCTAACAGGGAAGGGGTTACACGAGGCTTTCAGGGCACATCTTTGCATGAGAAACACCTTTCATCCTCATACAGATGGTCAGACTGAGCGGACCATTCAGACCCTAAAGGATATTCTACGTGCATGTGTCCTCGACTTCGGTCATAGCTTGAAGGACCACTTGTATAAGGTGAAGTTTTCCTATAACAACAGTTATCACTCCACTATAGGGATGACACCTTTCGAGGCCTTGTACGGGTGACCTTGCATATCACACTTGTGCTGAACTGACCTTGGGGAGTCCGCACTAGTGGGACCAGAGATGGTATGGTCTACTACAGAGAAGGTGCAGATCATCTAGGAGCAGATGAAAACTGCACAGAGCAGGCAGAAGTCGTATGCTGACAGGAGACAGAGACCTCTGGAGTTTGAGGATGGTGATCACATCTTTCTATAGGTCTCACCTCGATGAGGTCTACCGAGATTTGTCCGAGGTGAAAAGTAATATCTGAGATTCATCGGAACTTTCCAGTTCCTCATGGAAGTAGGCGAGGTGCCTTATCTCTTGGCTATTCCACCTCAGTTTCACCGGGTTCACGACGTCATCCACATATCTCAGCTAAGGAGATATGTGCACGACCCTTCCCACATCATCGACCAAGGATAGTTAGACATCAGCGATTGGGTGTCTTTTATTGAGGTTACAGTGGAGATTGTGTATCGACAGGAGTGGGTCCTACGTGGATGGTTGATACCTCTGGTGTGCGTTCGCTGGCAGCACAGAAACCTCCAGGAGAGCAGATGGGAGTGGTAGGCTCATATGCATGCTGAGTACCACCATTTGTTCCCTTATTTTGAGTTGTAACTTATGTGGACGTAAAGCCCTAAGGTGGGAATAATGTAAAGACCAGGAAGTCCCATGATTTTTTTAAAATACATGCGAATTTTACGAGTCTGTGAAAATTTATATTGCTTAATTACAAGGCCCAGTGTGCCTGGAATAAATTTCTAAAGTTTCGTTCAGGTACGTTCAGTAAGAGTACGAGCGGGATTTTTAAAACTTTTGAACTGGTGCTCGGAACTGAAATCCAAGGGCACCGTTCAACTCACAGCACCGGTAATCGCATAAGAAGACTTTCACCTCGACAACAGTTGGTCAAGAATAAAAGTTAGTTTTCTTGATTTTAATAAAAAATAATAATAAAATAATTAGTACAACACGATATTTTATTTTAAGCTTCCATGTGAGAGTTTGTTGGTTAGAACCTTCACTTGGGAGTTGGAGGTGGGACCGCCACACCCTAACCTTCCATGAGAGGTTATGGTGGTGGGGCCCACCTGAGCATAACCTCCTGTGAGAGGTTATGACTGGGGGACCACACGACACATATCCCCTCAATTAATGTGGAGGGAGAGGAAACCTCTCATCCCCCCAATTAATTTTTTGTGTCGACATGAAATTAATTGATTCCAATTTAATTTTATGTGTCCACGTAAAATTAATTGATGTCAAATTAATTTTATGTGTCAACGTGAAAATAAAGGCTTCCAATTAATTTATGTTTCAACATAAAATTAATTCCTATCTTTTGTTTTGATACAGGCTATGTGGGGGAAGCCTCTTGGAATCCTCCAAATAATTAATCCAACACAGCTCTTTAATTGTGCCAACGCTATTTAATTCGCTTGACCCCCCTTTTTAAATTAAGTAACTGCATAGTTGGAATTTAGGAAGGTTCCTAATAAATGAACCGTCATAAATTCCATGATGGTTTATACCTCTCCCCCTCTCCTATATATAGGGATCTTTGGAGGAGGTTTTGGGATAGCTTCACCAAGCGATGAAACGCTGACAAAGTGACATGATGCCCAACACATGGAGGATTTATCCTTCTTCAACGAAGAACGAAGAACTCCAACCTTATTAGACGTTTTCCTCAGACACTTAGCGACATGGAGCGTCATCAATGGGCTAACACAACTTGGGTTTCTATGTTCTTGGCGGACGAGATGAATGACGATCCTCTACGTCTTCTTCCAAGACTCCTTCAATGAACGACATCCACCTTTTTTCACCAACGTCAACCAACTTTGATCAAGGTAGGGGGTTTATTTCTTGATATTATTATACCCTCTTCTTATCTTTTTCATAGGATAAAAATATACTATTGAGGATGTGTTATTGATCATCTACTTTTCTTGATGATCCAACTGATACGTCTCTAAACGCAGAGGGTGCGGGCCAACCTAACATGGCTCGACACCCTCCGTCGGTTTTCTTCCATGTGGTGACGTTCTACGGTAAGGCGATGAGGCAGCAACGAAGAAGGAGGCAACGAAAGAGGCCGCACTACCCGTGGCCTTCATGAATCTTGCCGCCCCCAAGGAGCACCGGTGGTCCCGACCAAACACCGACAGCCGAGTGGTGCCCGACCCGCCTACCCGGTGTATGCCCCACGGCCCGCCCCGCACAGTCGGCGCCCAGCCCGGCGCAACTGCACACTGCCCACACCCTTGTATACTGCCCGATAACCCATGTGCTACCCGAATACCTTGCACACCGCCTCGTATGTTTCTCATAGACCTCGCACGCTGCTTGTGCCCCCGCGCACTGCCCACGCCCCCATGCGCTGCCCAGAGTCCCCGCGCGCAGCCCGTGCGCCCCTACGTCCTACCCAGCAACTGTCAGGCCATGCCCGGAGCCACAACGGTCTGGCCACGACCCATGCAGCTTGCCACTTACCTCTCAGGCTGAGTCTCTTGAGCCGATCCCCTCGTAGCGCTGGCTGAACCATCCCCAGCCTTTGGGCTGAGTCGCCTACATGGCGACCTCCGGGTCGAACCGCCCTCGCAGTCTGCTGGGCTGGGCCTAGCAGAGAGAGACAAAACATAATGGGCTGACCCACCCAACGGGCCAGGTCATACCCAGCGAGTCTGACCAGATCGACCAAGACCGGGTCGGCCTAGACTGGGTTGGGCTGAGTTTTTCCGACTGGGCCGGACCGGACCTGGGCCCCTTACTGACCCATTGCTTTCTTAGGGCCATATCATTTGCACTGGACGTCTGTTTGACAAACCGTTAGCGGCAATGATATTATTAGAATGAAGCCATCTCTTTGATAAAACCCTACAAGAGTTTGGGGTAGATTTCAGTTATAGTCAGGTTGGATTGTACACGAATCCAACCTGGCTCCTGGGACTAAAAGTCTAATAACTAACAGACCGAGAGTTCGATTGACGTGTTATCCGTTTTGTTGATTCCCCTATAACATGGAAGACTATAGATATAATTATTTGTGGGACTTCATGACATTTTTAGTGTTTCCCAGTATCTCATGGAGTGGAAACTTCTAGTGACGAGCGGACAGAGTGCAGAGAGCTAGCCGCTGGCAGACCTAATGACTGCTTGACCGATTCGACTCGGAGTGATTTGACTAGCCCAGTGGGGAGCGCCTGGTAGTTGGCACCAGACCCATGAAAAATGAGCACCAAGTTGTTGGCATCATAACTGCAGTACTCGAAAGGAAGAGTACCTCTACAGTCTATTAGGCGGACCGCCTGGTTGTCAACAGCAGACCCATAGCAGAGGAGCGCCTGGTAGTTGGCAGCAGACCCACAGTACTCAATAGAAGGAGTACCTCAGCAGTCCAATGTTAGTGAGAAGTGCCTTAGAGTCGTGATAGTCCCACTATACTCAACTGAGGAAGTGTTCTAGAGTATCCATGGTTTCGATAATTAAAATCTTGGTTTGATCTGAGTTAATGACTTTTTAGTTTTCCTCATGATTCATATGGGTTACTAGATAACTTAGGTATATGTATGAGAATATACCTATGTAATAGTTATCCATTGAGTTCATACATTGTGTTTTGTCCATGTTGGATTTTTTGAGACCTTGAGGGTCTCAGGGTCCCTAATAAGTATCGTTATACTCACCCCTGTACGGGCTATGCCCGCATCTCGTTGTGTTGGTTGCAGACGATAGACAGTACTGACTAAGGCAGAGAGTAGCAGGTCTGGACGGTACCCAGAGGTGGACCACTATGTGTGAATTTACACGGAGGAGACGGACGGATGGGAGTACTGAGGAGGCCATCTGTACCTACCCTTCATGTAAGAACCCAAGAGGATGTCCCAGTAGCTGCTTTACTTTTCTTCAGTTGTACATTCAGTTTCCTTTCACTTTACAGTTTGGCATGTATTTCCGGCCCCTTTTACTTTCTAGCACTTCTTTTGTATGAAGTTTAACATAGTGTTTTTATTCTAGTTGTGTAATCTGATGTGTTTGTTTTCAGTTATAATGGAAATTCATTACCAGTTTAGGGTTGTATGCCTTTGGTCCTAGTCTCTAGCCCCGGGCCTATGGAAGGCGGGCTTGGGGTAGTCATGATACGGGCCCCGGGGGACGGGTCGTGATAGGTCGGTCATAGACATACAATAGGAGAACCAACATTTTAGTATGCTCTTGAAGGATAATTTTTCGATCAAGGAGGATAAATTTTTTATGGAATGTTATTTGTTATCATGACTTATCTATAAAACTATTAACGATTGATATACTTACTTTTTCGGAGACACCTAATATTGTGATAGAGGTATAGAGTTTCTTTGGTTTTATAGGTTACAAGAAGAGGTTCGTTACAAAATTCTCCTAGATTATGATCCATTTGTATCCCCTAACAAGGAAAGGTATGTTTTTAACCTTTATTGAGTAGTTTCATACATCCTTTGAGTATATGAACATATCATTAACTAGTGAACTTATGTTGAGACTATAATAGGAGGGAATAGAGTACATAGAGTTTTGTGATGCCTCTAGATATGAGATTGGTTGTTTTTTGATAAAGAAGAATGAAATTATATATTATTCTTTGAGGAATTTGATACCATATGGTAATAAATATATGAATCATGACATATAGTTGGTAGTGGAAGTATTCACTCTAAATATGTTGATGCACTATCTTCTAGGAGAGTTTTTTTGTTTACCCAAAACACCATAGTGTCCAGTGTGTATTTACATATAAATATCTTAACTAGAGATAGAAGTGATTGTTGTATTTAGTCTAGGAATATGACTTCAAGATAGTCTATACTTCTGGGAAGGGAAATGTGGGTCAAATTCCATTAGTAGGAATTCACATTCTCAATTGATATGGGATTTATCTAAGTATTTTTATTCATTGTAGATGACCTTAGTGGAAGAGAGGGGTAAAATGTATCACTAACTGATGTTGCTGACTCCACCACATATTTAGTGTGTGATAGAGGCTCAGTTGGGAGACATATACTATGAGGTTCTATATGATGATATATAATCAAGAGAATCTCAAAATTCATTTTATTTTTAAGGGGCTCATGTCATAATTTTCCCAGGATTGACTATGGTTCCGATAACTTTGTGAGGGAGGTGATAATGGAATTTCAGACATAATAATTAGATATATATACTACGGTGGAAAATATGAAAAAGGACCTCAAACATCATATTTTGTGGGTTGGAATGAGGTAGATAATCACTATGTTTGTCACATGTTTTCTCACATGTCAGTAGGTAAAGGATGAACACCAGGTTATAAAAGGTTTGACATAGTCTCTCGAGATCACGATGTGGAAGTGGGATGTCATATTTATGGAATATTTAATGATTCAATAATGGAATTTGAGAGGAAATGATGCTATTAATGTGAAACTTGACTTAATTACCATGTTTTTAAACATTATAGACATCAAGAAGTATCATTCTATTGAGAGTATGGAAATTTTATACACAGAGGATACCAACATGCTTCATGAGGATCCCACCAAAAAAAATTTAACTCATGATTTTTGGTTTATATTGTGGATTTAGAGGGGATTTTAGGAAGATTATGTGACCACGTTATGGATGATCATGAAACTTGTCCCCCAAATGTATGGGATAAGGGAGATAACTTTCCAATTGTTTGAGGATATACTGATATCATTCATGTTATTCTTCGGTCAGGTTTGGGAGGATCGTTATCCATTGGTAGTGTTTTCCTATAATAATATCCATCACTTTAATATCTTCATAGAACCTTTAGAGACCCTATACATGAGAAATTACATGTCACCCTTGTACAAGACTGTGGTTAAAGATAGATCCCTTGTTGGGATAGAGATGATGCTGGTTATGATGAAGAATGTTCAGGTGATCTGTTAGAGTAGAAGGATATCCTAGGGCTAACAAAAATATTAAACAAACTAACATCATAGTCACTTGTATTTTGATAAGGGTTTCCATGTTTTAATGGGATTCTTCTCATGATGATGAAAATGGAGATTTTTCCAGGTATGAATGATATTTTTTGGGCTATTTGAGATCATACACATGGTTGGTGAAGATTCATATTTCTTTTACTTAATATATCCATTGGATTAACTACATGGTTTCTTCTATGTGTCATATCTAAGGAGATACATGAATGATTTGATACATGTTATTGAATTGGGTGATCATGATATTGAGGTTGTAACTACATTCACAGCATACCCACTACTGATCAATGATCAATAGGAGACGAAACCTCATTGAATAAATGATCCCTTAGTTTATTTTCAATGGAAACATTAAGGAATATAGGATTGATACTTGAAGTGAAAGAGACATATGGAGGATTATTACCCCAAACATTTTATTTTTCATATGGTCTTCAGGGTTAAAATATATAATAGAGGGGAGAATGTAATGCTTGTATTTTTTCTGAATGAATCCATTTAATTTTTATATGTATATATCTTGAATTTTCTTTATATTTGGATTAGTTAATAGGTTTCTTTGGAACCAATAATTAATATATTAAAAACAGTACGTGCACATCATTTCAGGTTAATTGGTTTTCAGGTAGTTGGGTACCATAGATTAAAAATATAAAAGCACTATAAATTTCATAACATGGGGTTTAACCTAAGTGTGGCCTAAAGATGTTTGGTGCGAGAAGTTCATTTGAAGAACCATTGGTGGGTACACTATCAAAATTAATTTATTAATTTATTTAATAACCATATATCCTAGTAATACACTATAAATAAATCATTATGATGTTATTTCAAAGTTATCAACATAACCCTTGGAGTATTTGAGAGGAGGAGAAGAATTCATCATTAGCATTGGAAAATCTGAGGATACTGATCGATGACTAGAACAAGGCCAACCATGATAAATATTGAAAATGTAATGGATATTCTTATTTCACTCTAAAATATTCATTTTTACTAACATAAAACCATAATAATTTTATGGCTCATTATTTGTAGTTTCCACACTTTCATTAATGATTAAGAATGGAATTAATTGTCTAATTTTTTTACCAGTGATTTGTGTTCTTCCTAAGAAACAAATATGAAATGTGTTGAGAACCCAGTTTATATTTTTGATGCCATGATTTCAACCCCTATTAATATTTTTTTAATACATTGTCTTGTATTAAATTGTTTTATGATTCCCATCACCTTATTTTATATTCATTTCTCCCCCACCATTCTTCACGTTCTTAATCATTGGCATATGGGGTTGTATATTGTCATTATCGAGGTAGGTTCATGTGTGATCAGACCCATAGATTAATTGTGTCTGTGAGAAAAATGGCAGGATTGTTGCTTTTCATATGGATCACGATGGGTTTTCAATTTTCGGTTATGGATATGGGTTTTGGAACATTAGGAAATTTAAAAATCATGATAGATTCTTGTATATGTGATCAAATATCTGATATACATCTGATTATGTCCAAACATTGACATTCAGTGACAAACTATTGATTTCAAGTGGTTAAATGGAGATAAATGCAGTGGGAATCCAAGATCCAAGATCTTCTTGAAGGAAACTTGGATTCTATAAATTACATGTCTATATATTTTTAATCCTAGAGGAATAAATACCACATAGTCCCCTGGTTGTGGTGAATAGGGTTTTAGGAAGAGATAAGTGTTACATAGTCTGTATGACCTATAGAAGTTGTGTGACCCAATGTTTCCATATAAATGTGTAATTTGGGAGTATATAGGATATATCATAGACAAGGACATGGTAATAACCATTGTACATGGCCAAAACTATATTCTCATACATGGACAAGAATCGTGGACATGTCCAGTGTACATGATCATGTACTGGAAGAATAGAGGTAGACCTCAGGTGGCCAAGAAAATTCATGTACCAACTATACAATTCTTGTACTACAACATGTCCAATAAATTCATGTGAATGTGAGGGAATGTCCAGATATCTAGGGGAGAATAAATGTTTTGTGACACTAGGTTCATAAATTGTATGTTCTTCATAATCTTCATCCTTGTTTGTCTTCTACTTTGGGACTTAAATAATCGCATGTGTGTAGCTTATCATTAGTAGTTCTCTAAAAAGAATGTGATGATAACCTTCATTGTATATTTTGGGATATTATTTGAGTCTATAAAATTGTAAATATTCTACATGTGAAGCTCAACTAAAAAAAGTGATTATGTAGGAACATCATAGACATACCATTGGTGAACCCCCCCCCCCCCAACGGACAATTGTATGAGTCCCCCATAATCTTTAGATGGGGAAGTGGTACCCTATGTCCCACCGGGATATAGATCCTCTATATGTCAAGGGGAACCCCCCCCCCCCAATGAACTGAGGGATGAGTTCTCTATCTACCATGTGGAACCCCCTTTTACACTAGGTTATGGGTCTCGTATCAATTTAGCAGAACCCCTTGACACACATGGGTGTCAGTCCTTTCGTAGAGAATGTGCCCCTAGACTGTGGATCATAGTGTCATGGTGAAGGTCCTATGCATGGTTTCTTGTATAGTTTACCATGATTTTGGGATTCATATATGGGCCTTTAAATTATAAAGAAAGAATCATAATCCTTAATTGGGTTGTGAATATGGAGATCCCATTTCGCTCTCACTAGTGTTTCTATATAAGAATTTACGTGAATTTTGTTGATCGGACTTCTGTCGTATCTTCCTATTTCTCCCTTTATGGTTTTCCAAGAATCCTAATGGGTATGTATATACACACCCATACATGGGATATTCACACACATGTCATGTCTTTTGATGATGAGATACATATAAGTGGTGACTTTGGTGGATCATTGATATACATGGGTAAATAGATTGCATAAATTTGATGAAATTAGAGATTATGAGTTGGTGTCTCTCTATATTTCATTAATTTTAGTATATTAGGTTGGGACTTCATTTTGGGTCATTTATGATATGGATATATATTTTTAAACTCTTTTTATTCTGTAGAGGTTATTTCATGAATGGTTATACTCTCGATGTTGTAATATTTCATTATCCCTCATCAATTTTTCATGAAGATATGTGTGTGTGTTCATATAGGTACATAAAGATAAGGAATCCCATTTTAGTTTAATGCTTCTGGGTACATTTAGTCATTCCCTAGTCTCTTGAAGTTGGGCTTGGGGTGTCACATTCATCTTGTCATCGTCTATGCAGACATTGGTGGGATAGGTCTGGATAGTAATTGTCTTGGATACCTGAATAGGGATTGGGAAACTATATGGATATTATATTGTAGATATCAATATAATCATATCAATTTTTTTATTTTTGTAAGGTTATATGGTAAAAAATTTATATTTTAAAACTATAGTGAATATATATGATTTTAATATAAAGTATTGATGGACCTGTAGTGTATATCCATATGATGAATAAAATTATTGTCGAATCTAGGATTTGAATGAAAATGGATCATTTATTATTGGATGGACCAAAATAATGGGTTTAAATTTTTATCATTCTTACCATATAAGATAATATAAAAATTTTGTTAAAAAATAGTTTTTATAAATAATATGAAACAATGGTATTAATTTTGATGATGTATGGTTCATCAGGTTCTATAACATCTTGAATATAATATAGGGATAATGTGATTTTTATATATGATAATAAGGTTTATATATTCTATTTGGTAAAATATTATATTATTTAAATTCCAACACTCATAAGAGAAATATTTTTCCAAATAATTTTTTTTTTCGGAATAATTCATAAAACACATAGAATACAATATATTATATGCATGAAATAGTTAATTTATTAATTATATCTACAAAAGAAAAGATGTTTCATTAAATAAAAAATGAGTTTATGCATCATATAAGGATATCCTACTGAGAATATTTTTTGTAACAGGCTAGTGGGAGTATATTTGGACTTAGATAAGTTTAGGAGAAATAGATAAAATATTATGAAAGTGAAGTTTAGTGTGAATTTTACATAATATACAAAAACATTATAGGGTATTTAAGTAAATATAAATGTACAGAGTTAAATTTAGTTATCATAACAAAGTGATGACACATTCTATCCTAAGAGAATTTATATATGTTGGTAAATAATAATTTTTATATATACATTGGTTTCCAAATGACATAAAAGAAAATTTTAAATTTTAAATTTATAACATTGATGATGAATAAGAACTTATAAGTTTTTCTATATTGACAATAGAAGTTAATAAATTTGTAACATGAGATTTTGTGAAGTAAATATGTTTGAATAATTTTATCATGGTATCAAAATTTTATAATATGATTCCTATGTCTCACTATTATTCAAAAACAATTTCTTCTTAGATGTTACTCACTTAAAGTGTTTTGTGGGAGGGTTTAATCATATGGTCATATAGTGATGTTGTAATAATTATATATAGATGAAATTATTTTAACAAAACAATATAATTATAGAAAATATAAGTCCTCTATGGTTGTATATCAAATGGGGTATGATTATATGGTTGAACATGTATGGTTTATTAGGTTTCATAAATTTTTTTTGGATATATAATTCATTATGTTATACAAAATTAAGTCATTGAATTACAATTCTTAAAATTTTCTAAAATATATTTTGTAATGTGTACTTATAATTGGACACTAAAAATATGAATATTATTTATCACTAAACAATGTTATTTATGGAATATTATTGGTTATAGAGAAATTTAATAGTTGGAATGGGTGGGAGTTTATTATATATATATGTAATATACTCATAAAAGGAAAAAGGAGTTTTTTGTATTGGCTAATCTACTAGGTATACTACCTGTATTTTCAATCAATGTGTATTTGGTATATTATGGGTTCATATTTTATATTGAATCCATGTACCATAGGTTGTAAAGAAACATATAATGAGACCCATTATTCATTGAGACTTTTCTTATGAAGTCAATGAGGGTTAGATAATAAAGGGTAGACTAGTAAGTTAATGTTCGTGTTATTATTTGAGGCTTAACCATGATGGGATTTTCTATTTCATGTGATTATAAAGAAATATGGTCACTTGGTTGAGATACATTTAGGAGGTGTATGTCCCAACAAGGAAAAAGTACATGTGATCTTATTTTCTATCTAGATAAGGATCATGTGATTTACTCATATGCATTAATGAATTTAATGCAATGTAATTATCAACCTAGACATTATTTACTCAAACCATAATGAATTTATGAGTGGATATATGAAATTTAAAATCATTGTGCCCTATGGTTAATCATTTTAAAAAAGGTTTATCTTTAAAAATACTTGTGTATGATATAATTGGTGTACATAGACATGTGGATACACGTGTTTGATAAAGATGAAAGAAGTTCAATTTATATCATGAGTAGAATTGATGTTTTTTATATGATTCTCCATATTTCCATATATGGATTTGAGAAATCATAACTAATTTTTAGGATACAAAATCCCGTGGGGTATCGCTCTATTTTTTATAAAATAATTACCATGTTTTTGAATATTTAAAGGAAACACCAAAAGTGTTTAAGAGGATCTATGAGATAAGTTCGTGAATTATTTTTGATTAGTTTTTTATATTGTATAATATTTGGGGGAAATGTATAACAGAATTTATAAAATGAGTTTTAAAGCTATCCAAAATGAGTTTTGGATATGTTTTCAGGGATTGTTTCATATAATGTGGTATAAGGTGAAAGTGTACTATGCCTTTTATGACTTAATAAAAGTGGTTTATGGTTGTAAATTTGAATTAAAGGCACCACCATAGTGTTGTGGTTAATACATTACCATGTTCTACATTGTGATATAACATTTCTTAGTGACTATCAACACATCAATAATCATTACATATGAAATAATGTGATATGTCATATCACATATTCCTATTCTCCAAATTAGCTACATAATCTTGTTAAAATATAAATAATATGGTGATTATGATGAGTTCAACCATTAAATATATTTTTTAATCATTAGATGAAATGATAGGTCATTGGAATGAATTTTACAAATATTTCAGACATTAAGATATATTATTGGACATCTCAAAAATGATGGTTGACTGTTTGATGTTCTTAGATTCCAATATATTTTAACCTCAGAAGGTTTATTTCATTTCAAATCTTCCTAGATTAAACAAGTAATATCTCAGTTCTCCCCAAAATTTTAAAAAAAATCTAGAAGTTCTTGGTTTTGGTAGAAGTATTTCTTAAGAAATAGGATATTATAAAATTTCATGGATCCCTTAAGAAGGAGGAAAACTTCAGTTTCACCTTAGTGTTATATATCAAATGTGTACATGAAGTTGTAATAGGACATATCATTAATATTAATGGTACACAATTTCTTTATTTTATTATTCATTCAAAATTTATAGGTATATTTTGGGATTAATGGTGTTTTATATTTTTTTTCATACACTATATTTAGGATGTTATACATTCCTCCAAAACCCATTAGTTCTTTAATCAATCTATAAAAGTATCATATGATCAATAATTTATTTTCAATTAAATAGATATATTCATTTTAGGGTGATATAGAATTAATATTTTCAAATATAGATATTGTTTTATTATAATATAAGGATCTATGTTTCAAAGAGTAATGAAAATAGTGAGATAAAAATATTGCCTACCATAAGAACCATAGAAATAAAAGAATATATTCCAAGACTAAAATGAATGGAACATGATTTAGAATAAAATGACTCATGTACAAGGAAAAATAATTTCAAATAATCTAAATTGAGAACATTATTTAACTTATAATGTAATTAAATATGATGTTAATTCTTTATCTTTAATTATGATGTGATTCTGGACATAAAAAATCTATTAGCTGAAGTTCAATTGCAATTTATATTAGTTTTTTGACTGTAACAAGTATATGTTTATCAAATTATATAAATCTTTAATTATATATTTAAAGTGTTAGGTAGTTATGTAAATATTCATAGACATAATAATATAAGATAAAAAAATCTGAGTTTGTTTAATTATTTTGATAATTAAGACCAAAATTATGCAAAATTATCCAAATTTCATAAATTATTTTGAAATCTATTTTTTCCATTGAAAATTTATTTTTCTAAGAAATGTTCTGGACAAAAATAATTATTGGTCTTTTTAAAATTTAATTTACATCCATTAATTCTTTTCTTTCCTTAAGATGATTAACATTACATATAATATACAATAATTCCTCATCTAATTCTAATATATCCTAAAATTTATCTTGTAAAATTTAATAATTAACAGCATCATTTTTTAAAAATATGTTTCATATAACTCAAGAATTAGTTTTGAATTTTTGGTTGATCATTAAAAAACCATGAATGTTGTTATGGACGTGGTTTGAACTTTTGTTACAAAAAAATTGATTATGATAAAAAATAATAATTTTCTAGATGAGCTCAAATAGTAAAAAAATAATCATATATTATTTAATCACATTTTTAAGGAAATGTAATCATTATTTAATAAATAAATTTTGTATTTAATGATAACAATGAATTTCAAAATTCACCTTACTAAAGATAAATTACGTTATAAAAAACTAACATGCTCTGTCCCCTATAGATAATCCATCATTCAAAAGAATCGTAGATTAAATTTATATGATCTCTCTCATATTTAGGACATTTAAATAACTATATGTGTAAAGGATATAAATTTAAAATATAATGTTATAACCTATAGAGTTTTAAAATAAATATAATTGTTTATATTTTATATGATTCTAGTGTTACCTTATATAACCTTATTTTAATAAACTAAAAAATATCCAATAATATGAAAATAAAAATATTTCAAATGTTTTTCTGTTCATAATTGTATATTATAACTATTTTAATTTTCATAAATATAATTATACAAGAAAAAAATGTTAACCTCCTTTAATATTTATTCTTTCACATTTAAACTCTCAAATACATCATCAAATATATTTTTTTGGTTGATATAATGATATGCATGTTGGAAATAAGAAGATAAAAAAAGGAAACCAGGGTATAAATTTTATCGTAACAAAAAAAACAGATGTGGTGACCTATAACTATATGGTTTTATACTTTAGATTACTAGATTAATAATAAATTACATATTATATAATTATTTTTCTTATATTTATAATTAATGTGATATTGTACATAGATTATTTTTTTCAATGAATGTTTATATATGGTTCCAACTATTATGATAACCCTATAATTCTATGTAAATTTTCTTAAACAACTTTATTAATATCTAGATAACATTTATTTCAAGGGACATGGATGATGTTTGATTAAGATATGTTGGAGGCTCATAATTCATTAAGAAATCTTCTCATAAAGTTCATAATTTCATTCTCTAATATGGGAGGTTTTGATTAAATAAACACTAATAATAGGTCTACATGTTTTCTATATAATTGGTTATTCATATGATAAATTTGGTGTATTATTACTTGTACTTGATATTATTATAAATGTGTATCATGAACTATATACAAAAATATTCAAATGAAAACCATGATAAAATATGATCTCTGTGAGGTATCATATGTTGGTTGTGTCTTAAGTGATATGAAATTAATTTAATGCATATAAAAAATATTTTTTCCTTTTAGGCTAATGGATTAATATCTATCTGGACCTATGATTGAAATGGAGCTTCAAGATTAAATTCATGGACCTACTAGTTTATCATTGAGTTCATTTTTTAATGAATATGAAATATAAGTAAATAATTGAGGATCATGACATTGTTATGCATCCTTCTTGATGAGATAGTGACATAAATGGATTGTATTAAAAATTAGAATTAATAGTATTGTTTTAATCATTGTGACATTAATTTATTTTTCTATGGGTTCTTTATCATATTTACCGACATTGATCATGTAATCTTTGTATGTTCACATAATTCCATTGACCAGGAGACATAGAGGGTCACACACTAATTTTATCTATAATATAATAACAATTAATATAAATTTTTATTAGAAGAAATTTTTTATAGAAATGTTGTAAACCAAAAAATTACATGTACTATAAAAAATTAAACCACTTATAAAATAAAGAAATTATTCTAGAAAAAATTAATATATATGGGATTTTATTCCATATATTTTCTCCGATTGTGGATGTAACCATAATGTATAGATTTTTATTGATTATATCCTCAAATTGAAATACATTTTTGTCCCATGTCTAAACATGTCCCTCTATAATCAGTTTCCCCTCATTGAAAAATATTATCAAAATTCCATTTTTTATCATTCTATGTATCCAAATACTCATTGAGATCAACTTGTAGTGGTATTTTAAACATTCTATGGGTATACCCATTTGGAATATTAATTATTAAGTAATACTATATAATATCTTCATTACAATGTATTATAATCTCCTAAAAATTTAAATTATCCACTTCTTCTCTATCTGATTCATTCTAAACTCCAAAACACTGTTATTTTATTGTGTCTAATGTGCATTCCTTTTCCTCCAATGTTTCCTTAAATGGTTAAAAATATTTAATCCTACATAATTTATCATCCAAATTTATATCATATGATGTTAGAGCCAAATTCACAGACTTACCTCTCTTATAAGTAACTGATTCTATATATGACGATTCACCTAACCTTGTCTCATACCCATGTTTTTTTGATTTACCATAGGATCTGGATACCATGATTTTAGATAAATTTGATTAATCATTTCAAGGACTTGTTTTTTCCCTTGATTTAGAAGAATATGGATGTGGCCCAGAGAATGCAGAAGTCATATATTTATTCTCATCATCAACTTCTTGAATTTTCAATGGTTGAAATTATGTTACATTTTGTTTCAATGATATTGGGTCATAATCGCATTCATAGTTAGGGTAATTTGGAACCCAGGTATATCAAGAAGTAATTATTGTAGTGGGAATTGGTTTGGTAGTGTATTTATTGGCCCCTATACAATACTATAGTGTTATTAATTATGTTTTCATGTGTTAAAAATTTAACATTATTACCTAAATCCTTATGTTGTTGTTGATGTTGATGATATTAAGCTAGATGTTGATGTGTCTTATGAGGATCATCTGATTCTTATTGTATATCATATAGAGAAAATTCTTTAGGGTATGAAAGTGCCATTAGTCTAAGTGATTTGTAAGCATGTCTAGGTTTAGGAGGAAACTTGGGATATGGAAGTTGATATGTGTGCCCAATGCCCTGGCCTTTTTACCTTGGATGTTATGTTATTCATGTAAGAATAGCTTAATGAAAAACTATTATGTAGCTAGGATAATGTAATATATTGACCATTTAATGAAATATATTTCTATTTTAATTTTGTTTAATCACTTTTTAATTAGTATGTGGAATTATTCCTAGGAGATAGAAATGGCCTTAGGGGAATCATGAGGATTCCGAAAATGAAAATGATTGAAAATAGTTCTCAAATTGTACATAGTATGGTTAGAACAAGTTTAGTGATAATATTTCACTATGTCCTTGAGACATGGTTTATATGGGAATATCTTTTTACGAATCATGATTGCTTTCTTAAAAACCATGCATATTTGGACCAGATCCATTTACACAACTTCTATATGGTTTAGAAATCCATTTAGGTGGCCCAAAAAACCATTTAACATGAGTTTCCCATCGATAGAGAAAAATTTATTATTTTATAAGGTTTTTAAAATAATGTGGTTTAACTATAAAACTCATTGAAATTATAAATTTTATTATTCTTTACTCTAAATATGATATTTATCATTACTAATTCTCCCCCTCATTTCACTCACAAAATCCTATGTCTCAAACGAAACTCTCCCACTTATCCCAAGGGTGGATTTCCTATGATTTTAGAGAGTTAGAAGTGACTTTATATATGATTGGAATCCCAGAGTATGTATACTGGTATATTTTATCTATTTTCATTTTGATTCATAGCTTGGTTATTCTTCTTTCTTTTTTGTCCCATGGTATCTTTTATGGATATCTTATCATTTTTTATTATATCTATTTTAGCTTGAATCAAATTCAGAAGTTAGATGTTTCATTATCTACAAGAGTAAGGTTGGTGTTCTAAAATCTACTTCCCATAGTATTGAGGGTTCCCATGTTTATATAGTATGTTTTATTACACCAACATGTTGAGAAATTTATTCCTTATTTAAGAATAAAATATATGGCTTTTAAATGTTCTAATAGACCCTTTATGGATCCCATTAATTTAATTAAAGACTATAATACCTTACCTATATCCATAAATAGGGTGTCTTATTCCCTTGAAATTGGTAAAATTCGATGAAAATGATAGAATAAAAGGTTTATGAGTTTAATCCAATTAGACATTTTTCCTGATTCGTTTTCATGGAATATGAGTTTTTTGGATTTTAGTGGGAATAAAATGGTTTGTAACTAGAAAAGGGAATAAATTGTAAATGGTTAAAGGATAATTAAAATATTTTTAAGGGGAGTTAAATAAAAATTAGGGTATTTGATATTAAAATAAATGATTAAATGTTTTAATGGGTTTTGAAGTAAATATTTGATGGGTATGTTAGATTATGGTGAAGAATGATTGTTATAATAGAATTAGTTTTATTATAATGCGTAACAAGATACATGATGATGAACCTAGGAAATTTATAATAATGGTATGGGTGGTGATATTGGACCATGGTTCCTCATCTTTAGGATAGACCATCCGGATACACTTGGCACCACAAATATTATTCATGTTTAGTTGATGGACATATTCTCTATAAACTAATAATTTTTGACATCGATAGGCACATGGAATTCTACTCCAATGTGCCTTGAATTTATTTTATTAATAAACAAAAATATATGAATTAATTTTTTTAACCCCTTTGGTATATGTTATAGATGGACATCATGAGAAAATTAAGGTTTGATTTTCTCAGTTATAACTTGGCACCCAAGGGGCAGTGATTTTTATTTATTATGATTTTTTATGAAACTTATTTCATTATATTCCATGTATATTATTCCATTTTACACTATCATATAGTATTTTTATACTATAAATTGTTTTAGACACTATTTTTGGTGGCCTACTAAGTTCTACTTACACCTTGATCGATCCAATGTTGCTACCTAAGCATAATTCATAGTTCCGTGCACATAAGTAATATAGTTTTTATTGAAATAATAATACCCATTAAAAAGCCCATAAACCTGACCAAAACTTATTGGTTGTTTATATATACACCTTAATCATCCAATTACCTAATATATAACTGTTGGTATCCTTATAAAAGTGATTATGTCACTTATATTATTTTATTTTAAATGATTCCAAAGTTGTCTCCTTCATAATTTAATAAACATAACAATTTACATATTGTGATTTTGAGATGATAAATTCGAGTAAAAGTATTATTGTGAAAGTTAATAGATTTATATTCATCATAAGATTTTATTTTAAATTTTTATGCAACAAATCAGTATATTAAATAATTATACAAAAATACTGTAGTAATTATTTTATTAAGAGATAAACCAAATATATGGTTTTAAAAATAATAAAATAAATATTATATGAACTATTTAATTTGATCCACTAATTTTATAGATACATATGACCTTTTATGAATCTATTAAAGCTTTTAGTTCGAACATATCTTCTGTATGTATTTTAATTAAATTCAACTAAATGAATAGTGTCAAAATTGACTCTATTGTTATTTTATAAAAATAACATATTATAAAATTGTTTAAAAATCACAAAAATATTTAAAAATTATAAATTTAGATTTATATGGTCTATAATGTTATAAATTTAACAATTATGGAAAATTAACAACAAATAAGCAATTATTTGTTATAATTTAAAATTTAGAAATTATTACGACAAATAAACTTAAATAGATTAAATAAGGATAAATCAAAATGATAAGGTTAAAATAAGATCCAAACATGTCTAAATTTAATTTTTTGATGAGATTACAACCCAATATCATCTAATCTTTGAATATGAGTCATTTTTGGAGGTTTTTAAGTGGGGTTAGATTTATTATAAATTAATATTTTTAAGAATTCCAAAGGTGCCCCTCTCCTCCCTTATAAAAGGGCACCACCTCCCTCTCCTCCTCACACAAATTTGAGCCTTCAAGCTCGGCCAACCCCTACCAAATTATCTTCTCCACTTCCCTAGAAACATATTTGAGGTTCTTCCCTACTTTAAAGACCAATATTTGTTCCCTAAAATGAGGTTTCAAAGAGGCGTATCGAAGAAGAGGTAATTTCTTCTCCCGATTCTTTCAAGCTTCTTTCTTCTTCAACATCTTCTTCATAGGTTGTTTCATTATGAAGTAATAACATCAGTATCACTAAAATACTGATATGTTATTATAAGTATGAAACAACACTATTTCACCATCTATCCATCCTACAAAAAACGAAATCCCCACGCGTGCGTACGTACGGAATACCGTCTCCACGCCGTGGTGTAATCTATTTTCCACCACCACCGTACTTGGATGGGTATAATGGTATAAATAATAACAATATATGATTATTGTAAAGTGATATTGATTCTGTAATAGTATACATACACTCCAATAAAATTCCACGATCATGTTAACGATATCATCGCTCGTGCATACGTACGGAATATCGTCTCCACGATGTGATGAGATTCATTCTCAATGATTAACCATTCATAAATGATTATAAAGTATATATATTAAGTAATCATGAAATATATGACATTATAATGATACTGGATTTATTTATATATATATGTGTGTGTTTGTGTGTGTGTGTGTGTATTTCATCCCATTCAATTCAATGAGGAAACGAAAACAACATTCATGCGTACATACAGCCTACCGTCTCCATGAACGGTGTATTTTTTTCCATTTATCGATCTATTATATATATATATATATATTCTGAGTAAATATTATATATAAATCATGTTTTATATACTGGAATTATGTAATCGTGATCTAAGTAATCATATAAATAATTACAAGTCAAAACATGGACGACAAATGAAACGATTTTACCCAAAATGCTCTTTAACGTGGAATTTACAAAAGAACGGGTAATATAAAGTCATAAGTGAACCATATATTATATCATAAAAAATTAATATGATTCTTTAATAAGTCAATAACATTATTTAAATCATTATACAGGAGGTTCGGATGCGTACGAAGCATATCGGACCTAAGGTAAGGGATAATTTTGCAAATCGCATTTTTTTCCGAGATTTCTTATTCGTAAGTATTTTCTGGGGCTATTGTCATCATCCATGTTCGTGTTTCCTGAAAATGGTTTCATGTATGTTTGAAGTCCTTTTTAACCACTTTTGACTTTTACTACATGGTAAGTAAGGAATCTTTCTTTTGTTTACATTACGAGGTACTTTTTTGACTTTTACGACAAAAGTATGATAAGAATGTTTTTTTAACATATACGGCATGAAAAGATTTTTATGGTTTTATAAAGCCTTATTTTCATGAATCATCCTTCATAATATTTCATTACTATTTTCAACAAAAACCTTTTCTTCTAAAATTGCATGACATTTTGTGGAATGAAAATGATTTTGTAGAAAAAAAGATATTTTCCTCAAGAATTCATTTAAAGTGTTTTATCAAAACCATTTTCATATAAGATGACATTATTTCATATGTGTATGTATCAAGTATAATGTCTATATGATTTACATGGCTTTACTTGTCTTATTATTAAATGATATCCATTTCTTTTATACAGATTATGTGATGATGGTATGATGTTTATGAAACCCATTTTATTTATTGGTTTTTTATGAATGATGTATGTTTATTTTGTGGAACAAGTAAGAATTATTTCATTATGAGATTAGTGGGACCTATATCTCCATCCAATGCATTGGGTAAAGATTTTATATCTCATGAGATAGACATGGCTGGAATGGTAAGTTAATCCGGTTCAGTGTTACAGGACTGAAACGAGGAGTGAACTCGATTCAGAATGGGACTTTGTCCACTATGATGGTCTTGGAAGAAATGCCTTGGCTACTATGGAAATCATTACATGTGCTTAATGGATGCCACAATTACATGTTTTATTCCCATGCTATTTTATCATGGTTTATGTTCCATTATGATCTATGCCTTATGTACTTCCATGTTTTATGTCGTTGATCAAGATTTTAATGTTTAAACATTATGTTCATGTTTTTAAGTTCCAATGTATATGGTATGTTTTATTTTATCCATACGTACCCTTACTGAGCATTTGAGCTCACCCTTTTTATGTTTTAATTTCCCCCAGGATCAAAAGAAAGGTTTTAGGTCAGGAAACAAAAAGTGGAAGATCTTTATGGGAGATGTTGAAGATCTTTCACCACGATTAGAAGATTACGTTCCAAGATTCCAAAGACACTAAACCATTATGGTCCTTGTGTGTCTAGTTTTTGTTATGTATTAAGTATTCCGCAAAAGTAATGTAATGTCCATGTACGGCAAGCTTAGGGTCTCTACATACCACTCCTCCATCAGGATGGCCCCTTATGAGGCACTGTACAACCGACCTTGTAGATCACCTCTATGCCGGACTCTCCTAGGGGAGTCAGAACTTTTAGGACCATAGATGGTTAAGGCTGCAACAAAAAAGGTACATATCATCTTGGAGCGGATGAAGACTACACAGAGTAGACATAAGTCTTATGCTGATAGTAGATGGAGACCACTAGAGTACCAGGATAGCAACCACATCTTCTTACGGGTCTCACCTCGATGGGGTCTACAGTGATATGGCCGAGGTGGTAAGTTATATCTCCGATTCATAGGACCTTTCCATTTCCTTAGTAGATTAGAAGAGGTGGTTTACCACTTGGCCCTTCCACCTCAATTGCATCGGGTGAAAGACGTCTTCCACGTATCTCATCTGAGAAGATACGTGCATGACCTGTCCCACATCATCGACCACAGGGAGCTGGACATCGATGACGGAGATACCTCCACAGAGGTTCTAGTGGAGATTGCGAATCGACAGGAGCGGGACCTTCATGGATGGTCGATTCCTTTGGCACACATTCGCTGGTAGCATGGGATCCTCTAGGAGAGCACATGTGAGCAGGATGCTCAGATTCATGCTCAGTACCCTCTTTTATTTCCCTAGTGTGTTTTGTAGCATTAAGGGGATGTAAAGCCCTGAGGTGGAGGTAATTTAAATTCCCATAAATTTAAAGGAAATTTTTTTATTGATTTATTTGGAATTTTTCGAGTCTGCAGTTTTTGAAGGCGCCTGATTCCAAGGCCCGGTGTGCCCAGAATCAATTTCTGAAATTTTTTTAGGTACGTTCAGTAAACTTACATGCGGGATTTTGTATATTTTGAACTAGTGCTTCAAATTGAAATCTGAGGAGACTGATGAAATCGTAGCGCCGGTATTCACTTAAGAGGACCATTACTGCAGTTGGATTTTGTATAGGTTGAATGTTAATTTTAAGGATTCATAATTAATTAAATAAAATTTATTTGTTACAGAATTTTATTTAGTCGGTAGTTTTTTATATCCAAATGGAGGTTGGTGGTGGGGCCCACCCGCACATAACCTATCATGAGAGGATAATGTGTGGTGGGTCCCACACAAACTCTAGCCCTTTAAACTCTCTTGAACCGACCATGAACTCTTAGAATTCCATGTTTTGATTTTTTCCAACACTCCACCATTAATGAAGAGAATTAATTAAATTTTAATTCAAATATTTTTTGAATCCATCTCTCCACATTTAAAGTAATGTGTTGTCACTTTTTATGAGAGATAAATCTTAAGTTTTGTGACATTAAAATAATAGATAACAATCCCTATTATTTTTGGCTTAACTTCTTGGTGGATAGCTAAGGAGAAGAAGTAGAAGAGGGAGAGCCTTCTTCCAATGACAAAGGACGTCCTCTCTCGAGGAAGAACAATGACGCCCACGAAGAATGTCCATATTCTTTTCTCTTCCTCCACGTCAAGGGAGAAGACACCGCCCGTAGAGAACATAGCCAATGACTAACGACTTTTTCCTTTAACGTTGATGAAATGATATTTGTCTTACGCGACACCGTCTTCCGCGATGCCCAACTACAGCGACACACATCATCTGCGGCTCGTCGACGTGAAACGTCAAATAAGAGGTAGGGGATATTATTAATTTTAATTTTATAAAATGGTACCATTTTCTTCATTGAATACCTTGGTTCGTCAATGGCGAAATTTCATCATCTAATATGGAGGGCGCGTGCCGAACAAACATGGCCCGGCGTTCCTCCATTGCTTGTTGGTTTATTTGGCGACTGAGGCGGAGTCAGAAGGGTGTTGTGTCATCGCACCATGCTGGAGGAAGGGGCCAAGGCCATGAGTCGGCGGTGAACGAAGGAGGCGGCAACTGATGGCTGCGGCCAGGCGGGGCCGTGGAGGTGGATGACCAATGTCGTCGTGCCGGCCGCGTGGAGGAAACTGCGACCAGCGATGCGAGCCGCTCAGATGAAGAGAACTAGCCGAGCTAGAGGACCGCGACACCTCTATGGCGCTGTGCTCTGGGAAGACCATGGCCCGCTGGGCAGGCATCATTGCATGGCGAACCGGTCGGCCGCCTGCCGGTCGTGCTGGGAGGACCGCGGCGCCTCTTGGCGCCGCACTCCGAACGAACCACGGCCCGCTGTGCATGCCACTCACGCCAGAAAAAACTGATCGGCTTCAGCCGGAGGGGCATCAAGAAGGGGTGGTGCCACTCAACATCGTCGGGCGAGCCAAACCGGCCTGCAATAGCGGGCCAGGTACACGGGTGGGCTGTGGCCCACCGGGCCGGGCCGAACCCTTAACCGAGTCAAACCCGCCAGGCCGGGTCCCTGGGTGGGCCACGCTCTATCAGGTCGGGCCGACCCCCCAGCTGGGTTGGACCCACCGAACCAAGTTGGGCCGACCCGCCATCCCACTGGGCTTGACGGGTCGGGCCCGTTTTGCTCAAATCCGAATATCTTTTAGACCGCACGTCCGATTGATGTGCCTTCTGCATCACTAGGACCCTTGCGAAGTGGAGGTCCTTTTTCCGATACTCTAAGTCAGTTTTGGATATATTTAGAAAGTGGTTGGGTTTGAAATGAGCATAATTTCAACGAGTCCCCTGGAACAAAAATTCTAATAACTCTAAGACCGGGCGTCTGATTGACGCGCCATCTATCGTGTTGGGTTACTTATGATGAGATGGAACTATGGGATACATAAACATAGGACTTATTGATATTTTATGTATCAAAACTTGGCTCGAAGATTGATCCCTCCCAGAATAGAGCGTGCTGTGTGCGAAAACACTAGAGCAGGCTTCGACAACGACGTCTACCATACTAGAAACCTCTGTGGGTTTGACGATGATGACTACCGTGCTGGGATCCTCTGTGGGTTCGACGACGATGGCTATTGTAATAGAATCATCCGTGGGTTCGACAGTGATGACTACTGTTATTGTATCCTTTATGGGTCCGACAATTTCGACTTCTGTTCTTGTATCCTATGTGGGTTTGACAGAGTAGCTAGTCTTGTATCCTATGTGGGTCCGACATCTTAGCTAGTCTAGTATCCTGTGTGGGTTGAATAGATTAGATGAATCAGTGACTACATATGATCATCTCTATCGCTTTACAAAATATATATATTTGTGCTATCTGAGTCTTGACATTCAATCATTATCATCGATGTGATTGACTTTACTTCCTCTGTGAAAAGGGTTGTGCTTGGGTAGAGAGTTGGAGCCGAACTGAGATTGATAACTTAGGTATATTTATGGGCATATACCTAAGTAGGGTTTCTTGATATATCATGATTGTATCTTTCTTCTATGGTATATACTTAGTGGATTCTGGGAGACCTTTTGGGGTCTCGGGGTCCCTACTTAGTATCGTTATACTCACCCTTGCACGGGCAATGGCCGCACTTCATTGTGTTGGTTGTAGACGATGAACAACACTGATTGAGGCAGATTGTTGTGGACCTGGATGGTACCTGGAGGTGGACCACTTGGTGAGACATACATAGAGCGGAAATACATACCTGAGGTGCTGAGGAGGCCATCTGTACCCACCCTTCAGGTGGGATTCCCAGGGGACGACTCAGTAGTTGCTGTTTACTTCTCTGGAGTTTTACTTTACTGTTGGGATTGTATTTCTATCCCCATTACATTCATCGCTTACTTTTTATTCAGTTTTACATAGTGTTTATTTTCAGTTGTTGCCTTCACCGCCTGTGTTCGGACTATGTGTGTGTTACATGTTAAAAAGGAAATGCCTTCCCTTTTATTGGAATTACGCATTTGATGCTAGTCGCAAGCTCCTGACCTATGGATGGCGGGTTTGGGGTGGTCATGGCATGGGCCACAAGGACGGTTCGTGACATCCATAACATGGATAAAGATATTAGAGAGATAGATAGATATATTTTAGTATATCTAGAAGGCTCAAGCTGGTGAACAGAAAGGAAAGAAGGAGTTCCCTATTATAATTAAGGTGAGGGGAACCCTTGGAAATTCTCAAAATATAAAATTATAATAAATTCAGTTCCTATCAAAATACAAAAAAATGGATGATTATTAGATTATAATATGATATGAAGATGTAAAATAATAATGAAAAAAAATTATACATGTTTGGGTTTTATTTGGAACCTTATGATTTAGATTGTCCTGAGCTATCTTATTTTAATATTAATTATGGTAATAATTAATTTAATATTAAATGATGGTAATTTTTACTTATAAAATGTAAATTGGATAGTGAATGAATATTTTATGAAAATTTTAGACCAGAAAATATTTTCCTTTTTCTTTTAATTATTTTTCTTTTAAATTTTAAATAATTTAATAAAATATTATATTGATAAAATATCATTACAATCAATTTTTACCCATATCATTACTTCGACATTAAGAAAAATGAGACAATAAAAAAATTGGACCAAAATATCTAATACACCCCTAATATTTCATAATCATCTTGGTAAATAATATAGGACCTTAATTAGTTATATTTATTCTAATATTTTTAATATCATTTATTTTATTGTATCATCAATAAAATTATTAAAGCATCTCGGTTGAATAATTATTTGTGAAAATTACATCTTCCCTAAAAATTACAAATACAATTCCATGATATAGATAAATATAATATAATTAAAAAATTTATGTATAATTGAATATTTATTTTGAATTACAACATATTAAATACAATATTGTAATAAAAATATGAACGTGACACTATTGCTTTTTCCTGAAATAAAATATTATAAATATCATACAATCATCCAAATGGTCCCAAAAATAATAAATAAATTTATATAATGATACCAAGTCTATTATGTTAAAAATTAAAACTTTTATTTATTCATAAACTAGCCTTTTCCTCATGTTGATAGATAAGAGATGTCTAAGACAAAGAAAGTTAGAATTTTGGATTTTATATGATTTAAATAATATTAAAGTCATTATCATGGGGAAGTATCCATTAAATACCTAATATTAGAATATTAGGTGTTAATGGCCGAATATAAATCATACAATAATATTTTTAAATGTATTAGGGTAATTGTTTAATTAATATCCTATTTTTTTCCCCAAAATAACACAACTTACCATTTATTGTGGTAACAAAAAAAACAAGGTTTCTTTTTGTATTGGTTAAAATTATAAGTGTCCTATTTAATAAATTTAAATCATTTGAATAAAAATATTTAATCTATTTTTAAATATTCAAAACAAATCAATTTCATAATTTAATTTTAAATTAATCCCAAAAAATGCAATGAAATGTAGTTTTAATCAAAATTGTATTTATAAGCCCAAAATTTTAAATTTACCAAAATAAGATAAAGGATGATTAAAATAAAATTTATTAGATTATTTATATCTAAATAATCTTTAAGTGACATTGATATTAAATTAAATTCACAAATATTATTTTATTATAGCAAAATTTTCAATTTTATAAAAATCAAAAAATTTAATTATTCACTGGAAAATAACTCATTAAAAAAAGTTAACAATTTTACTATAAGCTGATTTTACAATTCCAATTTTGAAAATTATTATTTTGTCAGATAAAAATAAAAAAATTCAAATTATTTGTTTTAAAATAAGTACTCCAATAAAAGTCATCAAAAAATATTTCGAAAAAATATAGTTCTTATTAATAAAGTTGGATTTGTTCTTATATTGTGCCTATAAAATATATTTGATGTATATAAAAAATTATTTATTATATAATATATGAATTTCATAATGACGTTAATATTATTCATTCATTCTAATTTAATTTCTAGTTTATAGCGGATGTGTTAAAATAATAAAATTTAATAGTATATTGTGGTTTGTTTAGACTCAGTGATTTATATAACATAATATAATGAAGAAGTTTAATTTATGTATAGATATTCCATAAAATATTGTGGTGTCAAAATATAGACACCAATAATACATTTTTTTCTCCCAATTTTCAAATTACTCTTCAGAATTTAAATATTGATACTTGAAAATATTTTATTGGAAACCCACTTCGTAAATATGTTAAATAAAACTCCCTCTTAATAATAGAGAAATAGAAATTGAAAGGTCAACAAAAAAGTATCCATTTGAATATGGTAAAATTAGATTGAAGTGAATATATTGACATGAAATAAAAATATTTCTATCATGTAATGATGGGGAGTGATAGATAACATGGTAATTAGAAATTTAACCATCCAAAAACATTAAATCTTTGATCGATTAAAATATCATTGATTTCGTTGAAATATAATTAAAAATATAATGTTTTTTCTCCCCAAATAGTTTCCCTATTGTTGTGGAATTGTTTTTATCTCCATATAATCATTTTAAGATTATACTTACATTATTTATTTCTATATCATATGCATAATATCATCCTTTAGATAATCATTGATCAATCTGAAGTTCATTTCTAAAACCAAGACATGGATATTTTGAGATGATTTTTTTTCTAGTGGACTTTTATCAAATGATCTATAAGTAGTTCCATCCAGCATTTAATGTTTACTGAAACCAAAAGTGTTAGAACACGTTATACAGTATGATAAATCATACATTAATCATAATAAATAATTTCCATAAACCATTCCATAAGTAGTTGACCTTAAGAGTCATCCAATAATTTTCTATCCAAATTCAATGTCCAGAAATTTAAAATAAATATAAAAACATATTTTTTTCAAAACAAAATAATTTATCTCTTATTTTTACATTAAAAATTATAAATGCAGTTATCACCTTTAAACCATAATGAAAACATGCATTCTTCAAAAGAGAAACCTCGTGTTTTTTAATATATTATTTAAATCCAAACATTTAATATTTCCACCAAACATAACAAAAACCAGAAAATAATTAACCCTCAACATGGTCACAAATACAATCCTATAATAATCTATTTATTATTATCTCTTCATCAGGAACGTATTTTGGGTTATCCTTCCCAATTAATATTTTTTTTACAAAAGATCAACTTATAACATAATCAGTAATCTTGGTTGTTAGTGTTATTCATCACAAGTTTTAAATTCCTCAAAGAATAATTACTATAGTACAATTCTTATATATCTCATCTCTCTTATAGAGAGATATTTTTCGATAAAATACTCAAATAATAGATTTCTTGAATCCAAACATAAAAATATTAAACATTACCGTTTTTCAGTGGTATTTTCATAAGCTTTAACAAGAACCATTATCATATTTTGGAGTATATACATGAGAAATATATTTCTGTAATGTTATATGTCATTGATGTTGAAGAATTATACATCAAAATCCCTTTTATTACCCTTTGAATCACAATCACGGTGGCATTTCCCTCCAAATTTATAAAAATATATCTTATCTTTTATGTAACAGGGTGTAACTCCTTTGACCCTAGTTATCTAGAGTCAGTGCATTATTACATAACATTGGCATGATACAAGGAATCAGGTCCATAATGACCGATCGGTTTAGTTGAATTGGAAATAAGATACATACATAAGTCCAACATTACAACTTGAAAAGAAATAAAACACTAATTTATTCAATTAGAAACATCCAAGCATCGTAGATTATTTCTACAAGTAACTCATAACTAACTTCTTCATATCACGGGAAAAGGAAACATATGAAAGGAGTGACCGCAAATACTCAGTAAGAGTAAGAAATACAACAGAAGATAACAAAAAAATTAGGCTCGGGGAGTAATTGAAAACACGTGACTTTATAAATAACAAACATGAACACTTTATGGCAGGAACATGATATGAGTAAATAATTCCATAATAAAAATTATTCATGTGTATTCAACTAGTCTAATAACCACATGTACAATCAATATTATTTTCATAATGATGGAATGTATAATGCGGGACATTCTGAAACATTTTGTCAAGGCCACAGTTAAGACGTCTAAAAATGATTAAGTGTTCGTCCAAAACCATATATCAAACTTGGGAAAGGCCTCATCCAATTATTTGTATATTTGTCTCATAAGACCTATTCATGCACCAAGGATCTATAGTAGGCTCCACCCATCACTTACTAAGTCCAATACATTCCTTATATCATCAAAACATCAAATATTTATTCAATTAGAAGCAAAGGAACAAGAAGAGAAGACAGAGAAGAAACATACAATGAGACAAGAAACAATCAACATAGAACATGGGGAAAAGGGTGGCCTAAAGTAATGTAAACCAAGAGAATATCCTCTTATCAAATTAACCCCTTTGGGTTTTTGGAAGTTGATCGAATGGAGGCAGGTGATGTTGGATCCTGGGCTCGCAATTGACATAAGGTGGTCTGAAACATCGTTCCCCTCCCGCCATGTGTGGATCACCCTGATATTGTGATGGAGGGTATGGAATTTCATAAATGGGTAGGATATTGACTAGGGTTTATGACCTTTACCAATCAGAGAGTTGTGAGGAATTGAAGAATTAGTCTCCTCTGTGTTGATCACAATTTTCCTCTTTTGGCAGAGGGAGAGCCATGTTAGCAGTTCTTTGGCTCTACCTAAAGCCTGGTCCCCACCCCATGAAAAGCAGTAAATGCCACCACAACACCATCGTATGTGTCCCACGCCACACCCCCTCCTCTCATATTTCCCATTATACAAGAACCAACTGATTTGAGCTTGTAGCTTGAAGTCGGAGGGCACCGGAAAATCCATTGCCCCGGAAGCCTTTTACATGAAGAAATAACTGGAGGATCACTGACCTATAGTAGCTTCAACGAGGGAGCCTCCTGCCAGTTTTGGAGTATCTGCACTAGTTCCAGCAATATGTTCCACGTTCTAATGATAATGGACCTCCCAGTGGGTGTGACACCTTTGAAGAGGTCTTGGTTCCTAACATGCCACATGCTCCAACACCCCGCACTAAAAATAATTGACCATGCCATATTTCCAATTTTCAGAAGGTTGGTCTTGTGGAACCACCTATCCATTAGGAAGATCCACCTTGATATACAGAGGAGAACACTATGAGGGTTCCATAGAAAGACCATACACTGTAGGCCCACTCACTTTCAAAAAATATGTTAGATCGATCTCTCTTCTCACTGGTAGTGACCACAGTAGCATCTAGAGGCGAGACAAATACCATCCTTTTTTAATTTTTCATTCATCACCACAACACAATTTTTGACCCTCTAGATTAGATAATTGTATTTAGAAGTGATATTCATGCACCAGGAGGTGGTGTTCCATGTATTGTGAGTGTCATCTGAAGCTGAAATCCTGCTGTAATCTTTGCTAGAGAAGCCCCCCAAGGGGGACAAAGTGAAAATATATCTGTCAGGGTCTTAATTCAAAACAATAGAACCAAGGATCTCTTGCTGGTCTGAGTCCAGAACAACTTTGATGAAAGAGGAGGAGATACTAGCTTCCTTTAAGGATATCAAGGGAGTCGGGCAGCCTGGAATTCCAAGAACAGATCCAAACCAATTATGCATCCAGAATAGAATCTTCCCCTCCCCCACAATCCAATGGGAGTTTTGTTTCATATTGTTGAAGAGTGGATAGATTCTGGAAAAGAATTAGGATGTTGTAACACCAATGTTCTTCTCATCCCCACCCAGTTGTGGGACATGGACATCCCCCATATGGGTTTCCTTTTAATTATTTTCCATTCCATATTGGTATACATGCAGTGCGGTGTGGAATTAAGGCTCCTTACATCAACTCTCCCTTCCTGGATGGGATTTTACTGTCACTCCCATGAAGCCTAGTGGTGTTTCCTTTCAGAAAAACCATCCCACATGAAGTATTCCATGATATTATCAATAAAGCTGATAACTCTTTTCGGTAAAATAGTGGAGTCCATTACAAGAATGGGGATGGCCGACAGTACACTATTAACAAGGTAAATATGCCCCCAAAGGAAAGTAAATATTTTCTTCTAATTGAGAACCATCCATGTGATCTTACGTAGAATATGATCAAAGTCACTAATCATGAATCTCCCTACAGAAATTGGAGTTCATAGGTAATACATGGTAAAGGACCAACGTTGCATGTCATGCCTGCCACAAAGAGAGGAAGCGCTGCTTGATAGACACTTATTAGATATGTAAAGGTTACTTTTAGAATTATTGATAACCTACCCACTCCAGTAACAATAATCCTCTCGAATATTATTAATACCATTAACAAATATCCTACCACAATTGATGAAAATAAAAGTTTCATCTGCTAATACTGTATGGGAAACTGGAGGAAGGTTCAACTTTCTGTGATAAGGGAAAAAGTCACCATTAGATAGTCCTAAGGAGGTGTTTATGTATGTCCTGTGTAATAATGATGATGCTGGGAGAGATTGGGTCTCCCTACTGAATCCCTCGGGTGGCATTGAAAAAGCCATGAGTATTTCCAAATAATGTTACAGCCATCTAGTAGGAGATGAAGCATATGAAAATGAATTCAGAGGGATTATGAGAGAATCCCATTGCCAAAAAAACTCTATTAATGAAACCCCACACTATTATGTAGTAGGATTTATTCATATCCAATTTTATAGCCATGTTCGAGCCATGAATATTTGTGTTAATATCCCTCAGGAGTTCCCGATCCATGCCACTGGCCCCTTGTATTAACTATCCTTTTACAAACCCATGTTTTTCAATAGAAGTCCATGGAGGAAGGAGCTTGGACAGCCTCAAGTAGATGATACTATCCAGGATCTTATAGGGAAAATTATACATACTTACCGGTCTCTAGAGTGTTGGAGAGAAATTTTCTCTAACCATTTTTTATGAGCACTAAGGTTATAGAACCTGCAAACATTAGAAGGCTACCACCCTGAAAAAATCATGAACAACATCAGTGATATTATACTTAACCACCTCCCAGGAATCCTAGTAAAAAGAACCAGGGAATCCATCAGGGCCGGGGGCACTCTCTTGATTGAGATTCATTATATCCAAGTGAATTTATTCCTCACTAAGGATCCTTTCAAGACAAAAGTTGTCCATGTTAGAGACATATTGGCAACTACCTCCTAGATGGCCACATTGCCGCTAGGATACCCCATGGTCATCCTCAGGTAGGGACCAGCCAAGAGATCCATGAAGAATGTATGTGCCATGGTTCCCACTATGTCTCTGTCATTTGTGTATGTCCCATCTTCATGTAGAATATTCAGTTTCATGTGTTTCCTTCTATACTTCAAGAAAACATGGAATAAGGCTGAGTTTATATCACCCTCTTCCAACCACTTTACCCATGATTTTTCATGTTCCTCTCTTTCTTGCTTGATAATCATCTTCACCCAGGAATTATTTTTGTCCTAAAGCTCCTGAACCAATGAGTCACTATAGATCTCTTCCAGAATAGGTTCAAGATTTTCAATGCTTAGTTTCATTGCTTCCATGTTCTGGTCAGTATAAGGGAGATCAGTGGACCATGCCTTCATCCCAGATTTCAGCCAATGTAGCTTATTGTGGACCGCTCCGCACGAATTCCCTGTGTCATTTCCCCCAACAAATTGATGATGATCTCTTTCTATCCAGGGGTGCGAGTCCAGTAAGGATAGAACCTAAAACCCTCCGAATTCTCCGGCCTGGGTAACAGGGAAATAAACTATGTAGAGTGGTATGAGATACCACGGACAAGGTGCTTGACCTTGTCATTGGGAAACATGGTAATGGCATTGATGTTTTCAAGGCAACGGTCAAGCCAGATCCAACACCTTCTGCATCCTTTCTTTTTATTACACCATCTTAAGGGGTCACTAGAGGAACCTATGTCCAGTAAGCCGTTCTCATCCAAGAATCAAGTGAATTTAAAACATTCCCTTGGAAATTTCCCCTCTTCCCTTCTCCTCAAGATCGGAAATGACATTGAGGTCATATCACACGATCCAGGGAGAGCCCCCCGGATCAAATGAGCTAAGATCTTGACACAACTATTCATGTCCAAGAGTGTCATAGCTCCCATACATGAAGGAATCCAACATAGTTTCCCTGCTCTTGGTTAACTTCGTAGTGATGAACGGGTCACCTAAACAGATCAGATCAACCGATATTTCCTTTGACCAGAATAATCAAATGTGCATGTTGACCATGTCTGATTTTGTTGCACCATGCAGCTTGATCTTGTGACAAAATTCTTAAATCATAGATGACTTCTTATACTTCATGATAGCAACCAAATCCACTTTGTTCATCTAGACCTCCATAGATATGGAGTCATATTTTTCCTGGGCTCTGAGACCACGAGTGTTCTAGATGATTAAAGATAACATTAAACAAGGAAATTCCTTGCTTTTTCCCCAGACCCCACCGTCACTCTGGATTTGGAGGAATAAATCTCCCACATTTGACTTAGTTTGAACCAGGTACATACTCCTTGACATGAATCATGGTGATGTGCTCCAAGAGGGACCACTATGATCTTTACTCTCACATAGCTAGGGGGAGCGATATTGAGGTTCTGGTATCTCATGGACAGGAGGCTCTAAGGCATCCAACTAGGGCGCACTTGAAACATGCCACACATTGAAATCAACCGGAGGTAGGAGGAACAACACTGGCCTTGAATCCTTCGACCATCCGAGAACACTAGGGGGGTCTGTTAACCATTAGAGGGGGAAACCATTGAGGCAGTTGGAGCCTAGTTGGTGGACCCCAGACTCTTTCCAGAAGGTTCCATCCTGAGAAAAACTGACTTGAGTTGACCAAGTAACTAAGGAACACCAAGGCCATGTAAGAGGCCATCGGTGAAAAGCACATCATCTCCTAGGATTTTGATACAGCAGCTAGTGGTGGACTAAGAATAGCATTAACCAGGGCATGGGATTCTAGATGGTCCATAAATATATCTTGAGGGGAAATCTGGGAAGGCCTAGGATCAGCAGTATCCTAAAGGTGTGGAACACCGTAGGGGGAGGACCGAGAGGGGTGAATCCGACCACCACGCCTTTGGTTCCTGCAAAGCTAAACAGAATGTCCTCGGAGAGTGAATGAAGAGAAATACCTGGGGAAAACCAGAAATACTAGGTCCTATCTCCAATCCACCGATCCTTGAACATTCAAGGAGATACTATCTGTGAGAGGGACGGAGATGTCCATCTCCACACAAATCCGGGCTTCCAGAAAAGCCTCACCGCCTTGGGTACGATCATCTGTTAAAATAAAACCCACTAGAGAGTCCCTTATGGCCTTGAGAAAAGATTAATTGTGAAAGTGAAGAGGGAGTCCTGGGATACAGACCCAGACCGCAGCTCAGTTACTCTCCTTCCAACGATGGGAATCCATTGACCATCGTGATAGGTTAATGATCCAGCGACCCAAGGACAGAGGCCCAAAACACAATGCACGAAAAAAACCCATCTCTAAATGCAGAATCATATAGAAAGAATGCCAATGAACTGAGGAAATCTACAAAAAAAATCCTACAAACCCCAGGAGTCCAAGAAACTCTTGGAGGTCAAGAGAGATGGCTTCACAACTTTAAATCGAGCAACAAGGATCTATCTGAGGCACTCCACCGCATCATAGAGTGCTAATGGAGGAATCCCTAGAGAGATACAAGAGACCTCTCACAACACAGACATGGAGATTGGGTAGATTTCTAGGAAACAGGCATGATGGGAATGAGATTCTCTGTGCACCATGTCCCTGAAAGAGGAATCTGGCCGAACAAGCTTGGGAGAGGCCCCTGATGGATGTGAAGGCTCGAAAAAAGCCAGATCGGGGCCAGGATCGAAGGACCATGAGGCCGGTATCTCTACCAGAATTCTAGTGGATGTCGCTGAAATAGGATGGAAGGTTTTAAAAGCAAGAGGCACATGGGGCATGTTATTCACCGAAGCACTGGGCATTTTCCATCTAGTTCCAATCTATATTACTTATATGAAAAGCTTGAAACCTAACATAAACATTCATATTAAATCTAGCATAATAAATTTCAATACATTAACCATTAACCATGAATGGTATAAAAATAACACATCCATAGTCAAACATATCATAAAACCATCAATACAATATGGAAGATTGTATCATAATTAATCAAATACAAACAAGTGTAAAATCCATCAAAGGATGTTGACATACATGAAATCAAAACTATTTGAGAGAAATATATCACTATATTTTGAAATCATTTAAAAGTTACATAATTATTAATGAAAAAATTTATTTTGAAAATATTATTATATGTTTTTAAGGGAAGATTTGAACGTTTTATAATTGTGTAAAATAGCCTCACCCACCGTATAAGTTAAAAAATAAATTATTACATTAATTTTGTCGAAAAGATCATAAAGTACCTTGTTTGGAAAAGGAAGGAAAGATTTATTTCAAAATATATATGGTTAAATAAGAGTATAAATGACTTTAACCCATTGTATAGTAAATAGTAAAAATGTTTTGAAACGCATTTTTTATAATACATTGATGTGGATGATAAAGAGGTCCTAGTACATACATACATATTAACAACGTCGGATAAGTAAAGAGATTGTAAAATTAATCCTTACCTTGTACTTTTACTTATTCTATTGTATGTTGAACTACTATAAAAAAGTTATTACATTTTTATTAAATTATACAAGAACTATATACATAAATATGATATCATATATGATCGTCTAATATCCTTTTTTTAGTAATATTTCAGTAGTATCATTATTTTTGGTGTTAACTAATTCTTTTTTCTTTATATGATTTGTTACATAATCCATGTTTGTTATGGATAGGAAGTATCCTATCCAGAATGATATTATGTTCTTAAATATTATTTTTAATCATAAAATAAAAATTATTCTTGAATGATTAGGATGTGGAATGAATCTTATCTCATTCATGGATACGGTAATCTGTACGTATGCACGAGCAACAATATAATTTTATTGATGATGAAATCACATGTAATTGGATGGTATATAATATATAAAGAATAATTAACATGTTATATTTGTTTTTTAAATCATTTACACTCATTATTATACCCATGTAAATAATTATTTGTTTGAATAACCTATTACACCACGACGGGGATACGGTGAGCCGTGTGTACGCATGTGTGGTGACTTTTTCACTGATAGGATGAATTGAATAATGAATATGGTTTTAACATATTTATAATAACATGACAGTATTTTGAAGGTACTAGAGTTATTATTTTGGTATGGAAACAACAAAGAAAGAGAAAGTGGAAGAAGAAAAGAACATACAAGAGGGTGGTGAAATTATTAACTAATTCTTTGGGGGTTTCCTTTTTAGTTGATCAAAAGTGCTCATTAGAATGGATTTATGATCAAAGTATGGACTCTTCGATAAATTTAGGGTATTTGGGAGGATATTAGAGCAGGGGTTGGCCGAGACAAATGGACTTGGAAGTGTTATTTTGAGAGAAGGGGAAGTACACTTTAATAAGATAGGTGAGGGTCACTTTAGGAAAAGATTGAAATATTATTTTATTATAAAATTATTTTCCATTTCTAATGAATCCAAATTGATTTATTTCAAATATAAGGTTGTTATGGGTCTAATGAATCTCAACCAATAGGTTTTAGACAATTTACATCACCATATTAACCCTATCTTTTTTATTTAACTCTATGTTAAAAAGTTAAACTTTTACAATGTCCTCTTGTATTATTATAATAAATTGTTAAGAAACTTACTATAAAATTCCAAGAGAATCCCATGTGGTTCATTAATGACATATAAATAATTATATAATTCCTTCTTCTGATAATTATATTTTTAAAAATATTATATCATTTAATAATATAATATTTTTTTAAAAAAACTAATTTATGTCAATGTTGACACTATTCTGTATTTGGTATTAGTGAAAGTCATCAAAACTTGATTACCTCACACCAAAAACATTTAATCAAACCTAAAATTAAATATTAACTAATAAAATTCTTGGATTGAATTAAAACATTCAAATTCTATTTATTTTAATATTCATAATATCAATTTTTTTAATATTTCATTAATAAGTTAATTACTGCAACATCATTGTGTCATTAATAAATTTAATTATTTAATGTATAAAAATTATAGATGAAATACCATTATGTAGGAAATACTTTTATCTTTATAATGAATATTTATAGCCGAATTTATTCTACTTCTAGCCCTATATTGAAAATGATTTAGTTATTAAACTATGAATTTAACACTTTTGACTCTTTTTTAAATAGAATAATAATAAATGTCATAATCTAATAAAAGTGGACCAAAGATGATCATATTTTATTCATATGGTTTTTTTGGTATAATTACACTTATCCAATAGAAATAGGAATTTTTTAGGGTAATTATAATTTCATTTTTACCTTTAATTACAATATTTACTTATAACCGTTGTAAATAAAAGTCCAAAGTTACTGTTCAGAAAAATTATTTTCATCTTATTAAACCACATTTTACATGCTGATGTCAACTAGGTCTCTTGAATTTTATAAATTCAACTCATAGAAGAGGTATAATTATGTTTTATGCAAATTTTAAAATGCTCCTAAAGGTGGTTAAAAGACAATAAAAATTTCAATAAAATATTATACATTAATTTTTTTATAAAAATTACTCAAAATAATTACATTAAACTAGAATAGGTATTATGTATCTATTTTTACTTAAAATAAATAAAATAAATAATCATTTAAAAAAAATTCATTTTTAAACAACAACGTAGTGTTTTCCACTATTCATCAAAAATTGAATGTTTTTAAAAAACTACCAAAAATTTACCTTAAGCTAATTTTGATACTCTGAATCAAAAAATGAATCCCATTTAAAAAATGAAAATTTATAATATTTTAAAAATTAGGTATTACTATTCATAACAACTAGTTTGATTAGTCGAGGTGTGTTAAAACTCTAAGTTGCATACAATGCATGCTATTACATTATTCAAAGGGAAACGTCCCATGGAATCATGAGGTGTTACACAGGGTGTTTCATACCACAACTATCACATGTGGGGAAATTATTCATTATTTTATCTTCTTTATCCATATTCCTCATATTAGTAATCTTGTTATCATACTTCACAGTTGGGACATAATACTTATATATTTATTTATTTGTCCCATTATCACATGATATTATGTTATATTTTGATGAGAATGTTTGGGAGATGTGTTTTCATCAAAATAATTACATAATAGCATAAAATATTTGATGCCCATCTCTGTTTTGATGAAGTTAATTCATGATGATCCCAATATTTATATGAGGTTACATTTAAAATAAATACATACACTATATTAGATCATATCATTGTGAAAAAAAGTATAATCCCAAAACCAGTGAAATAATTGACATAAATTGAAAATTTTATTCTTATCTAATATCATAAACATGATATTTTTTGATTTTTTTCTATAGTTTTCCTAAAAAACTATCATAGAGTTAATTTTACTAATCTAGGATTTCAAAAATATATTTTTCTACAGTTTATACTAAGCCAAATAAAATACTAACTGTAAATACCTAGACTCTAGTAGCCTAAAGCCAGTGCCTTAAATTATTACATTGGTATAAGATACAAGATATAGTATCTCAATTGTTTGAATATTTTGATAGTATTGCTAACCCAGATAAATATTTTAAATTAAAATTAAAATTTTTACATAAAATAAAAAAATTATTTTCTTTGATAACAAATTATGTTATTATGAGTAACCATGCATATAAATCATAATAAATCTCTTGAAAACCAACAAAACATAAACATAATAAAGGGTGAGACAAAATTCTTAGTAAGGGTTATGTATATAATAAGATAACATCCATCAATAAGAATAGTTAATCGAAAATGTTTAATAACTAAGAAAACATTATTTTTAAATAACTAGATTAGAAAAAATTAATATTTTATGTTTATTAACTGATAACACAATCCATTTTGTCAATAAACTGAGATTGAAATGCATATATAGATTTCATTCAATGTGAATATCCATTTGATAATAATAAATTACATCTGAATTTAGAAAATTCTTAATTATAGGATGTCATGTATCTAGAATGTGATCTACTACCGTCAAGACCTTTAATACGATACATTAATCATTCTAGGTAGAAATAATTTAATTTTACCACCATTATTTTTCTCCAGAGACTACTGATGCATTGAGGGTACTATTTATACAAATGTTCCTCACCCATTCTTTACTATACAAATAATCCTTATTATATTGAAATTATTGATATAATTTATGAATAAATAATCATTTTCAATAAAATTATGTTTTTAGTAAAAGATAAGAATATAACATTATTTCTTCAGTTATTCAAATAACATTAAAAGTAAACACCATATGTAAAAATGGTTTACGATTTAGGTTAAAATAAAATGATTTTCTATTTTCATCACCTTTAAATCCACATTAACAAGTAAAAATACTACATTAAAAAATAATAAGTTATTTCACACATAAAATTAGGAAAACATACTCAATAAATTAGATGTCTAACCCAACAAGTGGAAATTGAGTTAAGAAGACCCTTACCTCTTTGTAATCAACAGAATTATATGAACCATGAAAGAATAACATTTAAAAAAACATTATATACCATGAAAATAAATATATTCTTGAAATAAAATAATAAAGTGGAAGTACATACATAACACAAATATAATATGCAGTGAATACACCATTTATCCCATAGAAATAATTGTGTGATAACAATATCTTACTAAGTTCACATAATTAATCAAATAAATTGATTATGTGTATCCATTGAAAATAGAAAAAAATACCTTTAAATAAAAATTAATATAATCATGATTCAATTCACACATAAACTTATCATGAAATAATATATGAAATATAATTTTATCCCTGCAAATTAATATTGAGTTAAGAAATATCTTACCACTTGTTATTAGTCAAATTATAGGATTCCTAAAATAAAACCATTTATAAAACAATAAATGTCATGATAATAAATTATTTCAATAAATATATTTTTATATGGAATTATATACACCACACAAAATAAATAAGTTGTGAATAAAGAAAATGTCCTATAAAAATAAACCTGACACGAAAAACCATTACCTTGGGATTTCTTTTAATTGACTTTGATTTAAAATCCTTTATAATGGTTTAAATCATATTATTAATTTATACTAGAACAAGAACCAGAACCATATTTATGTTATGATACATAATCCTCTCATATCATGTTATCACTTATTTGTTAATTATATTTCTTTATTAGCCATGTTTTGGTTGTTAACTTCTTCATTTTCCTATGCTTGTTTTCTCATGTAAGTCCTAGTTATTATCAATAAGATATTGATTGATAATCTATAGAATTATATTAATTAAATATATATCATATTTAATAATTATATATATTTCCATAATCATTATTTAATGGTGAACATGGAAAATTAATCTCATCACATCGTGGAGATTGTAGGTCGAACGTACGCATGAACGACAATGTCATTCCCTTAATGGAGAAACGGTAAGGGAGATGATGGTATATTAATTTATATCAAATAAATATCATTTCATAATTATCATATATATATATATATATATATAATTATATTATATCCATCTACTTCATTTGATGATGAAAAATATATTACACCATGGCATGGAGATGGTAAGACGTACGTATGCACGCGCATTGATTTTTTTTCATAGAATTGATAAATGGATGAATATGGTGGTCTTATAATCATAATAAAAACTAAAAATATATAAAATAGAGTAATTATTTTGTTATAATAGAAAAAACACATTAATAATAAGAATATTCTACAATTAACTTGAATGAGTTGGTGAACCTGATTACCACCTTTTCGACAGAGTTTCATTAGACCTCTTCACGAGAAATCTAATATTGGAATTTCTGGATTACCAGGACCTTATTATTTATAATGATGTATGGTAGATAAATTTACAAAGTTTTCTCAATATATAATGTTCATGGTGGTGAATTTAAATGAAGGCTGAGTGCTCTTTTATAATTGGTATGATGGGAACCCATGGAAATCCTCAACATATTAAATTATACTAAATTAAATTATTATCATAAAATCACTTAATGTAATAAGATTTAAATAAAATAAGAGATATAGTTTTTTATATTATCATAAATTAATATTTATACATGTTTTGGTTTATTTTTAACCCTATCAGTTTGATTGACCTTAGTTAATTATATTTATTTTAATTATGGTAACAAATTATTTTATAATAGAAGAACTTAATTGTTACGTGTCAAAACTAAATTAGACCATAAATGATTAATTTATTAAATTTTTAACCAAAATATAATAACATTTAATTTTCAAGTATTTTTTATGAAGGTTAAATAGTTTAATTATATACAGTTTTGATAAAATATCATTAGTGTGAATTTAGACATTATTATTTACATTAACCTTAAAAAATAATAAAAAAGAATATTTTGATCCAAAAAATTAATATAACCATAATATTACATATTAATATATAAAATTATTCTATTACCATAATTAATTCAAATTATATTCATTTTAATATTTTTAATATCATTTTTTTGATTGTTTCATTAATAAATTAATTACTACATTATCGCTGTATAATTATTTAAGTTAATAATTTTTGAACTGACATTTAAAAATAAAATACCATGTTGTGGATAATTATTTTATATATAAAAAATAATATAATGTATTATATCTTCTTAATTTCACCAAATTAAAAATAACATATTTAGTAAAATATGAATGTGATATTTTTTTCCTTTTCTTAAAAGAAATATTAGAAATATCATAACCTCATCCAACTGATCCCCAATTATCATAAATAATTTTATATCATGAAAAATTGATTATTAAGATCAAAAAGGATTCTTAATGTCATTCATAAACTACATTTTTCCCACTTGGACACATAATAAATGTTTAAGAAAAAGAAAGTGACATTTGTTGATTTTCATTGATTTAAACAATATTGATGTAATTTTTAAAAAAAATGTCCATTAAATAACTCAAATTAAAAATTTAGGTGTTAAGGATTGAATTTAAATCATCTAATAAAATTTCGAATAGTTTTTGGGTAATAATATAATCCTTAAAAAATTATTTTTCCTATAAACTAGCCAATTTACCCCTTACCATGTTGACAAAAATTTCCAAGGTTGCTATTCATATTGGAAAAATTTAAAAGGAAAAATGTTTCTAAATTTGGAACATTTAAATAAAAAATTTTAATATATCTATAAATATTCAAAAAACAATTGTTTTGATTTTTAATTCAAAATTAATCATGAAAAAAACAATAAAAAACATTTTTATTTTAAAATGTTCTTTTGACCCCAAAATTGTACTTATACGAAAATAAGATATAAGAATAATTAAAATGAAATGGATTATATTATTTATAACTGAATGGTTATTTATTTAAATTTTTATCAAATTAAAATCATAAATATATTTTTAAAGTAATGAAATTTACAGTTTTATAAAAATTGGTATTGTTAACTATTTACTAAAAAACAATTTCCCAAAAAATAATAAAATTCAACCAAATATAATTTTGGATATTAAATTTTAAAAATTGAGTTTATTTATTAAAATTATAAATTATAAATTCTTCAAAATTTTGAATTAAAATAAGGTCTCCATTAAAAGTCAGAAAAACTATATTTAAAAAAATATATATTTTTAGGTATAAAATTGGATTTTTTTTTCTTATATTATAATTATCAAATCTATTGGATTAATGGAATAAGATTTGATTGAATATGTAATATATTAATTTCATCAAGAGGTAAATATTATTCATTCCCTCCAATTTATGATTTATTTTATAATATTCGTGTTAAAATAATAACATTAACTAGTATATCATGCTTTGATTAAACTCAATGTTTTGTCTAACATATGTTATTGATCACGTTAAATTTAAAAATAAACATACCATAAAATCTTGGGGTGTAAAACGGGTTCATTAAAGCTAGTGCGCGAGTTATTTAGTTACATGTATATGTTACGCCTATTTTCATCATACATATATAGAGTCTCTATATATGTGTGTTTCAAGACCTTTATAGTGTGAAGAGGCCCTTAGTAAATATAAACATGATTTTTCAGGTGTAATTGGGGCAATTTATGTGTCATCAATTCCTTATATAATTACATAATCACTACATAAGTTACATCCCATGAAAGTTCATTACATATTAAGAGTAACTTGAATGTTTCGGAAGCTGTGTCAATGTACCTACATGGATTCCTGAGACCATGTGTGGATTTTACCTTGGATCACTCTGACATAATGGTATCTTTGTGGATTATTTCCTGAACATTTTAAATGTAATTTATAATTCCACAATTATATATAAGGATGAAGTGATACAGAAAAAAATTATGGAAAGGTATTCAATGCATAATAGTAATTACATAAATGTGACATGTAGACATGTTTTTACTCAATGAACCTCATGGATTTAAATTTCTATTGATGTGTTCCACTGAAATTTAAAGATCTATATGAGGGTTTCCATTGATAAAAGAATATTTCAATGTTTTATGATTCCTAAAAAAATAATTCTTGACTTAAATTCACTTTTTTTGGTGTACCAAAATTGGATAAGAACTCTCTTGAGATACAATGTGATGATTTCCTATCTAAAGATGAAGTTTGAGATCATTGGAGGAATTTAAGATAATATAATTATTTGATAGGAACTCGATTAAATCCATTGGGACCCTTGATCTATACACATGGTGGAAACCAATTTAGAAAGATATGGGATTTGAATTAGATGATTTTTTTATTGTATTATGAATCAATAGAGGAGAAAAAAAGAGGCATGTGTTGATCACATAGGCGATGGAGATATTAAATCACATGATGAACCCTATAAAACTTCTATAAGAAGTAGAATGTTCACATTAATTATGGGGTTACTACATATCGAGATAATCTAGTGTAATTTCTCTCTACTATTTGATTTTTCTATATTGTTTTCAATGATGGCACACTATGCCATTGGTGGTCAAGAAAGGTGACCGCCCTTCCACTGTTAATGAATTAAGATTCAAAATTTTATCTAAATTCTATTAATTTAACTAGAATAATTTTATTGTTATAAAAATTATAATATTTTCTTGAATTTTTTAATTTATGTTTTTCTCCTCTCATTATTATTTTCACAAAAAATACACCAAGATATTCTTAGCTACCAATGATGGTGCGGAGTTGGTTTCTTTAGAGAATGTGTGATTAAAGATATCAAATCACTAAGGTTGGTGATGTCATATAATGGAGTGATTATTTCATTTCACTAATTATGATATAAAAACATTGTGATAGAGATCAGTGAGGTCTCAACTGATCGAAAAAACATCAAGAGAGTTAAAATATAAAATAAATAATTAAAATTAAATAAAATGGATGTCCATGGTGAGGAAACTATATTTAAATATTGATTCTGTACTCTCTTATTATTATTATATTTTAAACAAACGATTAATATATTCATACAAACGAACCTATCAAATTTAATATAAAAACATACTAATAATACTTCTATATCTAGTGAAATCAAGATTACATTTAATTACTAATTTTTTAATTTAGATCAAAGAATTTTTTTAGATCCATGTGATCAGAATCTCACATTCCCTTTCTAGGGAGATCAGTCTTGTGTTTTCTTATTTCCATTTAAAATGATTTAGATACATAAACAGGTATATTTCAAATCACCTATTTTTTATCCAATGTATGATATAATAGTGATGGAAAGGATTAGGAATATGGATATCACTGAGAAAGTTCAGAGATATTTTTTCATGATTATGTTGGCTGACTCTCCATCATCTTATTATTTATCAACATGATCCTCCATTATAAGTGAAAATATGTATAATGAATTGGATCAATATAATAATACCTTATTAGATATTTATACATCTATTTTTATTAATAATAATTTTCTATTACAATAGAATAATCAATAATTTTGAAAACCTAAAACAAAAATTATTCACTTAATGCTTAAATAGCAAGGAATTTTTGTAGAGGACCCCAATATAAATTTAAAGGTATTCGAAGATTTCTACAATAAATTATATTTTACATGTTTTCTTGAGTCTCATATCTACTATAAATAGTTTCGTTTCTCTCTTAAGGTATCATCCAAGTAGTATTTATACAACTTCTTACCCCGAGAACCCACCAACTTGGATGAAATTCAAGATCCTTTCCTCTAGAAGGTTTTCCCTACATCAAGTAAAGACATAAATAAAAATGAGGTCCATGGGATAAATAATGAATCTAGATAAACCCTTCATATATTTTGAGAGATATTCATGTGTCTTGGATTAACTAACACACTCAATTATTTTTATTACCATCATTTTCTAGTATTCTTTTACCAATGATTAAACGAAAATAACTAAAACGTACTTGATGAATTATCTAAAGGATAATAGAAAGGAATATAACCTATTAAATATATAGATATGATAGATATTGTATCATATAATTCCAAATAATTTTTTAAAATATGAACACCTATATGATTACTTGATGTAATGAGTTCTAACTCTCCCTTACTTGACAATAATATGGAAGAACTAACATATGTTGTAAGATATTTTGCATTGAAAAATGTCCAACTGACCTCACCTTCCACACCTCCTAAAGAATAAAATTTTTTATATTATATATACCATTACATTTATGGTTTCCCTCAAGTTTAAGAGTTTCCGGTTTCCTTGATTCATAGAAAATACCAGTAGACACCATCTTGAATTCAAGGATTTAATGAATACTCAAACATCCTATATGAATCCAGAAACGGGTAAACTTAAAGGAAACCATTCCAATAATATTTTAAACATCCTTTCCATCTACCGCAATTATTGACACATAATTATAAATCTTCTTTAAGCTATAAATAATTAATGAACCAATAACGCACAATGACAGACCTTTAAAAATAACTTGTATAGTCTCAAACCTACCAATAGTCCACCCACACCACTCATGGGTCAAAAATATTGGTTCTAATTGGATATTCCATCCATAACATATCTATTATAAATATAATAGTGTACCAAGTATAATGTAAACTCCCCACAAATTCAATTAATAATTCTAATGAAATGCTAGTTTTCTTTCATTAATGATTCGAAATGAACTGAAAATCAGTGAATAGTCATCAATGGAATATGACAATAAAAGTGGAAAACATGAGGAACTTGAGGAATCAATCATTGAATCGATTCCTAAAGAGTATGTGGATATAGAGACACTCCCAGTAAAGAATGAAAAGGGAAAAATAAATTGGAGGACCTATATCAAACCCAACCTCTATTCCAAACAAGAAAAACACCACCCAAGAAAATAATGATGAAATAATACAATAGTATTTTGTAGGGATAATAAAAATATTGGAGATCAACATACCTTCATAACAGGTCATTCACCAAATCCAATGGTATGAAAGTATTTTCAAGTATATTATTACCAAAATAAGAAAACATCAATGTTATGAAAATATTAGTTTTGGTAAAAATGAATATTCATTTACTACACTACAATTACCTAGAAAATTTAAAAACTCGTCTACCATAACCATTACTTTCAATATATGATAACACACATTCACTAAAAAATTTATTTGATTTTAGATCATCATTAAATTTCATGGCATAATCAATATTTTCATCCATATAGATTGGACAACTCAAGACAACCTGGGTTTTTGTACAATATACTAATAGAACCACCTTATATTCAATTAGTGTTCTAGATGATGTTCTAGAAAAATAGAGCCCGAATTATTCCTTACCGAATTTCACATTTTAAACATTAATTAAGAAAGAGGTAAACCATATCCCCCCATTATTCTATGTATTCCATTTCATAAGACTTCTGAAATAAAAATAAATATTAATAAAATAACACTTTCAATGGTATTTAGAGAAGTTATAGTGAACCTTAGTACTATTTATTCTATTAAATGACCTCATTATGAGTAATATTACTATATACTAATCAATTATAATGTTTTTTGTTGTTATTAGGGAAGAAATAGAAAAGTTTGATAACTTAATTCGATGAGTAGAAACTATAAGATCACTTCATTTTTTCAAGTGAATATATATTTGGAAATTAGATTAATTTGGAAATAGTTCTATGAGACGAATAGATTTAGGAGCTGGATGAAAACTATTTTTTTATTTACTCAAATCTTCCACCACTACTACAAAACTGGGTTCATTCTATGCAACAGTTTTAAGAGTGCTATTTAAACGCACTGTTAAAAACCCACGTGTCAGTGCTTGAAAAAATGTTGATTAAAGGGGACTTTAAAAGTACTAAAAATCACTGTTAATGTGGTCCCTCTATTAGTGATTTTAAAAAAACACTGACAACGAAACCCCCTATCAGGGCTAGTAAAAAAGAGCGAATAAAATTATGAATTTATCAGTGCTTCTAAAAAAACCACTTATATAGGGGTCATTTATTTGTGGTTGTAAAAAAGAACTTATAATGGTTATATTCCAAAAATATATTTAATTGAGAATAATACACTAAAATATAAATATATTTATATTCATATAAATGTAATATATATTTTTTAAATATGTTTTAGATAAGCCTAAATTGGCCTTTACACATGATATATAAGACATTCTGTGAAAATGGCTCATAGAAAATTTTAAGATTTTAATTTGTAATTTGCCTATTATTATTGAGTAATATTCATTTAATAACAATTTATCAATAAAAAATCCAACAATTAATAAAAAGTCTAAAATTAGTGGAAAATGTAACTCAAATTCCAAAGAGCCATTATTTTTTATTCGTGTGTTTGTTTGCGCTCTACAATATATCAAATAGAATATTGTGATGATATTTATGCCATGTTGATTAGGCTTGACCCTCGTAATTATTACGTCAAAGAAACAATGGCCCAAAAGGCCTCCAAAATTGTCTTTTTAGTCGTGGTACCAATTGTTTTTAATATTCGATGGATTTTTAACCTCTTTTTTGGAGGTTTTTTTTCCCTTTTTTAGTGGGGACTATATTTATTTTCAAATCCTACATTCATATTGATGTTTTGAATTTTTAATGTTATAATTTTTCATAATGTAATGTTATTTATAATCAAATATATACAATATATAAAATTTTTTATATATTCACAAATGAAAATTAAATTTTATTAACAAATAATTAAACATATTAACATATAAATAAATTTCTAAATATATAAATATTTTAAAAATAAACACTCATATCTATTTTATATAAAATACGAATCTTTGAGTATTTATTTACCTATATAGTTATTATATATTGTCTATATATATATATATATTTGTGTGTGTAATGACAAAAAGATATATATATTTATCTATATATTATAGAATATGTATATAAATATTAATATATAATTTATGTAAATATATATAAACATGTATAATTTTATTTATTTATTCATATATATATATGATATATGTCTGTTTGTATATATTTATAAACACACATAGACACACACAAAAAACATACTTTACATACGTATTTAAAAATATATAGGAATAATTAGAAATAATTAGGAATAATTAGGAATAATTTTTAATAATTTTGAAAAATTTGGAATAATTAGCAATAATTAGGAATAATTAGTAATAATTAGAAATAATTAGTTATAATAACATAAATAGGCATAAATATTAACAAATAGTAATAAGTAGTAATAATTAGTAATAATAGTTTGTAATAATTAGTCATAATTGTTAATAAATTCTAATTAATGTTAATAAATGGAAATAGTTTTTAATAAATGGTAATAAAAGGTAATAAATGGTAATAAATTGTACTAATTCATACTAATTCATAATAATTTGTAATAATTCATAATAATTCGCAATAATATATAATAATGTGTAATAAATAGTAATAAAAATTAATTATTATTAATTAATAGTAATAATTAGTAATAATTAGTAATAAATAGTAATCAATAGTAATAATTAGTAAAAAATTGTTATAAATAGCAATAAATAGGAATAAATAGTAATAAAAAGTTATAATTTGATATAAATAGAAATATATAGAAAAAAATATAAATAAATACGAATAAATAGTTACAATTAGGAATGAATAGGAATAATTAGTTATAAATAAGAATAAATTAGTATTAATATGAATAATTAAGAATAATTAGTATTAATTGAAACTAATTATGAATAAATATTAATAATTAGGAATAATTTTTAATAATTACTAATAATTAATAATAATTAGTAATCATTAGTAATAATTAGGAATAATTGGGAATGAATATGTATAATGAAAAATAATTAGAAATATTTTGTAAAAATTAAGAATAATGTATAATAATTAGTAATAAATATGATTAATTACTAATAATTTGAAATAAATAAAAATAAGTATTATTAATTAGGAATAATTTTTAATAATTTGTAATAATTAGTAATAATTAGTAATAAATCGTAATAAATAGTAATAATTAGTAATAATTAGTAGGAATTAGTAGTAATTAGAAATATTATTAATAACTATTTATAACTAGTAATAATTTTTAATAACTAGGGGTAATTAAATAATAATTATGAATACTTATGAATAATTAGTAATAATTCATAATAAATATGACTAATTAGTAATATATATGAATAATTACAAATAAATCTGGTTAATTAGTAATAATTAATAATAATCAGTAATAATTTGTAATAATTAGTAAAAAATAGTGATAATTAGTAATAATTAGTAATAAATAGTATTAAATAGTAGTAATTTATAGTAATTTGGAATAAATAGGAATAATTTTGAATAATTTTGAATAATTAGTAATAATTAAGAATAATTCGTAATAATTAGAAGTAATTAGTAATAATTAAGAATAATTAGTAATATATAGTCAAAATTAATAATAATCTGTGCTAATTAGTAATAATTTGTAATAATTAGTAATAATTAGTAACAATTATAAATAATTAGTAATAATTAGTAATAATTTGTAATAATTAGTAATAATTAGTAATAATTTCTAATAAATAATAATAAATATAATAAATTGTAATAAAGTGTAATAAATAGTAATAAAGTGTTATAAAGAGATATAATAAATAAAAAATTAGTAAACAATACTATTAATTAGTAATACTGAGTAATAGTTAGTAATAAATAGTAAAAACCATATTAAATATTAATAAATTTTGATAATTAGTAACAAATAATAAAAATTAATAATAGTTAGTTATAATTTGTAATAATTTGTAATAATTAGTAATAAATAATAATAAATAGTAAAAAATATTAGTAATTAGTCAAAATTGTGAATAATTAGTAATAATTTGTAATAATTAGTTATAAAATGTAATAATTATTCAGAAATAGTCATAATTAGTCATAAATTGAATGATTTGTAATAATTAGTAATAAATTATCATAATTTCTAGTGGATTGGAAACAACACTTTTTTTAGATTGTCCAACTCCAAACAACTTTCTCCCACTAAAATCACTATGAAAAAACTGCTCATACATACGTATGTCCATTTTTGTACGCAAGAGAATAGAGAGTAGTGCGAAGAGGCCTTCCTGCACTACATCCTGATGCATAAAAAAATGGATATGTGTACATCCAAGTATTTTTTTCATACTAATTTCTGTTGGATAATGTTTCAAGGAGATGAGCCATCGGGAAGTAAAGCCTCTTTTTTTGACGCCCCATATCCTTACAGATTTCATTGAATAAAATCACTATGAAAAATTATCTCTGACAGATGAATATCATTTTTCATATATAGGAGAATGGAGAGTAGCATGATGAGGCCTCCATACTCTCCATTCTTATGAATACAAAAATGACTATACATATTTTTGAGCAGATTTTTCATAGTGATTTTAGTTGGAGAATGTTGCAAGGAGATGATTCGTCAGGTAAAAGAGTTGCAGCCAATCCACTATATATGGTGCCACTCATAATTAGTGGGAATTGGTATAAATTTTCTATAATTAAAAATTATTAGTGTATATTTGTATAAATTTTAAAACAAAAACTATAAATAACTATAAATTATAGAAATTATTATAAATTTTTATAAAATTGAATTTAAATTTCCTATATTTTTTGGATAGTGTTTTTCTATTATAAAATTATTCAAAAAAACGTGTTTTTTTATTTTATAGAGAAATATGGAACAAGGTAGTCAAATACAGTAATTATTAGATGATCACACATGGATAAATAATCTTAGAAATTCAAACGTGTTTCGTTTGGAAAATGTATATAATAACGGTATTGATGATTTATTATCATTTGTATCATCAATACTAAATTATTTTCAGATGGGATAATTATGTCCCTTGTAAAAGTCATTATTTGAGGACGTCTAAAACATTTGACAACACTATGGGATTTCTATTGCATCTTTTTCAACCTGATTATGTTTTTTTGTATCAACATAGTGAACATTGATCCTGAAAAGATACTAATAATTTGGTTCCAGATCCATCATGGTTTATGATTTTTGTACAAGATGTGGTATTTCCATGTTTTCAACAAATTTAAGCCCAGTATCATATTTATTTAACTCCATAGTTTGAAACCTATCAATTTTAAGACTTATTTAGTTTTATTAATGATACCGTATATACTAGTTCAAGAAAAGTAAATTTTAAATGTGTAATGTCCCAGAAATTACATGTAAATTTTTATATTATATAGGATTATTTCTAGACCATGAACTCAGACATCACTAGATTTCAAGGCCCAGTGAGCACAGAATAATTGATTGACCTTTTTTTAAGATTATTTAAAATATCGCGCATACACAGTTTTAGGAACTTTTAATTAGGATCCCAGAATAAAAATGTGAGGCCATTGTTGCATCTGAAATGAAGACTTTACCTAAGGAAATACATAACCCCAATCGACATAGGTTGAGGGAGATACTTATTTTTTGGAATTTTTATGAAAAATATATTACGAAATTCTTAAAGAAAAAACATAATATAAACTGTTAGTTTATTTTATTTGAATTTCAAATTCTGTTGCAACACAATGACGCTATAAATCGAGAATAATAGAAAAATTGTTTCATAAATGAAACATCATAATGATGTTGAGACTCAGTATAATGGAAATGCTAAAATGTAGTTTCTCCATTTAATGGGTTTATCAAATATGGGATCATTGGAAAAATTTAGTATTAGTCAAACCTTGGAGATTTGGCATTGATGAGCATTGATCGATGAATCACCCCCAATGATGAGTACCTTTCTCCCTCCGTTCTTTCATCCTTGGAAGGATAACCAACAATAATGGCGGGCTGTGGATCAAGGAATGATAAACGGCGATGTATGACCTTGTTCTTCAATGGTGAATGATTCAATCCCATGTAGGGGTTGTTATTTTAAATTTTTCCCCTGTTTGTGATTTATAAACAATGAAAATGGATCAACCCACGAATAGGATGACTTAGAAATCAATCATTCTTGCAAAAGTACTTGACTACGAGATGATTTTGGGGGAAATTATTTTTTTTGTTTTGTTTTAGTTATCTTGATCCTTTTAACAGATTAGATCGACATTAGATTGAAAAAATGTGAAAGGTTTGATCCTTAGGTTCCTTTTTTGTGATTTTATCCCCCATGTTCTTCACGTTTTTCATGGGATGACAAACAATAAATCGTTGCGCTATTGTTTATTGGTGCAACGATCATATATTTTGGATCCGGGATAGACCTGGCATGAAGAAGGTGCAACAACGATGGTGATGATCAGGTTGATACGGTGCAGAAGATATATCACACAAATGTATATTCACCATAAAGGCATCTTGGTGTGGTTTTTAACACCTATAGAAGGAGATAATGACCTGAGTACTCTAGGATGTCCTTCGGATTGAAGAATAGACCACTGAGGAGCATCTAATGGCTTGTAAAATGGCTTATTGCTGTGTGGGCACTGGCGGCGGCTGCATGTACATGGATTTGAGCGTTGAGGGGGCCATATCTTCGAGATGATGCGTGGTTAAATGGACCCATGGCTCATGCTGTAGGTGGGATCTGCGGCGAGTTGAGTTGGCCATGTGGTGCGGAGCAGACATGGAAGACCTCCATGTCCAAGCGATTGAACCGGCCTTTATTTTAGCAGGCTAGGATAGATCAGGCATGCCGAATCAGCCAGCCATACTAAACCCATCTAGACCAGAATGGGCCTAACAGGTATGGTTGGATCCTGGTCGGTTCGTTTAGGTTCGCCCTGGTCGGACCAGACCAAGACCCAACCAGCCCCTTTTCTGTAAAACATGTATAACATCCAAACTGTGTGTTCGATTGACAATCTGTTTGCATAGTTGCGACCTTTGTGATAAGGCAGACCTTTTGACATACACCTTGTGAGTTTTTGTGGATGTTGAAATATGACATATGTCTTGAGATGGAGATTCTCCCTAGAATCAAGTGTGCTGCGAGGGGGAATCCAATAGAGGATCGGACCTTAATGGCCCAGCAGACTAGCAAACCTAAGTGGCCCAGCAGATGAGTAGAGATCAGTGTTCCAGAGATAAGAGGACCTCAGTGTCCCAATAGATGTGTGGTCTTGAGTGGCCCAGTAGGAAAGTATACCTTAGTGTCCTAGTAGAGGATTGGACCTCAGAGGCCCAACAAACCACAGTGACTCATCGGGGATGAATACATGGATAGTACATGATGTTAAACATTATGACTGATATCCTTGATTTATATATTAGCTGAGTATAGCGACTCTCTATCTAATTTAATTCATAATGACTACACTTTTTTTACCTCTTTGGTTTTCATCAATGTGAATACTTTAATTTTTGGTATTACTATTGTGTTTTGGGGTACTTACAGTGTATTTTTTCCCAGCCCTTCATGGGATCCGCCTACATGTGTTATGTCTTGTGAAGATGACATAAGCTTCCACAATGACCTTTTTGGTCCAACACCAGGCAATTCCCAATGATATCTAATAGACGAGGAATACTTATACGACTTCAAGTAGCACCCCCTTCGTCAACCCTTCATGTAGGGTTTACGGCAGACAGAAATCATAAGATTGTACTTGTATTTTTCTTGTGATTGTATTCTGGACCCTTTACATCCTATTTTTTACTTTTCTTCTCAGTGGTTGTGTTAGTGTTATTCTTGTTTTCATTTCAGATTGGTGGGTTTGGATGTGTGTGTGTGCATGCATACAGATACTCAGGAAAATTCCTCCCACTTAGGGGATAATGTCTTCAGTGCTAGTCACCAACACCTGCCCATCGGGAAGCGAGATTGGGGTAGTCATGACACGAGACCTAGGGGAAGAGTTGTGACAATGTGGTATCAAAGGATTTCATTTTTATCATGAAGACCGTGTGCCTGTGGCTTTGTTTTTAGGAAACAATGTTACATGTTTTAAATTATAATTTTAGGCTCGGGTAGTCCAGTGTTGGTGTGACGGCTGACGTATCCATACAAAAGGACCCTGAAACCTACTTTTCAACTTAGAACATGAAAACACGGGTTTCATGAGTCATATAATAATGTCTGGTGTTATCATTTCCTTTTTTATTCAGAGTCAACTCACAAGGTATAATCTATTGACCGTGGTTCATATTGATCTGTTTCAAGATTCCACCACATAAACAGCCATCCCGGATTCCAATGCTTCAACATGAGGATGGTATTCCTAGTGATGATGTGTTAGTATAGGTACCAATACTAGAGATGCCCCCATCAAGAGGTGCACCAGTGTTGCAACCACCCACTGACCAATTGTTGTTATCATCGTTACCAAGGGAGGACACAAGTTGGCTAAGTTCCTTACACAAGTTCCAGAGGCATAGACACCCCATGTTCAAGTGTAATACTGACCCCATGTTTTCCAATGATTGGATCAAGGTGGTTACATGAGTCTTCTACCTAGGAAGGATGCCTCTCGACCAGATGGAGGTCTTAGCTGCAATCCTTCTTCAGGGCTCGAGGGGGGGGGGAGAGGGTGGAGGATGATGATCCAAACACATGATGATGCGACCCTTACATAGATAGACTCTTAGAGCCTCTTTAGGGAGGAGTTATTTTCAGTGTTTTTTTCTCTTCGTATTTATACAAGATATATTGTACCTATAGCAGGGTAGTATGATAGTAGCAGGGTACTCAGCAAGATTCATCAAGGTTTCTCATTACTCAATGTACATAGTGCGACCCCCTTCATTATGGATCATACATTTGATCATGGACTATGAAGGGATTTCATAGTGTCCAGGTTATCACTTAGAATCCATACTCAGGCAAGGTTGCTGATGTGAGACCAACTCATAGAGATCTTACAAGCAAAAAAGGCACCAGTACCCGGAACTGCCATTAGACACTATGTGGTGGAGTCTTCAACCATGGATAATAGTAAGAAGACTTCGGGACCCAATGGGGTCATAAATTTCCAAGGATGACACTAGGACATGGTATCAAGGATTCAAGGATCCCTAGGAAGAGTGATTCATTAGAGTAGAAGGGTGTGCTACACATGTGGTACGCAGGGACACATGTCTCATGACTGGCTGACTCATCACGTGGATGATCAACGAATGGTTGTGGGACCACTGAGGAAGAGGCATAGGGTTAAGCATAGTGGTCCAGATGGAAGTAGATGTGGTAGGGGAGAAAGAAGAGTAGAATATGGTGGATGGAGGTTTGAGGTGATACCATTGCCACCCTCAGGTGGTTCACCATGGGCTTTAGGAGCCATTTAATATGTGCGAGACCAACTTTAGGTGACGAAGGCTTATGACTGCGTCACTCCAGAGAATATTAGAGGCGCAATCTATGTATAATACAAAATTTCTACAGTTCTTATAGAAATAAGTGCCAATCAGTCTTTCATTTCCACAGACCATGTTCGGAGCTCGGAGATTCCGAGGGAGCTGTTAGCTCAATCCTTATGGTTAGATAATTTTACAGCAGGGGATTCAATGGTCAAAAATTGGTTCCTTCAACGTGAGCTTACACTTGGATGCAAGATATTCATCTATGATATCCTAGTTGTAGCGATGAGGCCTTATGATTTCATTATGTTTATAGAATGGTTATCCACATTTCATGCTCAGATTGATTGTTTTAGGCATAGAGTGTGGTGTGTCTGAAGATATGAGACTAGGTTTTCCTTTACCATCGAAAGGGGAACATTTTCATCACATGACATACTTTCTCAGAGAAGTTGTAAATGATCACTCACCAGTTGGATAGCCTCACCCTTGGTGTGGTGGACGAGAAGAGTCGTCACTTAACAATAGTGGTGGATGAGAATGAAGACATCTTTCCCAAGGATGTTTTGGGATTACCCCCTCAAGGGAGAATGAATTCTGCATTGACGTGTACCCCCAGATGGCACCGATATCCAGACAAGCATATCAGATGGCTCCCTCGGAGCTTCGTGAGTTTAGTGAACAACTAGAGTATCTAAAGAGGAAGGATTTACGAGACCCTGTGTTTCATGGATGGAAACCCCAATATTGATTTCCTTGATGAAAGATGTGATTTTGAGGTTATGTGTGGACTTTCGCTGCCTGAATCTGGTGGCTGTGAAGAACAAGTATCCATTGCTCAAGATTGATGTCATCTTAAATCAGCTGAAGGGAGTGAGATAGTTCTCAATGATAGAACATGGATCTGGTTATCATCATCACTTTTTATGGGTTGAATATGTATCGAATACAACCCTTGGGGATCGATATGGCCACTTTGAGTTCTTGTCGATGCCTTTCGGCATGACCAATTCCCTAGTCTTGTTCATGGGACTCACAAGCTGGATCTTCTATCATTTCCTTGATTGTTTCGTCATGTTCTTCATTAATGACATATTGGTGTTGTAATAATTTAAATATGACTATGTTAAACACTTGAGAATATTTCTAGATACACTCTAGGAACACTATCATTAGAGGAATCTCTCAATGTTTTAGTTCTAGACTCAAGGGTTCCACTTTCTGGGACACATCATTTGAGAGGCAAGAGTGACGGTGAATCCAGCAAAGATAGAGGTGGTGCTTTCTTGGGATTCACCCAGGAGTGTGAATAAGGTGCAGAATTTATTTGGTTTTATTGGATACTACTATAGGTTCATGCATAAAGTATCTAGGGTAGCTTCACCCATATCATCATTTAAAAATAATAGACAAAACTTGGTGTTGATAGAGAAGTGTCATGATAGTTTTCAGGCACTGAGGCAAAGACTGACATGTTCCCCCATCATGAGACTACTAGAGGAAGGAATTGGGTATGCAGTATTCTATGACGCATTTAGCACCATATGAGGTGGTGTCCTAATGAAGGATAAGGTAGTGATCTCCTATGGTTTATGTCATTTGTGGAAGAACAAGATGATAAATGTGATCCTTGACTTGGATCTAGTAGTTGTGGTGTTTATATTTAATATGTGACAGAATTAATTTATGGGAGAGTGGATTACCATATAATCTGACAACAAATGACTCAGGTATATCTTCTCCTAGAAAGACCTTTACTTGAGGTAGCGGTAGTGGCTAGATTTTATCTAGCACTATGAATTTGGTATTTTCTATAGTCCTAGAAAGGGAAATGTTGTTGCAGATGTGCTCAGCACGAGATACAGTTTTTATTTTATGAGTGAAGCATCAGAGTAGTTAGTCGTGATATAGATATGCTTTGTGGATGGAGATGGAGCATCTTATCTTCAGTCGATGGCTGTCACACCCCCACTCGTATAGCGGGTTATATAGGCATATCTTGTGTATGTTGACTGCGAGGCCTGATGCGCTTAGTTATCCTCAGGAAAAGATCTTAATAGATATTAGATAGGTGGGGAGCATGTATTATTTTTCATAGGGTGCATCATTGTACTAGTAACATTGTGAAGGTAGATTATGGGGGAGTTACACACCCTCCCCCCCCCTTGTGGTACATCAATGAGTTAAAAAGTTATACTAGGATCTCTAACGTAAGTACTGGTGGCTGAGGATGAATAAAGCAATGGTAGAGTTAAATTTTTGGTTCCTCACTTGTCAACATGTGAAGGAAGAGAATAAGGTTCCAACATGCATGACTCAGCCACTTGAGGTACCGGGGTGGAAGTTGGATGGTATCTCAGTGGACTTCATGATGGGTTTACCATGCACATCTAGAGGGCATGATACCATCTGGGTAATTGTTGACTGACTGAAAAAGTCATCCCACTTCCTACCCATTTGAGAACATGGATAAATAGATAACATGGGACGCCTCTACATTCAAAAGGTAGTGCAGCTTCCTGGGGTACCTTTTATGATCATTCCAGTCTGTGATGCTCGCTTCACATCCTGGATAAGGAAGGGATTGTAGGAGGCATTCCAGACTCATCTATATTTGAGAACAACATTTCATCCCCAGAAGGATGGTCAGACGAAGAGGACTATTCAGGTTTTAGAGGAAATTATTTGTTCTTGTATCATGGACATGGGTCATAGTTGGAATGATTTTCAACTTCTGGTGGAGTTCTCATACAACCAAAAATACTACTCCACCAATAGTATGGCACCGTTCAAGACACCATATGGGTGACCTTGAAGATCACCATTATGTTGGAAAGACCCAGAGGAGTGTGCTATCATGGGTCTCAGGTTAGTATGAGCTACCAACGAGAAAGTGAATTTCATCCAGGATAATATGATTAATGAATAGAGTAGGAATAAGTCTCATTATAACATATGATGGAGGTCCTTGGAGTTTTAATAATGAGACCATATGTTTCATTTGTGTATCAACTCAATGGGGATTATGGAGATTCGTTCATAGTAGAAAGTTGTCTCCAAGATTCATCATCCCTTTTAGGTTTTGAGTGTATTTGTTGAGGTGGTGTACCACTTATCTATTACCACAATATGCCCCAATTGTATAATGTATTTCATGTATCACTGTTAAATAGGTATGTTAATTTTCCATCACATGTCATCAACTATGGTTATTTGGACACTAATGATGGGGTGATGTTTGCAGAGTTCCTGATGAAGATTGATAATCGACATGAGATGAACTTTTGTGGATGGTTGATTCCTATAATGCATGTTTTGAGGTATCATGGAAATCTTTAGGGTAGAACTCGGTAGTGGGAGCCTTATATATGTGCTTAGTACCCCCATTAGTTTTTTTCGACCTAGTTTTATCTTATAAGGATGTAGAGCCTTAATGTGAGGAGAATTTAATGTCCTAGAAATTCTATATAAATTTTTATTAAATTATTTGGGAATATTTGGAGATCAGGCACTCATATGTCACTTGATTCCGAGGTCTAGTGAAGATAGAATAAGTGTTTGAACTTTTTTGTTTATTTAAAATAATTCGGGTATGCGGTTTTTGAAACTTCTTAAATGGGTGCCCAAATAAAAAATCTGAAAGTAGCATTGCCTCCAGAATTATAAATTTACCTAAGAAGGACTTAACTTCAACCGACACTGGATTATGGAGAATGTTATCTTCAAATATTTTAGTAAAAAAATTTTAAAATTTTATTATGAAATGAAAATAAAAAAACATTTAGTTTATTTTATTCAAATTTGAAATACTATTTCAATGTAACGACGTTGCAACCCGACCATAATAGAAATTTAGTTTCATCAATGAAATAGTGTAATGATGCTACAACACATCATAACAAAAATATCAAAACACATTTTCTTCATTGAATGGTTCAACTAATTATGGGATCATTAAAAAAATCCAGTATTGCTTGAACCCTTAGATATTTGGAGTTTATGGGAAACAGTTGAAGAATAGAACATAGTGATGAGTATCTTTATCCCTCCATTCTTCCTTCCTTTGAAGGATGGCCAACAATAAAGGTAGGTTGTGGGTCAAGGAATGATGAATGGTGGTGTGAGACCCTATTATTCAATGATGAATGATCCAATACCAGTTAGGGGTTATTATTTTTAATTTTTTTCATTGTTCTTGAATTATAAACAATGAATTTGAATCAAACAAGGAATAGGTTGACCCCCAACTCGATCATTATTATAGGAGGTTTTTACTGTGGGATGATTTAGGTAGAAATAATTTTTCTCTTTTGTTTCTATTATCTTTATTTTTATCAAAGATTTGATTAATGTGGAGATGAAAAAACATCCAAGGTTAGACCCTCATTTTACGTTTTGGGCTTTTCTCCCCCACGTTCTTCACGTTCTTCATGGGATGATGAATGGTTGATCGTTTTTGAACTGTTTCCAGGTGCAATGATCTGACCTCATGGATCCAGGTTAGCCATGACACGATGAAGGTGTGATGATGACAGTGGTGATCAGATCAAGGAGGTTCGAGAGATATCACACGCAATTGGCCTCACCATGTAAAGGGATTATGGAATGGTTTTGAACACCTCATGATAGAGATCATTACACAAGGACACCATGATGTATTTCGGATAGAACAATGGACTAATAGAGTGCCTTGATGCCAGTGGCACTGGTAACCTCTACCACAACAACTGAGTCTATACAGTAGCTAGAATGGATAAGGATATGGCTTTGTACCGCAGCGATGTCAGATAGACCCACGCCTCTTTCCACAAGTGGGATATAAAGCTGTCTGAGTCGGTCGTGTGGCATAGAGTGGATGTGGAAGACCACCGAGTCTGGGAAATTGAACAAGCACTTTTCCAAGTGGGATGGCTTGGATCATGCGGGTCGAGTCGGCGCAGTGGTTCAAGGTAGGTGCAACGGGTCGGGTCGGAACCGGTGGACCTGGTTGGACCCAAGCCGGGTCGGATCGGTCCAACAAAACATGGACCAAAATGGCCCATTTTCCTTAAAACAGTAATAAATTCAAATCTATGTATCTGATTGATGATCGGTTTGAAACATTTGGACCCTCGTGATGAGACAACTCTTTTAACATTCTCAATGTCAGTTTTTGTGGAAGTTGAAATATTACCACTTTCTTGATGAGTATATTCTTCCAGAATAAAGCGCACTATGAGCAGGAATCTTGTAGACTAGTGGACCATAGTGACCAAGAAAATGGGAAGACCTGACTGGCCCCTCAGACAAGGGGACTTTATAGTACTAGAAGACAAGTGGACTTTAGTGTCCTAGAAAATGAGTGGACCTAAGTGGCTCAGCAGATGAGTGGACCTCAGTGGCCCAGTAGAGGAGTGGACTAGAGTGGCCCAGTAGACGAGCAGACCATAGTTCCCCAGTAGACGAGCGGACTTTAGTGGCCCAAGCAAACTTAGTGGACCAAGAGATGAGCATAAATCTGTGTCCCAATAGCCGATCAAACATTAGTTTTCCAATAGATCATGGTGAATCATCATGTATGAGTCCCTCGGTAGTACCAGATGTTCTGCATTACAACTGATAGTCTTGATTTCTATACATTTGGTTAAGCTTCTACGAGCTGACTCTAGTGACTCTCTCTCACAAATGTACTTTTTAGAGGTTACACTTTGTGTAACTATTTGGTGGTTTACATTGTACATAGATTACATTATGGTATTACCTTTTTTTGGGGTATTTATTGAGTATTTTTTAACTCACCCCTGCACAGGCTCCCCCACACAAGTTGTGTTTTTTTCTAGATAATAGACGCTTCAATAGATACCTTGGTTGGGAAGCACCAGGCGGTGCCCAGTGACATCTGACAGACGAGGAGTAATTCTATGACATCAATAGGTAAACATTCCACCTACCCATCAAGTAGGGTTTACTATATATGTAATTCCGGAGCTTGTACATGTATTTTTATTGGGCTTGTATTCTGCCCCCTTTAATTCTTGTTTTGTACTTTTACTCACAGTGGTTGTCGTAATGGAATGCTTTCTAACATTTCAGCATTGTGGGTTTGGATGTCTTTATGTACTAGAATATAGATACTCAAAAAAATGCCTCCCACTTATGGGATAATTCCTTTGGCTCTAGTCGCCATCCCCTAACTATCTAGAGGCGGGATTGGGGTAGTCATGACTCGGGCCTCGAGGGATGGCTCATGACAAAGTGATTGAAAATTTTATGTCTATTAAATCAAATAATTAAATGTAAAATATCTAGTTTGATCAGATATTGTCTTTGGATAAAACACTATTACCTGAAAAACTGTGTTGCCTAAAAATTTCTACGAGGGTAAGAGGCTAGTTCATAAACATGGTCTTGGTTATCAAAAGATTCATACATGTTCAATTGATTTCATATTATATTATTGTGAAAATTGTTCATTGGATAGTTTCCCAGCATATGGAAAATCATGGTATAAAGATGCTCAAATAGGTAAGTATGGATTGATTCCTATAAAATGGTTGATATATTTCATACTTACACCCAGATTGCAGCATTTATTTATGTCTCATAACACAGCAGCATTGACTTCATAGACTAAGATCAATACTTCAACTTGTATAATATTAAATCATACCTTTCATTGTGATTCATGGAATTATTTTGGCCAATTTCATCTATATTTTTTTTATAATCCTAAAACATGTGATTGGGTGTTTCTACTGATGTTTTTTATTTCGTTTTGTTCTTACGATAGTCAGTATTCATGCTGTCATATCTTTATAAATCCATTAAATTTACCTCATTATATATTGATGAAGGATTCATATATCAATTTGACCTTATTAATTATATAAAATTTGAAATAGAATATTGATGTTTATTTGAAACCATTTATTGATGAGTTAAATTCATTGTGAAATAATGGTGTCTGTACATTTGATGTTTCTGCGAACCAAAATATCCTATTGAAATATGATTTGATGTGGAAAATTAGAGACATCCCAGAAAATGAAATTATATCTATATTGAGTACACCTATTCCAAAATCATAACTATACTATATGAGAGATATAAAATCATTTATTCTCTTAAATAGAAAAAACCTTGTCATTTCGGATCTCGTCACATATTCCTTCCAACCAATATTCCTTTTTTGAGGAAAAAATATCATTTCCGAAAAGGAAAAATTGAAAGAGTTGAACCTCCAACAATTACTTCTTGTATAGAGTTTAAATCAATTGTCTCTTCATTACCTCTCATCACATTTGTACAAACAATATACCAACAGAAGATCGATGTCTTTAAGAAAGAACACAATTGGATAAAATGGAGATTCTTTTTGTGTATACCATATTAGAATAATTGTTTGTTCAATCATAGTTTAGATGTCATGCATATTGAGAAGAATTATTTTGATAATTTCTGTTATGTAGTTTTCCATAAACCATGTAAAACAAAAGATAATGTAAAGGCACAATTATATATTACCCAAATTTATAGGCAACCAGAACTTGAACTGTTTGAAAATGTAAAAGCATAGAATATAATGAATCCAAGATCATCCTATATGCTTTAAAAATAATGTTGATTATTATTTTGATTATGGATTATAGGTTTGATAATTCTAGATGTTTAGGTGTCCAATTTGGGAAGTTGTTTTAGAAATGGTCATATTACCAGATTTAAAAATTCCTGACTATTATATTATAATTGAAATAATTATGATGATTAGATTAAGTGGTTTGTTGATTTATATTATTAGGGATGAAATAATAGACATATAATATTTTTCCAAGACATTTATGTGAATAGAACACACTATGATTCACTATGAAAATGACAAGATGACTTTTTCCTATTTTTTGTAAGCTAGAAAAAATCTTCCCACTCGATTTATTTGATATAATGGAGAATTTGATATTAAATTTTCTACATGAAGAAAAATGTGGGGTTCTGGTAAATACCTGATCTATATACCCATTTGTGATACGCATGCATAAATTGAAGAAAAAAGTATGTAACAAACAATGGGTTGAAGGGTTAATTACAGAAGATTATTTTCAAGAATTATTATTTATTCTCTCATTGTTTTCTATCTGATTATCCATAAAAACAAAACTGCATGGGTTGTAATTATGGAAATTTTAATGAAGAAATAATAAATCAATTATAATTTTTTAATCATCCCGAACATGGCTTTGTTGAAGGTCATGAATGATGGATTTCAGATGATGATAATAACATAAATCTCACATTTGATCTTCTTAACTATGAAGAAATGAAATTATTTGTAAAGTGAGTTCTCTCATCAATTATTGTATAATCATTTTTTAAATTAAATTGATCATATTTTATTTGTATGTTATATAATAATATTATAAATAAATAACTCCAATAAATTATAGCAGCTTATCTAGAAGAACATCGAAAAAAAATTTCTTACTGGTTTTTAAAAATTTGTAACATAAATTATTAATGGTTTAACATATAAAATAAATTAATTTCTTGTTAAATTGATAATAGTTTTATAAATTTTCAAATATGTCAACATTTTGATAAAATTGATAGTCAAATTTGTTTATTGACAAACCCACCATAAAAAATGGTTAAATATTATAATGTATATGTGGTGAATGGTTTTTGATTTCATACACGTGAATATATCAAATCATGAAAACAATGAATAATGGGGTTTAATTGAGATTATCTCGTCATAAAGGAACTAAAGTGTACTTTTACAGCATGCTAGAAGAAATTGTTAAACAATGTTATCTAGGACATAATTACATATCAATGTATAAACGTTCGTGGGTGGATACTGAGAGATGTTGTATGTTTATCTGACCAATGGATTTTTGATATTAAATATTAACATCTTTTTGTATTAAATGTACCATTTTTATTGGCTTGTTAGGCATATAAAATTAATTATGAAAATTACTATGCTACATCAAGAGAGTTGGGTGATTGGTGGAGCATAAAAAATTAAATATCGGGAAAATCAGTTTTCTTAAAGAGAATATGGTTCCACTGAAGTTCAAGGAATTTAAATTATCCAAGATACAGCTCCAAATCCACCTTTTTAAAGAAGAGAAATATATATTGTTGATGACACCTCATAGTTAAGGTTTGATGGTGATGATGTTGTCAATGATGTTACAAATGAATTTAAAATGACAAGAGATGATGAAACTGAAACTCATAAGGAAATTGATGGTGCTAAGGAGGAATATAAAGACATTGACATCCTCAGATATGAACATGAAGATGAAGATGAACATTTACATAATTATATAATGATTATAATCATATAAAACATATATTTATATATTATAATTGTTTTCAACTATTTTTTGGAAATAATAACTTCATGTTTCAGATGGATGAAGATATGTGTCATTAGTTGAAGGATGCTGGTTTACCATTGGTTTACTATGATGGTGGATCATCTGATCTTCCGATTTGCTTGTAGTTCAATGAGTACTCAAAGGGGGCATGGTCTTGCATGATTGATGATTCCTAAACCTATACTCGAGCGACATCCTTGTCTTAGCTTTAATCCACACATTCTTAGGTATGTTTACCTTAGTAATTTAATTATCCATCATTAATTTATTTATATACTAATTGTTTGATAAATTTTTATTTTTTTCATAGCATTTTTCATATAGATTTTGAATAGAGGAGCTCTATATTGCATAATTATTTTTCTGAAGCATCGGACATTCCCATTTATGTTCAGCACCGCATGTTCGATTACTGGATGGTATGTAAATAAAAAATATTTATTTTGAAATTTATTCCATTAATAACTTTATATAATAAATTATTTGTAGTTTTTATGGTATCCCATCAATGAGATCATGTATAACGCTATCTAGAAGGGATGGGAGGGGTTTATGCATGAGTGTTTCCATCATTTTTTACATAATTTGAGAATGAAATAAATGACGAAAGAATGAGTGACATAGTTGGATGATTCTTGTCGCGCCCAATGACATGATTATATTTCCTCTCGAGTTTTGGATTGATTATGTTCACAATATTTGGGTGGTCATTTTTAGAGAATATCATCTGTAGGTTGAAAAAACCAGGGGAGATTGGAGGTGACACGTCAAGCATGTATTCGTACATTCAGTACGCATAGGGAACATATGGTAAGTAATTTTTTAAAATAATTTATATAACATTAAATGTAAATAGTTTATTTTATATTCATATAGATAATGGAAAAGTTACAAATTACAAAGTTCAGAAATTATAGGATGATATACAGTGATCCATTCAGTGGAGAGTTTATAGATGATCTCTAGCATTAGATTGTGGTCAGTATTATTTCATTCTAAGTTCTAAAATTATCAACAAATATTATTTTGAGTAATTTAATTTTAAAATTCAATTGATGGTGTTATATAAGGTCGCGACATCTCACACATAGATTGAGAGTCAGGATGAGACCAATGATCATACTAGTACCCACCGATATGATGAGCCAACATGGATGTAGGAAACCCATAATGCCCACGAGAACGGCCGAATTATTGGTATAGACTATCAGTTGATGTATTTCAGTTATTATGGTACTATTGTGATGTTGGTATCTAGCTCGAGAGGAGATCATGGAGAGTCATAATCATCTATTGGATAGTATCAGGAGCAATTGTGAGCTCAGGGTCAGCTTATAGTATGGAGCATGAGGAGATTCACCAATGGTAGCAGCAGTAGTAGGATGAGCTCCAACGACCACAATAATAGAAGGTGGAGGAGATGCGTAGATAGTAGTGGAAACAACACGAGAAAATGGGGTAAATTTGACATAGGAATCATGGTTTAGGGATGGAGTTTCCTCTACCCTCTTCTCCAGCTCCTCTAGATGACCCCCCCCCCTTAGTGATTTATTTATTTTTTATGATAAAACATTTGAATGTAATTTTATTTATAATATTAATTATTTATATTTTCCTATAGTTTATTTTATATTTTTGCAAATATTTTTTTACTATGTATTTAATTATTATTATTTTATTACTTTCTTTAATTTTTTATAATTTTTTTTATTTTTTTATTTTTTATTTTTTACTATTTTTAAATATTTTTTTTATTTTTAAGAATATTGTGGTTTTTATTATTTTATAATTTATTATTAATTTAATGATATTAATATTAATATTATATTATTATTATTACATTATTATTTTTATTATTTTTATTTTACTAATATTAATATTATGATTTCATTGATATTAATATTAAATTAAAATTATTCTTGTTAACAATAATAATATAATTATTATTTTATAATATTATTTTATTATTTTTATTCATGTTAATTAATTCAATTTTATTTTATTTTTATTTTTATGCTATTTATAACTGGACCTTTTACGATGGGACATCACCCCATCACAATATGGTTTTTTTAAAAAACTCAGGAAAACTAATTGTGATAACCAGTCACAAAAAATTATATTTGCGATGGAATTTTCATCAACAAAACATTTGTGGCAGGGTCCCATGGTAAATATTCTAATTTCCAGTAGTGTGACATGAATAGTTTTACTGCAGGGATATGTATTTATTATGTTAGGGGATTCCTTGGTCATTTCTACTCCATGGATCATGATTCCATAGGATGTTAAGGATGTTGCTACCCCTTAATCTACCTTTCTAGGACATTCATTGGACATGCTTTATGGACATTCTCCTTGGGATCTATCCAATTCATTACTGATTTATCATAGAGATGATCCATGGACTCGATAAAGATGACTTGGTAAATTATAACTTGGATCTGGCCATTTCACTCCTCAAACATGATTACTCATCATATGCCATATTGTTTGCTTAATTATTCATTACAGATATCCATCATATTAGTATTTTATTTAAGTTTCCAAACTATATTGTATTACAACTACATTATCATGATTTATTGTTTCCCTTGGTTATAGAAGGTTGAATATTGTTTATAAGGATCCATGTATGGACAGATAGGATAACATTTATATTTGATAGTAAACTTTCATTACTACAATACATGAGATAAACTACACACTTCTTCATTATTTTAAAAAAATAATATACATTTTAAATAAATTTTCAGTGGTGGCCTTCTGAGTGTTATCCCACACCCTTCTCAGGCCATCATTGGGTACCCAAACAGACATCATGAATTCAGGTAGGGACCAGGGAAAGATCCCACTTTATGATGTTTAATTTATTGATTGAATAAGAGAATGGGAGAACAAGACCAATCTAATCTCGTGATGCTTACTGAAGACCATTCCTTTTGGGTTTATTTTTTATTTTAATACAAGTAGATTATTAGATGCATGTTTCCATATTTTCAATTTTGTATGGATACATGACATATATCATTTTTATATGATATTTCCTCTGAAACTATTTATTATTACTACTGTATTCTGGACAATTATCTTCTTTCAACGATTTATATTATTTTTTTTCTATTTATCACTTTGATTACACTATTCTGTTACACTATGTCATTGAGTAATATTCTCTGCACAGACACACAATAGGCCCTCATTGCTAGTAGAAAATCCTGTTCATATTGCAAGGTACACTTGAGGAAATATTATACCCTACTCGGGGTACCGTTTAGTGTCATCTTAATGATGAAATTACATAAAGACAACTTATTTTTTGACCAAAATTAATATTGATAACAGTAAAGATCATTTATTGTGGCTATGGTAAAAATGGATTTATCAATGGATAACCTAAAAAGATAAGGTTTATATTGACCAAAAAAATATCTATACTCTATTACGTAGTTATATTTTTAACCTATAATGTATAATTCTAATGAATACCCCATTTTGGACCCTTTTCAGGTGAAGTACATGGGTACTCGATTTTCGTTCCAAAAATTTCAAGGGTTTTACTCACCTAACTTATTAAAGGACACCCAATCTCCTCTATTATTTACACATTCGCATAATTTATTTTCCCAATACCAACCCAAATAACCTAGAAACATATATCAACTCATCCTAGAATAATTATTTTGGAAAAAATTACAACCTAGTAAAGATCATGGTGAGAACTTAAGGAGGATACGTGAAGAATATGTAACGTTCTTCAATGACGGTTTTAATTTTATTTCTTCCTATGACTCCATGAATTTATAAAAAAACATGATTAGATAATGAACTAAATATATTACATAGAATAAAATGTTTTTATATTTTTATAATTACCAAAAACCATCCCCTATTCCATAAAATGGGTTACAAAATCATTATTCATATGTACGACAGACAACCACTTTGTGAACAGATATAATACATTTTTCCATTACCACATCTCATGGTTGGGTATTGTGAAAGAAATTAAGTATATATATAATATGAAGAAAATATTTATTCCTATGATTAAAGATATCATATATACCTTTATTAATTTTCATTTCGTAGGGGATACGATAATGTTGCTCATGTGTGTGGCAAATTAATGCCTCGTGAAGTGATGTGATTCATCTTTGATTAATAATTTACAAGGGCTGTGATAAGGATAAATTTAATGATTACATTAGATATAAATTAAATTATTGAGAAATTAATATACTTTTAATATAATATATCGTTTTATTTTTACCTTTTCACTAACATATAAATGAAAACAACATTTGTCTACGTGTAGACTACTACCTTCACAAAGCATTGTGAATCTCTTTTTATGACCACACCACATGGCTGATATATGTAAGTATATTTAAAAAAAATTTTTTATGATATTATGATAATTATGTAAAGATATATCATTATTTACCTTTTTTTCTATAATTATTGGTGAAAAATGGAAACATTACTCATGTGTACGCACAACCTACCATAGTTATGATCATAACATACTTAATTTCTCAACACCACCATTCTTAATTGGTCTGAAATTTATAATTGATATGTAAAAATGTTAAATATTTAATTATTATTATTCTATATATGATGTAACAATATAATATAAATAATAATTTGAAATTTTGTGAAAAAGAACGAATGATAAAACAAGGCAATTAACACCTGAAACAAAAAAATGAAATATTATTAACAAATGGGTGATAAGATGTTATAAAAAAAATAAAATATGATATTATACGTATAAATATGGTTCTGGTAAAAGTTAATTTAATTTTTTAAAAAGAAAAATTAGTTCAATGGGGTGGTGAGTTGAGCATCATGATCACCAATGGTTTCAAAATAATTACTACATTAAGAAGCACATATTTTTTTAAAGGTGTTTTTAGGCAGGACTTTAACATAAATGTTTGAATTACTCATATATTATATCTCCTGAATATTCTCATGAAAAATTGATCACAACCATGTTTTTTTCACAACAATATCTTTTTACCCTACCCTTTTCAAGTTTCTTTTATTTCAATTGGAAATTTTGATACCAAAACCAATTCAAAAGTAACTTCACCGATTACTAAACATTTTGCTAAATGTGGTAGATTAGAAAGTAAATGATATATCTAGGACATGTATGAGACTCTTATTCTTCATAATTTTCCTATAAATGGAATATATGGAGAATATTCCATGTCTTGAAGGATTAGGAAAGCATGGGAGGAATGAGTTCATTGAATACATGATGTTCATTTATATTTTGAAAATTTTGAGATACATCACTCCCACACCCCATGAAACTCAGTATGATGATGGGAGGGAAATTTATTGATGATTATAACTAGGATGGTTGTGCTTTTTGTATAAGATTTTTCCAATAATTGAAAACTTTCTAATAAATAGTCCACAATTTTAAACTAGGCTTGCAATGTAGATGATTCTCATCAGGCTGGATGAATGTTTTTTATCAACCAATTTTAAAAATAATTTCTCTTTCTTTCCATGAGAACACATAACAATAATACTGAATTTGATTTTCATTGTGGGTGATATTATGTATCATAATTTTATGCAACATGACGTGGTTTGTTTAGAATAATTTGAGGTCCTACACGATCAATTGTTAGATGTGATTGAAATTAATATAAATATTCTATCTAATGAGTCAAGACAAGCATCCACAACAAAAATGATGGTAGCAATAAGATTATATCCCAATGAAATTCTTCTATATTTCATTACCTCAGATGATGAACCAGATGCTCTTTATTTTCTTCCTCTCATTTTTTAACCTCTTGACATCTATTTGGTGGCAATAATTTACACCTCATGTGATCACTTTGTTACTAATTTACACTAATACATTTTTGTGTTATGTGTTTGGTAAATAACTCATGATCAAATCATTTTGGTTAATATCAGTTTCTAAACCCACTATATATGAGTTTAAATTGTGTTTAACCAAATGAAATCATAAGGTAAGGGACAACATTTCAATTTCCCTCCATTAAGGAATATTGTAATGTTATGCACCTAATTTCTTTTATATAGTGTATATATTGACCCTTTGATTTCAAATATCATGATTAATTAGTAATTTAAGTTTTAAATGTAACTATTTCACATTAGTGAATTTGACATAAAAATTACCAAGTTGAAAAAGTAATTGAATAATCTCACTTTATTATGTTATTGATAAACATATCTTGAAACAATTAATTTATTTTGTCAAAGATTAAATAAAAATTAAATTTACCTTAAATATACATATTCTTGTAGAATGGAAATGATTATTTCCTAAAGGTTATAAAATTTTTATATAAAATTTTTATTTTTAATGTTATTTTATTTAGAGGGGAATTATTGATATTTTTTTTATCTATTCAATGTCAATATTTAAAGGTAAGGAACATTGTTCCATAATTTAACTGATTATTTGATATTTGATAAAAACATTACATGAAAACGTGGTTGGGACCTGAATATAAATATACCTTCAATGCATAGACAAGTCTCACGAGACAAATCAGTAAGCTAAAATTAAAAATGTTTTTACCTATAGTATTAATCCATATTTTGAATGGTCTTGATGGTAGTGGTCTAATTTTCATGAGATATGACATCTAGTAATTATGGATTTCATTTATTAAAAATTATGTTATTATAATTCATGGTATTTATACTATGATATTATCTCTGGATGCATTTCATTCTCATTTTACTGATTAAATGGAATGTCCTTCAGTTATTCACCTTGACATATTGATTATTCCTTACCTTATCATGATCTTCAAGTCATATAAATATAACGTGTGTTAAATTATTTAACTTTCGATGTTGATTATTATTATTTTTTCATGATAGATTCTTTGTTACATTACTCTTAATAATCATTTGAGTTCAATCTTATTTTTTTCCTTTCACCAAGATATGAAGGAGATATAATTGAATATGTTTTTAAGGATGTAGTTTTTTTCTTGTTGTTATGTATTATGTTTTATTTTTTACTCACAATTTTAAATGGATATCATGTATGTATATGTTTATACAAAATTTTTAACATGATTGGTTTATCAGTATTGGACTCTTTGTACCTATGCGAGTGTAATAATGTAAGGAATTGGCTCTGGGTTACAAGGGTCGGGTTAATTACATATTATATATGGATAATTAAGAATTTGTGGAGGGGTTAAAAAATACATTAAATATATCATTTTATACAAAAAGGAGGTCTCTAATTTATCATTATCTATTTTTGGTTTCTTATATCACATAATGTGAAATAATAATTAACCATTCAATGTATGAATTTTAGTTATCAATAATCAATGGTCAACATTGCGTATTATAATTTATTATGACATGTGAATATTATCATTTATTTGGTTTTATATATAGATATAAAAAAAATTAATATGGAAAAAATGAGTGATGTGCTTGATAACGTACTATCTATACAAGAGGGAGTTCTATACACTTTTTATTAAGTATACTAGGGGTATAATAACCATACTGAATCCCCATTATATGGAGTAGATTTGATATCTTGCATAATACCATTAAAACTTTTCAACTTTTCTTATACCATCATTTTGTTTTATCTAATCAAGGGTCATTATATGGGTTTTATACATTAATAATGCATCATCTCACATGATTATTCTTTACATGTCATAATAAATCACTCCCTAAAATTTAAAGGATTAGTATCATTTGAGACTAGATGTATAGAACAAATATTTTAAAATATATTCCAAATATCACTAAATAGTCTTATTATATGATAAAATACTTTAAACATAAAATATAATAACCTCTTTCATAACATTTCAAATTTCAACATAAGAAAGCGTGAGATTGGGTCTTCTATAAGGGTAAATATAATATTCATCATTCATAAATCACAAGTGAGAATAATATAGTCATAAGGATATGAGAATGTACCCAGGTTAATGGAATAATATAATATAATAATAACTAAAAAAGAATATGTCATAAAACATGAGTTATGACATAAGGCATTGATAATAACATAATACATGAGTAATAAGAGTGTGAAAATGTCACTTAGTAGTCATGAGATTCGAAAACATAACATGGTCATAAAAATATTGTATAAAATTGTTTCATATACATAATCATAAAAAAATAATTTCCAATTTTAATGAATATTTCTATGATCATCACCACCTAGTGAACAAAGTCCAATAGGGATTGAGTTCACCCCCATTCCCAAAACCATAGTTGAAAACCCTTTAAAGGGGATTAGGTTCACTTAGAATTCCTAGATACATGTAATCTCATTAGATATATACATTTTCCAATGATTTAATGATATATATAGGTCCAAATAACCATATAATGATAATATTTTAATATATTTCCAATGAAAACTTTTGAAAATTCATATTTCAAAAATAGATTTTGTAACCCATTATAAAAGAAAGGGATGTCATGAAAACATCCCCTTGATATAATCATATGTCATATAGAGAAAGAATTTGGATGGTACTATTAGACCATATTCCAAGTAAACTATAAGAAATTTTAAATAAAGTTTACATATTTGAAAAAACAATTATAAGGGTATTAAAATATGCCTATAAAATCAACAGAAGTACACATTATGTTTTTGATATTTTTAAAAAAAAATTATAGAAAATAAATATATCTTTCTTTGAAAACCATTAGAACTTTGAGGGTTAGTTTACTATTGAAAACTGACAATGGTAGTAAAAAATCATTGTTGTAAGAACCTGGATAATCATTTTTGTTATGGATCTTTATCCCAAGTTGTTTTTGATAAAAAAAAGGAAGAAATGAGAATATTTCTCAGAAAATGCAGTGTATATTTAATGAACACATCGTGTAATTTCGTTTTTATTTGATAAATTGGAGCGGGGTCGTTTCTACTATCCAGAAAAATTTCTCTTCCCTATGTTTTTATAGGAGAGTGACAGAAGGGACATAAACCTCGGGTCCCTCTAGATTCTCTATCCGAGCTCTGATCTAGATGTTGTTGGGTACATTTTAATCCCACTGGTGAGTTATAATTTCTCCTAAAGCCTTACTTAATGCTTCTACCTCTCTAATGAGTTTTCAGTAGATGGTCATTTTTTACTTTTTTTAGATCTACATCATTATAGGATGATTCAGGGGATGATGTTCAATAGTTTCGTTTGTATGATATCAAGGTAGGTGGTTTGTGAGTTTCATTGTCCGTCTTTGGATTATATTGTAGAGACCCGAAGAATGAAATACATGGAAAATAAACTACTTTTTTGAAATACTTAATACATAACAAAAACAGACACACAAGGACCGTAATAGTTTAGTGTCTTTGGAAACTCGGAATAAAATCTTCTAATCGTGGGGAAAGATCTTCAACAACTCCCATAACGATCTTCCCCTATTCGTTTCCTTACCTAAAACCTTTCTTTACTTCTTGGGGCAAATAAAACAAAAAAATGGTGAGCTCAAATTCTCAGTAAAGGAAAACATAGATAACATAAAACAATCCATAAAAATTTGGAAGCAAAAACTTGAACATTAAATTTAAACATCAAAATCTTGAGCAAATACATAAATCGTGGAAGTACGTAAGACATATATCATAATAGATCATCAACCATGATAAAATGGGAATAAAACATATAACTATGGAAACCATTCAGCACATGTCATGATTTCCATAGTAGCCAAGGCATTGCTTCCAAGACTATCTTAGTCGACAAAGTCGCTTTCTGAATCGAGTTCACTCCTCATTTCAGTCCCATAACACTGAACCGGATTAACTTACCATTCCAGAAATGTCTATGTCATGATATATAAATCTTTACCCAATGCATTGGAGGGAGATATAGGTCCCACCCATCTCATATTGAAATCATTCTTACTTGTGCCACAAAATAAACTTAAAACATTCACCATAACCAAAAGAATAAAATGGGTTTCATAAACATAATCCCATCATTTCATAATCCTTATAAAACAGATGGAAATTTCATCATAAGAAAATTGAATCTATGTAAATCAAAGAGACATTAAACTTGAATCATACACATATGAAATAATTTCATCTTAGACAGAAAATGGTTTTGATAAAACATTTGAAATGAATTCTTCAGGAAAATATCCTTTCTTCTTCAAAATCAATTTATTTTCACGAAACATCATTCAATTTTAAACAAATATGATTTTATTGGAAGTAGTAATTAAATATTTGGGAGTAAGCTTCAAGAAAATAAGGCTTTATGAAACCGTAAATATCCTTTCATGCCGTATAAGTTAAAAAAAAAATTTCTCGTACTTTTTCCGGAAAAGTCATAAAAGTACCTCGTAACGTAAACAAAAGAAAGATTCCTTACATACCATTTAGTAAACGTAAAAAATGGGTAAAAATGAAATTAAATATACATGAAAAAACTTTTATAAAACATGGACATGAATGATATAAATAACCCCAGTAAATACTTATGAATAAGCAATCTCAGATAAAAATGAGATTTGCCAAATTATCCCTTACCTTATGTCTGATATGCTTCGTATGTATCTGAACCTCCTGTATAATGATTTAAATAATTTCATTGACTTATTAATGAATCACATTCATTGTTATGATATCATATATGGTTCAGTTATGACTTTATATTACCCGTTCATTTGTAAATTCCATGTTAAAGAGCGTTTTGGGTAAAATCGTTTCATTTATCGTATAGGTTTCGACTCGTCGTTCTTGATATTATTACTTATATCCTGATTTAAATAATTACAGAATGTAAAACATGATTTATATATAATATATATTCATTATTCACATATATATTATAGATCGATAAAAGGAATGAAATACACCGTTCATGGAGACGGTTGGCCACACGTACGCATAAACGCAGTTTTCGTTTCCTTATTGAATTGAATGGAATTGTGTATATGACATACATATATATATATATACATAAATCCCGTAGCATTATTATGTCATATATTTTATTAGTATTCATTATATATACTTTATAATCATTCTTGAATGGTTAATCATGGAAAATTAATCTCATTGCGTTCGTGGAGACGGTAGTCCATACGTACACACAAGCGATGATATCATTCCAATGACTGTGGAATTGTATTGGAGTGTATGAATACTATTTAATAATAAATATCTATTTTCAATATTAATTTATTTACAATATTATACCCATCCATGTAAGGTGGTGGTGGAAAAACAGATTACACCACGACGTGGAGACGGTATTCCGTACGTACGCACGCGTGGTGATTTCATTTTCAGTAGGATGGATAGATGGTGAAATAGGTTTGTTTCAGAATTAGAATAAAATATCAGTATATTAGTGATACTGATGTTATTAGTTCATAATTTAACAACTAAAGAAGAAGAAGTGGAAGAAGAAATAACGTTGTAAGAATCGGTAACGGGCATTACCTCTTCTTTGAAGAACCTTTTTGAAACCTCCTCTAAGGGCACTAATATTGGTCTTTGAAAAAGAACAGAACCTCTAGGATGTTTCTAGGGAAGTTTAGAAGAGAACTTTTCAGTGTTTAGCTGAGCTTTAAGGCTCAATTTGGTGTGAGGAAGAGAGGGAGGAGGTTCCATTTTATAAGGGTGGAGAGGGTCACCTTCGGAATAACTAAAAATATTATTTTATTATAAAGTCATATTCGGGTTTTAATAGCTCCAAAGTGAGTTATATAGAAGATAAGGTGGGGATGGGTAGAAATACTCTCATCCAATAGAATTTAGAGAAGTTTAGATTCCTATTTTAACCATATCATTTATATTTAACTTTAAGTTAGATAATTTTACTTTTACCGTGACTTTTTGTGTTCTTACACTATAAGGTTAAAAACATACTATAACAAGCCAAACGAACCCCAAGTTGTTTATTATTAATATATATAACCTTATCTAAGTAATTTGGCCGATCCATAGATTTTTCGGAATATAATCACAATTAATAATATAATATTTGTTATAGAAACTATTTTATGTCAATTTTGACACTATTTGGTAATTGATTTTTTTGAAAATCATAAAAGAATGATTAGTTCAAAAAACGTTAATTAAATCAACACTAACATGTCATATTAACATATAAAATTATTTTAATTCATACAAAGTCTCAAATTACATTTATTTGGGTATTTATAACATCAATTATGTGAATATTCTATTAATAAGATAATTATTGCATCGTCATTGTGTCATAAATAAAATAAATTATATAAAGTTTAAAAATTACAAATAAAATATAATTATGTAGGAATGCTTGTTATATTTCTAATGAATATTTATAGTAGAATTTACCTTATGTATAACCCTATATTAAAAATTATTTACTTATTAAAATTTGATTTTAACTATTTTAACCCTTCTTTAAATAAATTAACAATAAATGTGCTAATCTAATCAATGTGGGCCTAAATGGTCATATTTTATTCCTAAGGTTGTTTTTGGTCGAATTACACTTATCAAATAGAATTAAGACATGTTTTAGGGTAATAATAATATCATTTTTAACCTTAATTACCCTATTTACATCTAACCGTGGTAAATAAAAGTAAAAAGTTACTATTCACCATAAATTATTTTCATCTCATTGAACGACATTTTACTTACTGACATCAACCGTGTCTCTCGGATTTTTGAAATTCCATTCACAAAAGAGGTAAAATTATGTTTTATGTAAATTTTAAAATTCTCCTAGGAAGTGGGAGAAAAACGGTCAAAAGTTCAATAAAACTTTTATATATCTAAAATTATTAAAAAATGACTCCAATGAATAACATTGAACTAATATAGGTATTATGTATAAATTTTTACCTAAAATGAATTTAAATAAAATAAATAATTATTTAAATAAAAAGTCGGTTTTTAAATAGTAACCCAGTGTTTTCAGTATTCATCAAAAATTGAATGTTTTTAGAAAAAGACCAAGCATTCACCCAAGGCTAATTTCAATATTCTGAATCCAAAAATGAGGTCCATTTTGAAAGATGAAATTATCAAAATTTCAAAAAGTGGTTATTACTTTTCATAATGGGTAGTTTTAATAATATTTTAATAGCATATCTTTGTTTAGTGAAACTCGGTATTGCGTACAACACACGCTATCGAGGAAGGTCATGATTGTGTGTAATGTAGCCAAGTTAGGGTTGTGTTTTGTGAAAGAATCCTTTGTTGTAGCGTACAACACAAGACATCAATAAAATTAAAAAGAATATTTTGCAAAAAATCTCGTGGTGTTACATTCTACCCCCCTTAAAATGAATTTCGCCCTCGAAATTCGTCGAGGTTATAAATTGTTTACTACAAGAAAGTTTCTTTAATAGAAACCCACATCGTAAAAAGGAATACCAAAACCAATCTTTAAAAACTAAAGTATGAAACATAATAGTTACCCAATTTAATTAATCAGTGGGTTTCCACATAGGAGAACATAGGTGAAAATATGGATATGGAAGAAAAACCTAACCATCATGTTCTGATGGAGAGTGGTAGAGAACATGGCTATGAAAAATACAACAATCACAAAGCCATAGAATTGTGATGATCAAAGGTACCATCTGAATCATCAGATATAATGGAACTAGGACAACATTTTTGGTTTTCAAGATCATTTCCCTAAAGTTGAAGAATTTGAATTAGAATAAATACTTACTTTATTTTTGTAAAATCTCACTATTGTTCATGCTTTGAACAATTTCCACTTCATCTCTTAAAGAAATGAAGTTTAATTTGTTATTCGTGAAGTGTTAACAGATCATGTGATAGAATGATGGGTCATTCCATCTATTTCAAACAAAAGGTTAGAAAAAGTTATCAAATATACATAAGTCCATCTATGGTGAGGTTAATCGCATACGATTCCAAAAATGAACTTATAATTCATATATCTTACCGAGTAATAAAATAAAACTAGTTTCTACTAACCAGGGACTTCCTATAGTCCATTAGTAGGCGATAAAGGCAAGTCGCACATCTGTTGGGGGTTCGATTCCCATAGCCTTGTCCGACGCGATGGGATGTCGGTCGTCCTGCAGGTTTTCCATTTTCTAAAACTATATTACTATAACATCCCATCTATAATATCAAAAAAAGTTCTATCCTTAAACAATACTAACTTATGTCCAACATAATTCATTCCAATCCTTAGGATTATCTAATATACTTCGGTCCAAGCTCATAGTATAAAGAAAATGATTACTTGAAATGTCACATAACAATCACGTGAATGCCATCATTTATCCCCCATATATCATAAGATATATCTTGTTGGTCAAATTAAAAACATGTGAATACCTTAGTCATGTATTCTCTTGAAGAATGAATACCCATTGAACCTTAGTGAAAACATGAATGCAGTTAAAAGTTAACACTTTCCACATACCAAAATCCTCAAAATTCATTATACTCAAACGATGATATTAATTAGTCCTTATATCAATCATGAGCTCATGAATACAATCAAACATCTCATTATATTCTTATCCTTTCATTATGCGCATATCATCTGCTTACCAAAATTTATCAATCACATTCTATGGTTACCGGTACCATAAAATTATTGAAAACCGCAATTGACCAATACATAAATATTCCAATATTCCACGATACTATATACAACATTATTTTGGAATCCCATTACATAAACATTTAATCATTCCACCACAGTGTTTTCATATTCAACATCTCCAATAGTGATCGCATGTGACTTCCCTTTGTCCTTTGCCTTAAGTGGTTGCCCATGTCGATCAACATTAACCCTTGGATTATGGCATTGATTAGCATAATGCCCCATTTCATTTTACATGAAGCATTGAAGTGTTTTTGGTGCGTTATCTGCAGTCTTTTCTTTATTCACACCATTAGCAACCCTTTTTCCATTACTTTAACAGTCAGCTGCTCGATGACCTTCTTTTCCACACTTAAAACATTTTCTAGTCCCTTTAAGACAATCTCCACCATTCTTCTTTCCACACTTTGAGCATAAGGAAACATTCATCTTCTTTTCACCATTATTCTGAGATTTCTCCTTGAACTCCATCTTTCATTTCTTGTCAAAACCATGAGATGGATATATAACACCAACTTCCATTTCTACCTTGATAGTACAACTCACAATGTCTTCATATCTACTGAAGTCTCTTATAGTTAATTCCCTTCGAAGATTTGGTTTTAAGCCACTGAAGAATCGATCAATTTTACTTTCAGGTTAGGTGATAAAGCCAGATGCATACCTTGCAAGCCTTGTAAAATTCACTTTGTATATACCAACAAATTCATTATCCTTTTGCTTTAGTTCAAGAAACTCCTTCTCCATCTTTGTTCGAAGAATACGAGGGAAGTAGTCATTGAAAAATAAGTTCTTGAACTCGTCCCATTCCATGGACTCAATTTCATCTCTTGGCCTCATATTCTTGATATGATTCCACCATTGATCACCTTCACCTTCCAAATGATATACTATGAAGATGACTTCATCATGTTCAGAACATTGAAGAACTGAAAATATCCTTTCAGTGGTACTGATCCATTGTTCAGCAACAAGTTGATCAGAAGAACCACTGAAAGAAGGTGGACGTTGCCTCATGAAGGACTCAATAGAATATTGTTCCCTTCTATGCTCATTTGGAAGTCCATAATGATTCATAGCATGTGTAAGTACAACAATAAGATTTTGCACTCCATCTCCCATAACATTTGTTTTTTCAGGAGGACAATCATTTTATTGTCCATTACATTTATCAACACGGTTCCTTCGGGTTCCATCCATCGTCTAAAACCCAAAAAGAATTGTGTGAGAGGAAAAAATCATGCTAGGGAAAACAACACAATAAAGGAGGAGTACCTTCAATATCTAACATCTTAGGTTAAATTATAATATTGTTACCGTAGTTCTAGGACCTTATCCTATACGTATACTTATCCTTAGGGACATACCTAAACATACCTTGGAAATATCTTTAGGGATCTCACTAACGTTTTCACATCCTAGATTCCAAAGGTTGACTAAACCTTTCCTCTGATACCAACTGTAGAGACCCGAAGCTTGACGTACATGGAAAATACATTACTTTTGTGGAATACTTAATATATAAAAATACAGACACACAAGGACCGTAATAGTTTAGTGTCTTTGAAAACTCGGAATAAAATCATCAAATCGTGGTGAAAGATCTTCAACAACTCCCATAACGATCTTCCCCTTTTTATTTCCTTACCTAAAACCTTTCTTTACTTCCTGGGAAAAATAAAACATAAAAAGGGAGAGCTCAAATTCTCAATAAGGGCAAACATAGATAACATAAAACAATCCATAATCATATGGAGGCAAAAACATGAACATGAAATTTAAACATCAAAATCATGAGAAAAGAAATAAATCGTGGAAGTACGTAAGGAATATATCATAATAGATCATCAAACATTATAAAATGGGAATAAAACATGTAATTGTGGCAACCATTCAGCACATGTCATGATTTCCATAGTAGCCAAGGCATTGCTGCCAAGACCATCTTAGTGGACAAAGTCCCTTTCTGAATCGAGTTCACTCCTCATTTCAGTCCTATAACATTGAACCGGATTGAATTACCATTCCAAACATGTCTATATCATGAGATATAAATCTTTACCAAATGTATTGGAGGGAGATATATGTCCCACCAATCTAATATTGAAATCATTTTTTACTTGTGCCACAAAATAAACATAAAACATTCACCATAACCCAAAGAATAAAACGGGTTTCATAAACATCATCCCATAATTTCATAATCCATATAAAACAAATATAAATTTCATCATATGAAAAGTGAAACCATTTAAATCATAGAGACATTAAACTTGAATCATACACATATGAATTAATTTAATCTTAGACGGAAAATGGTTTTGATATAACATTTGAAATAAATTCTTGAGGAAAATATCCTTTCTTCTTCAAAATCAATTTCTTTTCACAAAACGTCATTCAATATTAAATGAAAATGATTTTATTGAAAATAGTCATGAAATATTTTTAAGGAAGATTCACGAAAATAAGGCTTTAGAAAACCATAAAAATCCTTTCATGCTGTATAAATTAAAAAAAACATTTTTCTCGTACTTTTACCAGAAAAGTCATAAAAGTACCTAGTAACGTAAACAAAAGAAATATTCCTTACATACCATGTAGTAAAAGTAAAAAATGGGTAAAAAGGACTTCAAATATACATGAAAACACTTTTATAAAACATTTACATGGATGATATAAATAACCACAGTAAATACTTATGAATAAGCACTCTCGGATAAAAATGAGATTTGCAAAATTATCCCTTACCATATATCTGATATGCTTCGTATGTATCCAAACCTCCTGTATAATGATTTAAATAAGGTCATTGAATTATTAATGAATCATATTCATTTTTATGATATCATATATGGTTCACTTATGACTTTATATTACCCGTTCTATTGTAAATTCCATGTTAAAGAGCGTTTTGAGTAAAATCGTTTCATTTATCGTATGTGTTTCAACTCGTCGTTCTTGATATTATTACTTATATCCTAATTTCAATAATTACATAATTTAAAACATGATTTATATATAATATATATTCATTATATAATTATATATTATAGATCGATAAAAGGAATGAAATACACCGTTCATGGAGATGGTTGGCCGTACGTATGCCTGAACGCAGTTTTCGTTTCCTTATGGAATTGAATGGAATTGATTATATGACATACATATATATATATATATATAAATACAGTAGCATTTCAATTTCATATATTTCATTATTATTCATTATATATACTTTATAATAATTCTTGAATGGTTAATCATGGAAAATGAATCTCATCGCGTTCGTGGAGACGGTAGTCCATACGTACGCACGAGCGATGATATCATTCCAATGATTGTGGAATTGTATTGGAGTGTATGAATAATATTTCAGAATAAATATCACTTTGCAATATTCATTTATTTACACTATTATACCCATCATTGTAAGGTGGTGGTGGAAAAACAGATTACCCCACGGCGTGGAGAAGGTATTCCGTACATACGCACGCGTGGTGATTTCATTTTCCATACGATGGATAGATGGTGAAATAGGGTTGTTTCATAATTATAATAACATATCAGTATATTAGTGATACTGATGTTATTACTTCATAATGAATCAACTAAATAACAATAAGTGGAACAAGAAATAAAGTTGTAAGAATCAGTAACGGGCATTATCTCTTCTTTGAAGCGACTTTTTGAAACCTCTTCTTAGGGCACTAATATTGGTCTTTGAAAAGGAACAGAACCTCCAAGATGTTTCTAGGGAAGTGTAGAAGAGAAATTGGTAGGGGTTATCCTAGCTTTAAGGCTAAATGTGGTGTGAGGAAGAGAGGGAGGAGGTGCCCTTTTATAAGGGAAGATAGAGGCACCGTTGGAATAACTAAACATATTATTTTAGTATAAAGTCATATTCGGTTTTTAATAGCTCCAAATTGAGTTATTTTGAAGATAAGGTGGGGATGGGTAGAAATCCTCTCATCCAATATAATTTAGACAAGTTTATGTTCCTATTTTATCCTTATCATTTAGATTTAACTTTAAGTTAGATAATTTTACTTTTACCGTGACTTTTTGTGTTCTTACACTATAAGGTTAAAAAACTTACTATAACAAGCCAAAAGAACCCCAAGTTGTTTATTATTAATATATATAACTTTATCTAAGTCATTTGGCCGAACCATTGATTTTTAGGAATATAATAACAATTAATAATATAATATTTGTTTAAAAACTATTTTATGTCAATTTCGACACTATTTGGTAATTGATTTTTGTAAAAATCATAACAGAATGATTAGTTCGAAAAAAGTTAATTAAATCAACACTAACATGTCATATTAACATATAAAATTATTGTAATTTATACAAAGTCTCAAATTACATTTATTTGGGTATTTATAACATTAATTATGTCAATAATTCATTAATAAGATAATTACTACATTATCATTGTGTCATAAATAAAATAAATTATCTAAAGTTTAAAAATTATAAATAAAATATCATTATGTATGAATGCTTTTTATCTTTGTATTGAATATTTATAGTCTAATTTATCTTATGTATAACCAAATATTAAAAATGATTTACTTATTAAACATTGATTTTAACTGTTTTAACCCTTCTTTAAATAAATTAATAATAAATGTCCTAATCTAATCCAAGTGGGCCTAAATGGTCATATTTTATTCTTAAGGTTGTTTTTGGTCTAATTAAACTTATCCAATAGAATTAGGACATGTTTTATGGTAATAATAATATCATTTGTAACCTTAATTACCCTATTTACTTTTAATCGTGGTAAATAAAAGTAAAAAGTTACTATTCACCATAAATTATTTTCATCTCATTCAACCACATTTTACTTATTGACATCAACTGTGTCTCTCAGATTTTTGAAATTCCATTCAAAAAGAGGTAAAATTATGTTTTATGTAAATTTGTAAATTCTCCTAGGAGGTGGGTAAAAGACGGTCAAAAGTTCAATAAAAATTTTATATATCTAAAATTATTAAAAAATGACTACAATGAATAACATTGAACTAATATAGGTATTATGTATCAATTTTGACCTAAAATAAATTTAAATAAAATAAATAATTATTTAAATAAAAAGTCGTTTTTTAAATAGTAACCCATTGTTTTCACTATTCATCAAAAATTGAATGTTTTTAGAAAAATACAAAAATTTCACTGTAGGCTAATTTCAATATTCTGAATCCAAAAATGATGTCCATTTTGAAAGATGAAGTTTTCAAAATTTCAAAAAGTGGTTATTACTATTCATAATGGCTAGTTTTAATAATATTTTATCAGCATATCGTTGTTTAGTGAAACATGGTATTGCGTACAACACACGCTATCGAGGAAGGTCGCGATTGTGTGTAATGCAACCAAGTTAGGGTTGTGTTTTGTGCAATACTCTTTTGTTGTAGCGTACAACACAAGAAATCAATAAAATTAAAAAGAATATTTTTCATATAATCTCAGGGTGTTACATTCTACCCCCCTATAAATGAATTTCACCCTCGAAATTCGTCGGGGTTATAAATGGTTTACTACATGAAAGTTTCTTTAATAGAAACCCACATCGTAAAAAGGAATACCAAAACCAATCTTTAAAAACAAAAGTTTGTAACAAAACGGTTACCCAAATTAACTAATCAGTGGGTTTCCAAATAGGAAAACATAGGTGAAAATATGAATATAGAAGAGAAACCTAACCATCATGTTCTGATGGAGAGTGGTAGAGAACTTGGATATGAAAAAGACAATAATCACAAAGCCATAGATTTGTGATGATCTAAGGTACCATCTGATTCATCAGATATAAGGGAACTATGACAACATTTTTGGTTTTCAATATCATTTCCCTAAAGTTGGAGAATTTGAATTAGAATAAATACTTACTTTATTTTGGTACAATCTCACTATTGTTCGTGCTTTGAACAATTTCTACTTCATATCTTAATGAAATGAAGTTGAATTTGTTATTTGTGAAGTGTTAATAGATCATGTGACAGAATGATGGGTCATTCCATCTATTTCAAACAAAAGGTTAGCAAAAGTTATCAAATATACATAAGTCCATCTATGGTGAGGTTAATCGCATACGATTCCAAAAATGAACTTATAATTCATATATCATACCGCGTAATAAAATAAAACTACTTTCTACTAACCAGGGACTTTCTATAGGCCATTGGTTGGCGATTAAGGCCAGTCGCACTTCGGTTGTGGGTTCGATTCCCATAGCCTTGTCCGACGCGATGGGATGTCGCCCGTCTTGAAGGTTGTCCCTTTTCTAAAACTATATTACTATAACATCCCATCAATAATATCGAAAAAAGTTCTATCCTTAAACAATACTAACTTATCTCCAAAATAATTCATTCCAATCTTTAGGCTTATCTAATATACTTCGGTCCAAGCTCAGTGTATAAAGAAAATGATTACTTGAAATGTCACATAACAATCAAGTGATTTCCATCATTTATCCCCCATATATCATAAGATATATCTTGTTGGTCAAATTAAAAACATGTGAATACCTGAGACATGTATTCTCCGGAAGAATGAATACCAGTTGAACCTTAGTGAAATCATGAATGCAGTTAAAAGTTAACACTTTCCACATACCAAAATCCTCAAAATTCATTATACTCAAACGATGATATTAATTAGTCCTTATATCAATCATGAGCTCATGAATACAATCAAACATCTCATTATATTCTTATCCTTTCATTATGCGCATATCATCTGCTTACCAAAATTTATCAATCACATTCTATGGTTACCGGTACCATAAAATTATTGAAAACCGCAATTGACCAATACATAAATATTCCAATATTCCACGATACTATATACAACATTATTTTGGAATCCCATTACATAAACACTTAATCATTCCACCACAGTGTTTTCATATTCAACATCTCCAATAGTGATCGCATGTGACTTCCCTTTGTCCTTTGCCTTAAGTGGTTGCTCATGTCGATCATCATTAACCCTTGGATTAGGTCATTGATTAGCATAATGACCCATTTCATTGTACTTGAAGCATTGAAGTGTTTTTGGTGTGTTTTCTGCAGTCTTTTAATTATTCACACCATTAGCAACCCTTTTTCCATTACTTCGACACTGAGCTTCTCAATGACCTTCATTTCCACACTTAAAACATTTTCTAGTCCCTTTAATACAATCTCCACCATGCTTCTTTCCACACTTTGAGCATAAGGAAACATTCATATTCTTTTCAACATTATTATGAGATTTCTCCTTGAACTCCATCTTTCGTTTCTTGTCAAAACCATGAGATGGATATGTAACACCAACTTCCATTTCTACCTTGATAGCACAACACAAAATTTCTTCATAGCTACTGAAGTCTCTTATAGTTAACGCCATTTGAAGATTTGGTTTTAAGCCACTGAAGAATCGATCAATTTTACATTCAGGTTGGATGATAAAGCCATATGCATACCTTGCAAGCCTTGTAAAATTCGCTTTGTATATACCAACAGATTCATCATCCTTTTTCTTTAGTTCAAGAAACTCCTTCCCCATCTTTGTTCTAAGAATACAAGGGAAGTAATTATTGAAAAATAAGTTCTTGAACCCGTCCCATTCCATGGACTCAATTTCATCTCTTGGCCTTATATTCTTGATAAGATTCCATCATTGATCAGCTTCACCTTCCAAACGATATACTGATAAGATGACTTTATCATGTTCAAAACATTGAAGAACTGAAAATATCCATTTAGTGGTACTGATCCATTGTTCAACAACAAGTGGATCAGAAGACCCACTAAAAGAAGGTGGATGTTGCCTCATGAAGGAACCAATAGAATATTGTTCCCTTCTCTTCTCATTTGGAAGTCCCGAATGATTCATAGCACGTGTAAGTATAGCAATAAGATTTTGCACTCCATCTCCCATAACATTTGTTTGTTCAGGAGGAGAATCATTTCATTTTCCATTACATTGATCAACATGGTTCCTTCGGGTTTCAGCCATCATCTAAAACCCAAAAAGAATAGTGTGAGAGGAAAAAACCATTCTAGGGAAAACAACACAATAAAGGGAGAGTACCTTCAATATCTAACATCTTAGGTTAAATTTTAATATTGTTACCATAGTTCTAGGACTATATCCTATACGTATACTTATCCTTAGGGACATCCCTAGGCATACCTTAGAAATATCTTTAGGGATCTCACTAACGTTTTCGCATCCTAGTTTCCAAAGGTTGACTAAACCTTTCCTCTGATACCAACTGTAGAGACCCAAATCTTGACATACATGGACAATACATTACTTTTGTGGAATACTTAATACATAGCAAAAAAAGACACACAAGGACTGTAATAGTTTAATGTCTTTGGAAACTCAGAATAAAATCTTCTAATCGTGGTGAATGATCTTCAACAACTCCCATAACGATCTTCCCCTTTTTATTTCCTTACCAAAAACATTTATTTACATCCTGGGGAAAATAAAACATAAAAAGGGTGAGATCAAATGCTCAGTAAGGGCAAACATAGGTAACATAAAACAATCCATAAACATTTGGAAGCAAAAACATGAACATGAAATTTAAACATCAAAATCATGAGAAAAGACATAAATCGTGGAAGTACGTAAGGCATATTTCATAATATAACATAAACCATGATAAAATGGGAATAAAAAATGTAATTGTGGCAACCATTCAGCACATGTCATAATTTCCATAGTAGCCAAGGCATTGCTGCCAAAACCATCTTAATGGACAAAGTCCCTTTCTGAATCGAGTTCACTCCTCGTTTTAGTCCTATAACATTGATCCGGATTAAATTACCATTCCAACCATGTCTATATCATGAGATATAAATCGTTACCCAATGCATTGGAGGGAGATATAGGTCCCACCCATCTCATATTGAAATCATTTTTACGTGTGCCACAAAATAAATTTAAAACATTCACCATAACCCAATGAATAAAATGGGTTTTATAAACATCATCCCATCATTTCATAATCCATATAAATCAAATGGAAATTTCATCATATGAAAATTTAAACCATGTAAATCATATAGGCAATAAACTTGAATCATACACATATGAAATAATTTAATCTTAGATGGAAAATCGTTTTGATAAAACATTTGAAATGAATTCTTGAGGAAAATATCCTTTCTTCTTCAAAATCAATTTCTTTTCACAAAACTTCATTCAATTTTAAAAGAAAATGATTTTATGAAAATATTCATGAAATATTTTGGAGGAAGCTTCATGAAAATAAGGCTTTATAAAACCGTAAAAATCCTTTCATGTCGTATAAGTTAAAAAAACATTTTTCTCGTACTTTTGTCGGAAAAGTCATAAAAGTACCTCGTAACGTAAACAAAAAAAATATTCCTTACATACCATGTAGTAAAAGTCAAAAATGGGTAAAAAGGACTTTAAATATTCATGAAATCACTTTTATAAAACATGGACATGGATGATATAAGGAACCCAAGTAAATACTTATGAATAAGCAATCTCGTATAAAAATGAGATTTGCAAAATTATCCCTTACCTTATGTTTGATATGCTTCGTATGTATACGAACCACCTGTATAATGATTTAAATAATGTCATTGAATTATTAAAGAATCATATTCATTGTTATGATATCATATATGGTTCACTTATAACATTATATTACCCGTTTTTTTGTAAATTCCATGTTAAAGAGCGTTTTGGGTAAAATCGTTTCATTTATCGTATGTGTTTAGACTCGTCGTTCTTGATATTATTACTTATATCCTAATTTAAATAATTACAGAATTAAAAACATGATTTATATATAATATATATTCATTATATACATATATATTGTAGATCGATAAAAGGAATTAAATACACCGTTCATGGAGACGGTTGGTCGTACGTACGCATGAACGTTCTTTTCGTTTCCTTATTGAATTGAATGGAATTAATTATATGACATACATATATATATACATAAATCCAGTATCATTATTATGTCATATATTTCATTATTATTCATTATATATACTTTATAATCATTTTTGAATGGTTAATCATTGAAGATGAATCTCATCACGTTTGTGGAACGGTAGTCTGTACGTACGCACGAGCGATGATATCATTTCCATGATTGTGGAATTGTATTGGAGTGTATGTATACTATTTCAGAATAAATATCACTTTACAATAATCATTTATTTACACCATTATACCCATCCATGTAAGGTGGTGGTGGAAAAAAAGATTACACCACGGTGTGGAGACGGTATTCCGTACGTATGCACGCGTGGTGATTTCATTTTCCATAGGATGGATAGATGGTGAAATAGGGTTGTTTCATAATTAAAATAACATATCAGTATATGAGTGATTCTGATGTTATTACTTCATAATGAAACAACTAAAGAAGAATAAGTGGAAGAAGAAATAAAGTTGAAAGAATCGGTAACGGTCATTACCTCTTCTTTGAAGCACCTTTTTGAAATCTCCTCTCAGGGAACTAATATTGGTTTTTGAAGAATACCAGAACCTCTAAGATGTTTCTAGGAAAGTGAAGAATATAAATTTTCAGGGTTTCTCCGAAATTTAAGGCTCAATGTGGTGTGAGGAAGAGAGGGAGGAGGTTCCCTTTTATAAAGGAGGAGATGGGCACCTTTGGAATAACTAAATATATTATTTTATTATAAAGTCATATTCAATTTTTAATAGCTCCAAATTCAGTTATTTAGAAGCTAAGGTGGGTATGGGTATAAATACTCTCATCCAATAGAATTTATACAGGTTTATGTTCCTATTTTAACCTTATCATTTAGATTTAACTTTAAGTTAGATAATTTTACTTTTACCGTGTCTTTTTGTGTTCTTACACTATAAGGTTAATAAACATACTATAACAAGCCACACGAATCCCAAGTTGTTTATTATTAATATATATATATCCTTATCTATGTCATTTGTCTGAACCTTAGATTTTTAGGAATATAATAACAATTAATAATATAATATTTAGTTTAAAAACTATTTAATGTCAATTTTGACACTATTTGGTAATTGATTTTTGTAAAAATCATAACAGAATTATTAGTTCGACAAAAGTTAATTAAATCAACACTAACATATCCTTGTAACATTTAAAAATACTGGAATTAATAAAACGTCTCAAATTTCATTTATTTGGGTATTTATAACATCAATTATGTCAATAGTTCATTAATAAGATAATTACGGCATCATCATTGTGTCATAAATAAATTAACTTATTTAAAGTCTAAAAATTATAAATAAAATATCATTATATAGGAAATATTCTTATCTTTCTAATTAATATTTATAGTCGAATTTATCTTATGTATAACCCTATATTAAAAATTATTTACTTATTAAGCTTTGATTTTAACTATTTTAACCCTTCTTTAAATCAATTAATAATAAATGTCCTAATCTAATCCAAGTGGGCGTAAATGGTCATATATTACTCATAAGGTTGTTTGTGGTCGAATTACACTTATCCAATAGAATTAGGACTTGTTTTAGGGTAATAATAATATCATTTTTACCCTTAATTACCCTATTTACTTTTAACCGTGGTAAATAAAAGTAAAAAGTTACTAATCACCAAAAATTATTTTCATCTCATTGAACCACATTTTACTTACTGACATAAACCGTGTCTCTTGGTTTTTTGAAATTCCATTCACAAAAGCGGTAAAATTAAGTCTTATGTAAATTTGCAATTTCTCCTAGGAGGTGGGTAAAAGACGGTCAAAAGTTCAATAAAATTTTTATATATCTAAAATTATTAAAAAATGACTCCAATGAATAACATTGAAATTATATTGGTATTATGTATCAATTTTGACCTAAAATAAATTTAAATAAAATATATAATTATTTAAAAAAATTCAGTTTTTAAATAGTAACCCAGTGTTTTCACTATTCATCAAAAATTGAATGTTTTCAGAAAAATACCAAAATTTCACCCTAGGATAATATCGATATTCCAAATCCAAAAATTAAGTCCATTTTGAAAGATGAAATTTTCAAAATTTCAAAAAGTGGTTATTACTATTCATAACGGCTAGTTTTAATAATATTTTAATAGCATATCGTTGTTTAGTGAAACTCGGTATTGCGTACAACACACGCTATCGAGGAAGGTCGTGATTGTGTGTAATGCATCCATGTTAGGGTTGCGTTTTGTGAAAGACACCTTTGTTTTATAGTACAACACAAGACATCAATAAAATTAAAAAGAATAATTTTCATAAAATCTCAGGGTGTTACATATATATTGTAAAAGTTCTGCATAACAACATTTGGGGTATTGATTGATTTGTGAATTTAACAATATTATTTAACTTTTATGGTATAATTAATTTAAAAGGTGTTGTTTCATATTTGTATGGTTAGATGCCTTGTTTACGGGACACCCCATGGGTGAATTACCCTTATTTGACTGTTGTGGCCTTTTCCCCTAGGTTTCCTATGAGGCATACCTTGTTTCCATTCCATGGATGGGTTAGGATGGACTTTTTATGATTAAATGAATTGCATGTGTTATTATTGTGAATTTTATGTATGTAGTAGTAATATATTACATGTGTTTCCTTATTATGATATGCATGTTGTTTTCCCAGTCGACTATGAGAGCCTTGGACTAGGAAAATTATGAGGGTTTCCATATTTATTTACATAGTACAGCGAGAGCCTTGGTGCAGGATTTGACCTAGTGGTATTGAACTTGAAATCTACCCAGGAGGCCGCTTATGATTATTTAGGATACTTTGACCCAGGGGTATTGACCATGAGAGCTACCCAGAGGTAATTTACAAGTTATTGATGCCATTTTGTCCATGGGTTACAGACCGTGAGAGATTAAGAGGTCGTTGTTATTTAATAAATTGGTAATTTGTTGAACCAATTTTGTTAGACCATTAGAGCTTTCCCAAAGGATTTTTTATGAATGATTGAATTATCGTGACGAGTCTCCAGGACAAAAAACAATCTTGGAATCAACCTTACTTGTTTGTTTATATGGTGTTCTAAAACGTCAGTTTTTTTGCTGTAACACTGGAGGATATATATATTAGGATATATATCGATATCACATGACTCAAAGGAATAATTATAAATATAAATGTGTGTAATTAAAAACTGTATCATTGTTTAATTTTAAGTAATTCCTTGTTTATTTCTTCATTTCTACATGTTTTTATCTGTAATTATTCACTGAAATTTAGGCATAGAAAATTTGGTGGTTTCCTAATGGGATTCTTCTCACAACCTATCTAGGTCACTCTTTTAGAGACAAATTGATAAAATGGTTGCAGGTATAGATAATTTCAAACTCCCTCCTTTATCAGGTACTTGATTGTTGTTGGATATGGAGAGCATGAGACCATGTTGAGCCTTGTGATGCTACTGGAGTTTACTTTTTTTTGTACTTTTGTTTCTGTATTATTTTTCAGCATTGTGACTTGTGTATCCACTTTCCAAGAAACACGTGACATGCATCATTTTTATATGCTTTTGTTGATATATTCCTAACAGTCTTCTGATGTTTACTTCTTTTGTTACTTTTAATACTTCAACCATTTTTACTATCTGTTATTTCACTATGTATACTCTGCCAATGAAGGGATATTTTCCCCACTCTCACACCCATTTCCCTCACTATAGGTCGACAACCTCTGGATTTTTGGGAAATTCTTTTGAGGCCATGTGTCCAACCATGTATCGTGAACCATTGGGAGAAAACCGGAACAAGGACGCTACAAATTGGTATCAGGGGGAATCATTTCTTCTTTGTCTTATAAATTGGAGCTGATAAACAGGGATATGAATGAATATATAGTTTTTAATAAGCTTATCCTGGGAATATTTAACCAGTGTACAAAAAAATCCAATTTACCTTGAATGTTTCAATTCTCTAGTTTTGAAATTGATACAATATATTTGATATCATTTTTTAGTGACACACTTGTTTTGTGTTGTTATTATTGATATCATTGTGGATCTATTTCAGTTTCAACCCAATGAGCTGAGATTATTCCATCTCATGCATCATATAGTCACTGGTAAGAAATCACATGCCATACATTCTTGTCATGCCATTTAGGGGTCATTACAGATTGCATGTTGTTGTAATACATGTTATGATACATATACATGTTGTTGTGATAGATTTCATGATAGAATACCATCAATTTTAATAGGTTTTTGGTATATGTAATGTTTCATTTACATGGATGACAATATTTCAACCTTGAGGTATTATGGGCCTTGTTGGATCAGAATTTGGTGGATCTTGTTTGAACTGTAATTGAATTTTCTTAAGTCATGATATGAATAAGGATTAAAAACATTTATTTTCATGGATTATGGGCTCTCACGGATCAGAGTTTGGCATACCTTGGCCCATGTTTTATGCTTTTAATGGTCTTGGAGATGTTTGAGACGCTTAGTATCTAGAAACCAAAAAAACACGGTGTGTGATGTTATGAACACATTCAATGTGTTCTTCTATTTTGGAAGAATTTCTTTTCATAAGTACACACCATGTACTGGGCATACAAACTGTGTAGTGAATGATAGTGTGACTGAATGTGTGAGTAGAGACATGGGATTGAGAATCTTTTGGTTGAACACTCCATGTCTAGATTATACATGTCTTGTTGTAAAGAACCATGTATCCAACCATGTGAACAATGAAACATGTGGATGAAACATAGGTTGTACATGATGTTTCTCATTTATGTACGTTGTGTAGTGATCAACCGTGTATCCATACTCGTGACTAACAAAATGGGTGGATGGAACTTAACCGGTACATGCCATGTCTATGGTGACCTCACCGTGTAGTGTTACACCATCAGAACCATGGGGTTTGATCCGTGTATAAGTAAATGGGTAGGAGGGAAAATTTAAGAACACACTGTGTTTCCAGAGGAACATGTTGTTTGTATAGGGTGTTACATAACCACATTGGCACAGGTACATTCCAATGTTATGTCTTAGGGGGACACATCGTGTAGTTATTATACATGTCATGTAACCCTCTTTTTGTAAAACTTGAATTCCTTTTTCTCATGTCCCATTCATTCACATCTAAATTTATGTCCTTGATAATCTTGAACTGTGGTGTGCTCTTGTCCTCGAAGATTCATGCCACTAGGATGTTCTCTGGTTGTATTCCAGGTACATGGCGATGATCAGACACCAAAAATCGAATATTAGGGACTACCAACAGATCCTACCATCATGCCCATCTTGGAACTAGTTGATATACTAGACACATGTGTTGATGCATAGTTCTGTGAATGCTTTATGAGGATGACTCATACATTATATGGAGTACCAAATCCTACCCCAACTATGGAGGAGTTTACAAGGGTGTTCCAGTAGAAGCATCCTTCACCTTTTTTAGGGGATGGGGGACCACATGCTGCAGATACATGGTTGGAGGCCATGCTTACTATCTTCAATCAACTAGACATTCCTCTCTAGATGAGGGTGAATCTCACAACAAACAAGATATGTGATTCCTCCAAGAGATGGTGGGATGTTGTTTCATAGGAAGGACGTCATCAGGATATGGCTTGGGAAGAGTTTTAGAGGGCCACATATAATTACTTTTACCTTGAGACATTGAGGGACGAATACGATTGGGAGTTCATGAATTTGGAGTTGGGTAATATTTCAGTTGGATTACTCATCTCTCTTTATAGAGCTTCAGTGCTTCACAAATATTTTGGTAGGTAACGTGTAATCTATGGAATGGTAGTTTAAGGAGGGTTTCAGGTATGACATTCAATTTTAGTTGAATGTTTTCAGGCATAATTTTTTCACTTCGATAGTAAAGCAGGAGTGGATTACTGAGTGAACTATGATAGAGTTGAGAACTGAAAGCTTGGGTGATTCAGAATTCAAGGCTAATACCCCTTTGTATGATAGTAGGAATTGACACAGGGAGCCTTTGCGTGGTGATTTCAATAGCATAGATTTATCTTTAGGTAGCCATGTGAGGTGATACCTGTGAGGGAAGAGTGGTAACATGAAACCTCGGTTCTCAAGAGACATAGTTGAGTGATTATCATGTGGCAAGATGGGCCACCCTCCACGTTTTTCTGATTTTTCTCACCAACAGCAAGTTAGAGGGAATCTGTTATGGCCCTATATTCTGGAATAGGACCACAAGTTTCTCCTCAAATAGGGAACTGGATTACAACAGGCTATTTAGGTCGAAGTGGTTGTCGTGGCCTGGGTATCCATACAAAATTTTTTCAGTGACAATAAGGTGGATTAGCTCAGGGTAGTCAGGTAGGGTTATAGGGTCATAGTATAGGTCAGACTCTTGCGATAGAGCAGAACTAGTAGTAGTAGGGTCCCTGAACCACTATAGTTAGAGGTATGATTCTAGTTTCCTCAGTTTTAGACTCTATCCTTTTTTATAAATGGGCTTCCAATAGTTTCATATTTGTTTACATTATTAAGGTCCATGGGCTCTGTATATTTACTTCTGCTAACGTTATGATTCTAAACACTTTATAGGGGATTATAATGACAAGTGTACATTAGTTCAAGGAGTTACCTCATAAGGTTTGTGGGTTTCACTTCAAATGGGACCTCTATGTTGTAGATATTATAGTATTCGATGTCATTCTCGAAATGAACTGGTTAGTCTCCTTCTAGGCCTTTGTTGACTTTTATCGCCACAAGGTGTGTTTCACATCACTAGTGGTGGGTCTTTTCTACACAAGGGGTAATGGGATATCTAGATGAGCAGAGATATACCTGAGCATCATGGGTTTGGATATATTACAACACATATGTCTACTTTATATCAAGATGACCTGAGAGCTTCCCAGATGGACTTTTCTCCAGTGGGGGATTATTTCATATATATCTTTCCAGGGTAATATTCAGGTTTAACTTTGGAGAGGGAGGTAGATTTCTCGATTGATATTATTCCATGAGTGACAATGGTGTCCATTCCTCCTTATATAATGGATACACTAGAGTCACATGAGCTCAAGAAGTAGTCAGATGAGTTGCAGGTGAAGGGTTTCATCTAACCCAATACATCTTCTTGGATTTTTCCATTCCTTTGGGGAAGAAGGCGGATGGTACCCTCAAACATTGCGTGGATTATTAGAATCTGAACCATTTGATCGTCAAGAACCAATATCCCTTTCTGAGGATTGACGATCACATTGATCATCATCGAGGAGCCCGAATGTTCAAGAAGATTGAATTGAGATCTATGGATCATCAGTTTCACGTTAGACCATCCAATATAGATTTTACATTCTTTTATGTAGAAATGGTCTATATGAGAATTTGTTTATATCGTTCGGTCTAATGAGCATGCCGATAGTTCTCATGGAATTGGTGAACTGAGTGTTTCATCTTCCCATGGATTCTTTTGTGGTAGTCTTTGTGAATGATATCTTGGTGCACTCACACACTAGACATTACCATGCTATCTATATTAAGATCATATTGAGTACACAATGTGATAATAAGTTATATTCTAATATCTCAAAATGCCACTTTGGGATGGATTTGATTCGCTTCTTAGGTCATGTCATCTCAGAGATAGGATTATTAGTAGACCTAGATAAAGTGAGAGTGGTAGTTTATTGGAATCAACCAATTAACGTCTTTGAGTTATGGAGTTTTATGGGGAAGTTTGGTTACTATATATGATTTATTCAAGAATTTTCATTCATATCAGCACCACTAATGGGCCTAACTAAGAAGGGTGTGAAGTAATTGTGGATAGATTCTTGTGATTCATCCTTTTAAGAGCTGAAAGGTAGATTGACTTCTGCACCGATACTGATTTTCAAAAGCCGAGTAAGAGTTAAATCATATACATTGATGCATCAAGTATTGTGTCGGGAGTAGTAGTTATATAGGGAAATGACTCGTTGCATACGTGTCTTGGCAGTTGAGGTCACATGAGAGGAATTACCCAAGACACGATCGTGATTTAGCTGTAGTTGTGCATGTTTTGCGCTATTGGAAGCATTACCTTTTGGGAGAGAATTTTGTGGTATAGACTGAAAAAAAGTCTCAAGTATATATTTACTCAGAATGGTATGAATTTGATACAATGAAGGTCGGTTGAGTATTTTATGTCTTTTAAATTTTAGCTTTCCTACGTGCCTGGGAAAGGAAATGCAATGGATGATGTATTGAGCAGAAAGACTCAGATACAGGCAGTTTATGAGGCCAACAGTGAGTGGCAGCTTATGGATATGTTCTCTAACAAAAATTTGGTGGTTTTTAATAGATTGGGGAATATGTTTTTTTATTCTATATTTGTTACCTCTACTCTATTGGATCGAGTTCGAATGAGGAAGCTATCAGATTCTGAAGGCCTAGTCCTATGGGAGAGTGTGTCTGGAAAAGACCCTAATCCTGGATAGACCATAGGCAAGGATGAGGTTTCGCATTTTAAAGGGTGTTTATGGGTGTCAGCAGACATGTGAGAGGATATTTTACATGATTTTCATGCCTTAGCATGGGTAGTTCATCCTTGTGTCAACAAGATGTATTGATTTCTACATCATCAGTATTGGTGGTTAGGTATGAAGAAGTATATATCTAGCTTTGTTTTAAGATGTTTTACCTATCAGAAGGTGATGGTCGTGAATCAATGACTCGTAGGGTTTTTTTATTAGTTACCCATTTATGAGTTTAAGTTGAATGATGTCATGAAGGATTTCGTGATGGGTTTACCGAGGTCACCTCGAGTGTATGATGTGGTTTGGGTTTTTATTGATAGACTCACAAAGGTTGAACATTTCTTACTAATTAATGAATCCTTCAGTTTTGATGATCTCAGAAGGTTGTACATCCATGATATTCTACGTTTTCATGGGGTCTCATACTCTATCATTTCAGATAGGGATTCTGATATTACCTCCATTTCTGGCACGGACTACAGAGGGCTATGGGTACACAGGTACACCTTAGTAAAGCTTATAATCCCGAGATGGATAGATTTTCTGAGAGGACGATTCGGGATTTGGAGGACAATATTCGATAATGCATCTTTTATTTAATGGGATCATGGGAGAGACACATACCACTACTGTATTTTTCCAATAATAAAAGTTTTTAGGAAACAATTCAAATGGAATCTTATGAGTATTTGTATGGTAGGCCATCCCAATCACCCCTATATTGGATGGATGTAAGAAAGGTAGCTATAATGGGACCTCGTCTTGTCCAGGAGACCACAGAGTAGGTGGAGTTGATTAGGAAGAGGATTTTTACTACACAATCTCACCAGTTATATTATGTTCATCGATGGAGATGACCTCCAGAGTTTGAGGTCAGATATCAGGTTTTCTTACATGGAACACCGAGTTTGGTACACATGATGATTAGAAGACAGGGGAAGCTTTCACTAAGATATGTTGGGTCATTTGGGGTTTTAGAGAGAGATTGGATGATTTCCTATTGGTTTCAGTTAACTCAGATGTTCCAAGATATGCATGACATCTTTCCTGTTTCTTAGCTATGACATTAGTTTTCCGACCGGACTCATGTTTTTCAAACCAATAAGGGTGATTTTGAGGTGGATTCATCCTTCGAGGAGCACCCTATTTAAATTATGGGTTTCTACACAAACAGTCTCAATGGAAAGTCTATTCCCCTAATACTGATTCTATGTCATCACAAGCGAGTATAGGATCACACATGGGAGACGGAGGCCGACGTACGATCCTAGTGGCTAGATTTGTTTGATGTTTCTTCTTCACCACCCTTAGAATAAAAATTTGGGGATGAATTACATTAAGGGGAGAAGTTTTTAAGAACCCAAATCTTTATTATAGGTATGGATATCTATTATCGTTGTTTTTTATGAAAAAATCAAGAAATGATAATTTTCTTATGTACACACAGTGAACATTTAATGTCAACACCATGTAATTTTTTTATTTGATAAATTGGAGCAGGGTCACATCTAATGTCTAGAACATATTTCTTCTCCCCTCGGTTCATATAGGCGAGTGATAGAACAGATGCGAACATCAAAACCCTCTTGATTCTCTATCCATGCATCAATCAAGACAATGTCAGGTGTGTTGGATTCCCAACGTTGAGTTCTCTTTTCTCATAGATCCTTCCTTCCTGATTCTTCCTCTCTCGTGAGTTATCAAGGGATATACTTTTATAATTATTATAGATCTACATCATTCTTTTCCGATTCAAGGTCTGACATTCAATATTATTTATTGTATGATATCTGGGTAGGTGGATTGTGCGTTTTATTATTATTCTTTGGATTTTATAGCTAAAAGTTCAGCATTCCCGTGTTTGAGGTGTTTCTTGAATTTGTAAATTAACCCTTTTTACCTAATATGGTCTAATTGATTGAAAAGGGGTTGTATCATATGTTTAAGGTTAGATGGCTTGTTTACAGGACACCCCATGGGTGTGTTTCCATCGTGTGACTGTTGTGGTCGTTTAGCCTATGTTGCTTATGAGGCGTACCTTGTTTCCATGCCTTGTATTGTTTAGAAAATAGTATGTTTGAGTATATGAATTTTAAGTGTTATTATTGTGAATGTTAGAAATTTAATAGTTATATATTACATGTGTAACCTTATTATGATATGCACATTGTTTTCCCAATGGACCGTGAGATCCTTCAACTAGGAAAATTGTGGCAGTTTCCATGTTTATTTACATTGGCCTATGAGAGCCTTTCTATAGGCTTTGAACCAGGTGTATTGACCTTAAGAGATACCCAAGAGGTTGTTTATTATTATTTATTCTATGTTTACCTTGGGGGTATTTAATGTGACAGCTAACCAAAGTTCTCTTATAAGTTATTGATGCCATGTTGACCTAGGGGTGTAAATAGTGCGAGATTGCTAGGAGGTTGTTATTTAATCAATTCGTGTTGTGTTGAACCAAAGGAGTTAGACCATGAGAGATTTCCCAAAAGCTTTTTCATTAATTATTAAATGATTGTAATGAGTCTCTAAGCCAACGTAGAAGATTAGACTTGGTCTTATTTGATTTTTTAGATGGTCTTCAGAGACATCAGTTATTTTGTTGTTTCATATGGGGATAAGGAGCTTAGGATCGATCCAGAGATTACATGACTCAAAGAAAAAATTATAAATAAAAATTAATGTAATTGAAAACTGGTGGTTTGTTTACTTTTGAGTACTTTCTAGTCCATTTCTTCATTTCTTCATATTTCCCACTAGATTTATTTACTAACAGTTAGGAATAGATCTTTTGTGTTTTTTTGATGGTAATCGTCTCAGACACTTATTTGGGTCATGATTTTGGACCCAAATAGATTATATGGTTTCTGGTATAGATAAGGGAAATTACCTTTCCTTATCAGTTACTTGATTGTTGTTAGACCTGGAGAGCATGAGACCAATTTGAGGCTTGCAATGCACCTAGAGTTTACTTGTTTTCTATTATACATTGGATTTTGTGTTGTTTTATATCATTGTGATGTGTTTGGATGCATTCCTAGACACATGTGACATTCATCATTTATATATAATCCAGTTGTTATCTTCCTTTCAATCTTCTATGGTTTACTTCTTTTTTTGGTATTACTGCTTCTGCCATTGTTACTATTTATTATTCTGTTATGTATACTCTACCAATGAGGGCATAGTTCCTCCACTATCACACCCAAGTCTGTCGCTGTTAGTCACCAGCCTATAGCGTTTGGGGAGATTCACTTCAGGCCATGTGGCCAACCGGGTACGGGGAACATTTGGGTGGCACTTGGAACCAGGAATCCACAATTAGTCTGTAAAAAATTAAATTAACATTACTTTCTTATTTTTTAGATAAGGATAAATTAGTTAGAAATAGATTGTACTAATAACATTAAAATATGATTAATTTTATAAAAAAGCTAGTGTGTTTAAAAAAACCATATGAAATAAGATATCCATAAAATAGAATTTATAATATGTACTTGAAAAAAAATATCCCCAATCAGAATTAAAAGGTAAGGATGCACTATCTTATAAGAATCACTTTGAGTAAATTATAATCCAAAAGGGGAAATAAAATGGTGTATGGTTAAGTAATCACTTGAGGATATACATAAAAAAATGGTGTGTTAAAATCCTAATAAGTGGATGAATAAGGGACATAAATCAATATTACATGGGTGAGCATAATCATCATCATGAAATCATAAGTATAAAACCATCATCAAAAACCAAAGGGAAATATGTTATGAAGTAATAGAATGTGTAAATGCATAAAAATGAAACATCATTTCATAATTGTATAATAACACACATAGTTGTGAACAAATATATGATCACGTTAACAGATAACTTATGTTCCTAACCACAACAACACCATTTTTAACAATTCTATGATCATTTTCATGCATAATACACATTATCTCATGAGTTACATAACATAACCAAATTAATTGGAGGACTATATAATTATGATATTACCCATTACACCCAAATATTTACATAATCGGGAATTTTAAATTAAATGTATAACAATCAATGTCATGAAATAAATCCAAGTATGATAATGGGTTTCATAAATATTTCATAAAGAATAATTTCATGAATAACAAATTTGGTTCAAAAATTAATAATGTAAATCATACATCGGATTAAAAACATCATTATTATTTAGTAGGGAAGAAGCATTTAAAGATGAGTAAAATATAAAGTTTTGATGTAAATTTAACAAAAGAGAAGAAATTTCAACGAATTTTTTTGACATGATAGGAACATATATATACCCAAAGGAAAATGGAAATTCAATTTTATAGATATAATCTGAACATTCAAACCAAGGAAGAGAGAATAACCCAATGAAATTAGTTGGGTTTGATAATCCCCACACCATTATTCCAATTTTATTTCATCACTTTTCTTCCTCATAAATAATAAACATTGATTAATTAAAACATTGATAAAAAAGTGATATATAATAATTTATACAACTATTTATAAAATCAAACTGTTTTATTATATTTCTTAATTTCTATTGATGAAATTGAAATTTTTTATATAATGTATTCTTAAAATTTTCTCATTTTTCGTCGATTTTTCAATTTTGTTCAAGGTAATTATTAAATAAGTATACTAAATTATAGAAGCTTAAAATAAATATATTTATATATTTATATATAATAAATAATTTATTTTCACTATCCATAAGGTTGGTTATATTAAAAATAATTGAAAACATCCTCGTTGGTGGTTAATAGAACATTATCAGGAATGTTGTCCAAATATGAAGAAAAAGAGGTATAAAACATAAATAAATTAAAAATAATTCATTAAATCATGTTAACATCATTAATATAATGTCAAAATTCTTCTTAATTTAATATTATAATATTCTATTTTGAATTAATTTTGGAAAATATAGAGGATAAGATGAAAATGTGTGAAGAGTTGAGAAACATACTCTTTCTTTGGTGTAACTTCTCTTATAAAACACAATAACTACTTTGATTTTTGGAGTTAGATAACTCCAAAAATTACCTATGTATTATAATGGGATTACAAGAAAATATTTTGGCTATATAATATAATTTTTAATGGGTGGGTGGAGTTGATTACAAGGGGAGGGATAATGGTTATTTATAATTGAGAAGAGTAGTATTTTAGAATAAAATATTGAATAAAATAACATATCAAAGGTAAAACATGTAGTAGTGAATTTTTTATATTATAAAAAATGTATAAAAATCATATAATTGGTTTTAGGCTTCAAATGACCTTTATAATTTAAAATCATCTATTTATAACAAAGGAAAACAGAAAAAAATATAAATTATTATTTTCAAGAATCACTTTTGACTTTAAAATTTCGAAAGTAATTTTTAGGATTGAAAATTAATTTTCACATATTTTAATGACTCGTTTTTGAAATTAAATATATTATTTTTAAAAACAATTTTTAATAAAGTATTAGTTCAGTATTACATCATGAATATTGTAATTTAAGATATACTGATTATGTGAAAACTGATTTTTTACTATTAATTTGAAAAGTAATGTATTTTAGAAAATTACATAAAAATAACCCATGGATAATATCAAAATAATAATATAAAAAATGATAACCATTTTATAATAAAAAAATTAATTTTCATTTTAAATATAAAAATAATGAATTTTACAAAATACATTAAAGTGATGTTTATTAAAAATAGGTTGCTATTTAATCATGATATTTATTTTTTGGGCATTATAATATTTATATTTACTTAAATTAATCATCATAAATATTATTTATATCAGTCTTTATTATTTTTAGGTAAAATTACAATTATAATAGTTGGGTTACTATTACCAACAGTCAGATTACTATTCCAATTACCGAGTTACTATTCCCAATGTTTACATTAACATTACAATGGTCACATTACCTCATATATATATCACTACATCATTTTACTCAACATTCCACTCAATTCCTATCAACGTTATATATTTCCATTTTCTTATATGTTTATTTGATTTCTAATATATATTTTTTCTTTACTGTTTTTCATAGGAGGGATGATTCTATCAGATTAAAGTGATCCATATTTTACCATTTTAGCTTTCCTATTTTATATATTCTATCCCCTTTTAATATTTGGAATTTTAATGTTTTTATTCATTGATTAATGTAAATATTAATGGAATATGGTCTCGTTATTTTGTCTACATATTATATGTGTATAACAATGTATAATATAATTCACATATGATTCAATAAGAAAATATTATTTATAAAATCTGGATCATTACATTATTCCCCCCATTAGAAATTTCAACACTAAAATTTTAATTTTAATTTTTAGTTGACTATAAGTGAAGGTACTTTTGTTTCAGTGTTTCCTCAGGTTCTTATGTTGCCACTTCAAACATCATTGTCCCCCTTAATTCCTTTTCAAGGAGATTTGTCCTGTTGCGTAGAAGTTTATCTCTATGTTCTTGGATTTTTACAGGATTTTCTTCATATGGGAGGTCATTATCTAGTTGTTCCATCTTTGGATTCAGTACATTTGAGGGATTGGGTTTGTACTTACTCAAGACTGATACATGGTACACATCATGAACATGATCCATACTTGGTAGAAGTGTAAGATGATAGGCCACTACTCCTTTTTAATCAAGGATCTCAGATGGACAATATAACTTAGGATAAGATCCCCTTTCTTTACATATTGCTTGAATCTCTTCCATGGTGATATTCAAAGGAAAACGTTTTCTCGATCATTTAACTTTGTGTCCCTTTTAGTGTTGTTAGCATAGCTCTTTTTATAACTCTGACCATATTTTATATATTATTAGGCAACATGAACCTTATCTACCATTTGTTTCACAAGATCATTTCAATGTAGTTTTAGTTCCCCAAATTCATTCCAATAAGTTGGAGTTCTACATCTATTCCCATCTATATCATTATATAGGTCTATTTGAATACTTGAGTGGAAGATGTAGTTATATAAGAAATAAAACAATGGTAGATGATAATTCCATTAACTTTTTAATTCCATTGAGCAGGCTCTAATCATGTCCTCTATTGTTGGAATAGTTTTTAAATATTATCTATCAGTTGGGGGGGATATTTTGTTATGAAATTCAATCAGTACTTAGAGCCTAATGAATACTTGTCCAGAATTTATATATGAACCTTAGCTCATGATCAGAGATTATCCATAGTGGTACCCCAAGCATACTCACTCCTTTATTAACATAAATCTTTACAAGTTTTTCAAGAGATAAATATTCTCGAATAACTATAAAGTTGTAATTCTTGGTGATTTGGTCCACTACAACCCATATCACATTGTTTCTTTTGGATGATTTCCAAAGAACATTGAAATAGTACATGGTTACATTATTCTATTTCCACATGGTTATTAGAAAATGTTTTATCAAACCTTTTTTATTTCTATCACTCCACTTTAACATTCTAACATACCAAACACAATGATATATACTCTGAAATCTCCTTCTTCTTGTTGTCCCACCAGAAGTGCTCTCGAAGATCACAATACATCATAGTACTTCCATGATGGATAGATAATAATGAGATAATTAAATTATCCAATAGATCATTTTTTATCTCATGTGATGAAGATAAATATTTTTCATTCCAAATTGAATCACACCATCATCGTTGATGTGGAAATCATGTAGCCTCTATTCCATTATGGATTTCATCTTCTTTTGTAGCTCCAGATCATCCCATTATACCTACATGATCCTATCATGGATTGATTTTTTTACAATAATTTGAGAATGTTTGGATGTATTTCTTTCCTTTCAGATTTCAAGATAAAACATTTTCATATTCAATAATATATGGTCTTCCTCAATCCACATCATGGAGAGTAACAAGTTCTTTTCTATTAATACAATCAGTTAACTTTTTCTCCTTTCTTGGATGGTAGTAAATTGATCAATAATATTCCATGATTATCTATAACCATCCTCTTTGATTCATTCTATGCTCCTTCTATGTGAATATATACTTTATACTATTATGATCATTATATATGTCACACTTCTCATAATAGAGATAGTTCCACCGAATAATTAGAGCAAATATCACATTTAAAAACTCCTAATCATGTGTGTGTTGATTCCTATCATGGAACATAAACTATAATGAGGCATATGTTACCAATTTATCATTTTTAATGAGTAAAAACCCAAATATTTTATTATAATCATAACTATATATCACAAAACCATCTATAAATTTTTTTTGTATGAGTATAAGTGTATAGATTAACCTCTTCTTGAGCTCCTTTAATCTTTCCTCACATTATTCCTATCCAGTCATACTTTACCCATTTCCATGATAACATAGTAAGGACACTAAACAATCATGTTAAATTCCACACAAAATGTCGGTAGACCCCAACCAATCCAATAAAAATATGTATTTCCATGACACTATTGTTTATGATCCATTCCTTAATTTCCTATTGTCATTAAGGGTCTATATATCTTCCATTATTTGTGATCACTTTACAAAAAAATGAAAATTTCTGCATGAAGAAAACAAACTTTCTAAACTTAGAATATATTTTCTCCTTCATAAATGTTTCCAGAACAAAATTTATATGATTTTCATGTTCCTCCTCAATCTTGTAGTAAATCAGAATATTATTAATAAAAACATCCAAAAATATTTTGAGGTAGTACTCAAAGACTCTATTAATCAAATATATAACTATCAAGTGGGAATTAGTAAGCCTTAAAGGAATTACTATGAACATATAGTTGCCATAACTTTTACCAAAATTATTATTCTATATATATTATTTATTCACCTTTAGTTGATGACATCCAAAATGAAGTTCTACCTTTGAGAATTATTGTGATATGAAAGTTTATAGAATAACTCATCAATCCTTATATGATGATACTTGTTTTGTATGGTTATATTCATGACATCCTGATAATCGATACACAACCACATTGATCTATACATTTTGTATGAAGATAACTGATGCACCGCAGGGTTCTACACTTGGGCATAAGAACCCTTTTTTCCAAAATTCATTTACAATTGCTTCTTTGAATCATCCAGTTTAATTAGGTCCATCCTTTAGGGGAATTTTCAGATAGGAGTGGCTTTGGGTATGAGATCTATTGAGAAATCTACATCAAGATCTAGGAATAGATTTGGGAAACTCTTTGGGAAATTCATCAGTGTATTCCCTAAAACTTGGAATTTCATCTTGGTTGATACCTTCCATTAACTCACACATCTGGGAAACATATGATTCTTTATATGATATCATCATCCAAACTATTGAATAATTTTCCAAAGGATATTCATGATCTCCCTTAAATTTGAAGAAGAGAATTTGATGGTTTGGAATATGAATGGATATTTACTGTTACCAATAGTTTATTTGTTCTTTATATATTTAGAGACAATCCCTTCCTTGTACGTTGTTGACTTCCACCAAAGTATGTATTAAGATATTTTCTGGATGAAAATTCCTATATAAGAAAATATGAAAAAGAGGATAAAATGTGGGTGGACATGATTTCACCACTATGTGTTTTTGTAGATATATCTAAATCTAGGTATTAGGATTTTGATTCAATAACAATAGAAAACATTAAAATTATAAAGTAATAATTAGAAAAATTATAAATTAATACATTTCCTTTCTTTAGTTAATATAATATGTACCTTGTAAGAATTCATTTTCACACTCCACTTTAAAAGTAGTGGTTGGATAATCTTTCCATTTCACCTTTGGATTTCATGGTTGCAGATGCTGATTACCGTCAATGAGCCATGGTTTTGTGAACTATATTACATATTTCCCATGATCCCTAGAGTTCAGATACTAAACTATAAGTGGTGAATTAAGATGTTCCCACATTTAATCCATCATGTTGGTTGATTTCTTCATGTCTCTTAGATATTCATGATCTTGTGGGACTTTTGTCCTACACTTGAATAATTCCTATTTCCCTTTAAGGAAAGTCCCATTATTCTTCCTATCATATTGCTTATTAGTGGGTAGTTAGATTTTCATTGATCCTTATTCATTTTACCCAACTGCTTGAAAATATAGTATTTTCTTTTAATCTTCAAAAACATGTTACTATTCTATGAAATACATCACTACTTTTAGAGCTTATAGAATTACATAATCATAAACAAAAAATTAATAGATAGCTAAATACTTTGAGAGGTGTCGTTTTAATCCACTAAATAATATCTCTATTGTTCAATAATTATTAATAAAAAAATTTGAAGTGTATCCTGAAATCCTAGTAATGTTTTGTTTATAGTCTATGAAATACTAACCCACCATTTGGTTTAGCACTCAAAATTATTTCTCCATATTTTTGTGAATTGTTCTAGGGAAATACTTGGTAATAAATAATTTTTTAAAATTAATCCCTCCCTATCTCCTCTATTTCAACGTTTTGAATTGGTGTCCCTTATCAATTTCCACAATTTAGATTCTTCTCCATCTAATTTCTAGATGACCACAGTCACTTTCTACTTATTTTAATAATGGAGGACATAAAAGATATTCTCCATTGAGTAAACTGACTATGATGCGACAAGTGGATTCGATGAACCACAAGACATTGGTTTTCATTTCCATGTAACGAACTCAATAGATGGTTTATTCTTTTTGGGTAAAGATGGATGTTTTACATGTTTCAGGTAATTATTCATAGCCTGAGACAACTAAGTAAGCATTTTAATGATTCTTTGGGGTCTCCCTCCCATGGTATTGAGGATGTCCGTTGTGAAATCATCCTATTTCCCATATCATGTTTTATTGGATAGTTTTCTCCTATTTCCCACCATTACCTTTAATTTAAAAGGTTTGAATAAGATTTAATACAATTGAGAAGGAATAATTCACAATTTTACACAATTAACACTAAAGTTATTTCTTATGGGATTCCTATATTTATCATTTTCTAAAAACAATTCTATAGTGTTCTATTTATACATAGATGTATACTTATCGTTTTTACTCTTTTTTACTAATCCTAAAACCAAAAATAACTAAACCGTTCTTTGATACTAGCTATGGTGACCTTACTATTTAATAAAGAGATTTTACATCATTTTAAAGATAAACAACATAATATCCTCATAGATCCATGACTCAAAGTTTTATTTTCTTAGGAAAATTAAGATCATAGATAAATTTTACGTTATAAAACGTAAAAATTTATTTAAATATTTATTCATTATCTTCTTAATTGACCTCACATTCTCCTTAGTACAAGTAATAACCTGGGGATATTAATCAATGAAAAGGGGGAGCTAAAAGCCCAATTACTGGATAAATATGGGACATGAATCAATATAACATGCTTGATCATAATCAAAATTATCAAATCATGTCCATTTTATCATCATAAAAAATATTAGTGAAATATGGGATAAAAGAATGAAATGTGGCAATGCATAAAAATGAAACATTATGTCATAATCATCAAATACCTCATATAGTTGGGAATAACTACAGCATCATGTTCACAGATAACATTTGTGTATAATCATAACAACTTAATTTTTAAAAATTCTAGAATCATTTTTACACATAATATTCATTATATCAGAAGATATATCACATTATCAAATTCATTAGAGGGCTATATAATTCTGGGCCCACCCGTCACATCATATTATTTACATAATCACACATTCCACATTGATAGTATAAAAACCATTGTCATGAAATTAAATGAAGGAATAGAATAGGATTAAAATGTATATCGTAAATAATAATTTCATGAATAATGTTTTTGGTTTCCAAATGAATAAGTCAAATCATACATGATCATAAAACATCATTACTCTTGAGTGGACAATAAACATTTCAAGAGGAGAAAAATATGATATTTTGAAGCCACATTAAAAAAAGTCCTTTATTAGAAAGAATTTTTACAAAATAAGAATATTTATATTTCCAAAGGAAAAGGGAAAGTAAATTTTAACAATATAATATGAAAATTCATACTATGTGAGAGAGAAATACCCATAGAAAGGAATTGGGTTTAGGAATCCCCTTACCTTTATTGCCTCTTTATTTCATCACATTTTCACCTTTTGAATAATAAACATAGATTTATTAAAACATTGATAATGAAGTTTATTATAGTAATTTATAAAAATATTTATCAATTAAAATCATTTCATCATATTTCTCAACTTTTTTGGATGAAATTGGAGCATTTTAAAATCATGTTTTCTTCAAATGATCCCATTTTGATTCGATTTTTCTATTTTTTAAAGATTATTATTAAATAAGTATAATAAGTTTCATAAGTATAAAATAAATTATTTATACATTTATTTATAAAACATAATTTATTTTAATCATTCATTGGGATGGTTATATAAAAATAATTGAGAACATCCTCGTTAGCATTAAATCGAACGTTATCGGGAACATTTCCAAAATATAAAAATAGTGTTATAAAACATAAATATATTAATAATTAAATATTATATAATGTTAAAATAATTAATATAATGTTATAATTATTAAATATTAAATATTAGAATATTAAATTTTGAAATAATTTGGGAAAATATGGATAGAAAAAGAAAACAAATGAATAGTTTTGAAACACACTATTTTCTTGGTGTATATTCCCTTGTACGAGACTATAACTCCTTTTAATTTTAGAGTTTTATTAATTTATAACGTCCCCATGGATTAATATAGTCTTAATAAGTAATATATTTTAATAACATGGGAATTTTAATGGTTTGGAGGTGTGGGTTTATAAGGAGATGGATATGGGTTTTTTATAATGAAATAGAGGTGTATTTTAGGAAATCAATATTGAATACAATAATATGTAAAATTGAAAAAAAAGTAATAGTGAATTTTTGCAATTATAAATCATATATAAATATAATATAATGGGTTTAAGACTTTAAATTTATTTTATAATTCAAATTCATTAGATTATTAAAATTAATAGTAGAAAAAGAGAGCATATTATTTTAACGAACCGCATTTGAGTTTAGAGAATGGAAAGTGCATTTGAGGTTTTGAAATTTATTTTTTCATATTTTAGTGAAAAATATATTAAATTAAATATATCATTTTATAAAAAAATTATATAGTGGATTAGGTCAGTTATTACAACATAAAGGATGTAATTTATGATATATAGGTAATGTAAAAAATATATTTTTACAATTCATCAAAAAATTAATGTATTTTAAAAAATTATTTGAAAAACCCCTTTGATAATTTTGATGTGATGATATTAAAAATGGAATGATTTCTATAAAAAATATTCTAAAATATCTAATTTATATTTTTAATATAAAAATTATTTTTACAAAATAATTTATAATAAAATTTATTTAAAATATTCTATATATTTAATCCGGATATTTTATTTTTTTCTATAATAAGATTTAAAATAATTAATTTAGTCATGAGACATATTATTTATATCATAATTTATTATTTTTAGGTAACCTTAATATTTCAATGGTTAGATTACTATTCCCAATGGTCAGGTTAACATTCTAACAGTGAGGTCACTATTCCAAATAGTCACATTACTATTCCAAAGGTCACACTACCTCCTATATATAACAATCAATTATTTCACTCAAAATTCATATCAATTACCCTCATGGTTCTATATTCTCATTTTTCAATATTTGTATTGGTTTTTCTATTTTTTTCTTCTCAATAGTATTGTTCTTGGGAGAGATGAGTCTGATTTTCCCATTTTTTATTTTTCATGCACTTTTAATATTTTTAATTATATTGGGGTTATTAATTGAATAAATTGTTTTCTAATAGAATAATGTGTGGTTTATTTCCTTATGTTTTATATGTGTATAAAAATTTCAAATATAATTCACATTTATTTCAACAAGAAAATATCATTTATTAACTCTGGTTGTATTCTTTCCCCCTACAAAAAATTCATCCAAAAAATTGAATTCATATTCTCATTTGAGAATAAATAATGGTACTTTTCTTTTATTTTTTCTAATAGTTCCCACGTCACCTATTCACTCTTCTATGTCCTTCATAATAATTTAATTATGTCAGTTTAAATATTGGGTAGAACTCTATCTCTACAGTCCAAGATTTTCACTGGCGTCTTTTCATATGAGAGTTCATTCTCTAGTTGTAAAACCTATGTATTCAGTATATGTGTGGGATTGGGTATGTAATTACAAATTAGCGATTCATGGAACACATCATGAACTTAAGGCATGTTTTTTTATAAGTGAAGTCTATTAGGCTACTGGTCCTATGCGATCAAGGATCTCAATGGGTAAATTTACCTTTGGATAAGATTCCATTTTTGTTCTAAAATGCATGAATCTATTCCATTGTGATATTTTATGGAAACCATTATCTCCAACAGAAAACTCTAAGTCCCATTGATGGTTCTTATCATAGCTCTATATCAATATATGAGTAGATTTTGCATATTGTTGTGTGGCGTTTAAATTATATTTCATTTCTTGCACAAGATTAGGCCGAACTAGTTTTTATTCCCTAAATTCAACCAAACATGTTAGACTTATGAATATATTCCTATAATGAGCTTTGTATAATGTCCTTTGAATACTCTAGTGGAAGAAGTTTCTATATGATAACTCAACCAATGGGAGATAATGATCCCATCCACCATTAAATTCCCTTGACCAGACTCTTAACATTTCTTCAATCATCTGAATATTCCTTTCAGATTATCCATTATTTGTAGGGTGATAGTACATGATTTAATTCAATTTAGTAGTCAAATAATGTTATATACTACTTTAATATTTAGATTTTAACTTTGGATCTTGATCAGATATGATTAAAAGTGGAACCCCATATAGCTTCACCACTACCTTCATATTTATCATCACTAATTTTTCAAGTGATAAATATTCTATAATATTGACCATGTTTTTAGTATTCATGATTTGGTCTAATAAAACCCATATATCATTGTTTCATTTGTATTTTTTATGAGAACAATAATAATTTCCATGGTGACATTCTCTTATTTCCATGTGGGTATTGGAAGTGGATTCATCATCCCCCATTAATTTTTTCTCTCTTTGTTAACATTATAAGATTCAAAACACCGTATCATATACTATGTAATCTACTTCTTCATGTTCTCTAACTATATGTTCTATCAAAGATCACAAAACATCTTGGTACTTCTGGGGGGATATATGAGGATGAGCTATGGTAATTTTCCAATAGTTTCTTATTTATCTCATATGATGATGGCCGATAAAGACTAATTCGAAACAAAATCACAATGTCACGATCGATGTGGACCTCTTGTAGATCCCACTCTATTATTTCATTCAACTTATTTTCTATCTCAAGATCATCCCTTTTTTCTCCTTTATCTTATCTGGTATTAATGGTTGGACAAAAATTTGGGAAAGTTAGGATGAGTTCCCTTCCATTTTTATTTCAAGATCCATCCATTTCATTCCCATGAAGATAGGGTCTCTCTCAATTAGTATCATGGGTATATGGGAAGATTATTTTCTAAAAAGAGCATCAGTTTCCTTGTTTACCTATTCCAAATTGTGGTTAATAGATAAATCATAGTCTTTAATTAGCAATAACCATATAATTTGATTCATGATTAGAATCATTCATGTGAAACTATACTTTAGGCTTTTATTATAATTGTGTATGTCACACTTCTCACCATAGAGATAGTGACTCAAAATACTTAGACTGATGATCATATCTTCTAAATCTAGATCATGTTTCAGGTAGTCATAATCATGGACATTGAACTTTCATTAGGTTTAGGATATAACATTGTCATTCTACATGATTAAACAACCTCTACCTTTATTTTAAGAATCACTATGTATCAAAAAACCTTATCCACATATTAGTAGTGTGAGTATAGGTGCAGTGATTTACCTCTTCTAGATCTCCTTGAATATTTCCTCACATTCTTCAATCCATACATAATTTAAACCTATCTATTTTAACATAGTTAGTAAGATATATAATCATGATAAATTCTTCACCAAACATATATTAGTACCCAGAAAATCCAATAAATATAAATTTTTTTATAACCCTAGTTGGTCAAGGATATTCTTATATTTCCTTTTTTAAGGGTCTACATAAATTCCCACAATTGGTGTCACATTCCCCAAGAATATGAATTTATGTATCAAAAAGTCACAATTTCTCAACTTTACCATACATTTTCTCCTTATATAATGCCCCAAATAAAATCCATAGATAATATTTATGTTCCTAATTATTCTTAGAGTAAATAAGATTATCATTGGTACAAACTACTATAAATTAGATGAGGTTGTCTTTAAAGACTCTGTTCTCAAAATACTAGAAGAATTCAAGGGAATTAGTTTGTCTGAGGTGAATAATTATGAACTCGCAGTCCCTCTACCTTGTACGGAATGTAGTATTTTGAATAATATCCTTCTTTTTCATTAGTTGATGATATCCAGAATGAATATCCACCTTTGAGAAATATTTAGCACCTTGATTTTTATCAAAAAAATCATCAGTCCTTTGATAGGGATACTCATTCTTTATGCTTATATTATTGAGATCCTAGTAATAAAGATACATCCATATTGATCTATTATATTTTTTTAGGAGGAGCATTGACACACCCCCAAGGTGATAAAATAGGTAGTTTTAACCTTTTTCCAAAATTATATTTCAGATTATTCACTAACTCTTATAGTTTAGTCAAGGCCATGCTATATGGGAATTTAGATATATGAGTGGCCTCGAGTGTGAGATATGTTGAGAAATATTCCTCAAAATGTGGGGAAGATCGAATAAATCTTTAGGAAATACACTATTAATTCCCTAAAATAGGAAGTTACTCTAGTTTGATACCTTCATTTAAGTCAATAATTTATGAAAGGTATAATTCTTTAGAATTTATCAAGACACATACCATTGAGGGATTTTTAAAAGGAAATTCATGATCTTCAGTACATTTATATCAGAGCATTGGATGGTTTAGAATATGGAATGATATTTCATTTTATTAATAGTTGACATGTTATCTATATAATGAGAGTTAATCTATTCCCATTATAATATAAAATTCCCCCAAGTTAATTATTATGTGATGTTATAGAACAATCTTTCAACATATGAAAAATAGGAAAATTTCAAAAACATAGATTGTAATTATTTCACCACTAGTTGATTTAATGATATATCTACTTTAATTTTTCAGGGTTTTGATTAAACAATTCTAGAAATATTGCATTATATAAACGAATTCATATTACTAGAATAAAAAAATCCATTATTGAGTGAATGTGTAGTTTAATTTATACAAATCTAGTTTCATTCCCAACTTTAGTTGTAGTGATTGAATATGCATTCCCGTGATTCTTCGGATTTGGTGGTTGTTGTCTCTAACTACTCTCAATGACACATGTTTTAGTTAACTAGATATAATATTTCCTTTGATCCATATAGTTGAAGCACTAAACAATATGTGGTTAATTAGGAGTTTATATCCTTCCTTCTAGCATGTTGGTCATATTCTACATGTATCTTAGACGTTCATGAGTTTGGTGTCCTTATCTCTTGTACTTGATGTAATTCTCCATCCCATTGATGTAATTCACATTATTCTTCTTCCCAAATTTTTTATAATTTGGTAGTTGTATCCTCTTTCCCCCTTTATCATTTCATCCTCCAGCTTTAAAATTCATTATTCTTTTATTATCTCCTTGACCAGGGATCCATTCTCTAAACATTATCACTACTTTGAGATCAAATTGAAAAACATATTCAGGATTCCCAAAGTCTTTGATAGATATATAATTTCTAAGGTGTGCTTTTAATTCATTAAATAATATGTCTATGTTGATATTGTTTTTAATAACAAAACATGAGGCGTATCTTGTAAGCCTTGTGATTTTTTCTTCATAACAGTTGATATATTCACCTTCATTTTTCTTTATCTCTATAAATTCTCTCCCCGTATTTTTATGAAGAGTTTGTGCTAAAACATGGAAAGAAATATTTTCCTAAAGTATTCATAACCTATATATTACATTTCATCCTTCATCATGGTGTTATTTATCAATTCCCATAATTGATCAGCATCTCCAAATAAACAATAGATAGCTAGAGTCATCATCTCTTTCTCAGAATAGAGGAAAATATAAAATATTTTTTTTGGATTAACACACTATTCCACAACAAGTTAATCAGAAGATCTAATAAACATTGGTGGCCATTATCACATAAAAAAATCAATGGTTAGTTTCTCTTACTTGTGTGAAGGAGGACATTATTCATGGTTCAAGTTATTATTCATATCCTGAGACTAATGGGTATTAATATCTTTGAAATTTTAAAATCCACATCCTATGGAATTGGGTACATCTTTTGGTTAGTAAATGTATTTTCCCTTACTTCAGTTATTGTCTTGGTTTCTCCTAGTTCTCAAAATTGTCTAGAATAGAATATTTTTGAACAATAATGAAGTCAAAATAGGTAGAATAAATTTATACTTTTATGAAATTCACACAAAAGGAACATATATGGGATCCATATATTTATCCTTTTTAATAAGATTCTTCTTGGATGTTTTACATATTGTAATGCCCCGACCCCAGTTACCCAGAGTCGGTGCATTATTCCGTAACATTGGCATGATCACAAAATATCATGTCTCGAAAGACCGATTATTTTAGCATCCTTGGAAACACTAGATATATTCATAAATTTTTCATTACATCATATAGTGAAAAACTACAATAAAATAGTTTCCATAGTCCACACCCATATACCCTTCAGACTATCCCTTCAGGTCATTCATAATATACTTCTTCACATCCTGGACAAATTAAAACATTGGAAGGGGTGAGCTCAGATGCTCAGTAAAGATAACAATATAGAGGAAGCTTTCATAAATAAACATAAATATTTATGGCAATGTATAACGAAAACAAAAGCCTTTTAAACTTGAACTTCAGAATAATATGGAAAATGTAAAATTAAATAATGAGATTTACTTATTCACATGGATATTCTACTGGTCAAATAATCATATGCAATATCAATATCCACTTTCATAATGATGGAATGCATAATGCCAGACTATCATAACCACGTAGCCATGGCCTCGTGCCCGGACTACAAATAAGATTTTGTCAAGGCCTCATTCCAAGACACTAGTTTGTATCATGAGACCTACCGATGAATCGAGGAGCTATAGCAGGCTCCACCCGTCACTTATTAAGTCAAATGAATTCCTCATATGAACAGGTTTAAAGATATCTTAAACCATAACATAATTGTAACACATAAAACATGCATAAAGGAAACATAACATTTCCACATTTCAATCAAAATATCAATACAACACATTGAGATAATAAAACATTATCAAAACAGTTTTCAATACCAACATAAATGAAAATTAAAACTTGGTTTTTATTTTTCATTTTAAAAAAAGTTATAAATTGTAGAGGAAGCCGAAACTCAAATAATGGTCACGGAGGCAGAGAAGTCATTGTCGCTTCATACGTACGGCAAAAAAACATTCCCTTTTTTCATTTAGTAAAACGTTTCTTATAAAATGATATCTTTTGAGTAAAAGTCAAAGGGGTTTATACACCGTAAAAAAGAAAGTCTTGTATTAAAACAAAATATTCCTCAATGAAAGAAGATTGAGATGAAGTCCCTTACAAAGATCATTTTTTAAATAAATTAGATCTATTATGTGTATTCACTATAAGTACAAATAAAGAAAGTTCAAATACATGATATGACATAATAATATCATGATATAATTTGAAAGTAAGAGATTAACCCAAAGAACAGAAATTGGGTTTAGAAGTTCCCTTACCTTGTGTCCGACTTGACTCAATCGTTCTTTAACCTCCTGGATAATAAACTACAGTTAATTTATAACTGCTTAAGAACCTTTTTCAAGTTCATTATTCCTCATATATCACTTATTACCATGTTATGACCATTATGTAATTATTTAAGTTAATAATGGTCGTTTTGTCGATCTTTGGTACTTGAGTCAAAAATAAACTTCTAATAATTACAAGTTGTTCATGTGGTAAAATATACATTACATACAGAATTATATTCATGATGTAGATATAATATATATCATATATATACACTATATACTTGCCTTTATAACATTACATAACATTTAGAGGTAAGAAATGAAATGCACTGTTCATGGAGACGGTAAGCCGTACGTACAAATGAACGCTACTTTCATTTCGATTTTGTATTTTAATGGAATGAAATTATAATTATATAATATTATAATATAATTACAGTATAATAAAATGTATAATACCATTTAATCCATCCTTTATACATCCCACATATTACATTAATGATTCAAATCACTTTGAGGGGCGGTAGTCCGCACTTTCTAAAATGAAATTATCACGTTTACCCATAATGGAAATCATAAAGTTATGAAATAAATGAAAAATACAGAATCATAAGGAAAACAAAAACATAATATATATCATATATAATAATAATGTCATCATAATGGCCACCATGAGAGGTGTTAAAATAATATTGAACAATCATCATTTCGTGAGGCAAAAATTTGCCAACCACAGAAATTCTTTGTTCTTTAACCATTAGACAAAGGTGTGTGATTGTGTAAATAAAATACATCTCATAAAAAAATCCAAGTATACTTAATATACTGTTTTTTTACAAAATAAAGGAATAAAAAGAGTTTAAGGTGTTGGAGAAGCAAAATAAAACAAAATAACATAAGAGAAGACATTACCTTAAATTCGGGTAACTCTTTTTTGATTTGAGACAAAGGCTTACTTGGGAAGAATTCTTCCCAATATGAGGCTTTTAAGAGTAAGAAAGAAAAGTTGAGAGCGTATTTGGGCAGACGTTGGCCGAGCCAAATGGCTTGAAGTTGTGAATAAGGTGGTAGTGGTGGAGGCCTTTTATAAGAGGAGAAGAGGGGCACTCTTGGAATGTAATGAAATATTACTTTATTATGAAATGAATTTCGGATTTTAGATGTCCCAAAATTATATATTTCGAGGATAGGGTGATACGGGTTCGAAATATACCCATCCTATAGGTTTTTGACAAGTTCATGTCTTAGATTTTACATTATCTTTTCATTTTATTTAAAAATTTCATTAAGGAGGTAATCGCTGCATCATCATGGTGTGATAAATAAATTTATTTATTTAATTCCAAAAACTATAAAAAAATTACCATGATCTAGGAAATTTTTTTATATTTCCAATGAATATTTATAGTCTAAAATTTACCTTATATAATCCCATTAAATAATTATTTTATTAAAACAACACATGTTTGTGACAATTTTATTTTTACTTCAAATAAAAAGTTATTAATGTCATTTTCTTACCCATGTGAGTCCATGGGGTCCCCAAGTTGACCCATGGATTATCTTGGTCGGTCATGAATCTTCTAATAAGGGTAGGAAAAGTGTAAGGGTATTTTAATATTTTTATAATATCATCTTTTACCTTAAATTTCACTAAGTACCTTTAATCGCGATTAATAAAACTTAAAAGTTACTATTCACCAAAAAATTATTTTAATCCCATTGAACCACATTTTACTTCCTAATGAAAACCATGTATGTTGTATTTTTGAAAATAAAATCACAGAAGTGGTAATGTTTCATTTAAATGATAAATCAGTTTTTTAACTACCACTTAGTGGTTTCACTATTCATCAAAAATTGATGTTTTTCAGAACAATGCCAAAATTTCACCCTAAGCTATAATTGATCATCCGAATTCGAAAATGATTTCTATTTTACAAAATTCCAAACAAATATGTTTCATTAATTAATTTTATAATTAATTTCCGTTGTCACAACAAATAGCATGTTTTTAAGAAACAATATATATCAAAAGATTGACACTTGTTTATGCCCAATTCCAAAGTGAAATTAATTATAATGACCACCGTTGGATAAAATTGTAAAAATATAGTCTAATTATACTTTAAAACCACTCAATATTATAATTTATCACTATAAATTATTTTTATTAAAAATGTTTTTTTTTAGTATTTTTCTCTATTCATAAAAAATTGGAAGTTCTCAGAAAAATACCAAAAATTCAACATATGCTAATATTGATATTCCGAATCCAAAAATGAAGTCCATTTTGATATATAAAATATTTATAATTTCAAAAAGTGTGTATTACTATTCATAATGGTTATTTTGATTGGACGCAGTGTGTTAGAATCTCGAACTTGCGTACAATGCAAGCTATTGCATTATTGAAAGAGAAGTGTATCGTGGAAGCTCGGGGTGTTACATTCTGCCCTCCTTCAATAAATTGCGTCCTCGCAATTTGAAATTTTTCTTTGAAAATAAAAGATTAAAAATACAATATAACTTTGTGGAAAACCCACATCGGAAATAAGGATAATTAAATTTTGCTTTAATAAGAGGGAAAGGGAAATAAAAAAGTGGCCACCAAATTATGATCTCGATTAGGAGAACAGTGGTGGAAATTATAGACATATAATTGGATGAAAAACGTAATTATTTTTAGGGAGTGATTAAGGTCATCAATGAAAAACAAGTGTAAAATTGAGGTCCTCAAAGCCTTCAATCTATGTTGATTTAAAATATCATCAGTTCAACAAAACATAAGTTATTAGGACAACACATTTTTTGTTTTAATATCCCTTTCCTAAATATTAAGAATTAATTTATTCATAGAGTAAGAGATAGGTATATATATATATATACTTGACAAGTAGAGTTTCAACCTTCAACTAATTTCTACCACAAACTCATCCTTTACTCAAAAAGATAATAGAACTCAAAAATATTATATTTAGCTTAATCGTACAAGGTTCCAAACATTAACACATACCATCTTGATTAGGAATACTATTTTTTAATAACCAGGGACTTCCTGTAGGCTATTGGTAGGTAATAAAGGCATGTCACACTATGGTTGTGGGTTCGACTCCTACAGCTTTGTCCGACATGACTGTTTATCCCCCAACCTACAGGTTGTCCTTTTTCAAAGACTATAGTATTATAATATTACAAAAATAATCTTCAGAAATGTTTTAACCTTAAATAATACTATCCAACATTGAACTTAATCCATTCCAACCATTATAGTTATCCAAAATACTTCTGTCCTAACTCATAGTCCAAATTTTATAAGGAATTTAAACACAATGAAGATCCTTTTTTCCGTGTAATAACATGTGAACACCTTCATCGTGTATTCTTTTAAAACACTGCAAAATCTTGAATTACCATAAATCCTTTTTGATTACATTTATGATCCCTTATTTCTTTTAGAATACTAGATATACTCCTTCTATCCAAAAATTTATGCAAATCATTAATTAGTTTCAAGTATGTCAAGAATAACCAATATAATTTATCCAAATTAATCTTGTATTATTTCAAATTCACTATCACGGTATCAGAAACATATTATGGGTTATCTTTCTCTCAACCATATATTTTCCAAAAATTTATCCTTCTATTGAGTCACTTTTCTTGGTTCCACAAAATCTCAAGTCCTTGATGAAATAGTACTACAGTTCAATACTTATAAACTCCATAATTATTATAACCAGTACATCATTGATACAACACTCAAATGACATAATTCTTTAATAACAACATAAGAACTCTAATCATTCATCCTCATCTGTGGTAGTATCATAACATGATTATTATCCAATAACATCATTTGGGTAATACTCTGATGATTTGGACATTGGTTTGTGTAGTGTCCCCACTCCTTGCATATAAATCATTGTACATTTGAAGCCTTTTTCTTACCCTTGCAGTCATGCACTTGGTGTCGTTTTTATCCACAATTATAACAATCTCTCATTCCCTTCAGGCAAGTTCCAAGGTGTTTCTTCCCATAGTTATCACATATTGGAAAATTCTTCTTTCCCCTCGTCCCTTTATCCATCATTCTCTCTTCCATCATTTTCTTCTCTTGCTTCGCTTCAAAGCCATAGGACTCAGAGAATTATTTACTTATCTTATTAACACATGATACTATTTCTTCATATGTTGAGAACACATGGGAGACTATTTCCCTTCTAAATCATGGCTTAATACCGTGAAAGATAGGATCCTTCTTACTCTTTGGATCATACGTATTGTTGGAGTTCACATTCCTTCTACTGGGTGCCATTTCTATACAATGGCATAAACTAGGTTAGTTTATAAATTGAAATGAATAATTCCAAACCTGTAAAATACTTATCATAATTTGAACTGTTTATGGATTTAATCCATAATCATAAAAATTGCTTTCTTTGAGGAAGTATATACTCATAAACCTTCATAGTGGTTTGTAAATAAAATGCTAATTATCCTAAGCATATCCCCTGGGAGTGCCGTAACCAAGAGTGCAGCAAGGCCTGTTTTCATGCACCAGTTCCCATTCATGTCTAGCTCAAAGTGGTGTTTTTGGGTTTTACCCCTAGGTACATCTATGCTAGAGCCACCTCTACCAGCTCATATCCAGAGAGGGATGTATTGCTCGGAAAACTCACAAAATCTCTATAATACCAAAATTTTAGGAAGTTCTTCTATATTAATCCTCAAATATTATCTTAGGGATATGTGCTATAATCGGAGTTTATCTAAATCTAGCTTCCAATGTTAGTACTAAACTACCTCTGATACGAACTGTAACGCCCCGACCCTAGTTACCCAGAGTCGGTGCATTATTGCATAACATTGGCATGATCACAAAAGATCAAGACTCAAAAGACTGATTAGTTTAGTTACCTTGGAAACACTAGATATATTCCTAAATGTTGCATTACATCATAAAGTGAAAACCTAAAATAACATTGTCTCCATAGTCCACACACATATCCCCTTCATACTATCCCTCCAGGTCATTCATAATATACTTTTTCACATCCTGTAAAAATTAAAACATTGAAAGGGGTGAGCTCAGATGCTCAGTAAGGACAACAATATAGAAGAAGAATTCATAAATAAACATAAAAATTTAAGGCAATGTATAACTAAAACAAAATCCTTTTAAAGTTGAACTTCAGAATAATATGGAAAATGTAAAATGAAATAATCACATTTACTTATTAACATGGATATTCTACTGGTCGAATAATCACATGCAATATCAATAACCACATTCATAATGATAGAGTGCATAATACCAAACTATCATAACCACGTAGCCAAGGCCTTGTGCCAAGACTATAAATAAGATTTTGTCAAGGCCTCATGCCAAGACACTAGTTTGTCTCATGAGACCTGCCGATGCATCGAGGAGTTATAGCAGGCTCCACACGTCACTTATTAAGTCCAATGCATTTCTCATATGAACAGGTTTAAAGATATCATAAACCATAACATAATCGTAACACATAAGACATTCATAAAGGAAACATAACATTTCCACATTTCAATCAATATATCAATAAAACACATTGATATAATAAAACATTATCAAAACCATTTTCAATACCGAAATAAATGAAAATTAAAACTTGGTTTTTATTTTACATTTTAAAAAAAAAAGTTATAGCTTGTAGAGGAAGCCGAAACTCAAATAATGGTCACAAAGGGGGATAAGTCATTGTTGATGAATAAGTACGACAAAAAAACATTCCCTTTTTTAGTTTAGTAAAACGTTTCATATAAAAAGATTCCTTTTGAGTAAAAGTCAAAGGGTTTTATAAACGGTAAAAAAGAAAGACTTGTATTAAAACAAAATATGCCTCAATGAAAGAAGATTGAGATGAAGTCCCTTAAAAAGATCATTTTTTAAATAAAATAGATCTATTATGTGTATTCACTATAAGTACATATAAATAAAGTACAAATACAAGATATGACATAATTTGAAAGTAGGAGATTAACCCAAATAACGGAAATTGGGTTAAGAAGTTCCCTTACCTCATGTCCGACTTGACTCGATCGTTCTTTAACCTCTTGGATAATAAACTAGAGTTAATTTATAATTGAATAAGAACCTTTTTTAAGTTCATTATTCCTCTTATATCACTTATTACTATGTTATAAAACATTATGTAATCATTTAAGTTAATAACGGTCGTTTTGTCGATCTTTGGTACTTGAGTCAAAAATAAACTTCTTATAATTACAAGTTGTTCATGTGGTAAAATATCCATTACATCAAGAATTATATTCATGATTTAGATATCATATATATCATATATATCCAGTATATACTTTCCTTTATAATATAACATAACATTTAGAGGTAATAAATGAAATGCACCGTTCATGGAGACGGTAAGCCGTACGTACGCATGAACGCTACTTTCATTTCTATTTCATATTTTAATGGAATGAAATTATAATTATATAAAGGTATAATATAATTATAGTTTAATATAATGTATAATACCATTTACTCCATCCTTTATACATCCCACATATGGCATTAACGATTCAAATCACTTTGAGGGGGCGGTAGTCCGCACTTCCTAAAATGAAATTATGGCGTTTACCCATAATGGAAATCATAAAGGTATGAAATAAATGAAAAATAAAGAATCATAAAGAAAGAAAACATTATATATATCATATATAAAAATAGTGTCATCATAATGGCCACCATGAGAGGTGTTAAAAGAAGATTGAACAATCATCGTTTCGTGAGGCAGAAATTTGCCAACCACAGAAATAGTATGTTCTTTAACCATTAGACGAAGGTGTGTGTAAGTGTAAATCCAATAATTCTCATAAAAAATATTAGTATATTTAATATACTGGGTTTTTTACAAAAGAAAGTTATAAAAAGAGTTTAAGGGGTTTGAGAAGAAAAATAAAACAAAATAACATAGGAGAAGACATTACCTTAAAATCAGGTAACTCTATTTTGAATTTAGCCAAAGGATTCCTTGGGAAGAATTCATCCCAAAGTGAGGCTTCTAGGATTAAGAGAGGGAAGTTGAGAGAGTATTTGGGTAGAGTTTGGCCGAGCCAAATGGCTTGAAGGTGCGAATAAGGTGGTAGTGGTGGGGGGCTTTTATAAAAGGAGAAGTGTGGCACTCTTTGAAAGTAATGAAATATTACATTATTATGAAATTAATTTCATATTTTAGAGGTCCCAAAATTATATATTTCGAGTATAAGGTGATAAGGGTTTGAAATAATCCCATTAAATAGGTTTTTGACAAGTGTATGTCTTAGAGTTTACATTATCTTTTCATTTTATTTAAAAAGTTCATTAATGAGGTAATCACTGCATCATCATTGTGTGATATATAAATTTCTTTATTTAATTCCAAAAAATTATAAAAAAATAACCATGATATATAATTTTTTTTATCTTTCCAATGAATATTTATAGTCGAATATTTTCTTTATATAACCCCTTGTAATAATAGTTTTAGTAAAACAACACATGTTTGTGACAATTTTATTTTTACTTTAAATAAAAAGTTATTAATGTCATTTTCTTACCCAAGTGACTCCATGGGGTCCCCAAGTGGACCCATGGATTTTCTTGGTCTTCCATGACTCATACAATAAATGTAGGAAAAGTTTATGTGTATTTTCATATTTTTATAATATCATTTTTACCTTAAATTTGACTAAGTACCATTAATCGCGATTAATAATACTTAAGAGTTACTATTCACCAAAAAATTATTTTAATCCCATTGAACCAAATTTTAAATCCTAATGACAACCATGTATGTAGGATTTTTTTTATATAAAATCACAGAAGTGGTAATGTTTCATTTAAACCATAAATTAGTTTTTTAACTACCACTTAGTGGTTTCAATATTCCTCAAAAATTGAAGTTTTTTCAGAACAATGCCAAAATTTCACCCTAATCTATAATTGATCTTCAGAATTCAAAAATGATGTATATTTTAAAAAATTCAAAAAATATAAGTTGCATTAATTAATTTTATAATTAATTCCCATTGTCACAACAAATAGCGTGTTTTTAAGAAACAATATATATCAAAAGATTGGCAATTGTTTATGCCCAATTTCAATGTGAAATTAACTCTAATGACCACCGTTGGATAAAATTGTAAAAATATATTCTAATTATACTTTAAACCCACTCAATAGTATAATTTATCCATATAAATTATTTTGATTAAAAAATCTGTTTTTAAGTATTTTTCACTATTCATAAAAAATTTAATGTTCTCAGAAATATACCAAAAATTCAACATAGGATAATTTCGATATTCCGAATCCAAAATTGAAGTCCATTTTGAAATATAAAATATTTATAATTCAAAAAATTGGTATTACTATTCATAATGGCTATTTTGATTGGTCGCGGTGTGTTAGAATCTCGAACTTGCGTACAATACAAGCTATTGCATTATTGAAAGAGAAGTGTATCATGGAAGCTCGGGGTGTTACACATATACATAGGCTTATAATGATTGTTTTTATTCTTTTTTCTAATACTATTTCCCAAATTAACTAAACCTCTCACTCATACCAACTATAGTGACCCTACATTTTCATACATGATTATTATATAATTTAAAAGATAAAAAGAATAATATCATTATATACACCGGATCCAAAGTTTTAGTGTCTTCAGAAAATTAGACTCATACATAATTTGTACATAATAAGAAATAAAAATTTATTTACATCGTTATTCTTGATCTGCATAGTTTCCCTCACGTTCTCTTTAGTACATGTAATCACCTAAGGTTATACATCAATGAAATGGGTGACAAAAATTCTAAATAAAAGTGTGAATAAGAGGAATGAACAATATAAAAGGGGAGAGCATAATAATCATCCTTAAATCATAATAATTTTATCATCAAAAAAACATTAGGTAAACATGTGATAATGTCGTTGAATTTGGAACTGTATAAAATCAAAAAATCATTAAATAGTGGTCAAAACCACACATAGTCATGAAAAAAACCAACATCATGTTCATTCATAACAAATGTGCATAATAAAAAAATATCCATTTTGAATAAATATAGAATCATGTTCACACATAATAAAAATTATCTCATGAGATACATCAAATTACAAAATGCATTAGAGGGTCATATAATTTCCTTCCCACCTATCACATAATAATTATTACATAATCATCATGCCAAATAGAGTGTATAACAATAATTGTAATTAAACAAACCTATAGAAGAGAATAGGTTTTATAAGTATTTCATAATGAATACATTCATGAATAAAATGATTGGTTTCCAGATTAATAAGATAAATAATACCTTGACATAAAATAAAATTTTTCATTAGTGGAAAAAAAGAATTTCCTGAGTCAAATATGATGTTTTAAAGTCAATATAAGAAAAAAGAGCCCTTTAATATAAATTTTTTGACAACGCAGGTCCATTTTTATCCTCAAATAAAAATGGATATTACATTTGAATGATATAATATGAACATTCATACATTATAAGAGATAATAGCCTAAATTAAGTTATTATGATCAAGAATCCCCTTACAATTCTTCCCCCAATATCATGTCACTTTTTTACATCTAGAATAATAAAATTAAATTTATTAAAATATTCATTCAAAAGTGAATTATTAAATTTATAAGACTATTTGTCAAATATAATCAATTTATTATATTTCTATATTTTTATTGATGAAATTGATGCATTTTGACATTATTTTTTATTAAATATTTCATCTTTTGCTTCGGTGTTCTTATTTTTTTCATGGTAATTATTAAATAATAATAATAAATTATAAAAGACTAAAATAAATGAATATATATAAAATTAATAATTTATTTTTCCAATTAATAGGTTTGGTGATATGAATAGAATTTGAAACATCCCCATTGGCGGTTAACGGAACATTATTTGGAACGTTGTCCAAATATGAAAAAAAGAGGTATAAAAAATTAACAAATTAAAAATAAAATTTCTAAAACATGTTAAAATCAATAATATAATGTTAAAATTTAGTGTAATTAAGTATTATAAAATTTTATTATTGAATGAATTTTTGAAAATATAGAGGAGAAAAATAAAATCAGTAATGAGTTGAGAAACATACTCTTTCTTCGGTGAAGATTCTCTTGTATGACACTATAAAATCTTTGATATTTGCATTTGGATTACTCCAGATCATCCTTATGGATTATAATGGTATTGGAATGGATTATTTTGGTATATATTGGTCATTTTAATGGTTGGGAGGAGCGGTATTCAAAGGGTAGATAGAGGTGTTTTTTATACTTGAGGAGAGAGGTATTTTACAATAACATATTTAGAAAAATATTATATCAAAGGTAAAACTTGTAATAGTGATTTTTTGAAATTAGAAATGATATATAAATATAATATAATGGGTTTAATAATTAAATCACCTTTATAATTCAAATACATTATTTTATTTAAAAGGAAAGAGGAAATAAGGTTAATTGTTGTTTTAAGGGATCAATTTTTTCATTAGGTTTTGGAAAGTTAATTTTAGGTTTAGATTTTAATATTATTATATTATAATGACTAATTTATGAAATCAAATATATCATCGGCCAAACTCATGTTTTTGAAATGATTTGGTTATTATTACATCTGGAATGATGTAATTTAAGATACACTACTTATGTGAAAAAACTATATTTTTAGTATTCTCCTGAAAATTAAAGTATTTCTGAAAATTACTAAAAAATAACCCTTGGATAATTTCAACATTATAACATAAAAAATGATATTAATTTTATAAAATAAATTTATAAAATAGGTCTTTTTTTCATTTTAAAAATACTGATTTTTACAAAATATATTAAAATAATATTTATTATAAAATGTAAATATTTCCTCTAAGGTTTCTAAAAATGATATTTATTTTTTCGGATAATAATATTTATATTTATTTAAATAATAATGATTAATATTATTTATAAAAAAAAAATTATTTTGAGGTAAAATTAATATTCTAACAATAAGGTTACTATTCTCAATTATCAAGCTACTATTCCAGTGGTCTAGTGACTATTTCAAAAGGTAACATTACTATTCTAGCAGTCACATTATCTCTTATATATTCCAATCCATTATTTCATTCAAAATTAAAATCTATTCTTCTAATGGTTCTATGTTTTCATTTTCCACGATATTTATTAGTTTATTAATAATTTTTTTTCTTTAATAAAGTGTTGTTTGTGGGAGGGATGATTCTAGAAGATTGGGGTGATCCATATTTTCCCTTTTTTTCTACTTCTTAAATTTGGATTTTTATTGGGTTTAGTCATTGTTAATGTAATGATTAATGTAATAATGTATTTTTGTTGTATTATTTGTGTATAGTAAAGTTTAATAAAATATACATTTTTTCAAGATTAGAATATCATTTATAAACATTGGATTATTATAATAAACATCTAATAAAACCTTCTTAAGGTATGATCACTAAATAATGGAAATGTATTCTCTAAATCATTGATCTATTGCTCATGAATTAGTGGGTTGGAAGACCCCCTAATCGATTTTGGACGTTATCACATGAAATAATTTATTGAAAGTTTCTCATTCATTGGTTTTCTTTAATGATAATTTATTATGTTAGTTGGGTGTGAATTTTCATGAGATTTTGTACACTTACACTCATCCCATTTGGTTACATATTTATAAAATCATTACATTGTCCATTTTACCCATTGTTAACTCATAACCTCCTATTTATATCCATTTACTAAAATAGGATAAATTTACGTATGATATTAATTAATTTTATAATCATATAAAATGTAAAAAAATCATATTATAAAAATAATATATCACAAATGACATACATTCCATAACATATTAATTTCTGTATTTCATTCTAGTTTATTTATGATCTATTTTTTATTAGGTTCCATAATCATGTAATAAATAATTTTCAAAACCTTTATAATGATTCGTAAGGAGAATGTAAATAAACTAAATAATTTACCATAGGAGTGTCAAACTAGGTTTTTAGTCAAGCCAACTTTTTTTTACACCAATTCAAAATTAAGTTAACACTCAACCAAACTTATTCAGGATTATTATCGCTAGGTTTAATTTTCCAGATCCTACACCCACTTATTTGTAAATAGGTATGGTTTTTATTTGTAAGAAACTATACAATCTATACTTTAGAAAAATTATTGGATTTTATCCAATATTTATTCCTATCACTAAAAGTTTTATTAATTTTTTCTATTCATAATCTATAAAATAACAAATCTTCTCTATCTTACCAAACACAATGACTTAGGCATTTCATATATTTATAATACATCAATTCACATGTTTATTATATACAAATCATAATAAATAAATCCACAAAACCTGATGTTTAAGTATCAATGGTGACTAGATACAAAAAAACATATTTTACAACATTTTCAACATACCTCATAAATAGTATTCTCACTTGATACCCTATTTGACACAAAAAATGGAATAGTATCCTTAATAATTTAGGTAATGAAAAAAATAATTAGTGAGTTGAAACTCTCACTATGGGTAAAAATAATTGTCATTAATCATCAATAATTTGTGAGTATAAGATGATAATAAGGTTATGAAAACATAATCAAGGTGCATAGAGTAAAATAATATAATAATATTCAATAAATCTAGTATTATAAACATGAATCATGGAACATGTCTTTGATAATAACATAAAACATGATTAATAAGAGTTTTAAAACATGAGTTGATATTCATGAGATATGAAACATAACATCAGAAAAATATTGTGTCCTAGATGTTTGAAACAAACATAGTAATAGAATAAAAATCCTATAAAAATTATTATTAATAATATCATCATTTAATAGTAGAAGGGAATCATAGTGAATAAGGTTCACTCCCCATTTCTATAATCATAGTGGACAAAGTCCCATAAGATATTGGGTTCACCCCCCACCCCAATTCTTAAAAACATGATAATCCGATATAGGTATTTTCCAAATACATTGGAGTTCTATGTTTGTACAACTCATCACATAATGATAATCTATACATATATATTCCATAAGATCTTGATAACATTAACAAATTATTATTGGTTGAGTAACCCATTAAATAAAAAAGTAAAATTGTTTCATGAAAACATATGTATGTCATAATAAACAGCCCTCTAGAGATATAATGTAGATTATATCATTATATAATATTACCATTAAATCATAATAAACACTAAATTATTTTTTAATAAATTTTTTTATTTTATAAAAACATTAAAATTTGATTGGTGAAATAAGAATAAATTTTATATATGTTTTTCATTATTTTTAGAAAAAATTTTATAGAACCAAGTAAATAGAAATTTCTTTATATAAATAGATAAAATTCGACTGTAAGTTTTTTAAATGAAATTTATAAAGGTTTTTGGAAAATGTTTTTGTATGATAAACACTTGAAAATTCTATTCATATTTTATAAAGACGGTCAAAGTTTGTGGAAAATAACCATACAAAAAATGTTGATAGAATATTCAATTATTAAATAAATACAAGTTCATTGAAAAAATAATAATTAGTCATATATTTATAGATAGGGATACCCATAAAAAAATATATACCTTGAGAAAAAACATTTCAGAATGAAAAGACTTGGTAAGGTTGGTTTCTCATACACGCATTACATTAATTGAATTATGAAACGATAGGTGAATGACATGGTAATATGAAATGTAAAATTTATAAATAAATTAATGGAAAATAAAATATAGTTTTTCTGAAGAGAAATATCATTTTATTTACCATATATAAATATTATCATTAAACCTTAAATTCAAAATGATATTGGAAAAAAAATACATACCTTTACTCATGAAATACATGAAATATTTTTAACCTACACTATAATTAAAATAACCATATTAATAAATTATTTTAGAAAAATATTGATCTCTATTAAAATTTCTAAATATTAAATTATAATCATTCATTATACATGGATTATTTATTTAATGTACTTTCCTTCATCAAATGTTATTAGCTTTTATTTTTTATACATGTTTCATAATGATGATGTCAAGACCCATTATTTGAACCGAATTTAATTTTGAATAGATTAGAAAGTTTATTTAAAACATTCGTTCTTGAAGATTTATAAATCCCCATATTTATTTGAGGATAATTATTTGTATAAATCACGAGTCAATCTTCTTTCATGTAATGTATCTATATCAGAAGATTAATTTATAATGATGACTAATTTTTGTGTGATCCTTTATGAATAATATTAATGAAATATATTAAAACATAATATGAAATATATTCATTAATATATTTTTATCACCATCCTTGTAAAGTAGTGATGAAAAATGAAATACATTTTTCATGGAAGCGGTACTCCACACAAAAAACTGGAAATATTATAGTTTTTTGAATAAATGAGAAGTAGGTATAAAATTTTTATTCCATAAATAGAATAATATTTTAGTATACTAATTATTCTAATGTTCTTATATTATTATTGGTAGAATATATTTGGATAATATATGATATTAATTAAATTAATATAAATTAAAAAAGAGTGAATATGAGTTCACACCTTACTCATTTGGACAACTCCTTGTTCCTTATTAGAGAGGTCTTTTGGTGATTCCAAATCCTATAAAATACATGTGAAAAAGTTATTATGGGTTTTTTATATTTTTTATTAGAAAATAGTCTTTATATTTATATATATTTGGGGTGGTGAATGGATGTTTTTATAAGTGAGTGTGGTGGAATTTTTATAAATACTCCTTCTTTCATAATAAATGAATCTCAATCTCAAATTCTAGCAATAAGTTCACTTTTAGATATGACCACACTAATTAGGGTGACTCAGTGTGGTGTGAATTCTTAATATAATTTATATATTATCCCTTAATAACATATTTACTTTTTCAATTAATTATTTTCTCACTTTATATCTATACATTGGTCAATTTGTAGATATAAAACCATAAAATATGTTAGGAGTAAATTTTTGATTGTTAAATAGGTTCACCTCCATATAGAAGAATATTTCCTCAAAATATCATTTTTATTACCCATGTCCACAAATTTCATCTCAGTTTCAGAAAAATTTTAGGAAAGGGTGTTACCTTGAACCAATAATATTGGCACCATCCAGGTATAATTTGAGAGAGTTAGTTTTATCCTTTCATAATTGAGAATGGTCATATACTTCGTTTGAAGGGACATCCCATGGGATGGATTGAGTCCCTAATATAATATATGTATGATATTGTTTCTATCATTCAACAATAAGATGGTATTCCTTGATATTATTTATATTTCTATAGAAATTTCATTGGGTGTCTCTCAAAACTTTCTCGTGCATGTGATCACTAATAAGACATATTAACTTTCTTTTATTCATGATTCTATAAAAAATAAAGGTTATATGTTGGATATATCAATATTAACCTTCTTATTCTTCTTCGTCAATGTGAAATAAAAATTGTATCACTAGAATTCATTATTATTTTCATCAATAAATATAATTTATAACATTTATTGGGACAATTATTATTGCTCGATTTTTCTTTCAGATTATAGTATATTCACTGATATTCACAATAATGATTATCTCTCTCATTATTTATAAATATAGAATATATTAAATTTTTGTCACAGTTAAGTTTATATTATTTAAATATCATATATTTTTAACCTCTATATATATTGATAGATAATAGATACAATATAATGAAATCTTTCTCATGTTCAAGATCCCTCAAATATCATCCATTAATTCATAGGATATTCACATCAAAGTCTCATTAAAATCATCCTAAATGTTTGGATACTGTATCATATTGTTTCCTTCTTGTGATATTCAAAATATCATGGAATTATTAATTTTTTGAAATCCATGACTTTAATTCAATATATATTTCTATATATGTATGACTATATGTGACGATTGGTGTACCACTTCATACTATGGTATGTAAATATCCTATAGTGTGGTCACATGTGACATGATGTGGAACTATCTTATGTGGTGAAGAGCTCTCATATCTTTAATATATGTGCCTCCCATGGATTGTACTCCTTTAATCATAACATGAATCATAATCATGTGTTTGGTCATGATGTGTGATTTATGTATACCATTACACATGTGCAATCGAAATTTAATCTCATTACTCAGAATATATGATTTCTATTAACACCTCTCGCACATCAAAACAATTATCGTATATAAAAAAAATTTCTCCACATAATAAAAATTACCTTATGGGCTTCAAATACCAATAGTGCATAAGAAAAATTATTTTTCCATTTTTAGAAAACTCGTACTTATCATATAATTGAATTTACTTACCCAATATTAATTCTCTTATAATCTAAATAAATTTACCTATGGGAACATAATATATGTTATATACATAAGATAATCCCTTTTATGATCATCAAATTCCACCACATAGTTTAATATACTTCAAAGGGTCACTGTAATTAAATTTCATTTATATTTCTCCAATCACATAGATAAAATGTTATATATATATTTAAAACATCATACACATGCCTCACTATATGATAAATGCCTTTGTATTTTTTGTCTTCAAAAAATTTCATCCATAATTTCTTTAAATAAACTCCAATATTCAGGAAATTAATTCATAGATTTCTTAGATCACCTCTTACATTTATTGTTCTCTTCAAAGAATCAGGCAAATAATCTTCATAGTGTTCTTCAATCTCAACTTTCCAGGGGTGAATACACCAATTATTATACTCACTTATATTTCATTAAAGCTATCTTTAAATGAAATGAATGTCATCTATCAAAATATTTTACATTATCAATAGATCAAACCTCATTCAAAACCGTTATAGATAGTTCTCTCATATCCACAACACTTTTCATGTATCAATTAAGAATAACACATTAATTTGTACACATAAAGGCTAATACCTAGAAGATATCCAACTAGATCATCAGGTGCATTAGTAGTTAATTATTTTCCAATGATGTAATTGGAACCATAATTATACAATGGAAACACTATAATCATCATAATTTTTACATGAGAAAAATTATAGACATGAAATCCATTGCACATTTAAATTCCAAATGATCTTGGGAATTTTATTGGGTATTCATTCAACTACCATAATTAATATCTATATAGTACTATTATCTCATCTACTTGAATATATTACACATATGAACATTAAAGGGAGTCCAAACCATTCATCATATGTATAATGTTTGAACATCTAATGCTTCTTTATTTTCATATAGAAAGAAGTAAATAAAACATCCGTATTTTATTACCTGTGAACTTACTAAATCTTCTCAATTGAATATGGTTTTTACTTCTACTATATTTTTCATTATTAATATCATATTCGAACTATTATGGTTTCCTCACATAGTTAAAAAAATAAAACTCAAAAAAATGTTTTTTCATCAATCCACCCCACAGAAGTGTTTTTCAATACTAATTCTAGAAACTAACACGGTAATTTGTGACATCATTTTGGTCTCCCTCCCCCATGATTAAAATAATTAAAAATAATATTATAGATGGTGGTATCACTTATTACATAAGTAAATTTTCACCAATAATTTCATTCTATGTCTACTTGTGCCATGCTCTATATAGATAACAAGAGGGTTTGATTTAGACATCAAGGTTTTCCATAATCAATATATTATAAGACAAACTATTATCTTTTTCTATTATTATTTTAGTATATGGTCACTTGTATATAGTTTGATAATATATATTAATATCAATTTCTGTAAATTTTTCAACTGGAATTTTATGATCAAACCTAAAAAACAGATTAATAACATTCATGTTCAAAAAGTAAGCATTGATTTCAAAAATATCTTGATAAATCTGGGTTTAATAAAATTATTCCCTTGATTAAAATAAAAAATCACCCATAATTTATAGATCAAATATTTAATAAAAAATATAATTGGATAGTAAATCATACCTTTTAAATGAGAATATTGTCAAGAACCTTCTGAATATTATAGATATTTTCAATGAAACGATCCTTATAGTCTCTCAGACAACTTTACCTTAAGTGACTCATTCCATATTCAAATCAGCAAGAGTAATGTCATTATCATGTAATCTTTATGGTTCCTTTTATTGAGATAACAACATGATGGTATCATTCATTGTTTCATTATCAAGGCAGATATAATTTATTAAATACTCTTCAGGATATCATGTATTTATTCCCACTAATATAGGAAATGTTATTATTAATCATTTCTAGTTTTTCAATCCTCTTCACCTCCATCAGGGTTGATCTTATCTAAATAAGATATTTTTATTACCATTGTACTAATCATTACATGCTGGTGTCTTTTTCATAACTAGAATAGTTATCCTAACTTAATTTATTTCATTATTTCTCTATTTGAGAACTGTCATCACCTTCAATTACCTTTATGGATATCATATAAATAAAATATAAATAATAAATACATTTTTTAAAACCTCCTTGTTAATCAATAGGATTAGTTGGATTGAGAATTTATTCTTAACTATTTCCCTTTTTAATTTAGCTTCATGTTCAAATTGACTATTTATTATTGAACAGTAATTTAAAATTTTATTTTTTTCTGAAAACGTGTGTTCTCTTTCTTGATTAATTTGTGGAATTTTCTATTTAATATTATCCATGAGGGAATATTCATAACTTATTTCATCTTTCATGTTCTTCAAGATTAGATATTATTCTTTAATAGAGGTTATATAATCATTTGTAATATGGTCATCCTGTTTTTACCATGAATATAGCTCCTGATGAAATTTCATGATATTCACTTTTAACAACCACACATGAAATTAGATTTATTATTTATTTAGAATCATTCATTTCTTTTTGGATTTCATCTTTTTAATGAATATTAATTATCTTATTTTTCCAAATCGACAGGCCATATTTATATACACACCATAGGAATATTCTTAACCCTTGTGAATTTTCAACAAGGATTTTTCTTATCTTCTCTTCAAAAAATAGTCCACTAATATATCTCCTCGGATAACATATTATACCAGAAATCCACATCCATATTCTTTGAATTGTTATAGAAAAACAATCCAACACTCCGTTGTATCTTTTTCTGAATATCATATTGTCCGGATTTTCTATAACTGGTAAGTTGTTATTTTTAGATTTCATAGTAGTTAATTACACTTAATTTCAGGAAATAACTCTCAAAATTAATATTATATCAATTATTTACATGATTTTAGGATTAATATTACTTTCTTCACCCATATTTAAAAAAAATTAAATATTGTTGGTACTTTTTGAAAAAATAGGTTTTTAGGGATATAATTTTTAGAAGTGGATGGAACCTTTTCCTTTTTTGAAACTTTAGACTAGTCATTAAGTGGTATCAAAATATTATTTCCACCACACATATTTATTTCATTAAAATAAAAGTGTATAATTTTTTTATGGTGGTATCAATTATTTAACACTATTTTATAGATTCATCTTGTGTTTGTTTATGTAATCTTCAATTTAATTGAAATCTTCATGAATTTCATATTAATGATATATTTTTCATCCTATAATTATTTCAATTTACATTAACATTATTCCTTAATAATTCTTTTAATAATTCTAAAGAATCATTCTACTTTTTTAACATACGTATTATCTATTTAATCACGTTTTCTTGGATCTCAAGTTCAATATATTTGTCAACAGTTACACTTTTAATACATGTATATTCTCTTAAAGACCATTCTTAGGATCTTCCCTTTTCTGAATTTTATTGAGCAACTAATTTTCAAAACATTTCTATTTAACATTTAGATCCACATTTATTTAACATATAAGTCCAAAAATAATAAAGATGAAAAACAATTTGTATCCATTCAGTAAAATAAATATCTATTATTTCATTTTTATCCTCATGGTGGATGATGTATTCTTTCATACATCAATAATTTCTACAAATATATGACATAATTTCTTTGTAGTGTTTATATAGGATATATTTTACAGAATCAAATGATTCATCATTTGAATCCTCATTTCTATCATTATCCTAATTGATACTTGGTCCTTAAATATTATAATTTTGAATAGAGAGTTTTAGTACCCTTTATTCATATATATATATGATAAAATACATGAGACCATAATGTTTTTCAATTCTTTGGTGGTGGATTCAGCGACCTGATAATTATCTTTCATGCATAATTTGTATTGATATATTTTTTTAATAGATATACTAATTATTATTCATATATTATTAATATGTATATCTTATAATAATATTTAAGAGGAGGCTCAATATCATATGAAACATAATCACTTCCACTATAATTAATTTCAAACATTTGAGAGTCTTTCTTCTCTAATAATGTCTTTCTTAACTTTTTTTCTTCTCATATGTTCTTGTTATTTACTTCCTTAGGATACATATATTCCCTGATATCATTTATAGGGAACTCAAGGGATTATTCAAATATTCAATTCAAATACAATTTTTAAAATATCAATCCAATTTTTCAAATAAAATACCAAATATTATAATCTAATGGTTTTTAACCTATTTTTTAATTCCAATTATTAGGATTAGTTTTGGATATACCGAAACCGAGAGGGGTTTAGTTAGTTAGGTGTGACTTCTTAATTGTTTTTTAAATTTATCCCTTCATTACCTCTTCACATATTTTTTAAACGAGTCTCTTTCTCATTATCTATCCTTTCGTCAATTTTAACATATTGAATAAGAAAAAAAATAAAAGAACTTTTGGGTTTTTTAACATGATATTATTCCTATTAGATGACTAAATCCTCAATTGAATATGGTTTTTATTCCATTTTAATTACTTCTATATTGTTATCAAAATAATCCCATGAAATTTTAATCACTTGACCTTATAATATTAGAACCACTACAGAAAACATAATAGATAGATTTTTTTCCTTTCATACAATATTAATATATTACAGTTCCATTGAATAAATATCACTTGTGATTGATTGATAACATAATAGAATATATATTTTCTATTATTCTTCCCTTTTACTAGTCATGTGTGAATCCTAAATATTATTCATAATTATATAGTATCATGTTATAGGTTGGTAGTCTTAGAACTTAGACTATGAATGTGATATGTAATAGCCCATATGTACTCTCCCATATTCAGAATTATATAATCAAGGAAGGTTATGGGATGCTTCTCTTAGTATTATCCTTTTTTTCTATTTATTTTTGTAATAATTGTTTCAATAATGAATCTTGTTATCTTTTTCATTGACATGGATTATTTGTAGTAACATAGATTCAATTCTTATCTCCCTATTCTTCTTTTGACGTGTAATATATTCATTGGTATATATAGTGAAAAATATCTATCTTCATATTTTCACTTGTAGAATATAATTGGTGATTTCTCAGAAGAAAATCTCTTCTAAACATCACATATATTATTATAATTTTATATATAAAAATATAATACTTTTATAAATAATGAATATTTCTCATGTTTTAGCTCCCTTAAATCATAGCCATTAATTATAATAATCACCACATAAAAGACTCATTCAAATATACATAAAAGTTTAGGAGAAGAAGTATATTTTTATAATTGATATATTTGAAATATCATGGGTTACTTTTTTTTTGAATTATTTTCCTATTAGTTACCAAGATATTTACACATTGGAATATCTTTATGCGACATGCAGTGGTGAACTTGAAACTGCTTTGAGGAACTCTCCTTCTATTCGGTCATATGTGTGGTGATGTGGAACCTTATTTTGTGATGTAAGGATATAATCTCAGCAATACTATTAGGTCCCTTGGATATTTATACTTTTATCAGAGTAATAATAATGATCATTTATTTTATTTTAATGTTGGATACATGATTATTATCACACAATCATTGTCTCAATTAAATATTATCCATAATAATATATGAATTCTATTAAAATATCATGAATGTAAAACAATTAATCTAATGTGTCCTAATTTATCTATTAATAAGATAAATTATATTATAGAATATTCAAACCTCCAACGCATAAGATAAATACTTTTTTCAATTTTGGAAGTCTCATATTTCTCGTTATATAATTTAATTTACTTATCTAGTATTAATTATCTAACAATATAAATAAATTTACTAACAATAACTAAAACTATATTTTGTACATAATATAAATTCATATGCCAATCATTAAATTTCACCTCATATCTATGTATACTTGAACAGGTCACCGTATGATAAATTCCATTACTATTTCTTCATTCGCAGAGATAAAATTCCATATATGGATTCAAAAAATTATAAAAAATACACATTATTGAAAAAATATGATTGCCATTTTTCATATCTCGATCTATTAATCCACAATATCTTCAAATCAATTTTTATATTCTTGAAATTAACTCATCTCTTTCTAAAATAATCTTTTAAACTTTCTGGATCTATCTAAGTCATTAATGAATGAATTTACATAGCATTTCTCATGAATAAAATTGATTTGATGGATACTCCAAACATTAATCTCACCTGTTTTTTCTTAAGGAAAACTTTAAAAGATATAAGAAACATATATCAAATATTTTTATTTTATTCACACATCAAACCTCATTATTAATTAATAAGGTCTCTTCACTCATCTCTATAGAACTCATCATATATCCATTGAGATCTACATAAAAATCATCACAAATAAATTATTCTACCAAAAATCTATCGAAACACATCTTTAAGGATATCTTTATATTGTTTATTTTGCATCAATTGATTATAACCTTAACAAAACAATGACAAAACCGTCATTTTCAGTATTTATGAGTGAAAAAAATACACATGAAATTACAAGTTATAGAACATGTATATTTATATTGATTTTTACCAAGTGAATTTATCATAAAGAAAATTCCATATAAATTATTTACATTAAATTATAACATTATATTCTTCTACAATTTATGTATATGAACTTTATGAAATTATTTTAACCTTTTTCATTTGTATAATGATAGAACTACCAACACTTATCCTTTACCATATGGAAGAAACCAACTAAAATTTAAAATCATAATTTATTATTAACATTTTAAATATTCATAATAGGTTTTGGTTATATGATTTGTTTTCTTCTTATACTTATGCATATGATATTTATATCATATATACTAGTACTTTTGTTGATAACAAGTACAACTCAAACAGAATGTGGGTTCATCATCAAGTGACTCTATAATTGTAAAATAATTGATAGAGAGTATCTCATGGTTAATACAACTGTCATATACACAAATATGGGATAATTATAGTGATATTTTATCCATTTCCTCCCAATTTAACTTTTTACCATATTTTTCTCATATTAAAGTAATACATTTTTCCTCAGTAACCTATTTTTACATCTAAAAATAAAATGAATATTATTTCCCAATTTGAATATTTTTATTCAAAATATAAAACCATTTTAAAAAAATTATATTGGTTGTAAAAATTAATTTCTATAAAATTATGTTTAAAACAACAAAACATTTTTTTAAAACATCCTTTCAAAGCATAAAAATCATTTTAGGATAAAATCATCTTTAGTATTGATTCCCAAGAAATTTATTGATTTATGAATAAAAAAATATTTTGCAAAATATAATTAAACTAGAAAACCAAATTGAACATTTTGAATACTAAATTAATGTTAAAGGACCAAAATTTTTTTATTGAAATAAAATATAAATTATGTTCCAAAAAGTGAATCATAGTTTTATAAATTAACATCTATATTTTTGAATATATAAATTTTCTTATTAAATACATATTTATTAAATAAAAAATTTATAAATTTTTAATCCACATTTATATCTTAATGATTTCAAAAAAAATAATAGTATTTGTAAAAACTATTTTTTTACTATTCATCCAGAAATCATCCTTTTTAGAGAAAAAATATCAAAATTTACTATAAGATAATTTTTATATTTTAAATCAAAATTTATATCCATTATATCAAAATAATTTTAAAAAGTCATAAAATTTAACTCTTATATCAAAACATAATTTATATTAAAAATTAATGATTTATGGAAAAGTGATATCTAAAATCATGAAGTATTTTCAAGAATATATTATATTAATTAATAATTTTTAGATATTGTTTACGTATATTTTTACACATTGTAACATTTAATATAATCCTCTAAAAGTATTCAATTTATTTTATTAATAAAAAACATGTAATAAATAAAAAATAACTTCTTAAAATATTATCTTAAATGATTTTATTACTAGTTATATGAGATTGATTAATTGTTAAATATTAATTATTTAATTTTCATCAATACATTTAAATAAAGTACTTATTAATTTGAACATTATAATAGAAGTGATAACTGTATTAATAACATGGGATATTATCAAATATCTTACATTATAAATTAGAAGCTTATATCATTCAACCTTATACATATAAATCCCTTTATAACATCCACATAAAATCTAGGGTTGAGATAATAAATTTTTCTACTCATGGGTGGTGATTCATTTTGAATGGATCTTATAGTGTCTTCCACAATCTTGAAATTCTCCCCCTTATAACTTCTCTTAAGTCGTACATATTGAATTTAAACATGGTAATTATCTAATATAAACAATTGTGATGATATATTAATCTATGTAAAACCATTTAGTGTATTAAATAAATAATAAACATATCAAAAGAAACTTTTTTTCTCATATAAAACATTTATTACTCATATAATGTAAATAGATTCCCTTTTTCGAAACATATCGCATGGTTATCTTATAGAATTATATTCCTAACCCATAATTTAACTCAATTAAGAAATGACTGAAGTCTAGTTAAATAAATAGGATAATACTTTCTAGTTAACTCCATCATTCTAATCTTTAAAGATAAGAAACAATACGCAAATCATTGGAGAGCTATATTGGGCTTACCCATCATATAAGCTATATTGGGCCACCCATAATATATGTTTTATTAAGCTCACCTATTTTTATAAGATGTATTGGGATGACATAGGATTATCTATAACTCTCAAGTACTATATAATGAAGAAATTTATTCTTTCATCTTTTCATTATAAAACCCTTGAAAAGCTCTTTTTTAACCCTTATAAAAATAAAATTCGGATATTGAAATATGTTTCCCTTATAAAAAACCCATTTCAAAAACTAAAATTTATAAAATAAAGGAATAAGGTATCATTATTTTAATAGATAATGGAAGATTTTAATGGAATCCAAAAATAAAATATTTTTTTTGTACATGATAAAATTTATTTGCACTATAAATGTTAATAAATAACATTACATTTTTACTTTGGTAAGGAATGTCAATGCATTCCATACAAAATATGTAAAAATATTCATTTCGAAAATATATTTTATAAATTCGACCAATATATATAATTAACATTACAATTCATTTACTTCAATATAAATAAAATTAAAATATTATTTTTATAATATGTACATGGAAAAAATGATTAAAGAAATAAATCCTTAAAACATCTAAAATGATGTTTTTTGATAATATGTCCATTACCTTGATTCTGAATCATCGTCTATGCTATTTATCATCTTTAATAATAATATTTTATTGAAAAATTACTATTTTATATTAGTTTTATTGTTTTTTTATTTTTATTATTTTATTTATTTCAATTTTATATTCAATTACATAATCATTTATCTTCATATCCGTTGTTTTGATGATATCCAACTCATATGTCCAAAATGACATAGGTAGGTTGGATATGAAAAAATTTATCATTATTAAAACATATATTGAATAATATTAATTTAATATTTATCATTTTTACATAACAATTATAAATTTAAAATTATCAATGAATATGGTCATGAAAAATGAATTGGGTTACAATCAGTGAGACAGTAGGACATACTTATGCATGAGTAACATTTCCATTTTTCAACAATATTGGTGGAATAACGTATGTATTATTTTACCTATAAATAATTATTATATCATAAATATTATATTACTTCATAAAATACTGTTATATATAATATCCACGTGATGTGAGTATGAAAAATGAATCACATCACTTCCGAGAGGTGGTTATCCATAAGTACACACGAACGTTATTATCATTTTTAATGGATTTAAAGGTAATAAAATAGAAGATATATTATGTTAATATGATGTTAATAATGTCATTAATATAATATATACACATTAAATTGTTAATTATAACAATTTTTGATAGGTGGTGATCGAAAATGAATAAAATTAGTTTATGAGGTGGTAGTTCACTGTACACACAAATGAAAATTTCATTTCATGTATGATTGAATATGATATGAAGATAGTTTATGAATATTACCTAAGAATATATCACTATATGGAAGAGAAATTTATTGTTATTTAAAAATGATTGAATAATATTGTAAATAAGTAAAATATGAAATAATATGAAAACTATCGACTAAGAACTATACCTCTACCACAGACCACCACTTTAAGATTATACCAAAATCCTTACAATGATATTTTTATGATGAAAAATTGTCTATATGTAATTTTTAATGTTTTTAATACCATATTTTGGTAGGTATTGGATAATAAAAAAAATTAGTTCTGAATAGGATAGTAGAGGGGGTGTCCTTTTATAATTGGGGAAGGACACACCTAGAATGATTAAAAATTTAAAAATATATTATTTCCTTACTCAAGACAAATGAATAAAAAATTGTCCATTTATAAAAAATAGGCGATATAGGGTCAAAAAATATCAATAAAATAGAATTTGGATATTTTTTTTGGATATTTTAACACTTATTTATTTAGTTTAACCCCTGGTAATCCAGTCTTAACCATAACCATGGTAACATATTTGTACTATTCATTAGAAAATAATTTATGTTAAATTTTTTCCCTAATATTAATTATGTTTCAAATAAATATGGAATCATTTTTTTTTAAAAATTAAATTCATATATGTTTAATAATTTAATATTAACCCCACAAAATGAAATTAAAAATTGTTTTTCAAAAAATTACCTTTTGAAGTATATTTCTTTTATAGAAAATTAATGTATAATGTTGATTACAATGAATTTAATTAGATTATTAGTAATTTATATGTTCTAATTTTATTTTGAAACCGTTTTAAAATAAAATATAACTTTATAAATTCTTGAAATTAAAAAAGCAATCATTTAATAAAAATCTTTACTTTACACTACTAATATTAAAATCAATATTTTTTAAAATAAATTATCATAAATTAATCATACCATAAGGATGAAATAATATATGATGTTATTTTTATGAAATTAAAATTCTATAATTTATAAATAAATATTTTAAATAAAACCATATAATTTATGAAAACCTAATTTGGTTACAAAAAAAATTCCTTCGGACTGGAAAACTATATATTGCTCTAATAAAGAATATAAATTTATAAAATATAATTAATTAACTTCAATAATTCCTTAAAATGACTTATCTTAACATTACCTTATTTTTTTAAATATTCCCCCTCTTTCTAATTATTTCCTAATACATTTATTTATTACGTAAATAAGTGGGTATATTTTCCCATCATAACTTTTATTCTATTCCCATGTTTTTTCTTCAATCATATGGTTTCTTATAAAGAAACCTTAACTTCATGAATTAACTTATTCAAAAACCCTTTCTCTTTATATCGAATACTCTAAATAGTATTTTATGGACATTAAATGTTTTCTTCCAATATAAATTTTTTTGGGATTAAAACACGAGATGAATCTCACACAAATTTTCATAAAAATAATACATCAAATATGTCTACCACCTAAGACAAACATGAAATAAAGGAAACTATAAAAAAATATCCAATTTTATACAAGATTTTATATGGTCTAATTAACCATTAACTCATGTTCCCTTTTCTACCAAAACAAATAATATATTTCTATGGAGATACACAATGAAAAATAGGATCTGAAACCATGGATGAAAGACCTTTACATAGGTTATTAGGTTAACTTTTACCTACTTGGAGTCATCCACATATGTTGTTGAACCAATTTCACCTTATCAACCGTTTATTCTATTAACAATAATCCAAAAAATTCTTATTTCACCTCAATAATATGGATTCTATCACTTATTTATATACAGTTCCTCAAAAGTTGTGTGATGCATGAGGATTTATTGTGAATCCCTGGTCAATATTTTATTTACCTAATCATGCAATATAATACACACGCATGGTTTGTCACAAACCAGTCCGAGTCGACCAAGAACCGGTCACCCATTCCAGCACGTGAAAAGTCCCGAGAGGTGTTGCCAATCCTCCCTGGATTATGACAAGCTCCAAGGGAATCAATAGAGTAAAAAAGGGAACGATTTCTTCCATATATGAACAATCAAACATATAGTGGAAAGAAATGGATAACCCAAAATACATTTATATAAAACTTAAACTAAACATTATTTGTAAAAGAAGCTGAAAGTAAAAATAAGACAACAACTCAACTGACCAAATACGATAACCAACTAACTCCATGTGACCCCACTGGTCACCCTCCAAAAAAATGATCACACATCTCCCAAGGTGATCGAAGTCAATCTGAAACCTGCATAAGGGATAAAACAGAAGAAGACTATAGGTGTGAGTATTAAGACTTAGTAGGTTAGCCCGATATTCTATTCCCAATAGACATCCTTTAAAATAAAAGAGACATCAATTTCATGTTTTAAATAAAAATATAAATTTATGTTTTCCCAATGAGGTCACATGCTCTAAAAAATTTCCAGACCAAAACATGCATGTTTTATAAACAAGAATGCAAGTAACAATATTCAAAGTGGTGCAACATCAAAATGAAGATAGTTTTCAAGAGGGCTACGTTAATTAATTTTAACATTTAAATAAATCACTCACACTACTGAATTTACCAACCAAACACACCGTATGCCGACGGTGAGTACAAAATATTTAATGAGCACCAGTCACGGGAACACCCCTAGGCACTACTCGGTTGTGAGCTCTAGGTACCTCGTATCTCGGTGAAAGTAACCGTAATAAATATCTATTCTCATGCACACAAGCCACTAGTATTTAGAATACCCATAACCTAGTGGCCCCCCAACTTAATCATAATCATAGTTTAGTGAGTGTTTTCATCGTCAATATTTCTACGTGAAACTGGGGTCAAACCCCAAAGGATGACTAGCATACTAGTACATGTCTGCCCAACTAGATACTCGGGATTCGCTTTTCTGATCAATCAAGTTACACATATTATCAAATAGAAACTTCAAATAAAAAGTCCATTCCCAAAAAATAAACACACAAACAACCCAACATTTTTCATCACATTTCATTCACGAATCAACAAACCTCTAAATATTTTCATAAAACAATTTCAAGGAGTGTATTGAGGCTTTTCACATAAAACTTATTCAAAAAAAATCTTTCAATTATAAACCCACATCAAAACCATAACAAACAATATTTTTAAGCACTAAAAACATTTAATAAAATAATTTCATGGACCATAAAACAATCCCAATTTCACAACTTGGTATATACAAGTAAAACACTCCTTCACTTTTAGGAAATTCCAAACGGGCCTTTAAACATTTTCTCAAAACTAACACTGGACAAAGTTATGCATTTCAATTTTATTAAGGAGTTGTGTACAAACCATTTACCGAATAAAACTACATTCATAAATCCCTTAAAACACTCAGGTGACATATTCAAAACACAACCACTTTTATAATAATATGAAACGGGCCATTTTCTGGCAACTCAGGCCAAAACATGTTGTAAACAAAAAAATCATTTGTTTGTAAAACCAAATACAAATTTTAAATACATAAAAGGATAACAAAATAATTTTCTTACATGCTTCCAATATATTTATAAATCCAAACAAATTATTTTAAATTGCACTAGGCACATAAAAGCCAACTGAGCAATTAACTGAACACATGGCATGCACTCTTAAAAAAACAACTTATTTTAAGCACATAAAAAGGGATAAAAAACTATTTCAATGCCATAATGTTATTCGATCTACTGAGACATATTCTAAATACCATAAACCATGTGTGAAATATCATGGAATAATTTATCAAACAATATGAGTGCACATTTATACCAAAACAACTATATTTTTATCAAAATAAGCCAGAAAACATAATTATCATACAAAACCATTAGAACAAAAGTTTTATAGAATCAAATATCATATAAATAAGGTTATAGCATAATTAAAATGATAAAACTAAAATGATAAAGGTTTTTTCAAGGGACATCCTACCTCAAAACCTTGGCGTAATGAAAACACACACGCAAAATCACCCGTCGCGGGATTTTCAACACTAAAACTTTGAAGACCAGACCTAAATTAATATAAAATCTATCCAAAACCATAGAATAACATAACCCTAGGTCTATCATGAGTAGGGGATATTATAAAACCAAGAAATAATGAAAGGAGGAAGAAGAGGGAGGATAAAGGGGATGGGATCTCACTTTTTCCACAAGAAAACTCATCATATTCCATTAGATCTGCACCCCAAGAGAAAAGGGAATGGGATGAAACTACATGGAAAGTATCTTAAGGTCTGGAAGAACTAGGTAAAGAATAATTTTTTGAAAAAGAGCATGAATCGAATGAGTTATGTATAAAACTATTGACCTTATCAATTAGGGATTATTTGAGGAAACCAGAGAACTTTCTCCCTAATACGCGACCCATATGAGCTCCAAAAAGGGTAAATCAATAACGGGGGTGCATATAGAGATATTGGTATCGAATGGGAGGTAGAAGCACCGAAAAATATTAAAAATATAATTGTATATAAGAGAAACAAATATTTAATTTAAAAAATATGAAATGGGCCCATGGGCTGGCCTAATACCTAAATATGTAATCACAATTCCCCATTATTATGAATTTATATGGGGTCCAAAAGGATAAGGAAGTTTTAATATATCAGTATAGGACAAGTGGGAAGTGTAATGGGTAAAAAAGATGAAAAACAAAGGATTTATAAAATAAAAAACTTTGGTTTTTTTAAAATTGGAAATGAGCTCAGGGTTGGCCCAAATCATGAAGTAACCACCCTTTCTTAAAAAGAATTAAACAAACAATGGGGAACCCAAATTAGGGTGATTAGACATATATGAAAATTCAAAACTACATATTCATCTCACCAAATACCCACAAAAAGGATCCATATTTCCAATGGACCAGATCCATACAAAAAAACGGGTGTGACAAATCTCCCCACCATTATAGCTTTCTATCCCCGGAAAGCCATAACACTTTCCGGATGAAACAATAAACACCTAAGGATTACCTATAAACATGATCCAGACTATCAAGAAAAGGAAATATAATCGGCCCTCAATGTATGTTAATCCTCTAACTCAAAAAAACACACTACTCACAACCAATTCCGGAAAATAATTGGAAATACCAAGCCACCACCTCCACAACAAAGCCAAGAACCCGATTGTTGGGTCTTCTCCCAATTAACCCAAACATCACCCAAACAAAAGATAAATCACAAAAACTAAATATTACAGGGGATTCTAGAATGTACGCCCCAAAATTAAGAAACAACTATCACTAGAAAAGTTTTTTATATTAAAATCCATTAGTCCCATGGTGAGTCTCCCCACTATTAGAAATCAACTAGCAACAAAAAGACAAAGAATTCAACATGAGCTAGAATTGGGCCTCACTCACACAATCCCAAAAAAACACTCATAAAAAACCTACCGTAACAAGATAATAGGGTTACAATAATGAAATATAAACCACCCACTCCCGAACAGAGGGGATAAGAACTGGTCCAAGACTTTCATCACGGATCTGGACCCCCACCACTCGGGGAGGGGAGGGAAGGGGACCCAATAAATAGGCCATTGAAACTACAAAAGACACAAAGTAACTACCCAAAACTCTCCACCTACTAATAGGTAACACCAAGGCCACACCTTATTTTCACAGGAGGTTCACACAGGGACATTAATCAAAAACTGACATCCATGAAGGCATAACCATAGACACTGTGTGAGGGTTAATTCCACCACCCTTGTTGTGAAAAAGGGAAATTCACAGTAATGAGGAACCATAATAAATAAATAGAAACTACAATACCATAATGGTGGAGACAGGATCCTGGTCAACATCCCCATACCTCTGAAGAATTCTTGACTGCGTAAAAAGTTTCACTCTGAGGCATATGGCTGGAGCCCTGATTCTTGAAGCATCTGATGCGCCATAGTCTGGGTACTAAGGATTACACTGATAAAAAAATCACATTCTCAACAAAACAACTTCATCTAAATAGGAAATCATAGATTCATATCAAAATTATGTCTCTCTCTCAATGGGGGGAAAACAGACAAGGAATATGGTGAAACACATCAATATCACCGAACACAACTACTATGTCCAAAAGAATTATCAGGACCTAGAATCACTTTTAATAGATCCCAAATAGCTCTCTAATCCAAGAAACAGGTTGAGGCATCATCAAAAGTGGTGGATTTAACATTTGAAATGAATCCTTTGGTTTATCAATAGGAATGATTTCTAATTGAGAACTATCCATGGCCACATCACAACATCAAACACATCTTTAGGAACCCAATAAACATTCCTCCAAAACCAAGCCACCAAAAATATCCCATCTCAAGATACAATAAGTGTATGAGTTCTAGTTCACAAGGAAGCTTACTGAATAAAAAACACATCTAAGGCATTCAAAAATTAAGCCACAAAACCATTGGTTTAAAAAGAGGACACAAAGTTTCAACTCAAAGCACATTTAAAAAACAAACTAACTTGGTGGGATTCTACATTCACCAATAGTGTTTCATCAAGTCTCGCCCACATGCACATTTCCATGCCACCCCAGGAACCCAACCACAATGCCATATAGGCCATCCTTCCATATATATATAAAACCATGCATGTGAGCACCCATTAAAACACCAAAGGCTAAAACAAAACAACATCATTCCCAAAATCATTTACCTTCAAAAGGAACACTAACCACCAAGTCAAAACCCCTTTTCACATTTCACAAAAAAACCACAATTCATTAAGAACCATATGATTAAAAACCTACCCCTTCTCATTTTTAAAAACATTTAAAATAACCAAGACACACCAAACAACCCCTTCCCATTTTTTTAAAATTTATCAAGGTATATATTCATAATCAGAGGTCTATTGAGACCAATACCCTTTCAATGAAAACACCAACCCATCAAAACCAATTTCCAAAACTAATTTATCCCATTCAAAAACTTTTTAACATACCAAAATACACCATTTAAAACAATGATTCAGAAACACCTTAAAATGATACACAATTTCAAAACATTTTATTCCAACAAACCACAAATTCAGATTATGGATAATCGAATCCCGTTAAATCATTTCCACTTCCATCCAAATTTTTTATTCACCAAACACACAACCTTCTAAAACCATTCTTATATTTAATTTTTGGAAACCCCCTTTATCACTTTTCAAAATCCAATCCTTACTTCAAAACCCATTTCCACAATTCTCATTCAAGGATTTTCAAAACAAAAATTCAGAATTCAAGAAAGGTTCAAGAGACCCAAACAAAGGGAACTAGTATTAGTGGGTGACTTGACCATATGGTTGGAAGCCATATGTCAAACACAACACCAACACAGAGATAATTATTAGGACCATTACCCACCTCCACATGGCTTTCCAGGACCTGTGACCTCATGGAGGCCATTAGTCAGACTCCACTTGTCTTATCCCAACACCAAACAATCAACAAGAACAAAGAACACTAAATAAACCACACTTCCCATGGAAACCCGAGGATTAGAACGAGAAAGTGTTTGTGACTCTATTATTGTACTTACCCCTCAAGTCCCAAAAATCCTACTCCATCTACCTTGACATCCCAAAATTAACAAGGGTTCTCTAAAAAGAAAGGTTTGCTAAGATTTGACCTCCTCTGATACCTTTTTCTCACAAACCAGTATGAGTCGACCCTGAACCGGTCACCCAGGCCAGCCCGCGACAAGTCCCGAGAGGCATTCCCAATACTCTCGAGATGAAAAAATGCACCAAGGGTATAAAGAGAGTACACAGGGGAACAATTTCTCCCATATATGAACAATCAAACAAATAGTGGAAAGAAATGGACAGCACAAAATACATTTATATAAAAATTGAACTGAACATTATTTGTACAAGAAATTGAAAGTACTACTATGTCATCAAATCAATTGACCAAACCCAATAACCAACTAACTCCATGTGACCCCGCTGGTCACCCTCTAAAAAAATGATCACACATCGCCCAAGGTGATCAAACTCATGCTAAAACCTGCACAAGGGCTAAAAACAGAAGACTATAGGTGTGAGTATTAAAAATTAGTAGGTTAGCCCGATATTCTATTCCCAATGCACATCCTTTAAAATAAAAGAAATATCAATTTCATGTTTTGAATACAAATATAATGTTGTGTATTCTAAATGAGGTCTCATGCTATAAAAAAATTACCATACCAATTTTGAATGTTTTATAAACAAGAATGCATGTAACAACTTTCAAAGCAGTGCAACTTCAAAATGAAAATAGTTTTCAAGAGGTCTTCTTTAAAGAATTTTAACTTTTAAATAAATAACACACACTACTGGATTAACCAATAAAACACACTGTATGCCGACGGTGAGTACAAAAGATCCAATGAGCTCAAGTCACAGGAACACCCCTAAGCACTAGTCAGTTTTGAGCTCCAGTTACCTCGTATCTCAGTGAAAGTAACGATAATAAATATATGTTCTTGTGCACATGATCCACTAGTATGGATCATACCCATAACCTAGTTTTCCCTCAACATCATCATCATCATAGTTTTGTTAGTGTTGTCATCATCAATCTTGCTAAGTGAAATAGGGGCCAAACCCCACAGGATCACTAGCATACTAGTACACGTCCACCCACCTAGATACTCGTGATTCCCTTTAGTGCTCAATCAATTTACACTTATTATAAAATACAAATTTCACATAAAAATTCCATTACCAAACCATAAACACACAAACAGCCCACAATGTTTCTTCGCATTTCATTCATGAATCAACAAACCACTAAATATATTTGTAAAACAATTTCACAAGTGTATTTAGGATTTTCACATAAAAATCATTAAAAAAACACTTTAAATTATAAACCCACATAAAAACCTTACCAAACCAAATTTGGAAGACATAAAAAATTTAATAATATCATTTCATGGACCATAAAACAACACAAATTTCACAACATGGTATATACATGTAAAACACTCTTTCATTTTTAGGAATGGCCAAATGGGCCTTTAAACATTTTCTCAAAACTAACATTGGACAAAGTTATGAATATCAATTTTATTAAGGAGGTGTGTAAAAACCATTTATATAATAAAACCACATTCATAAATCCCTTAAAACGTTCAGGTTACATATTCAAAACACAACCATTTTTATAAAAATGTGAAACGGGCAATTTTCAGGCAACTCGGGCCAAAACATGTTGTAAAAAAACCATTTGTTTGTAAAACCAAATCCAAATTTTAAATCCATAAAAATATCCCAAAATAATTTTCTTACATTCTTCCAATATATTTATAAATCCAAACAAATTATTTTAAATTTTACTAGACACATAAAAGCCAATCGTGCAATTTATCGAACACATGACATGCACTCTTAAAAAACAATTTTTATTAAGCACTTAAAAAGTGAAAAAAAACCATTTTCATTACATAAAGTTATTCACGATACTGAGACATATTCAAAATACCATAATCCAAGTGTTAATTCTCATGGAATAATTTATCAAACAATAAGAGTGCACATTTATACCAAAAAAACTATATTTTTATCAAAATAAGTCATAAAACATAATTTGCACACAAAACCTTTAGAAACAAAGTTTTATAGCAGCACATATCATATAAATAAGGTTATAACAGAATTAAAATGATGACACTTAAATGATAAAGGTTTGTGAAAGGGACATCCTACCTCAAAACCTTGGCGTAATGGAAACGGACACCCGAAATCACCCGTCATGGGGTTAAAAACCCTAAAACTATGAATACCAGACCTAAATGAATATAAAATATATAAAAAATAATAGTATAACAGAACCATAGGACTATCATGAGTAGTGGAGATTATAAAACCAAGAAATAATGAAAGGAGGAAGAAGAGTGAGGATAAAGGAGATGGAATCTCATATTCTCACAAGAAAAATCTTCGTATTCCATTCGATCTGAACTCATAGAGAAAAGGCAATGGGATGAAACATCATGGAGATTATCTTAAGATCTAGAAGAACTATTTAAAGAATATCTTTTTGAAAAGGATCATGAATTGAATTAGTTATGTATAAAATTATTTACCTTATCAATTCTGGGAGATTTAATGTAACCTAAGAACGTTCGCCCTAATCCGCGACCCATATGAGCTCCAAAGAGGGTAAATCGAGGATAGGGGTATTTTATTCGAGGGGGAGGTGAAATATGAAAAAATATTAAAAATTAATATATATATAAAAGAAACAAATATTTTTTTTAAACAAGAAATGGGCCTAAGGGCTGGCCCAATACCTAAATAAGTAACCCCAATTCACCATGCTTATGAATTTAAATGGGATCCATAAGGATAAAGAAGTTTTAATATATCATTATAGGACAAGTGTGGAGTGGAATGGGTGAAAAATTATGACAAAAAAATGAGTTATAAAAGAAACAAATTCAGTTTTCTTAAAACAGGAAATGGGCTCACGGTTGGCCCAAATCAAGAAGCAACCGCCCTTTCTTTAAAAACATCTAAAGTATCAATGGGGAACCCAAATTAGGGTGATTAGACATATATGAAACTTCAAAAATCAAGATTAATCTCACCAAATAACCACAAAAAGGATCCATATTTCCAATGGACCAGATCAATACAAAGACAAAAAAACTGGGTGTGACAAGGTCGGTCTCAAAGAGGCAGCTCACACAAAATAAAATTTCTATTTTCACTATTTATATTATAATTTATATAAAACTAAATTATATAAAGAATTGGGTCTTAATTATTCAATAAATATGGATATATATATATATATATATATTATGAAAGAAGAATGAATGCTGACAGAATGATGTTAAATATAAATTATATCTTCCCAGGTAAACACCCATAGTAGAGATTCATCAAATATTTATTATTTTATAATAAACATAATGAAAATGATTCATATTATTCATGAAAATCTTATCCTACCCATGTTGTGAATATATTTTTCTCTCAATAATCCCCAAGATACCACACATCCACCTCCTCAATTTGGGGAGAATATTGAAGAAGAGAAAATTATGTCTTGGGTGACAAGCATAGAACCAAGGACACCTCACCCACTAACACCCCCTAAACCTAACTCAATGAAAATAAAAACAACAAACTATACTATCCAATGACTTGGGTTCAACACTGAATTTATCGCTCGACAACTTCCTCGAGTAAGTTACTCACGATCCTAAGCTTAAAAGATCATAGTGGAAAAGAACTATAAGGAATAAAAAATGATAATTTATGATAATGAGTCGAATAAGATAATTAAAATATATTAAAAATTCATAAAACTATTACATAAAAAATAAACTAAAAATTCTTAAAAAAAAAATTCACGTATAGTTTCCAATATTTTGGAGAATTAGAGGGGATACATTTTTAAAGGCAAAGGGGTGTAATCCATGTTTGAGAATGTTTCCCCTGAATGTTTTTACGTGGTATGCCCATTTAATAACTTTATTTGTATATTTATTTTTATGGAAATTTGTTCCAAAATTTCTTATTAGTTATACCATGAAATGTAATCTTAATTCACCACATGTAGATGATGTTATAACTAATGTAATCAAAAAATTTATTTTGAACAAGTTGAATCTTTTAATTTATAAAATCTGATTCCCCTTACATATATGGGTTTGTTATTGGATGATTTCAGTAGGTACATAGTTATGAATTTTGTTCCCCAATATCTCGTATTTATAATTGGAAAATTTTCTTTTCTTTTTTTATCCATTTACGTTTTATAGGTCCATCATTATAAATAACCAAATGTGTACACATATTTTTATTCCTCCCTTATGAGATTCTTCTATGACTTCAGATTATGGATTCATATTTGGGTCCATAATGGTGAAATGAATCCAAATATTTATTGAATAATAAAAAAATTTAATTTCATAAATTAAATCAATTAATAAAATATTTTGAACAATATAATTGTATAAATTAATAGAAATAAAATCCAAAATTTGGCCATTTTTTCAATTAAGATCAAATTTCTTCTATTGGAATAAAACTAGAAAATTTACCATAAAATAAAAATTCTGTGGGATTAAAACATTGAAATTAAAATTAAAAAAATGATAATATTTTACCTTTAAATTTCCCCCACAATTAAACCAAGAATTTCCTCATTCATAAAATCTCAAAATTAAAAATCAGTGGTCACCAATGTTATCATTATTCATGTTTCAAGGAAGTAAAATTAGACAACCATCAATTTCAAATAAAATTTTAAAATTTCACATAAAATATCAATTTAATTTCCCATTTTCCAAAGAAAAATAGATTCATGTATTTTTCTTTCTCCATTTTGAAAATGATGTATCTTATTTTCCAATCATTCAAGATCCTTAATTCATTACTATTAATAATTATAAATCATGATATAGCTCACAATGGATTATTTTCTATCATCACTTATGATACAATTCAAGTATTCTTATGATCATATCATAAATACGTACTCCATATCTATAGTCCTATAAAGGAATAACATTCTCCACCGGGTAAAGAAAAAATTCATATAAATCATGAGGGATTTCATTATATGATAAAATGAATCTATGTCTTAAGGTAAGTAGGAATTAAAAATTAAAGCTCAAAGACGAGTCTAATCTCAAAATTAATGTGCATGGTATCAGAAGTAAAAGCTCAATTAAATTATCCCCTTTAAATTTTAACAACTCAGGCATCCCCAAATTCACTATAAGGTCTTAATTAATGTAATTAATAAAGAATAATTAATACACCCTCTTGAATGTTTTTCTCTATATTTATTCTTTTTTTAAAGGAAAATTTTTACTTTTTCATTTTTTATAAATTTTTACTAATAATAAACCTCACATCCACCAACTAGAAAAATAAGAAAAAAATCATCATTCTAGAAATGGTGATTTTGGTTTCTTCCAAATAATAACCAATTCTTTTCATTATTTGGTTGTTTCTGTCAATTCACATTTTTCTATTCAAGAGGGGGAAAATAGAGTCTATTTAATGAATCAAAACCCATTCTCAATTCCCATATGTAACACCCCCACACTTCTTCCAAAAATTCATTTAATCACAGAACCATGTATCCTTTCACATCCACACTTCAACTTTAAAATATCTTGAAAATACTAAGAGAAGGTTATGAATAGGTAAAAATGCCTTGAAATATGACTTGTCCCAGATAATGTCATTCATATATTCTATGGGACAAAAAAGGTTTAATGTAAATCTAGTTTTCAAGTATAATCTCTTTTCAAAAGATACCTCAATCATTTTAATTTTTTTAGTCATAACATTTACATGTTAAAATAAAATTTCAATAAGTTGGAATGTCAAATGATAACTCATAAACTATAATCCAAATTAAATAGAAATTATCTATTCTATAAGTCATCTCAGTAAAGTAAAATATGATATTATGAAATACCTCAACGTATTAATAGTAATATTAGATTAATTCAAATGATTTTAAAATATTCAACGAATGAAAAAATATTTGGATATTTTATTTACAAGAATTTATTAATTCCTTCAAATATAAATACCTTATTTTAGTATCCATGCTTCAATTTAATCATTAATTTCTCTATTTTACACATTTAATATCATTATCAATGAAATATAAAACATCCAATCATAGGATTCCAAAGAAAGTAATGTCTCTTAGATTAGTAATTTAGAGGATAAATTTAAATCTGGGAATGAAATTTCTAGTTTTAATCACAAAACATGTTATGGGACAAAAATAAAGAGTTTTTACAATATAAAAATTAAAAGTGAACTCATTTCCCATGAATATTTTCCCTATTCCTTCAATTTTTTGGGCTTAAATTCTATAATCATTAACCTAAAAAATAAAATTACGCAAATAAGAACAATGATAATGTTATTTAAGTTAAAAAAGAATAGAGGGACTGTGGACTCAAATAGGACTAATTCATAAGACAAAAATTGGAATCTAAATTACTAAAAATAATTTAAAAGGGATAAGTCCTTGCATGATCCCCCAAATGGGCCTAAAAATTTTACTACCACTACAAAAGGAACTACCAACTGCTATCCATAATCATTATGTGGGTGGATTTCCTTCGAGTTAAACCAACACCGTTTATTCTTTCTGGCATGGATTTATTCTTATTTATTGAGAATAATTCCACGTGATGATTATACCAGATACCCCACCTCATTTCACAATGAGTTAAATATTTCATAGTGGGGTAGGATGAAGTATGGAACCTCCCCCTCTTCAGCTGAGACTTTTGAAACACCTTATTCTCTTTTAAGTTTTTACTCTAGATTTGATGAATTAAATGAATAATTTAAAGGTAAGTGAGAGGGTAGTTTTATATAAAAGAAAAAATTTTAAAATTCTATATAATATTCTTCCCCTTTAACCTAGGAAGCACATTTTTCTAGTTCTTGAGGCTGAACCACTTGGATCTATTATTTTAATTCCTCGAGTAGATGTTCAATATGGCTAGGGAGATCCTCATGTTCATCAACAAGTGTGTTTTCATTTTCATCATCTTCCATCAGGAAATAACATTAATTTTCCAAATATAAAAATTAAAAACAATAAGGAGTCATTCTCAAATTAGATTCAATAAAATAATAATATTTTTACTTCAAGAATTTATCATCTCCCTGAGTCTGTATGACTTTAATATCTTCTTCGGTGGTGAGTGCTTCTTGGAGTTGGATAGTGGAATGTGAAGGTAGGTAGCCATGATCCTTTATTTTATGGATATCTTCTTAAAAATAAAGTTCTATTGAGGGGTATTCTATATAGAACATGGATATTTGATTAAATTGTGTAATTTAATAGGAGAACTCAGTTAGCTCTAGGGACATTGCCTAAAAAATTGTTCATGTATTCTATCAGGACAACTATGTATTCTTTGAATACCTACTCCCCATTATTTTATTTTAGTAGAAAACCTCACAAGTATAACAATAAAAAAACACAATACACGATGGATAAGGGTGAGTTAATAACTGGTTGTTTAACATATGTTTAATTATTCTTTTAATTAAACAAAATATTATTTTAAAGTAACATGAAAAATGTAATTTTAAATTTTTTTTTAGAAGTATTAAATTTTTTTAACTCATCATGTGAAAGTATTTCACCTCCCCAGATATAGCATCAAATTTATGTATGAGGATTTTTTATGATTCCTTGGTCAATAATTTATTTAGTTAATCCTAAAATACATTGCACACTGAGGGTCAGTCTCAATGAGGCAGCTCACACAACATCAATTTTATATTTTCACTATTTATATAATAACTATAAAAACTAAATAATATAAGTAAGTGGGTTTAAAATATTCATGATATATATATATATATAATTAAAGTAGAGTGAATTTTTATAGAATGATGTTAAATAGAAATGAGATCCTCCTAGGAGAACACCCATAATGAACGTTCATTGTATCCTTATTTGTTTCAAATCAACTTAATGAACTTGATCCATAATATTCATGAAAATATTATCCTACCCATAGTGAGAATATATGGTTCACTCAATGATATTCGAGATACCACACATCCACCTCCTAGATGGAGATAAAATGTTAATGAAGAGAAAGTTTAGCCTCAGGTGGCAAGCGGAGACACAAATACCACTTCCCCACTACGATCACCCTTGGGATAACTCTAGTAAAATAAAAAAAATTAAACATGAATGTGAAATTAATTGGGTTCAAATTTGCATTGATCCCTTAGGTACTTCCTGAAGTTATTTACTCGTGATCATGATTATAAAAGATCATAGTGGAATAGAACTTCGTGGAAACAAAAAATATAAAAATAGGATAATTAAAGGAAAAAGAAGAGTAAAATATATTAAAAATCCATATTACTATTACACGATAAAATTAATAACCAAACTATAAAAATATTCCATATATAGTTTCCAATATTTTGAGAGGAATAGGGGACACATTTTTATAGGAAAAGAGGTGAATGTTTGGCTTTATTTTTTTTCTTATTATTTTTTTCATGTGCTACACCCATTTAATTAGTGAATTTGGATAATTATTTTTATAAAAAAATATTCCAAATTGTCTTTTATGGTTGAATAAAAAATTCCATCTTCATCCTACACATTTAGAAGAAATTATATCCAATTTACTCTGAATATTTAGTATGGACTAGAAGAATGATTGAATTTCCAAAATCTAGTTTCCTATACATTTAATTCCATGATACTAGAATATTAAAGTGGGGTAATAGTTATAAGATTCTTTCCTATATATATTATATTTATCATTATCAAATATCAGGTCCATTTTATCATCTATTTACATGATATTGGCCCATTCCTAAAATTTTTAAAATATGTATGTAGATTTGGGGGCCTGAATTATGAGATTCTTTTGGGCCCTCAAATGATGGATTCAGATTTGGGTCCAAAAGAATGAAATGGATCCAAATATTTATTGAATCCTAAAAATAGAATATCATAATTTAAATATGGTAATAAAAATTTATTGATGAAATACATAAATAAATTAAAATTGTAAAAATAAAAAATTTGTCATTTTTTGGAAATTAAGATAAAAATTATTCTATAAGAACAAAACATGACAATTGACCATAAAATAACACTCTTGTGGGATTAAAAGAAATGAACTTAAAATTAGATTGCTAGAAAATATTCTCTGTCAGTGTTATCTGTATACTGAAATGGAAACTATTCTTATAAGAAAACTTGGCCATTGGATTATTTAGAACCCAACTTCTATAGACTCCATTAAATAAGAAATAATAATTTCTTTTAAGGTATTAACATTTTTATTCGAATCTCTATTATATTAAAGATAAAAAAAATTTACTAAAATTTAATTATATCCCCAAAAATTATTTATTGTCTTTTCAAAAATTATATGTGACCTGGCATCATAATCATATATAATTGAGTTTGGAACACCATATAACTTGATTATATCCCTAACATATAGTTTAGAAATATACTATGTGGACATAGTATCAAAAATATGTTTTAAATGTGTAGATTATTTTTATTTTCTCAATAATTAAAAAATTAATCATTTCATTGATTTGTCATTGAAAATATCACCGTGAAATCCATAGATACATTTTCCTATTTCCACTGTAGTAATGGAAAAGTTTGAATCATTCCCTTTGGTAATTTTAATTCATATTTAACATGTGTAAAATTTAAACACCTCATTATAAATTCAACAATGTATCTTTTCATTCCATCACACTAGTAATACTCTTGATTATGTTTATCCATCTAAATGATTTCATAATTAATGAAAAAATATGAAATATTACCATCACTCAACAATTATATCTTAAAATGGGATTCGCAAGGAACACGTAATCTTTTTCCAAATATGATAACACCTACTTCAAAAATATGAATCAATGAATTATTACCCTTACAAACATATTATTCTATTTATTATAAAATATGATCCTTATTTTAAGATTTCTTAATTCTTGATGAAAGATTTGATTTAATTGACACCTTTAAAAATAGAGGAAGTTCATACATGTAAAATTTATAGCCCAAAATTCATCAAATAATTAACCAAAGGGTTATGTTCCAATTGTAACATGGTTAATGTACAATTATATTTCTAACTCAAGGTATCATCTAATTTTTTAATTTTATAGTATGGTACATAACCTTGAAATGATATTATATAATCATTTTCATCATTATTCCCATCCTTATCTTCAAATATTTATTATTTAAAGTAAACTTTATTGATTTTTTATCAATATATATTTTACACATTACTACAAATAAATCATGCCTTTAAATTTCCCAATAAAAAAATATATTGTCAAATTCTACTTCATGTGTTGGATAATTTAACTTATTTGGATTTATTTGAAATGAATCATAAGAAATTATATGATCATTTTTAATCAAAAAATAACCATTTTCGTCCAATTAAGAATTGTTTTATCTGACGCATTCAACTTTTCTAGAGAGAAAGGTAAAAACTAAATCATTCACCAATATTCTTTTTTATTTCATGGAAACAATAATCACACAATTTCATCCAAATTAAGTTACCTTATTTTGATGTTAACTTAGTCAGTGGGCTTAAAACATAGAAAATTTTCCAACAAATAGATAGTATTGACCCGCTAACTAAACAAAACTCTGAATTTATCTGACATTTTAAGGTATTTTCCATTTTTCAAAACATTAGCTTTATGAGGATCAATAATTATACAATTCCTACTAATAATATTCCTAAGGAATAAAATTTGTTAAAACCAAAATTTACACTCAATAAATTTTCCATATATATTCATTTCATTTAAAATTTTCAAAAAAAATACTTATGTTTATTTCATGATCCTTTTTAATTTTAGAATATTATAGTATATAATAAATAAACACAACCAAAAACATAGCTAAATTGTCATGGAAAACTAAATTAATAAGATCCATAAATATAGTTGGTTCATTATACAACCTAATACCCATACCTATAAATTTCTAATGATCTTCACTACTCTAAGAATTTTTCTTTCCAATATCTATCTTTTTCACTATCATTTAATCATATCCTGACTTGAAATCAACTTTAAAAAAATATTATTCTCCCTATAGCTAATTAATCAAATAATAAATATGAGGAAATGGGTACATGTCCTTAATATTAATATTTTTCCCATCTCTATAATCAATGAAAATTCTCATTGAAAAATCTCCATTTTTAAAAAATAAGTTAGTATCACCCCATGGTGAAGTGAAAAAATAAATTAAAACATTATCTACTAATACTTTCAAGTAATTTCTCAATTCCAAAAGTTCTAATTTATCCATTTTATAAGGGAGTTTTGGAATTGGATAAGAATTACCCACACGGTCAATAGTAAACTCATACTTACAATAATTAATAACATTAGTAAAAACACTAATAAATACTTCTATATATCCATTCAGTACAATAACATCACTGATTTGAATAGTTTCATTATTTTAAACAACATGATCTAGGTATCCTTTATAATCATATCTAATAGATTTATATTATTATTAATAAGTTATAAAATGTATGAAATAATTAAATATTACATTATTTTCCCTAAAATATATCGTATGAGGATAAATTGAAAGCCAATCCATTCAAAAATTAACATTAAACTCAACTGTGGGCAGTTTAATGAAATTTTAATGAATCGTCATAACACTAATAATATAAAGAATATTCTTATAAATCATGGCCTCTTTTATACTTCTACATAGAGTTTTCTCCAAACATTATATCTTATTTTCATTAGGTGATATTTCCATTTCACATACAAATTTCTCAGAAATGGCGGAATGTGAAGATATATAGTCAAATAAGAAATTGAAATAATTGAAATAAATAATTAATATACCTATCACCACGTCATTAAGAGGCACAAAATCAACCACTGTAGCAAAAAATTATTTTCCACACCCTTTTTATTTAGATCCTGATTACTTATACCCTATTTAACTAAATTATGAAAAATATTAGTGTAATGAGCCAACTAATTTCAATTAAAACATATCATTATTGGATAGATATATATTACCCCATTCTTGTATTTTTCAATACTCTTTACTTTTTAGTCATGACACTTATGAAAAAACATACCACACTAATAACACATTATAGATCCTATCAAAAAATCCGAAAAAAAATTATATCTCACTTAGAATATATTGAGGGATTACGAACAAATTTATTAGTTTACAACTTCTCCATTCCATTCCACCTTGACCACTTCTTTCTCTTGACATCTTAAAGAACAGGAGATTCTATAAACTGTGTATCAAAGTTTCCAACTTAATAAAAAAAATATAATAACATTTAGGTTCTTATGAGGGATATTATCATCATTAACTTAGTTTCAACACTAAAAAGAATATATTAATTCTACTGTTGATGTCCCTAACAAAATTTTGTTTATACCTACCAAATATTGTAAAATATTCTTTATATGTGCATAATGAATCATTCTATTGATTCACAACTATGAATTGTTTCTCCATCTTAGATTGAAAAAAATTAGATATATATTTATCCATGAAAATACTATTCAATGTATTTTATTCCACGGAATCAATCACTTATACCTCTATAGTATTATTAACCAAAGACCACTCATGGTCAGATTTACATTAAAAGGGATAAATATAATGAGTTACCTTCTGATATTCTAAAAATAAAATGAAATTGAATGTCTTTTTTTAAATAATTAATCCATGTTTTGGTGTAATTTTCTTACCCTGGTTCAACAAACAGGTACCCTAATTCATTTCACTATGTGACCTCATGTGTGCCTCCCCATATGCCAGAGGCCACCAACTATCAATGAGGGTCTAATATAGAGTATGGGGAGACTACAACCTCTTTATAAAAGTACGAAAATAGTTTCAAATGAATATAAAACATCAAAAATATTAAACCATAAATAGAATAATACCAGTATAACATGATGACAAAAAATGGAAATACAATATCAAACTGAACATCAGATATTTTATTTTAAAATATGTTTTAAGTTTCAATATGGAAAACCCAAAAATAAATAATGACACTTACAGCTCCCAAGAAGGTCCCAAATCACATCTTGTTACCTTATCCAGGCCCCATCACAATCATACCTATAACATAGCACTCTTTACCTTTTATCATCTTGTAGACATGAAGTCTATTTGTTTTCTGATCAGGAATCCCAAGTAGGATATATGTACAAATAAGTAGTCCACCACGAAGAATGTATAAAAAATATCAATATAATAACATTTCATGTAGTTTTATAAAGAATAAAATATAATAAGTAAAGAAAAAAATATGTTCAATCAATTAATGTTTGTTTAACCACATCACTCCCATGTTCTCGAGGAAACAAAAACCTCAATACTAACCTCAACCAATTTTGGAGGCAGAACCATATCACAATACCAGGTTTATCAAAAATAATTTCAATTCAATTCATACTAGAGAAAATTAGAACCATAGTCCAATGACAACATTTTAGGCCTAGATCTCTATTCCTAGAAACTCCATGGGTATTTGATAAAGTAGTATATGACCCACAAACCATTTATCAGACAATCACAAAACTAAGATTTTGAAGCAGAAGTTTGTGTGATACTCTCATTCATCACTATTTTTTAGTGATGCAGTAGACCATGCCTTAAAAACCTTTATCAAACAATCACTCAAGTCGGATTTTGATATATAAAACCATGTACTACACTCATTAATCACTAGGGGATTTTGATGCAGCAAACAATCTACCACCAACATATATCAAAATGTCATATATATCACATAAATCAAGGTTATTAAATGTTAAACCTCCCCTTACAACTCACAATATGATATTCCATTTCAATTATCAAAATAATTTATGGTCAAAACATTAATCACATGAAATAATATGTTCAATTAACCATTAAAACATACAAGAATATTTAATTCATATAACCCCTTAATCTATGATGGTAAAATAAACCATCTCCAAATCCAAAATTTTTAATTAATTCTTATTACATCAATGGACCAATTCAAACCCCATTAATTAATTCCCTAATTAATTAATTAAATTTCCACTATCTCGACCATCCATCAATTTAGTCAGCAATTAATTAATCCCATTACTCAATTCCAATATCTCATTAATTAAATAAAAAATTAATTAGTCAAATTCAAAAAGCTGAATATCTCGTTAACACATTCAGAAAATAACTAATCCAATTCTCTGTTTCTATAAATTATTCAATCCTTAAATTTATTCAATTTATAATACAATTGAAAGATATAAAATTGAAATATCACAACAAAAACATGATATTTGAATTCAAGACTATAGGAATTGAATTTAGACCATATACCTCAATATAGTAGGAAAATGTTCTCCAACAAAAATCTATAATTTAACAGAATGATCATGAACATTATAAATAATGGGATGTATATCTAAAACCTAAATCCAAGATGAGAAAAATAAATATCTAACAAACCTTTATCTAAAACATTAAATAAATAAGAAAACATAAACTTAAAGTATAGGATAATGACATGATAAGGATGTAAAACCAATCGAGATGAGATTCATTATCTTGGATAGGTGACGATCCACAATTCTGGTTTTATATCATCAATAATGGTTTTTGGAAGTCCTAGGAATTCATTCGTGAGTCACTGAAAATGGGAGGAAGTGATTATGGTTGAGTTAAGGTGTATAAGGATATAAACGAGGGTTTGGAAAATTATAAACCTATTTTTTATTATTATTTAAAATTGTGTACTTGGTTTCTTGGTAAGAGACACATGGTATTACAAATAATGTGCCTAAGCCATGAACCTATTATAGAAGGTGGGGAATAGTTACTCTTTAGAGGGTCCATAGTTTGAAAAAACATGAACCTGTTGTGTGAATCCCATTTTTTTAGGTTCACACGGTTTGTTGGGATGGGTTCATGGTTTGGGAAAACTATGTTCCAATAATGTACTATGTCTCCTCCTTTAAATTTTCTCTAGTATCACCTAAAACCTCTCCAAGGTAAACACCATATGAAAATTACCCAAAACAAGGAAAAAGCAAAAATTTAAATGAGCATGATACATCTCCAAAAAAGGTCAGGATCTTAAAATATCCCACCTAATAACAGATGATCCTGAATTTGTACTCCCAATAATCTCTAACATTTCGATTCTAAAAGATCATGCCATTGAGTTTTACATGTGCTCAAATTTCCCATGATTCCACATGAACACTCCAATATTCAAATAATATATGAACTGACAGCATGGTATTTCCCCACAATACTTTCTCATCGAGATCCAACACACATATCAGATACTCCTCAAAGGATGCATCGATCTCAAGCTCAAAATCATCCACATCGATTACATGAAAGTGTCGGGGAGATACCGTTGAATCTGTGTCACAAGAAAAATTACATTCCTAGAACATTAACTCTATAAAAGGGCCAATTAGTATGCCATTAGACCAATTATCTCCACACCCTCAAATGGTCCAACAAACCTAGTCGTAAACTTACCATGTCTCTATACTCTATATTGACCCATAGGGGCAATAACCGATGGAATACAAAAACGCCCTCTACAAACTCTACGGGTCATCGATGTCTATTAGCATATGACTTTTGACTACTCTGATACATTACAACATGCTACTGAATCTACTTATACTTCTTACATGTCTCATAGATAAGACTCGGTCCCAACAACTCTTTCTCACCTCTATCCATTTAGAGAATGGATAATCTACACGGCCTACAATAAAGAGCCTAATATGGTTTTGTCTGAATTATTTCCTAATAACTGTTACATTAGGGAAACTCCGCTGAATATATGTGTTTCTATTAAGACCTATTGAATTATAGGATACACACATGAAGAATATCGTCAAGGACCTATATATTATGTTTTGACTACCCATCTTTCTGTGGGTGGAATGTCATAATTAATAAAAACTACATACTTGGAATTATTACTAAGACCTTCCATGTAATGAATCAAATTGTTATCAATGAATTTTTTTTCTTTTTTATGTATTTTATATAGTATAAACCACCTAAAATCACAAATAGAAAACAATATAATCTTAATAAATGTTGAATTAATAAAATCAGATGTATTTATACAAATTAAGGAACCTAAACCAGGGGAATAGTAACATGACCACTGGAATAATAATGTAACTCTTATGAATTAGTAAACTAATCCATAAAATAGTAACCTCGTCCATGGAAGTATAGATAAAATTTAGGTATCATATTAATGAAAATATGATATAATTATAACGAAGTATAAGTAAATAAATGTTTGGAAAATGGTAAATTAAGTATTCAAAATTTTTTGAAACAAAAATGATTATATAATATTTTATAATTATAGTAATTATTTTAAAATAATAATAAATTATATTCCTAATTTATTTTTTATTTTTATTATGATTATTATATTATATTATGATACATTAGTTAATTATATAATAGTGATAAAATCAGTTATAATTTTAAATTTGGTAGTTTTAGAATAAATGATGATTTTAATTAAAAATTAATTTTCCCAAATTTATAAAATTATTTTCATAAAATGGATTCCATTATTTAATTCTACACATCAAAATAAATTAGTGTTAATTTTTTGGGTTTTTCTAAAATGCATGAATTTTTAATGAATAGTATATCTGATAATTTACAATATAAGTTAAATACATTAATTATTGACTCATAGATGATGTATTTCTGATGCAATCCCATAATTTCAAACACTCATTAAATATTTTAATATATTTATTTTTTTTATAAAATATTCATAGTCTTGATCCAAAATAATAAACTAATGAACAAAATAATGAGAAAACAACCCTCTCTTCCCCTAAAAATATCACCCCTCACCACATCTTCTTCTCACACCTTAACAGATTTTAGACTTTTCCAAATTTAACACAATAATCTTAAAAACCCTATCCCCCACTTCTATGAACACTTGGAATCATTAAAATACCAAAAACATTTCCCTAAGGAGGTTCTCATGGAGGAAAAATTCAATATGTAAAATCCTCTTTCTTTTTCTTTTAATTTATTTTCAATTTCATTTCATTCTTATATCCTCCTCACGTACACTTTTCCAAATGTAATGATAAGTCCAATACCTCTTATAAAACTCAATTTTAATGTGTTAATTTAATATTTCAACCTCAATAATCTTTTATTTTCCATTTATTCTAAAAATTAAAATATTGTTTGTGGTCTGTCGATTTACCACCACCAACGACAATGCATTTTCATTTTTTACTCCATCCTTCAAGTGTGTTTATAAATCTATTAATATTTTTACATAAATTTTGTTATACATATTATATGTTTAATATTGTTTTGAAACAAATATATATACATGATGTTAAATAAATGTTCTATACTCATAATGGTTGTAAAACAACTAAAATAAATTCAATCATTTTATTTAACATTAAATATAATAAATCATCCTCATAAAATATAAAAAAATGATATATATATATATATAAGGCCAATTAAACTTATTTATTTTCATTAATAAAATATAATTTCCATTCTGGATAATCATTATTATTATACATGAAATTTCATACTTATAAACAATCAAACTAATCATGAAAACCAAAGAAACAAACACTACCGAATTATGAAATTGAATCTCATAACCCACCAAAAGAACATAAATTAACTTAATAATATTATAATAATATAAATATATTAATAAAATTTTATAAATTAATACATTAATAGATGTAATTTTATTATTTAGGACATTTTTTTCAAGTACAAAACACTTTCAGACATAAGGTATGGGATTCTTTTCAAACCTCCATTTTTCCTTGGGTTATGATTTCTCTTCCCTTATGTAACCTATATTTAATTTTTTATAACTATTATAAATTATATTTATATGTTCCAAAATCATATATCTAGATCATTTCATCCATATTTTCTTGTATATTCATGCTTTAGAAAGGTTACCTCTTAAATTATTCTGTATAAGCAAGCCCAATTAAAGATAAATTCTAGATTTAAAAACTATTTTCAATTTCACTCAATAATATGTTTTAAAAAAATCATTTTATAAAAAATCATTTTATAATTAAAAAAATATCTTGGTTCAATTCTGGTTTTATATAAAAAATTATGCCTTTTCATTTTTATTGAAAATTGAAAATTTACCCTTAAACGGCACTAAAATGTTTTATTTCTAAAGATTCTTAAATAATATTTTTACATGATTTCAATTTAGTTTGATATAACATTTCATGACCTATTCACATTTTCACTTATTATGTTTCATGTATAATTTAAATCCATTATTTCATAGATACCATTTTGAAATTACATTTTTTATGCATTTTGACGAGATTAGGATACCCAATGGTTTCTTTGGTTAACCCTTATGTTGATGTTTGATTCCTTATGAATGATTCTTTATGTGGCATAAATATTCATGAACATGTTATGATGGGTGTTCCTAGATAGAACTCTAATTCATTGGGTGATTTTTAGTCTCATGAGATTCCATGTGCAACAGTATTGCTGGTTAACCTTGACTTGTGCTCCTTGTGCTATGGTTTTGGTGTTTAGCCTTGACTCATGATCCTCCATGTGCAATGATACTTAAATAATTCTTATTTCATGTTTTATGTTTCTTCCACATTACTATGATTCAATTATTACATGATCCTATGTTTTATATTTTATGCTTATATATGTTTATTCATTCCTTCTTTATTTCATCATGTTATGTCTTGTAACCCATGTGTTGTGACTTATTCATATGTTTATTCCCTTAATGTTATTTTTAGCTGATAACATTGTTCATGTATTCCACAGGTTTTCCTATATTTATGTAAATGACCGAAGGGTTTTTAAAGATCACTATAAAGATTAAATAAATTATATTTTTATTTTATTTTCATGCTTTAGAATTTTGTATCTAATCTTCCAATGACACAAGACTCTATAATCCTCGGTTTTTATTTGAATGGTAATTATGCATAAAATCATGGATTAATATGTGTAAAATTCTATGTCCATTGTAATTGGTATCGGATAACGGTCTATTTATTTTTAGAAATTAGGACTAGAGCACTTTAGTGAGAACCATATGGAGAATTTTATTACCACAAATAACATAAATTGAAACATAAGGAATTAGATGTTAGGATATACATTTCATTTACAAGTTGATCCTTCGATGATCAAATTTTATTATATGATTATTAGATATCTATTCAATCCCCAAAATTTTTTGTTTCATTTCTTATTTAATGGATTGAAATATTAAAACTCATGCCAACAATCAACGTGTTAGGAAATGTGACAATTTCGGTAGTGAAATTCAAAATTTGACGGGAATGGGAACTCAAATCATCATGACAGTACTTGATCAACTTTCTAATGTTATGAATAGTAACATGAATCATGTAGAACACCCTCCATATCCTATGAAATGGAAATAATTAGTTGAATACATTATGTGAAATATCATTCTTGACTTTATTGGATCTTCTAATCCCGTCCTATTGGAATAGTGGATTAATTCTATTAGAATGATATTACCAATCCTCCAATGCTTATATAATGATAAATACTGTCTATTAGAATAATGATTTTATGGGGAATCTGATCAGTGATGGATACTAATCATGAGAATGAATTCCAAGGAAGAAATTGATTCCGTGGAAAGATAATATTTCAAGAGAATATTTTTAAATAAATATTTTTTTTCAGAACTCCCTATCTTAAGATGTATATGGAGTTACTTATTATAAAGAAAAAGGATGCTGATTCTATTGGTGACTATGAAAAAAACATTATAATACATACAAGATACACCTCCATCTTTGTCAATAACACTAAAATAATGGTTGATCGCTTCTTTGGTGCACTAAATCTAGGTATATGAAAAACATTTGTGATTAAATACTTTGACAACTATAAAGATATTACCTTTTGTTCCATTAAGGTTAAAATTGAGATTAGAGACTCTTAGTGGTCTAGTGGGCCTGAAGAAAAAAATTATGGAAATGATGTTTAATATGGGTGGATCAAAAGATAAATCCCATGATGGGAATAAAACCCAATATTCCACTTGTCAAAATTATAGTAAAAATTGTTTGGGAACATTATGAATGCATCTTGGAAATGCATCAAATATAAAAGAATGGGGAATATGGATAATAACTACTGGAGGGATATGAAGAATCCCACTAGTGTGGAAGAAGAGGGAAGGTTTAGATCAATACTCATCTTGTAGTGTAGTACTTAAACAATAATGAATATGCACATTATTTGAACCATTTATCTATGAAAAGGGTTGTTGTAGGAAGTCAAAAACAAGTAGATTTATGGCAGTATAGAACGCCATATGCCATCACTACTAATAAGGTGGATCTTAAAAATGAATTTTTTTATAGGTATGTGGGTTATTTATTCAAGATGATAAAATGAAATATTTGATTATGGTTCTATTAATTCTTTTATATCATGCATGTTTAGTGGAACTATTCAAACACCACCTCAAAATATAGAGTTTTATTTATCTATGATAATAAAAAAAATAGAGAAATTATTGCATCTAGAGTATATAACTCTTCCATGGTTAATGTTTTTGGATTGAACCTCCTATAAAATATTATTTTACATTATTTGGTGGAGTTTTATGCTATATTGGACATGGATAAGAAATCATTATACAAATCCAACATAAATTGTCGGGAAAGGGAGATCACTCTTTACATTCTGAAGCATCCTCTAATTTTGTACAAGTGAAAGGAGGAGAATGAATCTCAAGAAGAATCATCATCTCAATTTTGTATATTATAGCCTTATGATCAATCTTATATTACTTAAATGCTTGGGAAAAGGGAGGTAATCATTCTCTAAGACATGACTATTGTGAGGGACAACACTAATGTATTCCCCTAAAGATTTGAATGGTATTCCTTCTGATTTAGAGGTTGATTTCTCAAATGAACTTATTCCTGGACATATTCCTATATCAAATACACCTTATTTGAGGGCCATAATTGAGAAAGAAAAACCAAAGAAGCAGTTATAGGAGAATCTAGACAAGGGTTTTATATGCCAAAGTTCTTCATCATGGGGTGTGCCAACCCTCTCCATCAAAAATAAGGATATATCAATGATCACCTGTATAGATTATAAATAGATAACTAAATTCACAATAAAGAAAAATTTTCCCCCACCATAGATTGATGACTTATTCGGTCAACTGTGTTGGGAAAATCATTTCTCTAAGTTGGGCCATCTGTCGAGATGTCACAAACTAATATTGAAGAATGTGGATATTCGCAAGACTGAATTTTGGATGAGTTATGGATAATATGAGTTCATAGTGATTCCATTACAAATAACTAATGCTCCAAAAAATTTCATGGATTTAATTAAGATAGTCTTTAGATATTACCAGGACATATTTGTGGACGTGTTTATTGATAATATGTAGATTTAATCCATGAGAAAGGATGAACATGAGGATTATTTGACTATTATGTTAAAGTCTTTGAAAAGGGTGGTTCGATATGCAATGTATAGTAAATTTAATTTCCTAAGGGAGGAAGTACCATTCATGGGGAATGTAATCACCAGAAAAAGGGATATTTGTGGACCCTTCAAAGATAAAGGCAATATAATAGTGTCCCAAGCCAACATCTATAACAGATATTTGATGTTTCCATGGTTTAGTTGGTGTACATGAATCATTCAATGAAGTTCTTAAGTTTTGTTCTGATGAGAAATAACAAATTTATATCCTATTCTTCAAGGAAGTTGAAAATTCATAAGGAAAATTATCTAACACATGATCTTGAGTTGACGGTTGTGATCTTTGTGTTGAAAATTTAGCAACATTATCTCAATGGAGATATGTGTGAGATATATACTGATCATAATAGCCTCAAATATATATTCTCACAAAATTAGCTTAATATGTTCTAGAGAAAATGGTTAGATATCATCATGGATAACACTGCTCAATCTGCTACCATCATGGTAATGTAAATAAGGTGGAGGATGCTCTATGTATAAATTTTCTTGTGTATATATCAATAATGAGAATTGATAAGGATCCAATATTCCTGGACATTCAAAGTATGTACATGTGAATCGTTAAGGAATTAACATCATCAATTCGTTCTCAATTTACTGATCAACCATAGCTTATGAATAAAATAAATGATTCTCAATGAAATGATTTAGACGTTTTGAAGAAGTTTGATGCTATTAAAAATGGGAATTCCTCAGAGTTACAAATGGATGATGAAGGAGTCGTGAGATTTGGGTCATGACTATGTATACCATCTAATCCATAGTTAAAGAAATAACTTTTTAATGAAAAACATATATCATACTTCTCTATTTACCTTGGGAGAACAAAGTTGTATCAAGATCTCTAAGAAAAATATTAGTGGGACAATATGATGAAAAATATTGTTGTCTATACATAAAAGTTCCTTATAAGAATACAATTCAATGTTAAAGGAAAAAATTAATGTAATGATGTAACCATCACCCATACCAACATGGAAATGTGAATATGTCACCATTGGATTTTCCATTAGACTTCTGAAGAAATCTATAGGAAAAAATTATATATGGGTTGTTGTGGATCATCTTATAAAGACATATCACTTTATCTCATTTTGAAAGAAATTATAATTGGATCCTCTTTCATAGAGATACACTAGAGGGGTGGGAATTCTTCATGGAGTATCACTGTTGATTTTATCCAATTGATATCCAAGATTCAACTCTATATTCTAAAAAATTCTCCAAAATTCTCTAAACACAAAGATGAATTTTAGTATGGCCTATCATCCTCAAACTGATGGACAATCTGATCAGACTATTCACACACTAGAAGACATGTTGAGAGTGTGTTTTATGGATGTAAAGGGAGTTTGGGACCAACATATTTCTTTGGTTGAGTTATCATACAATAATAGTTTCAATTTCAGCATCCCAAAAGATTCATATAAATCCCTTTATAGGAAAAGATGAAAAACTCCAACATGATGAAATGAGGTTAATGAAAATAAGATACCAGGACATGGAACGGTCGAAAAAATGGTAGAAAAGGTCAAAACCATTAAGTGACATATTCATGCAGTAAAAAGTCAATAAAAGAGTTATAAATACAATCATTGATGACACCTATAGTTTAATGTTGGATAAATGGTATTCCATTGCATATGTCCATGAAAGAGGATCTTGATATTTAAAATGTATTAAATATAAGTGTCAGGTACATCGGCCCCTTCGATATTCTCGATTGTATCATAATTGTGCGCTATTAACTAGAACATCCAAAAAACATTTCTCAAGTACATGATGTATTCTACATGTGTTTATTGAAGTAGTACACATCATATCCCTCACATGTAATGAATTTAGAAGTTGTATTGTGGGGGAATGATCTCTCATACAAGTAGAATCTAGTGAAGATCATCGATCATATAGATAATGTTTTATGCAATAAGACCACTCACCAATTCAATGTACTATAGAGGAACCATAGGCATGGAGAAGAAACATGGTAACTGGAGGAAGAGGTGAAAGAGAAGTACCCTAACCTTTTTTCTCTATAGTTTGTAAAGAGGAATTTCAAGGGAGAAATTTCATAAGGGGGGAAGAATGTAACCACCCAAAATTTTATCTATGAAAATATCATTCATATATTTTTTTATATAGTATATGTTATATAAAATCACATATACAACACAATGGAAACATTATAAATGAATAATTAATGTCATGAGAAGTAACTTTAGAAATTATGAAACCAACACCAATGGAATATCGACATGAACTATGGAATATTAAGGTTACCCATATGAATAGTAAGTAGACCAGAAAAATAGTATCCTCAGACATAGAAGTATAAATGAAATTTGGGTATCCAATTAATGAAAAATATGATATAATTATATCAAAGTATATGTAAATAAATGTTTGGAAAAAGATAAATTATGTATTGATGTTTTTGTGAAACATAAATGCTCATTTAAATTTTTTTAATTAATATAATGATTTAAATAATCTTTTGTCTCATAAAATATATTCATAAATTAATATTTTATTATATTATAAAAATCAAATAATTTTCTGAGAGTATAATTTATTTTTTAACGTTTCATAAGATTATATTATATTTTGAAATTAGTATGTATAAAATAAATAGTGATTTTAATTAAAAATTAAATTTACCATATTTTGAATTTTTATTATAAAATGGTGTCATTTTTTAATTATATACCTTTATAAATTCTTATGGTGATTTTTTTTTATTTTTATAAAATACTTGAATTTCTAGTAAATAGTAAAATACGATAATTTACATTATAAGCTAAATACATGAAATATTGAGTCATAGATGATGTATAGATGATTTAATACCATAAGATAGAACACTCCTTCAAAATTTTATTATATTTAGTGCTAATTATAAATCAATTTATAGTCTTGATCCAAAATAATAAGCTTATGAAGAAAATAATGAGAAAACACTCCTCCCCCTATATAAATACCACCCCTCACCACCACTTCTCCTCACACCTTAAAGCTTTGATACTTGAAAATATTATTCCCTATACTCTTCACAAGACATTACCCAATGTCCAGGATCCCTTGGTATCTTTAAGACATGAAAACCTTAATATTAAATAGGTTCTCAAGGAGGGGAATTATAAGAGGTAAAACCCTCTTTCTTTTTGTTTTAATTTATTTTCAATATCATTTCATTATTTTCATCTCCCCACATCCAATTATACTAGAGGAATGATAATGCCGGTATCATTTATATACTATAATGTGATTATATTCATTTAATATTTCATCTTCATGTCTCTTCCCTTATCTGTTTATTCTAAATATGAAAATATTGATCGTGGTGTGTCGATTTACCACCACTTTGGATGATGCATTTTTATTTTTCAATACCACCTTCAAGGATAGTCATAAAACCATTAATATGGAAAAATAATATTTCATATATAGATTATAATTCAAATAATTTCATGTAACAAATATATAAATAAGAATTTAAATAAAATGATATAACTCATAATGGTCATAAAACCACCAAAGTAAATTAAATCATTTTCATTAACATTCAATCTAATAAATCATCCTCATACCATATAACAAAATAATATATAATAATAACTAAAATTTTAAATTTTCATTAATAAAGTATAATTTCAATTATTTAGAATAATTATTATTATCCAGGAACTTACATACTTAAAAAAAAGTGAACCGATCATGAAAATCATGGAAACAAACACTCCTGAATGATGAAATTCAATCTCATAACCCACCAAAAATGTCATAAATGAACTTCATAAAACAATAATAATTAATATAAAGATATAATAGTTTCTAAATTAATTAATTAATGGATTTAATTTTGCTATCTGGGATTTTAAGTTCAAGTGCAGAACACATTCGAACATAAGGTAAGGGATTTTTTCCGAACCTTAATTTTTCCATTAGGTTAATCTTTATATCCTTTTATACTAATGTAAATCTTATTTATTTTTATAAACTTCTTATAAATTGTTTTTATATTTTCCAAATTCATGTATCCATATCATTTCATCCTTATTTTATGAGAGTATACATATTTTAAAAAGGATCCCTTCTCAATTCGTCTCGATAAGAATTCTCCATTAATGGGAACATCCTGATTTTTCAACCATTTTCAAGTCCACTCTATAATATATTTTAAGGTACCATAATATTTAGAAAATAACTAATTTTATCATGAAAACCTATATTGGTTCAATTCTGGTTTTATACAAACATTTTTTCCGTTATGATTTTAAAGAATATTGGACATCTTTCATTAAACGTTACTGAAAGGTTTTATTTTTAAAGTTTTTTAGAAACTTTTTTTACATGTTTTAAATTCTATATGATAAAAAATATATTTATATATGAATATTTTCTTTATTAAAGTACATATATGATTTAAATACATTATTTTATGGATACAATTATGATATTTTATTTTTTTATGCCTTTTGACTTGATTATGATACCCAATTATCTTAGTGGGTAACCCTTTTTTAGGAATGATTACTTATGTATAGTTCCTCACATTGATAAAATATTCATGAACATGTTATTATGGGTGTTCGAAGATAGTGCTTCAATACATTGAGTAATTTATAGTCTCATGATATGTCATGTGCAATAGTGTTGGGGGATTTCCCTGACTCTTGCCCCATGTGAAATAATCTAGGTGGTTAGCCTTGATTAGGGGTCCTATAGGTTCAATGATCCATTAATCATGATTATGAAAAGTTTTATGTTGCTTCCACATTACTGTTATTTGATGATTACATGATCCCAAGTTCTATATGTTATGTTTCCATATTTTTATTCATACCTTATTTATGTCATCAGGTTATGCCTTCTAACACATGTGTTATTCTTTATTCTTATGTTTATTCTATTAATATGATATTTATCTCATCTCCTTGTTCATCAATTCCCAAGGATATCCTATGCAGATTTAAGGGCAATAATCATGTTAAGAGTTCATTATTAGATTAAATAATGGATCTTTTTATTTAGGTTTCTTGGTTTCTAATTATGTATCTAATATTACAAATACATTACACTTTACAATCCTTGGTATTTATTGGAAGGATAACTATGCTTAAATTTAAGTAATAAAATGTGTAAAAGGAATGGTTTGTTATATTCAAAATGTGTGAAGTAATACATGAGTCACATTATGAAATAATACTCTGTGGAACTACATTAATATGGAATATCTATCTAATGTGCATGTCTCTCATCTTATCTAATTTGAAAGTCCCCCACACTGGTAAAAAAGTTCAACTTTTTCGAATAATCCACAGTCACCCAAAAAAATCATTCTAATGAGGTGTTCTAAGTAGACCCACCACAAAAATCTATAGTAACATCATCTCTCTTCCATTCCAGAATGGGAAATGGTTGTAATAAACCTCCATGTAATAGATTCTTTCTCCTCAATATATTTTTTTTATTTTCATATGACACATTTAAATGTAAGTGTGAACCCTAACAATTTAATCCAAATAAAATCATTAAAAAGTCATTGAAGATTGAGACTATATGTACCAGTCCCTCCCCAGCATCTACCTCATTTTTTCAAGCCTCCACCTTTGCATGGATGCTTGGCTAGCTGTCCAGTGTAGGGTTTTGTGGACCTAGTACCGATGGAAATTTTTATACCCTCTTGTTTATCCAAATCCGGATGTCTATGCTTTGATTAATGATTCCAACTCTGAATCATCATCAGGTTTCATTCCTTGTAGTGTGTCTAGTGGAATTCACATTCATAATTTCTTCTCGTAACCTCATTTGAAGAAGTTCCTTAGAGTGTTTCTTGTTTCATTCCTTACACATTAAAAATAGAAATCTGTTCATAGAAAACACTAGAATAAAACCCCTAAATTTCCAATTACACATGGCCAAAAAATTAAAATTTTACAATTATGTTCCTAGATGCATTGACTTTATATCATGTTCCACCCAATGTCTAATATCCATTACACATCATCACCTATTCCATAATCCCCATCAATTTGATCACCATCTTCCTCAACACTTCGAGAAGAAAACATCGATGTCGTCGCCGACCGATATTTGATAGATATGATAACCAATAGAACCCATCAACCACATAAAACTCTATGTTAAAACATCATCATAACTAGTGAAACCAGTTGACGTAAGGAAATTATCAAAACTACTATGCGCAAACACATATAATATCTGAACTAGGGGCTCATTCCCTAAAGAACTGGTGGCTTCCTAAATGCCACCTCAAAAATCTACTACAATCCTCCGCTCCCAAAAGACCTAGAGAGAAGAAATGGGACTCAAGGACAGGGCAGGGTTAATGTAGGATAATGTTTTAGGGGAATGAGCCTTTATCCAAGAATAAATCCATGAGACCAAAAAACCATTACAAAAAAATAAACAGAAAATGATTCCATTCAAGAAGAGGCATAATAAAAGAAAAATAAATCATCCAGTGAAATAAAACCATATATATAATAAATGAAAAAAAAATAGTGGACACATGAAATAAATCCATGAATGGGACTTGGGATTGAAACCCAAAAAATTAACCCCAGACCAATCAAAAGAAACTGAAAGGGAGATCTAATGAAACAAGGAACCCCGAGTTACCCCTACACCCACTACCATAATCTCAACCCCATATGAGGAACCAAAATAGACAACCAAGATGGGGTTTTTTGTTTTAGGATAGATCAGTAGAGTAGGGGTGGAATGGGAGAAGGTGAGGTAACTACAGAGACCTAGAAGAGAAGAACCTAGAAATAAGGATGCCAGAGAAGTTGTAAAAAGGACCCATCACTGTTAAGAAGATAGAAATATCCAAGGATGGAATTATAGAAGCTTAAATAAAGACTTGGGTGACAACAATCTAGAATGAAAAGAAATTATATAGAAGAAGTAGGAGGAGAATCTCATCACCACTAGGAATAAATTAAAACCTAGAGTATGGGAAAGTGAAGACATGACCTAGAGTCAAGAGAGATATCCATAATAGTAGGGTTCCATCTATTTTAGGTTATTGATTCTTGGACTTCATATAATTACCCAAAAATAAATTATATATACATTAAATAATTTTACCAAAATACAGAAACACATGCCCAAAATCCATATTAGATAAGTGCATTGGAATCATTGAATGAAAAATTATAGTCTTGTAAAAGATATTTAATGGAAACCAAAAAGATCTTCCCCTTTTGTATGCCTACCGAATACCATTATTTATAACCTAAGGAAAAGAAAACATAATAAAAGGGTGATTTGAGATTCTTAGTAAGGCTAAAAAAGTGATTTATGTAAGAATAATCATAAACAAAACGATATATATGAACATGAGCTTAACATTATAAGATCATACCCATCATAAAAATATCATAAACATAAATCCTTTCATATTTATTTTAAGTTCATTAGATATGAATCATAAGGGAATTAATAACATAATCTACAAAATCCTAACATATGAATAAGACAATAAATTTTTTCAAACTCATAAACATGAAATATCATTCACTATAAGTCAAGTCACATTGCCAAAAATTATATGGGCACTTTAAAGGGGTTACACCTACTAAGTGGTACACCCCACTGTCCCCAGTCACCATCCTTTTTTTATAAGGGATCAGGTTTCCCCATCTTCCCATAGTGGATTGGGTTTCCCCATATTCCCATAGTGGATCTATCCTATCAACTTGTTCCTAATAATTTAATCTTGATATATTAATATTTATACAATGTATTAGAGGGAGATAGAGATCCCAACCATCACATAATTAAAACCATACATATGTGTGCCACAAGTACATAAATCATTCATCCTATTATAACCCTTTGAATTGAATGGGTTTCATAAACATCACTCAATCCTAACATAACCCCTGTAAAAGAAATGATTTAAATAATATCATTACATCATAAAAATAAATCAACCATAAAAAAATAGGGATAATATCCATGAAAAATATCCCCAGAAAAAAATCAATGAATTTTATCATAGATTTAAAACATTTTTGTGAGATCATTTGAAAATAATTCTTGAGGAAAATATCTTTTCTATATTGAATATTTATTTTCTTAAAATATCATCCAATTTTATAAGATAAAAAGTTTTTTGAAAATAACCTAGTAAGATTTTAAATAAAGTTTCATAACATTAGGGATCTATGAATGTGTAGAATCCATTCATGGGGTGTGATTTTTAAAAACCATTCATTTTTGTTAGAAAATTTACAAATAACCTTATATAGAAAATGAAAAATATAGTTTTTTCAAACTATTTTTTAAAAATTCAAACATAGGTAAAAATAAATTAAAATATACATAGGATAATATTAGAAACCAATTTTAAAACCTTTATAAAAAATGTTTACATGGAGGATAAATATTCCCCAACAGACATTTTAAACGAAATAATCCTGAATATTGATGAAATTGTGGAATAAATACTGATCAATTTATAATTAGTATAATAGATTTTCCCATGAACAAAATAAAATTATATGGATATTAAAATTATTTAATATTCATAATAATACTCAAAAAATACACTCATGCTATGTATTTACACAACATAAGTGTTTAAGGCATGTGTCCCAAAGAAATAAATGTGAGACAAGAATCCCTTAATACATTAGTAACTATTGAATCATGAGATCCATGAAAGAATAAAATCCATTGAAAATTAAAATATCATTAAATAAAATGAATAAATTATATAAAATGTAATTTTTTAGTAAATACACCACATTAAATAAACAAGTGGTGAATATTGAATGTACATCACAGATATAAAAAGTGAGATAAAATCCCCTTACTATAAGTATTGGCTTCATTTATATACATTAAACCCTATTATATCATAAATATATGTTTTTATACATATAACACATAACCATATTCATATATATAATACCATATATTATTTAATTATGACATTATATTACTCTATTATTAACAATTACATTTTAATGTTTTGTTTTAGATAATATCTTTATTGATTCTCGTACATGTTTTAACTTTTTATACTTGGTCCGCTTACATAGATCCTGATTTAAACATGTACATAATGATAAATATGATATAAATATTATATATTTTATTATTATATATTTATTCATGAATATTCATAATGTTTATAGGTAGAAAATAAAATACACCATTCATGGAGATAGTAGGTCATACGTACGCATGAATGATGCTTTCATTTTATTATAAAATTTAAAACAAAATTATGTGATATATTATCATTAAATAATCCTTATTATGTTGTATATTATAAATTCTCATAAAAATATATTTAACAAAACCCATGTAAAATATATTTCAAAACATATTCACATCACATCGTGGAGATGTTAATCTATACATACGCATGAGTGATGTTATAATTTCCCAAAACATTAGTTAGTAAGAAGGTAGATAATATATTATCATTAAATAAGTACAATAATGTCATAAATATAATATATAAACATTTAACCCATAATAATTTCCACTCATAAATTATGGTGATGTAAAATGAATTGTATCACTATATGGAAATGGTAAGTTGTACGTAAGCATGAGCGATACTTTCAGTTCTTGTCTGATGGGAAAAAGGATGCATAATAGTTGTTCATAATAAAAATTGTAATGAACCAAAATCTTATTAATAAAAATTCATCCTGATCTAATTAAATGTCTTATTATGTAAAATGGTTAAATAAAACATATTCACTTCCTTGGTTTTATGTTTTTGGATTTTAAATTACCATTATGTGTTTTAATCGTTGCTAATATATCCTATTACCAGTGATCACATGATTAGTATAAATATAGGTATTTAACAGATAAAATTTACATAGAAAAAGGAAGTGATGACCTCATCCAGTATAACTACTCCCTCAAAATCCAATTTGTTTTATCTTGGAAAGGACCTATCTTCAATGGGTTTCACTCTTGACCAAGACAATTCCAAGATTCAACACGTTAATCTTGAATGGAACCGCCTATGGGAGAAGTGTATTTTAATAAAGATTACCACCTGAGAGATGTTATCTGAGCCACCCCAAGAGTCTATCACCATCATAAACCTTACCATTAGTTATTATGCAGTTATTATAAGGGGTTATGTAACAATACCTTAGAACTATTATAATGTGAATTGTTTTTTATAAATAAAATACATTTATTTTATTATTATTAGTTTTTAAGTGGTTTTTAAATCACAAATAGTATTTTTTCTGAATATTAAATTAAGAAATCTAATATTATGAATTAATGGATTTTTTAGAAACTATTTTAATTAAATTTTATAACTAAATTTAATGTTATTAAATATAAATGATCGAATAATTTTTTATAAGTACAGTTGTAATTTTTATCAATGTTTGAAAGATATTTTTTTCAAAACCCTTGAATTTTTTATAAATGTCAGTTTTTATATTAAAATCAAAAATTTACTTATTTAAAAGTTATTTGGATAAAATTAATATAAATTTTGGATTTAGGATGTCTAAATTATCTAATAGATATTTTTTCAAAATTATCCTATATAGTCGAATTTTTCGGTAAAAATTAAATACTGTTTAAAAATATAATGTATTTTATGACACCATAATGACCCAATAGTGATGTAATAAAATACTATAAAAGGAATTTTTGGAAAATATATTTTTTTAAATAAAAATAATGTGATTTTAATTTGTTTTATTAAATTTATGGTGTCTTAATAGACCCTCCAAGACTTATAAAATATTTTATCATTTTAAATTAATTTTCTTGAGAGTGGGACACACCTTCGCATAAGAAATCCTAAAATTTAAATATGTTTGTCCATTAGACATGTAAAATAATTTCTTCCACTCTAAATTGGAAAAAACCATGGGGTGGTTTCTGGTTTTTATTAGTTGAATGTGTAGTGTCTAAACCCTAAATAATAAAGAATTCCCTCTCCTTTCCTATATAAACCTACTCAATCTCCCATTCCTATTCACTAAAAAAAATTAGCATCCCAACAAAACTCTTCCCTCCTCTATATAAAATCCTTAAAAGGTTCCGCAAGCTCCCAAGAAGCCTCTCTCAAGCCTCTACCAAGCATTTGGGATCACATTTCGAGGTAATGGATTTCTTCTTTTCTGATTTTTTCACAAATATCTTTATGTTCTTATACACTTTTATTTTAAAATAAAACTATTGTGGTATGATATTGAACATCCTCCATACTTCCCTCAATATGTTTTAATTATGATATACCACTTTCTACAACATTAATGCCTCCCATGTACACTTTTTACAATACCAGAATTCCGTAAAGAATTTATCTCTTCTATTTTACATTCAGAAATTATTTTATATTATTCATTTAAATTCCATTAAATATATTGGGGTATTATGATCCATGACCCCCTCACCCCCACAGTAAATTTAATGTATAAATTTTGATAGACCAATTTCTCTCCCATAAACCCATTTTACAATTTCAATTTGATGTCGTTATGCTGCTGAAGTTTCACCAAAATTTCCCATGACAAAAACAACCGTGTAAGTGAATACCAGGCTCATTTTTATATCAATGGTATTCAAAAAATTTCACATGTACATGTTTATTGAGTGCATATATTTATTTATTCCACATCTCTTAATTGTGTAATAAATTATGGTGTTTAATGAATCCATGTTGTATGATCCATGTGGCACACTTATGCATGAAATGAAATGATTATGAAGGGTGCACCCTGATAGCGCTCAAATGCATTGGGTAAACAATAGTAGCATGATAAGCCATGTGAAATGAGGGTTTACTAATGGTAATTCAAGTTCAATGATGGTTTACTAATGTTTCTCGTGCAATGAGCCTTGTATCATGCTAATATCATTTTAAATTTAGTTTCCACATTTCTAGGTTATGATAATCATGTTTTATCATGCCTTTATGATCATGTTTCTCTTATGATCCATTGATTTCCCTATTTACTAACATGTATTGTATTCTTCTTATTACACCTTTTTTACTCTTATAAAGGTCTTTATAGCTAACCCTTTTCTTATGTGTGTCCTCATGTTATCCCATGCAATGCTTAGTATGAAGGAATGTTGTGGTCATGTAAAAGAATTAATTAATAATGTTGTTGTATTTTATGTTCTATGTTATTATGTATTGTTCAAAATCTTTCCAAGACACTAGACCTCTCGATCATCATAGTTTTATTAGGAGAATGTTTATGTAATTAATCATGTTAATGTTTGTAATAAAGAGCATGTTTGTTGTAGTTACTATCAGTGGATTGGTTTATTTATTTTTGGGATTATGATTAGAAAACCATTGTGAAAGCCTTAGGGATAAGACTAAGTATAATAAAAACATTCCTAAATTTTGGTTAGTATATATTAGGTGGTTTATCAAGAAAATACATCCATGTCTGGATACGAACATGTATAGGTGGATCTAGCACAATTGTAACTAAGGGTAAAATCTGAAAACACAACATTTAGCTACAATCGAACGAAAACTAGTACATGACAACAGGCTTTTCGTAACTCTTGGTTATGACACACCTAGGGAATATGATTTGGTAAATTCATAATCTTAGTATCAACCCTTATTAAGGGAATAAAAAAATTACCCTAAGAATATATGTTGGGAAATAGATCATGGTAACATAGATTAAAGCCTATAAATTCATAAGCTACAGAAATAGATGTAATTTATAAGATATCATTTTTATCATTGGATTACCCATTATGTGTTAACCCTAATTTTTCTTTTATTCCATCCAATGGCCAGTGATAGGAGGAATTGGGATAGCAACCGATATGAAGATCAATGTGATGATTTTTCTAATGAGATTCCCAATCCGATGGGGGCGGGAATCAAAACAAATTTCAGGATACTCTCTTAGTTAACTAATGTTTTTGAATAGAAACATGGGTCAAGTGGAACGTCCAACCCCCCACTAAGAAAAAACAATCCGTAATTGAGAGCTTCGTGAGACAAAGGCCTCCTACTATTAATGGATCATTTGATCCCTCAATCGAAGTACATTGGATCAACTCAATTGAAAATATCTTTTCCATCCATCAATGTTCCAAATATGTGAAGGTTCCTCTTATTGTTTATCAATTGGAGGGTGAAGCAGATCAATGGTCGCCATTGATCAAAAATACAGATCCTGAGGATGATATCAAGTTGTCAGAATGGTAGTAATTATGGAAAAAAATTTTTGATAATTATTTTCCTTCCACCCTCCAACTTGAGATAGAAAGGGACCTCCTTGACCTCAAGAAAAAAAGATAATGAATCTATCAGAGCATCTTAGGAAAACATCACAATTCTTGCATGATATGAATATAGATTTGTCATTACCCCTGAATAAAACATTGACCGCTTCTTTGCTGGGATAAATCCAAGCCTACGAAAATCAATAGTGATCCATGTCTTCGATAGTTATGATGAAATTGTTCGATGTGACCTCAATTCAAAATAGAGATCATAGAATCTTAGGGGAATCATGGGGATTAGATATGGAAAGTAAATATTAATTCTGGTGGTCTGATGGATAAATATAATGCTTCAAGAAAATACATCACCCACTTTCCAAATGTGTGGAAATAATCACCCCAAAAACATCCAAATGGGGATGAAGAAATGATTTAGGTGTGGAAGAGAAGGGCACCTAGCCATTAAATATCTACAAGAAAATCCATAGCTATGACCAAGTAGAGTACTACTCTGTTAGACCCTCAACACGTAGTTCATTACTTCAAGTGCAAATCACTTGGGAACATTTCAAACTAGTGCCCTAATCCAAGGGTTCTAAGAGGCAAACAAAAACCCTCAAGGTAGCAAGGGGAAGATTTTTCCATCACTACAACAAAAGAGAACCTTTCCAATAAATTGGGGACATGTACACTAGTTATTCATTCAAGAATAGTGAACACACTTCTTGATTCTGGTTCTAAAAATTCTTTTATATCCTAAAATTTTAGTAGAACAATCCAAACACCACCACAAATCATGGAAGTAAATATTTCAGTGATAATCGAAAATGGGAAAATCATTGAAGCCCTTGAATATATCTCTTCTCCTATCATAATTTGTAGATTGAACTTCCCTGTCATACTCTCATTAGTATAATTTGATGAAATTCTTGGCATAAAATGGCTTTTGTAATATAAATCAAAAATTAATTTCTATGAGAGGTAAATAACTCTCTAATATTTCGAATTGTCCACTAATTATTTACAAGTGCAAGGAGGAGGATGAATATTTTTTTGCACCATCATCTCAAGTGTGGATATTACGGCCTTATGATCAGGTGTATCTTTCTTAGATGTTGGAGTCTATGGAAGAAACCATCCTTGAAGGCATTCCTATTGTGAGGGAATTAGCTAAAGTGGTTCCTAAAAAATTTCCTTCTATTCCTCCTAGAAGAGATTTTGAATTCTCGATTGATCTTTTAACTAGGGATTTGAGAATATCCAAGACTCCACATAGAATGTATGTTGTAGATCTTTAGGAGATAAAGAAACTGCTATATAATAATATGGATAAAGGGTTTATACTCCCAAGTGTATCACCATGGGGTGACCAGTCCTCTTCGTCAAGAAGAAGGATGGGTCAATACGCCTTTTCATTTATTATTGTGAGCTCAAAAAAATCAAAATAAAAACAATTATACTCTACCACAAATTAATTACTTCTTCAATCAACTATGTGGAGTACAATACATCTCCAAGGTGGATATGTAGTTGCTCTATTACCAAGTAAAGGTGAAGAAGGAGGATATACAAAGACTAATATTCATACCAGGTACGAGAAAAATGAATTCATAGTAATGCCTTTCAGACCCACTAATGCTCTATCAATATTCATTGAATTAATGAATAGAGACTTTAGAGATTACCTTGAAAATTTTGAGTTAGTATTTATAAACTATATTATAATAAACTCCAATACCAAAGAGGATAATTAGGAGTATCTATGCACTGTACTAGAGACATTGCAAAAGGATAATCACTATGAAAAGTGAAACAAGAGTACATTTTGGTTGAAGTTATTATCATTATTTGGTCATATCCTCACAAGAAATGGGATATCTATGGATCCATGAAAGAAAAATGCAATTGAGGTATGGCTAAGGATAACATCTATGAGCAGTATTTGTAGAATCCTTGGGTTATCTGGATATTATTTTCGATTTGTGAGAAATTTATAATGATTGTCAAACCCTATTACAAATCTAACTCAAAAGCGAGTCATGTTTTCTTGGAGTGATGAATTGAAACATAGCATCATGGAGTTGAAAAGGAGGCTTATCAATGGGAACGCACTCACACTACCCACAAGTGGAGATATTTTTGTTGTATATAGTAATGCTTAGAAGAAGTTCATGTGTTGTATGTTGATGAAAAATGAAAAATTCCTTGCCTATGATTCAAGATAATTTAATGTTCATGATCCAAACTATCCAACACATGACCAAGAGTTCGCTCTAGTAATATTCACATTAAAAATTTGGCAACATTACCTCTTTGGGGATAAGTGTTAAATATATAATGATCACAAATGCCTCATTTATAAATTCACATAGAAAGAGTTGATCATGTGCCAATGAAGATGGTTAGAGCTGGTCAAATACTATAATTGGTCAATTCGCTACCATCTGTGGAAAGATAATAAAGTGGCATAAGATCTATGTAGAAAGGATCCAGAAAATCCTTCATTGATAAGAGTTGAAAAGGATCCAATATTCTTATATTGGATGAAAATGGACATGGGAATCAAAAGGAAGGTAACATAATCAATCCTTTCACTAATGATTGTTCAATTGTCACTTTTGAATGGATTAAAGGATCCTCACAAGGATGATGTGAGAATTCAAAATAAAGTGGAAACTATCATAAAAGTTAAATCCTCGTAGTTCAATGTTAGTGAAGTAGAAATTGTGAGATTTTGGACTGGACTATGTGTTCCATCAAATCTAGAGTTAAAGAAAGAACTTTTGGATGATGCATATAGTTCAAATTTCTCCATTCACCCTATAAACACAAAGATGTATTGAGATATCCATTAGCATTATTAGTGGGATAACATTAAGAAAGAGATCGCTGAGTATACATCAATGTTCCTAGTTTGTCAGCAAGTAAAGGTTAAGAGACAAATGTCTTGGGGGATGATGAAACTATTACCCATACAAATGTGGAAATGAGAGTAAATCACCATAGAATTTTTCACTGGACATTCAAATAAATCCAAAGGAAACAATGTTATCTATGTTGTTGTGGATAATCTTACAAATAAAACACACTTCATTAAAATTTGGGATAATTTATCATTGGATCAACTAGAATGGATATAAATCATAGAAGTGGTAAGGCTGAATGAAGTATCACTATTGATTGTATTTGATATAGATCTAATATTCCAATCTATGTTCTGGAAGTGTCTCCAACATGTTTGAAATATTGATATTAACATCGGTATGGCTTATCATCCTCAAAATGATGGCCAATATGAGTGGAATGTCCAAACCCTTGAGAAAATAGTGAGAGTAAAGTCAATGGACATCAAAGTAGGATGGGATCAACATCTTCCTCTGGTTGAGTTCTCTTATAATAATAGTTTCCACTCAAGCATCCAAATGTTTTCATATTAAGCCTTTTATGGGAAGAGGTGAGAAATACTGACATGTTGGGATGATGTTAGGGAGAAAAAACTCTTAGGTACAGAAATGGTCAAGGAAATAGTGGAGAAGGTTAATGCCAACTAGCAGCACATTAAAGCATCTCAGAGTCGAAAAAAGATCTATTTCAACAATCATTGACATGACCTATAGTTTGATGTCATAGAAAAGTTATTCCTACAAATATTTTCTTAGAAGATTGTTATGATATTAGGGAAGAAGGGAAATCTTATTCCAAGGTACATCCTCTATTTTGAGATCCTTGAACATATTGGAGTAGTGGCCTATTGACTAGCACTACCACCAAACCAATCTCAAATACACAGTGTATTCCATGTATCACACTTGAGAAGGAACATACTGGGCCAATCGCATGTACTAAATCTAGAGGTGGTACCATTATAGAATGACCACTTTTATAAAGATAATCCATTGAAGATCTTATATCATAGAGAAAATTTACTACAAAATAAGACAATGCCCCTCATCAAGGTGTTGTGGTGAAATCACAAGTTTTAAAGAGCAATGTTTGAATCAGAGGAAGTGATGGAGCAATGTTACCCTCATCTATTTTATTGTGGGAAAAGGATATTTCTAGGGAGAAATTTTTTGAGGGGGGAAAATTGTAACGTCCCAAACTTTTATTATTGAAAATTCCACTTGACCTAATTAAATGTATTATTATGTAAAATGGTTTTATAAAAAAAATTAACTTATTTGGTTTTATGTTTTTGGATTTTAAATTACAGTTATAAATTGTTATCATGGCTAATATAGTCATTGTACAGTGATCACATGATTAGTATAAATATATGGTTTTAATAAATCAAATTTACTCAGACAATGGAAGTGATGGCCTCATCTAGTAGAATTGCTCCATACAAAGCTCATTTGTTGGAACTCAGAAAGGATGTAGCATCACCGGGCTTCTCTCTTGACCAAGCCCAAGATGAGATTCAACATGTTAATTTTTAATATAACCAACTACCATATAAGTGAAAGTTGATATAGATTACCACCTGAGGAATATTATAAGAACCAACCCAAGAGTCTGTCAAAATTGAACAACATACCCTTAGGTATTATGTGGGTTTTATAAGGGGTTATGTAACAAGACCCTATAACTATTATTATGTGCATTATTTTCGTATAAATAAAATAGATTCATTTTATTATTGCTATTTGTAAATGGGGTTTAAATCACAAATAATATTTTTATTTAATATTCAATTAAGAAATATATTTTAAGAAAAATGATTTACATTAATTTTAATTTAATAGATCAAATAATTATATATACATGTATATACCATAATTTTATAATTCAGTTATTCATGACCATACATTTTATTCTATTGGCTATGTTATAATTTTATTGTTTAAATATTTACAAAAATAAAAATTTGTTTCATAGAAACTCAGTGTTGTGTGTAGTGAAAGCTAATATGGTGTTTCATGTAACACAAGATAAATATAATGTAGTGTGAAATGAAATATATTAATGAATCAAATATTTAAAATATCTTTCATAAAAATATGTGTGTTTCACATTCTACCACCCTTAAGATGAATTCCACCCTTAAAATGCATTACAGTTATCAAGGATTAAATATTTGAATGTTACTTTTGTAGAAACCCACATCAAAAAAATGAATACTAAAAATTAGTTTGTAACAAACATTAGGAACATAAGGGTTACCTAGAGTAACTTATAACTTGGTTTCCACATATGATAACATTTGTTGAAAATAAACACATAGACATTGAATTGAAATATAACTATTGCAACCCCGACCCCATAAACATAGAGCTAGTTCCTAAATCATGGTGTGTACTTTTTTTATAAATACATTCTGATAAAAATTACACAAATTATTACACTATAGAAAATATTTTTGGTTTAGGTTCTAGAAAACCTGATACAACTGAAACATTTCTTCAAAAAACATGACAAAGATAATCTTCAAATTGTTTCCATCACAAAGGAGTGCTCAAAGCTTGATAAAACAACTAAATCTATAAAAATAATAAATTTAAAATGAAGGGTGAGAATTTAAAGAACTTAGTAAGGTGTTTTATAACAAATTAATGAAATTCTTTCTCAATGAATCCCTTAAAAAATTAGAAAACATTTTCTTAAATGGTATACAATATTTCCTGAAGAACGTCGTCAACATTTATCAAAGATTATTTGTAAATGTCTATAAGGAAAATCATACAAGATAAATAAAAAATATTATTCAAAATATAGAAATAAAATAGATATCATAGTACGTATACATTTATTAAAAATGCATGAAATTGTGCATAATCTAAAAATTGATCAAATAAATTTTAGAGTGACATGCATGGATGTTGTTACCATTAAGAACATGAAATAAAATAATCATAGAATTATAAAAGTAACAATTTAATGTTTCTATTAACCCCAAAAAATCAATTCATAAAATGGAAGATGTCATTATCAACTTCTGTATAAAAATCTGAATATTATCTACCTGCCAAGTACAGACTTCATTAGACCATAAGCATTTATTACCATTATAAAAGTCTCTTCACCAAGGAATATTCCTCTAGTCGAATAATCCCTTGGTTGGTTAAATATTAATCACATATTGGGGAAATTCATAAATCTATAAAATCATAAAATTTAGTTGAGGCCTCGGGCCAAGACCATAAATAAACATTTTTTCAAGGCCACGTTCCATGACCGTATTTGTCACAATAGACTATTAGATGAATGAATACACTATATCAGGCCTCACCGGACACATAATACATCTAATGCATTCCCCATATGTCTAATTTTATTTAAATAAAAGTATCCCATACCACATTGATATATCGTTTTATGTCATTTATTTTAAGTCTCCCATTTCACTTCAAAAAAATAATTCATTTCTTTCATTTTAACTGTCCCATACCATTTCAAATAATTAATTCATAAATCCTTAAATTATCATAAGTGATATATTAATAATTGATTGATTGGGTTTTTCACATAAAATAATAATTCATAGAACCCTTGTTCTAAGGAAATAAATAGTCAATGAATTAAAATACATTATTTGAATTAAAAATTGATATCAATCATGTTTAAAAAATGAACTGATCAATAGAAGTTCCAAATAGATAAATAATAAACTAATAGTGTTTATTTTGATAGTTTCATATAATGTTAAAACCTAACAGATTCCAATTTATAACATTCATTTTGATGCATAAAAAATTAAACAAACTCTACTAAAGGCATTTACGAATATAGGCATAAGTATGAACACGATATACTACTCAACTTAAAATTCAGGATGTATGTAAATTTAATATATTTAACAATGTGATGAATTCTATAATACTTTTTAGGTACACAATAACAAAATAGGTTTTTGTTATTGTTTTCCCATATGAAATTATACCATATACTGTATAAAATCTTCACCAGGTTAATACCATCCAAAACATCATAGATAATTTTAGACATGCATATATCAAATTGGGGATCTTATAAATATATATATATATATATTTGTGTGTGTGTGTTTGTTTGAAAATTACATAAAACCATATATACAAAAAGTGCATACATGGGTTTTGCATAGCCAAATACAAGGCTTAATAAATATTTATAAATATTATACACTTATAGAAAATAATTAAATCAATAAAATGAGTGTTATGTAAACCTAAATCGAATTATAATTTAAACCTATATGTATATTTCCATACAACCATATATACACATATACGTTTATATGTACCAATTGAACAGAATATGATTCTTACATGATTTATTTGCATTAAAAAACATCATTCAAAAATAAATGTCCATCATTAAAAAATAATGAAATAAGATCAGGATGGTTTTATAAATAACATATATACATATATAAGTGTATATGGATTTAATTGAATGAAAACCAAACTTAATAAAAACCATTTCAAATGTTATACGCATCATATACATAATATAAATTTTGTAAAACAACATTTATAAAAACAAAAGATGTTTGGTTTTGAATGTTATACAAATACACACACACACACATATATATATATATATACATAATACATATAGTTTAAGTAAGGGCTTTTCATAAATAAAAAAAAAGAAAAATGATCCCTTACATTTACCATATGTTTTTAAAAAATTAGTTAAACATTGATAATCAATACTTAGAAGTCCTAAAACCACATAAGATGGAAAATTTTATAAAACTGCATGAATATATTTGTGTGTGTGTGTGTGTGCACACAAAGTGTATAAAAGGGTTTTTCACTATAAAAACGCAACAATATAATCCCTTTCCAAACATCAAAAACAAGGTGGAGCCGAGTAGAGGTCACCAGATATTTGGGAGGAAGAAAAGCCATATGATTTATGAGAACAGGGTGGGTTTATATAATATATGTATGTAAACTATATTGTTATAGTTTTATATTCCATGGTTCAATCATAAGCAAATAAAAAAATAAACTGAATAAAAACCACGTCTAACAATTTGGATAGAAACAAAAACCTTGATTAATCCCATATCTTAAATAGATCTTATATATATTTATGTATATATATATGTAAAGTTGTGTGGACATGGTTCAGGTTTGTAACAATGTAACCCTCCTTGAACACTCAGGGAAATGCGAATGGAGACAACCAGTGTGAAGAGGGACAAGAGGACCCACCGGTGGAAGAGGAGTGGTGGAGAGGGAAGATAGCGATTGATACAAGAAATGTCGTGAAAAAGAAGAAGAAGATAGATGAGATGTAGAAAAAAGGATGGATGGTTAAGATCTTATGATTGAGATTAGATTGATTTTTTATGTTCTGTGGTTTTAAAAAAGGATGGACAATGGAGATTACATCGTTGGTTGATCCGACGGTCATGGTGATACTGGGGTTTTTAAAATATATGAACCTATGAGATCTATTGACTCCCCCATAATATTGATGACGAAACGTAGAGGAATATGTCGTGGTGGTCGGATTTGAATCTGGGATGGGATCAGGTGGTCCAGATCTCACACGGTAGGATCGAATGTTTGGGAATCGATCCCTGCTGAAAAATTGCATCCCACATCGAAAGGAATGGGGTTTAGAGCCCACTTTATAAGGATCAAGATCCCATCACTCACAAAATAACTCCCTCTCCCCCTCCCCAGTACCACCCCATACCGGTTCACCTCTGTGTGTGCACTCTATGCCCACCCTCTTCCACCATGTCACCCAGCATGGTGGCACGCTGTCTCGGGTCCTCACTATTCCCATGTCGTCGTGTGTGCACTCATGGATGACATGTTATGGCTGGTGGGCCTAGGCTTGGCCTCCACTCCTTGAGAGTGGTGCGAGAACCCTCCCACAACAAACTAGATGTCTAGCTAGGGTAACACACATTTTTTATATAAAACATTCAAAAATCAAAAATATACTTATAATATAAAAATAAACCATATAACTTCTCTTAAAAACCAATAAGGATGAAATGACGTTTTCAGTTTTCATTTTCAATAAAACAAACAATTTCATTGATTTTATTAGCTTAAAATATATTTCAAATTCCATTTTAATCTTTGATACATTAAAATACACAATCAAACATATAATTTACACTATGTAATTACTTAAAATTAATATTCTTTATTTCAAAAGAGTATTTAAAAAAATGATTTCAAACTCAAATACAAATTTTTTGTATAAAAAATGACATGTATACTTCTCTTGTAATTTATTAAAGTAAACAAATGTGATTTTTATCATATTTTCATTAAAACACAAAATTCAGGTTTCCAAATTCATTTAATGATTTAAAACATTATATGTTCAAAATGTAACCTCATTGATCTTATTCATTTAATGATAAACGTCATGGTTATAACAATTTAAAATAAATTAATCCCTTAATTAAAACCATGTTGTTATTTAACATAGGATATAACACTAAATACTTAAAACATGTGAAAAAATATATATTTCTTCATAAAATAATTTATTACATATCATTTTGATAAAAAATATAAATAAGTATACACTTTTAATATTTAGAGAGGTATTATTTAAAAACATCATGTTTACTTGAAAAAAAGTATTTAATAACTAAAATATTACTTTAAAACATTTAAAACTATTTATTTATTAAAATAATTAAGGTAATTAAAATGTTTATTATACTTATACTACTTATATATTTAGTATAATTAAAATAATCAAGATACTTAATATATCCAACGGCTAGGAAATTTATGATTTTTGAAAACACCAATGGTTACATAAGGACTGAAATGGCTATTAATGGACACAAGGCCTTATAAATATGTGTTTAGGGTATTCCACACTTCGAAAACAAAAAAGGTGAAGATGGTTATTTTTATCCCCTTGATGCTTAGTTTGGTCTCCGTAGCTCTGGCAATAAAATTTTTCATTATCACCAACCCAAAGGATGTGCACTACCTACTTGGTCAAGTTGTAGTGTTTGGTGTTCTATCAGTGATGTTGATAGGTCCACTAGAAGGTAATCTAGGCTATTAAGGGTCTTTTGGATATATAGAAAATTGTGTTTTCATAATTCCTATGGAATAAAACATGTCACTATTTTTATTCTATGAGTATTTTATTTTATATGCACGATCGCTAAACAAAACCAATATAATAATAAGGAAAATTATTAGTATTAAAAATCAAAAGTGTTTGGGGAATTCTATTATCCCCCTTAAAATAATTTCATCCTCGCAATTCCATCATTCCCTTATGCTTCCCAGAACCATCCCACATACATCACCCATGATGCCCCTATAATAGAATATATATAAAAATTACTAAATAACAAAAATTTATTGAAAATTAGTATTTTATTTATACCTTCACCAAGTCCACCACTATCGGAGACTTTCCTGGTAGGTTCTTCTAATTAGGTTGATCCCAAAAAAAAATTTAAACTCCCCAGTTTCATTCCCCCAAAGACACCTCTTATAGCTAGATCCAAACACATGTGTGCATTAGTAGGTACCTGAGTGGGTGGCATGGGAGGTTTAGTGTTCAAAGATATCATAATGAACATGGTTCCAATAGTCCAATCATATGACTTCATTTTCTGAAAAATAGATGTTACATAGCCTCCCAAACCTGAAAAAACTCAATACATGGAATAGATAGGCTATACAGGGGGTTTCCAACCTCTACAGCTTCTCAGAACTTCTTTAGGGCCAGATAGCCCTCAGATTAGGTGAAACAAAGGAATAGGCCTACGTAGTACCTTCTATTGTATTCATAAAGGAAAGTTGTGCTTGCGACATGAGGTAGTATATGTGACTTGGTCTTTGATAATTCCTAAGGATATTTGGGTTGTTAGACACTTTATTAAGGTGTCCTTAGGTTAGACATAGGTTCACAAATGGCTTGTATATCTCTGAACATGAGTCGACAATTTTGTTTTCTAGTAATTTGGTAGGGAGAGAAAAAAAGTTTGTTGGTGAACCTTCTCCTGCCATCTGAGAAATGGAGAAAATTATTCTACTCAGCAAAACGTAAAAAAAATTATGTTATTCTAATTTTCCATAATTTTCTAAACTGGTCCCATGATACCAACTATAGCAACCTTGACCCTAAAAGCCCGAAGCTGGTGACTGAAACATGGTGTGAAATTTTTTTATAAAAACATGCTGATAAAAATTACACAACTCATTCCATTATAGAGAATATTTTCACTTTATGTTCTGGAAAACTAGATACATTTCCTCAAAAAATATGACAAAGATAAACTTAAAAATGTTTCCATCCCAAAGGAGTGCTCAAAGATTGATAAACATACTAACCCTGTAAAAATAATAAACTGAAAGTGTAGGGTGAGAATTTAAAGCACACATTAAGGGGTTTTAAAACAAATTAATGAGATTCCTCTTCAAAAAAACCCTTAAAATATTGAAAAAACATTTTCGTAAATGGTAAAAAATATTTCCATAAGCACGTCATCATCATTTTTCAGGGGTTATTTGAAATATTTCATAAGGAAAAATATTATACCCCAATTAACCCAATTATTCAAAAGCTACAGATAAAAAATATATCAGTGTACGTATAAATGTATTAAAATGTATGTAATTATGTGTAATCCAGAAATTGATCAAACTAATTTTAGGGTTACTTGAAATGATTTTGATACCATTAAAAACATGAAATAAAACTTTTTTAGAATTATAAAAGTAACAATTTCATGTTTCTATTAACACCTGAAATTCAATTAATGAAATAAAAGACGTTATTATCAACTTTTATATAAAAATATTGATATTATCCACTTTCCAAGTACATAATTCATTAAGACTTAAGAATTTATTACCAATATAAAATATTATTAACCAAGGGATATTACACTAGACAAATAATCCTAAGTTTGGTTAAATATTAATCACATATTGAGGAAATGAATAATTTTAGACAATCATAATATTCTATCGAGGCCACGTGACAAGACCATACATAAACATTCTTTCAAGGCCTCATTCCATGACCTAATTTGTCCCATGATAATATTGATGCATCGAGAGGCTATATTGGGCCTTACCCATCAAATAATACCTCTAATTCATTCCTCATATGTCTAATTGTATCTAAATCAACGTGTCTCTTACCACGTTGATTTTTAATTTTAGGTCTTTTATTTTAAGTGTCCCATACTATTTTAAATAATTAATTCATGTATTTTATTTAAAGTGACCTATAAAACTTTAAATATTTAATTCCTTAATCCTTAAATTATTATATGTGATGTATTAATAATAGATTTATTGGTTTTTCCACATAAAAGAGTAATTTTTAGAGCCCGTGTTCCATGAAAAAAATAGTCAATGTGTTAACATACATGTTTTGAATTAAAAATAGATATCAATAATGTTTGACCCATACAATGATAAATATAATTGTCAAACATGTTAATCATAAACTAATAGTGTTTATTTTGGTAGTTTTATCTAATGTTAAAACCTAACATATGCCAATTTATTACATTTATCGTGATGCATAACCAATTAAAAACACTTCACTAAGGGCGTATGTGAATGATTATACATATGTATAAACAAGATATATTACTCAGAGTAAAATTCAGGAAATATGTAAATTGAATTACTTTAACAAGGCGATCACTTATTTTAGAATTTTTAGGCACACAATAACAAAACATGGTTTTTTATTTTTTTTTCCATATGAAATTGTACCATGTGTTGTATAAAATAATCACCGGGTTAATTCCATCAAAAACATCTTAAATAAATTAATACATTCATATGTGATATTGGGGTTTTATATATATATATATATATATCTGTGTCTGTGTGGTTTTGAATATTACATAAAACTATATATACCCAAAGTGCAAACATAGGTTTTCCACAACCAAAGACAATTCTTAATAAATCATTATAAATATTATAAACTTCTAGAAAATAATTAAAAAATAAAATTAGTTTTTTGAAAAACTCATTCGAATTATATTAAAAACCTATATATATATATACATACAACCATATATATACATACAACCATATATACACATATACATTTATATAATCCAATTAAACAATATAGGATTATTAAATGAATTAAATGCATTAAAGAACATCACTAAAAAATAAATTTACATCATTCAGAAATCATAAAATTAGTTTAGGTTTGTTTTAGAAATTACATATTTAAGAGTATATGGGTTTAATTTAATCAAACCCAAAATAAACAAAAACCCATTCAAATGTTATATGCATCATATATATAATTTAAATTCTGTAAAACATCATTTAGAAAACCAAAAGATGTTTGTGAGTCAATGTTATAAAAAACACTATATATATATATGTGTGTGTGTACATATATATTTTTGTAATAAAAATAGTATAAGAAAGGGTTTTTCATAATGAAAAACATGAAAAATGTTCCCTTACAATTACCATATGTTTTAAAAACTCCATTTAATCATTTATAATCAATAATTATAAGACCTAAAAATGGTTAGGAGGGAAAATTATATAAAAATACATGAATATATATCCATACATAGAAAAAGTGTATAAAAGGGTTTTTCCCTATGAAAATGAAACAATATAATCCATTACCAAACTTCAAAAATGAGGTGGAGTCGAGTAGAGGTTGCAGGAGATTTTGGAGGAAGAAAACTCGTAAGTTGTATGGGTGCAAGGTGGGTTTATATAAACTATTTTTTAAAATGTATATTAACAGATTTATATTCCATGGTTCAATGATAAGAACATAAGCAAATAAACTTAATAAAAACAATGTCTAACTATTTGGATAGAAAAAAACTGTGATTAATCCCATATCATGAATGGATTAGATATATGTATTTATATATAATAGAATGTTGCATGTAAATGGTATAAGTTTTCAGTAAAGTAAACCACCTTCAAGACTAAGGTAATGGAGAGTAGAGAAAATCTATATAGAGAGGGACAGGAGGACACATAGGTCGAAGAGGAGTAGCGGAGAGGGAAGATTGAAACTGGTACAAGTGTGGTCGTGAGGAAAAAGAAGAAGACAAAGAAGATGTGGAATAAAGGACGAATAGTCATGATCTTCTGAGTGAGATCATACGGTTCTTGTAGGTTCCATAGTTTTCAAAAAGTATGGGAAGTGGAGATTATATCACAGGTTGATCAGACAATCGTGGTGATACTAGGGCTTTTAAAATATATGGATGTCGGTGATCGGTTGATTCCTCAGTCGGACGACTAAAGAAATGTAGAGGAATAGGTCATGGTAGTGGGATTCAAAACTGGGATGGGATTGTTTGGTCCAGATCTCTCATGGAAAGATTGGACAGTTGGGAACCAATCCCCGATTAAAAATTCTTTCCCACGTTGAAAGGAACGGGGTTTCGATCATTCTTGATAAACCTTAAGCTCCCAGCACTCACCAAATAACACCCTCTCCCCCTCCCCAGTACCTCCATATACTACTTCACCTATGTGGGCATTCTCTGCACCCACCCTCTTCTGTCTTGTTGCCCTGAACAGTGGCATGTTGTCTTGGTTCCTCCCTATGCCCCTATGGGCGTGCATGCACTTATAGTCGACATGTTCTTGTTAGGGGGTCTAGGCTCATCCGCCCACTCTTTGAGAGTGGTGCGAGATGCCTCCCTCACCGAGATATATGGTTGGTTAGGGTCACACACATTTATTAATATAAGACATTCCAAAATTAAAATATTCTTATAACTTTAAAATAAACCATATAACTTCTTTTAAAATCTACGAAGGAAAAAAATGAAGTTTTCAGTATTTATTATCATTAATACTAACAATGTCATAAATTTTATTAGCTTAAAACATAAATCCAATTATATTTGAATAATTGATACATTAAAATACACAATCTAACATATAATTTATATCATGTCATTACTTATAAATTATAATTTTTTTATTTAATAAGTTTATTTAAAAACATGTTTTTAAACTCAAATACGATGATTTTGTATCAAAAATAACAAATATACTTTTCTCTAAATTTATTGAAGTAAACATATGTTCCATTATTTATATTTTTCTTAAAACAAAAATGTCATGTTTTCGAATTCAGTTAATGCTTAAAAATTTATATGTTCAAAATGAAACCTCATTGATCTTATTCATTTGATGATAGACATCATGGTTATAATAATTTAAAATTAAGCATGCCTTTAATTAAAACCATGTTGTTATTTAACACAGGATGTAACTTTAAAATATTTAAAACATGTTAAAAATATATATTTCTTCTCAAAATAATTTATTACATTTCATTTTCATCAAAAATATAGATAAGTATAATCTTTTAATACATAAAGAGGTATTCTTTCAAAACTTAATGTTTACTTGGAAACAAATATTTATTAACTAAAATATTATTTTCGTACATTTAAAAGAATTTATGTTCTTAAAATAATAAAGATACTTAAAAAATATTTGATATCCTTATAATACATATACATTTATTATGCTTAAAATAATTAAGTTACATAAAATACACAACAGTTACAAAATTTTATGACTTTTGAAAACACCAACGGTCACCTAAGGACCACAACAGCTATTAACGATCAGAAGGACTTATAAATAAGTGTTTAAGGAATTCTATACTTCTAAAACAAAAATGGTGAATATGGTTATCTCATCCCCTTGATAATTTGTTTGGTCATCATAGTTATGGCCATAATGATTTTGATTGTGACTGACCTAAAGGATGTGCACTACCTACTTGGTCATGTGATAGTGTTTGGTGGTCTCCCAATGATTTTTACAGGACTCCTAGTAGGTTTTCTAGGTTAGTTAAGTTTCTTTTGTCTATATAGAAAAGTAAGGTTTCAGTATTCATAATGAATAAAACTTTCCATTATTTTTATTCCTCAATTATTTTATTTTAGATGCACCTTTGTTAAACAAAACCATAAAAATAATAATGAAAATATTATAATTATAAATTAGAAGTGTTCATAGAGTTACAGTAACTATCATGTTCTCAGGGAGAGTGATAGAGATTAAGGATTGGATAAAGTTAATGATCACAAATAAATAACTAAAAGTGTCTTGAAGAAGGTAATTAATATCATAAAAATGATGATAATGGAACACAATTTTATTTCAATACACTGTTTACTAATTTCTTCGAAGATATACTAAGTTTATTTCAGCATAATACCACCCTCCATTGTACCTCAAATAATTTCAACTTCATCTCTTATTAAATAAACCGAATTTGAATTTTTCATTCCTGAAATATTAGTAGATTGTTAGATCTATAAAAATAATGATATTTCATTCCATCTATCTTTATCCCAAAGAAATGGTTAGCATAAGTTATCCAATATTCATAAATCCTCATATGGTGAGAAAATACATTTATATATAAAACATCATTAAAATTTTAACATAAATAATTTAATAAATTCTTAATCTTCCAACCCTTTTAAATGATACATGTTGAAATCTTTATAAATAAGGTTATTGAATTTCTCAAAATCATCATAACAGTGATCCCCCATATATCATAAAGTAAACCTGAATTGTCACATACAAATAATTTGAATACCTTTATAATGTACTCTCTTCAAACATGATAATAATATAAATTACCAGAAATCCTAACTAAAACATGTGCATGATTCCTTATTCCAAATTTTATTTGATATATTCCTTAAATCCAAAAATTCTATAAACTTCATCAACGATACCATAATCCTCTTTTTTTTAAATTGTTAATTGATTCAAATGTAATGAATATTCTTAAATACAAATTATCCATACATAATTATCATAACATAAATAACATAATAAGGTTTATCATTCACTTAATCATGTGTTTCCTATGAATAACACTATTCCAATAAATCACTTTTCTTATCAATCAAAATCATTCAGCATATTCTTGTAAATGCCTCATCAAAAATATAATCTGAACTACTCTAATGTATTTGACATAAATTTTTAATCCAATTATAAAACAACTTTGATTATTTCACATCAACCTTAGGAAATTAAAATGGATACCTCATCTTATTACTTAATACCTCATTCCTTTCACATTTCACATGTAGTATCATCATCATCAGCAATATAACCAATACCTGTACCACCTTGAAGGTCATATTTAGGAGATTTCCACTTAGGACATCGATATGAATAATTCACATTCCTTCCACATTTAATTAATTTATCAATTGAGAGTACCTTAGGGAGGTTAATATTCCCATATTTTGTGTTAATTAATCATTTCATTTTTTCCATTGAATTTAATTGCTTTGTGTCCTACTTTTCCATAGTAAAAACGTCCTATTATTCCTCTAATACATTAATTTCAGTGTTTTTTACAACATTCTTGGCATAAAAGAAATTAAATTAAATTTTATTTTTGATATCCATTAGAATAATTTTCAGAAAACTATTTCCTTCTTTTACTTTGTCAATCTGATATTAGGTTAAGGTATATGTTGCCAATCAAGTTCAGTGAAAACTGATTAAGCATGATCACAACATCCTTTACTCTAGTGACCATCCCATTTATCTTCTCATTAGTGAATATTTTCTCACATTAAATATTAACCCATTTTATTTTGGTTACCACCATTGAGTAAAACTAGAAAACATAACATGAGAAACATATATCATTCCTTTAAACCACATAACTATTAAAAATAACCTAGAGGATGTCAAAATTATGACACATTATATAATCTATGACACCTTTGGCTTATAATTTTTGACATCCCTATAAATACCCTTAGAAATATCCCTATGGATATCACTAAATATTTCTCATCTAAGTTTCCAAATTTTGAATAAACCTTTTTTATAATATCAACTATAATGAATAGAGATTAACATATATAGAAAATACATCATATTTTCAACATACACAAACACATTCCCAAACACCATTTTAGTATAGTGCCTTTGGAAACTTGCAATAAAATATTCTATTATAGTCAAATTTATTTAATGTTTCCCATAAACATCTTACCATATATAATCCCTACCTAAAACCTTTATTTTTAACCAAAGGAAAATAAAACATAAGAAAAGGGTGATATCATATTATTAATAAGGGTAAAAAAGGGAGATATGTAAGAATAATCCTGAATATAAGAGTGTGAGAATATGATCATAAATTTAAAATATCATTCCATTTATATCAGAGATCATAAACATGAATCATCGAATAAATAATGGTACATTATACTATGTGAATAATAAGGGAATCAAGATCATACACCATAAAATAATAACATATGAATAAGACATTAAATTATTTTAGACACATAAACATTTTATATCTTCACAAATATGTCATTATTTGTTTCCAAAAATTATTAGGGCACCTCAATGGGGATGAACTTATTGTTTGAGACACACCACCATCCCCAGCCACAGTCCATTCCTTGTAAGGGACCGGGTTTCCCCATCCTTAAATAGTGGATCAGTCTCCCCCATATTCCCATGGTGGATAAATCCCATGGACATATTTCCCATAATTATCTCATGAGATATGAATATTTACCCAATTAAATGGACATAAATATAGTACTTATTCATCACATAATGAAAACCTAACGAATGTGTTCCTTAAGAACATAAATCATTCACCGTATTAGAACCCATGGAAGGAAATGTGTTTCATAAATATCAGTCCATGATAAAAATAATCCAACCATAGAAATATTAGGGATAATATCATTGATAAATATCCCTAGTAAACATCAAATAATGTAATCATTGCTTTAAAATATTTTGAGATATCATATGAAAATAATTCTTCTGGAAAATATCCATTTTTCTTTGAAAAAAGTTCTGCACAAAATGTCAGGAAATTTCAAAAGAAATAATTTTATTTGAAAATAAAATTTCAATATTGTAAATTTATTTTAAATACATTAATTCTTCATGAAAGTGGAAAAATTATTTCATGGAGTGTAATTTTAAAAAACATTCCTTTTAGTAAGAAAAGTCACAAAGAACCTTGTTTAGAAAATGAGAAAAATTTTCTTCACAACCCATTTTGTAAAACATTAAACGTAGTTAAAGATAACATTAAATATTTAAAATTGAATTGAAAAGAATCAAAATATTTTTATAAAACATGAACATGGATGATTAATATTCCCCAACATAGAATTATAATCAAATAATCATGAATATTGATGACGTTATGGAATAAATACTTATCAATTTATAATCAGTAGAATCGTATTACCCATGAAATAAGGATAACTATATTTATATTAAAATAACATATTCATCATAATAATACTCATAAAAGACACTCATAGTTTGTATATACACTATACAAAATAAATAACTAGGATATAATACACGTGTCCCAAAAAAATAAAAGTGGGACAAAAATCCCTTACAACCTAAGTGTCTCTTAAATGATGAGATACATGAAATAGTAACATAAATTGAAAAATATAATATCATTAAATAAATAAAATTAATGATATAAATTTTTGTAGGTCAGTATATACACCACATAAACTAAACGAGCGGTGAATATGAAATCCACATACCTTAAGTATTAACTTCCTTCGTATACATTCAAAACACCTATATAATAAATAAAATTTTATTTTAAATATACCAAAGATCCATATTAATGTATATAATATCATATATTATTTAGTTATGCATTTATATTACTCTCTTATTAATAATTTAATGTTAAAGTTATGTTTCATGTAATAACCGCATTGTTTTTCATACTCTTTTGACTTTTTATCATTGGTATTCTTATTTAGGTAATGATTTAATTATTTCCTGAATTATAATTATGATAAAATATCATATATATATATATATATATATGTTCTGTATATACATATTCACGAAGATTCAATAAATTTAGTGTTGTAAAAAAATATACCATTCATGGATATTGTAGGTCATAAGTATGCATGAACATTGTTTTCATTTTCATGTCATATTAAAATAACGAAAAATATATGATATATTATCATTATAGAATAATTTTTACATTATATGAACCTTATATATTCATAAAATTAATTCCTATTATGAACCATGTGAAATATATTTGAAAAACAAATCACATCGCATCGTGGAGATAGTAATCCATATGTACGCACGAGTAATGTTATAATTTCCAAAAATATTGTGTTATAATAGGTAGATATGATATTATCATTACATATTTATATTAATATCATAAATTAATATATAAATGTTAAACTCATCATTATTCCCACTTATATAATATGGTAATGGAAAATTAATTGTATCGCTACGTGGAGACTTTCAGCTGTACATATGCATGTGCGATACATTCACTTCTTGTTTGATAAGAAAGGGGATTTATAAAAGTTTTTTAATAATCTTAATAAATTTTCATAATATTTTAGAGTATGAATTTATTATTTTATTATATATGTCATAGATTTAAACTAGGTACAAAATAGTATAAAAATAGAGTGATCGATTGGAGCGATTACCTCTTCTTCAAAACAGCTCATTTAGATCTACCCTAAAAGACAATAGAGTTTGTCAATTAGGATGAAGAAAACAATAAAATGTGTCTACATAATTTTATAAGATAATTAAGAATTGTTTTTCCATTCTATAATACTCAATGTGGTTAAATTTGATGATGGAGGAGGTTTCCTTTTTTAATGATGGTGAGGGGCACTTTTGGAAATTCTCAATATATTAAACTGTAATAAATTAAATCTCAATCAAAATACCTCAAAAAAGAAATTTATTCGATCTAAATTTGAGATATTTTGGTTACAAAATCAACCGATAAATTTTAAATTGGTTTTGGTGTAATTTTAAAAATTATCTTTTTTTATTAACCCTTAGTTATCTTATTTATGTTCTAATTATGGCAACGCATTTTTTTATATTAAAAGGTATATAGTTTTAATTTTAAGTTTTAAATCGAACCATAAATGGTCAATTTATGTTATTTTTGAATAAATTTATCCTTTTCCCCTTGTTAAGTATTTATATGATTTTTATATAGTTTAATAAAATATTAATTTCATAAAATATCATTAGTGTCAGTTTAGAAACTATTCATAACATTGACTTTATGAAAATAAATAAAGTGATAATACTTCAAAAAAATATTTAATGCAGCGCTAAAATTTTATATTCACCTGTCAAATTAAATTTTTGTGTTAATTAAGTCACATTCGATTTATTTTAATTTTTATAATATCTTTGAATTTATTGTTTAATTAATTGAATAATTAATGCATCATCACTCTGCAATTATTTATGAAAATTATTTCTTCACTAAAATTTAAAAATAAAATAATATCATATATAAAATGATTTTATATTTCATAATAATGTACATTGTTTATCATTTATTCTATTTATCTACATATTAAAAATGTTATAGTTATTAAAAGTAAGATTGTGACATTTTTGTCACTCTTTGATTTTAATAGTATCCAAGTCATTTTCATGGAAAAGTTTCCACAAAATTATTAATTTTAAATAATAATGAATTTAGGGTTGAAATAACATCATTAGATAACATTTATACAAGTGTTAGGGTAGTTTAATAAAATTTATAATTTTACTTTGCCCTTTAATTACCTGATTTTCCCTTAAGAATGGTAAAAGAATTATCAAAGTTACTATTCATATTATCCCAAAAGAAAAGAAAAATATTTAATAAATAATGAACTTATTATTAAAAATATGGAATCCATTTTTCTAAAATAATTTCATAGAAGTTTCGGAAATAAATTAAAAATTAATCCCGCAAACGGGACGAAAAAACATATTTTTTTAGTAAATATGATCAGATGTTTTAGAATAATCTTATATAAATTATGAATATAAAAATGATTCTAATGACATAAATTCAATAAAATGATAAAAGTTTTTCTAAATATACATTAAAACTTATTAAAAATATAATTTAACACTATAAATTATTAAGATGAAAAAGATGTTTTCAATAAAAATGAACTTTTTTTATTATTCCTCCAAACATTAAACCTAACAAAAAATTTATCACAAATTCAAAGAAAAAAAAGAATGATATTAAAATTTAAAATTATAAGATTATTTTTTTTAAATGTAATTTCTAAAAGTGTCATAAACTATATTTTTAACAATTGCGCTATCAAAATGTGGAAACATTGCCTTTTTAGAAAAATGATTCTTTTATGCCTAAAATTGGACTTGTTCATATATAATGTCTATAAAACACATAAATTTAATGTTATAAATTAAATTTAATAAATTATATATATATATATAATTAATATAATCCGACAAGAAATATTATTTATTTTTTGGTATAAAACCCATTTTTTCAAATTAAAATGGTTTTTCAGAAAAACCATTCCTTTTATTCAAAAAAATGTTAAAGATTTAATTATAACTAATTGGTAAAAAAATTGTATATAAATGTGAAAACCATATTTTCATAATTTAGTTAATTTTTTATACCCACCATTCTGATGCCTAATTTATAAATTTCTAGTTTATTTAATTATAATAATAAATAGATGTTTCATAGAAACTCAATGTTGCATGAAATGCTACTTAATTCAGTGATGCGTGTACCTCATGATTAGTAAGGTGATTCAGGAAATTTAGGATATGAAATAAAAAAAATTATTTAAAAATCAATTTCATGAAAATATTGGGGTTTTACACATCACTTATTGACAAATGTAGCATTATGTCACGTACCTTGCAATTTACTTTTTCATGTCCATCCGGCAATACTATCATAATAGGTCAGAAAAACATTTTACACACACCTAGATGTAAATCCCACTTATAGGCATGAAATTCATGAATCAACCCCTCTTTCATGCTCATATGTATAACAACCTGATTACTGACACAAATGATCTCATCTTCATCTATGCTCCAATCATAAGGTGACCCCCAATATTTAAGGATTTCCCTCAAGGCCAATCATTTTTCATCCTCATACTTTTCATAGCTGATTTATCTCAAAATTATGGACTCCACTAAAATTGATACAATATTCATCTCCTCATACATCTTCTGAACTATAACATGCATCTTCTCTAGAAATTTAATCATCGTCTACTTAGAACTACACTCATGAACTACATGAGTCTGAGCTTTTCTATCTATAACATTATAAATATTTTTCCCTTCCTAGGAATGTATTCTAGATCAAAGAATAATGACTATATATACCCAAACCCTCTCATCTAATGGAGATTCAAATATCTCTATAAAAAGATATACTTTAATATAGTGTGATTGATATACCCATTAATCTTGTTTCCTAACAGATAATACCTCCAATACATCAAATCATAAACCACTATAGTTAATTTAGGGTCATTCAAAGGGTAATTCTATTCATGTTGTCTCAACATCTAAGACTGGTATTCCACAACACAATATCCCTAAATCAACACTACTCTAAGACAAATCCAAGAAGCATCACAAAACATCGTATACTACTCATTCGTCACAAGTATGATCTATATTGGTTTAATTTTCAAGCACTTAATCAAATCCTAGAAAGAATTATCTCATGAATAAGACCATTCAAACGTTAATCCATTTTTGGTCAAGCCCAAAATTATCACTGAAAAATAAGAAAATTACTAGATGAATATTTTATTATATCATAATAACCCTAATAATATAAGGATTTTAAAAATGTTCTTGGGTTTCTTCTAGGAAAAAAATTCTTCAACCATATCTGGGTCCACTGAAACACCTTCCTATGATATTATGTGACCCAATAAATGTACCTAAATTGTTTATAATTGACACTTATATAGATTGTTCTATATGTGATGTTATCTTAGTGTACATTTTATGATGTGAATATGTTTATCATGATCGTCATAAGTACTAGCGTACAACAACATGCCAACCCCAAATTGATCTAACTATGGGTAGAAGATTCTCTTCCTAAAGTTCATAAACATTGTTGACTCATTCGTCGGCCCAAATGACATTATGAATACATCATAATGGAAAAACTTATATCTAAAAGGATTCATTAGTATTTTAGTCTATCAAACTCTAAACTCATGATACCCAGATCTCAAGTCAATATTGGATATGACACAAGATCCCATCAAAGGTCATCGATACACAAAAGAGGATACCAATTCTTAAATGTCATTAGGTTCAACACATACGTGTAGAGTCCAATCAGCCTTATCTACAAGCAAAAATCAGAGAACCCCAAGGAAACCTACTCTAACAGATAAACTCTTTATATATCAACTCTTATAGTTGAGTATTTAACTCTTGAAACATTTTTTATGGAATTTTATATTGTGTAATAGAAACTGGATCATCCCCCAACATGACCTTAATCATAAATTATGTATCTCCCTTAGGTGGAATCCTTGAAAAGTGTTCTAGAAATACATCAGAAAAAAGGACCAAAATGGGTTAAAGGACTCCATGCTTTACCCTACCATCATCTACTGATAGACTAGAAACCTCAATGGTGATATCCCATAGTTTCTGATGAACTGTCCCTGTACGTACTTCCTTTATATCCCACTCCCCATTATAAAAATATTTTCCACCTAGAGGATAAATAAACATCACCCTCATATGGTGAAAATATATGTGTGTATGGTATGCCACTAACTCAGTCCATACCCATAATTAGAAAAAATACAGACATGTCAATGATATATAGATCCAATATAAAACGATACACCTGAAACTTTATAGAAAACACCTTGTAAAAATAGATGTCCCATGTTTGTACCACCAATGGTCTATCGATCATCATTACCCTACTCATTAACTCCACTTTTAGACAAGACCCATTCATAGGTTGTGCAGATATAAAATAATGAGAGGAAACTATATCAAATAAGGAACTAAGTAGTGTAGAATCTACTAGAATAGTACCTCTCACTATCACTGGTCTAGCCTTACTATCCACTAGTGTAGGATGAATGGTAGTCAACTAACCTACCCATCTTCCATACAATGTTGTCTATGCCCCCTGAACTACACAAATATGATGATACATGCGCTCTTTCTTAGAAGCACCTCATCCATTACCTCTACTTCCATGGCATGTAGAACTATAACCTCCAGACTGGTATGGTGTAAAATATCAACTTCCCATACCATGTTCTATCTAGATCCACCATCATTACCCATATGTCGTGGGTTTCTACAGAACCATTGTAGATGTCCCATAATTCCATATCCTAGGTACTCTACTAGTGGTCAGGGAACTATCTATGGATGTATCCCGACCAACCAAAATGGTTATAGTTAATCTGGGTAAGTTCATCAGTGACTGAACCTTCCACTAGATACACTTCTTACTATGACCCTTCCTAACATTTTAATAGTGATTCTTATTACTCTCAGAATTCATACCTCATGACCGTCCAAAAGAAACCATTTCTCCTCCACTGGAATCCTCTTCCAAGATACCCTTATATATGAGATCCTGAATTTCCACTTTTGAAAACTTCTTCAACATGAATATATTTACCTAGGACTTTATTTGACATTTAATACCATCTTAAAATTATGTTTCCACAGTATCATCATCTACTACCAATACATGAGAAAATAAATACAGACCTATAATTCGTACAACATAATTCATCCCGAACATACTCCCCTGAGTAAACCTCATAAAATCATCCATATTCCCTTTCATTATCATCTCAGGATAAATTTTCTATAAAAACATCTCTTCAATTTCCTTCCACACCAAATTTTCCAATTGAACTTCCCGTGTCTAGATTCCCCTCCTATTTTTTTCTTGGCCATTTGACATATAGGTATCCAATTTGAATCTCTTCTCAGTATTATTCTCCAAGAGTCCATGTATAGTCTAGATTGACAAAATCCAAAATATAGATTCCTCAGGTCCACCCTCTATTGTGAGGGTTATTTGATGTTACAACTGGAACTCTCATGTCATGTCATTCATGTTCTTCATGACCCTACATGAATCCCTTTCAATAAATTGTGTAAATAAAGAAAGGTTCTCACAGAACTACTCTCTGTCTCCCTCACCCAAACCTATCGGTGCCTCAGGTTCCTTAACTGGTTGAACATATCCATCCATGTCATCCTATAATTCTATCAACTAACTTCATTGTAGAGACATATAGCCACAATTAAAAACACACATCTTAAGATACATTTCAAAACATATACATAGTTAATAAGAGGGATTCACACTTTTTTTAACCAGTCATCCCATATTTTCCCTTTATTCCCTAGGATAAAAACCTAACTTTGATACCACTTTGAAACATCCCTACCCAGGTGCACACATCAGTTCCCTAATCTATTATTCTATATGAACTCAAGAACACCTTTTCATATACCAGAGGCACCGACTAATATCGATCATGGAGATACTATAACAACTTTATCAAAGTATCAAAATAGAGTAATATTAATAAAAACAACCAAATTATATATCCATATCCAAACTATTAATTTTGTCACATGATAACCAAAATAGGAAATAAAATATCAAACTAAATAGCAGGTATGACATTCTATAATATGTGTGGAGTGTCAATATTAAAAAAACCATAACAAATAAATACTTTCATGACTACGAAAAGGGTGCCAAGTCACATTTAGTTTCCTTATCCATGATCTATACCAATCATCACCCTAACATACTAGTCATTCCCTTATCTTGTCTTTCAAATATGAATTCTATTTGGGTAAGAATGAGGATGCCTGAGAAGGGTGTGAGTACAACTTAGTATCTTACCACAAATGGTTTCCCAAACAATATTCAGTCAAAAATAGTGTATAATGTTCTATAAAGAATAAGCTACAAGAAATTAAAAAATAGTTTACATTTATTCAGTTTCCCTTTATTTAACCACAAAACTTTCAGGTTCATGCGGACACCCAAGCTCTCAATGACATCCTTATCTCATACCATAGTTTAAACCATATCACAATACCATGTTAATCAATGCTCATTTCATTTCAATTCATTTTATGTACAGCTAGAACCATATTTAAATACCAACATTTTGGACATAGATGTCCATGCCTAGGACCCCATGGGTATTTGAGGTAGCATTCCATGACCCAAAAATCATTTAACAATCAATCACAAAATTTGGATTTTGGATAATCTTTCTATTTCCTACACTCATTTATCAATATAGTCTTTCGATGTAGTAGACCATATCCCAAAGATGTTTATTAAACAATCATACAACTGATCTTTTGATGTAGCAAACCAATTCCCACGCTCATTTATCACTATGGGATTTTGATCTAAAAGACATTGTCTAACACACTCATATCTAATAAATCACAATTTCACATATATCACATCGATCAAGGTGAATAAGCGCTAACCCTTTCATCACATTTCACATCCTAATATGTCATTTCGATTATCAATAACAAATAACGGTCATCACTTTAATCACATGAAATAATAAGTTCAATTAACCATTAAAACATATTGAAATATTCAATTCATATAACTCATTATTCCATGAAGTTCAAATAAACAATATCATAATCCTAAATTTTCAATTAATTCATCCCACATTAAATTTTCAATTACACAACCATTCATTAAATCACCTATTAATTAATTCAATTCTGATATCATGACCATCAATTAATTAATTCAAAAATTAATTAATCTAATACATCAATCCCAATATCTCATTAATTAATTCAATAATAAATTAATACAATTCCACCATCTCAATATCTCATTAATAAATTAAATAATTAATTAATCCATTCCATGTTTCTATAAAATAATTATTCCATTAATTTATTCAATTCATCATTCAATTGTAAGACACTCCAACTGAAATCTAACAACAATAACATGAAATTGAAATTCAAGACTATAGGAATTAAATTTATACAGACAACCTTAGGATTATAGAAAAACACTCACCAATAAAAATCCAAAATTATGTGGAATAATCAAGAACATGATAAATAATAAGACCTTGATCTAAAACAGAAATCCAAGTTCACAAAATATAGAACCAAAAAACTCTAATCTAGATCCACAAATATAGATGAAAACATCCCTTTAAATGACCGTAAAAATATGGGAGAATTATAGAAAACCAATCGGGATGAGATTCTCTTATTAGGAGGGGTTCAAATCTATAATCTAGGATGTGTATTCCCAAAACGGTAGCTGAAATACCTAGAAATTAATTCATGAATATTCAAAAATGAGAGGAACCATTAGGGTCATGTTTGGGAGTTTATGGGTATAATATGTGGGTGTGAGAAATTTTAAATCTAATTTTCTGATTATGTAAAACTGAGTGAAAATTTTCCAGTGAAGGGGCGAAAGGTTTTCAAAATTATTCCCCTCTTCTACAGGGGGTTATGGTTACTCTTATGAAGACACATAGTTTGAAAAAAATGTTTCAGTCGTGAGAATCCCTTATATTTGGGTTTTCATTGTTTTTTTGGGTTGGGAACAAGGTTTGGGAAAACCATGTGCCAACAGTGCACTACCTATCTTCCTTTTAATTTTCTCCAATTTCACTCAAAAACCCCCCATGGTAAAACCAATAGAAAAATTACTCAAAATAGGAAAAATCTCGATTTAAATGAGCCCAAGACATCTCTAGAAAAGGTTAATATCTTAAATTTGGATACTATAGGATCTGAAGATGCACTAAAATATGGACGATGTTGTTTTCTAAAATTACTAACTATCAACATGATCCTATATGGTAATTATATATTCTCTCTAACATGAATTTCCCCACCATTTATATCAAGTCTCTACTGATCCATTACTGTAAAAAAATATCAACTCTAATTCCAACCATGTGAGGATACTAGTTTTCAAAAAAATTATCCTCTAGATACATTCCAACAACCACTTCCTTATATCCTGTATGTAAAATAATTATTAATAGACATATATTAGTTGAATAATCATGGTAATATTCCAAATTTATATCATGATTACAATAAATTAGAATCTTTTAATTGTATTCTATTAACATTTTCCTAAACACTAATGTTATCTAATCCTCTCTTTGATTCCAACTATAAGAAATCAGAATTAAAAATAGTATAATATTGATTTTTCAGTCCATAATTCAAGTTTTATATTTTATTTTTCATTATTGTTTAGAGTGTTAAGAAATTATTTCATAACTCTTATATAACAAACCCATATATATCAAAGTGAATACTTTGACACAGTTTCAATTTCTCTAATAATATAATACTTTTAAAATAAAACACATTTTATTTTCATGATAAATATTCATAACTTTCAACTTCACTCTTCATTTCTCTTAATCACACTTAAACCCTTTATAATCATTTTAAAATGAGGTATGAACTCAAACAAATTATTATGGTACATAAAAGAAAAAAAATATGTTAGTCTAGTTAAATACATAAAAACCAATAATATGTTTAACTTTTTGACCAAATTATTTTTATGTATGAAATAAATCATATCCACATGGAAAATACACACTTTTTCCGCATATAAAACCTTTAAAACCCACATAATAAAATAGAAACCCTTTTCAAAATTTGGTGCATAGGAATATTAGAACATTATATTTTTAACAGGCTTTAAACTCATGTTAGGAATAAATGGATCCCAAATAATTCTATAAGAGAAACCTACATGGTGAACTCTAAACTTATTAAATTTTAAGTCAAGGAATGTTATCCAATATATTGAACAGTTATATAAGTCTCACACCTTGTATAAAATACATCATGATCACCCTTCATGTGAGTTATATCGAGATTTCCTATTTTTATAAGTTGAATCGAGCTCACCCATTATCATCTTCAATGTCCATGTATCATATCTGTAATAAAACATTTAATCATTTCACCTCTTATCTTAAAACCTTTTAAAAACTCTTCAAAACTCATATGAAACAATTTTCAGATATATAAATACTCATTCCTTTTTTAAAAAATCATAACAAAAATTTTGTTTTTGTTGAAAAAAATCAAATATTTTAAAGGAATACATACATAAAATAATGATTTTAATATCAAGATAATATTTTCATGTTGTATAAATTAAAATATAACATTCCTTTTTCTTTCTTAAATAACATCAAAACATTCCGTATAATATATGGAAAATGGTTCCTCGTGAAACAATTTGTATGAAATTATAAAGGGATATAAAATTACCTTTATAATTATTTACTGTATACATAAATACATCTAGAAAATAATTTTAAGAACATCTACATGGAATAATAATATTTATAAAATATATCTTTAAAACATTTAACATGAGGGTTTAAGTTAAGTTTCTCTTACATTGAATCTGACTCGTCATGTTCGTTATATATAATCCTATGTAATTAACATGAATTTAATATATAAATTATTTGGACAATTTTAAATTTTAATATACTTTTTATTTTAATTTTACATATGTTATATTCAACTACATAATCATTTTGGTATGTTGAGACCCTTTTGTTGATATTCTTCTCATATGTCCAAAATGACTTTGGTAGGTTGACTATGGTCAGATAGTTCATTATTTCATAATATATATAACAATATTCATGATATATTTATCATTTTTATATTTTATTTATACTTTTAAAACCATCCATGAAATAGGATTATGAAAAATGAATTACATTACAGTCCTGGAGACAATAGATCGTACGTACACATGAATGACATTTCCATTTTCCACTGATCTTGATAAAAAAAAGTAATCATTAATTTAAAATATAATTATTATTATTATATATTAATATCATGTTATAAATTTTAATAAACATATATATAGTATCTATGTGACGTGATTATGAAAAAACATATTACATCACTTCGTGTAGGTGGTAATCTACATATTCAAATAAAAAACATTATCATTTTTGAATGGAGGGAAAGGTAATAAAATTTATTACATATTATCTTTACATAATGTTAATTATTTAAAGAATATCATTTCTATAAATTAAATTCATCATTATAATTAGTTGTGAGAGGAAGTGATGGAAAAATAACCACATCAGTTCATGAAGTGATAATTTGTTGTACACATGAACGATGGTTTTGTTTCCAATATGATGGAAGGGGATAAAAAATATGTCATTAAATTAATATAAAAACATATTTTTAAATTATAAATATATTTTATGTTATTTCATAAAACATGAATAATATTAAAAATATGAATAATAGAAAATAAATTGAAAAATCATGATTAAGAACCATACAACTTCTTTAGAAAAACTATTTATGTATATAACTAAATCATTCCTAAAGTGGTTTTCTAGAAAAAGACTATATGAAATGTTATGGTATGTGAGTAATATTTTTGGGTAGGTATTTTATAAACCAAAATTCAATTTGTGTTTTGATTATAGAGGAGTGGAAGTATCCTTTTATAAGTGCGAGAGGGGAATCTCTTGGTATTTTTAAAGATATTTAAATATAATAATGTATTATTCACGAAAAATTTCTCAAAATTGACTATTTATAATTTTTTGTGATATAGGGTCTAATAATGTCTATATAAAAATTTTTATAAGAATTTTTAATGTTATTTTATCACTTATCTCATTAGTTTAACACCTTATAATCCTTTTTTAACCTTAACCGTGGTAACATATTTTTATTATTTTTACTATTCATTATAAACGCAAATTATGTTAGATTGTTAGAAAATAGTAATTATTTTGATTATAAATATTTAATCCATTTTATCAAGTTTAATTAACATAACTGTAAATAATATTTCGAAATTAAACACAAAAAATGCGATGAAAATTCTTTTCAGACAATTCCCTTTTAAATATAAAAATGTTTTATAGGAAAATCAAAAATAATTGTTATTAAAACACCATTAATTAAATTATTAATAATATAAATTAATTAATTTTTCTTTTAAATAACTTTAAAAAAAATCTATCATTGTAAATTACTGAAATTAAAAGAAATTTCTTAATAAAAATAAATTTTATTTCACTATTCATTGAAAAATGATTTTTTTTGGAAAATTATCAAAACATAATCCCTTAATAATGATGTATTAAAAATTGAATTATATATTTTTAAAATAAAATTATATAATTTTAAATAAATCTTATAAATAAAACTATATAATGCATGAAAACCCAATTCATTAGGAAATAAAGATTTTCTTTTTGATAGAAAAATACACAATATTCATATAATGTATATAAATATATAAAATATAATTAATGAATATAAATATTAAATGAAAAATTTTATATTTTAATATTACCATTATTTACACACTTCTATTTTTACCCTCCAATTTATCAAATACATTGTAATGTATATCTTTAAAATTTAAATTTTTATCTTACTAAAATGTATGATGTTTTTTTGAAGTAATTTTTTCATTGAAATATATATTTTAAATTGAAAATATATATTAAAATATTTGGAAGTAAAAAATTATGGTTTTTTGGGTATTTTATTAATCATGTTATTAATTTAATAATAAAAAATATTGGATTTTACCTCTCATATGATGAGTATGACATTTGGACCCTCAATTGAGATAGACTGAGAAAGTGTATTTTCATACCAATATTAGTGAAAAGTAATGTCTTTGTCTATTTGGATTAGGTTTATGTGATGTGATTTTTCATTTTGGTTTAATAAAATGTTATTTTATTCATCCATCTATATAGTTTATACTTAAGAAATAGAACTTATGAGTACGTTTTATGACTTGACCATACTCAATATCTTGTAGTCACTCAATGTCTTGTATAAATTTATTATAAATTTATTCATATTATATGTGATACATTTATTTGGAATATTTAGAGAGATATATGTGTAAAATATATATAAACTCCTATACATTTGTAGTTTAAGTATTATTGATGTTTTTTTAAAGGTCTCCCTTTTCATACAATTATGGGTCAGGGAATTCATAATTGTTTTCCATTATAAAAAATATTTTGGTGTCACGGTATATATTTTTGTGAATTATGATTATTTTTTGTTACAACTTTTGTATAAAACTCATACATCTATTCTAGATGTTGTTTTGTAGAGTATCCTAATAATTTTTGAATGTATTTTCACAAGTTATTACATATAAAGTGACATGAGGTGAAAAAAAGTGATATATTTTTCAAAAGGGGTATTTGATATAGTATCAAAAATATTTAAATATTATGTGAAATTATGTTAAATGATACTAAGTCCATAAGGATCTATTTTAATTAGAATATGGTTTATATACACACTAAATCCAATAAAAATATGATGTTTTCGATTATATCATTGTGTATTATATGTTCTTTTGTTTGTGTGTCTTGTATGGTATGGAATATAGGTAACCAAGGAATATTGTATGTAATTGGTAGTGTTATATTTGATGTCCTGATATATAGATTTAATTACCCTACCTAATCCTATCATATTTTATTATATAGTAGTATCAAAATACCATATCATTAGTGTTAGCATATAATGAATCATATTATACAATTCAAATGCATTTTTATGATTGATTATGGAATAATAGATTTAATTGTTAACATTCACTTTCAATTATTTATAAGATATCAGTAATCATATGTGTATTATATGATGAAATGTATAAGATAATGCAGAATGCATTTATATGAAAATTTTAATCATATAAAGAATCCTAAAAAATTATTTATTTAAAGGAATTTACTCAAATATATCATAACATGTGAGTCAGTATATGGATGTATCAAGGATTGTAACCGAGGCCTATATAAATAGGTGAAATTCCATGAAAATGAAATTTAAATCCATGTGTGATTGCCTCAATTCTCCTCAAATTTCTATTTTCATTTTTCATTCACCCTTAAAAGATTCAAGAATATTTTGATTCCAAGGATAATATCACTCAAACATTGGTTGATTCCTCAGCCTATAAATATATCATATAATAAGGATCATATTTTCTATTCTCAATGATCTTCATTAAACTCTTGTTCAGTAATAAGAAATTCATCCATCGGTGATTTAATGTATACATGATCGTTATTTTATATTTTACATGGTTTAAATTTATAAAATATTGATCTTGGTTCAGGGGTTTATTATTTTCTTCCACAATTTGAATAATTATTATTCAATCCTTGGAAATACATTATTGGCATTAGATGCTTCCTATACTTATTGATTCATGAAATAGTGTTTGAAATGAAAAAGAAAATTATACAACCCAAGTATAAAAAAATATATTTTATATGAATTATATAATTTGTATATTAAATTTTCGAAATTAACATACAATCCTAGAACCCAAAAGTTTAATATATTTGTATTTTGGTTATATAAATGTCTTCTTTACCATTATTTATGAAACATATGATGAAAAATTTTCTATACATAAATTCCAAATAATCATAATCCTGAATGTAATTCCCAAGTTGAATGGGAAAAATTAAGAGACAAATCAAACATTAAATAAGGGAAAACTTATCAATGAGTAATAAAGGGTTGGTTAATAATCATTTGAGAAAACATGATCATGGGATAAATATATAATTAAAAATATCATGGTATCATAAGAGTTATCCATAAGGAATTATATAATTGAATATAACCTCAAAGGGGAATCATGAAATCATAACATATGCCACTGAAAAATGATGTGGAAATATAGGTCAACAATCATGATCTGTGAGCATAACACGAGAATCTGGAATAACATAAATTTTTTTCACAATTATAAGAATATATTACAATAACATTGTGAAAATAACCAACTATAATAATGTTCATATATAATGTTCATTGGTAGAAAAATGGTCTTTTAGCGTCGTTTTTTTATTTTGATGTCCGTTTTTAACCAACGTTCGAGCCACCGATGTAAAAAATATAACTTTTGATGTCAGTTTTTGTAAACTAATGGCAACACTAAATTACATTTGTTTTTTGGTGTTGGTTTCTTAAAATACCGACACCAAAAATACCCCTCGATAGCATTTTTGTGTTGTATCCCTTAAAAACTAATGCCAAAAGTTAAAAAATAATATTTTTTCATGGGTTATTAAAAATATATATTCCAATAAATAATTTTTTCATCTATGTTTTTGAGAATTTTTTGAGCATTTATTTGACTTTTCATGGAGCTGAAATGGAGTTATGAATAAAAAATTTTGGCTTTCAGAAGTTAAAATTATCAATGATTTGATTGATACAACTCGTTTCAAAGAAATAATGTGAAAAATTAATGAAAATTTAATACACCAAATGAAATAAAGTAGATATAATATTTTAAAATTATTTAATTTGTTTTAGGATTTTCTGTCAAAAGGATATGTTTTTATCATCATATATCTTATATTTAGGGTAGAACTCATGCAACATTGAAAATAGTGATCCATAATAAAATTTACACCTCAGTTAGTAAATCTCATCCAAATTATTATATTTCAAAATAGATCATAAAAATAAATCATATTTATAATCAATCTAATTGATTTTTTTATAGATGATGGTAAATAATAATAATGAAAATAAATGATTAAAATTTATACTACGTTCAAATCATCAATTGAAGTCACGTTTGAAAAATGATTGAATTGAATAGGTAAAAAATGACAAAGGAAAGAGAAAAATGATTTCTATATAGTAAACAAAAATATTTTCTATAGCAGTGTGTGAAAATGTAGGTGTGATTTTTAAAAAGTATAACACACATTGTGAAAAAATTGAAATTGCATTCCTACACATTTTTAAATTGTATTTGGTTTCAGTTTTGTTTAAATCAACACAAAAGGGGATATATATTGTTTTTTGGCATTGGTTTTTTATAGAACCGATGCCAAAATTCCAATAAATATCATTTTTTGCGTCAGTTGTTAACAAAATCGATAATAAAAAGTTAAAAAAATTCCACACTGGTTTTGTTAAAAACTAGAAACAAAAATATTTAAAAATATATATTTTTGGTATCTGTTTTTAAATAAATCTATGCAAAAATGAAAAAAATATTTTTCATGTCGGTTTCTAAAAAATCCAACATGTAAAATTAAACAAACATATCTTTGGTGTCATTTTTCATAAAAACTAACTCCAAAAATTAAATTTTTTCCTCTAATTATTATGCTAATTTCTTAATCAAGTATTTTACTGGTCATGGAGCCAAAACGGAGTTACTAATAAAAATTTATGTCCTTTGAAATTTAGACATCTTTAATATTTCTCTTAGAGAATATCAGCTTCAGAAATCCATAACATTTGATCTATAACTCTGTTTTTTACAATCTATGATCTTTATATGAAAAGAAAGATCCCTATATTAGTAAAAAAACAAACACAAGTCTGAAAGTAGAATATTTACAAAAAACTTCTTAAAAAAGGGAAGGAGATCATCTGGGACAAGATCAGCCCAGTGAAAATCAATACCATTGACACCTTTGTTAGAAAGCCCATCCGCCAATGCATTTTCTCCTCTATACACATGTGTAACAAATTCATCCCTTGAGTAGATAGAATCCAGACATCCAATCCAATGATTAGTGGGCTTCCAAGAGAGAAGAAAAGCCCCATTTCGATTAGTAGAGACTACAACCATGGAATCACTTTCAATATAAATCTTTCTCCAACCCTGGCTCTCTGGTTTGTCCACCGCAATGATGACACCAAATATATCTTTTTAAAGAGTAGAAGAAATACCACATGAGTCATAAGTGCACCCAAAAACACATCCCTGATGATCCCTAAAGATAGCACCAAATCCAGAGGGACCCAGATTTCCCCTTGAAGCCCAATCATTGTTGACATTAATCCACCAATGAAATAGAGCCTACCATAAGACCTCTATTATACCATGTGGAGGACAAAAGTTACATTTCAACCCAATCCGATTAAGTATCGACAAATCATGAATTGAGTTTTCACAAAACACACCTCTCGGTTTTTTTCCCTCAAGGACCACCGTGGGAATCCCCGCAAGCACAACATCGAACTGAAAGCACTCTATTTCTTGTTTAAACATATTTTATGAAGTACAAATTAGATATACAGCATCTGTTGTCGCAGCAAAAAAGAATAACCGGATCTGCAGTGATAGATTCAAAGAGATCCAACTCTTAATGAAGTCTCTTATTGTGTTGAAGTGATACAGCAGAACTTTAAACAGGTCATAAACTACTCTCCACATCATCGAAGCCACAACACAACTGAGAAAGAAATGCTCCACATCCTACCTATACTGAAAGCACAAAGCACGGATGAAGCATAGTGAAATACCGCATACCTGCATGAATTCATCCATTTGAATTATTTGATGATCCAACCTCCATGATAGAATAAACTAATAAGTCCTCAATAACTTTCCCTAAATATTCCCCATCCATTTTAAATCGATTGAATTTATATTGGAGTGATTGTAATACCCTTTTGAGGTGCTAATTCCACTTACATCAGGCTCCCATACCCAAAAATCACCCATAGAAGACCAACAATATTCCCCCACATTTAAAGAGATATTATTCGGAAGGTGATCCATGCTATCAAGCAGTTCCTTGATTGAAAAATTAAAATCATGACTTGAATCCTCTTTCAAGACCAAGTCAATAAGATGATTCCCGGTCCAATTAGATTTCCAAAAGTGAAGAGAGGACTCCTTGGAAACTAGCCATCAAGAGTCAAAATCAATTTTTTTAAAAATATTCTTGAAATTAGTCCACACCGAGGAATTAACATAGTTGAAGTTTCCTTCCTTAAGACATTAGATAAACCTAGCCCTAAGAAAACCAGTTGCCTCAAATTTCATGTTTGACGCTGCCATATAAACCTGGCCTACAAAAATTCATTAAGACCTCCCAAATTTTTTATGCCCAAGCGACCCTCATCATGGGATTTTCTTGTTGCATTCCATGGAACCATTTCCAACCTTATTTCCAATATGTCAACACTCCAAATAAAATACTTAACAGAAGTATTAATGCTCTTGATTAAAGAAACTGGCCATTTATACCCCATGAAAGAATAAAAAAATTTGGAAATGATAATTGATTTCACCAGGCAAACCCGACCAGCCATTCATAAATATTTTCCCTTCCATGTGGAAAGTTTTCTTTTAATCATGCTAACAATTCTAGAGAAATGACAGAACATTGGTCAACCCCAGAACATGGGCACTCCCAAATAGGTGAAGTGAAGATTTCCCTCAAGAATTTTTAATTATCTAATGATGTCATTTTTCCTGATAGAAGAGAAGCCCCTAACAAAGTAGAAAAATGATTCTTTACAGCTAACCACCTTCCTAGAAACCAATTCATAGTGAAAAAAGGCTCTCTTTATATTCTTGATGTTTCCATTATCACCTTGGATGAAGAGGATAATGTCGTCATCATATTGGATATGAGAGGGAGCAACAATTCTCCTTCCATCATGAATAGACATCATCTTACCATTACCAGCAATGATAGAAAGAATCCTACTAAGATAATATCTAGTAATTGAGAAAAGGATGGATGATAAGGGATCAACCTATCTTAAACCTCTCTAAAAATCAAAATAACCTTCAGGGGATCCATTTATAAGAATTGAAATATGATTAGGACATAATTTTTTTAACACAATTGATGAAAACCTCATCAAACCCATACATGAAATGAATCCTGTAAATGAAATACCTTTACATTGTGTCAAAATACTTCTTGACATCCAATTTGAGAAAATATTACCACTTATAATTGATTTTTTAAAATGATTAATTCACTCAGATGTAGTGATGAGAGAGTCCTGGATTCATGTCCCTTTGATGAAGCCATACTGGTTTGCAGAGACAATTTTTCATGCAATTGAGGAGAGCCTATTGGCATGAATTTTGTAGATAACATTATAAATGGTGTTAACCAAAGAAAGTGGTTTGAAGAGTTGAACTTCATTGGAATTCTCCTGTTTCTAGATAAGTGAACGAAACTGAGCATTCAAACCACTAGGAAGAGATCCACCTTTGAAAAAATGAATGACTAACCTGCATACATCGATACTGATGAGATCCCAAAAAGTTTGAAAGAAGAAGTTACCAAATCCATCAGGACCAGGTGCACTCTTAGATTTGAGACCAAAGATATCCTCCTTTATCTATGGATCAAGAGGAACAACGATGATAAATTAATTGTCCTCTTGATTCACCATTGTTTGAATCTTCCCATCCATTGAGTCAATGGTAGAATAGGGACCATTAAAGAGTCTTTGAAGTAAGATGTTACATACATTGAGAGATCCAAAATATTTTCAATGACACTATCCCCATTCTTATTCAAGGATAGAGGTTTAGAAACTCTCATGCTTATTTAAAGAGAGTTGAATAATTTTGAGTTTCTATCGCCATATTTTAACCACATGTCTCTAAATGAATCCCATTGCAGTGCATCTATCATATCAAGAAGATTGTTAATTTTAAGGGAAAACTCAGCTTCCACTGAGATTCCATCAGAGAAATCATTATTGTTTTTAAGCTCTTGAACCCTTTGAAGATAATCATTCAATGCAGAAATATCATATTCAAGGGATCTGAAACAATCTTTTCTCCACATTCTTATAATCATCTTTAGAATTTTAAGTTTGGTTATCCATGCAATGGAATCATACCTATAATTAACCAAGTTCTAAATACTATAAACAATGACCTAAAATTTTGGATGAGAGACCCAATCCTTGTTGAACCTGAACAGGAAAGGGGGCTTTGGTTCCTTCTCACCAAGATCTTCCAAGATATGATGATGGTCCAAATTGAGTCTGGGCAGGGTTGACCATGATATGGTACTGCATTTGTCCAAATAGGACCCATTAAAAAAGGCCCTATCAATATTTCTAGGCACAAAACTATTGATGTGCTTCATATACCAAGTATATTTGGCACCTACCAAGTTAATATCAATCAGGTCATTCTAATCAATAAATAATATGGACTCCCTGGAGGATATTGAGCTGTTAACTTACCCCATTTCTCCATCTAGAGTCATGATTGTAATGAAATCCCCCAAAATTAACCAAGGCTTAGTGGTGATGTGTTTTAGAGATGCAATATCCATCCACAAATTTATTATATCCTGATACATGTTGTGAGCATAAATAAAGGTGCAGGTAAAATGGGGACCAAGGTAGCTCAAAGAACAAGGGACATGTTGATCACCTGACATAACCATATTGGTGTTACTGGTAGAGTTATGGGCCATAACCCATAGATTCTTGACATCAGTTGAACACATATTTGTGAAATTTAGATGAAACCCCAAAATATCTATTCTCGCAATACCATAGGAGAAATTTTTTTGGGCTGAGAAAGTCATATAAGTCACAGTTTGTACTACTGAATGAATAACCTTATATATCTGCATGTTGCCAATTTACCTGGGCCCTAGAAATTACAAAACATAATATTCATTTAGAACTGATATCAGGGTTTGGATCCTTCACATTTATACCTCTAGACATTTTAGGTGGTCTTACATACTTCTTTTTGAGAATAGGAGATAAACGATCGCTTATATCAGCATTATTGGTCAAAATAACCTTCCCTTTAGAAGATAGATCTGGGTTAGCCTGATCTTTCCAGATTTCTGGAATTTCAGTATTACTGGTGGAATTGGGATTATGATTGAAACCCTCTTGTTTTGTGCTTCTCACATATAATCCAATTGCATCATCATGTTCTTTTAAAATGGGACAGACAACACCCTGTCCATTCCTTGTGCTGATCTGATCTACCTGAGTCTGACAAGGAAATTATGGATTCCTGTGAGCCTATGCCACTATTGTGATGGGGGAATATTCAGATGTATTTCCCCCTGATGGGATCTTCTCAGCAAAACCATAAACTTCTATTTCATGGGTCTATTCAACAAAATAAATGATGCTAGTGGGGATATGGACTTCTGTCAGATTTGAGGTTGAATTCACATTTGAAGTATCACTATCCCTCAATAACCAGATAAATTCCTTGAATCCATTAGATAACTCCATGGAAATGAATTCATCCACCATTTGTTGGTGAAGATCAAATATCAGATCATAAATATCATTTGATTTTATCAAACTCATATCTTCCTCCACCCTATTTCTCTGATTAGATGGATTGTTCATTTTATGTTCCATCATGATATTGGGATCAAGAGTAACATTATATAGAGACTTTTCCTCTTCCACCATTTTTGCCTAGTTTTTCTTCACAGAGGTGGTTGTACTAGGTTGAAAATTCTTATCTACAATCTGAACCTGTTTAAGATTTAAGTGAATCATCAAAGGGATTTGAGAAGCTCGTTTCTAATCCCTTATAAAACCCCTTTTTAGGTAGCACATTTTTTGATCTCCTACCTTGGTTGACTTCAGTCCACTCCACTACTTTGGGGAATAAAATTGCTTAATAATCACTCTTTTTTTGGAGATCGAGTGACCCACCATTTTACAAACATCGCCAAAGGATGGAAAATTATCTTATTTTACCCTTACATCTGATCTGTTACTATTGGAAATGAAAGAGATACTCTCAGGTCTCTTGATTTCTAGGCTAACATCAATTAACATATGAGAAAAGAATCCAAATTCTTCCTACATAGTTCATTGATCCATTTTGATTGGTGTGCCAATAGAAGATGAAATACCATTCGGAATCTTTACAGGCTAATAAACCAGGTTCAACCCATGAAACCTCACCCATAACTTTGCATTCATCTACATGATTTTAAAGTGATTAGAATTGACATCCCATTCAGGGAATCGAAGAAAATCATGCATCAATTGAAGTTTTCCCATCTTATAAATAGCATTCAAAGCGTCCTTCGATTGAAGAATGATATGAAAGAAGCCACGCCTGATAGGTATGAGCCTCCAATCACGATATCTCCAAAAATGGAAAATTATGTTGTTGATATCGGCATAAGACCAAGTTTTATCCCTTTTTGAATGTATAATGTGCCAAAGGATCGAGAACATACAGAGAGTGATTCTTTTCTAAACAGCTTCTAGATCAGCAATAATAGAGAAACCCCTTTTTCAATCCTCGAAACATTGGAGGGACTAACCGAATCATCCTTGGTTGGATCAACAGATCCACATAGTGCTTCTGCAAAATATAATCCCTTTTTATTCAAGGATAATGTATCTTGAGTTTCTAGTTCATTATTTATATTTTTTAGGGTTCCTTAGTCGTCCTGGAAGGATAATTCCCATTCATGGTTGAACAAATTAATTGAGAAAATCGGGAACAATATCGAAGAGGCAAATATTTTCTATCGCTAGATTCAAAGAAGGGAGCTACCATGTTTTCCATTCTAATTTTCCATGTATAACTCTGTTTTTTCTCCATAACCAGTAAAATCTAATATTACAAAATAATATTAAACAATCAAAGAAAATAATTATTATTTTATTTGGTTTTTTTAAATGGACACCAAAATTTATTTTTTTTGGAAAATGGAATCGGCTTTTAAAAAACACAATTCCAAACAGTCTCTATAAACATATTTTACATCATTTTATAAAAAAATGACATCATATATTCGATGTTAAATACCATTTTTATACTATTTGTTGTGATAAAATCAATAAAAATTTATTCCAATCCATTAATTAATGAGGAATGCTAAATGTAATAATGCCCATAAAATTTTTTTTGAACAAAAATAAAAAAATCGTATCCATGTAAAACATAATTATATAATGAGATATAAAATTTTACACAATTTATTAGAGATATATATCAAACATACCCATCACATAATGGTAAACTAGTCATATTTGTGCCCTGTTAAATCAATTATACATCATATAATGAAAATTCCCTAGATATAATATGGTATTACAAAATATTTTCTAATGGTGTCCCATATGATGAAATGAAAAATTTGTTTAGCTGTTAATAAAAATTGAATCGCCCTAAAGAATTATATAAAAAGATAATTAAGGGCATATTCATTAATCATAACTTATTTTGGGATATATCATTTTCATATAGAGAGGAAAATAGAGGTGAAACACTAATAGAGTCTTCATAAAATAATTGTACCATTGTTGTGAATTAGTGGAGTTACAAATAACTTTTAAAAATAATTTTTCAAAATGTTACTAAAATAATTTTTCTAAAAAATTAGAACAATACATAATAATGGTTTATAAAAAAACTAATATTAATTAATAAAATTTAGAGTTGAGGATAAAAAAATTATGGATGTTAAAAAAAATCTTGTTTATGATTTTTAGGAATTTTACATAAAACATACATTAAAGAAAAAATAAACAATTCCATTTTGAAAAAAGGTAAATTGAACTATAAAGTTGAAAGAATATAAAAAATATTATGATTTCAAAATAATAAAATAAAAAATTTATCTAATGAAATAATATGGACACGGATAATAAATATCAAATTGAGAGGATATGAATTATTCTCGACTGTGTTATATTTTTATAAAGAAAAAAATCCATCAATGAAGAAGAGTTTGACATTAAAATTTAATTTTCCTAAAGATAAATATAAAATACTATATGAAATAGAGTAATACTAAAATATAACATACAATTTCAGAGTCAAGGAAGAATAATTGTGACCCATTGAAATATAAATTGAGTCAAAAAAACACCTACAAGTAGCGACCCTAACCCCAATAGCTCTGATTCCATTTATTCTTCATTACATTGGAATAAATAGAAAGGGTCTAATCCCAAAGGAATGATTAGTTTAGTAGTTTTGGTGATCTGAATATATAAATGATTCCCATTTTACATTGGGAGTTCAAAATAAAACATAGTACATAAAAACTAAAAATAAACTACATCCTTTAAAACTCATTACCTGATCTCTGCTTCATATCCTAGGAAAAAGAAAAACAATAATATAGATCGTAAATTATTAGTAATGGTTAAGTAAACTAAAAGATATCATTAATAAATCAGAAAAACTATTATTTAAATATAAATAATAAAATAAACCTACCATTTAAATAACATGCCTATCAAGATAAGATAAGGAATAATCAATATGGAAAGATGAATAACTAAAAACACGCACCATTTGATCAATAAATAGAAAATGAAATACGTCCATAGAAAATATCATTGTGAAAATATAATAGATAATAATCATAGAATTATTAATAATTTAAATTCTTAATTACTGGATTCCATTAACATAGGCATCATGATCCCTCTACCATCATTCCCTTTTACAACAAGGTTTAAAAATATAGGTAGAAACCCAATTTATTCATCCAAATAATTTTTATCATTAGACCTACCAATGCATCATGTGGATATAATATAAAAGGCCCCGCCCATCAAGGTAGGTCCAAATTAGTCCTGAAATATAAAATGATCTATTTAATCAATAAATAAATATTCTTTATCATTAAATATCAGCATTGAGTAAAGGATGAAGATTTCTAAATAATTATATAGTTAATCAAATAAAAATAAAATTAAGAACCATATATAAAAAATGGGATATGGTTTATGTGATAATCATATACATTTTAAAATATTATGGATTTTTAATATAATTGTGTACAATGAAAAATTATCAAACAATATTTATTGTTTCAAGATAATGTTAACAATCACAAAGTAATGTAGGATTGTACAATAACTTTTACTAGTTAGTAATTTTCATGTCAAATACCCATTGATGAAATAATTAAAATTCAAACATAAAATACCATTAATTATGAATTAATCATGACATTACATGTAAAAGGGTTAATATATTAACCATATAAAATAAATTAGGTTCATAACATTACAATATATCTCAATAAAATGAAATTGAGGCAGAGTCCCTTACCTCATGCTTAATTTTTTGTGAACATGATTTAACATCTTTTATAGTGGTTCTAAACATTTTATAATCATATTATATACCAGTAATAGTAATTACAATATCATATATGATCCTTTTAAAAAAATTTACCACCTGTTTGTCAATAATCATATATTTGTTTAATGTTTTGGATGTTAATTTCCTTTTTTCCTTAATCATTATTTTTCATAAATGTTCCAATTACTATGAATATTATATATTTTTCTAATATTAAAATTAATAATTATGATATAAATATCATATTTATACACCAATGATACCTTTAAGACCAATTGTGAATGTTTATTTTAAAAAATGAAGAATGCTATGATATTAGAGATGGAAGGTTATATGAATACATGAGTAACATTTCCATTTTTCAAATATCATTATATAAAGTAGATATGTAATATTTCAATTTTCAAAAAATATCCTAATTTCATAATAATTATTTAAATATACTTACACGTATCATCCATGTGGTGTGGTTATGGATAAATATTCACTTCACTTTACAAAGGAGGTATTCCACACATACATGAACGATGTTATCATTGTTAAGTGAGTGAAAAGGTATGAATTAAAATGATATTCTATCTTAAAATAATGATAAATATTTCATGATTATAATAATTATATCATATATATCACATAAATTCACTAAATTTATACTTATTTTCTTCTATTTAAAGAGTTATTGAAAAACAAATCACACCACTTCGTGAGGTGGAAATTCATCATAAATATAATCAATGTTATCATATCTCATATGGAATGGAGAGTAAAAAAAAGGAATATAAGATTGTTGGGACCTGAAAATTCTACATACAAGAATAATAGATTTATATTAATTTTTAATAGGAGAAGAAAAATCATATGAAAACTTTTAATAAAACAATTTAAAGGGGGGAATCCACGAATGATAGATCGATTCCATGAAGCACCAATAGATCCATGGACCACTACTCATCATAGAATTCTATCACTTCTTGATCATATTTTAAACATAATAGTTCATGGAATGAGGTATCACCATTTCCCCATGAAAATGAAACAAATTCGTTTGCCCGGATGGACGATGATTCCCCCCCACGAATAACCATCCCATGTTAATGAACATCCCCTATGAAAAAAATAATTCATGTGATGAGGGGGTACTACCAACACCCACAAAAAAACTAAAGTCATGTGTAGGGTCAGGTGATGTTTTATACCCCCATGAATGACCTCCCCTGGGAATGAGATCATTCACGGGTCAGGGGGTCCTCCTGAGCTCATGAAAAGGAAGGCCTACAACACACAATGGATAACCATCCATCCTGGTACTCAGACTCTACGTTCCATTATAAGGTTAACCATAGGATTAATAAATCAAGGAACAAAGAAGTGGATATTAGAGGAGGAAATATTGAACGAAATTCAAAGCACAGATCATTCTATTATCAGTAGGTAATATCACACTGTATAACATTAAGGGTGAAATAAAAGAATATATAGACAACCAATAACTTGAAACCCTTTTCAAGAACCAACCTTAAGGTATTAAATGTATTTTCCCACTGAATTTTAGAAACCCACATAGAAATACATTATGTAAGAAGAACCATTCCCTACATGGGAAGGTGCTATACAGGCAGAACGTGGTCTCTAATTGCAAAACACTATAAAGGAAGAACACAAGTCCATGTAAAAAATGATAAGATTATGGTACCCTAACCAATATCGAAACATTCCACGTGGAGGGAACCCTATCTCTCATAAAACAAAAGCTATGCTGAGTGAATCCTCCAAGTGAGTTTTATACTCTAGCTCCCACCACTTGCTTTTTTCATCTCGTGAGGCCCCAAATTGTACCCTCCACTAACCAGTTCAATGGAATCAGACCAAGGCCTCTTCCAAAGTAGCATGGCTTGTATGATTATATCATAGGACACAAAAATGTTTCCTCTCAAGTGTATATACTCATGGTATGTGGAGTCACATTTTTTAACATGAAAAAAATGTGTAACCTCAGAATATTATTGGGTCTATATTCTCATCGTATTGAGATTTCTAACCATCGGTTTCTCACATTAACCTCCTGGTTATAGGTGGTGTGGGTGGGCATCACACATACATTTTCCTTCAATTAGGAATAAGATCCTTCCCCTAGAACAAATTTTAGGTCATCCATCCTAGAGTATTCCCTTAGTCATTCTTATTAGATGTGTCACTCTTGTCCTTGTTGCCTCATCACTGGTCATAGAGAGATGGATCGAAAGAAGTTACTTTCTTGGATATTAAAATAAAATATGACACATGCACACTTAATGTCCTCTCCCTCTCCATTTGGACTCTCGAAACTCATCCATCGGTGGAAAGAGATGATCTTGTGATATTCAGATCCACTAAATCTTCTTTTTTCTAACACCAAGCATTAATCATATAATCTTATAGGATAGTGATGATCATGAAATCCAGATATTACCAATCCAAATTTCCCTCATATATGGTATAATCCCCAATCATATCCAATCCAAATGGGCCTTCTCCGTAGATTAAATCCCCAACCTCTATTTATATGACCTCCTATATGGTATAATCCCTAATCATATCCATTAAAATGGGACTTCTTTGTTTATGTAAGCCCCTACAAAAATTTAAATGGTCCACTTTTATGTGTAATCCCTTACCACATTATCTTTTTGGGCCCCTTTAATGTGTAATCCATTACTTACCGAACTATGTGGGATTTGATTCTAGACTGACTATAATACATAGGAAGACTCTATGTGTTCTTAACTTATCAACCAAATTCACTATAAAGTTATCTAGTCCACATTCTCAGAATTTTCATATCCACCCAAGATACCACATACCTTATAGGTACCTCAGGACCCCTCAACGTATATCCCACACCATCCTTGACTAGGCACTATTCTCCTTCACATCCTTGCCACAGGAAGATGTACTTCATGGTTTGGTCCTGTATACATGACTTTAAAAGGTTATTCTTTCTGTTAAGTGGCACTGAACTACGTGGGTTCTAATTATTCTCACAAGGTTATATAATAATCCCATCTTATGGGTTCAATCCTGCCATAGAAACAACTTCTACCTCCCTATGTGACTGAAAACTCCAAAGTTCCTCACCACATGGAATAAACCCAACATCATCCTAATAAATGAATAAAGAATCTATAATCTTTACATAAAATGATATCATAGATGGAGAACCTCAGATACATATATATATATATATAACTATTAATGTATAAACTTAGATACATATAGATGATTCTGAACCCATGTGTGCTCATAATTGGTTGCTTACCCAGGGTGATTTGCATATACACACTTGGGAATGAACAAAGGATTTTAAAACATAACTTAAATCTATAAGAGTGTCCAAAAATAGACAACAGTTCCCCCAAAAAGGTGTGATGATCTAAACTTCCCATCCTATCAACCACTGTGAGTTCATAAGTTTAGTTATCCAAGTAACCCAATGAACACTTTCTTTTGGAAGGTAGGTCCATGAGTAAAAACAGATATGAGAGTTGTTGGGTGTTTCCAGCTCCACAAACATTTCCTTTTAGAGACATTTTGATGATTTTGTACCTAAAGTCGGTGATTACACACAATTCAACCCCTATAATCAATGGTTTGGTGAAAAATGTTCTTCCTTTGAAATAATATTTTTAACCCAATGTGAATCATTATCCATGGTGGTTGTGTTACCCTTCATCATCCCCCATTCACATCCCAAATGAATGTGGGACAAATGGGACCAAAAATTACACTTTTCATAATGAGATAATACTTGAAAAGAGTTTTTCTCTTATATTTGTCACATATATTTTAGTAAATTTTGACCAAAACTCTATTCAATCCAACGGAGTCTCGCTTGATTTTGCAAACACATCCCTCAACCACTGCACATGTCGGGTCCTTGACCAAACATAGGATTTCATCTCCCATCGGGTTTCTTTAGCAATGGTTTCAAATTTATTTGTTCAAGAGTACCCCCAAAATGTTACTCTCCCAATCTTGAAGGCGACATAAAATACCCTCCAATCAATGAAGCCTCGATAGATGTATTCCCAGCAACGGTTAGAAGTCCAGAAATAAACAGATCAAATAACCTTCTCAACCCTTTATAACGACCCATACTTTACATACATTTTTAATACTTCAAAAATTTAAGCACACTTATTACAACATATGATAAAACTACAAAGGACCGTATAGGTATAGTGCCTTTAGAAACTGGGAAACATAAACAACTGGTTCATAAATCTTCTACAGTGTCTCCCATTTATTTCATCATATCTAGGGTCCCTTTTAGCATATTCTACTTAATATCCATCTTCCTGACCTGGGGAAAAGAAAACATAAAAGGGTGAGCTCAAATGCTCAGCAAGGTAAATAAAGGAAATAAAAATCATATCATATCTTTTTGAAAATCATAACCTGCAAAAGAGATCATAATATCTTAACATGGAACAAATCATAGGAGTGAAAATGAGATCCCCATAATCATAACATAAAACTTGAAACTTTGTGGCATGCACACATAATCATGGAAAATCATTTCTTGTTAGTCATGACTCATCGCCAAGACTATCTTAGTGGACAAAGTCCCTTTCTGAACCGAGTTCACTCCTCGTTTCAGTCCTGTATCACTGAACCGAAATAACCTTCCGTTCCAGCCATGTCTATCTCATGAGATATAAAATCTTTACCCAATGCATTGGAGGGAGATATAGGTCCCACCCATCTTATAATGAATCCTTTCTTATGTGTGCCACATAATCATAAAACATACATCATCGCATAACACATGAAACAAAAATGGGATTCTTGAAACATCATGACATCATAAATCAATTCATATAAGATAAAGGAATTCATAAAAATAATTCCATCACAACATGATCAAATCAATGTAATGATAGGGATAAAAACAGAACCCTTTATTATCTTAGTTGGAAAATAATTTTGAAAATCACTTGAACTCCATTCTTGAGGAAAATATCCTTTCTTCTTCAAAAACATTTTTCCTTTCATAACATGTCATACAACTTTAAAATAAAAGAAGTTGATTAAAAATAAACTTTAAAACTTGTAAAGGAAGCTTCTTGGAAACAATGTTTTAAAAATCCATTCATGCTGTATAAGTTAAAAAAAACATTCTTCGTACTTTTGTCGGAAAAGTCAAAAAGTACCTCGTACGGAAAAACGACAAAAGATTCCTTTCATATTCTTTACTAAAAACTCACCTAAGGGTAAAATTGGATTTAAACTATTGCAAGTGGATGGAAACAATATTTCATATTGAGGGAACATGGATGTGGATGATAAAATACACCCCAGTAAATACTTACGAATAAACAATCTCGGATAAAAATGAGATTGTGATATTTCCCTTACCTTAGGTCCGATTAGCTTTGTACGTGTCCGAAGCTCCTGTATAATGGTTTAAATAATGTTATTGACTTATTCCAGAATCATACATATTTATATGATATCATATATGGTCATATTATTAGCTTCTTGTTAGTAATATTTCATTGTTACTTGTTACTCGGGTCTTTATAACTTTTTGTTCTTATGCGTGTTTTGTCGAATAAATTCTTATAATTATCTTTAGGTTATAGATAATTCATTTCCAGAATGGTATTAGTGTATTATATACCATATTCATTCATTCAATTCATTTATATAATCATTATGAAATGAAGATCATGTAGAACGAGTCGCATCACATCGTGGAGACGGTATTCCGTACGTACGCACGAGTGATGATATCATTCCTATGATCGTGGAATTGTATTGGAGTATATATATATTATTTCAGTATCAATATTACTTCATAATAATCATATTTAGTTACTCATTACACCATTATAACCATCCTTGTAAGGTGATGGTGGAAAATAGATTACACCACGGCGTGGAGACGGTATTCCGTACGTACGCACGCGTGGTGATTTCATTTTTCCGTTGGATGGATAGAAGGTGAAATAGGGTTGTTTCATATATATAATAACATATCAGTATGTAAGTGATACTGATGTTATTACTTTATCATGAAACAACTAAAGAAGAAGAAGTTGAAGAAGAAAGAAATTGAAAAGATCGGTAATGGATATTACCTCTTCTTTGAAACGCCTCTTTGAATCCTCCAATTAAGGAACTAAGATTGGTCTTTGGAGAATACCAGGACCTCTAGGATTATTCTAGGGAAGTGGAGAGGAGAAAATGGCAGGGGTTGGCCGAGCTTCAGTGCTCAATTTTGTGTGAGGAGGAGGGGGAGGAGGTGCCCTTTTATAAGGGAGGAGAGGGGCACCTTAGGAATATCTCAAAATATTATTTTATATTAAAGTCAAAATCGGTTTATAATGGTTCCAAAGGGTCTTATTTAGAAGATAAAGTGGGTATGGGTCTAAATCCTATCAACCAATAGGATTTAGACAAGTTTAGGGTATTATTTTAACCTTATCAATTAGATTTAACTCTAAGTTAATTATTTTAACTTTTACCGTGTCTTTTTGTTTTCCTTCACTATATGGTTAATACACTTACTATAACATGCCAAACGAACCCCAAATTGTTTATTATTAATATATATATCCTTATCTAAGTCATTTGGCCGAAACTTAGATTTTTAGGAATAAAATAACAATTAATAATATAATATTTGATTTAAAAACTATTTTGTGTCAATTTTGACACTATTTTATATATGATTTGTTTGAAAGTCATAACAGAATTATATGTTCGAACCAAGTTGATTAAATCAACACTAATATATCATAGTAACCTAGAAAATTAGTGGAATTCATAAAAAGTCTCAAATTACATTTATTTTGGTGTTTATAACATCAATTATGTCAATATTTCATTAATAAGATAATTACTGCATCATCATTATGTCATAAATAAATTAAATTATTTAATGTCTAAAAATTACAAATAAAATATCACCATGTAGGAAATCTTTGTATCTTTCTAATGAATATTTACAATCGAATTTATCTTATGTATAACCCTATATTAAAAATGATTTACTTATTAAACTTTGATTTTAACTATTTTAACCCTTCTTTAAATAAATTAATAATAAATGTCCTAATCTAATCCAAGTGGGCCTAAATGGTCATATTTTATTCCTAAGTTTGTTTTTGGTCGAATTACACTTGTCCAATAGAATTAGGAAATGTGTTAGGGTAATATTAATATCATATTTACCCTTAGTTACCCTATTTACTATTAACTGCGGTAAAAATCGTAAAAAGTTACTATTCACCAAAAAATTATTTTCATCTCATTGAACCACATTTTAGTCCTTGATATTAACCGTGTCTCTCGGATTTTCGAAATTCCATTCACAGAAGCAGTAAAATTAAGTTTTATGCAAAATTCAGTTTTTAACCTACCACTTAGTGGTTTCACTATTCATCAAAAATTGAAAGTTTTCAGAAAAATACCAAAATTTCACCCTAGGCTAATTTCGATATTCTGAGTCCAAAAATGAAGTCCATTTTGAAAAATAAAATTTATAAAATTTCAAAAAGTGGTTATTACTATTCATAACGGCTAGTTTTAATTGCATATTGTTGTTTAGTGAAACTCGGTATTGCGTACGACGCAAGCTATCGAGGAAGGTCGCGATTGCGTGTAAAGCAAGTCAAGCAAGTGTTGTGTAGAAAAAGATTCCTTTGATAATTTATATAACATAAAAGTCTCGGGTGTTACATTCTACCCCCCTTAAAAAGAATTTCGCCCTCGAAATTCGTCACTTTGTAACAAACAGATGAGGATACTTCTCCCTCATCATATCCTCAAGCTCCCATGTAGCTTCTTCAAGTTGGTGGTTCCTCCATAAAACTTTCACCAAGCGAGTGGTCTTGTTTCGTAGGACTTTTTCGCTACGATCCAGAATCTCTATCGGCTGTTCTTCATAAGAAAGATCTTGCTCCAGCGGTACAACTTCTGAGCTGAGTACATGTGAAGGATCTGGTATGTACTTTCTCAGGAGAGATACATGGAACACATCGTGAACTTGAGAGAGATTCGGTGGAAGCGCCAATCGGTAAGCTACCTTCCCAACACGATCCAGTATTTCGAAAGGACCGATATATCTAGGGCTCAACTTCCCCTTCTTTCCAAATCTCATAACCCTCTTCCAGGGAGATATTCGTAAGAACACTTTATCACCCACTTCAAACTCTAGGTCTTTTCTTCGGTTGTCGGCATAGCTTTTCTGTCGACTCTGAGCTGCTCTTATGTGTTGTTGAATAGATCTGACCTTTTCTGCCATTTCATCAACGAGATCAAGTCCTAATAGCTTTCTTTCCCCAACTTCATCCCAGCAAGTTGGAGTCCTGCATTTCTTTCCATAGAGAGCTTCATAAGGAGCCATCTGAATACTGGAGTGAAAGCTATTATTATAAGAAAATTCTACCAAAGGTAGGTGTTGATCCCAACCTCCTTTGAAATCCATAGAGCAAGCTCTCAACATATCTTCTAGGGTTTGAATTGTTCTCTCAGATTGACCGTCTGTCTGGGGATGATAAGCAGTGCTGAAACTCAACTCTGTATCCAGAGTATGCTGAAGACTTCGCCAGAACTTCGAGGTAAATCTTGGATCCCGATCAGATATAATAGAAAGTGGTACTCCATATAATCTTACCACTTCCTTTACATATATCCTGGCAAGCTGATCTAGAGAGAAATCCTCTCTAATAGGAATGAAGTGTGCAGACTTTGTAAGACGATCAACTATGACCCAAATAGCATTATTGCCTTTGGATGTTTTAGGAAGTCCTGTGACAAAGTCCATAGTGATGTTTTCCCATTTCCATTCGGGTATGGGTAATGGTTGTAACATCCCCTTAGACTTTTGTCTCTCAGCTTTAACTTGTTGACAAACCAAGCATCGAGAGACATATTCAGCAACATCTCTTTTCATGCCATCCCACCAGAAGTACTCTTTCAGGTCCCTATACATCTTCGTGCTTCCAGGATGAATAGAGAATGAAGAACTATGAGCCTCATCCAGCAGCTCTTTCTTTAATTCGGGGATGGGAGGAACACAAACCCGATTCCTGAACTTTATTATCCCATCACAATCAAGGTTGAATTCAGGAACATTTCTCACCTTCTTTTGTAACTCGACATCTTCTTTTTGTGCCTCTTTAATCTTAACATGTATAGATGGTTGAACATTCATTTGAGAAAGATAAGATTTTTCCCCTTCCATTATAATTCCAAGATCCATACTTTGTAAATCCATAAATATTGGATCTTTTGTGATCCTCATCATGGATAAACTAGCATGGTCTTGTCGACTTAATGCATCTGCCACCTTGTTTGCTTTCCCAGGGTGGTAATGGATTGAGCAGTCATAATCCTTAATCAGCTCCAACCATCTTCTTTGACGCATATTCAACTCCTTTTGTGTGAAAATATACTTTAAACTTTTATGATCAGTATAAATATCACACCTTTCACCATAAAGGTAATGCCTCCAAATCTTTAATGCAAAGATTACCGCAGCCAACTCCAAATCATGTGTTGGGTAATTTTGTTCATGGATTTTCAACTGTCGTGAGGCATAAGCTATCACCATATCATTTTGCATAAGAACACACCCCAATCCCTTCTTGGATGCATCACTGTAGATCACAATCCTTTCTCCACTACAAGGCAGTGTGAGTACAGGTGCACTGGATAACCTTCTTTTCAACTCCTTGAAATTCTCTTCACATTCCTCTGTCCAGACAAACTTAACTCCTTTCCGAGTCAACTTGGTGAGTGGATTAGATAATCGTGAAAAATCTTTTACAAAACATCGATAATATCCAGCCAAACCAAGAAAACTTCGGGTCTCAGTTACTGTTGTTGGTCTCGACCATCTTTCGATAACCTCTGTTTTTGCTGGATCCACAGATATCCCCTCTTTTGAGATTATGTGACCCAAAAATGCAACTTTTTGAAGCCAAAATTCACACTTGGTAAATTTGGCATAAAGCTTATCCTTTCTCAGGGTCTTCAATATAATTCTCAAGTGATATTCATGTTCTTCCTTTCTCTTTGAATAGACAAGAATATCGTCTATAAAGACTACCACAAATTGATCAAGATAGTCTCTAAAGACTCTATTCATTAGATCCATGAAGATAGCAGGGGCATTAGTAAGACCAAATGGCATCACTATAAATTCATAGTGTCCATACCTTGTACGGAAAGTCGTCTTTGGTATATCCTCCCTTTTGACCCTTAATTGATGATACCATGAACGAAGATCAATCTTGGAAAAGTATTGAGCTCCACGTAGTTGGTCAAATAAGTCATCAATGCATGGGAGAGGATATTTGTTCTTGATAGTGATCTTGTTAAGTTCTCGATAATCAATGCAGAGTCTCATTGATCCATCTTTCTTCTTAACAAATAGAACAGGTGCTCCCCAAGGTGACGCACTAGGGCGTATGAATCCCTTATCAAGATTCTCTTGGAGTTGCTTCTTCAATTCCTGCAACTCAATTGGGGCCATTCTATAAGGTGTCTTTGAAATAGGCAAAGCACCCGGTACGAGTTCTATTGAAAACTCAACTTCACGATTTGGTGGAAGACACGGTAATTCCTCCGGAAAGACATCATCAAACTCCCGTACAATGGGCATATTCTTAATCGTGAGTTTCTCACCAACCATTTGAGATAAATAACCTTCATTTAGTGGGATCAATACCCATAAGATGGAAGAAATTTCCACTGGAAGGTTATGTTCATCCTTGCATTGGTATACGATCGTAGATTGATCTGGAATATGAAATGTGACTTCCCTTCTTTGGCAATTGATATGAGCTCCATGTAGAGAAAGCCAATCCATGCCAAGAATCACATCAAATTCCACTAAAGGAAGGATCACAAGATTTGCAGGAAGCACTTTCCCACAAACTTCGATCGGAGAAGAATTATAAACTTTTGATGCGATTGATGTGCCATTAGGTGTTGTCACGGCTAACTCAACATCTAATTGTTGAGGTAATACGGTGATACCCTTAGAAAAGTCTTCAGAAATAAAAGAGTGGGTGGATCCAGAATCAAATAAAACATTTGCTACTTTAGAATGGATGGTAAGTGTACCTTTCACCACATCGTTATCGTACTCCACATCGCTGATAGAAATTGCATGTGACTTTCCTTTGTCTTTAGCCTTAAGATTTTGTTGATGTCGACCATCATCATCAACCCTTGGATTTGGGCATTGATTGGCATAATGCCCCATCTCCTTGCACTTGAAACATTGAAGTGTAGTAGGTTCATTCTGTGTATCCCTTCCTTTGTTTGCATCATTAGACATCTTCTTCCCATTATCACGGCATTCAAATGCCCGATGACCTTCCTTTCCACATTTAAAACATTTACTTGTCCCTTTAAGACAACTCCCTCCATGTTTCTTTCCACACTTTGAGCATAATGGAATGTTCATCTTCTTTTCAGTGTGCTCTTTAGAGTTTCCTTTGAATTCCATCTTCCTCTTCTTATCAAACCCATGTGACTGATGGGTTACTCCAATCTCCATCTCGACTTTGAGAGCACATCAAACGATTTCCTCGTAGCTATTGAAGTCCCTTATGGCTAACGCCCTTCGAAGACTTGGCTTTAAGCCACTAAAGAATCGATCGATCTTACTCTCAGGTTGGATAATAATACCAGAAGCGTACCTTGCAAGTCTTGTAAAATTTGCTTCATAGGTACTAACAGATTCATCATCCCTTTGCTTGAGTTCAAGAAACTCTTTCTCCATCTTTGTTCGGAGAATACGAGGGAAGTACTTATTGAAAAATAAGTTCTTGAACTCGTCCCATTCCATAGACTCAATTTCATCCCTTTGCCTCGTATTCTTAACAAGATTCCACCATTGATCAGCATCTCCTTCCAAACGGTACACTGCTAGGATGACTTTATCATGTTCAGAACATTGAAGAACTGAAAATATCTTTTCAGTAGTACTAATCCATTGTTCAGAAACTAATGGATCAGTAGACCCGCTGAAAGAAGGTGGACGCTGCCTCATGAAGGATTCAACAGAATGTTGCTCCCTCCTTTGCTCGTTTGGAAATCCTGCATGATTCATAGCTTGAGAAAGTTGTGTGAGCATGGCTACAAGATTTTGCATTCCAGCTCCCATATCGTTTGGTTGCTCAGGGGGACAATCATTGCATTGCCCATCGCATTCCGCATTAACACGGTTCCTTCGGGTTCCAGCCATTGACTAAAACCAAGAAGAATAGTGTGAGCAACACTAATTATAATAGGAAACCACATAATTCAAGAATAAAATTTTCATGCTTATGGTCTTATCCTAGGTTATTCATGGCCATTTCTAAGATTGTGTTCTATGCTTAGACTTATTCTTACGGTTCTTACTAAGTCTTTTACATCCTAGTTTCCAAAGGTTGACTATACCTTTCCTCTGATACCAACTATAATGACCCATACTTTACATACATTTTTAATACTTCAAAAATTGAAGCACACTTATTACAACATATGATAAAACTACAAAGGACCGTATAGGTATAGTGCCTTTAGAAACTGGGAAGCATAAACAACTGGTTCATAAATCTTCTACAGTGTCTCCCATTTATTTCATCATATCTAGGGTCCCTTTTAGCATATTCTACTTAATATCCATCTTCCTGACCTGGGGAAAAGAAAACATAAAAGGGTGAGCTCAAATGCTCAGCAAGGCAAATAAAGGAAATAAAAATCATATCATATCTTTTTGAAAATCATAACCTGCAAAAGAGATCATAATATCTTAACATGGAACAAATCATAGGAGTGAAAATGAGATCCCCATAATCATAACATAAAACTTGAAACTTTGTGGCATGCACACATAATCATGGAAAATCATTTCTTGTTAGTCATGACTCATCGCCAAGACTATCTTAGTGTACAAAGTCCCTTTCTGAACCGAGTTCACTCCTCATTTCAGTCCTATATCACTGAACCGAAATAACCTTCCGTTCCAGCCATGTCTATCTCATGAGATATAAAATCTTTACCCAATGCATTGGAGGGAGATATAGGTCCCACCCATCTTATAATGAATCCTTTCTTATGTGTGCCACATAATCATAAAACATACATCATCGCATAACACATGAAACAAAAATGGGATTCTTGAAACATCATGACATCATAAATCAATTCATATAAGATAAAGGAATTCATAAAAATAATTCCATCACAACATGATCAAATCAATGTAATGATAGGGATAAAAACAGAACCCTTTATTATCTTAGATGGAAAATAATTTTGAAAATCACTTGAACTCCATTCTTAAGGAAAATATCCTTTCTTCTTCAAAAACATTTTTCCTTTCATAACATGTCATACAAATTTAAAATAAAAGAAGTTGATTAAAAATAAACTTGAAAACTTGTAAAGGAAGCTTCTTGGAAACAATGTTTTAAAAATCCATTCATGCCGTATAAGTTAAAAAAAACATTCTTCGTACTTTTGTCGGAAAAGTCAAAAAGTACCTCGTACGGAAAAACGACAAAAGATTCCTTTCATATTCTTTACTAAAAACTCACCTAAGGGTAAAATTGGATTTAAACTATTGCAAGTGGATGGAAACAAAATTTCATATTGAGGGAACATGGATGTGGATGATAAAATACACCCCAGTAAATACTTACGAATAAACAATCTCGGATAAAAATGAGATTGTGATATTTCCCTTACCTTAGGTCTGATTAGCTTTGTACGTGTCCGAAGCTCCTGTATAATGGTTTAAATAATGTTATTGACTTATTCCAGAATCATACATATTTATATGATATCATATATGGTCATATTATTAGCTTCTTGTTAGTAATATTTCATTGTTACTTGTTACTCGGGTCTTTATAACTTTTTGTTCTTATGCGTGTTTTGTCGAATAAATTCTTATTCTTATCTTTAGGTTATAGATAATTCATTTCCAGAATGGTATTAGTGTATTATATACCATATTCATTCATTCAATTCATTTATATAATCATTATGAAATGAAGATCATGTAGAACGAGTCGCATCACATCGTGGAGACGGTATTCCGTACGTACGCACGAGTGATGATATCATTCCTATGATCGTGGAATTGTATTGGAGTATATATATATTATTTCAGTATCAATATTAATTCATAATAATCATATTTAGTTACTCATTACACCATTATAACCATCCTTGTAAGGTGATGGTGGAAAATAGATTACACCACGGCGTGGAGACGGTATTCCGTACGTACGCACGCGTGGTGATTTCATTTTTCCGTAGGATGGATTGAAGGTGAAATAGGGTTGTTTCATATTTATAATAACATATCAGTATGTAAGTGATACTTATGTTATTACTTTATCATGAAACAACTAAAGAAGAAGAAGTTGAAGAAGAAAGAAATTGAAAAGATCGGTAATGGATATTACCTCTTCTTTGAAACGCCTCTTTGAATCCTCCACTTAAGGAACTAAGATTGGTCTTTGGAGAAGACCAGGACCTCTAGGATTATTCTAGGGAAGTGGAGAGGATAAAATGGCAGGGGTTGGCCGAGCTTGAGTGCTCAATTTGTTGTGAGGAGGAGGGGGAGGAGGTGCCCTTTTATAAGGGAGGAGAGGGGCACCTTAGGAATATCTCAAAATATTATTTTATATTAAAGTCAAAATCGGTTTATAATGGTTCCAAAGGGTCTTATTTAGAAGATAAAGTGGGGATGGGTCGAAATACTATCAACCAATAGGATTTAGACAAGTTTATGGTATTATTTTAACCTTATCAATTAGATTTTACTCTAAGTTAATTATTTTAACTTTTACCGTGTCTTTTTGTTTTCCTTCACTATATGGTTAATACACTTACTATAACATGCCAAACGAACCCCAAATTGTTTATTATTAATATATATATCCTTATCTAAGTCATTTGGCCGAAACTTAGATTTTTAGGAATAAAATAACAATTAATAATATAATATTTGATTTAAAAACTATTTTGTGTCAATTTTGACACTATTTGATATATGATTTGTCTGAAAGTCATAACAGAATTATATGTTCGAACCAAGTTGATTAAATCAACACTAATATATCATAGTAACCTAGAAAATTAGTGGAATTCATAAAAAGTCTCAAATTACATTTATTTTGGTGTTTATAACATCAATTATGTCAATATTTCATTAATAAGATAATTACTGCATCATCATTATGTCATAAATAAATTAAATTATTTAATGTCTAAAAATTACAAATAAAATATTATCATGTAGGAAATCTTTTTATCTTTCTAATGAATATTTACAATCGAATTTATCTTATGTATAACCCTATATTAAAAATGATTTACTTATTAAACTTTGATTTTAACTATTTTAACCCTTCTTTAAATAAATTAATAATAAATGTCATAATCTAATCCAAGTGGGCCTAAATGGTCATATTTTATTCCTAAGTTTGTTTTTGGTCGAATTACACTTGTCCAATAGAATTAGGACATGTGTTAGGGTAATATTAATATCATATTTACCCTTAGTTACCCTATTTACTATTAACCGCGGTAAAAATCGTAAAAAGTTACTATTCACCAAAAAATTATTTTCATCTCATTGAACCACATTTTAGTCCTTGATATTAACCGTGTCTCTCGGATTTTCGAAATTCCATTCACAGAAGCGGTAAAATTAAGTTTTATGCAAAATTCAGTTTTTAACCTACCACTAAGTGGTTTCACTATTCATCAAAAATTGAAAGTTTTCAGAAAAATACCAAAATTGCACCCTAGGCTAATTTCGATATTCTGAGTCCAAAAATGAAGTCCATTTTGAAAAATAAAATTTATAAAATTTCAAAAAGTGGTTATTACTATTCATAACGGCTAGTTTTAATTGCATATTGTTGTTTAGTGAAACTCGGTATTGCGTACGACGCAAGCTATCGAGGAAGGTCGCGATTGCGTGTAAAGCAAGTCAAGCAAGTGTTGTGTAGAAAAAGATTCCTTTGATAATTTATATAACATAAAAGTCTCGGGTGTTACACCCTTTTTTTAGACTCTTCCCATGAATGTGAAAATTAAATCTTTCCTTATCTTTGATGGGTTGGTCAAGTGACAACCAAAAACTTCATCCTAGAAGCACATGGGTCCCACCCAAGGGCCCCAATCCAAACTCATTATCGTCAACTCTACGCTTCCCAACATCCTAACCATGAGGAGGATACCACCCAATAGGCCTCAGATAAAGTCAAGAAGACCCAAGCTCCAAGGGATGCCTATGAAGGGTTACGATTAGACAATCAGGAATAAGCCTTCTTCCTAATTCCAACTAAATAATCCCACCAAGTAAATACAATGAAAACCAATGGGCATGTGGATATTATTTCTCATTATCCATAATCCCACCATACAGATATAGAATCAAATGAGAAGATGAAAATACATTATCTTAAATACGAACCCTTTCTGTCAAATATGTAAAAACCCAATAGAAAACCTAAATTCATTCTCATTAATGTAAAGTCTACTATGAATATAAGGTGAAAAATTATAGGCAAATACAAATATTGGCTAACTAAAATGAATTACATCAGTCAAATAAGGTGAAAAAATATAAGAAAATGTAAATCCATACTAATTCATATGAATCCTGTCAGTCGAATACATAGAAATATTATAGGAAGATGAAAATCCTTTCTAATTCATATGAAGATCGTCGATTAAATATGAGGGAAAACCAGTTGATAAAAATCCATATTTAAAACTATTAAGTCCACCAGTCCAATTCGGCAGAAATAAACTATAATATAAAACAAATTCTTTTAAACTCATATGAATCCCTTTAGTAAAATACAACGGAAACTAGTGAGGATATGAAAATTCCCTCTTTTTCATATTAATCATGGTATAAAATTGTGGTGGAAATTGAAGAAATCAGCTAGCATGTCATAGTTGTTAATAAGGGGCACATTATTATCTCTTCTTCTGCATTGGTGGAATTTCAGTACATAAAATAACTAAATAGAGAACTAGATTTGGTAAATATTTCTGCTTTAACACCATAATGAGCATATATCTTCACTCCATCATTTTATGTTCCTCAAAAAATAATATCAGGGATAGAGTCTCAGATATCAATACGTAACAATATCCTAGAGAATATCAATGATTTAATCATGTCCGCTACAATAACTATAATTTGTTCCCCAAACCTCACCTCCTCAAAAGGTGTGACTCATCCAAACATCAAGGTGGTCACTTATGAGCATATAATAATTCCTTCTCCCATATAGGAGGGTCATCAATAAAATTACATGGTAAATGGACAACATGATCAAGAAAAAATACCCATTCAAACTAGGAGACATTGGTCCACTACGGTGGCCACTCCAATGTAGGCATATATTCCTACCAAAATTCTAGAACCTTCTCATCATATCCAAAAAACACAAAAGGATCCAATAGAATAGGCACCCATTAATGAAAGTTATCACATACATAAAGCAAAATTAGGTTCTCGCAAGATAGAACTTAAAAAATAAATCATTCTAAAGATATCTGTAAAATTAAGAGAAAACTCATTACAATATTCTGACAGATGATGGATTTATTGGGGCCATAAATCATCTATCATTCATGGATCATAATCCTATTGATCCATTACAAAATTATGGATGTGGAAGTAGCAGTTTTGAAGGTCCTCCCTATAACATTATTACCAGAAACACTAGAGGTCCTCCCCAAAGCACATACAATGGGGGATTCCTTCGGGGGATCAAGATGATCGAACATGAGAGCCTATTTCTAGATGGGTTTCATTGTATCCATCATCATGACTAGAATATCAAATAGTAATAAGGTCCTCCCCTTTTTTCAACCTCCCTGATCTTCCTCCCAAGGGTATAGACTATATAAATTTTCCCTATAGTCTGACATCGAGCTATGATGGTTGTCCTCCAAATGATGGAATTCGATATGAAGTTCATCCCCATAGAGACACCTTATTTCATCAATAAGGTCATCCCATTATTATATTCTACCATAAAGGTCATTCCCATGTTATAGTCTCCAAATATTCTCCCTATAGTCAGACATTGAGTTATGTTGGTAGTCATATCCATGGTAACACTCTCAATAAAGGTCCTCCCTATAGTAACATTTCATGTTGGCAGGAAAGTCCCCCCCCCCTTACTGTGTCAAATATAAGATATCCATGATACTCTAATTTCCTAGTAAATATGGGTCTAGACATGTTAGCTACCCTATTAATGAAATGTGACATCATTTCTCAACAAGAAGACAAACTGAGATGACACACATCCTCTGGGATACCCCCAGACCATTTCCATACCGGTGATACCCCCAACAGCCTTGCTACATGAGAAAAAATAGTAAAGAAGAACTCATATAGGGAAAAGAATTTGATTATTCCCTAATAGATAAACAAAATGACATTTTTCTCATGGTAATAAAATTTTCTAGGGATAAAATACCCACCATGTTTCAGCCCATAGTCACTTCTCAGTTCAACATTCCAGATGTAGTGTCAGAAGAATTAATACACAAAATATATTAGAATCTCTTGGAAAATCTCTACCACATGAATTAAAAATTCCTTTAATATAATTGGTACGTAGACCATGTAAAAAATTGGGGGGCCTTCATCATTAGATCGAATTGGAAGCCCTTTTATTTTCGCAGTGATCACGATCATAGAAGTGGAATAATGATCTTCAATTGACACGCCTCAATGGATTGAATAATTTTCAATGTCTAATTTTTTTCACAAGCTTGGTGTTCATATCCTGGGATGGGAGGAACATGGATCATTTCATTTCACCTCTTTCAACGTACATCCGGACCCACTGAAAATGGCATCCTAAAATTTCATTATTCCAAGGAGGATATTAAGAAAAAACCCTTCTCTAAAAATATTGATTTCTTACGAGAATATGCCTTGAATAAGTCTCAAAAGTGTTATTCCTCATGAGAGAAAACTGTTAAAAATATATTTAAGTAGGAAACCAAAAACATTCAGCAGGATTCTCACCTATTTTAATCCAATCATCAAGTATTGTTAATGTCCTCAGATGTAATATGTTTATGTATAGACTCGACATTATACCCAGCTCATGCTCCTATAATGATGTTCAAGACAAAGAGGGAAGACATAGTGGAAATATACTACACAATACGGGATCTTCCCCAACCTATAGGGATAAGAGAATTTTTATCAAAAAATACCAATGTAAGACCATAAAATTCTGAATGGGGAACGACAACAAGAGAATGGCAATAACCCCAACTCATATGGATGTGGGAATTTTTATCTCAACCACCCCCTCAATAGAAATCATTATTTTCTCATTTTGGGAGGACTAAAAGTAGTCTGTTCTCCCATTATATTTTATCTCATGATCTATTTCTGCCAGATGGGAGGCAAATGGACAGGCTTCATAGAGGTTCCCTTCGACCCACCCTTCACTATGAAGATCAAAGAAGACCCTAAAAATGAAGGGAGAGGTCCAAAAATGGGCACAAACAACCATCTTATTAGTTGATAGGCAACATTATTTCTACAATTTTTTATACATAGTTAAACATATTGTACATCAATCCTCTAGAAAAAACTCAAAATTACGATAATATAAAAGATAATACATAGGATGTTTACATTCGAAGCCCTGTCCACATTGCGAATTAAGGGATGTGTACCTGAAATTGAAGAATCACAGTAAATTTGGGTGCCCCCTTGAACAATACTGTACTTAATACTTAGAGAATCTCTATGAAATGGAATAATAAAGGCAAGTCCATATACAATATACCACCTTCTCTCAATGACGAAGAGATCCCTAAGATTAAGGAAATGATCACTCAATGGGATGAATAAATGAAATATTTTAGGTTACTCAATGTTTATTTTCTCTGAGGTAGAATTCATATCAAGTATTCCCCCCCATCATGAGCCTCAACATATACATATGATCGGTGTTCCTCATCCATAAGGATTTATCCCAATGAAGGAAGAAGGGTCAAGAATTCTGGCCAACTCCATGATGGGACCACTGGGGTACCTCAACCGTATCATAGACAGATATCAAGATTTCCCTCCATTAAAGAGAAAACCAAATCAAGATTAGGGAAATACTAAAAATATGTCCCCAATTGGATATCTTCCTCAAATAATGTCTGAACAAGCACATCAGATCATTCCCATTGTTGCACCTATTTAAGCACCCATTCAACTGAACACTCACCAATGGATTATCAAAACCATTGACTCATTAGAAGATTGAGTGGATGTTGTAGAGGATTTTACTGCACCAATACTACAAGAATTTTTATCATACCTCTATTGGGTGAGTGAAACCCCACCACCATCAAACTTCAAGGGTCTTATATTTTTTATATTCAATGGTGAAAGATTCTTGGAACAACATATCACTCATTATAAGTCATATTGTGATCTTATGATGGGAACTCCTGATAAAAAAGAAATAGTGAAACTTAGATGATTTGGGTGAACCCTGCATAGTTCATCCTTCATATGGTTCCCTAGTTTTCCAGATTAGTCAATCATAGAATCAGATTACCTCTATTGAAAGTTTCTCTTCCAGTTAAACTTGACACCTCCAGATATAACAATCAGTGACCTCTTGAACTAAAAAATATATAAAATGAAACAGTCTTAGATATATTTTCTAGATGGAAAGGGGTGACCTAATACCTGAACATACAATATGCCCATGAGGATATTCTCACTCTCAACATTGATAGACAACATGACATGCTCTGAAGTACACTCATCCCATTAAAATATAAATCTGATTTCTTGGATTTATCCACCATTGTTCAAATAATGGAGGTATATATCCAATGTACTAAGCTCATGCCCTGGATAAAACCACCTGTCCCAAGGAAAATAGTAGAAAAGGTAGAGGTAGTATTTATCATACTTAATCCAGCCTCAATGCATGATCCATCTATGAATCCTAAACCATATCATGTATCACCCCCTGGGCATCAATATAAATCCCCTCCTTCACAGGAAAGAAGAGGGGACCCAAGAGAAATCCATTCGAGGATCAAAGGAAAAAAATTACTCATTCCCAGATGATCATGATTGTCGATATTTTATAGCCAGCATAGATAATGATTTTCATTTACTGTAGATTCTAAGAGGCTCGAATAGGTAATTCTCAACAATTGGCTGGATTATTTCCCCTTTCAATAGATATTGGGACACAAAATTCAATAATTAATCATTTTAAAATATATCCAATAGAAAATTGTAGATTTCATCCATGTGATGTTTTGAAGGCCACTATCATAGGTGGTGTATGTTTCTTCCACTACCCCGAAAGAAAGAGATAAGTGGAAAGATGTTTTTAGTAGGAGGAAATATATGTTCAATAGTTTGATGACTCTAAATACAATAAAACAAAATCATGGTACTCTCCATGAACATATAAAAAAACAACTATAACCCTAGTCTCTCCTACTGCAACACAACCGGCATCATCATCTCCGCAAACCTCTAAAAACCATCCTTAAAATAATTTTAAAATAATAGTTGGGAGAAAATGTAGGCAAATGAACTTGAATGATGGAAAAATAAATCTTTTACACCCTTAAAATTTATTCCCTAAGATTTGAAAGAACGAGAACCACCTCACCAAACAGCTCCACCAGAAATGGTCTTCTAGGAAAAATCTACATCACAAGAGTAATTGATCATCAAATTCATTAAATTCATTCACATAATGGATCCATTCTATGATGGAATGTATGGATATGAACCCAAATTCTCAACACCAAATTCGGGAAACAAAGGAAGAGGACACAAGATCTGAGTATACTAAGGAAGATGTGGTCATGAATGGAACCACAATTTAAGCCACATCCCTATGCAAATGGTCAATTTTGTAGAAAATCATGAAAGATCCTATCTGTGGATCCAAAAAGAGAATAACACACCCTATAGATACTAGAATCCACTTTCACCGAATTACTCTAGAATATCTATCTAAAGAGGAATGGATGTTAGGTCACAGTCAGTAGGCTAGCAGACATTTCTAAGCCAACCCACCAAGGACTAAAGAAACTCAATATCATGTCTTAAGGGACAATCTATCTACATAAAATTATCAATACACTAATGTTTATGGGAAATATCATCCCCATTCATGGATATGCAGGCCTTTATACTAGAAGTATGTCATCCTAAAATAGTTAGCCTTGGTACCAGCTAAAAAATCAATCCTGAATGAACTAAATTTGTCAAAAGACCACATGGATGCACTCATAGAGACTTCTCTCATCCCTTGGGATTTTTAAGTTATTGTAACTACTTTTATGTTCTATAGGACTGATACTGATCCTAAAATATTACATGTGGTTATCTCTTTCACATATCAAGATAAAGTTGTCATTATATAGAGACACACCAAACCATTATATGTTTTTGGAATGATAAATAGTGTAGATGTATAAATATTATTCATTAAAAATGGATCTAGAGTTAACCTCATTCTAGTACGAATTCTTCATCAGCTATGATGCAATAAGGATAACCAAGAACCTTCCATCATAACATTTTAAGTCTATGAAAAAAGTTAGCAATAGTCATTTGGAAAATTCAAGAACAAGACTCAATTCAGATACCTCATAGACTTCATATAATTTATGGTGGTTTGGTATAACATATCCTTAAACGTCATTCTAGGAAGGACCTGGTTACATCAACATGTGTGAATCCCTTCATTGTATCACCAATGTATCAAATACTACATTAATGGAAAAATTGGGACATTTCACATGGATAAGCCCCCATTAAAATCCTAACAAGCTCACTAAAAAAATGAATGATTCTATTAGGGGAAAGGGAAACAACCCTTAGACGATGGTGTTTCTTGGGTGACAGTTGTAAATGGTCTAGAAATGATCTCAGATAACTCCTTAAAACAACAAGGTGAAGTGTATGTATTTCACATAAATCTAATAAGGAATCTATGTCCTGAATTTTGGTATATAATCAGCAGTCCTCATGATTTCAGTAATTTATACAGAGTCCAGTATTTTTGAAAAGTTTGTTAACTCGCAAGACGGTAGTAAAAGGTAAAATGAAAATTCCGGCATTCCATCATTCCATCATTAAATATCTATGAAATCCATGCCTCACTAACTGACATTAAAGATGTTCTCTATTCACCTAAATATGATAATAACACTCCTTCTCCATTCCTCACTATATTATCAAAAGTGTTTCATGTAAAACCAATACTGAAAACATGTCTAAAGGATGTCGCGTTATATTTTGAATACCAAGATATTGACTACTCTCATGACTCTATTAAACTAAAATTAACAATTTATTCCCCAATAGAACAAGATAAAGAGGATGAATAATATTTGGAGGAGGACCTTGGGGATTCCCCTCTATTATTTGAGGAGAGTATCAACATCACCATTGATGAGTTTATAGAAATGAATCTAGGTACTGAAGAAGATGCATTACCCACCTCGATTAGTGTAGCCATGTCATCCGAAGAGAAAGAGGTATGTACCTCCATCCTGAGGATTCATCAGGATGTATTCTCTTGGAATTGCATGAAATTGTCGGGCCTTGACCCTGTAGTGGCCAATGACCACTTGGGCCTGGCAGAGGACTATCGGGGCTGTAGACAAGCATCCAAAAGGATGCACCTAATACATGCATCAAAATTTGAGACTTAATATGATTGGATAATCATATCAAACTTCATCCATAAGGTCCCATATCCAAATAGGATGGCCAATATCATTATCATTAGGAATAATAATGGGAAAAATAGAGTCTATCGATTTCACAGATCTAAACTGACACTACCTGAAGGTGAATTTCCATGTTATGGCCATAGAACTATTAATCAATGCTACAGCTGGGTATTTGGCCCTCTCCATCATTGATGTCTATTTAGGATATAATAAAATCTGAATGGCCCATGATGATGATGAAGCCACCGCTTTCAGGGGCCCCTGGGATTATTTTTCTATCAGGTAATTCCCTTTGGTTTTATAAATGTTGGAATGACAAACCAATGTAACATGCATAGTATCTTCAAACCCATCCATGGAAAGCTTGTTTAATGCTATGTTGATGATCCTATGTTCCAATATTGAACATTTCCTTACGCATGGTGGACCATGAAACCATATTCAAAAAATTGTGATAGCATAGCATGAAAATGATCCCCCTAAAATTTGATTTCAGCATTATCTCAGGGATAGTTCTTGACTTATCCATACACCATCTTGGCATCAAATAAGACCCCAAGAAGAAAAATATTACTCTTGGCATGTCACCTCCTAAAAACTCAGAGAGATGAGAGGACTTCAAGGAAACTTTTCTGGTATTTTGTGGTTTGTATATATCCTTTTATGAAAATGTATCCCCTTCACCATGAAAATAAATAATTGGGTTACATATTAGTGAAGTGATGATTATCATGAAGAATTTGAAAGTATCAAAAAATATACATTGACCCTTCTATTCATGATGCCACATGTCGAAGGAACTCCACTAATTTTGTATGTGATATCCTTAGAGAAATCATTGGGAGCCTTCCTCATACAAAATAATGATGAAAGTAGTGAACAAAACCTCTATTGAATTAGTTTAACCATGATAGATGATGTGATTCATTATTTATATATTAATAATAACTCCTTGGAACTAATATTTTGTGTCTAAAAATTGAGGCACTGCCTTCATCGTCACTAGGTCTGTATGGTATCTCATAGAAAGCCACTCCAATAAATTTGCATTCTTCTATTGTTGAAAGGAAATCTGTCATGGTGGGTAGTCATTTTGAAGTAGTTTGAGATCCATTTATACCTTAGAAAGTGGTAAAATTTAAGGAATTGGATGATTTCTTAACAGAGCACCCCGTCGATAGAAATAACATCATTGGATATTGAATTTACAGATGAATAGGTTTTTTTTCATGATGGTCCCTATTTATGGGAGATAAATTTCAATGGTGCATATAGAAGCCTAACAGTGAAGAGGTTTCAGGACCACGAGATCAAAAAAGTGGTGTTGGGAGTCCTGCTCATCTCCCTAGCAATAGAATTCATGCCTTGCTACTTCATGTTGTCAGAGGGGTAAATGAACAAAAAAGAAGAATATCATTCTCTCATTATAGGTATAGATATGTCAATTCAGTAATAAGTAAATAATGTGAAGGTAAAAGGTGATTCAAAAATAATTATTAAGAAGGTTAATGGTGATTATTATATAAAAAAGGTAGATCTAATCCCCTTGATCAACTATATACAGGGACTAATGGCAGAATTCCCATTGGATTTGATATTGACTCACGTACCATGGTCATGGAATTCCCAAGACGATGCATTGAAATATGATACCATAGAGTAATATGATTCATATAAGGATGAAACATTCATCAACATTTCTCATCGTCGGAAGGTCTCACAATTCGTTCAAGACAACATGGGATAAACCCATGAGATTAGTCCCATACTAGAACTGTATGGCCCTATCACTGGATGGATGACACCCATTGTAAAATAATTTCAAAATGATGATCTCCCACTAGATAGAGTAATGAGAGAGAAAATATGAAGATTAATAATTTTCTTTTTTCTCTATGATGGCATGAACCACCAAAAGGTCCTCTATATGTGGATCCTTGATGGGATCCTTCTTCAGAACATTTATGAAGAATAGATGACTACTATCATGAAGGAAGTCCACAGTAGAGCCTATAATACTCACTAGTCAGGACTCAATATTTCCTAGAAAATCTAAAGGCTTGGGTAATACTTGCCCACTCTAATATAAGAATTCACTAAATTCACCAAAAGGTTCTATTCATGTCAGGTTCACACTGACTTCATTCCTTAACTGTGGGAGTTGATTCACACAATGAAGTACCTCTAGACATTTTTTAAACATAAAATGAATATGATGAGACTATATCATCCCACTGTGGCCAATAAAATCAAGTTAATTCATACTGAAACTAACGTTTTCTCTTAGTGTGATGATGTTATACCCCTAAAATAGGTCGATGGATTGAACATTGTTAGTTTTATGAGACCCAACATCATCACAATATTTGGTGTCTCTCATACAATAATAATGGAAAATGGAACCAATCCATATTATTTGGAATTGGAGAATATATATAAGTATTATTACATCAAATCCAACCATTCAATATTCTACCACATAGTGGATTATTGATAGATAAATATATTCAATAAGAAAATTTCAAATAAACTCTAAAATAATGTTGATATCAATAAAAATTCGTGTCCAGATAATCCCCTATATGCCTTAGGAGCATACATGATTACAAAATGCACTACCACACAAGATACCACATATTAATTAGTTTATATGACATAAGAAGTTCTATCCATCGAGATTAAATTTCCCTCACTTCATGTTTTCATCTCTGATCCATTATCCATAGACAAAAATCCCATAAATAGATAGATGCATTAGAGTGGTAAATGAGAGATAATTACACACCCCGAATCATTTGTAAATCAACCAAAACCAGATCATGTGATCCTTTAAAAAAATGTTATCCTCTGATCTTTCCTTGAACAATATATGGTGTTGTTCCTCAGGACTGCAATGATACCGAAAAAGAGACCTCCAAAGATGGATCCAAAATGGGAAGGACCATATGCTCTACATAATTTCTACTCCAATTGAGCTTATTCTCTAATTTCAATGAATGTAAAACTCCCCAAAGATCCTACAAAAAAAATTTCTTGAAGATTTATTTCATTTAATCACACACACACACACATCTCCCTGATCACACTATGTTAAAATTCAAGGTACATCATCCTAATATCATGATATTAAATTTCATGGTACATTATCCTCGTCGTACGAAGTTAAACGGCATGGTACATCATCATGACCACACAACATTAAACTGTAGCATACATCACCTTGGTTTCATGATGTTAAACTACATGGTACATAATCCTTATCGCACGACATTAAACTACAAGGTAGATCATCTTAATCACATGATGTTAAACTAAATGGTGCATCATCTTGATTTCGCAATGTTAAACTTCATAGTACATCATCATTGTTGTAATATGTTAAATGGAATGGTAGAACCTACCAACATCACAACATTAAAATACAATGTCGGAGATTGTCGCATGACCTTTAAAAGCATGACATTGTTGTCCAGGTCGCAATACAATAAAATTCATGACATCAATATCCATATCTAATGGTGTTATACTACATGGAAACCATTGTTTCATAAAAAAAATCACCACACAAGAGATGTACCTATGGGATATGAAGATGAAAATCCCTTATCCCCGCATGACAGTCAGATCCTTGTAGGGAGCCTCTTTCTCAAGAACTACATGTTTCTTGATTACTACCATCATAGGATAGGTAGGGATTCCTAAACCCATTTTATTATTCATAGTCAAAAATTTCCTTCTATTAATAAGATGATTTTCATACCATAATTTCTCCTCAAGGACTCTTTTCATGTTAAGAGTATGTTTCTCATTAGTCTACAAAATAATCATTCCTATAACTACAAGACACAATCATCATGACCGCTTGATTTTAAAATACATGGTTTATCATCCATGACCCAATATAATAAAAATCCTGACACCAATGTCCTCAAGATATGATGATGAACTATGAAGTACAATAATGTTCTCACACAATAAGACATTTCCCCCCAAATACTAGCATCTAGCATGTCGTATTCTAGAACTACATACATATTGAATACTATCATCACAGTATATGTTACGACACCTATATTTTAAATCTTGGTTTATCTGCCACCCCCCACCCCCAAGAAAATACCCCCTCCATGTATGTGGGTCGGACCTACGCAGGGTTGTTTTCATCGAGAACTATGTGTGTCTTGAATCTCATTCTATGAAATACGTAGTGACACCAAGATCTCATGTCCTGGGCCCAGCTGCAAAATACAAGAAATTTACCCTCACTTTCATACAAACTAAATCAATGTATAAGGATCCCAAGTAGGATATATTTACATGTCCATTCCAGGCTATGTTCCCTATCCCTATACATGATTCAGATCTATCTATGGAATCCCATCAAGAACTATGTGTGGATAGATTCTCATACAAATGAGATAAAGAGTGATACCTAGACCCCATGTCTTGGGCCTATCCACAAAAATATGGGATGAATTACCCCTTTACATATGGGTTAGAACTGTGCACAGAGTTCTTATTCAGAACTACGTGTGGCTTGATTCCATCCCACATGAGATGTGTAGTAATGCTCGGATCTCTAATTTTGTGTCCAACCACAAAATTCTCCTTCTTTTCTGTTGAGTCCCCATCATCCTCACCATATGAAATTAATCTTACTGTGGTCCCAGAACTATGTTTGGCTTGATTTGTACCACTACATGATACATAGTGGTGTCTAAGTCTCCAATTAGGGGTCCATCTGCAACAATGAAAATAATAAAATAACAAAACATCCCCCTCCTGGTGTTTGAGTCAAACCTATATGGAAAGATAGTTGAAGAACTACATGTGTCTTGATTCTCCCTATAAATATATATGCAGTGAAGATCATATTTTACACCCCATTCCATCTAAAAAATCTCTAAAATTCCCATACCTTTAATTTTTCCACCTTCTTGTGATGGCATAAACTTCTTTCATCCCTTATTTCTCAAATCGTGCATACCTCATTTTAGATTAGGAGTTACGGAAGGGGATTCCACACATGCACAAGGATTATCAATCCATACAAGGGTTTCCATGGTCTTAGTAGAAAGGCTATAAAAAGAACACCAATTATCCTTTTTTCATTATGTTAAGGTTCAAGGGAAACATCCTTACTACATGACGTAAAACAACACAGATCGATGAAATCTATATTTATTCATTTCATATCACCTAATTCCTTACAAAAATATATAAAATTACATGGATAATGTTTTTATGTCATTTTATTAAACTGCATATAAGAAGTCCTTTCAACTTGACATTAAACTACATCTTACCTCGAGAGCTATGTGTGGCTTGATTATCATTTCGATAAGAAATACAGTGAATCCTAGAACTCATGTCCATGTCCCGAACATGGGTTCAATAAAAAATGATCCTCATATCTTGTATATAAAAAATATCTATTTAGGAGATCTCGTGTTTGGGTTCTTCATTTAGGGAACACAATTATAAAATTATTCTAAAACCATAATTTATATTGCCACGGTTTGGAAAACCATGGACATAGGCAGCCTATAGCTGTAGTTTCTAAAAACAATGGATATAGTCCCACATATAGCCATGGTTATATGAAACATTTGTGATAGGTTTCATAGGGAAACCCAAAAAATGTGGTAAATTAGTAGTAAAGGGATACAACCTTGGTTTAGAAAATTGTGGCTATATACACCTATTTCTATAGTTTATACAATGTCCATAGACACATATTTCCAAGGATTAAATCATAGACATGGACACTTATTTCCATGGTTTAATAAATTGACATAGTTATCTATTTCTATAGTTTGATGTGTTTCCATAGCCTCTTATTTTCACAGTTTAAATCATGTAATAGCCACCTATATCAATGGTTTAAAGTGTGGATATAGGCGCCTAGTTCAACTATTTGAAGCATGGTTGTAGCCATTATTTTCCACAATTGAAACCATGTAGATAGGTTTTTATTTTTTAAATGATTATTAATTATAATTATTTTTAATTATTTATAAAGTTATATGTGTATATATATATACACCTAAAGTAGTGATATGTGTAGTGTTAATGTCTTGGGATGAATATATAAAATGGTTAGAGGATCAAAACTCACTGTAAGCATCTATTTTTTAAGGCTATTACCACATTTTCAGACTATGGAAATAGAATCCTAATTCCATGGTTATAAACTATGTTCATATCCACCTATTACAATAGTTTAAACCATGGCTATAGACATATATCACCATAGTTTAAATTGTGGATATAACCACATATTTCCACGGTTTAAACCATGGAAATATCCACCTATTGGTTGAGTTTAAACCGTGTGAATATGTCAGATCCAATTAGAATGTCTATAGAGGCCACAATTTATAAAATTCCGGTCATAGGCTATGGCTATGATTTGGGACCCTTTTTCCATGGTTTAAAACCATATAAATAGGTTGGGTTTCTAGTTTTGGATCAATAAAAGAAGTAGAAATGGCCCCCTTATACATGAGTCATATCTATATAGGGAACTTCACATTCCATTGAAAATCACAGTCTGAATGTTTCTTATACACGAGAACACCATCCTTTCAACTATAATACTCTATTCCCCATGAAATTTCAGATATCCAAAACCTTCTATGTCCATCAAAAATGGATCGTTAGTGTCCCAGGGACACCTTTGGTTGACCATGAACAATATTCCCCATTTACCAGTCCATAATTATACCACAAAAAGTTTTGTCAACCAAAAGAAAATTTTTCCCCAAGAGAGGATTTTCCTATATCTGATAACCCTAGTACAGTTTTCGCCCCATATCATTTCTCCTAAATAGAGAGTCTTAGGAATCATGGTTTACACACTCATTTCCCCTAATACATGAGGCATGTCATAGCATCCCAGTCCAATGTGACTCCTATTACTCATTGTTTTCATTATATTTGGTCCAAGATGTATGACCTAAAACTATAAGACCTGACGTCATTCTTAACACATGACACTAATCTTCTCGGTTAATATACCTCTTATTTGGCTTTATAATTCAATTAATACATATGGATTGCTTCAAATAATTTTAATATAGATAATGAAACCCATATCTCCTGACTATATTCAAGTTGGAATATCACTGTTTTCACCTCAAGTCACCCATGTTCTCATCACATGGCCCTAAACTACATGAAAAAGTCTTTGTCACATGACACTAAACTGCAGGATTTCTATGTACTATGTATGGATTGATTCCTATTATCATATGATATGTAATAAAATCTGAAGCCTCGACGTCAGTTCCATAATAACATAAAAATGTCTCCCATTTTTCTTTGTATGGGTCACACCTACATAGGGGGTTTCCAACATAATAACTACATATGGCCTAATTCTATCTTTGATAGGACACATAGTTACACTGTAACAACCCAAACTTTTACTAAAGAAAATTTATCTTGATCTGATTAAATGTATTATTATGTAAAATGGTTATATAAAACAGATGAAATCATTTGTTTTTTTGTTTTTGTATTTGAAAATACCATTAATAATTGTTACCATTTCTAATATAGTCGTTGAACAATGATCACATGTTTAGTATAAATATTGGGCATTAACATATCAAATTTACTCAGAAAAAGAAATTGATGGCCTCATCCAGTAGAATTGCTCCATATGAAACCCATTTTTTAGAGCCTAGAAATGAGGTGGCATCACTGGGCTTCGATCTTGACCAATCCTTAGCAGAGCTTCAATATGTTAATCTTGAATAGAACTACATATGAGGGAAGTGGAATTTGATGGAGATTACCACTCTAGTGATGTTATCTGATCCACCCCAAAAGTATCTCACAATCACACACCATACCCTTAGGTCATATGTAAGTGTTATATGGGGCTATGTAACAAGAACCTAGCACTATGATTATGTGAATTATTTTTGTATAGAATAATTAATATACATTTATTTTATTATTGTTACTTTGTAAATAGTTATTAAAGCACATATAGTATTTTTAATTAATATTCAATTAATTATTCTATTTTAATAAATTAATGAATTTTAAAATAAAATATTATTTTAATAAAATATTATTACTAATTTAATTTTTATTAAATATAAATGATCAAATACCTTTTGTGAATAAAATTGTAATTTTTATTAAGGTTTGAAAGTTGTTTTTGTAAAAACCCTGAAATTTTGAAAAATGTTAGTTTTTTTAAAAGTAAAAATTCACATATTAAGAAAAATATTTTGATGAAATGTGTTTTATTTTTCGAATCAGGATTTTGAAATTATCCAACAGTGTAGTTTTCATAATTTTTTGAGACAATTGATTTTTTGGGTAAAAATTAAAAACTGTTTAAATATAAAATGTGTTTTCTAACCTCATAATGACCCAATAGTGATGTAATAAAATATGATAAATGGTATGTTCATACAATATATGTTTTACCTTAAATATAATGCTATTTTATGTATGTTTTATTTATTTTACAAAGCCTTAGTGGACCCTCCAAGACATATAAAATATTTTAACATGTTAAAATGATTTTCTTCAGAGTTTGACTCACCTCCACATAATCAAGAATAATATTTTAATAAGTTAGGAAATTAGACTTATAAAATATAGTGTTTCACTTTATTTTGTAAAAAACCATTATAAAAAACTATGGGATGGTTTGTGGTCTTGATTAGTTTAATATGTGGTGTCCAAAACCTAAGAAATAAAGAATTCCCTCTCATTTCCTATATAAACCCACTTAATATCCCATTTATCTTCACTAAAACCATTTGGATCTCGCCCAATCACTTCCATAATCTATCTATAATCCTCCCAAGGTACCCCAAGCTCCCAATAATCCACTCTCAAGCCTCTCCCAAGCCTTGGTATCACATTTCCATGTAAGGGATTTATTCCATTTTCATTTTTTTTTTCAAATTTAATTAGGTTTTTATACCAATTTATTTTCAATTACAAGTGTTTGGGTATGCTTTACTACCTTCCATATCATTCCCTCCATATGTTTGATTGATTAGAGAACCCTTTCTCACTTATTAATTCCTCCCATGAACATCCATTACCATGCCGAAATTCTGTATGAGATTTCTTCCTTTCTCATTTTTTTCCAAATTTCTTTATGTTTTTATACCGTTTTGTTTTAAATTAAAAATTCTGGGGTATGATTTTTTACACCCCCATACTTATCTCCTTATGTTTGAATGATTAGAGGCCTCTTTATCTCTCATTAATGCATCTCATGTACACCTGTTACCATTCTGAAATTCTGTAAGAAATTTATCTCTTATCATTTACATTCAACAAATTATTTTATATTATGAATCTAAATGACATTAAGTATGTTTGGATATAATTTTATTTGACCCCATAATATCAATTTGATGTATAAATTAATAGATACCCCTTAATATCTCATTAACCCAATTTACGACTTCTATTTGACTTAGTTATGCTGCCAAAATTTCCCATTCCAAAATCATCATTTATGTGAATACCATACCCATTTATCTATCTAGTGTATTAACCTTTATGACCATATAATTATTGATTATACAGTTTCATGTATTAATTTCACATTCTTTGATCATGGAATAAATTTTTATGTTGAATGATTCCAGGTTATATGATCCATGTGGCACACTTATGCATGAAATGAAATGTTTATAAAGGGTGCTCCCAAATAGTGCTCCAATGCATGGGGTAAAGATTAGTATCATGATATATCAAGTTAAATGAGTTTTATGTCATTATAATTTAAGTGAAATTCGGTTTTAGTCATTCTAATTAATGTTCACTGATGTTTTACTCGTGCTCCCTATGCAATGAGCCTTGACTCATGCTAATATCATGTTAAATGTTGTTGCAAAATTTCTATGTTACGATAATCATGCTATATCATGCCGTATGTTCATGTTTCTCTTATGATCCATTGATATGCATATTTCCTAACATGTGTTATATTCATCATGTTATGCCTTGTTTACTCCCTTACTGGGCTTTGTATCTCACCTTATTCTTATGCATGTCCTCAGGTTGTCTCATACAATGCTATGTATGAAGGAATGTTGTGGTCCTGTAAAAGAAAATTTCAATGAATATGTTGGGTTTTATGTTCTAATTTTTTTGTGAAATGTTTCTAATTTTCCAAGAAACAATACCACTATATACTTAGAGTTGTCTTAAGTTCATATTAGTGCAATAAATTAATTTTAAGTGTGTAATAAAGATCAGGGTTGTTATAGTTGGTATCAGATGATAGGTTTCGATATTTTTTGGATTAGGATTAGAAAACCCTAGTGAAATACTTTGGAATAATACTAAGTATAATAAAAAATCCATAAATTTTTGTGAGCATAGAGTAAGTGTTTTATCATAAAAATACATCCCTCTCTGGATACGAATAGGTAGAGGTGGCTCTGGTACAAATTTATCTAAGGGTAAAACCCAAAAACCCCACTCTGAGCTAGAATAGAACAGGAAATGGTTCAAAAAAGTACCTTACCTCACTCTTGGTTGAAAAAATCTAGGGGGATATGCTTTGGTATATTCTTTACCTTAGTTTGAAAAATTGTTAAGAGAATAAAAAATTGCCCCTAAGAATATATTTTTGGAAGTAGATCATGGATAACATAGATTGAAACTTATAAATTCATAAGTTAAGGAAATAAAAGTCATTTATAAGTTATCCTTTTGTGTCTATGGATTCCCACATATGTGTTACCAATAACTTTCTTTTTATTCCAGCCAATGGCTGGTAATAGGAGGACTTGGGCTGACGATCGATGCAATGATCAATGCGATGAGTTTTCTATTGTGATTCCCAATACGATGGGAGCGGGAAGAACAAGATATTTCATCTGATCCCTCAATTGACGAACAAAGGATCAAATCCATTCATAATATCTTCTCCATCCTTCAATGTTCTAAAAATAGAAGGTTCTTCTGGCTTCTTATCATATGGAGGGAAAAGATGATCAATGGTGGAAAATGATCCAAATTAGAAAGCCTGAGGAATATATCAAGGACTTGGAATAGATGGATTTCTGAAAAAAAATCAATATTTTCCCCACAGCATCTAACATAAGATGGAAAGGGACATTCCTTCCCTCGAGAAAAAATGTAACTCCTCGACCCTAGTTACCCATAGTCGGTGCGTTGTTACATAAAATTAGCATAATCACAAAAGATCAAGTCTCTAAAGACTGATTAGTTTAATATCCTTGGAAGTACTAGATACATTCATAAGGTTTACATTACATCATAAAAATGAAAACAAAAAAATTGTTTCCACAGAAAAAACTGAGATACCATAGACTATCCCTGTAGGTCATTCATAATATACTTCTTCGCATACTGGGCAAAATAAATCATAATAAGGGGTGAGCTCAAATGCTCAGTAAGGATAACAATATAGCAGAAACTTTCATAAATAAGCATAAACATTTATGGAAATGTATAGAACAAAAAAAATCTTTTTCAACATAATCTTCATCATAATATGGAATATATAAATCAAAATATTTCCATTTACTTACTCACATAGATATTCTACTAGTTGAATAATCACATGGAATATAAATATCCACTTTCATAATGATGGAATGCATAATTCCAGACATTCATAACCACATATTCAAGGCTTTGTGCCAATACTACAAATAAGATTTTGTCAAGGCCTTGTTCCAAGAAACTAGTTTGTCTCATGAGACCTATCGATACATTGAGGAGCTATAGTGGGATCCACCCATCACTTACTATGTCCAATGTATTCCCCATATGAAAAGGTTTAAACCTAACATAAACATTCATATTAAAACTGGAATACCAAATGTCAATAATTTATCCATAAAACACGAATGGTATGAAATAACACATCCATAGTCAAACATATCACAAAACCATCAATACAATATTGAAGTTTTGTATCATAATAAATCAACTTCAAACAAACAAAATATCCATCAAAGCTTGTTGACGTAGATGAAATCAAAACCTTTTTAGAGAAATATCTCTTTCTATTCTGAAATCATTTAATGGTCACATAATTATAAAAGAAAACATTTTTAGATGAAATTATACTTATAAGCTTGTAAGGGAAGCTTCGATTATTTTATAACAGTAGAAAATAGTCACACCTTCTATATAAGTTAAACAAACATTCTTACATTAATTTTGTGGAAAATTTCATAAATTACCATATTTGGAAAAGACAGAAAGATTCATTTCAAAAAAATTTATAAAAATTCATACAAGGTTATAAATAAATTTAACCCATAGTCTAGTAAATAGTAAAAATGTTTTGGAATAAATTTTTATGAATCATGGATGTGGATGATAAAGAGGTCCCAATAGATACTTATGTAAAAACAACCTCGGATAATAATGAGATTTTGAAATTCACTCATACCTTGTAATTTTTTATGATCAAGGGTAGTTTAAACTACTGAATAATGCTGAAATAATTGTTATTAAATTATACAAGAATCGTATACATTAATATGATATCATATATGATCTTTAATCATTTCTTTGTTAATAATATCTTAGTATTATCGTCATTTCGGGTGTTAATGGATTCGTTTTCCTATATATTCTTTGTTATGTGAGTAATATTTGTTATAGATGGGATGTATATTATTCATATCCAAAATTATATCATGTATTTAAACATTATTTGTAATCATCAAATGAAAATTATTCTTGAATGGATACGATGGGGAATGGATCTCATCGCGTTCGTGAAGACGGTAATCCGTACGTACGCACGAGCGGCAATATCATTATTTTGATATTAATATAATATATAATTGGATGGTATATCATATATACAGAATCATTATCATGTTATATTTTTTATTTACATCAATTAAACATAATTATTATACACATCCAAATAATAATGTATTGAATAACAATTACACCATGACGTGGAGACGGTAAGCCGTATGTATGCACATATAGTGACACGTCATTAAAAATATGGATAGAATAATGAATATTGTGGTACCATATTTATAATAACATCATAGTATATAGAATATACTGGATTTATTACTTTATAATGGAAACAATAAAGAATGTGGAAGTGGAAGCAGAAAAGAACTTTAAAGAGGTGATAAAATATTTACCTCTTCTTCGAGTTCTTCATTTTTATTTGATCAAAAGGGATCCTTAAGTCGGATTTATCACTAAATAATTCCTCTAGGATTAAGGGAGGATATTTTATAGGATATTTGGGTAGGTTTTGGCTGATCCAAATGTCTTTTAAGGTGTGAATTAGAGAGAAGGGGGAGTGCCCTTTTATAAGAGGGGTGAGAAGCACCTTAGGAAAAGTTAGAAATATTATTTTATAATAATTTAATTTTCTGTTTATAATAGCTCCAAAGTGAATTATATAAAGTATACGGTGGTAATGGGTCGAAAAACACTCAATAAATTGGTTTTAGACTAGTTCGGATCACTATATTAACCTTATCTTTTAGATTTATCTCTTAGTTAAATAGTTTGACATTTTTCATGTCTCTTTGTATTTTTATATTATATGGTTAATAAAATTACAATATACATTCAAGAGAACCCCAAGTGGTTAATTAATAATAAAAATATTATTATTTAAGTATTTTGTCCGAACCTTATATTTTTATGAATTGAATATCAATTAATAATATAATATGTTTTTAAAAAACTCTTTTATGTCAATTTTGACAATATTTGGTATTTTGTTTCTTCTAAATTCATAACAGAATTATTACTTAAAAAAATTCATATAACCAACCTTAATATGTAATATTAACCTATAAAATAAGTGTAATTCATAAAAAGTCTCAAATTATATTTATTTGGATATTTATAATATAAATTATTTTAATATTTCATTAATTTGGTAATTACTTCATCGTCATTGTGTCATAAATAAATTAAATTATTTAATGTATAAAAAATATAAATAGAATACCATTATGTAGGAAATATTTTTATATTTTCAATTAATATATATAGTGGAATTTGTGACTTATATAACCTCATGTAAAAATTGATTTACTAAAAGATATTTGTTTATGTCATTTTTTCCTTTTCTTTATGTTAATTAAAATAAAGTACCATTATCATTCATAAGTGGCTCCATGGGGTTCCAAAATCCACTCAAGGGTGCCCATGGTCGGCCATGACTCATACAATAAGGATAATAAAGGTGTTAATGTAATTTTGTATTATTATAATATTCTTTTTACCTTGAATTACCCTATTTACCTTTAACCGCGGTAAATAAAAGTCAACAGTTAATATTCACCAAAAACTATTTTCATCTTATTGAACAAAATTTTAATTAATAATATCAACAGTGTCTCTTGGATTTTTTAAATTCAATTCACAGAAGTAGTAAAATTATTATTTTATGCAAATTTGCAAATGCTCCTAGGAGATAGTTAAAATACGGTAAAAAGTTTGATAAAATTTTTATATATCTAAAATTATTATAAAATGACTCCAATGAATTACATTGAATATATATTGGTATTTTGTATCTATTTTGACCAAAAAATAAATTTATATAAAATAAAAAATTATATAAATAAAAAGTCTGTTTTAAACAATAACTCTGTGTTTTTCACTGTTCATCAAAAATTGAATGTTTTCAGACAAATACCAAAAATTCAACCAAAGATAATTTTGATATTCTGATTTAAAAAATGAATTATATTTTACAAATTTCAAATCATAGAAGTTTCATTAAATAAATTAAAATTAATTCCAGTTGTCAAAACCAAAAAGCATATTTTTAAGAAATAATAACTATCAAAATATTGACATTTGTTTAGGTCCAATTTCAAAGTGAAATTACTTACAATGACCATAATTGAATTAAATGGTAAAAATATAATTCAATAATACATCCAAACCATTAAAATTTATAATTTAATGCTATAAATTTTTTTGATTAAAAAAGTTGTTTTCTGTTAAAATATATTATTTTTCATTATTCACCCAAAAATAGAAGTTATCAGAAAAACACCAAAAATTTATTAAAACTAAATTATTATGTCTCTATTCTAAAGAAGAATTTTATTTTTTCAAATTGAAAATATAATAGTTTCAAATATTTGATTTAAAATGTTTTCTCTATTAAAAGGTGGTAAAATTAGATTTTTTGAAAACTATTTCGTTTATTTGAAAAAATTGAATTTGTTCTTACATTATGTCTGAGAAACTCATAATATGGATTCTAAAATTATAAATATTATATAAAGATCAAAATTCTAGTAATACAATTCATAACCGTTTTTAAATGGCTAGTTTGGTAAGTCGTGATGCGCATGAACATAGTGTTTCGTGTAGCTCAAGTTATTGAATTACTTTGAAACAAATAATGTACTGTGAAATCATGGGGTGTTTCATTCTTCCCTCCTTCAATAAATTTCTTCCTCGCAATTTGAAATTGTTCTACAAAAATAAACGGTTGAAAATAGAAAATTCTTTTGTGGGAAAAACTACATCAGAAATTGGGTTAACAAAATAAAGTCTTAAGAAGAGGAAAAGGGGAACAAAAAAGTCACCACCAAATTATGATCTCAATTAGTAGAACATTGGTGTGAATTAAGGACACATAATTGGAGGAAAAATGTATATATTTATAGGGAGTGATTCAAGTCATCAGTCACAAAAAATTGTAGAACTGATGGCCTCAAAGCCATCAATCTATGATGATTTAAAATGTCATCGGTTCAACAAAACATATGGTATTAGGATAACACATTTTTAGTATTTATATTCCTTACCTAATGTTAAATAATTAATTTATCCATAGAATAAGAGAAGAAAAAAATATATACTTGGAAAGTCAAGTTCTATCCTTTAACTAATATCTACCACAAACTCATCTTTCACTCTAAAAGATAATAGAACTTAAGAAATATTCAGTTTATCTTATTCGTATAGGGTTCCAAAAAATTAATTTATAATTAATCTACCATAACTTTTAAAAAAACAATATTATTCAATCCAGGACATCACATGGTCCAGTGGTAGGTGACACACCCTTGTCGCCCTTCGGTTGCGGGTTCAAGTCTCAGGGCCTTGTTGGACATGACATGTTGTCGCATGACCTCCGGGTTGTCCTTCTTATGTCAATCCAAAAATAATCTCAAACTAGACATATCCAAAATACTTTTTTCCAAACTCACAGTCCAAAATTTATATGGAATGGAAACAAAATGAAGATCATTTTTTCCAAGTAATAACATGTGAACACCTTCATCATGTATTCTATTAAGACACTACAACATACTAAATTACCATAAAACCTTATTGATTATATTCAAGTTCCCATATTCATTATAGAATATTGTATATACTCCTTCTATCCAAAAATTTTGTAAACTCCAATAATGATGGAATATAAAAATCTTTAATCAGTTTCAAGGTAGTCAAGAATATCCAATATAATTTATCCAAATCAATCATCTCTTATTTGAAAACCAATACCTCAGTATCAAGACCATATTAAATATTTTTCTTCCCTTCAACCATGTATTTTCCAAAAAAATTAACTTTCCATTGAGTCACTTTTATTAGTTCCACAAAATCTCAAGTCCTTAATGAAATAGTACTGTAGTATAATCCTTATATACTGTATAATTATTATAACATGTACATCATTAATACAATACTCAAATGACACAATACTTTAATAACAACATAAGAACTCTTAAGCATTCATATTTATCTTTGGTAGTATCAAAACATGATTATTATCCAATAGTATCATTTGGGGTATACTCTGATGGTTTGGGAATTGATTCGCGTAGTGTCCTAACTCCTTCCATATGAAGCATTGTACATTTGAAACTTTATTCTTACCCTTGAAATCACGTACTTAGTGTACTTTTTCTCCACACTTATAACAAACTCTCATTCCCTTCAAGAAGTTAACAAGGTGATTCTTTCCACAGTTATCACATATGAGAAAATCCTTTTTTCCCACTTCCCTTTATCCATCATTCTCTCTTCCATCCTTTTCTTCTCTTGCTTACCTTCAAAGCCATAGGACTAAATGAATTATTAACTTATCTTATTAACACATGATATTATTACATCTTACGTATAGAATACATGGGAGAATATTTCCCTTCTAAATGTTGGATTAATATAGTGAAAGATATAATCCTTCTAACAATTTGGATCATACATATTTCTGGAGTTCACATTCCTTCTATTGGGCGCCATTTCTATAAAATCGCATACACTAGGTCAGTTTATGAATAGAAATACATAATTCCAAAATTTTAAAACACTTAACATAAATTGATCATTTAATGGATATAATCCATAATCATAAAAAATGTTTTTTAGGATATATATACTCATAAACCCTTCATAATGTTTTGTAATAAAATTGAAAATTATCCTAATCATATCCCATTGGAGTTTCGTGACTAAGAGTGCAGCAAGGCCCGTTATTGTGCACTAGTTCCTGTTCAAGTCTAGCTCAAAGTTGGGTTTTCGGGTTTTACCCCTAGGTATATCTGTGCCAGATCCACCTCTACCTGCTCATATCCAGACAGGGATGTATTTCTTGGAATACTCACAAAATCTCTAAAATACCAATATTCCAGGAAGTTCATCTATACTAATCCTCAATGTCTATCTTAGGGATATGTGCTCTAATCAGAGTTTATCTAAATCTAGTTTCCAAGGTATGTACTAAACTTCCCTTGATACCAACTGTAATGCCCTGACCCTAGTTTCCCAGAGTCAGTGCTTTATTAAATAACATTGGCATCATCACATAAGATCAAGTCTCTAAAGACACATTAGTTTAGTGGCCTTATAAGTACTAGATACATTCATAAGGTTTACATTATATCATAAAATATAAAACTAAAACAACATTGTGTCCATAGACAACCCTGAGATCCCATAGAATATCCCTACAGGTCAGCCATAATATACATTTTCACATCCTGGAAAAAATAAAACATATAAAGGGGTGAGATCATATGCTCATTAAGGATAACAATATAGCAGAAACTTTCATAAATAATCATAAACATATAAGGAAATGTGTAGAACTAAAAAAATACTTATCAACATAAAAATCATCATAATATGGAAAATATAAATCAAAATAATTCTTTTTACTTACTCACATGAATATTCTAATAGTCGAATAATCACATGCAATATCTATTTCCACTTTCATAATGATGGAATGCATAATGCCAGACTATCAGAACCACATTGTCAAGGCCTGGTTCCAAGACTACAAATAATATTTTGTCAAGGTCTTAAGCCAAAACACTAGTTTCTCCCATGAGATCAACCAATGAATCAAGTATCTATAGCTGGCTCCACCCGTCAGTTACTAAGTCCAATGCATTCCCGATATGAAAAGGTTTAAACATAACATAAAACTTCGTATTAAAACAGGCATACAAAATGTCAATAATTTATCCATAAACCATGAATGGTATGAAATAACACTTCCACAATCAAAAATATCACAAAACCTTCAATAAAATATGAACGTTTTGTATCATAATAAATCAACTTCAAAAAAACATAAAATCAATCAAAGGATGTTTACATAGATGAAATCAAAACCTTTTAGGGAAATATATCTTTCTATTTTGAAATCATTTAATGGTCATCTAATTATAAAAGAAAACATTTATATTTGAAAATATTCATATAATCTTGTAAAGGAATCTTAGACGATGTTATGACGGTGTAAAATAGCTGGACCCGCCATATAACATAAACAAACATGCTTACCTTAATTTTGTGGAAAATGTCACAAACTACCCTTTTTTGGAAAATGACGGAAATATTCCTTTAAAACCATTTTATAAAAAGTAAAACAATGGTATAAATGACTTTAACCCATAGTCTTGTAAATATTAAAAATGTTTTGGAATACATTTTTAAGAAACATGGATGTGGTTGTTAAATAGGTCCCAGTAGATACTTAGTTAAAAACGACCTCAGATAATAAAGAGATTTTGAAATTAACCCTTACCTTGTAATTTTCCTTGGTCGAGGGTTGGTTAACCACCAATATAATGGTGAAATAATTGTTATTAAATTATACAAGAATCATATACATTAACATGATATCATATAAGATCTTTTAACATTGCTTTGATACTAATATCTTAGTATTATCGTCATTTCGGGTGTTAACATATTCGTTTTCCTCTATATTCTTTGTTATGTGAGTCATATTTTTTATGGATGGGATGTATGTTTTTCATATCCAGAATGATATCAAGTATTTAAAAATTATTTTTAATCATGAAAGGAAAATTATTCTTGAATGGATACGATGGGGAAAGGATCACATCACGTTCATGGAGACGGTAATCTGTACGTACGCACGAGCGAGAATATCATTCCTTTGATATTAAAATAATATTTAATTGGATGTTATATCATATACGCAGAATACTTATCATGTTATATTTATTATTGATATCAATTACTCATCATTATTATACCCATCCAAATAATAATTTTTTGAATAACAATTACACCACGACGTGGAGACGGTAAGCTGTACGTATACAATTATGGTGACATGTCACTAAAAAGATGGATAGAATAATGAATATGGTTGTACCATATTTATAATATCATCGCAGTAAATAGAAGATACTAGAGTTATTATTTTAGAATAGAAACAGCAAAGAAATAGGAAGTGGAAGAAGAAATGAACTTGAAAGAGGTGATTGAATATTTACCTCTTCTTCAGGTTCTTCCTTTTGATTTGATCAAAATGGCTGCTTAGGTTGAATTTAGGACTAAATAAATAACTCTATGATTAAGGGAGGATAGTTGAGAGGTTACTTGGGTAGTTTTTGGCTGAGCCAAATGGTTTTGAAGGTGTGAATTAGAGATAAGGGCGAGAGCCCATTTATAAGAGGGGTGAGAGGCACCTTATGAAAAGCTAGAAATATTATTTTGTAATAAAATAATTTTCGGTTTTTAACGGCTCAAAAGTGGATTATTTAAAGGATAAGGTGGTTTTGGGTCAAACACCACTCAAAAAATAGGTTTTAGATAGGTTTGTGTCACTATATTAACCATATCTTTTAGATTTAACTCTTAGTTAAATAGTTTGACATTTACCATGTCTCTTTGTATATTTATTTCTATGGTTAATCATGTAACTATATACTTCAAAGAGATCCCAAAGTGATTCATTAATGATACACCTATCATTATTTAAGTATTTTGGCCAATCCTTATATTTTTATGGATAGAGTATCAATTAATAATATAATTTTTCAAAAACAAATTCTTTTATGTCAATTTTGACACTATTTGGTATTTTTTTCTAAATTTATAACAGTATTATTACATCAACAAAAATTCTACTTACCAATATTAATATGTCATATTAACCTAGAAAATAATTTTAATTCATAAAAAGTCACAAATAACATTTATTTGGATATTTATAATATCAATTATTTTAATATTTAATTAATTAGTTAATTACTGCATCATCATTGTGTCATAAATAAATTAAATTATTTAATCTATAAAAAATTTATATAAAATACCATTATGTATAAAATCATTTTATCTTTCCAATGAATATTTATAGTCTAAAATATGACTTTTATATACTCATGTAAAAATTCATTTACAAAAATATATTTTTTTGTCATTTTGCCTTGACTTTAAGTTAATTAAATTGAAGTTTCATTATCATTCATAAGTGGATCCATGGGGTTCAAAAATTGACCCCAGAATTCTCATGGTCAGCCAGGACTCATCCAATAAGTTTAATAAAAGTGTAAATGAAATTTTTTATTATTATAATATTCATTTTACTTTGAATTACCCTATTTACCTTTAACCACGGTAAATAAAAGTCAAAAGTTACTATTCACAAAAAACTATTTTCATCTTATTGAACAAAATTTTACTTAAAGATATCAACCGTGTCTCTAAAATTTTTTAAATTCAATTAATTGAAGTGGTGAAATTATGTTTTATGAAAATTTGCTAATGCTCTGTGGAGGTGGGTAAAAGGCGTTAAAAAGTATGATAAAATTTGTATATATCTAAAATTATTATAAACTGACTCCAATCAATTAAATTCAACTTATATAAGTATTATGTATATATTTTTACCTAAAATAAATTTAAATAAAAGAAATATATATTAAAATAAAATGTTGGTTTTAAACAATAACTCAGTGTTTTTCACTATCAATCAAAAATTGAACGTTTTCAATAAAATACCAAAAAAATTGACCCTAAGATAATTTAGATATTTTTAATTAAAAAATGAATTATATTTTACCAATTTCCAATAATATAAGTTTAATTAATTAATTTACAATTAATTCCCAATGTCAAAACCAAAAAACGTATTTTTTAGAAATAATAACTATCAAAAGATTGGCACTTGTTTAGGTCCAATTTCAAAGTGAAATTACTTACAATGACCATAATAGGATTAAATGGTAAAAATATAATTCAATTATACTTCCAAACCATTAAAATTTATATTTAATAATTATAAATTTTTTTGATTAAAAAATTTTTTTTTCTTTTAAAATATAGTATTTTTTACTATTCACCCAAATAAAAAAGTTATTAGAAAGACACCAAAATTTTATTAAAAATAAATTATTATGTCCTGATTCTAAAGAAGATGTTTATATTGTCAAATTTAATATATAAAAGTTTCAAATATTGGATTTAGAAAGGGTTCTCCATTAAAAGGCGGCAAAATTTCATTTTTTGAAAAATATTTCTTTTATCTGAAAAAAATGAATTTTTTTTAGATTATGTCTAAGAAACTCATAATATGGATTCTAACATTATAAGGATTATATGAAGTTCACTATTCAGTTAATACTATCCATAACCATTTTCGAACGGCTAGTTTGGTAAGTCGTGGTGCGCTTGAACTCGGTGTTGTGTGTTGTGTAAGTTATTGAATTAATTTGGAGAATTAACGTACTATGAAATCTTGTGGTGTTACAAAAAAAGACTAAAAATCCATCAGAGCGTATGAGGTAAACTTCATAAGGCATTCATGTTACGCCTCTGGCTTTGTCATTACCCCCAAATTCAAAGATGGCCACTTCATTGGTGGGTTAAAAACTATCCTACGGAAATCCCTAGAGATCTGTGATTTGGATAGCTATGAGAAAATTGTCTAGTGTGCCCTCAAAGTCAAAATGGAGATCAGATAATATTAGTGGTATCATCGGGATAAGAAGTGGAAATTGGACTTTAATTTTTGTATTCCTAATGATAATTCCAATGGTGCTATGAAAATCCATCACCCCACTAGCCAAATGAGCACAAAGGAGCACCTAGAAAATTTATTAAATAGGATAAGGGAATTATTTAGGTGTGGAGGAGAAGGGATTCTGGCCATTAACTATCAGCAAGAAAAACCCGCTACTACAATAGAGAATAGGAATACTTCGTTCGACCCTTAATGCATTGTTCATTGGTTCATCTGTAAATAAATGGTGCACTTCCCAAACCAGTTCCCTAAGCCAAGGGTTTTCATAGGCAACTAACAAACTCCATCGTAGAAAGAGATAGATTTTTCCATCATTACTGCCGAAGCGAAATCCGAAAATGAACCAGTGATATGTACTCTAGTTATTCATTCAATAATAGTGAACATACTCTATGATTCTCATTCTACACAATATTTTATAGCCCAAAATTTTAGTAGAACTATACCAACACCACCATAAATCATGATAGTAGAGGTGTTAGTGAGAATAGAAAATGGGGAAATCATTGAATCCCCTGAATATAACTCCTCCCATATCACAATTTGTGGATTGAACATCCCAGGAAAACTCATCATACTCCCTCTTGTATAATTTTATGCAATTATTGTCATGAATCGACATTCCCTATATAGATCCACCATAAATTTCCATGAGAAGGAAATCACTCTTCATATGGAGAATTGACCCACGATTATATATAAGTGAAAGGAGGAGGATGAATATTCTTTAGCACCATCGTCTCAAGTATGGATATTAATGCACTATGAGCATGCCTATCTTTCACAGATGATTGAGTCTAAGGAAGAAACCATCCTTAAATACATGCCTATTGTGAGGCAATTCGCTGAAGTGTTTCCCGAGGAATTTCCTGGACTTCCTCCTAGAAGAGATGTTGAATTTTCAATTGATCATACACATGAAGAGTCTCCAATATCCAAGACTCCATATATAATTGATGTTGTGGAGCATGAGTATATTAAGAAATAACTATAGTAGAATCTGGATAAAGGGTTTATAAACTCAAGTGATTCACCATTGGGTGAACCAGTCCTCTTCGTCAAGAAGAATGATAGGTCAATGGGCCTTTCAATTGATTATAGTGAGCTCAAAAAAATCATGATAAAGATCAAGTATCCTCTTACATGAATTTGTGACTTGTTTCATCAGTTGCATGGAGTGAAATACTTCTCTAAGGTAGATTTGTGGTCGAGATATGACAAAGGGTGAAGAAGAAGGATATCCCTAATTATATTTTTCAAATAAGGTACCGGCACTATGAATTCATAGTAATAACTTTAATACTCACTAATGCTCTATAAATCTTAATGGACATGATTAATAGAGCCTTTAGATATTATCTCAAAAAAAATCTGGTAGTCTTTATAGATGATATTCTAACATAATCCAAAACCAAGGAGGAGCATAAGGAGCATCTAAACAATACACTAGATACCTTGAGAAAGAAAAATATCTATGAAAAGTATAGAAAGTGTTAATATTTGCTGAATGAGGTCTCACAATTGGGTTTTATCATTGCATGTAATGGGATATATGTGGATCTCTCCAAGAAATCTTCAATTGAGGGATGTCTGAGGCCAACAATGATGATAGATATTTGTGGATTCCTAGGTTTAGCTAGATATTATCGTCTATTTGTGAGAACTTTCTCATGATTTTCCAACCTCCTTACCAGGATAACCTAGAAGTGCGTAAATTTTTCTTAGAGTGATGAATGTGAAGATAGATTCAAGGAGTTAAAAAGAAGTCTTATCAATGTTCTTGTGCTCACACAACAGACAATTGGAGAATTTGTTTTGGTATTTAGGGATGATTATAGAAGGTCATGGGTTGTTTCGTGATGAAAAATGAAAAATTCATTACTTATTCTACAAGAAAAATGAAATTTCATGAGAAAAAATATCCAACACAAGATCTGGAGTTGGTTGCAGTAATATTTTCTTTGAATATTTGGTGACAATACCTCTTTGGGGAGAAGTGTGAAATATATACGGATCCCAAAAGCCTCAAGTATATATTCACATAGAAAGAACTGAATATATTCCAATGAAGATGGTCAGATCGGAAAAAATACTATGAATGGTCAATCCATTACCACCTTGGGAAACCGAACAAGGTGTTGGATGCTCTACGTTGAAAGGTCCGAGCAATTATATCATTGATTTGAATTCAAAAGGATCTGATCTTCTTAGAATTGATGATGATAGAAATGGGAATCATGAAGAAAGTAACATCATCAATCCATTTATAAATGATTCCTAAACCATATCTTTTTGAAAGGTTAAATGATGCTCAAAAAGTTGATGTGGGGATTCAGAAGAAAGTGGAAACTATTATAAAATGGAAATCCTAGTAGTTCAATGTTAACGAAGAAGGAATTTTGAGATTTGGGACAATAATATGTGTTCCATATAATCTGAAGTTAAAGAAAGAACTTTCTGATGATGCACAAAGATAGAATTTCTCCATTCACCCAAGAAACAGAAATATGTATCGAGATTTCCAAGATCAATATTGGTGGGATAACATGAAGAATGAGATCTCTGAGTATACATAAATGTGAAAGGTATGTTAGTAGGTAAAATATAAGAGGAAAACGTCTAAGGAGATGATGCAACCATTACCCAAAACAACATAAAAAAGGGAGAATATCACCATGGACTTTGTCACCGGATTTGCGAAGACATCCAAAGGAAACAATTCTATTTTGGTTGTTGTGGAATTTCTTTCAAATACTGCACACATCAATGCAATTCATGAGGATTTCTCATTGCATCAACTTTTAGGTGTATATATATACATATATTGGATGATATAAGGCTATATGGAATGAAACTATATATTGTATCCGATTGAGATCCAAGATTCACCTCTATGTTTAGGAAGTCTCTCTAACATGCTACGAATATTGAGATGAACCTCAATACGGCATATCATCCTCAAAATGATGGAAAATATGATAGGACTATCCAAACACTTGAGTAAATGTTGATATCATGCTCAATGGACTTAAAAGTGGGATGGGTTCAACTTCTTCCTTTGGTTGAGTTCTCTTATAATAACAATTTCTACTCAAGAATCCAAATGGATCCTTATGAAGCCTTTTTGGGGAACATGATTAGAATAATAGCATGTTGTGATGAAGTTGGGGAGAAAAAACTCCTAGGTCCATAAATGGTTGAAGAAATAGTGGAGAAGGATAAGACCATCCATCACCGCATTAAAGCTGCTCAAAGTCAACAAAAGAGCTATGCTGATAATCATCAAATATTCCTAGAGTTTGATGTTGAAGACATTGTATTCCTCAACATATCACTATGGAATAGAGTTATTATATTTGAGAAGAAGGGAAATATTAGTTCAAGGTACATCAATCCTTATGAGATCCTTGGTCGCATTAGAGTAGTGGCCTATCTATTAGCACTCCCGCCAAACATGTCTCAAGTACATGATTTATTTCATGTAACACTCTGGAGTAAGTACACACTTGATACATCACATTTACTCAATCGAGAGGTGGTACCATTGGATAATGACCTCTCTAATGAAGAGAAGCTAGTGAATATATTTGATCATAGAGAAAAAGTTATAAAAAATAAGAAAATTCCCCACATAAAGGTGTTGTGTCGAAACCAAAATTTTGAAGAAGAAACATGGGAATCAAAGGAAGTGATGAAGCAGAGTTACCCTCATGTATTTTATTGTGGGAAAAGGAAATTTTGAGGATAAAATTTTTGAAGGGGGAAATATTGTAATAAACCAACCATTTATTTATGAAAGTTCATCTTGATCTGATTATATGTATTATTATATAAAATGGTTATATAAAAGATAGGAAATCATTTGGTTTTATGTTTCTGGATTTTAAAATACCGTTAATAATTTTTACCATTAAAAATTTAGTCGTTGAACAATGATAACATGATTATTACAAATATAGGGCTTTAAAAAATCCAATTTACATAGACAGAGGATGAAATGGCCTCATTTAGTAGATTTACTCTATATGAAGCCCATTTGTAGAAGATCATAAAGGAGGTGGTGTCACTGGTCTTCTCTCTTGACCAAGCTCAAGTTGATATTCAACACGATAAGCTGGAATGGAACCGCCCACAGGATAAGTGAAAACTTATAGAGATTACCACCTGAGTGATTTATTCGAGCTACCCTAAGATTTTTTCACCATTGCACACCATACCCTTAGGTCATATGTGGGTGTTATAAGGGGTTATGTAACAAGACCCTAGCACTAGGATTATATTTATTATTTTTTTGTAGAATACATTATATACATTCAATTTATTATTGTTACTTTATAAATAGTTTTTAAACCAAAAATTGTATTTTAAGATAATATTAAATTAAGAAATCTATTTTGATGAATTTATGGATTTATAAATTAAAAAATATTTTAATAAAATATTATTCATAAATTACATTTTATTAAATATAAATTATTGTATAATTTTTATGAATACAATTGTAATTTTTATTAATTTTTGAATGTTTTTTTTGTCAAGACCCTTGAATTTTTGATAAATGGCTGGTTTTATTTTAAAAAGTAAAAATTCACATATTTAGAAAATTATTTAGATAAAATAAATACTATTTTTGTAATCAGAAAGTTTAAATTATCCAATGATGAATTTTTCATAATTTTCTGAGACAGTCGAATTTTTCGGTAAAAATTATATATCATTTAAATATATAATGTGTTTTATGACATAATAATGACCCAATAGTGATGTAATAAAATAAAATAAATGGTATGTTTGACTAATATATGTTTTAACTTTAAAATAATGTGATTTTAGTATTGTATGATTTATTTTTCAAATCCTTAGTGGACCCTCAAAGGCTTATATAACATTTTAACATTTTAAAATGATTTCCTTGAGAGCGTGACTCACCTCCACATAAGAAAGATTAATATTTTAATAATTTAGGACATATTTATTATAAAATAATTTTTCCCACTCCAATTTGGCCAAAATTGTGATAAAAACCCATGGGATTGTTTGTGGTTTTGATTAGATTAGTGTGTGGTGTCCAAGACCTAAATAATAAAGAATTTCCTCTGTTTTCCTATATAAACTCACTCAATATCACATTCATCTTCACCAAAAATATTTATATCTTGACCAACCCCTGACCTAATATATCTATAATCCTCCAAAGGCTCCCAAATCTCCCAATAATCCCCTGTCAAGCCTCTCTCAGGCCATTGGGATCACACTTCCATGTACGGAATTTCGTTCTTTTTAATTTTTGTCCAAATTTATTTATGTTATTATACAAATTTATTTTCAATTAAAAGTGTTGGGGTATTATTTCTATCCTCAAATATATTTTCCGCCTTATTTTTTAATGATTAGATACTTCTTCTATCTCATTAATCCCTCCCATGTACATTTGTTACCATGCTGAGATTCCGTAAGGAAATTATCTCTTATCATTTACATTCAAGAAATTCTTTAATATTATGCATCTAAATTCTATAAAATATGTTGGAATATTATGTTGTGTGACCCCCATACTATCCTTTTCTTGTATAAATGATGAGATACCCATTTCTCTCTCATCAACCAATTTTACAATTTCTATTTGACGTCGTTATACTTCCAAAATATCCCATGCCATAATCTTTGTGTAAGTGAATACCATACCCATTTATCTATAAACGGTATTTATATTTATTCACATATAATTATTGATTATAGAGTTTCATGTATGTATTCCACATTCCATTATTGTGGAATAAATTATGATGTTGAATGATTCCATGTTATATGATCCATGTGGCACACTTATGGATGTAATGAAATCTTTATAAAGGGTGTACCCTTATAGCTCTCCAATGTATTGTGTAAAGATTAGTATTATGATACGTCAAGTTAAATGAGGGTTTAATCATTATAATTAAAGTTAAATTAGGGTTTACTCATTATAATTAAAGTTCAATGAGGGTTTACTCGTTATCCATGTGTAATGAGCCATGGATCATGCTAATATCATGTTAAATATTGTTGCTGCATTTCCTTGTTATGATAATCATTTTATATCATCCCTTTATGTTCATGTTTTTTATTTTGTACCATTGATATTCCAATTTCCTAAAATTTACTATATTCTTCATGTTATTCCTTTTTTACTCCTTTACTGGGATATATAGATCACCCTTTTCTTAGGCATGTCCTGAGATTGTCCCATACAATGATAAGTATGAAGGAATGTTGTGGACATGTAAAATAATTTTTCAATGAAGATGTTGGGTTTTATGTTCTATGTTGTTATGTAATTTCCATAAATTCCAAAGACACTAGACCCATAAATCCTAAAATATATCTTAAGTGCATGTTTATGTAATAAATCATGTTTAAGTGTATAATAAAGAGTAGGGTTGTTATATAAACTTCGATCTTCTGTCCCAATATATGAAAAAAACAGAAAATCCATACTTTATAATATATTAGCCTCACTCAATTACTGAGATTGTATTCAAAATATTTCCCCATCATTATGCATGGGTCAGACCTACCTAGGGAAACCTTCTAAGAACTACATATTTAAAGTTTCTCATAGTAAATAGATATGTAGTGATATCTAGAACTCATGTCTCAAACCTATCTATATCAAAAAAGAATACTTTCTATGTATAGGTAAGCCTTTCATAACAAAAATGTTTCTACACATTCGTGGGAAATTTTGTAATGAAATAACCCTTTCATTTTAATCACTCTCCATTAACAATCCAAACACTGTTTCTAGGGAATTATAAATCTCCGTAAACCTCCCCTTATATAAAAGATGGTGGTTGTGTCATAAAAACACCATTGTTTTAATATTCATAGTATTCCCAAGTCGTCTTTGCGTAAGCTTCCCAAAAAATGGAATGTAAACCAATGAAAATTTCATCCCTATAAGGTTTATTCCTGTCTTCACAATTCCCAGTGAAATTTTCATCACATATCACCCCTTTGATTTGGATACCCCATGATTAAATCTTTCAACCTTTCCTCTTTATACTAGAGGATGATGGAACATTCATGGATAGATTACCATGAAAAGGGAAAATCATATATCCCTCGATCAAAGATAAACATTTTTAAAAAATATCATCTAGACATCCTTTCTGTACGATGTTAGATTTCACGGTTCATGTCATAGTTTTAGGATATTAAGTTGTACCATGCTACAATACTCATTTACATAAACTAAATTCATATAGGAGTGGATTCTCATTCATGTTCAGTGCTGATACAGATTCACTCACAATTTTCAGACATCATCCTCTTGACGATCTTCTCTGCTTGGTCATGAGGAATCCTAATTTTTATATATTACTTTACCATTAGAAGTAGAGTGTATGTTTCATGAGGAATAATTTTTTTTTCTATGCATAACATTCCCCAGCATGATTTGTTTTAGTCACCCCCAAAAAGTCCAGTTAACCCAAGGAAATGTTCAACCCTGTAAATGTCTCTTCTATCTACATTCTCCCTGACAACATCATGTTGGAAACCATTATTATAGTTACTCTTCACATACTTTCCCCATATCAAGTTTCATATTACAAAATTTCAAAACTAGGGTTAAAAAAACATCATTCATGTCTAAAAATACTTGGACATTCATGGCTAGAAATTTCTATTAGGATCCTTTTTTAGGCCTCTATACAGGGAATTGAAATCACATTTCATGGGTGATGACTTACATATTGAAAAAATGTAAATTGAAATGGATAAATTGTTAAAGAAATTAGATGAAATCATAGATTTTATGGATTTTTTAGTGTCTTGAGAAATCTGATATAAGATAAATGATTTAGTCCCCCTATTTATAGGTGTGGTCTTCTCTTGCGTGTCCATATGGATTCCAAAAAATGGTTCAAAACCGGATTTCATTCTATATAGAAACAAATTTCTCTTCACTCTTATTGGAATCCATTAGGATGGGGGAATTCGGTGGGTCCTGAAAATTTGGCATACAAGAAGAAGTGAATTCCATTAATTTTAAAAAGTATAAGAAAAAATTTGAATAAAAATTTGAAGAAAAATGTTTAAGGGGGAGAATCCAGTAAGGAAGGATTGATCCTATGAAACACAAATCTCATTGTGGAACACTTATCATCATGAAATTATACTGCTTCACAGAGAAACCAACAAACAATATAGTTCAAGGGATGAGGCAGAACCATCAGCCCTAAAAAATGAAAAAAAAAACCATTTTAATTGTTGGGTGATGATTTTATCCCTCATGAATGATGATCCCATATGAATGACCATCCCCAAGAAGGAAATAATTTTGGGGGCGATGTGTTATCTCCAATGCCTACAGATGAACAAAATTTATTTTCTGGGTTAGTCGATGATTTTTTCCTATGCGAACATCTTCCCACATGGAAGAAATCATTTATGGGATAAGTAATTATATTAGGTTCCTCAAAAGGAAGGCTCCTTGCCCACCTAAGATTACCGGCCATCCCGGTAATCAGTCCCTCAATTCCTCTATAAAATAAAACTAAGGGAAATTAGAGAATAATGAATGTAAGGAATGGATAAGCTTAATTTTTTGGAGGAAATACTGAATGATATCCAAAGCATAAAAAATTATATTTCTTGTAGGTAAAACCACACTACAAGTAATTAAGGGTGAAATAAAAGAAAATCCAGCCAACCATGAACTTAAAACCCTTTACAAGAACCATATTGCAGTGCATAAATAGATGGTCCCTTTGTAGACTAGAACCCCACATAGAAAAACATTGTATGAGAGAAACCCATCCTCGGATGGTCAAGTTCTATGCAGGAGGTACATGGTCCCACATAGTAAAACATTATGCTAGAAGAATTCAGGTCCACGTAGCACAATGCTACATGGACGGTGCCCTTAAACGTGTAGAAACATGTTACATTGAGGGGACCTCATCCTGCATATGAACATACTCGGTGGAGTGGATATCTATATGGTGTTTTTCCCTCTAGCTCTCATCACTACCTTTCATCATCCCATGAGGCCACATTTTGGCACCACCATGAACCAGTCCAATAAAATCAGACCACGGTCTCTTTTGTAGCTGCATGACATGTATGATCAGATCATCGGATACATCAGCATGTCCTCTATAGTATATATACCTTTGGTAAGAGGAGTCATGTGTGTAACCAGTGCAACACATCAAACCCTCAAAATTTATTTAGGTATACAGTCCTATGATAAAAAGGGTTTCTAAATTGGGGTGCTAACGTGAACCTCAAGAATCTATAAAGGTGCGTTGGGGATCATGATTTTTTTTACAATAAAAAAAGGAATAAGATATTTCCCTCAGAAACAATTTTAGGGACTCCAGTACAGAGTAAGCATTGTGTATTTTCTGTTGGGGGCATAAATATTTCTTCTCTTAACCTCAGATCAGTTTGTAGCCTGATGGATCACCATATGTGACTATCCTAGACGTAAGAATAAAAAATGAAATGGGAACAATCAATTCCCTCTCCCTCTCCCTATAAGATTCAGTACCTCATCCATCACTAGAAAATGTGGATTATGGGATCTTTAGATCCACTACGTCATCTTGTTCATCACACCATCCATGAATGTCGTGGGATTAATGGACATTATCGATCATTACATCGGTATTGTACCAATCGAAATTGGCCTCCTCTATAGTATAAGCCCAAATAATATCCAATAAAATTATTCTATATCCATAGGTGTGAGCCCCTTCCTCTACCCATACGGTTCTTGGTATTAGCCCCAATCATATCTATTCAAATGGTCCTCCCCCATGGATACAATCCCCAAACTTAATTCAAATGGGTCACTTCTATGTGTAAGAACCAACCATGTGCTCATTTGTGCCTCATATATGTTTAAAACCCTAAATTACAAAAATTAGTGGGATTGGATTCCTGACTAAATGGGATGTGTCCACATGAGAGATCACATCTCTTCCTGGTCCCTCAAGACACCTCGACATATGTCCCACACCATCCTTGAATAGTTACCTTTCTCCCAAAAATCATTAATACATTACATTAAACTACATTTTTAGTCCATTTCAGATGACATTAAATGGTTATGTGTCCCTTTAAGTGTAACCTAACTACGTGCGTTTTTATTGCTCTCATGAGGATATGTAGGAAGACCATCTTATTGGTTTGATCCCACCATAAAAAAAACTTATGTCTCCATAGATGATGGAAAACTCCATATTTCCTCAACATGTGTCTTAAAACAAGAAGAATCCTTTTAAATGACTAAATAATATCTAATATTTCCATAAAATCATACTGTTTATGGAGAAACTCATATGCATACAAATATCCTCATCAGTGGAGAACCTCAGATACCTACATATGATTTATAACCCATGATTGTTCATTTTATTTTCTAACCTAGGGTGATCCCTATATTTATACATAGGAATGAAAAACAGATTCACAAACGTATCTTGAATCTATAATAGACTCAATAAATAGGCAATAGTTCCCCATAAAAGGGTGTGATGAGCCTGACATTTCTCCCTCTTGTCCAATGTGGGTTATTAAGTGTCATTGTCCAAGTTACATAAAAAATTCCTAACTTTGGAAATAACTTCCATGAGTCAACACAGATATGAGATATTTTGGTAGTTTTGGGTCCATGAAAAAACCGATTGGATACGGTTAAAAGATGTTGAACCCGAAGTTCGTGATTGCACACAATTCAACCCCATATAATCGGTCATCGAAAAAAATGATATTTAGTTATTAATAATTATATAATGAATCCAAAAGGATAATAATGTTATAAATATTATTTATATACTTTATATACATCATCATACCCAACTGTGAGAGGTTGTAATGGAAAATCGATTGAAATTAGTTTGTATGGTGGTAGTCCTTCATGCACACGAATAATGATTCTGTAACCCATTTGATGGATGTGGGGATGGGTTTTCATCATGAATAAATAATAAAAACATATCAATGTATATAAAATAGTTTGTTTATTATATCATCATTGTTTAATGATAATTAAATGAGGTGTATGAGGAAATAAAATAAAAATTCTCATTGATGAACGTATCCTCTTGTTCATGTAACCCCCTTAGGTTTGCACCAAATCATTACTAGGTTGGATTTATGCCAAATATAAGGATATTTTTACAATATTAGTCTATGGGATGCAATTTCAGTAGTTATTGTCTTAAAAAATGGATGTAATGTGTAAAGAGGAGAGGAGAGGGGTTGGCCTCTTACAAGTGAGGTGTGTGGCATATATGAAATTTTTCAAAAGAAAAATGTGTACACACATTTTTCACATGTCATAATGGTCCATAAATAGAGTATTATATATCCATTTACATGATAGAGTCTAAATATGTACATAAAATATATTTTAGACTAGTTTTTAGTTTATTTTAAATATTATCTTTTTAGTTTATCCCTCCAATAAATAAGTTTTTTCCTTAACCACGGTAAATCATATTTATATTAATCTATTAATTTTCATAAAAAATTAAGGTGACCTAATCAATTAATATAAATTATAATGATTCAAAATATGCAATCCATTTTCCAAAATTACATTGATATAAGTTTAAAAATATAATTTAAAAATAATCATGTAGACATGATGAGAAAACATGTATTCAAAGAAAAAATATTCAAAGGTTTATAATGTTTTTATATCAACATTAAATATTAAAATTACTCCATTCAAATAAATTGGATTAATAGATATATAATTTAACTAATATTAAATTAAATCCAATTCAAAATATAATTTAAATTTAAAAATAATTTGAATAAAATGTAATTTTTAATTAAAATTTGGTATTTTTATTATTAATCAATGAAGAAAAAGAGTCAGAAAAATCCCTAAAATTATCTCTAAGATAATTTTGATATTATGATTAAAAAAAATTAGTTAAACTTATAAAATAAATTTTCTTAATGTGTTAAAAATTAATTTTAAATTGTGTTTTCAAAGGGTTAATAAACCTTCTTTTAAAAAGAATATATTTTCTCAGAAAATATTTCTTTTTCTTTTAAATGATTCTTATTTTATTTATAATCAATAGTTAACCATAATTTTTATAATTTAGCTAGTACTATTCAAACCCACCAATTTAATTTCTAGGTAATTATGGAATTCTATATCATGGTTCATTTAGAAAATGGTTTGAATGAATTGTAAAATTTTAAATATATTGAATTTACTTAAAAAATATATCATAATGTTTTAGGGTTTTATATTCTTTTCTAAGCTTGGTGTTGTGTGGCATACATTATATCATACATGACTTTCCAATTTCAAAATATCAAGGGGTTACATTCTACCCTCTTAAATTAATTACATCATTCTGGTTTTATCATGATTTCATTAACCAAGGGTATGATATTTGAAAATACCATTCTTGAAAAACTCACATCTTAATAAGAGTTAATAAAATATCTTCTTAGTTATAGGGAAAGGGAAGTATACCGGTTATATTGATTAATCACATAAATAGGATTCTATGTATTAGAACATTATTGGGAAATGAAATCAATGGAATAGAAGATAATAATAACATCTAAGGATTAATGGTGACTGATAAAGTTCATTGTTCACAAGAAAGTGGGTGATCCAAATAAAGTTAACTACCACAAAACCATAAAACAAAGAGGTATGAAACTTTTCATTGATATCATCAAAAAAGATGATAAAAGGACATCATTTTTTGCAATATCCTTTTCCAATATTTTATTTATAATTTCACTATCTAATAATATAATAAAATATAATTACATGATATATTTATATTCCCAAGGTATAATTTCATCCTTTTTTTCACTTTGAACAATTTTTACTTTTTCTCTTACACCAGGAAATGAATATCCAAGAATGAATTATTTATCATTGATAAACTAAAATTAACTTTTAACTGGTCATAATTTTCATAAAAGAGTAACAAGTTATTCCTCATATCATTACTAAACTAAAAATGGTTAGAAAAATTTACTGAATAACTCCCAATATTAAACTAAATCCATTATATAAATAGTTTACCTTAAGAATTATCTGAATTATTCGACAAGAAATCGAAAAGTAAGTTCACTAAATAATAATTATATTCCCTAAAAAATATAAAGTGTCTGTGAATGTCACTTTCTAAATATATTAATTCCTTGATCAACATAAACCATCAATTAATAAAATATAAAGTAATAAAATATATTCTAACGATCCAAACATGTATGAAACTCCAAAAAAATATAACATAAATAATAAAATCTTTGAACAATTTCATTATCACCCACAATATCCCATAAATATTTCATTTTCGTTATTATATCATCATTGAAAAAATATTAAGGGTTATCATTACTTAATCATATGTCTTCTAAAAATGTCAACATATAACTAAATCACTTTTCAGGGTACCAATAAGCACATGATGAAAAATCCATTAATAAATAGTACTTCATTAAAATACATATATATTTCATGATTCTTATAATGATATTATCATCAATAAAAGAATTTTACAACATATTTATTAGATCTAAATACACAATCATATTAATCATTCTTTTTTGGATACATCCACATCATAAGATTGACTTTGATCTTATAGCTTATTTTTTTTATTTTCCATTGACCCTTGGGAAATTAATTTACATAGTTCTTCAACTCGTTAAAATGGAACCCTTGAAAATTTTAAATTTATTTATTTCCCATTTAATCATAAGAATGGTGTTATTTCTATTCACACTTGTATAAAACTCTCATTACATTAATGCAAGAACCATAGTGTTTCTCCTTACAATTATCACATATGGGGAAATCCTTCTTTCCCTTCTTCCATTTATCCATTTTGTTTTACTCTTTCCTCCACAAATATTTCTTCCCTTATAAGCCATAATAAATGGAAAATTATTTCTCTATCTTGATAGTACATAAAAATATTTCATCATTTGATGAAAAACATTTAGATTTAATTTCCCTTAAGATATTTAGAAAAATAACATCAAAGAAATGGTCAATATTGGACTCCACATTGTGGAAGTAATTTTTAGCATACTAAGATATCCTTGTAAAGGTATATTCATATTCAGTAATACTTTCTTCTACATTTTTATTTAATATAATTAACTTTCTCTACATCTTATTTATTTATCATGAAGGAAGTATTTTCGAATGACTGTCTCCATAAAATATTTCTATTCCTTGAGTTATATTTTCTATTACACCATAGTATTCTTGATCAAAAAAAATATTGATTATCATGTTATTTGAAAAAAAAATTCAAGTGAAACCTTTTCCTTTTCATTTCATACCAATTCCATAAATATCATCTGCAAATACATAATACATTTCTAAACTTCAATTAGATTAGTTGTCCCGAAAAATAATGGGGGATTTTTCCACATAATGTAATCCAATATAAGATAATAATTCTACTGAATAGGTTCCTCCATATGAGAAAGGTTATTTTTCATAACCTGATTTTGTTTTCATAATAAAGCTATAATTTCATCAGTTCCAATATCTATTGTATTGGATTATTTATTAGTCTAATATCTCCATTGGCCATGAGTATTGATACCCTTCTTCCTTCAAATTCCCATTTCAAAATAATGGATTATATTATAATATATGATAAAATTATGAATAGTTATCATGATGGATAATTATAAATATGTTGAAACACAAAAAAAAATTAAATTTATAAATTTTTTATCATAGAATAAAAACCATTGGTTTAATTATAGATATATTTATATTCAAATCCATCATAAAAGTTTGTAAATAAAATCTAAAGTATCCTAAGAATTTCCATGGGGAGTTTCAAACCAAGTGTGTTGTGAGTCCCATTTTCATGAATCATGGTACGATTGGGTCAATCCCAATTCAACATTTTTAGATTTATTACCCCTTGGTACCTTTGTGCTAGAAACAGATCCACTTGTAGTGTCCATATAGGGATTTATTTCTAGGAAACCCCACATAATATCTTCTTTATCAAAACATTTAGGATTTATACGATAATTATACTAAAAGAATATCATAATATTATGTTCACTAATATATGTTTTCCTTAATATAGTTCCAATGTTTTCTACTAAAATTACCATAGTAGCAACTATAGAGACCCCATCCCCAGTATCTTGGATCTGGTATCTACTTCATTATATAATAATAGATACAAAGGGTCAACCCCCAAAAGACCAATTAGTTGAGTAGTTTTAGATAACTAGATACATATATGGTAACAATTTTATATTGGTAGTAAAAAGTTAAATATGCTACCTGACAACAGAAAATGAATTTTTTCCCTAAAAACTCATTAAATATGTCTTCTTCATATCTTGGGGAAAAGAAACAAAATAAGGGTGACCACAATTTATAAGTAACTGTCAAGTAAGATGGAATATTTCATGAATAAATAATCATAATAAACATGCAATGTTAAGTAACTAAACTCATATTCCATTTAAATAATTTGAATATCATGATAAGATAAGGTATAATCAATATGGAAATGTGTATAACCCAAAACAAATTCTATTTAATCAATAAACTAAGAATGAGATAAATCAATAGATAATATCAATATGAAAATATAATGGATCATAAAAACTAAATTATTAATTAAGGAAATTATTAATTATTTGATGAAATTATCTCTTGAATCATCATAAATATACCACCAATACCTTTCGTTTTACATTTTAAAACTATTGTTAAAAACTTTTTAAATTTGTCCAACTTATTTATCCCACGAGACCTTCTGAGAATCAAGGGGATATATTATAATGGGCCTCATAAATCACTGAAAGTACAAATAATTTATCACATATTTAATTATATATTTAATACATGAACCAATATTCCTTATCATCATATATCTATATTGATTAAATGGTGTTGATTTATCAATATTTACATATTCAGTCAAGAAACTTCCAAAGTAAACGTCATATGTAAAAATGGTATATGGTTTAGTAAATAATAATATCTATCAAAAAGGTATATTGATAATTAATATAAATGATATTTGAGATGAAAATTTACCATAATCAATTGATTGTTTTATGATAATGTTAACAATCACAAAATTAAGTGAGACTGTAAACTAAATTTTAACACTTGGTAATTATCGAGTCAAATTTCCTTGGATGAAATAATTATAATTAAAAGATAAAATTTCATGAATTATTAATGATTCATGATTATACATGATAATTTGAAATTAAAAATACTATATAAAATAAATTAGGTTCATTACATTATAATATTCATTAATAAATGGAAATTGAGATGAAGTCCCTTACCTCTTGTTTCCTTTTAGTTCAACATGATTTAACCTTATCTATTATGGTTTTAAACATGTTATTAACTTATAAAAGAAACATATTAATATTTATAATAACATATATAATCTTTTTATAACATTATACAGCCTATTTTTTAATAATATTTCATTGTTTTAGTTGTTAATTGCCTTGTTCGTTCCATTTATTCTTTGTCATGAATGTTTTAGTTCGTTTTTATACTATATAGTTTCAAAATTATCATAATAATAATCATGAAATAATTATAATGTTTATATATCAATTATAATTTTAATACCAATCAGGAAATATGGTTTTGATAGATGAAATACATTATGATCATAGAGATGGTAGGACGTACGTATGCATGAGTAATGTTTCCATTTTTCAATAATAATTATTAAAGAGAGGTAAGGAATATTTTAAATTTATTAAATTATCATAATATAATATTATTCCTTTAATATTATTATACATGTAATCATTTGTTTTGGTGATGGATGGACAGTCATGTCGCTTCATGAAGGCGGTAGTCCACACATAAATAAACGATGTTATCGTCTTTAAGTGAGTAAAAAGGTAAGAAAAAAATAATATATTATCTTTAAATAATGATAATTATCCCATTAACATAATAATTATACCTTTTATATCATATATATTAATTAATTATTTCCTTATTACCTTCCATGTAAAGAAATACTGAAAAATGAATGGCATCGCTTCGTGAGGTGATTGTCCGACATACACAAAATCCACGTTATCATACCTCTTAGAGAATGTAAAGTAAACAAATATATCATATAATGAATAAATAGGTATAATTATGTAATAAATATCATGTATATAAATTATATCCATAATAATATCCAACCATGGGAGTAGGTAATGGAAAAATGAATGACATTGGTTCGTGGGGCGGTAGTCTTACAAACACACAAATGATGATTTCATAACCCATTTAATGGATGTAATGATGGTTTTTGGACATGAACATATCATAAAAAATTATCCTTATATGTAAGATAATGAAGTTATTATATTATTTATTTTTAATTGTAATTTAAATATATTAATTAAGAAATTAAAAAACACTCATTGAAGAACATTACCTCTTCTTTGGGTATCCTCTTCTCGTTTTCAACAAATCCTTATTATATGGACAAAATATGCCCTAAATGATGATATGATGAATGTTTTTAAGTTATAAGGTTAATTAATAGATAACATATAAGGGTTTTAAGCTGTTAAAAAAAGAGGAGATGGGGATGGACTTTTATAAGTTAGATGATTAGTACAGTTGTAATTTCTGACCAGAAAAAGGTGTACCCACATTTTTAACATGAAAAAAGGGTAAAAAAAATAAATTATTATTGAGAAATATAAATTATGTATTTTAAATATTTATAATAAATATATTATAGGAAATTATTTAGTTCATTTCGGCCCATATCATTTTATTTTAACCCCCCGAGTATCAGTTTTTACCCGAGTTGTGATAATTAATCTTTACTTTTTTCACTATTAATTTTTCATCAAAAAAATAAGTTTAATTGATTAGATAATATAAATTATTATGATTCCAAATAATTACTATATTGTTCCAAATTCCATTCACATATGTTGAAAAATATAATTTAAAATAAATCCCACAAATGGGATGAGAATGCTTGTTTACAAAGAGAAATTTTTCAAAATTTTACAACATTTTTATATCAAAATTCATTATGAAATGAGTTAAAATAATCTAAACTTGATTAATAGATATAAAATTAAACAAATTTACATTTAGATCCAATATAAAATATAATTTAAATATATATATTACTTAAATCAAAAATCTATTTTAAAGTAAATTTCAATATTCTTCAATATTCATAGAAAAATAAAACTTTTCATAAAAATAATAGAAATTTACCCTAAGATAATTTTGATGTTATAATTTTAAATTTAAGTTAATTTTATCAAATAAATTATCTAAAATTGGTAAAAAAAAGTACTTTAAATTATGTTCAAAAAGCATGACAAAACCATCTTTTTGAGAAAATAAATTTGATCAAAAAATATTTCTTTTAATTTAATGTGATTATTATTTTATTTGTAATAAATAGATAAATATAATTTTTATAATTAATTTATTAATATTTATACCTTTAAATTTAACATATTTTATATAATAGTATTTTATATCATGGTTCATTTATTCTTAGGATTGCATGTATTTCAAACTATCAAAGAAATTTAATTTATTATATAATATATAATACACTCTCATTGTACTATATTATTTTTTAAACATGGTGTCGTGTGTCATAGAAACTATGATACATGATTTACCTCTTTTAGAATATTTAGGTTTTACTTTAAGATATTAGTAATGAATTTGGAAATCTCAAATGAAGGAGAGAACTTGAAATTGTATTTTGAATACCATGATTAGAAAGAAATTTATGATAAAATATCTAAATGATTCAATATATACACTATGAAAATAAAAATATGTTCATTATACTAAACATGTCTCCAAGAAACAAAATTGTGATCAAATCCCATTATATTTTTAATAGATTTTATTTTTAAAAAATAATTTATAAAATAATGAGTATAATAATTACCAGAAAAACATGAAAACATGGAGATAACTATTTTTTTTAGAAAAATAAATAATAAAATGGGAAAGTGCGATTAATTGGAATGAATATAAAAAGTAATCAATTTTAATATTTTGTAAATAAAATCCAAATCAATATAAAGTAGCAATAATAAATCGTTAATGTATAGAAGAATTATATAAAATATAGAATATAAACATCAACGATATAAAAAAATATTGTTTTAGTGGGAAGAAACGTGTAATTCCCCAAATATAATTTTATTCATAGAAAATATAGATTGAAATATGAGATAATAAAATAAACTCTTACAATTTAATATTTATTTCAATAATGAACATATGAAAATGTGATTGATAGAATGAAATTAAAATCCTCAGAAAAATAATATGAAGTACAATATAATAAAATCATATGTTATAATTAATCAAACATATAATAATAAATTTCAAGAAAATTGTTGATAACATAAGGAATAGAAATTGATTTAATAAAAATTATTTTACAATCAATTTCTGATTGGTCCTATAAGATTTAATCTCGTGTATACTAAACTAATACTCATTTATCATCTATTTCATAACAATATTTATTTATATTAACTTTATATTCAATTATTACATAGTTATTACTTATTTTTAATTTATATTTGTCATCTATTGGTAGTAGTTTTAAAATTTCTCTATCTATTTCTGTATGGTGTCCATATCACCATTCCTTGGACACAGTATAGTAATATTTATAATATTATGGGTACACAATATTAATTTTTAAATTATTTATGAAGTTCCTATTTAATTCCATAGGGGTTTCAAGTATGGTTCTCTAAGATGAAATTCATAGCGTCCTTGTTTTATAATATGTAATATACATAAGGTGATATATTAAAAATATTTTAAATATTAATATCATCATTTCATAACAAAAAAAAATATTTCATTATAAATATAATATATTATGATTATTTAATTTTTCATTATAATCGAGGATAAGATTATACTGCATTGTCAATGTAGGTGGCTCAATCGACCCAAACAAGAACATGCTATAATTAATGGATCAGAATAATTGTAAAGTTATTTTATATTAATATCATTATAATATAAATATGATAATATTATATTTATTTTTATAATATTATGAATGAAAAAATTGGAAGAGGTGTAAGAAGAATTAAAATAAAAAAGAGGGATAAGATCACATTGCCTACGGAGAATAATTTATGTATTTTCTTTAATGTCTTCTTGGTTTTAGAATATTTGGGACACTCTCAAGTGTCAATAAGCTACCTGTAATTTGGGAGACTTATTAATTAGATAATCATCATATGTATTAATGCTAAAACAGAAAGAAATGTGCGGATTGTTGTGGGTAGAGGAGGGGAGTTTGTATTATTGGTATGGGTGAATTTTTATAAATAAAATTTCCTTAATTAATAAGGTATTTAATTTCATAGGAAAAATAGATGAAAGGTAGAAAAATATTTGATATAAGATAAAGAGTGGTCAGGAAACCCCGAATACTCTCATTTATTGATAATTTTATGCCCCTTAATTTAACCCTTTATCGCGGTAACTCTCTTTTTACCTTAGTAACATACTTTTATTCCTAAAAATGGAATTTAACTTTTTAAATAATTTGTAAATAATTAATCCAAATATGAATTATATTGTATTATATTTAAATTATATAATTTAAAAAGAATTATTATTTTGTAATAACACATAACATTTGGAAAATAACTTTTAGAATAAAATAAATTTATTATTATTTCTTACTAAGAAGTGATCATTTAATGATTTGTAAATTTTTGGAATATATAAAAAAATTAATTTAAATAAAATAATTCATTATTAATGATCATTTTGATTTATAAAAAATAAAAATTAACAACATATAAAAATTAAAATTCTCAGAAAAATTGGTATTTCAAAGATTATATGATTTTATCGTCATTAAAAACTAATTAATAGTCAATGAATGAATCTTTATTAATTATATATATAATAAATTTAAATTAAATTTCATACTCCAAAAATAAGAAATTTAACATTAAAATAAAAACCCATAACATATAAAGAAAAAATATTATTTTAATAAAATGATTTTATTTATCCATGAATAATTAATTTAGTATTTCAAATAGTAAACTTGTTATTTATTTGATTTTATTAATTTAGATTACAAATCATAACTTTTTTTGTCATTAACTTTTATTTAAACCATTTATAATAAGTAATTAAATTAATAAAAATTCATATTTTCCAAAAATATTTTTTTAAACAAAATTTGTTTTCATAAATGAATTAGTATCATTTTATTCTATTCCAATATTGTTTATTATTTTTTAAATAAATTATTTATGTTTTAAATGAATATTTTTAACATCTAAATAATATTTTCCTATATTGACAACATTCTAATAATCCTGAACTGATAATGCATTTACTAGTATGATACCCAATGGATATATAAATTTTATAATTATTATATAACAACTAAATAACCCCCATTTTACTCTTTAAATTCATTCAATTCTAACACATTTTATAATTATTCTCATTCCTTTAATTTTGTTTCATGATATTAAAAAATTATATCCATATTCATGATTTTTCTTTCTCATTGTACTTTTAGTTTTAATGAGTGTGATTATCAAGGTTAATGATTGTCTAATGGATTTCCTATTTGTAAAGATATTATTATTTCTATTTATTGTATAATTTTAATTTATTGTTTTTTAAGAGAGACAATCATTGATTGTATGTATTATTCTACTCTATAGAATACTTTTTTACAAGTTCTTTTTTAAATTTTTCATTGTGATTTAAGTAACTTTTCTTATAATCATGTTTCAAATCATTATACTGAAAAAAAGTAACATAGAGAAATAAAATGCATACCAACATATATGATGGCAAATTATCCCCCCTCTAAAAAAATTGACCTCATAATTTTAATTATCACTCACTAATAAAAATAGCTAAGGGTATCCATAAGATTAACATGACCTAATATATGATTTCTAATGAGATATCAACCTCACTATCTTAGGTGAGACCTGTAAACTCATCATTTAATTTATGTTAGGAATATATTGAGTTTTAAATTTTTCAAAACCATTATCCAAATATTCCTCCTCTGTTTGTTATAAGACATGGTAGTTTCTGTAAACATACCATGCACAACATAATTTTTATGATACTATTTCTAATTAAATAATAAAAAATTTGGGATATATAGAGTCATGATAATATCCTATAAAATTAATCCATAATATTAATATAAAGTATGAATCATAATATTACCTATCCTATGAAATATTCATTTTAACCTATGATACTTTTGGCTTAACTATGATATTATTGTATTAACATATACCCCTTTTATTTTAACATAGGTTTCCATAAGTTTTATCTTCTAAATGTTATTAAATTAATCCCAAAAAGTAAACTAAACCACACTCAGATACAAACTATAATGACCCTAGAATAAAATTTATATATATTACATCAGTTATATAATTTAAACATTACATATAATAAATAAATCCATAATCCCAAAACACAAAGTTTTAGTGTCTCTAGAGATCAATTATATAATGGTTTAATTTCCAATTATTTATTAAACATCACCCACAAAATTCTCCACACATGACTTACTTTTAAAAAAAATTGTATATAATTCATTATAGAAATTGAAAACCTAAAAATTAATGAGATTAAGAAATACATAAAATTAGGACTTATCAATTAGTCGTAATGGGATGGTTCATAGGCATGTGTGAAAGCATCATCATGATAGAAATATCTGATTAAAAATATCAAGGGATCCTAAGAGTTTTATATAAGGAATGAAAAAAATGATATATAATCTTAAGGGGGAATCACGAATTATAACATATACCATGGAATAATAAAGTGAAAGAAGGTGAATATAATTGTGACCATGACATAACATGTGAATACGGAATATCATAGAAATATGGCATAATTATAATAATATAAATTCATAATATTGGGATAATATATAATTTAAATCATGTCCATACATAATTTTGTGTCAATATATATCCAAAATTATATCAATGGATAATTGTTTTCCAAAATATATCCACAATCATGTCCACGCATAATGTTTCGAACAAAGCTTACCACAATCATGACCATGCATAAGATCAACAATGTCATGAGATATAAAATGTTGCCAAATGCATTGGAAAACTATATAAAACCCACATATCACATAATGATAAACCACGTATATGTTCTCTCGTTGATATTATTCATACATATTATCAGGAAAACCCTATGAAAATACGATATAATTATATAGAATTTTTATATGGAATCGAAAAAAATGAAATAAATAATTGGTGCGGTTGTTACATATAATTTGATCACCAAAAATATGTACATAATAATATAATTAGTGGGTTGATTCATGAAACATAACTTAATATGACATATATCTTTTGGAAATAGAGTGGAAAATTGAATTTAAATCCTAAAATATTTTTCATAAATTTTTTTAACATTGTTAAAAAAGGACGAATTTACATGTAACTTTCAAAAAAATAATTCTAGAGGGCGTTAAAGTTTTTTAATTAATTATTTGAAAATAATCCCAAAAATGGGTCTTTGAAAATAAATAAAGATTAAATAAAAAATTGTGTAAAAAATAAAAAATTCAAATCTTATATAAAATTCCTTTTGAATCTTTTCAGGTAGTTTTAGATAAAACCCACATCGATGAAAGAGTTATAAATTTTTATTTTAAATAGTTATAAACTTGAATATTATTTTTAAAAAATACATTCCATATTTTTATTTCAAAATAATAAATTAAAATATGTGTTTTATGAAGGAATATGGTCATATAGTAGAAAGAGATAATTTAGGGGAACAAATTATTCTTAATAATTTTATATTTTGATGAAGAACGAAATCCATGAAAGAAGAGGATATTAACATGAAAATGTAATTTCTCAAAATATATAGAGAAATATCAAATGAGGTTATGAAATTGAAGAATTTAACAAAATTATAAGATAATAATTAGTTAAGAAATCTTATAACCTAGTAAAAGGGGAATTAAGTCCACAAAGACCTAATGAATTGGGTAATGAATAAAGAAGTTGAACATTTAATAGAGATCATGAAATAGAATCTTATATACCATGATTAAAAATATATTCATGATAAAATATGTCAAATATATATTATATAAACCATATTAATGAAGATAACTTCATAATACAAAAAATATCTCTCAAATCCCGACCTTCTTCCTTCATTTCTGAAATTTATGTTAAGCCCGAAGGCCTCGAAACTCATTAAGGGTTGCCCAAATCTCCAAATTTTGAACTTGGAGTTAACCAATTCTTCCGCTCTTCTGAAGCTCACACTGGTTGCACGGTTTAAGCAGCAAAGACCGACTGTTGATTCCTTTTATAGGTTCTTCTTCCATGCTTGGTACCTCCAGGAGAGGGAAATAGTCGGCTTGATGGATAGTAGGCATATCATGATCCATTTTTCTTTAGAGGAGGATCTCATTCTCACCTGGTCAAGGGCGCCCTGAAGCTGTAATGGCTGCCGCTTCTTCATGTTTCATTGGTCGTTTGATTTTCACATGAACCGCAACCCTCTGTCTGCTGCAATGTGGGTTAGTTTCCCACAGCTACATTATCCATTCCAAAACACCTCAATCATAAGGATGCTCGGAAACCTTGGTGGATGATACCTTTGTTCGGATAGCTGAATGGAAGTGGTTTTCCATCCTGTTTACCCGAGGGTTTTTTTTAGATGGATGTGTAGAAGTTTCCCTTTGATTTTGTCTGGATTAAAATTGGTGAGGAATATATGTGTAAACAACAAGTTGTGTATGAGGGATGGATGGACTTTTTTTCTACTTGCAGGAGGCTGGGGAACGACTCAGATATGTGCCTGCAGGGATCTTCTTTGATGGCGGGAAAGAGTGTTAGCTCCCAATCAGGGGGAGCTTGGAACAAGAGTGGGAAGGTCGCGAATCAGATGGTGGATAGTGGGAAGGGAAAGGATCTAGTGGTTTATGAGGCTACAATATCCGAATAGTAGACCATGGGTGTTTACAATAGAGTTGGGGGACCTCTACCACAGTGCCTGATCGAGGAGGAACATCCTGTGAGAGAGGCAGTGGAGTATAATACGGGAGTATGGGTCTCCTTAGAACTGCATCGGCGGCTCAACAACTTAATTTGAAGGTGCCAGATGTGTTCAATAGGCTGAAGGGGGACCTCGTGGGTCCTCCCATCTGAATGATGAAGGATGGAGAAGTCAGATCATAGCATGTGGAGGTATAGGTGGAAGGCGTGGTGAATGAGGGAAACCAGCCCTTGGATTGCTCGTCAGGCTGTGAGCAAGTGGAGTTTCATAGATTGGTTGCTGAGAAGGCATGGAAGGTCAGTGAAGATGCCAGCAAGGTGAGGTAAGGTCCTGATAGGGTTGCGCCTGTTACAACCAAAGGTGAGAATAAGGGGGATTCTGGTTCGTTTCGGTTGTCGATTCCCTTCTGCAATAGCTTCGAAGGTCTCCCAGAGGCTGATTTGAGTTTTGATTCCATTATTACAAGTGAGGATTTCAGGTTAAATTTTGTGGATATCAATGTTCATGAACTCTCTCACTCAACAGATGAAAAATAAATCCTAAAATGTGTTAGGGACTCTAGGAGAATGAAGGGGAGGAAGGGCTACTCCTCGCTACCACCCCCTCGGGAGACCTACTCTACAAAGAAAATGAGCAAGAAGAAGATGGACACAGAGGCTCTGAGACACCAGAAGTTCGAGATACATGATGATCATCCCACGGTATTTTTGTTATGTTCTAATGATCATGTGATAGAACAAACTTTATTCATCAAGGAAACTGAGGAGGAGGAAGCTAAAATGATGGGTGGTCTCCTGAGGTGCCACTCAATGAGGAGAAATATGCATGGATTAACAAACATGACTCAATTTTGTTTGGAAGATTCAATAAAGGAAAGATCAGTGTAGAGGAGTACATTAAGTCTTGGGAATAGCTGGATTTAGAGTTTGAGAGGCTTGTATTAGAAGGAGAAGATTTATAGATGGCATGATTAGCTTGGAATCTATTTATGGAAATTGATTCGGGTAACATCAAGTTTATCTTCAAAACTTCTGTTTATGTTTTTGGCCTCGAGTGGATGGCATGATGGTAATGGTTTTCTGAGCTATGCTTTTCTGGGATCTCTTGTTGTTTGAATTTGTTGTGAGTTTGATCTCATTCCCTGTATTTGGCTTGGACCTGCTCTGGATGAGGATCAGAGCATGAAGTCTTCATCGAGGCAGACCTTTGGATTGGGATGTTGAAAAGGTATGGTGTTGCCATCAGTTCCAGGATCGTGCATCTCTGCACGAGACTGTCTGCTGAGGGTTCTGCAATATTGGAGGATTCTCATCATGGCACAATTTCTAGTGTGGGGCAGGTCTGGTTGTTTTCTCTGGGTGTTCGTGGTTGTTCAGTTAACTTTTTTGTTTTCTCAATTTTTCCTCAAAAGTGTTCTATTACTAATAATAATAATAATTAATTTTAAAAAAAATTGAAATAGACCTTAAGTAATCATTTAAGTATATATAATAAATTCCATAAAATAAATAATATGGAAAAATAGGTATAAAAATAATATTTTCTAAAGATAAAATAATTTAATTGTCACAAATATAAATTTCAGTAATTGATCATCTCAATTTGAAGCTGAGATTAGAAATGATACACTTAAAATGTTATATTTACAGGTGTAAAAATCATTCAGAAAGTGTATTATGAGAAAAAATTAAAATCACAAGAAACATAGGATAAATTAAAATATAATAAAATAATATGTTATAATATTCCTAACTTATGATAAAAGTTTTTAAAAAAATTGATCATAACTCAATCAAAGAAAATTGAGTTAACTTAAACCCTTACTTGGGCTTCCTATTAGTCCAACATGCACTAACTTTATATATAATAAATAGTCTCATTAATATATTTTTTCAAAACCTTATTTATTTATATAACCATTTATATTAATATTATATATTCATTTATTAAATATTTATTACTTATTTTTATTTTATAATATTCAACTATTATTAGTAGTTTTAACTACACTTTTTCAGTTTTAGTACAGTGGTCTTGATCATCATTCCATGATCAAAATTTAATCATATATATAATATTAAAGGTATTATAATTGAATATACTTAATTATTTATGATGTTCCAAGTTTATTCTATGACTACTTCAACTATGTTTCTCTAAGATGATATCTATAAAGTGCATGTTTTGGTAATTTGTAACAAACATAAAGATGTATATTAACAGTATTTTTTTATATTACTATTACCATTCCAAAACAAAAAAAAACATTATTTCATTATTAATATAATACATTACCAATGATTAAGTTTCCATAACCATCTATGCTAAGAATTTATATTATCATCAATATAGTTAGGTAAACTAACACAAACAATAACAAGCTATCATTAATGGATGAGTATAATTATAAATTGATTTTTGTTATAATAAAACTATTATTGAATAGTAATGATAATATTTATATTTTATTACTGTGAAAAAATTGGAGGATGTATATTAAGAATATAAATAAATTTTTTGGATAATTAGTCATTAGTTAGAAAAATAAATCATATCATCTATGGGAACATTTATTGGTTTTGAAGGAACTATGTAATTATATTTACACTATAATGTAGCGTACCCTAAATGAAGAACACTAAATATTTCCCAAATTTATTCACTAGATGACCTCTTTCATTCCACACTGAACTATAAATTATTCTGATGACTAATGATGGTCTAAAATTTTACCATGGGGAGACTATACCCTCATATAAGATGTACCATCAATATAAAATATCCAATAATAATCCAAAAAACAATTAAAGTATACATAAAAAAATAAAACATGTTATAATAAATATAATTATAAAGCATAAATTCAAATATCTTAACCATACACCCACTAGGATGACTACATATACAAATTAAACAAAGAAATAACAAAAAATACAAAGAGCCTATATTACCATCCATGAGCCTCATTGCATCCCAATATCTAGACTCTACCCAATATAACCAATGAATTGTATAATATAGGGCATCTTCCATACCTAGATTTTGGAATAATAAAATTTTCTTAGGTACCTCAGTTTCATTACTCCCTAAGAAGCTTGTGAGTATAACTCAGTAGGGAACCACCGTTGGTGTTCCTAACATAACCGATAAAAATAGTTATAAAAAAGAGATTAAATTATAAAATATTAAATAACCAAGGAAGCATAATAAAAAAATCATCAATAATATTTATGTTCTATTCTGACACATAAGATCTATTAAAAGTACATTATATTGTTCATAGTGTCTCTGAGCACATGGAAAAATCATACTATGAGTCGGTTGAATTCCTTCCCAAAATATCTTTATAATAATATATGATCACTCAAAGGGTATAGAATCACAGTAGGTTCCTTTCACATACATACTCATCATTGGGGGGTACTGTATCCCTCTAATCCATCTCATTAATTATTAGGTTGAAACATTAGATCCTTTGAAACAGCCTTGGTATCCCATATATAATCTAGTGAAAATAAAAAAATCCTATGAAACATCCCAAGAATCCCACATAGTATTAGTTATAAGAAGTATATCGAATTATAGATCCCAGGTTCCAATATAATACTTAGAGGGGGAGGGGTAAATCTATGATGAGATTTTTATAATTTACTCTTTTTAAATCAACATGTGTTGCCAATTAATATCTTAATCCCTTTTTATTTAGATTATAACTTCTCCCATATGAAAAATAATAATAGAACTAATAAATAACACCCTAATTTTTACAAGGTGAACCCCTGATGTGGGTGACTACATCCAAGTTCTGTTCTTGATAATCTAAGACACATATTCTTTAATAGTAAAATTCAATGTGATTAAAATTATAAATAATATAATGAAATTAATAACAAACAAACTCCTATAATGTTTGATCACTAATTATTACTATTAAAATTTTCCCAATATGATCATTATACTAGCATCACACAAGTTTTATATATACTAACTCTTTGGAGTTGAAATATCTCTCAAAAGTCATTGGTTGTTTTATACTATAATCCAACAAGTTCTTCAATGATCATGACATCCTCAAATGAATATGTCATCAAATTTATCTTCTTATTGATGAAGCATGCTAATTGTCCTTTCTCTATATCAAGACTTACCTCTTATTTCTTCTTCTGATAAACTGAAAGTCTTCCTCGCATTTATTCTCACTATTTTCACACATCACTTAGATCATACGTGCATATTTCCTGCAACTCACTCATGCACATATTCTCAAATTCTTATATATCCACTAATGTATACACACATTATTCACAAAATAATTCATGTTAATAATTGGCCTTATCAACCTTCCATTACACATACACTTTTTTTTATTTAGTTCTTACTCAATTCTTGTGTGTATATTTTCAATTGTGTGTAATGAGTTAGTTTCATGATCATGAAAACATAAGAACTAGTTTCCTTCTTTGTGAATAGTGAATGATCATTGTTTCATTCACACATGTGAAGATAATTAGCATGAATAACCCCCCTTAAATATCACTCTCTCTCAATTATTCCTACAAGAAAACGAGATTTGGTGAACATAAGTTCTTCTCTATGAACACAATGTATCGATACATTGTTTCATAATTTTCACAGAAGTCATGTCAACCAAGAAGGCTTCACAGACCTTTGATCATCAAGAAATCTAGGTAGATGAATTAATGAACTATCCCATATTAATTTTTTAAATAGGTTCTTCTGTAATCCCCTTGGATATTTATTTTCACTTGTCGAAGGCTTGCGAGGTCTTCTCTTCTCCATATCATATAAAAATTTTGCGGAGGACTTATGATTCAAAAAACATGATCCATTCATGGTGATCTATTTTTTTCTAGAAAACCAAGAGACTTATAAAAGTATAATTACCCCTCTTTTTATTGATCCTTATTATTTTATAGGATATGAGAGTCACCTCATTACATTTCCTTAGATATGGTTTTCATTCCATGTTGAAGACCCATTCAAATCTCCACAAATAATGACGTATCTTAGATGATTTGAATATTCACATGATGTTGAAAATAATTTAATTTATGATTCATGGTTCTCCTTTGCATTTATATCCTCACGTTCACTAGATGAGGATGGAATGATCATCATTTTTCAAGCTTTGATCTTATCTATGTTGGATGGTCAATTGAGAAGTCTCTTGGAACTGTGTTTTCATTTTAGCCGATCAGAGTTCTTTGATCTATTGCATGCTTGAAAAATTTAATTTCATACATCGTTTTAGAGTCGACATATAAAACTCATATCCATCAAAATCACCATATAAGATGCACGGTGAAAATAATTGTTGGTTCAGATGCTTCTCCGGTGAACATGTATTTCATCAAGGGATGGGGGTTAATGATGATCACGATGTGGTCACTAGATGACTCAGATGATCCCATCATATTTTCATGGTTATTTTTATTTTATTTATGTACAGGAAAAGTAACTCGTGCATCTCAGAATCCAAAATCAAAACCACCATATAGTGGGGGTATGGTATTTTTTAGTCTTAAGTCTTACTTTTTTACTTTTCTATTCCTTTAGCTTTGGAAATCGCATACACCATCTTAAAACTATATTTAATAACATTTTATATCCAAAGCTGTTAGTATGTTTTTTATAAAACATTACTTTATACCATATATAGAAATGTTTATAATGTATTATGAATATTGTATTTTCATTATTATGGCCATTGGATGTTTTCCAATAAATAGAAGGTCATTTGAAGAGATGGGTGCAGATACATTTTTCCAATCCAGTCATCTAAAGATTTCTATGCATAAAAATCTCATTATTAGTATTTATAATACTTTAGAGAGTAGAGGTTTTATGAAAATATTATCAGGGTAATAATTCCTTTAGAACAAATATTTTTTTGTATTCATTGTCTAATCCTGGTACTGATCAAGGTCTTATGATGATAGGAAGTTGGTGAATCTGATCCATCAGATAAAGGGCTTATAGAGCTAGGAATATACAGTGTGATCATCATATAGAGGGCTTCTGGGTGTATTAATACAGCTCCATACAGAATTTGTATTGAGTTATTTTCTGGTAAGGAATGATATGCCTTAAAATTAGAATTATACTATGTATAATCATATTCAGGGTTGTTGGATACCATAAATCATAACTCTAATGAGCAAAATATTTTTTTAAGATTGTATTTATTTCGTAATATTATAATATTTTAATTTTTCATATTATTACAATTTAATATTTTTAAAATTCATGAATTATAAAGTTATTATTAATACTTATCTTTGTAAGAAACTTATTTTTTCAAACTAATTGTTTTACAGATAAAAGTAATATAATAAAATTGGATAGTATCATGTTTTTGATTCTGACACTTTGATAATCGAATGATAACTTAGTACAATGTTTTCACAAAAATAATAATTTTTATGTGTTATTTTAATTTTTTAAACTACAATTAACCCCCTCTGGTAGCTATCGTAATCTCTTACAATCCATCAATTGGTATTTGAGAAGGTTCCACTACTATATATTTACAATGCTTTTACTTTCCTTATCAATATTATTTTTATTATATATTTTCATAGTCTTCTAGATTATAAACATTATTTACACCAACTTTTATTGGTAGAAATTAGTTTCAATTGTTTTTTAGATAGAACAGTTAAATTTTGTAACCCTAAAAAATCTCAATCCCATTAGACAACCCATCATTGATGTAAATGATTATGAGTACTGGAGAGATAGGATGAGAATTTTATTATCAATACTAGAGTTGATAAATCTTCAATGATTATTGGTGATTATAGATACCTGAGAAAGAAGTAACTACTTTTACTCATCAAGAAAAAATTAAATATCAACTAAATTAAAGAATGAGGAAGACTCTGTTATATATAATGAAAAGGAATATATATATATAGTACATTTAGTATTATGAAGCTACTAATATCATTTGAAAATATCAATAAATCATAAACTATGGCGTTTTAAAAGTTTTTGGAACCAAAAAAGATATGATGGGAGATTATTATCAATATTTTTATTTTCGACCTGAAAATAGGTAGCTAAAATGCATCATAGATTCATTACAATGTGAATAGTTTTTCAATATCATGGAGAAGAATATCTTACTGATGGAATATTAGTTGAAAATATTTTAGAGATCATGCTGAATAAATGGAAAATCCAAAAATAACTTGTTCAAATGATACAAGGAAAATTACAAATCTTAATTTAAATGACCATATTTGTTCCCGTATAAAATATTAATGGAGATTGAAAATACATGTTGAAAATTTGAAAAAGAAAAATGGTGGTGTAACTTTTTCAAATACTTCTACTATTCGATAAAAAGTCCAATGAGATGAGAAAGTTGTGAAATCTATAAAGAAAAAGAACACGATTATTGAATCTAATTATAGTTCATCATCACATTATGGAGATGAGTTGGAAAATATTTCAAGAAGGATGAAAAAAATCATTGGTAAGAAATATTTCCAATATAGATACAAATAAATTTATAAGGATAAAAATGAAAAGAAAGACTCTGATGATTTTACTTATTATGAATATAAGAAAACTTGACACATCAGACTAGATTTTCCTATGCTAAAAAGAAAATAAAGGAAAAAGACAAGAACATATATAAATACAAGTAATTATTTTAAGTCTATGAAAAATTAAAAATAGAAAATATTTTTCCACTTGGAGTGATAGTAGCGGTTCTAGTTCTTCAGATAATTCTCCAGATAATGAATCTTCCAGATAGAGGAAGACTAGAATTTCTTCTATAATTCCAAAGGTGTACTATTTTTTTATAGATAAGGTACAAATAGCTGAAACAAGTATAAATATTTATTTAAATGAAAACTACCCTAATATGAAAAATTCTATATCATCTGATGAAAAATCCACTTCATCAAAAGAGGATAATACTCTACCTAGTTATAAAGAGGTATCTAGGATTGAAATAATTGTATAAAATGAAAATTGTAAATTTTATAAAAACATGATGATTCCAAAGAAAACCTTGTTTTGGAAAACTAGAGAACTAATATCTGTACTCCTAAAATATCAGATCTTTTTAACTATCATGATAAAAATAATTTTGAAAAATAAAATATTTAAAAATATATTGATAAAGTTATTTCTTAAAAAAACATTACAGTGTGATTTCATGAAATTAAATTATAATACCATTATTCATGAGAAAAAAATGTATTTGTAAAACTAAAGGATGAGATTTATAATATAAAGAAAAATTTATCTATTTTTAAAACATATAATGAAAAAATCAACAAAATGTATATGAAAATTAGACCTTATAGTGATTATATCAGAAAAGGTATTACCAATAGAAAACCTATTTTAAATCATATCTATTTTGTTCTTAAAAGTTTTTCATTTTCCCAAAATTGTCAAAGTGGTGGATATTTGAAAAGTAAATGCACTTTAAATAAGGTTTAGTCTCTAGTTTTACAATAATAATATATTTATAAGAAAATTAAATTTTCACAAATAAATAAATTTGGACAAATTTGGTTACCTAAAATTTTATTTTTTAATAATATCGAACCCAAGAAGGTTTGGGTTCTAAAAAAATTTCTTTGTTTTCATGAAAATAGGGAATGTATTAGAAAAAATAAAATTTTCTTCAAGTATACTAGTTTATCTAGACATATTACTAGAAACAAATACATCATCAAGAATATTATAAAGATACAAGGTGAAAAAGTCACATTTGCAGATAATTATTAATGAGAGATTATAGGTATTGGTAATATTGTATTTATTGTAAAATATTTAATTTACAATGTTTTATTTGTTGAAAAATATAAGAAAAACCTTAAATTAATTATTAAATTTTGTCAGGAAGGTTATCTTGTGCTGTTCAGGAATGATAAATGTATTTTACATAGTTCAAAATATTAATTTATTCTTTCTTTCAATTAGTTTGAAAATATTTACCCTTTAAACTTTGAATACCTTACTAGTTAAAACATATATTTTCTTAATGAAATAGAACACAAATCTTGGCTATGGAATATAATGTCAGGACACATTATCAATATAAATTTATCTAAGTTAACTACGAAATGAATTATTATGGATCTTATAGAACATAGGTTTTATATATAAATTTTTTTATCCTTGTTAATATGTTAAGAAACATATGTCAAGTTTCAAATCTAATAGTGACAATTCAAATAATTTTTTCTTATAGTTAGTGCGCATGGACTTATATGGTCCTACAAAAACTGAAAGTATTTTTGGAAAATACTATTTATATGTTTTAGTTGATGAATACACTAAATATACATGGGTATATTTTCTGACAAGAATATATGGAATCTCTAGCTGTTTTAAAGAATTTTTAGCAACAATCAAAAATGACAAAAACCAGTCCTTGATAAATTCTCATACTGAAAATGATGAAGAATATAATCATTTTAATTTCAAAAATGTTTTTTAATATGAATGGTATTATACATAACTTTTCGGCTCATATACATCTATATCATAATTGTTTAATTTAAATAATAAATAGGGTTCTTTAGGAGAATACTTTAACCATAATACATTAATACTAAATTTCTAACCATTTGTTTTGGACAACAGGGTTAGTACCTCTTATAATACAATAAATTGAGTTTTTATAGACTGTTTATTAATAAAACTCTATATGAGTTGTAGATAAAATAAAAACCAAAAGTCTCAATCATTAATATATTTGTCTATATAGTATCCATCATGAATACTAAAGATAACCTACACAAATTTTATCAAAAGTATGATGAGGGAATATTTTTAGACTATTCCAAAACTCATAAGGCTTATAGAGTATTTAATAAAAATACATGTACTATCCAGGAAAAATTACATGTTATGTTTGATGAAACTGATCCATTTGTTTTTAAACAACCCCAACCTACATCATTTGATGTTATATCTAAAACAGATTTTGAACCATTATTATAATGTTCTTCCTATAAATAAATAACTCAATAATTGGGTTTTTAATGTATTCTTCAGTTACATTTTTAACTTATTATTGATTAATAGAATTTTGAGAATCTAATAAATTAGTTGTTACTATGAAATCATCCTTGTGAAAATATCATTGGTGATGTAGATCGACTATTTAGAACTAGAAGTTCCTTTAAAAATGAAATTGAACATCCGAGTTTCATATCTGAATTCAAAAATAAGAACATTGATGAGTATTTAGGTGAATTGGATTGGATAAAAGTTATTCATTATGAGATCAATGGGTTTGAAATGAATCAATTCTGGACTTTGGGTAAACATCCAAAATATACTTCTATAATCAGAGTCAAATGGATTTTTCATAATAATTCTGAAGAAAATGGAATAATATTTATAGGTAAATATAGAATTATTGTTAAGGGTTTAAATAATCAAGAGAGAATAAAATATGAATAAAAATATGCTCTATTTTTATGACTCGGTGGTTTTCATATAATTCTATCTTATATATAATTTTTTAATTATAAACTATTTTAAATAGTTTTGAAACGTTCTTTCCTTAGTTTATATGTTTGGTAGTTTTTATTAGAACAAAGCCCTAGTTTTAAAATAAAAAAAACATTACTAGAATTCATAAAAAAATTAAAAAGGTTTTTTATGGACATAAACCATCCCCTAGAGCATGGTATTATAGGTTTACTAATTTTTTTTACAAAAAATTTGTTAAGGGGGCTTCCAATCAAGGAAATTTTATAAAATAAGATAACAAAATTGTTATGATTGTACAAATTTATTTTCATGACAATACATTCATCTAAAATAAAAAATCATTTTCTGATTCCTTTTTTGATCTTATGAAATTTGAGTTTGAAAATATTACGGTGGGTGCGTCAACACACTCTATATTTTCAAATTTCAGAAAAACTCTGAAGATATTTTATATCTAAAAATAAGCAAATAAAATATATTCTTAAGAATTTTTTATACAACAAAACTAAAGGAATTAATGCACCTATTATTACCCACAATAGTTTATATCATTATGAATATGGGAAAACAGAATATTATAGACCTTTTATAGGTATGAATGATAGCTTAATTTACTTAACATTAAGTCATTCATATTTAATTTTTTTTTTGTATTCTTATGTGCTAGAAACATGTTTTTTGTGTATTTTATTTAAATTAAAATTGATTTATTCTACTTGTAAAAATTGAATCATAGAAAATAGATTCCATATTTTGAATAATTATGTTCAAATATGTTATATATTTCCTTTTATTTATTTTCATTATGAAAAGTACCTGTGGAAGCTTTTTTTCTTCTCAGTAAGCGTAACTTAGGTAATTAAAATTAAAAATAATTTTATATGGCCTAAAAATACATAATACATCCCATTATATTATTGGATATGTTTTTTCAACCATAAACATCCATTTTGTAAAAATGAGGCAATTTTTTTATACTTTCCTTTGATATTGACTTTAATATGTTTTTAAATAATGAATAAAAAATGTCATTCTCTCCATCTTAATAACTTCAATATTTTTCATATAGAAAAACCTGTTTACATTTGGTTATAAATGGTTATTTAAAATTATAATTAATCTTTTATCATATAATTTTTTTTAAAATTTTATGTATAATCACCTTAAATGCTTATGTAACACTAATACAATGCTTGTGAAAGTAGTTGAAAAATAAAATTAAATGATTTTGAAAACATAAAAAGTAATATATTTTGGATGAATTAAGGTTTCACATAAATTTTATTTTTAATAATAATGTATAATTGGTCTTTATATATTTAATATTTTAATTCCATACCTTTATTGATGATTTTAATGTCAGTATATTTGAATATTCTTAAATTACTTTAAAAGTATATTTTAATAAATAATATTTTATTAAATAGTTTAAGATTAAAAAAGTATTATATTTTCCCAAATTAGTGGTATATGTCTTACCATATTATTTATGATCAAATTATGGGTTGACTTCCCTTTTTTTTAACTTTATTGACCCCAAACTTATAAGAAAACATTCATATCATGGTAGACATTATAAGGGTTAACGAGGGATTAAAACTAAGAGATAAGGCTAAAAACATCACCTAAATGTGTAAAATATTTATATTTGGTGATTATTTAGACTAATTAGAATCTTATATTTTAATATAATAATATTTTCCACTTCTCCTAGAAAAATAATTTATATTAATTTAATACTTTAAGAAATTCCAAGGGTTCTCGTCCCCTCACTTATAAAAGGGAACATCCTCTCTTATCTGACTTGCACTTTATGAGCACTCTATTTCCAAAAATCTATAACCATTTATCTCCCCAAAATACCAAAACATAACCTCTAGATTATGGCCTCATCAACAGATGAACCTAGATTTCTTAAGGAGGAATCCAAATGTGGTTTCTGAAGTTGAGGTATAAATCTGAATTATTCATTTTCATTTTCATTCCACTAATAAATGCATAAAATATTAAAACAATATTATATAATAACATCAGTATATAATAGATAAAAATTATTTATCATGACTATTTTACAACCCTTTTTATCTATTTTCATATCAAATGTTAAATGAAAACATCAGACGTTCTTACTTGTGGATGACCACCTCTGTAACACCAAGAGTTTTTATGATTTTTTTTATTAAATTAAATTTATTTGTTGTATTAATTTATAAAAAACATCAATTTACGATTTATTTACAAGGAACGCTGATTTTCTCTTTCATTACATCCAATAATGAGTTTCTTTAATAGCTTGTGTTACACGCAAGGCTGAGTTTGACAAAACAACAAAATATTTTTAAAATATTATTATTTGATATAATTGTTGAAACCTAGTCATTAAATTTGGAGGGTATGAATAGGATTAACCAAATTATGAAAATATATAGTTTAAACATATTTATTATTTATAAATTTATTAGTAATAAAATGAGAATCATTTGAATGAAAAAGAAATGTTCTCTGTAATTTGTTATTCTAAAAGATGGTTTAATCATTCTTAGAACACATAATTTTAAATTAATTATTGAAAGTTTTATAAAATTGATATTGAAAAAAATAATATTTTTTTAAATACTAGTACCAAAATTATCTTAGCGTGATTTTTCGTGTCTTTTATGAAAACATACCTTTTTTTATTAATAGTGAAAAATATTAAATTTTAATTGAAACTGCCTTTTCACATATCATATTTATATTGTTAAATTATATTTGAAATTAGTTATAAGTATAAATATTAAAATTATACATCTATTAATTCAATATATTTCATTAGAACCAATTTTATTTTAAAATTGGATATAAAAATGTTGTACACTTGAAAATTTTCACTTGAAAAAAACACATTTCTCATTGTATTTGAGGGATTAATTTTAAATTAAAATTTTCCACTTATATAAATGGAATTTATAAATATGTATTTAATATTTTTAATCAGAGTAATTTATATAATATAATATTTACAAATTAATTTTTGATCATAATGTTTAGTGAAAACAATTATAATTAATTAACACGATTAGGGTGAAAATAGGGTCTTATGCATTACAAGCGTTTGTATTAAAATTAATTTTACAAAAAAATTATTTTTAAAAATAATAGGACATAATATTTATAATTATTTATTTTAAATTATCTATAAATATATTTTTAATTTTAAGGTTAATTGATAAATTATCGTGGTAAATAAAAATATACCAATCACCTTGGTAAAAACAATAAATATAAAACTGAGTAAACCTAAAGACTACAAAATAAATTTATAAAAATATATTTATTTAGTGTTTTGGTGGTATTAATAGACTAATTAATCCCGAACCTCAATTATGGTTCTATTTTTGAGGCACGTTAGGTAAGTGAGACCTCTCAATAGAAAATAATTTTGGGTATTTATAAGAATGTCACTCCACATCCTTTATAAAAGGGCATTCACTCTCCACAATTATTCACACATATCAAGATATTTGGATAAACCAAAACATATCAAAATCACTTCTTAAGTTCACTAAAATCATACAAGAAGACTTATTTTGGGAATAAATACATCCAAGGAAGGATTTTAGTGGAATCCTAAGAAAGATACCAAAAGAAGAGGTGATATTCACAAACGAACATTTTTCTTTTATTTTTTCCTCAAACACCTTAAATTATTTTTATATCATGATTATATAATAACCATAATATCATATATTTTCTAATATTTTATTAGTTTAAATGTTAAATTTAAAACCACACTCACTTCCATCAAATGGGTTATGAAATCATCATTCCTCTGTACAATGGACTACCTCCTCCCAAACAGATGTCATTCATTTTTCCATTACCACCATTTAGGTTCATAATAATGATGTAAATTTTTTATATTATATATATTATATATATTATTTTATTATTATTCTATAGTTTTTATATCACACATAGCTTCTTGTTTTCCATTTTTTGGAATATGATAATTTCATTCATTTGTAAGGTAGATTATTACCTCGTGAAGTGATGTGATTCATTCTTTCTATAAATGGAATATATAAAGGATGAATTTAATAAAAATATGTGAGATATATCACATAAAATTAATATGTACCAGACACATGTCTAGGACATCTAGAATTAAGAGAGTAACTCTAAAATAACCCGAATGATGCTAAAGGGTTGAGAGGAAAGAGTTGCACAAGAGCTGAAAGGTAAATCATCCGCATTGTACCCTTTTAAAACCATACTCCAAAAATTTCATGGTCTATAAAATTGTTTCATTTTGTGTAATTATTTTAATATGGATTGCAATGTACCGGTACCAAAAGCCACCTATAGGCACCCCATACCCAGTTGGTCACATGGTCTCATGTGTATTTCCCCAAACTCCAGAGGCTTCTGACTAGCAGTGAGTGGCTTGGGTGTGATATTGGGAAAAATATACCCTCATTGGCAGAGTAACGGAGTAGAAATAAAGAGATATACAATAGCAGAAGCTATAATAATAAAACACAAAAGAAAATAGTAGAAGACTGAAGGTAAGAAACAATATAGAACATATATAAATGATGCATGATACATATGTATAGAAAATCATCCAAACAAGTCACACTCTAGAAATATAAAAATAACCCAAGTGTAAAAGAAAACAGATAAAATCCTCGGCATCACAAGCCTTAGATTGGTATCACGCTCTCTATCTACTTAGGAATCGTGTATCTGAAGTATAAGTGTGCTTCCTTTATCTATACCTAATAAAATATAATCTATCTGGGCCCAAAATCATGACCTAAATAGAGTGTGAGACTAATCCCAGTAGGCAACCACAAAAAGATCTATTCATAAGTGTCAGTGAATATATATACATGCAATAAGTAAAAAAAAGTAGTAAATTAGGAAGTACTCACCAGTAAACATTCCTACAGTTCAAAGAATTCTATTCCACATATCAATTAAGCAACTAATCAAAGAAGGTAACCCTATAAGAAGTACTCTCCGCCTAACCCCTCTGTTTCAACCAAAACAACCCAAGCAACCCTCGAGGATGTACACACAGTATAACCCCTCTGGTTCAGATTAAGTATATGCTCTCTGAGGAAGCACTCACTATCAATTCCACCTCTAGTTTCATATTAATAACTAAAAGGAACTCTAGGGAGGCACTCGACATCCCATTCCCCATATGGATCACATTGAGAAACTACAAACACATTGAGGAAGCAATTACGTCAATTCCCCCTATGGTCTCACAAATTAAAAGTAAACAAACACTCTAGAGAAGCCCTCAACATCCATTCTCCCTATGGTCTACTACATTGGGTTCTCATGGCCCTGTGTAAGTCAATCAAGCATAGAAAGGCATATCGGACATAATAAACCTCATGAACTAAATGGATAAAAATTCTACATCATAATAGAATGTTAGATAAACAGTCACACCATCCTACAATACTGGGCATGGGAAAAACAAACAGCATCCTAACAGGAAAAACTAGAACAATAGTCATAAACAAAAAATGCACGAGTAAACACTTCCAAATTAAATAAATTAACCATATTCACATTCATATAACCTCTATTCAAGCATACAATTATAGAAGGAAATTAAAAGAGCTAAAACTATAAACATGCAATACCTCATTCATGGGTATTGTGAAATTTTTCACACATAACTCAAATAATTTCTACGGAATGGCACAAACCAACTACCTTGGTGTTGTAGGATTTTTATACTCCAGCATTGTCCCTTGGATCGACTTAGAATGCAGTAGATCTAAAAATATGTCTAAAAAGTTCAACTGAGGAAATCTTGATAAAGAGGATGAATCAAGAAACAGTGCTCTAGAAGAAGAAATATCTTACCGTGGCAATCTCAACACAATCGATGAAAGTTGAATTAGATAACGGGTTCTCGATCGAGGGCTCAGAGAAGAATCGCGGCTGTACGGACGCTACGGGATGAACTAGGTCACGAAGGGATGTGTTCTGTCTATTAGACGCGACCCTGGTCGGTTTAATGAAAACAATAAAGTACACAAAGTGTCCATTTGATGTACATGGCATGTACTTTCCTTTTTAGGCCTCCACTTTAGGCGGTATCCAGGTCACCCCACATGATCATGTGCAAGGACGTTACACGACCAACACCTGGCTACCTGCGGTAACCGAGCACATGCCGTGTACTTATAAAATACACGAAATGTACTTCGTAAATTTCTAGAAACTCCCCTTTTTCTCAAAAACACTAGAAAAAGAAAAACATACCTGAAAAGATGATTCAGGTTCTTACAAACTTCCCCCCTTAACAAAATTTGTCCCCGAATTTCCCTATCCAGGCAGTGTAGAAGAAGAAAAGCCGAACAGCTCTGGCAACTACGATCGTACATCATACTCCCTCTCCCAAGTCTCGTACTATACTCTCTTGTTTTTCCATAGCACTCATATATGAGGAACAGACCAACCACGGAGAACCTTCGTACTTCGGTCAATATTTCAGATAGGATGCTCCTCTAATGAGGCATCCATCTCTAACTCAACCTCCTTGGGTTGGAAAACATGAGAGGGGTCTAAGAAGTAACATCGAAGATGAGAAACACGGAAGAAATCATACATATCCCGGTACCTCTGAGGTAACTATAACTGAAAGGAAACCAGCCCAAATCTCTCCAAAACATCAAACAGACAACTTACCTCGGTGAATGCTTACCCTATCTCATAATCCTCCTGTGTCCCAAACCTGGTGTGACACGTAGGAAAACCTGATCCTCGACCTTGAACTCCATAGGTTGTCTCTGTTGATCAGCATAAGACTTATATCATGACTATGTAATGGTCATCCTCTTCGAAATCAACTCTATATGCTTTATGGTCTCCTGGACAAGAAGAGGTCCAAGCATAGCTACTTCTCCTGCCCCCAGCCAACATAAGGGTGATTGGAATAGCCTACTATACAAAGCCTCATAAGGTGTTCTTCTAAATAGTTTCTTGACTACTATTATGTAGGAAAACTCCAAAATAGGTATGTGCTTCCCCCAAGAACGTCCAAAATACAGGATGCATGATCAAAGAATGTCCTCAATCACCTGAATCGTACGCTCAGATTGGCCATATTTCTAGAGATGGTAAGCTGTACTCAAAAGCACCTATGTACACAAAGCCTTCTAAAACCACTGCCAGACCTGAGAAGTGAAATTGGCATTCCTGTATGAAATAATGGAGCGTGTAACCCCATTTTGATGTACAGTCTCTCGGATGTACAACCTTCCTAGTTCATCAACACTGAAGGTGTCCTTGATTGATAAAAAGTGAGAAACCTTCGTGAGTTTGTGAATGACCACCCATAATACATCATTCCATCGAGGTGACCTTGGTAAAAATGTCACAAAGTCTATCATGACATCATTCCTCTTCCACTCAGGAATGGATAACGGCTGCAAGATCCCTACTAGTCACTAATACTCTACCTTCACCTGCTGATTGGTGGAACACCTCATGACGAAACCAGTAAAATATATCTTCATACCTTTCCACTAATAATGAAGGTGTGAATCATGATACATCTTGGTGACAATAGGATTAAATGCCTAAACTGAAGAAATAAAAGTCCTACATCACCTCCTCACGTATGTCTGCTGACACCCACACTCACACATGAAAATACAAGATCTCATCCTCACCTACTTTCCACCCATGAATAGGGTCCTCTCCTGAATCACATTCTCATAGGACTAGGCCTTCATAATCTGATAGCTGCCTCATTCACACTCTATCAAGAAGGGTAGAGGTGACAGCTGCATAAGAAAGAAAATTCCTCCCATGTCTGTCATGCACCTCCAAATGCATCTCAGATAATAGAGTCATATGCTTCCACTCATTGATGGCCTACTGAACTGCCTGTATATAAGTCCTCCTGCTCAATGCATGAACTACAACATTTCCTTTCCTAGGCATGTAGGCAAGCACAAAGTCAATGTACTGAAGGTACTCAACCCACCTTCGCAGTCTCAAATTCAGATCATGCAGAGTGAAGATATACATGAGACTTTTGTGGTTGTTGAAAACCACAAAATTCTCTCCTAAAGATAATGTCTCCAACAGTGTAAGGCATGAAAAACTGCCACCAAATTGAGATCATGTGTCGAGTAATTACTCTCATGTGGCCTCAATTTCCAAGACCCGTACGCAACAAATCCTTCCCACTAAATAAGCACATCTCCCAAACCGATACCTGAAGCATCACAGTAAATATTATAGATCTTGTCTGACTCTAGAAATACTAGTATCGATGCTGAATTCAATATCCATTTCATCTCCTAAAAGGCTGACTCACAAGAATCTAACCACAATAACTTTTCACCCTTCTAAGTGAGGCCTGTCAGTGGTGCTGCTAAGCGTGAAAAGTCCTGTTTGAAATGTCTTTAGTATCCATCCAGCACTATAAAACACTATTACTCAAAGAAATTCTTCAGCTACTCCCATGAAAATATGGTTCTCACTTTCTCTTGGTCTATTGATACTCCTGTATCTGAGAAAACATGACCCATGAAATGAATTTGGTCCATCCAAAAGTGTCATTTTGAGAGATTAGAATATTAATGATGCTCTCTCAGTGTAGGAAAAACGATCTCAAGATGGGTATCATGGTCATGTTGAGTGTGAGAGTAATCCTAGATATCATCCACGAAGACAACCACGAAGGAATCCAAGTATTCATGGAACACTCAGTTCATCAGATCCATGAAGATGACAGGTGCGTTCGTGAGACCGAACGACATAACCACATACTCTTATAGACCATACCTTCTCCGAAAGGCTGCAAGAGGTATTTCAGATGGTCTAACGTGAAACTCATGGTAACCAGATCTCAATTAAATCATTGAGAACACCCAGGCTCCTCAAATCTAGTCAAAGAGATCACCAATCCTTGGAAAGGGATATTGGTTCTTGACCGTCAACTGGTTCAACATCTGATAATCCACACAAAGTCTGAGGGGATTATCAACCTTCTTCACAAACTAGATAGGCGAACCCCAAGGAGATGTACTGGTTTGGATAAAACCCTTTGCCTGCAACTCCACCAAAAACTTCTTGAGCTCTTTTAACTCTGGTGTAGCCATCCTATAGGGATTAATGGACACCAATTCATCTCCTAGAACATGATAAATGGAAAATTCTACCTCTCACTTTAGAGGAATACCAGAAAAGTCTTCCAGAAATAAATCTATAAATTGATCCACCACTGGAGGATAGTACACTTGTGAAGTTCGCTGGTCATCTAGATATAGACTATCAATCTAGTCTATAACTCCTCCCAACCCATGATGCTCGGGTCCTGCTCTTCTCACCTGGACATCCCATTCACCCTTGTGAAGAAATGATCTACCCTATGGTTATGTGAAACTACCCCAACGGTGATATCAATCAACAACTGCCTAGAAGGGAACTAACCAGTGCATTTTGAGAAAGAAATCACAACATGACCTCTCTAAGAAATAGAGTTCCCATAAGAAGTGAAACCCATAACTCTAGAGTTCACTCCTTGCACTAAGGTACACTAGCTGTTCTAGTCCCCAAAAGAGTGTCTAGTATCAAGATATCATTAGAATAAAAGATATAGAGCCCAAGGCTCTCCACAACATAAAAAGAAATAAATCTATGGGAAGCCCCTATATTGAAAAGAGAAGAAGTTGAAATTTAGGTAACTCGGATTGTACCTCAAACTGTAGAGGGTCTGTGATTTGGCTTCTGTTGGGTCTCCTCCACTGCAAAATTATGTCCTATATTGTGGCCATGTGACCCTACCTAACCACTCTGAGTAGATCCACCCGATTGTTGTTGAATACATAGAGACTGAATACCATGGCCATGACCTCCACCTCATCCTGAATGGCCAAAAGATCTCCAGTTCCCAGACTTGTGAGAAACTAGTGGTGCTGCTCTGGAACATGGAGTCATAGAAGAACACCAGTCACCAACTGCTGGTGAAAAGATTTGATTGAAGCACTGAAGGTGACCCATCATTCTGCATGATCAACACTCTACAAGGTCTCTTGAGAAATGTGGCCTTGTATGCTCGCTCTTCCCGCACTGGTAGTACACCACCTGGATACCAGAAGATGTATCTTGCCTCCTTGGATCTCCACACGAAGACTCCATGCGGTGCTTCCTACTTCCAGTAGGAGGCATACCAACTCTGAACACTGATCCGGGCTGGCTCACAACTATAGAATCCCTCATATTTCAGTTCCTGATCAATTCCTGGTTGACTATAGATGTTATGGAAGTCAACCTGGAGATGTTCACCTACGATCGGATGTTGTTCCTAAGTCCATCCTCGAACTTCCTTTCCATTAATAACTCATCACCTCCTAGAATAGGAAAGAAGTGCTCCAGCTCTGTGAAGTGAGAAGAAAACTCTATAACAGAAATAGTGCCCTACTCCACACTCATGAACTCTAATGCTTGATCTTCCCTCAAAGTCTCCGGATAGAAGTAGTAATATATGGAACTCAAGAACTCATCCCAAGCCATAACTTACTGGAACTCCACCTTTGATATCACATACCACAATATCTTGGAAGAATCCCGAAGCATGTATGTAGGGAGATTAACCCTCCTCTCTGTAGGCATCTCCAGAAGCTCGAAGATAGAATGCATGGGTTCTAGCCATGACTCTGTAGCCTGAGTTCATCCTTCCCCTATGAAGGTGGAAGGATGTTACTACTAGAAAACCCGTATCGGCTATACCATAAAAGGGGTAGGATGTGGTACACCTCAGAAGGTATGCATGAACCTCATAAATCTCTTTCGAAACTGTTCAACGACACCTGTGTCTGGAAAGATAGTTGGTGCCATGACTGGCTCCACTGGAGGATCTTCTGGTAGTCCCGGATCATCCATGTTCATTGTCTGATCACTACCCGGTAACTGGAAGACAACCGGAGGACATCTCGGTGGCATGACTCTACAAGGTCAAACAGACACCATAGATCAAGATTATCAAAGACTGAAAACTAGAAGTGAAATAGGAGAATAAGAGAAAGAGCGCATTCAAGATTCCTAAAACATGGATACACGGCATGTAAAATGCCTACACACCGTGTTCCCTTAAGCCTTTCACATGGGCAAGTACTCCTGCCACAACTGGTTGTGTAACACCCCAATCACACAATGTGTTGTCCTAACACATGGCTTGTACTTGAATCCGCTTCCCATACCCAAGTTCTTCTACATGGATAAACCACACGGTTCTCCTAGAATAAGACTACACAGCATGTTCGTGCCGGACACAACATGTACTAGAAAAACTTCACTGACCCATGTTGTTGGCCACACGACCATTTACACGGTTCACTCTACATGGTGTGTTCCAGATGGAAAAAGAGTTTACATATTAGGTTTCAACTTCCTATGTTGGTAGTCACATGGGTGAACACACGATTTCCCTAGAAGAAGACTACATGGTGTGTTAGTGATAGACACGACATGTACTAGCCGAACTTCACCGACCCGTGTTGTTAGTGACATGGTCGGTTTCACGGATGACTCTACACAGCATGTACATTCTTGATACGGCGTATATGTGAAGGTTTGTACTGACTCGTGTTATTCGTGACATGGCCAGATACACAATTTACACTACAAAAAGTGTTCTAGGTGGACGCAGCATGTATTAGAAAATACTCAACAGACCTGTGTTGTTAGTGACACGGCATGTTACACGGTTCTAAAACACGACATGTACATCCGGCACATGGAATTTTCTACCAAGATTTCACCAACCCCGTGTCTCTACATACACAATAAGTGACATGTTTAGAGACAACATGGTGCTTATATTCAGTACACGGCATGTACTTAAGAAAAATAGTTCCTTCTCAAACAGAAGGACACATGGCATGTATTCATCATCACAGGCCGTGTATTCTGGGTTTTCCTAGACAGTAAGCCTCATAAACTACTCTAAAACACATAAAAACAATGAAGTGGTCATTAAAGTGGAAAATTATGATCTGTGAGGGACCACCCTACCTTCGAATCAACACTTGGAATTTTATACATGTCATATACAAGGAAAATAAGGCAATGATCTACCAAATTCTAGTTCATGAAGGCCCATAACATCTCAAGAACCAATGTTTGGCATTCATTCAAACAAAACCTTACACAAAGAAATACCGTATATAAAGTCAATTATTCTATCAAGGCATCTATCACAACAACATGCATATCTATCACACCATCTACCACAACAACATGCAATCACTAATGCACCCTAAATGGCATGGAAAGAATGCATGACATGTGATTTCTAGAAAGTTCCTATATGATGCATGAGATGGAATATACTCATCTCATCAGGTTGAAAAAGAAATATAACCTCTGTAACATCAACGATAACAACACAAAACATGTGAATCGTTGAATGGTAAAATCAAATCAACCGTAAAATTTGAAAACTAGAAATGATTTCATTAAACTAGGTAGATTGGATTTTCCTTGTACACAGGTTAGATACACCCATCCACAGCTTTTTACCAAGTACATATTCCATCCTATACCTGGCTATAGGCTCCAAATAGTAAGTCAAGAAGAAAATAATTCGTTTGATATAACTTTGTAATGTCCTAGTTCCGAAAGCCACCCAGAGGCGCCTCGTGCCCGGTTGGTCACTTGGCCTCAAGAGCATTTCCCTGAATGCCAGAGGCTTCCAACTAGTAACAAGTGGCTTTGGTATTATATTATAAAAACTATGCCCTCGTTGGTAGAGTAGCACAACAGAAATAAACTGATATACAATATCTAAAGTAGTAATAAAAACATACAATAGTAAACAGTGAAAGATTGAAGGTAAGAAACAACATAGAACATATATAAATTATGTATGATACATACGTATTGGAAAGCATCAGAACAAGTCATAAATCTAGAATACAGAAATAACCCAAGTTCAAAAAAATAGATAAACTCCTCAGTGTCGCAAGCCTCAGCTTGGTCCCATTCTCTCCAGCTCCACTGCAATCTGGTACCTGAAGTAGTGGGGTGCATTCCCTTATCTATACCAGTAGCAATATAATCTGTTTGGACCCAAAAGCATGAACCAAACAGGGTGTGAGAATAATAATATTAGGTAACCACCAAAATATATCTGCCTATTAGTCAGTGAATATATATGGAAGACAATAAGTATAGAGAATCTATAAATAAGGATGTACTCAGAAGTAATCATTCATACGGTTCAAAGAATTCAATTACACATATCAAGTAAGCAGCTAGTTAAAGAATGTAACCCTCTGGGAAGTACTCTCATCCTACCCCATTTAGTTCAACCAAAAAAACACAAGAAACCCTCTAGAAAGTACACACAATCTAACTCTTCTAGTTCAGCTTAAGCATAGAATCTATGAGGAAGCACTCACCGTCAATTCCCCCTCTAGTCTCATATCGGTAACCAAAAGGCACTCTAGGGAAGAACTCAACATCCCATTCCCCCTATGGCCCACATCAAGGAACTACAGACACTCTAAGGAATTACTCACATCAATTCCCCCTATGGTCTCGCAACGTAATAATAAACAAACACTCGAGAGAACCCTAACCGTCCATTCTTCCTATGGTCTAATACATCAGGTTCTCAAAGCCCTGTGTAAGTCAATCATGTACAGTAATTAATTGAGGCGAAATAAAACCTAAAGTAATATTTAGTTAAATAGTCTACAACATAATAGCATGACAGATAAACAAACACTCTATCCTATAATACTAGGAATGGGGAAAACAAACAGTATCATAACAGGCTAAGCTAGACCAACCCTCATAAACAAAACATACATGGGAAAACACTTCCAAATCATAGAAATTAATCCTATTGACATTTAATTAACCCTTATTTATGTATACTATCATAGAAGGAAATTAACAGGGCTAAAACCATAATCACGCAATACCCCATTCAAGGGTATTGGGCACTTTTCGACACATAACTCAAAGACATTCTATAGAAAGGCACAAACCACCTACCTCAGTGTTGTATGATCTTTATATTCTAGCGTCGGCCCTTGGATAGACCTAGAACTTGGTAGATCTATAAAAACCTCTAAAAAGAAATAATTGAGGATAACTTTAGAAAGATGAGGAATCAGGAAACAAAACTCTAGAAGATAAAAGATCTTACAGTGGCGATCCCAACGCAATCGATGACAGTTGAATCAGAGAACAGATGCTCGATCAGGGGATCGGAGAAGAATCACAGCCGTACAGATTCTCTGAGATGAACTAGGTTGAGAAGGGATATGTTCTATCTGTCATAAATGACCTAGTTCCATTTAATGAAAAAAAAATTACATGATGTTTACTTGACTTTTCCGACCTCTGCTTTAAGCGGTCTCCAGGTCGCCCCACATGATTGTGTGCACAACTATTACATGATCATCTCCCGGCTACCTACGGTAACCGAATACATATTGTGTGCTTATAAAATACATGGTGTGTACTTCAAAAATTTCCATAAACTACTCTTTTTCTCAAATACACTAGAAGAAGAAAAACATACATGAAATGAAGATCCATGATGTTACATGGATATTCTGAAAAAACACATCTTCATACATTATTATTTACTCTGATTGAAAATTAAACAATGTGTAATATAATTAAATGATGTGTACTCTCTTAATGTCGTCAATTATTTTATGACTTGTAACTGTTCATGACATGTTTCTGGAAACAATTACACAACATGTATTATAGATACACGGTGGGAAATTATTCTCTATACGATTTTTCATCCTGGTTTATTTATAAAAACCCAAAACCTTTTTTCCTTGTCAACTTACCAAGAACCATTGGTAATACTTGACCAATTAATTCCCGGGCTCCATAAATTCCAAAGAAAATCCCTGAATCGCTCCCTATTTGGAGAATATATGTTTTTCTTAAGCTTCCTTGAAACCTAATTCTTTATTTATTCAAAAAAACATAAATTCATTACAAAATAATATTTCTATGTTTTAAATATGAGGAAAAATTCAACCAATTTTTTTAAAAAAAAACTCATATAGAGATGTACCTAGAAGAACATGGGATGATACAAACTCCCCACCATATTATAGCTCATCCCCGAGCTACTCCATAAATAAACATAGGGTCTTGGTGAACAAGTATGGCCATTGTTCTTGCATATCATACTCCATATACTATTTCTACTCCTAAAACCGCATATTCTTCCATTTCCCTTGAACAAACAGTATATTCCTACACTAGAGATATCACTCACTATAATCCAAAAACCAAACAGAATTCTCCAAAGAGAATACATCATCACTAAGCTCTGAATCTACTATGTATATCACATGAGAAGGTTTGAGATAATATCTATCTAGATGTAACATGTTGAACAAATCATCCATTCCACTGAAGCATTGTAGAGGGGATAATTTTCATGACTCTTGGTCAAAAATATCCAATATATGAAATAGCCTAACAAACATGGGTACTAGAATTCCCTTTTTCCTGATATGGTGTTTCAACAACCTATGCGACACCTAGATGAAAACATGATGACCTGCCACAAACTCCAGAGGTCAACTCTAATGGTTAACATTGGATTAATTCCTACTCTTCATGGTCACCGACCAATGTCTGGTCAACTGAACCTATTCAGATGTCTCATTCACTAAACAAGGCCCAACATGCAATGCATCACCTACCTCTAACCAAAAAATATGTGAATGGAACGACCTCCCATACAAAGCCTCAAAAGGTCCTATTTGGATTGATGCATGGAAGTAGTTATTATATAAAAAATACACTACTTCCATATGTTTCTCCCACAAACCACTGAAACCCAAAACTTAGGCTTGTAACATATCATCCAAATACTTATAGTTACCTTAAATTGACCGTCAGTATGAGGTCAACAGAACATAATAAAAAGAAACAATGATCACAGATCCTTTTGAAGACCCAACAAGAAACTCAATATAAATCAAGGATATTTTTCTAAAAAAATACTCATCAGAACATTGTCTTGTAGAACTATGTCACACATGTAAATACTTCCCAGAATATCAACTATGAAGGTCTTGCTGATAATTAAAAGGTGTCATACCTTCATTAGTTGATAAAAAATCACCTATAGAATATCCTTATTGTGTTATTTTCTAGGTAATCCTGTCACAAAACCGATCGTTACATCATGCCATTTATACACAAGAAGGGGGAAAAGATACATAATCATTGCTGGCCTCTAATGCTTGGATTACAACTACTAAAATGTGATACATCTAGCCATGAAGTATACAAATATCTTATTCATTCATGACAACTAGTATTGTCTTTGGATATTATGGTACCAATTTTTCAAACCAAGATGTAACTCCTATCTTGAAGAATGAAACTAACTCATCACATCCTTGTGCAAGACCATAGGAACCAACACTCATCCATGAATAAAATGAGAATTTTCACAACTAAGAGACCATATTGAAGGTGTCTCCCATACATATGAGTTTTCTCTCAAATCTAATACCTATATATCATATAATTATGTAGTGTTGATCTGATCCAAAATAATAGGTACAAACAATATTTGATTTATAGCTACTCATCCCTGAGACTCTAGAATATCTAGACGCATGTCTTCAAATAGGGATATTACCTACAACTCATCGTAAGACTCCCATACCACCACGTCCTACATCTTTTTTCTTAATCCATTGGAAATTAATTTTCCCTTTCCCACTGTATAATCCAACTCATAGATGATGGACTATAGATAATCGACCCACCTCCTCTACTGACAATTTAGGTCCCTCTAAGAAATGTTGTACCTAAGGTTCCTGTGGTATTTTTAAACCAAAAACCTCTCACCCATGAGAAAATTTCTATGGTATCTTAAGGAATGTACCGCTACTTCTAACTTTAGGTCATTAGTAGGATAATTCCTCCCATGTCGCCTTAGTTGTCTAGATCCATAAGAAACCACTCGATCCTCCTCCATCAAAACATCTCCAATTCCAATTCTAGATGCGTCATAATACATGGTATATACTTTAGCCATCATAGGTATAGGGAGAATGGGTGCTGAGGCTAGCCTTTCATTTCACATCTAAAAAGTTGTCTCATAAACATCAGACCAAACAAACTTCACCCCCTTCTCAGTTATCCCTAAAATTTGTTCTACCAAATTGGAGAAGTCCTGAATAAAGCACCGATAATAACCTATTAAACACATAAATCTCCAAATCCCAAGGAAATTCTTGGTTTTATTTTAATATATCATGGATGAAACTTTCTCTATGCCCACAGCAACTCCTATCTCTTGGATGACATCACCCAAGAAGTGAACATTATCAATCCAGAAATTGAATTTGGTTATATTGGTGTAAATCATATTCTCTCTCAATGTACTAAGTAAAATTTCCATATATTGGGAATGCTCTTATATTGAATTGGATTACACTAAGATTTCACCAAAAAACCAATTCCAAATGGTCCATAAAAGGATGGAAGATCCTATTCATCATGTCCATGAATATCACAGGTTCATTGGTCAAACCAAATAGTATCACTACGAACTCATAAAATCCACACATACCCCTAAAATTAGTATGATGTATGTTAAATGGTCTCACCATAAACTAATGGTATCCTGATCACAAATCAATCGTAGAGAAGTTATTAACATCTCTCACCTGATCGATGATATTATTGATGCATGGAAGAGGATACTGGTTCATGACCATCATCTGGTTCAATTTCTAATATTCCACACATATGTGCAAATAACCATAAGCCTTCTTTGTGAAGAGAACTGGAGAACACTATGGAGATATACTATTCCATATGAAAGATTTAATTTCTTGATCTTACAACTAAATATTAAACTCCCAAATCACTATTAGTGAAATTCTATAAGGTGGAATAGATATTGGCTCTTCTCCCAATACCAACTCAATTGTAAATTCTATCTATCTCATGGGTGGTAAAACATAGAAATCATCAAGAAAAACATCCAGAAATTGATATACCACCGGAGGAGAATAGTCATGATATAATTATCCATCATCAAGAGCAAGACTATCTATATGATCCATGATAAAATCCAACCTGGATTGAACTCATCCTCTAGGACAAGCCTGAAGATCCCACTCATTTTAGTGAGATTAACAGCCTCTTTATTGAGATACAAAGTTAACGATCCTATATTAATAGTCAATATTATCTATGTATAGAACTAATAAATCCACAAAAAGAATCAAATAAAACCTATAATTTCCCATATAAATGGTTCCAAAATGAAATGGTGACCACCAATCTCTAGGGAATGCACCATGTAATGTTTTATATTCTTTTACCATTCATCCAAAGTTGTGTCTAGGGTCAAATAAAAATCCAATATTTCCACATAAAATCCCATAGTATTCAGAATAAGGGTAAATAAAATGGAATTCAATGCTCATATATAAGAACACTTTAAGCAAGGGTATAAGATTCAAGACTTGTACCTATGAAAGTAGATGGTCTGGATTCCACAGTAGTCGGAGTATTATATATAATATGAAAATAACCAACCCATTTTGCCTAGGATCTATCCTGAATACCTTGAGATATAACCTCCTGTTGGTATGACCATTCCAAATGGGGGTACCACATCCCATGCCTTTACTAGAATGTTCTGTGGAACTACAACAACCTGACTATTAGGGAGTAGGTAAGTCCTTCACAGACTCTAGTAGATGTAATGTTACCCTCTCATATATTTAATAATTCGTCCACCTATAACACCTCTGTAGGTGTCACATCCTTCTACAAGAATGAAAATACAAAGTGGGTTTTGGAAACTGAGTCTTTTTGTGGCCCATTTTTTCACACTCATAACACCGTAAGTGAATACAGTCTTGATATGGCTACCCAAATCAATAACTTCTCTAACCACTACTGCCTTGTAGAAAACTTTCATAGAGACACTTAATTCTACTCGAAGAATATTTAACATTTTTAACGGCTGAAATAGTATGACCACTAATCAGTGCCTCTTTCAAATTCCATTATATAATGAGTGATAGATTCATAACCTTTACAAAACATCCTAGACAGAACACATTAACCTATGACCTAATCTCAAATTGAAAACCATCCTAAATATGTATCACCATGTAGATCTTAGGAGATTCCAAATATGGAGATAAGAATTGAAGGTCATTGAAACCCTATGTGTAGTCCACCACTAACATGCCCTCCTATATCAAGTGTATGGAATCATGGTTCTCCTCACACCTCAATGAATTGGGATAGAAATGGCTCAAGAAATTCATCTCAAACTACTTTTAGGATAAATCATCTTGTTTCCCTTCCAACTTATGAATTTTCCACCAATGCTTGGATGGTCCATAAATTACATGTGAAACACCATCCACCCTCTAATCTATGGGTGTCTCAAGATGATTAAATATCTTCTGGATGGAATCAATCCTGAACTCATCTACTTGTAGGGATCTTTCCCCAGTTAACGTAGGCAAATGATATAGTTGTAACTCTCTCATAAAATCATACAGTAAAGTCATGATATTAACATTATCACTTTCAATGGATCGTAAAACCCTTAGTAAGCTATTCTGAAACTAAACATCAATATGATTCTTAGGAACTGTAGGAATCTCTGGTTTATATTTGTTAGGAGCATGTGGATTTACACTCTGCTGACACTCTACTCAGAGAGGAAAATGATAAATTTTCCCTAAAAGACAAAAACACTCCATAGAAAACTGGATATAACAAGGTTAATCTCAATAGGTGAAAAAAATAGTGTAGCATTGCTCCTAGTATCTCTAAACATGGATTACAAGTGTTTTATCATGACATAATAGTTCATTTATTTAATTTATCAAATATGAAAAGTATCTTATATCATAGTTCAATCAAAAAAGTAAATATCACATGAAATTAATATGTATCTATCATGAAAAATTTTAGAAAATCTATATCCCTATGTGCATATCATGATGCATTTATACTCATCTAGCAACATATCAGGCCACGAGTATAAACCTCAAGAACTAATAACATCATGAAATAATAACTTCACACTACATGGGAATCACTTAGGGTGAAATATCATCAACTGTAGAAAGAAAATAGTATAAATGGAAATCCACCCCTTAGAACTTGGATTTCCCCCATACATGGGTTAATTATTCCCATCAAAAAGCTTATTACCAAGTCCCAACACATCCCAGCCTCCTTTATACCTATCCTAAATAGTAGATAAATATAAAATAAACCTAATTTCATCTTATAACACTTTATAACATCCCTCTATATGGAACTCTCTCAAATGGCTGAAATGGGTTGGTTGTGAGGCCTCAAGTGTGACTCCTCGTTTGCTAGAAGCTTCCGACTAATAGTGTGGGTGTGGTCATAATAGTGGAGAGACTATACCCCTTGGATATAGAGTTACAAAAAAGTAGAATAATCAATATAAATAATGAATAAATATTATTGTGAGGAAATAATGGAAACAATGTCGTATAGTGGAAAACCAATTGAATAATCCAATAAATAGTACAAAAATATTTTAATGATGTGTTAGAATATAACTAATTTCATGATAGAATAATATATGTAAAATAAAAACTCACTCCAATAAAGACTCAGTATTCCTTGGTAAAAACCTCTTTTTAGTCCCGCCTCCAAAGTCCAGCCCATCTAGAAACCAAACTATCAACAAAAATGTCTTTTTTCCTAATCCAAAACTTCATCCAAGTAATCTACTCAAGTAGTAAACGCCGGTCTAAATAGGGTGTGAGTATAACTCAGTAGGTTGAAACCACCATGTCTAAAAAAATAGGCTAATAATAAGTGTATGAAATAATGTAATAAACAAGTGTATTAATTAATTAGACAATTCAATTAATACCACATCAACCAATTTTGGCACTATGCCAAAATTCCTTTGATCATGTCTCATGAACATGATAACAATGACCATATAACTATGGTAAAACATAACCCACCTCTGCACCATGTTATAATGTCTCTAAGCATGTCTTACAACCATACCCGCCATAACCTTATAACCAAGGGATATTTCACAAAAATATGGTTTAAATCCATATATATAATAATTTATTCAATTAATAAGGACCAAGCTCAGTATATAAAAACTTTATCATGTATAAGGGAAAAGACCAATATATAATCATTTCATCATTTTTCTCAAGTCCACACCCAGTAAATAATCATTTTATTACGTTTCTCTAGGTATAGCCTACTACATATTAATTTTAGCATGTCTACGGGCATAACCTGTTGTGTAATAATTTCATCAAGTAAAATGGGACAACACCCCATATATTAGAATTAAAATAACACAAAACATGTAATAAAATAAATAATTCCATAATATCACATCATAAGGCTCAATTGATAATTATGAAAATTATTATTTATCTTTTAATTACACATTTTGTTTATCGTTTGGTCATAACCAATATCATTCCAGTTATCCCAATAAAAAATAAAAATCAATGTGAATATATATCAAGAAAACACCTCAATATCTGGTCATTTTAAACACACTTTAATTTGATAAAAAATTATTTCATAATCAATGGTTATCCCACCCTAAAAATATCCATTAGACTAGTCAATAACAACTGAGATCCAAAGGGACTTCAAGGGATAATTCAATTAATCAATTAATTAATTCAAGTGAATGTTTTGCAGAAAAATTGTAACATTTAACATAATTTACAATTATAAAACCATAGGGTTATGGTTTAGAGCTCATAACATCAATCGACAATGACTTCACCATTTCAAATGGAAAAATATCATGAGGAAGAAGGTACAGATGATCATAAAAGGGATTCTAGATAAAAAATGATCGAGATCAAAAACAAACAGTGCACACATCCTATATAATTTTACTAAATGATTAGAGAACAAAATGGAAAGAATGAAATAACTATATAAAACCACTTACCATGAATCATACATGTTTTCAAGACATTCGGGATCAATATAAGTTCTCCAAAATTTCCTAGAAGATTCCATCGGGTCGAGAGGAAAGTACTTCACATTAGGTGAAAGGAAAATTATCCACATGAAACCATTTTAAAAACCTTCTTGGGAAATTACACCACATGTAATATAGTTTCACATTTTGTAATTATTTTTATATTGATATTCCAAAAAACAGATCTTGTTATATTGTTATTTATTTCAATCTAAAATTACTTGACATGTAATGTAATTACACTAATTTTACTCTCTTCATATTGTGAAATATTTCATGACCTCTAACCATTCACAACATGTGTATAGGAATAATTAATTGGCCTTTATTATAGTCACACAACATGTTACTATTCTATAAAGTGTTTTTTCTCCTACTTTTTTTATGAAAACCCAAAATCCTTTTTTAGATTCTCAATTTACCTGGAAACATGGGTAATGCTTAGCCCATTTATAACTGAACTCAATTAATTCAAAAAAAAATCCATAAACTTATCCCTATGTGGACTACCTATGATTTTTATCAAGTTCTCTCATATCCTATGTCTATTTTTATCCAAAATAACCTAGATTATTAATTAAACATTATCACCATGTTTAAAATATACTGAAAAACTCAACTGAAATAGTTAAAAAAAATAAAAGATAAGTACTAGGAAAAAGAAGGGATCTTCCAATAGGTTTACAAAAGTTTTATCCTCTTAATATTAGTAACATAATCAGTAAAAATTGTGAAACCACTATATGATACCAATTAATAAAAACTTAGAATAACATGCTTATATATTAAATTATTTCATTAATTTAGTCAATAATTATCATAAATAAACACGCAATCCTATGAACAAAATGTTTTGTATTTTTATATATTATTTACATAAATTTATTATAGGTCATAATTTCTTAAATATACACCAAAATATTATCCTCACATGGAATCCTTATAAGTATTATCTTCTTTTTAATTACATAGGGAAATGGGAGAGAGTTGAATAAGTGATCTCAAATAATTATTAAGTGAGAAAAATATCAATTAGTATTAAACGGTTAATTCATAAGCATTTAATAAAACTAGTTCATTAGAGAAATATCTGATTAAAAATTCCATTGGATAATAAGAGTTTATCATATAGAATAATAGAATTACATATGACCTCAAAGTATAATCATGAAAGAAAAACGTATACCATCGGATAAAAAAATTAAACATGGGAAAACAATCATGAGCCAAGGGAAAAACATTGGAATATGGAATAACATTGAAATGTGGCACAAGCATAAGAATATGATATCATAACATTGTGAATATAACTGCCATGAATCATGATCACACATAAAATTGTGATGAAATATTTTCACAATATTTCCCATTCATATTGTTTTGGGAAAAGAAAACTAAAATTATTCCAAAACATAAGGTTGTGAACAAATATAACTATAATCCTTTACACACATAACATCATTATCTCATGAGATATAAAAAATTACCAAATACATTCAAGGGTAGTATTAGACACACTAATCAAATAACAATAAACCATGTGTATTTGTTCCCCATGATATTCATCATACATACTGTTATGAAGACCCCATTAATGTATGATGGTATAACATAACATTTTCAATTGGTATCACATATGATAAAATAAACTATAGGTTCTGTTGTTATTAAAAATTCAATCACCCAAAAGAATTATTTCATAAGATAATTATGGGGTGATTCATGAAACATTCCTTTATAGAAAATAAAAAATTTATAGATAGGAAGCAAAATAGAATCTAAATCCCAAAAGTTTTTTCTTTAAACATTTTTAACATTGTTGTAAAAGGATAAATTTACAACTCACTTTAAAAAATTATTTTCAATAATGTATCAAAAAATAATTCTAAATAATTATTTTAAATGAATCACTAATAGTGGTAATTTTAAATACAATAGACATTAAGTAAATAAATGTGAAGTGAAATTTATTTTTATGTTTTTTAAACAGTATTATAGAAAACTCATATTGATGAAAGACTAATAAAATATAATTTTCAAAATAGATAAAGAAAAATATGAATTATAAATTATATAAAAAGTATTAATATTTTTAAATAAAAAAATTATGAAATAATTTCGACATATAAGAGAAAGATATAATAGAGAGGATAAGATTTATTCTTATCAATGGTTTTTTTATGATCAAAGAAATATTTCAAAGATGAATATTTTGAGATGAAATTGAAATTTCTCAATATAGAAATGGAAAATACCATATAAAATATATTAATTAGAGAATATAACAAATTTATAAGAATATATTCATGTAATAAAGATTATTACCTAATGTAATATAAATTGAGTCAACAAAACCCTTATAATTTTGTTAATGAATATGTAAATTAAATAAGAGACAGTATGCTAAAAATGGAATTTTCAATTACATAATTTAAAATTAAATATATGATAAAATATTTCAAATATTCATTTTATACACTGTGTGAATTAAAATAACGTCAAATTACAAAACATGTCTCGAAGAAAGAAAATTTAGTTGAAAATCAATTAAATTATTAATAACATTTATTTTGAAAGGAAATAATTTACAAAATGATTAGAATGGAAGTTAATTTATAAAACTATAAAAAATTTGAGAGTAATTTTTGTAAATAAAACCAGAGACTAATATGGATATGTTCTATTATGAATAAAGTGTTTAAAAATGATATATCATTCAAATAAATGTAATGAAAATCAAACTCAAAATAAAATTACCTTAATTAATAATTCAAGTAAAGATAATTAATTACATAAAATAAAGAATATTTATAAGAAATATTAAAAAATGTTATGTTTTTTGGAGATAAATAACATTTAATTTCTCTAAATTTAAATTTATATATAGAAAATATCAATTAAAAAGTGATATTAGAAAAGAAACCATTCAATAGTCATATTTTATCATGTAAAAATAAATCAAAAATGGGTTTATGAAAAATAAATTTAAATACACAAAAAAACAATAACTAAAATATAACAATATCATAAGTTATAATGTGTCAAAATTATAAGAATAAAGTTCAACAAATTGGTTATAACTCATTAAAATGAAATTGAGTTAATAAAACCTTTACTTTAGATTCCTGCTTGGTCGGATATGATCTATCCTCAAGAATAATAAATTAATAATAGTTGAAAATATATTTGAGAACATTATTTATGTGCATTATGTTTTATATTAATATTTTATATTCTTTTATTACATATTTAATAAGTATGTTTAGTTTATATTGACCATATTTTCTTTGTAGTTTTAATTATTCATTATCATTTTTAGTATGACAGTATCATTCATCATTATTCGATCATAAGTTAATCATCTATATAATGTTAAAGGTATTGGAATAGATATTTAATTTTCAGTTATTAGATTCTAGGTTCATTCATTAGGGGTTTCAGGTACAGTTCTCCAATATGAAATCCATAACACTCTTGTTTTGGAAATTTTTAACAAACCTAAGGTGGTATATTAATAATATTTTAAATATTAATATTAACATTACAAAACAAAATTCTAAATTTTTTTATTGACATAACATCTTCTACTCAATTAATTTTTCATAAACATCCATGATAAGAATACATATAATCATTCATATAGGTTGTTAAAAATTCTCAAAAAATGAGAATGTTATAATTAATGGATTGGTGTGATTATAAAGATATTTTTTGATAATAAAATAATAATATAAGTAAATTTTTTTTATTTATATGTTATGTATCTAATAAATAAATTTTTATTTTTTTATAATAACAGTGTAAATGAAAATAAAGGGTAATAATTGTTTACTTACATAAAACAAATTGAATCATTTCTTAGAAGCCTTCTTGGTTTTGAAGTAATTAGGGAATTATCTTGAGAATATAAGCTTCCTAACAAGGAATATTATTATTATTTAGATAATTTAGGTATTTTTTCAATATAAAACCAAAGTAAAAGTGTTATTTAAGGTTGGTATAGGATGGTTTCATTTATATGTGAGCTTGAATGGTTAAAAAATACTCTTTCCTTCATGGATAATGAATGAAATTTCTCATAGATTGTGGATCGAAAGTGGAAATATAATTGAGATAATATAATTTTAGGTAGTTAATTCCATCATATACACATTTATAGATGTTTTTATGATATTTTTTCAACATTACCCATTTATTAAACGCGTTCCATTACTCTCAATTTATCATGGTAACTCAATTTTTTCCTCAGGGACTTATTCTTATGCATAAAAAATAAAATTATTCTAAATACCTTATTTGAAAATATTTATTCCAAATAATAAATTAATTTTATTATATTCAATATCAAAAATTTATAATAAATTAATTCAATATAATAATGCATAACTTATTACAAATTGAAAAAATATATTTTCATGCATAAATGAGTTTTTTCTTATTCCTTACCATGTAGTAATAATTTTATGATTAGTAATATGTTTGAGTATATATATTGACAATTAATTTCATTAAAATCATTCGATAATTGAGAATACATTAATTTATTAAAATTAAAATACATAATATATAAAAAAACAATTCTCTGAATAGTAAATCATTTTAAGATTAATATATTTTATCTTTATTAAAAAAAATATTAATATTAAATGCATGAATGTAACTTCAATTATTTATATGTATAAATATAATATATTTCATTTAAATTTAATACTATAAATATGATATTTTTATCTTTAAAGAGACACACTTAATATATAAGAAATTTAAATCATTTTAAAAAACATTTTTATTTATCCATGAATTGTTAAATGAATTTTAATTATTGTTAATAAATTATTTATTTTATGTTATTAATTAATTTTACTAATGATTGATTTGTTTTTATTAATCCATTTTATTGAGACTATTTATTATTGGTGATAAATTTAATAAAAATTCATTATATAAAAAAAATTTAGATTGACATTTGATTTCATAAATAAATTAGTATCATTTATTCTATTGAAAAAAATAATTTATTATATTAAAAATAAATCATTATCTTTATATTAAAGTTTTAATCTATATAATTTTTTTTATCAATAATAATATTATAGTTCTAAACCTGTAATGTTTTTACCAGTATAATTCCTAACGGTTATATACCTTTTATGTAATGTCCCGGACCCGGGTTCCATGAAACGGGTGCCCCGAGCCCGGTTCGCCACGTGACCTCAAGCGCATTTCCCCAAACGCCACAGGTTGTCGACTTGAAGTGAGGGCCCATGTCTGATAGTGGGGAAACTAGTCCCTCATTTGTCAAAGTGTAGCACAGCAGAATTTAAAGAAAACATACAACGACATCGGAAGTAGTAAGCCAGACACAACTGAAATAAACTACAGCAATGAATATAACCAACAGTATATAAATGATAATGCTATATGTTTCAAGTTCTAAGAAAATAGCTAGAACATGTTATACATCAATACGGTACAACAAATAGCAGAGTACATCAAAACAAAGAAAAACAGCTGGCAGCGGCATCGTGAGCCTAGGTTCGGTCCCATGCCCTCCTACTCCACTACAACAGTCAAGTACATGTATAGGGACTCTTTCCCCTGTCTACACCGGCATAAATGTAATCTGTTTGGGCCGAAAAACATAACCTAAACAAGGTGTGAGAATCATATCTCATTAGGCACCCACCAAAGGCCCGTGCCCAACTGCTTGTAAATATGCAACGATAGTGTACAGTAGTAAAATGCAATAAAGTATGAATTACTCAAAAGTAACTCATTACCAGTTATATTTCCATTTTATTATCCATTTAATCCATTTAATATAAGAAATCACCACAGTGAATTTCTAGTAAACAACTAGTGTCCTCAGACACGTAAACTCCTACTCTCGGGTAACAAGTATCCAAAACAAGAATCTGCCTTCAGGAATAACAGAGTTTTGCCCTTAGGCATAGGTAGTGTCACCCTCAAGCATAGAATCATCTGCCCACAGGCACAGAAGAAGATTCCCTCAGGCTGAAATATCTACTGCCCACAGGCTAAATAGTGAAGTGCCCACAGTCTAATCACAACAATGCCCTCAGGCTAAAATGGTAACCGGGCCATGCCCAACCTGTCAAAATGCATTAAACAAGAAATTCCTCTCAAGGAAATTCTACAATTAATACATTAAAGGCATACCCTCGGGTATCCTGTCCAAACGGCTAAATACTGGAACACACCCCTGGGGTGGTTCCGGATCCAAGCAACGATCCCAATCATTAATTTATTATCACAATTAAATCACCTATGCAATTATAGGAATATAATATAGCAATTTCCTCAGCCACACGACACCCCAACATGGGTTCGTGTCACGAAAATGCACAAAAACGCACAACATTTGGAAATTCACACCAAGACACCTACCTTGTACGCCAACGAACATTATACCCAAACACTGACTCCAGAAATGCCCAAGAACGGCATAGATCTGACGAAGAACAAAACCCATTCAAACGTAAATAACTTCCCCTTGGGAAAGAATTGGTTGGAATGGTACCATGAGAGGATAGGGCTTACCCCTGCGGTTCCAACGAGATAGTCCGAAGCCGAATCGGATTCCAGACAAACACCCAGAGGACCTTAAAAGGTTCGGCCATCCTCCTTGGCTCCAAAATGGCTCAAACGCCTCCTCTGCCAAATGAGGAGGCTACTGCCTATTTTAAGCCAAAAAAACAAAGAACACTGAGTGTACATATGAGTAAACATCGTGTACTTATTTCATTTAACTGTTCATTTGGTGGCACAGCCACACTGTTCAACCATCGACATTAGTACACGACATGTACTCCCAAGTACACAGCATGTACTGTCTCCTAGCTATCGGCTGCACTACCACCTTACTGTTTAAGCTTGCTGACTGACTACACAGTGTGTAAGGTACCACTACATGGCGTGTTGTCGGTTCCTACACCCTTAGTCGCTGACACGGCTACACGCCCCGTGTACCCATTCCACACGGCCAAAAGTACATGACATGTGGAAAAGTACATGGCGTGTAGTTCCAAAATCTAGGATTTTTTCGTATTTTCAATATTTTCACAAAAACACTAAAGGAAAATGAAAAAAAAAAGAAGCATCTCGTACCTCGAAAATAAGAACTGGGTTCTTACAAACATCCCCCCTTATAGAAATTCGTCCCCGAATTGCCCTTCCAAGGGTGGAAAAGATATAGCTCAGAACAGCTCTGGCCACTGAGCACGTACGTCGGCCTCCCGCTCCCAGGTCTCATCCTGCACTTGGCCATGCTACCATAGCACTTGTACGAGAGAAACTGACCGGCCTCGGAGAACCTTCTTCTCGTTTCAACGATACGGATCGGATGCTCCTCAAAGGATGCATCATGCTGAAACTCAACATCCTTTGGCTGAAAGGTGTGAGACGGGTCTGAATGATAGTGACGCAACTGAGACACATGGCAGAAGTCGTGCATGGCTCGGTACCATTGCGGTAACTGCAACCGATAGTCAACCTACCCAACTCTCTCCAGAATCTCGAATGGTCCCACATACCTTGGTGAAAGATTACCCTGTCTCCTGATCCGTTTATGTCCCAGTCTCGGAGAAACACATAGAAAAACCTGATCCCCGGCCACGAACTCCAAGGGTCATCTGCGGCGATCAGCATAAGATTTCGGATGAGACTGCGCGGTAGACATCCACTTCTGAATCAACTAGACCTTCTCAGATGTCTCCTGCACAAGTTGTGGCCCCAGTAAAGCTGTCGCACCTGCCTCTAACTAGCACAAAGGTGATCGGAATGACCTACCATATAAATCCTCATATGGTTTCATCTCAATAGTTTCCCAAAATCTATTATTATAGGAAAACTCGACTAAGGGTATATGCTTCTCCCACGATCCCCGAATGTCTAGGACACATGCGCGCAGCATGTCCTCTAGCGCCTATATCATCCTCTCTAACTAGCCATCTGTCTGAGGGTGGTATGCTATTCTTAGAAGCACCTGAGTACCCAGTTCCCACTGAAAACTCTTCCAGAAAAGAGAGGTAAAGCAGAAGTCCCTATCAGAAACTATAGAATGAGGGTCCCCATGAAGACGTATGATCTCTCGGATGTACAGGCTTCCGAGCTTATCAACACCAAAGGTCTCCTTGAACAGAAAAAAGTGAGCTACCTTCGTGAGTCTATCCACAACAACCCACACTGCGTCATTGCCTCGTGGTGACCTCAGTAATCCCATTACGAAATCCATCGTGACATTATCCCATTTCCACTCTTGAATGGGTAACTACTATAACATCCCAGCTGGCCTCTGGTGCTCTGCCTTCACCTGCTGACAGGTGGAACACCTCGTAACAAAACCATCTATCTCTCTCTTCATACCCGACCACCAGTACTGACGCCTCAAGTCACCGTACATCTTGGTAACCCCGGGATGAACTGCCCAAGCTGAAGCATGAAACTCCTGCATCAGCTCCTTGTGTATATCCCTTGGAACCCATACTCGTCCATGGAAACGCAAAACCTCATCATCGCCTACCATCCAACCGGGAGGAGGGTCCTCACTTACCACCGACTCCAGTAGAACTAGGACTTCTGAATCAGATAGATTCCTCATCCTCACTCTGTTCAGGAGGGTAAAAGTCACAGTTAACGAGGAAAGATAAGTCTTCCCATAACTATCGTGCACCTCTAGATGCATCTCATAGAACAAGACCATAACCTCCCACTCACCACTGGCCTCCTGCACTACCTGTATCTGAGCCTTCCTGCTCAGTGCATCGGCTACTGCATTACCTTTACCAGGTGTATAGGCAAGCTCCAAATCGAAGGACTGTAGGTACTCGACCCACCTTCTCTGCCTCAAATTCAGGTCATGCTGAGTAAAGATATACTTGAGGCTTTTGTGGTAGGTGAAAACCACAAAATTATCTCCCAACATATAATGTCTCCAACAACACAACTGCAGCCAACTTGAGATCATGCATCGGGTAATTCCTCTCATGTGGCCTCAATTGTCGAGACCCGTACGCAACAACTCGGTCGCCCGTATCAAAACGCCTCCCAGCCCAATACCCGATGCATCACAGTAAACTATATAACTCTTCCCCTACTCTGGTAGTATCAGGATCGGTGCTGATGTCAACCTTCCCTTCAGGTCCTGAAAAGCTGTCTTGCAAGCTTTTGACCAAACGAACTCCACACCCTTCTTAGTCAGACCCATCAATGGTGATGCTAAGCAGGAGAAGTCTTGTATGAAGCGTCTGTAATAACTAGCCAGCCCTAAGAAACTCAGTATCTTAAACACGTTCTTAGGATTCTCCCAGGAAACTATTGGTCTCACCTTCTTTGGGTCTACTGCAACTCCTTCCTCTGAGATGATATGACTCAGGAAGTGAATTTGGTCCATCCAAAACTAGCACTTCGAGAGCTTAGCATATAGTCGATGCTCTCTCAGTGTACTGAATACGATCTCAAGATGGGTGTCATGGTCGTGCCGAGTGTGAGAGTACACCAAGATGTCATCCATGAATACCACCATAAAAGAATCAAGATACTGATAGAACACACGATTCATCAGAGCCATGAAAACCGCTGGCGCGTTCATGAGTCCGAATGGCATAACCAAGTACTCGTACAGACTATATCTGCTCTGAAAAGCTATATGTGGTATATCCGATGGTCTCACGCGTAGCTGATGATATCCAGATCGCAAGTCAATCTTCGAGAACAATCGTGCCCCATGAAGCTGATCAAACAGATCATATATCCTTCGAAAGGGATATCGGTTCTTAATCGTCAACTGGTTCAGCTTCAGATAACCCTCGCAAAGTCTGAGGGTACCATTCACCTTCTTCTCAAAAAGGACCGGAGAACCCCAAAGAGAAGTACTGGGTTAGATAAAACCATTTGCTTGTAACTCCTCTAACTGCCTCTTGAGCTTCTGCAGCTCAGGTGTAGCCATTCTATAAGGAAGAATGGACATCGGTGCTACTCCTAGCATAAACTCGATTGAGAAATCCAAATCACGCATCGGAGGAAGACCCGAAAAGTCATCCGAGAAGACATCCCTGAAACGATCAACAAATAGATGGAAATCCGTCTGACAAGTCCCCTGATCATCCAGATATAAACTCGCAATCTGGTCTATGACTCAACCTCGCCCATGATGCTCCAGTCCAGCTCGACTCTCCTGAACATCCCATTCTCCCTTGAATAGAAACTCTCCACCCTCTGGTGATGTGAAATGCACCCTGTGACGATAGCAGTCCACAAAGGCTCGATATGGAACCAACCAGTCCATCCTGATAATGAAGTCATAGCTCGTCATCTCTAAGACATAGAGGTCCCATAGAAAGTGACACCCTCCAACCTCAAGGGGCACTCCTTCCACAGATGCACACCAGCCATCCTAGTCCCCAATGGAGTGTCTAGCGTCAAGATATCAGAAGAATTAGAAACACAGAGCCCAAGGTTCTCCACAACAGGTACAGATATGAAGCTATGTGTAGCACCCGTATCGAAAAGTACTAAAGATAAGACAGAAGCTACTAGAATAGTACCTCTAACTGTAGAAGGTTTGAGATCCTGCTGTTGCTGAGTCTGTTGCACTGTATATGCCTGCACAGTGTCACGGCCCTACGACACATACTGGCTACCCTGAGCTGTCCCGCCCTATTGCCTCTAAGATCCTGGTGTTTGGATACCACGGTAACGACCACCATCTCTGCATGTACGCCTTCACGTATTCCAGTTCCTGGAATGGTATGAAGCCACTGGTCCTGCTCCCGCACTTGGAGTCTGCACAGAACCCCTCTCACTAGCCACTGATGGAAACACCCTGAAAAAGCACTGTAGATGACCCAACTTGTTGAAAGCTCGGCACTCCACTGGATCACGTGGACACTGTGGCACCTTGTGCCCCTCTCTACCACACTGGTAGCACATAACCTGGCCACTTGAAGCATTATTCTGATTGGTACTGCTACCCTGAGAGAGGTCCATCTGTCTCTTCCTCTTGCCAGTAGAAATAATACCAGTCATTGGTGCTGAACCGCCCTGGGTCACACCACTAGATTCCCGTAGGTTCCTCTATGTAATCAAAACCTGGTTAACAATCGTGTGTACAATAGGAAACCTGAAAACATTCACCAGTTCTCGGATGTCATAATGAATACCATCCTCAAAACGTTTGGCTCTCAACGTATCATTACCCACCAGCACGGGTGCAAAGCACTGAAGCTCGGTGAAACAAGCAGAATAATCCATCATTGACATAGCGCCCTGCTGCAGATTCATGAACTCTTGAGCTCTATCTGCCTTCAGCATCTCTGGAAAGAAGAATTCATAGAATACTACCTGAAAATATTCCCACGCCATGTCCATGTGATGCTCTGACTGGGGGGTAACATACCACCACCTCTTGGCAGAATCACGCAGCATAAATGTTGCGGGCTTGACACTCCGCCCTGGAGGCGTCTCAAGATGCTCAGAAATAGTCTGCATCGACCCCAACCATGAATCTGTAGCCTATGGTCCTCCATCTCCTGAAAACGTAGGTGGATGCTACTGCTGAAAGATACATGTCAGCTCGGCCATAGATGTGGCAGCCTGCGGTGCTCCCTGAAAGGTCTGCATGAACCGCATAAAGCCTTCATGGAACTGTGCCTCTGCGCCTGTGTTTGTTATAGAAGCTGGCACCATATCTGGCACTACTGCAGGATTAACTGGTAGCCCATGACCCACCATCTCTGGAGTATACTTGTCGTCTCTCTCCTGGAGAACAACTCGCGGTCGTCTAGGCGGCATGACTATACAAGGTCAAAATCACACCTCAGATTCATGATTATTAAGATCGAAAAGCGAAATAACCACAAAGGAAACAAGAGGAAGAAGGCATTCAAAATTTGAAAATCAAGACACAACGGCGTGTACAATGACTACACGGCGTGTACCTGACTCCCTTCCCCTGACTGGGTCCTTCTACATGGCTAAGTCACATGGCTTCTATCGAACAAAACTATAAGGCGTGTAATTAATCTACACGGTGTGTATGGTGTTATTTCCCAACTGCCTGTGTCATCTGTGACACGGCTGACTACTCGGGTTGACAGTACACAGTGTGTTACACCCGAACAGGGTGTGTACACCAGCTTGTTTCCCAGCCACACGGCTAACAGCACATAGTCTGTCCTCAGACAAGACTACATGGCGTGTCCCATGGGTACACGACGTTTTTCAAGGAGAGGTGACACCGACCCGTGTTGTTAGTTACATGGATGATTCCCCAGGTCACACTACATGGCATGTGCATCATTGACACGACATGTTTTGTACATGAGATCACCAACCCATGTTGTTAGTTACACGGCCGGTCTCTGGGTCAACACTACACGGCGTGTACAAAAGCTACACGACGTGTTTTACCGAAGTCTTTCCCTACCTCGTGTCGCCGCCCACACAGTTTGTGACACATGAAGAGACTACACGGCATGTACTCATGGTACACAGAATTTACTCAAAAAGTTCACTTTTCTTCCCGAACAGAAGGTCATACACGGCATGTATAAAGATACTACACGGCGTGTATACTGAGTTTCAGGGAAGTATGCTTTAGAAACTTCCCCGGAACCCAGAAAATATTAAAAACCAACACCTAAGTGTCATATTTCGATCCGTGAGGGCCCATACTACCCACAAATCAAAGTTTGAAATCTTATCTGTGTTATAACCAATAAGCAGTCAATGATCCACCAAATTCTGGTCAATGAGGGCCCATACTCCCCAAAAATTGAATTATGTCGTTCATTTTATAAATAAGCTCACATAAAATTACCCTATCACATAGAAAGTATTTTATCAGAGTGACAATCACAACATCATTCTTTTCTAGCACAACAACTATCACAATAACATGCGAATTTCTAATGCACCTACATGGCATGGAAACTATGCATGGCATGTGATATCTAGCATGTGCCTATATGATGCATGAGATGGCATACCCTCATATCATTAGGTTGCAACTAAATAGAACCCACAGATAAAATATAAACAACACAATCTAAATTGTGTCACCCAATGGTGAAAACAAATCAACTGTAAATTGCAAAATCAATTAAATTGCAATCACGAGGTAAATTGGCTTTTCCCTGTATACGGGTTAGCTACGCCTGGGCATAGCTTATTACCAACTATCGTTCTTCCTATCCCTGACTACAGCTCCAAATAGTAAGTAAAAGAAAAGAAACCCTTTGATACCAATTTTTAAAGTCCTGGACCCGGGCGCCATGCAACGGGTGCCCCGAGCCCGGTTCTCCACGTGACCTGAAGCACATTTCCCCAAATGCCAGAGGATGCCGACTAGCAGTGAGGGCCCATGTCTAATAGTGGGGAAAATATGCCCTCATTTGTCAAAGTGTATTGCAGTGGAATTTAAAGAAAACATACAACAACAACGGAAGTAGTAATCCATACACAACCGAAATAAACTACAGCAGTGAATATAACCAACAGTATATAAATTATGGTGCGACATGTTTCAAGTTCTAAGAAAATAACCAGAACATGTTATACATCAATAGAGTACAACAAAGAGCAGAGTACAGAAAAACAAAGCAAAACAGCTGGCAACGGCATCGCAAGCCTAGGCTCAGTCCCATGCCCTCCTACTCCACAGCAACAGTCAAGTACCTGTATAAGGACTGTTTCCCCTGTCTACACCTGTAGAAACATAATCTGTTTGGGCCGAAAAACATGTCCTAAACACGGTGTGAGAAACATATCTCAGTAGGCACCCACTAAAGGCCCATGACCAACTGCGTGTAAACATGTAACGATAGTGTGCAGTAGTAAAATGAAATAAAGTATGAAGTACTCAAATGTAACTCATTACCAGTTATATTTCCATTTTATTATCCATTTAATCAATTTAATATAAGAAATCACTACAGTAAATTTCTAGTAAACAACTAGTGTCCTCAGACACATAAACTCTTACCCTCAGGTAATGAGTATCCAAAACAAGAATCTGACCTCAGGCATAACAGAGTTTTGCTCTCAAGCTTAGGTAGTGTCTCCCTCAGGCACAGAATCAGCTGCGCATAGGCATGGAGGAAGTTTCCCTTAGGCCGAAATATCTACTGAACATGGGCTAAATAGTGCAGTACCCACATGCTAATCACAAAAATTCCCTCAGTCTAAATAGGTAACCGGGCCATGCCCAACATGTCAAAAGACGGTAAACAAGCAATTCCTCTCAAGGCAATTCTACAATTACTACATTAAAGGCATACCCTCGGGTATCCTGGCCAAACGACTAAATAGTGGTACACACCCCCAGGGTGGTTCCAAATCCAAGCAACGATCCCAACAGGAAATTTATTATCATAATTTAATGACCTATGCAATTCTAGGCATTTAATATAGCAACGAGCTCAGCCACACAACACCCCAACATGGGTTCGTGGCACGAAAATGCACAGAAATGCACAAAAGTTGGAAATTCACACCAAGCCACATACCTTGTATGCCAACGAACATTATACCCGAACACCGACTCCAGAAATGCCCAAGAACGGTGTATATCTGATGAAGAACAAAACCCATTCAAACATAAATAACTTCCCTTTGGGAAAGAATTGGTAAAAACGGTACCAGGAGAGGAGAGGGCTTACCCGTGCGGTTCCAACAAGATCGTCCGAAGCCGAATCAGATTCCAGAGGAACACCCAGCAGAAATTCAAAGGTTCGGCCATCCTCCTTGACTCCAAAATGGCTCAAATGCCTCCTCTTCCAAATGAGGAGGCTACTGCCTGTTTTAATCCGAAAAAACAAAGTACACGACATGTACTTCTGAGTACATGGAATGTACTTATTTCATTTAACTATTAATTTGGCGGCACCGCCACACTATTCAACGGTCGACATGAGTACACAGAATGTACTCCCAAGTACACAGCGTGTACTGTCGCCCAGCTGCCGGCTGCGCTACCACCTTACTGTTTAATCTTACCGACTAACTACACGGCGTGTAAGGTATCACTACACGGCGTTTAGTCGGTTCCTACACCCTTCGTCGCCGATAAGGCTACACGCCCCGTGTACCTAGTCCACACGGCCAAAAGTACACGGCGTGTGGAAAAGTACACGGCGTGTTGTTCCAAAATCTAGGATTTTTCCCCATTTTCCATATTTTCTCAAAAACACTAAAGGAAAAGGAAAAAGAAGAAGCTCGTACCTCAAAAATAAGAACCGGGTTCTTACATTTTATTACTATCATATAATGAATAAATTACCCCCATTGAACTCTATAAATTCATTACCTTATAACATATTAAATAAAACATCTAATTCTATTAATTTTCTATTAGTATTTTTCAAAATGCGTTATCTTTTTATGATTTTTGTTTGGTAGGTTTAATTTATCTCACTACAATTCTATAGGGTAAAGATGATAAAAGGTATTTCCTAGTTGTAAAGTGTTGTATTTGTATTCTTATTTTACTTTATACACTTTTAAGGGATGTAATCATATATTTTATTTAATAATCCATTTTATGAACTACTTTATATCATGTATTTTTGTTTCAATTTCACATTATTATTGAATAAGGTTTTTTTATTAATGTCCTCTATGATTTTTTTAGTAAAGTTTATGTTCATTATAAAGAATAAAATAGTTAACTGGGGAAATAAAATTCATGGTTAATTTTGGGATGTTATATTAAAGGATATAATATTGTAAATCATAAGTTGTGATATAGGTTTTTAAAAATACATATATAAATTGATATTATTGAATATTATATACTTTTTATCTTGGGGATAGATTTGTGATTTCAGATAATGTATACAGCAATAGGTTCATATTATACAATATGATATATTATAATTGATGATCTTGTGTATTTCCTTTTGTTTTTTATATATCATAATTTATGATATGAGGACTTGTATCCTACAATGGAAACAATTTTAGTGTTATGAAAATCATAATAAAAATGAGCATCTCATAAATAAAATATTGAGTATATCATAAAATATTACTTCTAAGGTGATGTGAGTTATATCATGGATCCCCACACCCCATATTCTAAAGCATGCTATGGTTTTTGAACTATGTTGTGTCTTACAATATGAAGGATGTTATAAAGTATGATGAATTGTTATGATTATCTATCACATGTTGCAGTGCAATAATTGTAAATCATGATATGACTTATGAAATGGGTTGTGGGTTACAAACCATATATATCAACAAACACAATAAACAAGAATAAATTGTTTTTATTTTTTAAAATTATTAATTGAATTAGATGGATTATAAAATATTTATATATTATAGAAATTTTTTATCAATATTTATATTATTTATAATGTTTTTATAAATTAATTAAGGATAAATACTTTCTAATTAGTTATTAAAATTTTATTAAATAATTATCCATAATATTTATTGTTAATATTAAAATAAATTTTATTTATATGTATTGCCTTATAATTTATATATAGAGTGTCTATATGGAAATTATGAGGTAATTTATAAAGTGTTTATAAATTAAAAAATAATGGAAAATATAGAGGATTTTATATTGAGTTATGAATTATCCATAATTATTAATTTGAAGTGGTCAAACTAAAATTTGTTATCTATAAAACCTATCTAAATCATATAAAAGAATTTTTTTATAATTGATATAATCAAGGTTTAAATGAAATTGAACATGTCATATTTTGATCATGTAATTTTTTTACATAATATATAATTGTTCATATGAAATATAAATTATTTACATTTTAAATATCATATATTTAAGAAAAGTTCCTTATAATTTTTAGTATGAAGTTTTTCATATTGAAAATAAATATAAAGTTCTTATTTTTATTTGGTTATGGTATTTCAATAATTCATAAATAAATTATAAATTTTTTATAATTTATTATCTTATAAAAATCCTATGAATTTTAATCTCATGTGAAAATTAATGAATCTTTCATTTATGTAACATTATTCAAAAACAAATTCCATGAATATCTATTCTATATTATGAATTGATATATTATTTAGTTTAAAGTGTTAAATAACTTCTATAAATTGTCTTACATGTACCTAAGATGTTACATGTCATGTATGAAAATTTAATTAGTATTCTTATGCCTCAACATTGGAATGTAATGGGTTTTAATATTGGATATAAATTTAGTTATATTTTATACATATTATGTTTTAGGTTTGTGATTTTATTAAAAAATTTATTGAATAAGTAACATTGGGTAGAGGGACTATGTTCCAGACTACTCACTAGTCTGGAAGCCTGGGCTATGTCTTGAATGGTGGGGGTTGGATACCTATTGCTCTGTGCTTAATCTTATGAGGAATACTAGTTTCATATGATTTTAGTCCTTTATATAAAATGTATTTATAAACCAAATTCGTGGGATGCATTTGGATATGAGTAAATGTATGTTGGATTATAATTTGAGTTAGAAACATAGGCCGTGATTTGTGTAAAGAGTTATAAATCAATATGGTTTTAACATATTGATTTTTTTAAGGAATATATATTTTGGAAGTATATAATTATAATAATATATACATTTAAATTAAATTTATGATATAATATGGTGATAAAATAAATACCATTATAAAATATGAAATTTAAGATTACTTCCAAATCAATCACTTTTTGAGACCTTGATCATTCAGTATGACGGACCCTAAACATTAATTTCCCTCGAATTATCTTTTGTATGGAAATTAAATTATATATTAACCTAAAAAATTAGGATTCTATATATGATGTCATATTTAAATTAATCTTAGTTTGGAAACCCTTACCATTAGGGTACCAGAGGAATAGAGTTGATTGAATCCATAAGACGGATTTGGACATAGAGTTATTCACTCAACTATTAATGATATATATGTGATATTACTGGTATAGATGTATACCCTATATAGTCATGAATTTTGTTTTTTGAATGACTAAGATGAGTTATAATGAAATATGGATCATGATCCACTAATTTATATAGTGTCTTTAATAGAATATTTTCTATTTTGTGGAAGAACATTTCATAAGAGTATTTATTAAATGATTATAAAACATGATACTCCTCTAAGAAAATATTCTATGTTATATAAAATGGAATCATTATATTCTAACATGAATTTGATGTAAATAATTGATTAATAAAATCTTAAAGGGAGTAATTTTCTATACCCGTATGAAAACATTATATTTTATCTTCATTAGGAAGAAAAATTATATGTGTCAAAGTGATGCCTTCTTAAGTAACCAAATGTAGATGTTGTTCAATAAGTAGATCAATATTTTAATGAGAAGTGTAAATGAATTACATTAAGAATTAATAGGGATTTTATAAATCAAATATTACCAAATGATGATTTTTCCCAACTTATGTGTTAAACATGACTTCTTAGGTTAGTGACTTTGAGTGACTATTGGTCTTTTATATGGATTGATCGGGATAATGATCTTATTCTTTAGTTTTTACTATAATGGTTTTAACATTATAAATAGTATTACTTAAATTTTTTATCCCATGTCATCAAAAAAATTAACATTGTTGAATTAGGAATGAGATGTCGAAGTGTTGGTAAGTTATTGATAGTATATATGGGTGAAATATTAGGTTAGAAAAATAAGATTGTATGGTCTAAATTTAACCTCGTATAATTGAAACCTAAAAAAGGTGTTATAAAGTAGAAATAATGTTTTCATAGGATGGAGTTACCTTGAATTATTTAAGGGGTTTGAAAAACACATTGTAGATTCCACATCGAGTATTTATGTAATAGAAAACAATTCTTTAGATTTTAAAGGTATATGATACCAAATGTATGTTATCAAAATATTTCAAACAGACGATAGATAAAAATAAAGGTATGAATTAATGGATCATTCAACTTCCATTACAATATAACAAAAAAATGTAACTATTATGAATAATAGAAAGAAAAGAAATATTTTAATCTCCAATGGATCTAAATAAAAATGTGAAATATTATCTCATTTCATTTATATAATAATAGAAGTTGTTTGTTAAAAAGTATTTATTATGAAAAAAATGATATCTTCTTTAAATATTTATGTCTATGATTAATAAAACACTAAAACATAGTTTGAAAAGGAGGAAAGCAGAAAAGAATGATTATCTAGTATAAAAGTATTTTATCTAAGATATTTTCATGAAATTGTGGAAAAGAGATCCAACCACCATCAATTGTATATTCTATGGAATAAAATATTTTTTAAGTTAATATTATAAACACATAGAATAACCTATGAGATATAGATGATAATAATTTATTTGAGAAATATTCTTTCATTACCCCACCCCACCCCCCCCCCACAATCCCTTCACTAGTACCCCTCCTAGGCCATAATAAATTAGTGGATTTCTTGAAACAATCCTCCAACGGGCCATGGGTTAGTGAGTATAACTGAGGGTTATAAATTCATACAAATATGAGAAATAACCCTCCAAATATATGTTCAAGGACACATGATCATATGACATACACCAATAAACACTAATAAATAAATAAATAATAAATAAAAATATATAATTTAATGTTATAAAAATATAAATAACCTAAAATATGAAAACAATGACTAGCGAGTGACTATAAATACTCCAATTTCTGTTGACCAACTCCACGAGCTAATAAAACCTAGATCGACTATCAAATAGATCCTATGGACCATAAAAATTTCTTATATATATGGGGTTATCATATATGTTTACCATGTATGAACCTCTATGGAACATATGATACACATATGGGAGAATCTTACTGAATCCTAGTGAATAAATAGGTGAAAAAAACTCATTACCTGAATAAGTGAAACTATATCTTATCCTTATCATAGCTCACTCACTAAGTATCCCATAGAAGTAAGAATATTCATATCAAATCATATTCCTAAGAAATGTACTCTACTTCCACTTCCCCATGGGATTGTCTATCTCATTCCCCAATTGAAAATTCCATGTTCTACAATCCCTTCCATAAGTCATCATGAACCTCATGCAGTCATACCACAACCATAACATCATCTCATATTTCATCTCATGCAAAGTGTTACAACCTCATCACTATTATCACATATATAACTTATTATTATATTTTAAAGACACTATACCTTGTGTATCACTCATTATATCTCAAGTCAATAGAACCCATTCAAGTGAACCTTTAGGAAACCACTATCATTGTAGCCAAAATATAGGTATGTGATATAATCTCATGATATTACTTCCCACACATAAAAATATAATAAAAATGAGAGAGATAAAAACTCATGTATACATTTCCTTTATACATTGATCAAATATAGTATAAATATACTAGCACATCAAGCTACACCGAAGAGATAGTGGGGAAGGATAAGAAGTCATCCATGTATTCTTTCACCAACTATGATATTTGGGGAACACCCGGAAGACAAAATATTTTTGCCTCATTTTCCTACCATAATGTGATGGTGGAGCATATGAAATAAAAAAATATATGAATAGATATATCACACAACAAAGATAAGGGAAACTACCTATCCTTAAACTCAATGGAAGATTTCATCCCATTTGAAACCCAACTTCTACAATTATGTTCTACAAAACAAGATTTCATATAAGTACACAACCACCAAGATTCAATATAAACCAATTCTAATAGTAATTTAGAAATTAATATTCATATTTTAATTTATAAAGTTATAATTTTTGAATAATTTAATTTATATTTTGAATCTATTTTTTGAAGTACGAAAAAATGGGTATAGTAGGAAAAATGATCACTTGAAGATGTGGGTATTTTTCTGTTAGAGTTTTTCCTAATTCCTTAAAACACTAAACCTAAAACTTATATGGGTAAGTATGTGATCCAATATTTTTGTTTCATGTAGTATGTTTTGGATTCCTAAAATTAGTTTACGATTATTTGTATCAGATACAAAAATACAAAGTTTTTTTAGAACCAAATCCAAAAGTATGGGTCTAGGGAAGTAATGAATTTCATTTATATAGTATCACAATGATCAAATAACCTTTATAAAAAATACAAAATTTTTGTTATAACCATACATAGAAACTATTTATAGGTCTAACCTTTATAAAGATCACTCTATTTACCAACTATAATTATGTAAACAATTGAACTGCCTCAAAAAAACCCTTATCAAGGTCATCAATGTTACCTTTATGTAGAAGGTTGAATCATTGAATTACACTTATATGGAATATATCTACATTAACATGTGAAATGAAACATTTAGATAACCATTACCTAATGAAAACTAAATATATAATGAATTCATAACAATCCTCTAATAAATACCATGAATCCAATTCCTACTCACCATATATATCATTTATAATTCCATGAAATATTTTACTCACTTTTTATAAATTATTCAGTTTAAATAACTATATTGATTATAATATTTATTTAATAACAATCCTCCAATAATCACCATCAAATAAAAACTATGTTTATTATAAATAACTCTATAACAATCACTCATTTCATATTATCAACAAGTCCAATTAGTTTATGTTGTCAACAAATCCAATCCAAACCCTTCATGGTTTAATAATAACCCCTTTGTATATAGTTAAAAATATCCCCTTAAATTCAAATCAAATATATTTCCACCAAATATAAAATATCCATAAAACAAAAATAATATTCATGAATAATATGTATAGATTTAAGGTGGTCTATATCGCCCAATTATTGGAAATAAAATAAAAAGGTCCATTTCTAAATCCAATCCTATATCCAATTCCATATTTGCGTATGACACTCTCTTCCCATGTGGGTTATAAATTTCATGGGGAACACTCCCCTTGTTCCTGACATTACTCCCACTTGGTCGATATTTTATTTTCACTATTTCTTGATACTACTTGCAAAAATTTGTGGTTGGGATATCAAATTACAGAACATCACTAAGAAACTATTTAGGATAGGTGTATAAAACCAAATATATCCAATGGGTGAATTTACCATTTAGTGTTTGGGATATAAAAAATTACTCTAATATAAGTAATTTAGGGATTAATGTTGGGAAAGAGTGGTTATCTTAGCCTCTTTTAATTCATCCACATATATCATGTTACTAATTAAACTGTAGAATATTGAACTTTTAACTTTCCAAATAATAAAAAATCTCATTATCACGTCACATTATTATTAAATCCACTATTAGATAAGTATGAAATCAAAAATCATGAGAAAATAAAAACTGAAGGGTTAATTTATACCAATTTTTTAAAACAATTAGTGATATATTTTAAAAATATGTCATCCAAAACATTATAGTATTATTAATTAATATATTAGTGTTAGTATACTTTTAAATATATTCATAAATTACCCCTGATTATTTAACTCTTGACAAAAATAATTGTGTCCCAAATTTGGGGATACCACTTATTGAGATAACACCTACTGAATAAAAACAATTAGTATCTTAAAAACTAAAAAAATGATACCAAATGTTAGAAAACATTAATGAATTCACAGGATTTCCATCCATATATTTGGTTCCAATAAGTCCACTTCTATAGACTGATTTCACTATCTACTTTTCCTGATGTTACTTGTGTCAAGAAAAGTCCATCACAATCAAAAAATACATCAAATATAACACCCAACACCATATTGAAACCAAAATAATTCTCTCATCATAAATTTCTATATGTATAGTCAAAACTATATGTAGATTCCGGCATGAAACCAAACTAACCCTAAAATACCTCAAATAACACCTATTAAATTTATTTAAAAACATAATCTAGATCATTATTTCAACTTAATATCTTGTTCATTTGAGCACTATTACCACATTTATTATGCATCCCGATAAATTATGCACCACCTTAAATAATTTACAAAAATTTAAAGTATATTGGGAGAAGGAAATTTTCAATTTTTGACAAGTTGAAGAGCATGTTGAGTCACTATGGACAACAATTTTTCCTTTTCCCTTCATCATTTATTCTATCCTAATATCTGAATCAAATTTAATAGGATCCACTCTCTTTGTACTTATTTGGGGGTTTCCCTTATTCCTAAACAAAAACACAACTTTATCCTCCTGGGATAGATTTATCACCAGTGATGTTTCTCTTCATATTATATTGAATTTTATTTTTAAATATCTTTTGTTTTTGAGTTATCCCTCATTTAATTTTATACTCATTATCATATACCTTACTATAGAAAATTTAATTAACATGAAAATTTTTATTTTTAGAAACATGTAAACTCCTTTCACTATTCTAAATATTATTCTCATCCTTCTAAAAGATTTTCTATGATAATATATATTTTGAATTCTTCTTTATATCACATTTAATATAGTGATATTCTATATATATATATTTATCAGTTTCTCAGAAAAATAGATTTTTCTGTAAACTCTAGATGATTTCTCACTTTATTCCCTATAGAACATACTTTGAAATTTCAACTCGAGGCATGGTTTGTATGGTAAATGTAATTGGAATGATAACCATATATATTATCATGTACTTGGTTACATATCCTTTCACATCATTCACATTCCTAATAGAATTATATATTATATTGAATAAAAAAAATAAAGAGATATTCCTATGCATCCAAAAAAAGTAAAACATATTTGAAAACCTTATTATAGTTATAATACATATTTCATTTCCTCTTATAGGAACTATTTTAGATATTTTTTTGTCACCTCTGATATTTTTCATCTCCATTGTAATTTCCATTTCCCTATTCTTCACATGCCTCTAATGAGTCAAATCAATGACAAACCCATCATTTACTATAGATTAAATAATTTGTGTCATGATGTTATTTTAATGTTTTACTTAAAATATGGAAAATTTTTCTTTCTTTCATTATCACCAATCAATGATTAATCAATAAAATGAAATGCATATTGTAATTTTTTTTGTTATCTTGGGAATCCAATTACATCTTGGCCAAACTCAACGTATCCTCCAATTAATAATTCATTTTACTTATTTATTCATTTTTAGTATTTAAATCCTCCATGAGTGTCTTTATACTAGACATATCAACTATCAATGAATGACATATTTTATCCACCATCTCACATTTCTCCTCCATCATTTTTATTTGAAAATTATAATCTTTAAGGAAAATATTTTCTCTTTTCATCCTTTGTTTATCCTCAAGAATGTTTGGAATGTGTGATTACAGATCATCCGTATTTATTTTTAAATTTTAAATTTATTTTGAGTTTAGATTATTCCCCATAAGATCATTATTAGTTGTTTCTAATCTTTTAGATATCTCCTCTAATATTTTATCTTGGGATTAATTTCCCTCCATCAAATTTGTGGCCACTTTAACAGACCTTTTTAGATATTTTTATTTATTAACATCAATTTATTATACTTTCATTTTGATTCCTTTTTATTTATTTTTTCTAAATTCGGCTTTATATTTTCTTCTTTTAATTATTGATACATCTCCTCCAACAATTGAATAAATTTCACATTTGAACACCATGGGACTTCATCCCTATTAGTAGTCGCAAAATAATTTACCCTATATAATTCTTAATCTATTCTTACAGGATCATTAAAAAAAATTATATATTTTAAATAATTGTTATTTATACCTTCATTTTATGGGCTAAAATATTCATTCAATAGGATCTCTCTCTTTCCAAAAATAGTTCAATAATATATAATTCCACCAAACTTATGTTTTTTCTTTAATGTTCAGTCTTTTTACAAAGAAATTGTGAATATAATAGAAGTATAGAACATCAAAATCAAACCAATCATACCAAGTCTAAAAAAATAAAATCCAATAAAACAAATTCTTCACTCTGATACAAATTTCTCATCCTAGAGGGGATTTGGTTATAGATACTCTAAATTTGGGGTCAATTAATATATCAGATCTTTTCCTATCTCATACACTTTTCCTTAAACTGTCACTACCCAAATTAGTTGTTTACCTATTAATTATAATGGTAACATATTTTTCTCATCAATTTGTGTTGATCCAAATAATTGACATACTGATTTAATTATTTTTTCTTATGAGAACTCCTTACAAACATTATCAGCTGATTTTATATTGAAATAAAATATGAAATCACACAAGACTCTGGTATTTTACTTAGTTTACCAATGTGGGATAATCTAAAGTGTATACATGGAAATTTGATTATAAAGAAATATCACTAATGGGTTTAGAATACGTGACACCTACCTAGGGTGGGTCCTTCTAAAATAATTTATGGTTGATAAACTATATCCCCAGGATTATTTATTTCACAATTCTATACTTCATCAAATAATTCAAAGTGGAAATAAAGTTTTCACATAATAATAAGAGTAATATCACTAACTATTTTTTGATTGAACTGAGTGTTGGTATGTAATATTTTATCTCCACTTTTCTCTTTAAAAGAGTGTTGTGGAACTCTTATAGAATAGAATCATTCTATGAGAATTTACAAAATTCCATTATCCAATTTCTATACTCAAATAAATTATATTTTATGAAAAAATTGTTCAATGATTTCCAACCTCATTCACCTTTTATTTCCATATCCTTTTTCATAAATGCTCCCATTCGGAAAATAACATTTTCTTTTAAAACTCTATATAATAACACCTTTTAAATTATTCTCAATATATCTCTATATATATGTCACATTCCATGATAATTTTAGGTTTCAAATTCAAATCTAAATTTAAATTCAAACTCTTCCTTAAACCTCATCCATTGATTTATCTTAAAGAAAATAATCAAAACTAAAACTCATTATGGATATTAGAATGTGAAACATAATTTCTAGATGGTTATTGAAGTCCCAAACCATACAAAACTGCTCACAACTATTAGTTTCCAAACACTAAGGTGTATTCTCTATTTATGAAATTCATTTTGGGCTTCATATTTGAGAGAACACTACATATTGCATTGACAACAATAGAAAAACACTTATTCTATGATATTATAACCTTCAAAATGACGTATAAAATGATCTCTAGACATGTTCAATGATTTCCATAAAACTAACTATTTGAATCAATCACCTCCCAGTATAGTGTTTTTTGTTTTCTATTTTTATTTACTTTGAGAGATACCAGTTACAACTATTATAACTACCAGTATTCCTATTTTGGGATTCATTATCTCACATAGGTAAAACACTAACACAAAAGGCCTAGCTTTGAAATGTGGCATCAATTTTCTGGCCATTTTTCTTCAACATCAAATCACAACAGTTTCCATGTCATGTACTATAACATAGAAACCAAATTTTCAAAGGTAATGATCTTTAACAAAATTAGGGATATTCTTTTCTATAGCTATTCAAGTAAAAGTTCTTCTACTTTGACTTTACACAAGTCAAATTCATTTTACTTTACACTTACTCATGTTAATAAAATCTTTATTTACCCCTATATAAATAAATTTCAATCCATTTACCATTATACATTGAGCATTATGGGTTACCTTTACAAAGGATTCATATCACTTTAGTTACATATATGCTCGGCACTAGATTTATGATATTCTCTTACACATGAATCATATTTATTATGTAACCTTTAAATAGTTGATTACATTATAAGATTTACCTTTATGAAATATCACATAGATCAGATAATATATCCACAATATATAGAAATTTTATTGCACTGATACATTGCTTTTATTTTTAGGATGTACCTTTATACAAATCTCTAGATTTCTAGACTACCTTTATACAACCAATTGAGTTTCCTCAAATCAATTTTATGTGTCTCATCAATGTTACCATTCCATAGAAGTTGGAAACTTTGAATTGCCTTTATGTTTTATATCATTACATTTATTTGAGAAATGCAACTTATAGATATCCCATCTTTCAAGAAACTAAACTATGTTATGGATGCATAACAATCGTCAAAGTATCACCATGAATCCAATTATTTCACAATATATATCATATTTGTAATTCCAGGAAATAATTTATACACATTATATAACTTCTTAACTTCAAATCACAATAATATGACCAAGATTTATTCCATAAAAATCCTTAAAGAAACACTATCAAATACAAACTATTCATATCTCTAACAACTCTATAACAATCACTCATTTCCTAATATCAACAAATCCAATCAAGATATATTTTCAAAAAAACTCAATTCAAAAAATTAGGGGTAAAACACCTATGTAGATTCAATATAACATAGGGTCTACACCATGGTCCCCAAGTTCATGTTGTACTCCAAACACCATACATGGGTTCATAAACTCATTCTCATCTCCTAGTCCAATCTCGATACATAAAGGGTGTGTCATACCTCATCCTCACTCTAATAATCTCATGGACTCATTTTCCTCGTATTAAGAGTCATACCGATATCACACTATATAGATGAAAAAATTACAATTATACTTCTAGGGACATACAAGGTTGGTCTACTCACCCAACCTATGAAAAACCAAATCATGTTATACCCACTTCGGTACTCAAATACTACTTATATAGGAACACTTACTACACTATAAATTTAATAAATATCCTGATCGGTATAACATATCTCATGTTTCTTCCATGACCCACTAAGGGCAGTCATCTTAGTCCAAAACTATCCTATATAAAGAGGTATCTAAGGTAAAATATAGCATGGAAACTATTTTAATTAATTTTATTTAATAATACATCTAAGGGTCCTTGAATATCATGTAATATATTTTATTATCAATTCCTCAACCATCAATGGTTGATGAACCAAATCAATTCCCAATGGTATTTTGTGGACCTTGTCATGTTTTCCATTTCAAAGAGTTTGTTTAAAGTGATTCATTTGGAATAAAAAGGAAAATTTAACACTATTAGAAATACCACATATCACATGCCACCTATCATAATACATATAGAATAATGATATTTTTTGTGACCACCATCCACATTTTATTTCAATCAAGAATGCACACCAATTATGATCATCCAAGCCTTACCTCTACTATAGAATTCCAATATCATCCCATGAAAACAAATAAAATTATTTTTATAATTTTTCATTAATTATAAAGTGTAATTAAAATAGTTAAAATTTACTAAAAACTCACTGAATAATATCTTCTCACTAAAACCTAAAACAAATGGGCGCATTACACTCCTAACACACACCTAAACCAAAGACATAAAAAATCCCTAATTATATGCTCAATTCAACATCCAATTATTATAAAATCAAAAAATAATTTCAGTAATAAATTTATCGCAACTGAAATAGTGAAATAACATTTGTTCGATCATGATTATGGGATGTTCTCTAGATGTGGTAAAAAAATACATATCATAACAGGATTATTCCATAATTATATGATAGAATCAAAAATTAATACCTTATCAAAATCATCCATAATCATAAGAAAACTAAGAAAATTAAGGGTCGGGATAATAAAAAAGGAAATATAAATCCAAACTCTATTAAACACCTAAAAATTCTCCCCTTATCCAAGGTAAATTAATTGAGGATGCAAGGAAAGAGATCCCCATTGATCTTAGGATCTAATTTTCATAATAAGGGAAGAAGAATGGGGAAAACACTTAAAATATAGTGGGTAAAATGATACAATATCTGTTTCTAATGAAATTTATCAATTTTATAGTTTCTGTAAATGGTTGGATAAACCATAAACCAACCATATCGCTCGCATTGTTTCTATCTACACTATATCACATAGTCTAGTCACATAGTTTATCAAAATCTACATCATACATGAAAAATACTCTCATAGAAAACACCAATTTATATGGTTTCCTCCCACAGTGCTTTAAAACTATTTACATCACCCTCAATAAAAACTAACCCAGTATTTTTTCCCTTGGAATGTCATATGGATTTCCCAAATTGTGTAATAACACTGTACATGGTGAATACAGTTTCCAAAATTATAACTTCAGGTGAAACCCTCATAACCTTCACTAGATAACCTAAAAATTATCTTAATCCTTTATATATATCCAATAACTTCACTGTAAAGTGTTATAACTCTAGAAATTTCGATCCAAATATCGATTCTCAGAACTACCCTAACATTGGGAAAAAACATTAAAATTCATCCTGAAATTCAAAATATAAAAAGGAACAAGGTTTTATAAATAAGTTTAACACTATGGGAGAATACTATTATGGGGCTAATATTTAGGAAATGATTCTATTAGAGACTATATGAAATGTGTGCTTTGATTTGGTTATAGGATGTTCTTTTTTATATTTTAGATTAAGTGTTATTTTCTCAGATACCCATTCTTTAATGAATATGGTATCTAATTTCCCATAAATATAGGATCCAAAGTGAAAATTTGATTGAAATAAGATAAGGGGGTTTTATTCTCTAATCCAATAATTTAAATATTGGTTTTGTTATTTTTATGAATACACCTTAATCTAACCATTTACCTTATTTTACCCTAATAGTGTTAACTTAATTTTACCTCAATAACTTATTTTTATCCCAAAAACAAAATTAGGGTTATTGAATAAGTTTGAAATTATGATTCAAAATATTAAATCCATTTCATTAGATTCAATTTTTAAAAATTTAAAAAAAAAATTAATATTGGAACGTAAAATAGGTAATAAACAATTTTCGGAAAAAAAATGATTTTAACCATTAAATGAATATACTATTATTTATTTCCAATTAATAATCATTATATGATTTTAATTATTTTTAATATATATAAAAATATTTGATTGCATTAACATTATTATTTAATAGAGGCCATTTTAATTTATTAAAATGAAAATACATAACATATAGAAAAAATAATTCTTTGAAAAATAAAACTTTTTAACATCAAAGGATTTTATCATCGTTAATAATGTGTTATAATCTAATGAATGAATTTTATTCATTTTTTATATATAAAATCAATAAATTTTATTTATAATTAATATTTCAAATAATATAAATTTACATTTTATATAAAAACATATAATATATAATAAAAATAAAGTTTTTAAACAAAAACATTTGTTTATCCATGAATATGTAAATTAGTATTATCTATAGTTAATAAATTTTCTCATTCATTTTATAAATTTATTTTACTAATAACAACAATATTTTATCAATTAATTTTTTAGGAATATATTTTTTATAAGTAAATACTTTAATAAAAACGAATTATTCATAAAAAATTAGAGTAAAAGTTCTTTTTATAAATGAATTGGTATCAATTTTAATATTATAAATAATTTATTATATTTAAAACAAATTTTTTATATTTAAAATAAATTTTTAAAAATAAAAATAATATTTATTTGTATCAATAATATATCAATAATTTTGGACTGGTAATGTTTTTATTAGTGTAATACCCAATGGTTGTATACCTTTTATAATGGTCAAATAATGACTAAATTTTCCCCATTAAGCTCTCTAAATTCATTTCATTATAACATTTTATATGAAACTTCTCTTCCCATTAATTTTAATTTTGGATTTTTGAAAATAATTTATAGGGTTAATTCTACTTACTATATTTCTCAAGGGTGAAGATGATCCCTGGAATTTTATTTGTAATAATATTTTAATTTTTTATTTATTGTCCCATTATAATCAATCCATTTTTAAGGGATAAAATAATCCATTATATGTAATATACCATGGTATGAAATATATGGTATCATGTAATTTTTTATAATCTTTTATTATGATTGACTAATGTGTTTTAATTTTTATTTATGACCCCTATGATTTATTTTTAGTCATGTTTATACTCATTATAATTAATAAAATAAGTAACTTAGTGAAATAAAATGCATACTTAAATTTGGTGTGCTATATTCTACCCCACTCTCAAATAAATTTCATCCACACAATTTTATTTATCTCTCACTAATACAAATATATAAGGGTATCCATAAGATGTAAATTAATAATGATATTATTTCTAATGAGATATCAACCTCACTATATTAGGTAAGACTAGGAAACACATTTTTTTCTTCATAATAACAATATATTGAGAATTTCATTAGTCTCAACCATTAGTTCCTAATATATCTCCTTAGTTAGTTATAAGCTATAGATTTTCTATGAATATACCTTTAATATATTTATTTTCATGATTCGGTTTTCCAGAAAATTGTAAAACAAACATGGTTATATTGAATCGTGATAATATCCTATAAAATTATTCTCTAAAATAAATATAAAATATCAATCCTAAGATGTATTATCCTATGAATCCTTCATTTAAATCTATAAAACATTTGATTAAACTATAATATAATAGGTTCAATATATAACCATTTTAGTTTGACTTAGGTTTCCATAAGTTTTATCCTTTTAATATTAGTAACTAACTCTCTAAAAATAACAAAAAAAAGATACGATACCATATGATATATCCCTATTATAACATTAATATATATTATATCATTTTCATAATTGAAAAATAACATTTCACAAATAGAGTCACAATCCCATAAACCAATGTTTTGGTGTATTTGAAGATTAGTTACATAAAGACTTATTACCCATTATTTCTTCAATGTCTCTACAGCATTTTCAACACACAACTTCCTTGTAAATATATTATTATATTTAAACCCTTGGGCGAATGGAAAACATAATGACTAGGATAAAATACTCAGTAGGGGAAAAACATATCAACAAGTCTAAAAGTTTTAGTTTATAATATTGTGATAAAACTTAAGTATGTGAGAGATATTTAATTAAAAATATATTGGGATCAAAAGAGTTTCTTGAATGTCATTGAAAAAGTACATATAACCTCAAAATTTCATCATGAAATCATAATATATAACAAGAAATAAGAAACTTCAAACTTGAGAAAATAATCATGATCCATGGGCATAACATGGGCATTTGACATAACAAAGAAAATTTTCACAAGAATAATCTTGGGAAATCATATTATTATTTAAATAGATATCCACAATCATGTTCATGCATTAAATAATGGGGAAAATTATATAAAATAATTCTCATGGTTAAAGAACTAATAAAAAATATGATATTAACAGTGTTGGAATTTATGAGTGCTTGAAAAAAAACAGTGGTAAAGTTACCCTATATCAGCACTAAAACAAGCATTGATGAAGGGTACCTTTTATCAGCCCTTTTTCTAGCACTGATAAAAGGCATCCATTATCAGCGATTTTTTTTACCATTGATAAAATGAAAACATCATCCCTGAATTTTTTAGCACTAATAAATGGTGTCCTTAATAAGAAATTTATGTTTAGAAATGATAAAATACACCCTTTATCATCGTTTTATTTTAGCGCCAATAATTGAATCCTTTATCAGTGCTTTTTGGTGCTAATAAAATCGTGAATGAAATTAAATAATTAAATACATAAAAAATAAAAACGATTTTATTATAATAATAGTAAAAATTTTATTAAGTGTATAATTATTGATAAAAATGAATAAATTTATTATACTAAATAAATGAAAAATAAAATATATTAAATATAAATATATATGTAAAAAAATTAAAAATATGTAAATTGGGAAAAATGATGAACATTTTATTAATTAAATAATTATTGATAATGTTAATAAATATTATATATTAATTATATAGATATATAAGAATATATATAAATATGATTTATATAATTAAGAATTTTATTTATGCATTATAGTAAATAGTAATATATTTAGTGAATAGTGTTTTATAATTAAAAATTAATATGAATTAAAAATATTAACTAATTACATTGAGTAATAGAAATAATTTTACATTGTTTGATTTATCGATTTAAAATAGATCAAAAAAATTACATTGAATTAACATATATGTAATAAATGTATTTTTATACACACACACACATATTTTTTTGGAATTTAATAAATTTATATTTTTTATTTTATATAAATTTATTTATCATGTTTTAATATTTTCAATATGTGTTAATGTTTATTTTAATATATATCCAAATTTTTATGAGTTATATCAATCAAACACAACCAAATATTCAATATTGTAATTACTTTTAATTAATCAATATTACTCTATTTTAACACGCATGCACTTGACATAAAATATTCATTAATAATGTTGAAAATACATTTCTTCCAAAATATTTATAAATAAATATATTTATAAATGTATATTATATTTTTTATATATTTATAATTACAAATAAATAAATAATATTTATATAAAAAGTATATATATATAATTATATATAAATAATTATAAATTTATGATAAATTTATCTAAATAATGAATGTATTTACAAAATTTATATTAATATATAATTATTTAAATATATATAATGATATAGATTTTTCTTCCAGAAATGTATTTATATAATTATAATAAAAATAATTATAAATCCAGATAATTATAAAATTATTATTTTATAAAAATTATTATTATTATTATTATTATTGTATATAATAATTATACTTTTTAAAATTTTTTAATGTATTATAAGTATTTATCTGCACTTTTTTAGAGATCATAAAGATCGAGATTTATCAGTTCTAATAATGTACCGATGACAAAATGTATCTTTACGAGTTCTTTTTTTGAAGCACTCATAAAAGTGACGAGATCAATTTCAAGAACTCTAACCATCGTGAAACAGATCACAATACATGAAGCTCTCTATGGAAGGAATATGTTGCTAGAACTCTTCATTATTGAATCCAATCTTGAATCTAGGCTAGAATCAAGGTTCCAACTATTCCAAGGCTCGAATCCAAGGCTAGAGTGAATCAAGGGTCTAGCGAAACCAGGGGTTGAACAAAATATAGGTCCTTTGATATCTATAATTTACCTTTACTATCCATTAAACCTTCCCATTCCATATCCATGTATACCAACAGGCCGAGTTTCACTATCCTATAATAAAACAACCCAAGATTCACTATTTCTTATTTTGAATGAGGTCTAAGATTATTGAAAAATCCTCTTTTGTTTAGATTAAAACAATGAAGATAATATTTACAAATGTAATCAATATCTATATCTAGTTTGATCTCTATGTAATTTTCTTCTCTATTTCTATTCTACAAACTTCAATAAATAACGAAAATTCATATAAGTTAACCCAAGAAAATCTTTCTTGGAAAGCTACAGGCTAAATGAATGAATAAAATACAATCCATTTTTTATGAGTAGGCTAAAACATGGAGTCTGGATCAGCAGTTTGGCTTGGAATTCCTCATTCTTTTATGTTCTCCATGTCCTAATTTCATCTTACTAGTTTTCTTGACACAAATATCAATGAGAGAGAGTGAGTTTTTCTAGTGAGGTTTATTTCCTAAAAGAAGAAGAAGAAATGTTATTCAATCAAGTAAGGGATATTATCCATTTTATTTTTATGTTCATATATTAATAGTAACTAAATTTTAAATTTATTATAAGGATTTATTTTTAAGAATATTTTATTTTGAATTATAATCTTTTAAAGAGATTAGTTGATTATATATTTTAACACATTTTATCTTCTAGAAGGGAATTTAATTTCATATTTCATATTTTTATTATAATAATTTTTATTATAAAATTTAATTTCATTTGAGTTATAAAAATTATCATTAATTATTTATTTATTCAGATTAAGTTATTAAATATGATTATTTTTTATTATGTAAATACTTATATTTTTTGAAAAAAAAATACAATTTCATGTAGATATATATATATTATGTAGATATGTGCATATAAAATTATTTTCAAGATATTAATATTACTAAATCATTATTTATATTAATTCATTTATTTCTATTTTTAAAATATAATATAAAACAATAACAAAGGATCTCTTGTTATTTTAAGTGGATTTCATTATATTAAAATATAAATTTCTATTTCAAACAAGAAAAATTATTTTATGCCTCAATAATAAATAAAAGTTATTATCATTTGATTTGTATTATTTTTAGTAAGTTTTAAATACATAAAACTATCATTTCATGTGTGAAAAGTGAATATAAAATATTTAATTTCATTTATAATATAAGATATAGCCATCATATAAATTCATAACATAACACACATGCACTAGTGTTACTATTAATGTACATGTATGTGTTTGGAATGCATCACCCCTTTATGCCATCATCATATTATGCATGAAATAGTTTTATTATTCATGTTATTGGGAGGTATAAAAGGCTCCTAATACATATATTCCATGAACTCTACCTCTTTGCAATCATCAAATTTTAAAAAATTCATCCATAGAGCTGTCGGCTTTGTCTTTGGTTTGGAATATTCTTTTGAAAACCACATGAGAAAATCTTTTACATATTTTCATTGAGATATTTATGTTTTATAATTTCCTTGATTTACCTATAAACTAAGAAAAATATTTCACCAATAACAGAAATCCTGATATCGTACAACATATGATCCACACAAAAATTGTTTTGTGCTTTTTCCAATCCACAAATATTATGTCTTGGATATATATGAGTTCCAATATCATGTGATCATTCTATTTCATTATGTATAGGATGTGATAAACTCTACCTCACTAAATACCAAGCTTTCATGGGTATTTATCAAACCATAAATACGAGGTCCTCGGTGATTTATTTATCTTATACAAATAATTATCTAACTGGAACACCTTTCTCTCATTTCCATCCATAATAAATCCATCTTCTTTCACAATTTATACACCCCCATTAAGAAATCCATTAAGGAACATTTATTTGACATCCATTTGGTATGATTTTAATAGAATTTTCCCTGAAATAAGAAAAAACTCAAATAGTTTCCAACCATCCTATAGAAGTAAATTTATCATAAATATAAATTCATTTGATCTTAGAGTTACCCTTTCACACTAACCATTGTTTATTTTGATCCACTTTTCCATAGTCAACGAGTTTATTATTAAATTCCCACTTGGTTATGAAAATATTTATATCTTCCATCCTTTGAACAATTTTTTAAGACACATTGTTCGTATTCAAGATCAATATCCTCATGAATAGATTTGATCCAATTATCATCCTTGTTAGGAAAATCCACATTTTTTATATTCTACTTGTTAAAAAAATATGTTTTTATAGAGTCTTACATATTTATGTTTTCACCGAAAATATCTTATCACCAATGACATTTTATTTTTTTCTTTCATCCTTTATTGTATTTCTTGTAGTTGATAATCCCTCTTCATTTTCCTCACCATCAATTTTTTGTTTTTCTTCTACCTCATCCCTATGTGCTCCCACATATTCTATATAATTAAACATTAATTTCCTCCAATGTTTCATCATTAATTTAATTATTAACAAATATTCCCATTTCAATTAGTAAAAAATATCTTTTCATTTTATCTTTTGATTATAAAAATTATAAACACACCCATTTTAATTCAACATTAAATTATCTTATTATCTAATTTGATCAGTTTTTTACTACCCATGAAAAATTTCTTATTTCAAACATAATTAATTTTTTTTACCAAACCCAAATAAAAAAATGGTTCGGCTAGTTTTTTATATCTTTTTAAAAATATATACATATTTAAAATGATAACTCACTCATTAATACTTACTAAAAATCACTTCATTTCATTCATCGTACACCTAATAAACACTATGTCTATTTTACATTTATCCATCTAAAAAATATATCGTTATCTAACATTTCCTTTCGGTTCCTCTATTAGAAATATTTGATTACCATCCATATAATTATCACATATAGGAGTTATTACCCCTTTTTGAGAACATAATGGATTACAACTATCATCCTCATCAGTTTTATCACTCGAATAGTTATTATTCCAATTTGTTTCTTGGGACTCATCCCCCATCTATTTTATGTTTTTTTACTACACTGATCAGCTTTCATCAAATGGATTACTACTACTATGAGTATTATAAGCAACACAGGTTCATGTCCAAAAGATATAGAGGAAAAGATCCAAATAACTAAATTCAACGATCAAATTTCAGAAGATGAGTTGATGAGGATGATTCAAAGCTTCAATCCAAAGTATCTTATCTTCTCCTCATCATCCTCACTAGTTCATTTATTTTCTGGAAAAATATATTTTTGTTTTTATTATATCATCATTATTTCATTACCATCGGTATATCCCTATAATCAATAATATTTTCATAGTAAAATAGTTATATATATTATTAATGTATTGTTTCATATTTAGGTCTAATTTGTTTCTTTTTAGTGTTATTTATAGAATAATTTTTTCTTGTGCAAGTGGATTCATTTTTTCGAGTTGGGGTGTATTGTTTTAAGATACACATGATCATGAGGGATTGGACTATGAGAATGTAAATCAGATAATAAAAAGAAGAAATGTATCAAGAATTTATAAAACTATTAGGAAAAGGTAAATTTATCTTACTCATTTAATTAATTTTATCATCATTTAACTACTATTTTTAAGTTAATTTCCTTAAATTTTTTATCTAATACTTATTTAGTTTTTTTCAAAGATATTTTGGTAAGTCATATTTTTCTTTCAACTATTCAAAAAAATCAAGAAAATTGATAAAATGATTCTTTGTTCCAATGTTACCACTATTTAAAATTTCATTTCCCTTCTTTGTTGAACAACCACCCCTACAATTTGAATCCATGTTATTAGCTAAAAAAACCTATCTTTTTATTGAAATATAGAAGAGTGGAGGATGCTCATGTTCCCATTGTGGTGAATTCTCATGATATAATGGGCATGTGATCTCCATTTCTCTTCTATATTTCAACAACGAGAAAGGTTTTTCGGCTAAGAACAAAGAGTCAATATGTAGTGTTGGAATTTAAACATAGAAATATGATTTAAATTTCATAACATTGGATGTTAGGATTTTTTTTTATTCAGGCATTCGGATGTGTAAGAATTAGCCACACATCAATCTAATACATGGTGTGACTATTTTGACTCCATGTTCTTCCTTTTATTTAGAATTGAAATTAATTTTTTGTAAAAAGGAAAAATAAAATAATAAAAAAACATATTAAAATTATTTTGAATCTTTAGATAAATACTCCATCATTAATTTGAGACCTATAGGAATCATCTTCACCTCAATTCGATGCATGGTGTGATCGTTATGACTCAATGTTTTTGTTGTCAGTTTAAAATTGATAGATTATTTCAAAAAATTCCACACACTGAAAATAGAGAAAACATGATAGAATGCCCTTTATAATTTAGGAAATATATTCATAAGTCATTTTTTATGTGTATAAATCAATCTCACATCAAAATGATACATGATATTATTGGTATGAGTCAAAGTGCATGTTTACAGTTTAAAATGACATTTTAGTAAAAAAAAATGTGACATACTCCAAACTATAAAAATTAATTATATTGTTTTTATACTTTATTTAATGATAAATAATTCATTTAATACATGTTGGAATCATCCTCATCTTAATACGACACATGGGGTGATGGGTATGACTCCAAGTGTGTCTTTTTATTGAAAATTTACATAAATTTCAATAAAAAGGACAACTATCCTACTAAAAACCAATAAAAAGCTTTATTATTTTTTTGATACAATATTAAAATTATCTTTAAGTCAATTATTATGTGTATTAATAAATCACACCTCAAACTAATATATTATGTACCCGGTATGAGTCAATTTTCCTGTTATCATATTAAAATTGACAGTTTAGTTTAAAAAATATTCACACACTAAAGTAATAAAAATATGCACATATTTTCTTGATAATTTAGGAAATTTATTCATAATTCATTTGTGACATGTAGGAATTTTCTCAAATCATATCGATACACTATGTTATCAGTATGAGTTAAATTTTGTGTTTCCAATTTAAAATACATTTTAGTAAAAAAAGTGATGTACTAAAAACAAGAAAACACATTTATATTTTGTTAATACATTACTAAAATTATACATATATCATTTGAGAAGTGTAGTAATGAGACTTACCTCAATCTAATGCACATTGTGACCAGTATGACTCTTTGTTCATATTTTTATATAAAATTGACATAAATTTTACTAAAAACGACTATTAACCTACCCAGAACTGAGAAAACATATTAATATTGTTTTGATACTTTAGTAAAATGATATATATGTTATTTTCTGATGTGTATGAATTAACCTCATTTTAAACTGATACATGATGTTCTTGGTATGATTCAATGTGTCTGTTATCAGTTTCAAATTGATAGTTTATTTGAAAATAAGCCAATCACTAAAAATCAAGAGAAAAGGAACATATTTTATTGATAATTTAGGAAATCGATTCCTAAGTAATTTTTGATATTTATTAATCCATATCATGTAAAAATGATACATGATGTGATCAGTATGAGTTAAAGTTCATGTTTCTAGTGTAAAATAACATTTTAGTAAAAAAAGACAAGGGACATACGAAAAAACGAAGAAAATGAATTAAAATTGTGCTGATAACTTATTAAAACAATACATAATCCATTTAAGATGTTTATGGATTATCCTAACCTCAATATGATACATAGTGGGACCGATATGATGTTAAGTGTATCTTTTTATTTAAAATTGACAATAATTTTAGTAAAAATGACAACTAACCTTCTCAAAAACCATGAAAATTAAAATGGATTGTTTTTATACATAATTAATATTATAAATAAGACATTTTTAATGTGTAGGAATCATACAAAACTCAGTATGATATTCGATATGTCTTTTATGACTCAATGTGTCCGTTTTGAATTTAAAATCAACATTTTAGTTCCAAAAGTCTCACTCACTGAAAATCGAGAAATGTGCTCAGATTGTGTTTATAATTTAGGTTAATTATAAATAATTCATTTTTGACGTATAGGAATAATTATCACGTAAAACTAGCACACAATGTGACTGATATAATTCAATGTGTGTGTTTCTGATTTAAAATGTCATTTTATTAAAAAAAGGCAGGTTATATACACCAAACTGAGCAAACCTTTTTATACTGTTTTGATTGTTTGGGAAAATTATCCAGAAGCAATTTGAGATATTAAATAAATATATGCGCCTAAATATAACTCATGGTGTGACTGGTATTACTCCATGTGTGTCTTTTCAACATACAAGTATCATTTTAGTTTAAAACATACATCACATCACCAAAACCGAGAAAACAAGCCTAATATTTCTTTCTCATCATTCTATATGTTATTACTTAATTAATTTTGTTATTATTTTTATCTTATACTTATTTAGTTAATTCTCATATAGTTAATTATTAAAGAAAAAAAATAAATATTGTGATGTGTAATAATCAACCGCAACTCAATCTGATACACAGAGGTCCTTATATGACTCTAAGTTTAGTATACAATTAACACTTTCTGTTAATTTGTTTCATTAAATTATTACTAACATAATAATTTTTTTCTTATATAGGTTCTTATTTTTATTAATTAGGGATTAGGATCATAAAAAAGGAAGAATGTTATTTTTAAATGTATGTTCTAATTTTTACTTATGTAATTTTACAAACCATTATTTGAAATGTCTATGATATTGTGTTTGTTTCTTGTATTTGGTTTGTAAATTTTATTTCATTTAAATTATATATTCATAATTTATTTTTATGATGTCATATTTCTTTTTTTGTTGTAGTGTACTATTACAACACACTATTGTAGGCCCCTTTATCAGCTCTTATAAAAGCGTTTATAAAAGACTAATGTTTTTCAAACAATCCACAAGTCAATGCTTATCTAGTTCTGATAAAGGATATTTTAGCACTATTAAAGACCTATTTTGTAGTAGTGAAGTTATGATCAACAATGACCATAATCATTCACATGCATAATATTGTGAACATTTCTAATTATGATCATGTCCACAGATATCTCATTACATATAAAATGTTACCAAATGATTTAGAGGGATATATCGGACCCACCAATAACATAATGATAAAAACATATATATGGGTTCCACAGATAATCAATCATATATCATATTATGATAACCCCATGTAAATAATATTTGATTGCATAACATTTAAAAATGGTGTCAGATAAGATCAAATCAATAATTGGATTGGTTGTAAACAAAAAATAAATTATGTAGAAGAAGTGTATCATAAGATAAATAAAATGGTGATTCATGAAACATAACTTCATAGAAGTTAAGTCTTATAGTTTTAAATTGTAAAATGGAATAAAAATACTAAAATTGTTTTCATAAAACATTTTTAACATTGTCATTAATGGATGAAGAAGAATGTTTCTTTTGAAAATCATTTTCAATATGGTGAAAAGAATAATTTTTCACTTATTATTTTTTAATAATACATAATATTGTGTCCCAATAATAAATAATTTTGAAGTAAATAATTTATTTATAGAAGATAAAAATAAATCTGAAATTGAATAAAAAATTCTTTTTTTATTTTTATTAATTTTTATATAAAACACACATGAATAAAAGATTTTTGAATGTATAATTATACAAATACATAATGAGAAACATGAAGACTATAAAAAATAATTAATATTTTGATTTCAAATTTTAAAAATAAAACATTTAGGGAATGAAAAATTATGAACATAAAGAATAAAAAATTAATAGATAGTATGAGAATTATTTTTAATAATGACATATTTCTATTAATAATTAAATCCAAAAAATATGAATATTTTGACATAAATTTTTTTATTTTCATAGGTAGAAAGATAAAATACCCTATTAAATATGGGAATTAAAGAATATGAAAAAAAAAAAGAATACATTCAATAAAGAAAAATAATTATACAATGAAATGTAAATCAATTCAACCAGACCCATACAACTTTGGTAAATAAATAAATAAATTGAAAATGAATTAAATAAGTTGAAATTTAATTATAAATAATATTATTTAAAATATATTTGTGATAAAATATGTCAAATTGGATGTATACACACCCTATAAATAAATAAGGTAATAATACAAAACATGCCTCAAAGAATGAAAATTTAGATTAAAAAAATTATATTTTTAATAAACCTTAATTTGGAAGTAAATAATTTATAAAAAACTAAGGATTGAAATTAATTTATAAAAGAATTAAAATTTACTGATTAAATATCATATAAACTAAATAATTTTGTGGTAAAATTATATCTTACAAAATTCATTAAAATGGTATTACATTCAAACATTTTCAAATAAATTAAAAGTCAATAGAAAATGACCTTAAGAAATCATATATGTATAATGAATAAATTCCATCAAAAATACATTAAGGAGAGAAAGTATATATTTTTTAAAAATAAATAACATGTAATTTATTCAAATAGATATTTAGTCACACACAATCTCAATTTAATAGTGTGATGGTAAAAGTAACCCTTGCAATCTCATATTTTAGGGTGTAAAAATCAGTAAAAATGGAATTTATTGGGATAAATATAGAAACATAAAAAACATCATATTTACTAAAATATAATAAAATAATAATTTGTAACATATACAAATTATAATAATAACATTTTGTAAAATTGATTATAACTCAACTAAATGAAATTAACTTTACAAAAACCATTACCATGTATTATCACGTGGTCATAAGTTAAAAATATATAGAATATTTGAGGCTCTATGTAATTCCCCGACCCTAGTTACACAGATTCAGAGCATTATTACATAGAATTGTCCTGATACAAGGAATCATGTCCCAAAAGTCCGATAAGTTTAGTGGGCTTGGAAGTACTATATACATACACAAGTTTTACATTACATCATGAAATAAAAACAACAACATTGTGTCCCATTTTAACACTCTTATATCCCTTAGCATATTTCTGTTGGTTAAACATAATATAATTCTTCGAATCCTGGGAAAATAAAAACATAAGAAAGAGGTGAGCTCAGATACTCAGTAAGGATAACAATATAGTATAAACTATCATAAATAATCATAAACATTTCAGGCAATGTATTAGACTAAAACACAAGACTTTTAAACTTAAACATCAACATAATATGTAAAAGATAAATCAAATAATTCCATTTACATATTCACATGGATATTCTACTAGTCTAATAATCACATGTAATATCAATAGATAATTTCATATTTATGGAATGCATAATGCTAGAAATCATAACCACATACTCAAGGCCTCATGCCAAGACAATAAATAAATTTTTTTCAAGGCCTTGTGCCGAGACACTATTTTGTCTTGTGAGACCTATCAATGCATCAATGTGCTACAGTGGGCTCCACCCATCACTTACTAAGTCCAATGAATTCCTCATATGAAAAGGTTGAAACTTAATCTAAACATTCATACAAAAACTAGCGTACGAATTGTCGATATTTTAACCACAGACTATTAATGGTATTAAAATAGCACACCCACAATCAAACATAACACATTCAATACAATATGGAAGATTTTATTTTAATAAATTAACCTTAATTGATAATACTGAAGGATATTGACATAAATGAAAATAATCATCCAAACAATATGAGATAAATATCGCCCTTTTTCTTGAAAACATTTAAAAGTATCACTATTTATCAAGAAGCCATTTAAAATAGATTTTGGAATAAATATGTCCCATACCGCGTTGAAACTTTTAAATGGAATTTTAATTTTAAAACATTAATTTCCATATAAAAAAATCTTTAAAACCATTTTTAAAAAATGGACATTAATGAGAAATATTTTTAAAAATAAATCATTAAAACATTTCAAATGATATTTTTGTTAGAGTTATTAACCAAATGATAGATTCCTGAATACAAATAATTGAGGTAATAAAAACATTATAATATCATGATAATAATGGGATTTAGGATATACTATGTCAAAGTACAATATATACACCATATAGAGGTGAATTGGGGCATAACACCAAAGAAGTCTCAATGGAATGTAAATTGAGATGAAATCCCATATAAAGACCTTATCCTTTGGTTAAGGATAAATCAATGAAATAATTATGTGTGAAAAATATAAATACACTCAATATTATTGTATATTTAGTGTAAATCAATCATAGGACATTCACACATATTCTTGTTAAAACAACACCAATTACTTGGATGTTTAGCTCAATGAATATAAATTGAGTTAAAATTACTCTTATCAAGTTCATATCGATGAAATTATAATTTATCAATGGGGTGATTATGTTTATAAAAATTATATCCAAAAAAAGGGGAGTGTAAATTACTACATAAATAAATAAATATTGCTTTTACACATAATCTTGGAGTAAAAAAATCAATGATGTTTGTGTAAACCCAATGAGTGGAAATAGAAATTATAAATTCCCTTGCTGATTGGGTAACATACAAAAAATAAACCCCTTGTAAGAAGGATCATACAATTAAGATGAAAATACACATAAATAAAATTATATTACACAAACAATACAATCATGGTTAGTACATACACAACACAAAATGTAAAAATGGAAAATATAGTACGAATCTCACATGAATTAAAGTGTGATGAAAGCCCCTTAGCATTTTGTAATCAATCGAGTCATATGACCAAAAGATAATAAATACCAAATTAATCATATAAAACCTTGAATATAATTATAATCATGATAATATATATCAAATATAATTACACAATACACCGTATGTAATAAATAAGTGGCGAACATTGGAAAGATCACAGAATTGAAAGGGAGATAAGAAACCCCTTACCTCATGTCCAACTTGACTCGTATGTTCTGGGTTCTTCCTAAATATTAACCATAAGTGAATTTCTATTTCATGAAGAAAAATTTTTAATTTTATTAATCCTTCTATACCACTTATTACTCTACTATAACAATCAGTTAATTATTTGAGTTCATGTCAGACATTTTGTCGATGATCAGAACATTAGTCCAAAATGAACTTGTTATAATTACAAATTTTCCATGTGTTCGAATGTACATTATCTCTAGAATTATATTCTGGATTTAGATATAATATATATCATATATATCTAGTGTATATGTATTTACAATATTCCATATCATTTGGATATAAGAAATAAAGTATATAGCTTATGGAGACGGTAAGTCGTACGTACGCATCAACACTACATTCATTTCAATTTTATATTTAACGAAATTTAAACTTAATAATACATAGGTATATTATAATTTAATTATAATATCTATGTTATGTAATTTAATTAACTCCATCCTTTATATGTTCCATGTATGGAATGAACAAGTCATATCACTTTGAGGGGGCTGTAGTCTGCACTTCCTCAAATGCAATTATTGTATTTACCCATTATAGAAACCATAAAGGTATGATATAAAATAAAAATACAGAAGTATAGAGATAATATAAATATAATATATATCACATGTAAATATAGTGCCATATTTATGGCCACCATGAGAGACAGTAGAAGATAATTGAACAATCATCGTCTCATGAGGCTGTAGTTTGTTGTCCACAGAAGCAGTATGTTCTTTTTTCATTAGATGGAGGTGTGTGTAAGTGTAGCTCCAATCCTTGTCATAAACAATACTAGTATATTGGGGATACTATTTTTTTATAAAATAAAGGAATAAAAATATTTTAGGGAGGTTTGAGAAGTAAAATAAAAGAAGATAAGATGACTACTGTTCTAAATAAAATCATCCAATAAGAATTGGATGGGATTTGGATATTTTTTTTGTTTTTTATAATCCTATTTATTTAAATCATTCATTAATGAGTTAAACACTACATCATTATTGTGTCACAAATAATTTTATGTATATGATGTCTAAGAATTTTTAAAAAATACCTTGATGTAGGAAATATTTTTATATTTTAAATTAATATTTATAGTTTAAGAGATAGCATATATAACCCCATGTAAAAATTAATTTACTAAAATAAATATGTTTATATTATTTCTGTCTTTACTTAAAATTAATTAATATAATGTTTCATTATCACTCTTACGTGGCTCCATGGAGTCCCAAAATCTACCCAAGGATTACCATGGTCTAAAATGTATCAACCAATAGGATTAGGACACATGTCAAGAAAATGTAATATTATTAAAATATTATTTTTATCTTGAATTACCCTATTTACCTTTAACTCTGGTAAATAAAATTCAAAAGATACTATTTACCAAAAATTATTTTCATCTTATTGAACCAATTTTTACTTACTAATTAAAACCATGTGTGTTGGATTTTCGAAATTCAATTCATAGAAGTGGTAAAATTTTATTTAAATGAAGAAGTTGGTTCTTTAACTACTCCTTAGTGTTTTCACTATTCTTCCAAAATTAATGTTTTTCAGAAAAATACCCAAAATTCAGACTAAGATACATTTATTATTCTGAATTCGAAAATGATGTCTATTTTACCAAATTCAAAACATATAAGTTTCATCAATTAATTTAAAATTAATTCCCGTTGTCAAAACAAAAATGTGTTTTTAAGAAATAATAACTATTAAAATATTGACACTTGTTTATGTCCAATTTCAAAGTGAAATTACTTCAAATGACCAAAATTTGATTAAATGGAAAAAATAATATAATTAGAATTTAAACCCAATTAAAAAAGATAATATAACCATATAAATAAATTATATTAAAATGTAGTTTTGAATTAAAATATAGTATTTCTCACTATTCATTAAAAAATGAACATTAGCAGAAAAAACCAAAATTTCATCCAAAGTATATTTTAATGTCTCGATTCTAAAAAAGATTTTTATTTTTTCAAATTGAATATATAATAGTGTCAAATATTGTATTTAAAAAGGGTCCTCTATTAAAAGGTGGTAAAATTGCAATTTTATTGAAAAATATTTCTTTTATCAAAAAATTTGAATTTGTTCTTATAATATATCTAAGAAACACAAAATAAAGAAGTTAAAATTATATGTAGTATATAAATTTCATGATCTAGTTAATACTATTCATAATCTCTTCTTGAAAGGCTAGTTTGGTAAGTTGTTGTGCGCTCGAACTCAGTGTTATGTGTGGTACAAGCTATTGAATTACATTAAAGAGATAATGTACTATTGAAATCTTAGGGTGTTACATTCTCCCCTCCTTCAAAAAATTTATTCCTCAGAATTTATACACGGGATTGAAATCTTTGGGTTTGACATTTGAAAATATGTTAATTGAAATACTACATCAAAAAATTGATTAATGAGTCCTCTATTTTAGAATAAATAAATGTAAGTATAAAGGTTACCAAAAATAACACATACTAGGGTTCCATGTTGGAAAAAATTCATATGGAAGAGAAATTTAATAATCAAGTTCTGATGGAGAGGGATCGATAATATTTTTAGGAGAAAGTTAATGATCTGAAATCCATAAACTTGTGATGGGTTTAATGGTCTTTTATTACCCAGTAGGAAATTGAAATGGGAAAGGTTTTTGTTTTATGTTACTTTTCATAATGTTGGGGAATTTATTAATGAGATTGATTAAGAACATAAGAAGATATAGTTACTTTAAAAGAATAGTTTCACCCTTTAATAAATTTCTACCATAAACTCATCCTTTCTCCAAACGATGAGTATTCAAGATTACTTGGTCATAGATAAGGTGACAGAATCGAGTTATAGATAATCACATAATCTACAAAATATGAACTATATATTTACCTTATATTTATACATTAACCAATACCAAAATGGTTAGTATAAGATCAGATTATCCCCAAAAAAGATAGTCTTGTATAGAAATAAATATTATACTTAATCATTAAAATTAAACAAAAAATACCCAAAGTTCAATAAAGACCATTCAAAAAAATGTCCTTAAAATAATTTAAAATAATCCAACTAAGTTTGATACCCAAAATTAATAAGGATTTGGTCACATAGACTTTCACGATAAGTCTTATTATTTATCTTTAAATAACATCGACTAATTTTAAAGTCACATACTTAAAATTAAATAACATAATCACATATTCTCTATGATTGGTTAATGATTTCCATAAACAACCCAAATAACTATAAGTCTACTATAAAAAATATACATTCTTACAAAATAAAAATCCATCATTACTCCTCAAATGAAATCCCATAGTATTCTATTTTCCTCAGGCATATAGTGTTAACAAAAGAGTGAACATCCTCAAAAATAACATTTATCACTTAATCACCAAATCATTTTCCTATACTAAGGATAAATCGTAATATCCAAAAACCAACATATTCTTGATCTATAAAATCATTTAACTAAAAACAATTAGTCATACTAACCAAGGAATTCACGTAGTCCAGTTATAGGTGATAAATCCTCACCGTACATTGGTTGTGAGTTTGATTCCTACATCTTTGTCCAACACGAAAGGTTTCACACAGTCTAAATGCTGTCCTTTTTCAAAAAATATATAATTTTATCACATTCCCAAAAATGAGATAAATTCCTCAAAAGAAACCCTAACATATTTTATCCATAAATTTTATCTCATACCATGTATTTTCATCCCAAAAAGTAATAACATGTAATTACCTCAATTCAAGGATCATATAAACCCAAATGGTTCTTTATAATTTTATCCACAAATTAAAAGATAATTCTCCCTCAAATAGCATTTTCATATAACAAACTGCATGGTTACACATAGACGAGAGAATTCTTCCAAAGTAATCCCATAAACAAAAATCATCAATACCTTTTAAATTTTCTCCATCCTTTTATTTTCACATAGGTTCTTCCATTACCTATAGGTTATCCTATAAAATAGGTAATTGACTCAGGTATTTCCAAGGTTCCCAATATTTATATAAAATGACTATAATTATATTCATAGAATCATTTTTATTTTCTTCCATAGTACTCTTCATTTTTTCACGGCAATTATTTACTTTATCTCCTTATTTACCACACATAAATAATTTTTTTCTTCCATTGATACACTTACCTAGGTGTCTCTTTACACATTTCCTGCATGATGGAAATTAAGCCTTCTTTTCTCCATCATCTCCACTACTAGAGCTATTATCATTCTCTTCTTTTCTATTCTTTTTTGAGTGTGAGAGTTGGTTAATGTATATGATGTTGATCATATTTTTTTAAAACTGATTCAGCATGAGCATGATATCTTTTATGTCTATCAACATTCCATTATGTTTCTCATTTCCACCAGTGTTCCCACCTTTTACATCATGTTCAATGTCACTATGACTTCCTTGGAATCCAGTTATTGACTAAAATAAAAATGCATAGTGTGAGTCATAAAATCATTTAGAGAATATCTTGACACATTATTTTCAATCTGAAACACCTTAGGATTAACCAGGGTTATTTATTCTCATACTATATTAAAACATTTCAAAATGGGTTCTAAAGAAAATGTGAATTATCCTAAGCATATCCCCTGAGAGTGTTGTAACCAAGAGTACTGCATGGCCCATTGTCGTGTACCATGATACCCTAGGTCGATCCCAAAACTCCTTGTCGGAGTCTTCACTCCTAAGTACATCTATTCTAGAGCCGCCTCAGCCTGCTCATATCTAGAAAGGAATGTATTTTTTTGAAAACTCACAAAATTTATAAATTACCAAAATTATATGAAGTTCTTTTATACTAATCTTCAATGTCTATCTTAGGGTAATGTTATCTATTCAGATTTTTTCTAAATCTAATTACCAAGGTTTTTACTATACTTCCTCTAATACCAAGAGTAATACCCTGACCCCAGTTACCCAGAGTAGTTGAATTATTACATAACATTGGCATGATACAAGGAATAATATCCGGAAATAACAATCAGTTTAGTATCCTTTAAAGTACTAGATACATACATAAGTTTTACATTACATCATGAAATAAAAAAATAAAATTGTGTCCCCTTTTAACACTCATATATCCCTTTACATATTATTTCTATATGAACTTAATATACTTCTTCACATCCTAGGAAAAATAAGACATAATAAAGGGGTTAGATCAGATGCTCAGTAAGGATAACAATGTAACAAAAAGTATCACAAATAAGCATAAACATTTAAGGTAGTGTATAAGACTAAAGCACATGCCTTTTAAACTTAAACATCATCATAATATGGAAAAGATAAATCAAATAATTCTATTTACCTATTCACATTGATATTCTACTAGTCAAATAATCGCATGTAATATCAATATCTAATTTCATAATGATGGAATGTATAATGTCGGACATCATAACCACATAGTCAAGGCCTCGTGCTAAGACTACAAATAATAATTTTTTCAAGGCCTTCTGTCAAGACACTATTTTTACACATGAGACCTACCGATTAATCTAGGATCTATAGTGGGCTCCACCCATCACTTATTATGTCCAATTCTTTCCACATATTAAAAGGTTGAAACATAATGTAAATATTTGTATTAAAACTAGCATAAAAAATGTCAATATTTTAACCACAAACCATGAATGGTATAAAAATAAAACATCCACAGTCAAACATAACTCATTTAATACAATATGGAAGATTGTATTATAATAAATTAACCTCAATTTATAATAATGAATGATATTGACATAGATGAAAATAATAATCATAACTATATGAGAGAAATATCCACATTTTTCTTGAAAACATTTAAAAGTATCACTATTTACCCAAAAGCCATCTAAAATAGATTTGTGAATCAATGTTTCCCATGGCACTTTGAAACTTTTATATGGAATTTTAGTTTTAAAATATTATTTTCCATATAAATAAATCCTTAAAACCATTTTTAAAACATGGACATTAATGAGAAATATTTAGAAGAATATATCATTAAAACATTTAAAATGATATTTTAGTTAGAGTACCTAACCAAATTAGAGATGCATGAATACAAATAACTAAGGTAATAAAACATTATAATATCATGAGAATAAAGGTATTCATGATATATTATTTCAAAGTACAATATATACACCATATAAAAGTTATTTGGCTCATAACAACAAAGAGGTCTCAATAGAATGTAAATTTAAATGAAATCCCTTATAAAGATTATATCCTTAAGTTAAGGATAAATCAATGAAATAATTATTTCTGAAAAATATAAATACACCTAATATGATTGGATATTCACTGTAAATAAATCATCAGACATTCACACATATTCTTATAAAAACAACACTAATGACTTGGATGTTTAACTCAATGAATAGAAATTGAGTTGAAATTACTCTTATCATGTTCATATCAATGAAATTAGAATTAATAAATGGAGTGATTATGTGTATCAAATGTATATACACATGAAGGGGATTATAAATTAATACCTAAGTAAATTCATAGTGATTTACACATAATCTTGGAGTAAAATAATCAGTGAAGTTAGCGTAAACCCCAAGGAGTAGAAATTGAAATTAGAAATTCCCCTACCGATTTTGTAACATACGAGACATACACCCCTTGAATAAAGGATCATAAAATGTATATTTAAATACCAATAAATTAATGTATATTACCCAAAGAATATAATAATGGGTAGTACATAGACAAAACAAAAGGTAAAAGTTGAATATATAGTATGAATCTCACGGAAATAAAAGTGAGATGAAAACCCCTTACCAGGTCATAATCAATCGAGTTCTATGAAAAAAAAGTTAAAAACTAAAAAATTAATCAGAAAATACCATCAATATAAATAGGATCATGATAATATATATCAAATGGCAGTACACAATACACCACATACAATAAATATGTAGCAATCATTAGAAATCTCACGGAATTAAAAGTGAGATAAGAAACCCCTTACTTCCTGTCCAACATGACTCGTATGTTTTGGGTTCTTCCTGAATAATAAACATAAGTTAATTTATAATTAATTAAAAAAATTCAATTTTACTAATCATTTAATAATACATATTACCTTTCTATAACAATTAGTTAATTATTTGAGTTCATATCGGACATTTTCTCGATGTTGGGAACTTTAGTCAAAAATGAACTTGTTATAATTACAAATTGTCCAGGTGGTCAAAATTAAATTATATCTAGAATTATATTCAGGATTTAAATATAATATATATCATATATATAAAATTTATATGTATTTATAATATTCCATTTCATTTAAAGTTACGAAATGAAATGCACCGTTCATGGAGACGGTAAGTCGTACGTACGCAAGAATGCTACATTCATTTCTATTTTATATTTAAAGGATTGTATGATTAAAAAACATAGGTATATTATAATTCTAGTAAAAAATATATTTTATGTAATTTAATTAACAATATCCTTTATACATTCCACGTATTTCATGAACGAGTCATATAACTTTGAGGGGCGGTAGTCCGCACTTCCTCAAATGAAATTATCGTATTTACGCATTATAGAAACAATAAAGGTATGATATAAATTAAAAATACATAAGTATAGAGATAATATAATATAATATATATATATATATATATATAATTTAAATACAGTTCCATATTGATGGCCACCATGAGACGTGGTAGGATATAATTGAACAATCATCGTTCCGCGAGGCCGTAGTTCGCCGTCCACAGAAACAGTATGTTATTTTTCCATTAGATGTAGGAGTTTCTAAGTGTAGCTCTAATAATTATCACAAATACATCCTAGAATATTAAGGATTATTTTTTTATAAAATAATGCAATGATAATATTTTAGGGTGTTTTGAGAAGTAAAATAAAAATAAAGAACTTTGGGGAAGACGTTACCTTAAAATCGGTTAACTCTTTTTGGTTTGAACCAAAACAATTTTTTGAAGAGGATTCTGCCTAATTTAAGGCTTCTAGGTGGAGAATACGAATCTTGAGAGAATATTTGGTCAGATTTTGTAGGAGGAAAGTGGCTTTAGATGTGTGAGTAATGGGCTAGAGTTGATGGCTTTTTATAAGGGGGAGGAGGGTCTCTTTAGAAATGTGTGAACATATTATTTTATTATATAATGATTTTCAGTTTCTAAAGGTCCAAAACATATTAAATTAGAATATAAGATGACAATTTCTCTAAATAAAATCATTTAATAATAATTTTATAGGTTTTCGATATTTTTTTTAATTTTAATAATCTTATTTATTTAAATCATTCATTGATGAGGTAAACACTGCATCATTATTGTGTCATAAATAATTTCATTTATTTGATGTAAAAAATATTGACAAAAATACCATGATATATGAAATATTTTTATCTTTCAAATTAATAATTATAGTCTAATAGATAACTTATATAACCCCAAGTAAAAATTGATTAACTAAAAGATATATGTTAATGTCATTATGGTCTTTACTTAGAATTAATTAATATAAAGTGTCATTATCACTCTTTTATTGCTCCATGTGGTACCAAAATATACCAAAGTATGAACATGGTCATAAATGTATCAACCAATAGGATTAGGATATATTTTAGGGTAATTTAATATTATTTTTACATTGAATTACCCTATTTATCTTTAACTGCGGTAAATAAAAGTCAAAAGTTACTTTTCACCAAAATATATTTTCATCTTTTTGAACAAAATATTACATACTAATAACATCAATGAATGTATTATTTTTGAAATTCAATTCATAGAATCTGTAAAATTTCATTTAAATGAAGATGTCGGTTTTTTAACTACTGCTCAGTATTTTCACTATTCATAAAAAATTGATGCTTTTCATAAAAATACAAAACATTCAGCCAAAGATATATTTGATAATAAAAATTATAATATTATTTCTATTTTACCTAATTAAAAAAAGATAAGTTGCATTATTTAATTTAAAATTAATTCCCCTTGTGAAAACAATATGTCTATTTTTAAGAAATAATAACTATCAAAAGTTTAACACTTGTTTATGTAAACTTTCAAAGTGAAGTTAATTAAAATGACCAAAATTGGATTAAATGCTAAAAATATAATCCATTTACACTTTAAACCCAATTAAAATTATAATCTAACCATATAAATACATTAGATTAAAAGGCAGTTTTGAATTAAAATATAGTATTTCTCACTATTCATTAAAAAATGGACATTATCAGAAAAATACAAAAATTTCATCCAAAGTAAATATTGATGTCCTGATTCTAAATAATAATTTTATTTTGTCAAAATTAATATATTAATGTGTCAAATATTGGATTTAAAAATGATTCACCATTAAAAGGTGGTCAAATTGCTTTTTTTAAATACTTCTTTTATCTGAAAAATTGAATTTGTTCTTCTAATATGTCTAAGAAACACATAATATGAAAGTTAAAATTATATGGAGTATGTAAAATTCAAAATCCAGTTAATACTATTCATGACCTCTTTTTGAATGTCTAGTTTGGTAAGTCATCGTGCGATCGAACTCGATGTTGTGTGTGGGGAAAACTATTGAATTGCATTAAAGAGATAATGTACTATGAAATCTTAGGGTCTAAAACTCTATAATATAATTTTCATAATGATTTATGATGTTTCAATTTCATTCCATGGGAGTTTCAGTTATGGTTCTCCAAGTTGAAATCTATAAAGCCCTTGTTTTGGTAATTTGTAACAGAAATAAGGTGGTATATTAATAAAAAAATTAAATATTTATATTACTATTTTGGAACTAAAAATAAAAAAATTATTTCCTTATTAATATAATTTATTACCCATAATTATGTTTTCATAACAATCTATGAAAATAATTAATATTACTTTCCATGTAGGTGGTTGAACCACCCAAACTTGAACATGCTAATATTATGGAAAGGGTATGATTATTAAGTGATGTTTTTATAAAAATAGTTTTAAATATGTATAATTATATTATTTAAATGTTTTAAATGTGATAAATTGGAATTTTTAGAGGTGTATAAAGAATATAAATTAAAATAAGGATAATAACTCATTTCATACAATGAAAAAATTGTATCTTCTCTTAGAAGCCTTCTTGGTTTTGAAGGAATTTGAGCATTAAATTGATACTAGAAGCTACTCACTAAGAGAGATTATTTTTAGGGAGATATTTTTTTAATATATTCAAGACTAAACATTCTTAATGAGAGGAATGTAATTTATCTTGTAAGGTTGGTCCAAATTAGAAAAATAATTTCTATAACATAATTTTAGTTATATAATTCCATAATAAATTGAATTACAGATACATTTTATGATATAATTATGAATTTACCCCTCAGTTTAACCCATTACATCATTTGACTATTATAGCGGTAACTCATTTTTTACATCAGTAACTTATTTTTGGGAATAAAAATGAAATTTTCATTTCAAAAAATTTATAAATTTTTATTAAAATTATTAATTAAATATTATTATACTCATTTTTTAAAATATTGAAAAACATATTTTATTATATAGACACAGAGCGCATGGAAACCAGTTTTTAGAATTAAAATTATTTTAAAATAATTCTATCCTCATTTCCCTCCAAGAAATAATAATATATTATTTTTAACTTTTTATAATATATATAATTAATTTAATAAAAAAAATCATCAATGGATAACTTTAATATTTTTAAAAATTGAAATACACAAAATTTTGAAAAAATAATTCGTAGAAAAATATAAGTTTTATCATTTAATGATTCTCTATTCAATAAAAAATAAATAATATTCAGTTTTTGAATGCTTATTAATGTCATATATAATTATAAAAAATTATAATTTATATTTCACACTCTAAATATGATAAATCCAAATTTTCATTTAAAAATATAATACATTAAAAAAATAATGTTTAGAAAAAAAACATTTTTGTTTCGCCATAAATAATTAAATTAGTTTTAATTATAGTTAATTATTTCCTTGATGTTATAAACATGTTTTAATAATCATAACATTTATCAATCCATTATACTGAAAGGATTTATTATATTTAAGAATTTTAAAAAAATCATGATTCACAAAAATATATTTTTTTGAATATTTTTTTCATAAAAATTATATTTGTTTCATTTTATTAGATTTCAATATCATTTATTATATTTATAGAAAATTATTTATACTTAATATATTTATATTTTACATCTAAATAATATTTATTTTTTTTCTAAAACATACATTTATTTCTAAACTGATAATATATTTTCTAGTATAATACCCATTTGTTATATACCATTTATAATGGTCATATAAAAGAGAAATTACCCCCATTACACTCTATAAATACATTCCATTATAACTAAATATATATATCACCTCTCATTCCATTAATTTTCATTTAGTATTTTAAAAAATTATTTCTCCATTAATGATGTTTTATCTCTTTATAGTTTCAATTATACTAATTTTTTTTCAAGGATAGAGATAATCTAAGGGAATATATTTTGGTAAAGATTTTATTATTTTCTACTTATTGTTCTATTTTAAATTATCAAATTTTAATGGATAAAATCATCCATGGAATTTAACATTCTTGGTTATAAAATACTTTGTATCATGTACTTCTGTTTTAATGTTTTGTTATGATTGAATAAAGTGTCGTTGTTTTTATTCATCACTTTTATGATTTATTTTTTGTCAAGTTTGTATTTATTATAAATTATAAATAAGTAAATTAGGGAAATAAAATTCTTAAATAAATCTAGGTTTTTACATTCTCACTCACCCCCACCTAAAAAAAATTAATCCTCATAATTTATAATATCACTCACTAATAAAAATATATAAGGGTATCCATGATATAGATACTATTAAAGATGTAATTTATAATGATATATCAACCTCACTATCTTAGGTAAGACTATGGAACTCATTTTAATCCTTCGTCATAATAATATAATGATATTTTCATTAGTATCAACTATTTATGTCAAATATTTCTTTTGGTTTTATTATAAGTTATTGAGTATCTATATACAATCCATTTGTAGCCTTGTTTTGATGATCATTCTAACCAAGTACTAAAAAATGGTTATATATAATCATGATAATATCGTATAAAATTATACCCCCAAAAGAATTTTAAATTTAAATCCTATTATGTCTTCTCTTTGTACACCTTCATCTCAACTTACAACACTTTTGGACCAGCTGTGATATAATTGGATTCATTTATTACCCTTTTAGTTAAACATAGGTTTCCAAAATTTTATCCTCTTAATATTACTAAATTAATATAAAAAACATTATAAAACCACTATATGACACCAATTGATATGAGACTATCATAAAATGCATATATATATATATATATGTATATATATTACATCATTTCCATAATTTAAACATTACGTCTCTTAAATATATGTGTAATCCCACAACCCAAAGGTTTCGTGTTTTTTAGATTAGTTACATAAATTAATAGTTTATCATAATCTCTTTAACATCCCCTAAGAAATTATCCACACTTGACTTATTTCTAGAAAAATAATTCATATATTTATCTATGGAAATAGGAATCAAAAGAAAGTGTGAGATTTAATTATTAGTAAGGGAAAATACATATCAATGATTCCTAAATGGTAAGTTTATAATAATGTGAGAAAACATGTTTGTGGAAGAAATATATGATTAAAAATATCATGAGATAATAAGAGTTTTCCATATGGAATGAAATAAAGACAAAAAACCTCAAATTAGAATCATAAAAGAGTGATATATACCATGGAATAATAGAATTTAAACATGTAAAAACAATCATGATCCATCGTAATAACATTATAATATGTAATTACATATAAATATGAAACAACAATAATCCTAAGAAATCATTAAATTTGGAATATAGCTACCTGAATTCAATTTCACGCATAAAACTATGAGTAACTATTTTCAAAATCATTCACTTGAATACAGTTGTAAAAAAATATAACTATATTCATTTCCTCATATAAATTTGTAAACAAATCATACCAAAATCATTCTTACATATAACATTATTATCTAAAGATATATAATACATTTCCTAATGCATTTATGTGATATATCAGAACCAATCATCAAATAATGATAATCCATGAATATGTGTTCCAATGAAAATTAATCATATATATTTTCATGAAAATCCCATGAAAGTAAAATGGGATTATATTCAATTTTTAAATGGTATAACATAAGATGAAATAAAGAATTGGTTTTATTATTACTAAAATTAAATAACCCAAAAGAAGTATATCATAAGAGAATTAAGCGGTGATTCATGAAACACAACATTATTGCAGATAGAAGTTTTATATATAGGGATAAAAATGTAATAAGAATCCTAAAAAAGTTTTCATTAAAAAAATTTAACATTTTTTTAAATGGTTGAAGTTATAGGTCACTATCAATAAACATTTTCAAGATTATAAATAGATTAATTTTAAAGAATTATTTTTAAAATAATACTTAATAATAGGGATATGAAATAAAATATATTTTCATTAATTAAATTTGAAAGGAAATATATAAAATATAAAAAAGTTAAATGAAATTACTTTTTTTCTTTATATGCAATTTTAGATAAAACCCAAGTTGATGAAAGGGTAATCAAATTTAATTTTGAAATTATATAAAAGAAATTTTAAGAATAAAAAATATTATAGATATTTTTATTTACCTATAGGATAAAGAGCTGCTAGAGTGGATAAGAGTTATTCTTAAAATTTTAATTTTTTGTGAATAAATAAATCTATAAAAGAATAATATTTTGACATAAAAATGTAATTTCCATGGATATAAATAAAACATACCCTATGAAATATTGGATTGTTTCAAAATAGAAAAATTAAAAGAAAATATTTAAGGAATAAATATTATAAGCCAATGAAATGGAAATTGAGTAAACAAAACCCATATGATTTTTGTAATGAATAAAGAAATTTAAAATGAAATAGAGATCTTGAAATTGTATTTTAAATACCATAATTAAAAATGATAGTTATAATTAATTATTTTAAATAGGTGTTGTATACACTATATGAATTAAAAGAAGGTTATAATACAACATGTGTCTCAAAGATGGAAAATTTAGATGAAACCCCTTAAATTTTAATAACATTTATTTTAAAAATAAATAATATATAAAATGATGACAATATTAATTAATTTATAAAACCATTAAAACATGGAGAGTAATATTTTTTAATAATACCAAAAAAGACTTTGGGAAAATCTGATCATACATAAATTGTTTAAAAATTAGATTTCATTAAAACTTATATAATGAATGTTAAATTAAATAAAAAATGACCTTAAGAAATCATTTAATTATATATATGGAATTTCTTGAAATAAATAATATGGATATTAAAGAGATAAAAATTAGGGGGTTTTTTATATAAATACATGCAATTTCTCCAAATAGAAACTTAGACATTAAAAATATCGATTTAAAAGTGAGATTGGAAATCAAACCCTTACATTTTCACATTTTTGGGTTTAAAAAAAATAAAAATGGGATTATGAGAAAGAAATAAAAATCATAAGAAAAAAATATGAATTAAAATATAATAATATCATAAGTTTTAATGCATCCAATTTTTAATAAAAAATTTCAATAAAATTGATTGTAACTCAGTGAAAGTAAATTGATTTAATAAAGAACCTTACATTGGATTCCTACTTAGTCAAACTTACTCCATCATTTTGTACAATAAACAAAGTATCTTTGAATATATATATCAAAAATATTAGTGATATAAATTAACTTTTATATTAATCTCTTTTAATCATTTATTTCATAGTTATTACTTATTTTTAGTTTATATCGATCATCGGTTGTTAGAAGTTTCAACTGTTCTTTATCTATTTCTCAATGGAGGTCTCATTCATCATTCCTTATCATAATATAATATTATTTATCATATTCAATGAACTATAATAAAATTTCAATTATGATTTATGATTTTATAGGTTCGTTCCATGAGGGTTCTGTGTATGGTTTTCCTATAAGAAATCCATAGCATTTTTACTTTAGTAATTTTTAATGAATATAAGGTGGAATATTATTAATATTTAAAATATTAAAATTTTCATTCTAGAAAAAAAATATTTCCTTATTAATATAATATATTAACATTAATTAATTTTTCATAACTATCCATGACAATAATTTATATCATCATCCATATAGGTGGTTAAACCGATAAAAAATGAGCATTCTATAATAAACTAATTTGTTTGATTATGAAGTGGTTTTGTTGTAATATCAGTGTTATAGAAGAATAATAATATAATTTAGATGTCAATAATTTTGAAAATTTTAATTTTGAATAGGTATAAGAAAAATATAAATAAAAATGAAGGATAATAAGATATTACTTACAAAGAAGATATTATATCATTTAATATAATCCTCCTTGGTTTTAAAGGAATAATGAAATTTTCTTGATAACAGATGTTGCCCAATGTGGGAGAGGCTTATTATGTGCAAAATTTGGTATGTATTCAACATAAAAACAACATAATTTCATGATTTTATTTTGGTATAATATGGGTCCTTTTAAATGTGTTCTTGAAGTCTATTTTTAAAAATACTCATTCCTTAATGAATTATAAAGGTCATTTCTACTTAAAATTTGCATCCAAAGTGGAAAAATTATTGAGATTAGATATGTTGAGGTAGAACATTACCTCATAAACTCATTTATAGATATTTTTGTGATATTTTTTGGACATTACCCCTTATTTTAACACTCTTAATTACTTTGGATTTATTGTGGTATATACATTTTTACCTCAGTGACTTATTTTGATACCTAAAAACGAAATTGATATTGTATACAAAATTAAAAAGTTTGATTCGAAATATGAAAACCTTCTTATTATATTCAGTTGAAAATTTTTTATAAAAAATTATTTTGATTTAGTAATATATAATGTTTAATAAATATGTTTTTGAAAGAAATGTATTTTTACATATTAAATGAGTTATTTCTTTATTTATTACCAAGTAGTTACGATTAGATGATTAGTAATTTTTTGGAATATATTTAAAATAGATTAATTTCATTAATATAATTCTTTAACATAGATAATCTTATTTTGTTAATATAAACGTACACAATATACAAAATAATCTCTTTCTAAAAAATAATGATTTTTAACCTTAAATGATTTTCTCTTCATTACTAAATAATTAATATTCAATGAATTATTGTTACTTAAATTATATATATATATAATATTTAATTTTATTTCCAAAAATTAAATATGATAAATTTAACATTAGATAAAAACATGTAATATATAATAAAAACAAGGTTTTTAAACAAGACACTTTTTTCCACAAAAAATTAAATTAATATACTTTATAGTTAATAAATTGTATCTTTGATTTTAGTAATTTATTTTACTAATCATTACATTATTTTTTTCAATCCAAGTTGTAGAAAAAAAAATATTATAAGTAATAAATTTAATAAAAATGTATAATTTAAAAAATATATATTTTATAAAAACATTATTTTCTTAAATTAATTAGTATAATTTTATAAAATTAAAAAATTATATATCATATATGAAAGAAATTATTTATATTTAAAAAATATATTTTTAATATAAAAAATATTTTTTTGTATCATCAACATACCAGTAATTCTAAATCAGTAATGTGTTCACTAGTATAATAAACAATGACTATATACCTTCTATAATGGTCATATAATGACTAAATTATCCCCATTGAACTTTATGAATTAATTACATTATAACATCTTATAAAACAGTTCTCATTACTTTAATTTTACTTTATGATTTTACAAAATAATTTCTCTATTCTGTATATGTTTTCATATTTTAGGTTCAATTCTAATAACTTCAAGTTTCAAAGGTGACGACCCTTGGAATTTCCTAGTTGTAAAAATATTTTTTTTGTACCATTTTAGTTTACTCACATTTAAGGGATGTAATCATATATATTATAGAGTATTCCATATTATAAACTACTTGATATCATGCACTATTGTTTTAATGTTTCACTATAATTGAATAAAGTGTTGTTATTTTGATTCATGTATTATGTGACTTATTTTTTGTTAAGTACCTATTATTTATAAATAATAAGACATGTAACTTAGGTAAATAAAATGCATACTTAAATCTATGATGTTATAATAAAAGATATCATATTGGTATCATAATTTGTGATATATTTGTTTTTTGAGAAATGTGTATCATAATTGATATTATTATATATGATATATTTTTTATATTATGGATAGTTTTATGGTATAGGATATTCTATGTTGTGATAGGTTATCCTTATATGATCTGAGGTATTCTAATAGATGATCAATTATAATTCCTTTAGTTTTTGATATATCGTGTTTTATTGTATGGGGAGTCGTATCATACAATTGAACCAATTTTAGTCTTACACAAATCATAAATAATAGAAACAACTCAAAAATTCAATATAGGGTATATCATAATATATGACTTCCTAGGTGATGTCGGTTATATCATGGATACCCACACCCCATTTTGTAGATCTTTTTATGGTTATTGAACAATATTTTGGATTATGACATAAAGGATATCATAAAGTATGACAAATATCCATGATTATCTATCATAGACCATATTGTTCTAATCATAAATAATGATGTTAGTTAAAAACTGGTTCATGGCTTACGACATGTGTATATCATCAAATAAAATAAAAAAGATAATTTTTCTCAATTGTTAATTGAATAGGATGATTTATAAAATAATTATATTTTAAAGAAAATTTATTTTGTTGTCTTTATTTAATTTAGAAATTTTTAAAAATAAATTAATTATAGAGAGTTTATAATTAATTGTTAAATGTTTGTTAAACATTTATTAAATAGATAACCATGATTTAAATTATTAATATTAATATATCATTGATTTATATAGAGTAACATATATTTTATATATAATCTATCTATATAAAAATTATAAGTAAATTTATAAAGTTTTTATAAATTAAAACATTAGGATAAATGTATAAGATTTTATATTGAACTATTAATTTTCCATAATTATTTATTTGAGGTGTTAAAATTAATAGGACATGTTTGTAAAAATTATTTGAATCGTATAAAATGTTTTTTCTATAATTAATATAATCCATGTATAAATGATATTAGATATGTGATATTTCAATCATGTAAAATGTTTACATAATATAAGAATCATTCATATGAAATATAAAATTTTTATATTGTAAATATCAAATATTTAAATAAAGTTCTATATAATGAGAAATATTAAGGAGTTCATATTGGAAATAAATATAAACTATTTATAGTTATTTGATTATGGATTGTCCAAAATGCATTGATAAATTAAAAAAAATCATAAGTTCTTGATTTATGAAATATTGAAAAATGTCTATATAATGTCTACATTTTTTAATTATTCATTTATTTAATATTATTAACTTCTTTTTTCATGAAATTTAATTTTATATTATCAATGGATGTATGATTTATTATAAATTGTTAAAATTATTATATAAATTATCATACACGCATCTGAGAGGTTATATCCCATGTATGATAATTTTATTATTATTCTTGTGCCTCATCTAGGGTATGTACTAGGTTTTAGGCTAGGATTAAGAACTTACTTGTAGTTTTACAGATTAGGCTTTAGGATTGAAATGGAATTGAAATATATATTGATTAAATAATATTGGTTTTATGGAATTTGGTTCATACTGCTCATTGGTCTTAGAGCTTCAATTTTGTTTAGAAATGTTGGGGTAGGATACCTTTCATTCCATACTTAATCTTATGGGAATTATTGGTTTCATATGTTTTTAAACCATTACATAAAAGGGATTCATATACATTATTCATTGGAATCATTTTGATACAAGTAAATGTATTTTGGATTTAAATTTTGGTTAGTAACATAGGCAATGAAATGTATAAATAATTATACATTAATTTTGTTTGAATATATTGATTCGATGAAAGGAATAGGGATTTAAAAGTAAATAATTAGAAGCATGCATACATGTAAAGGTAATACATTAGATAATATGGTGATATAAAAACCCCTATTAAATACTTAATGTTGGATTCTTTCCAAAGTAAAGATGTTTCCAGAAATTGATTATTCATTATGAGTGACACTAACACTTAAGTTCCTAGGAATTATCTTTTTTCATGAAATTAGAATATATATGAACATAACCATTAGGTTTATATATTTTATATGAACTTTTAGTTACACATATCATGGAAAAAACTAATTATTAGCATACCAAAAGAATAATGTTTAGTGGATCCTAATAATGGATTAGGATAAAGAGTTATTCACCCAACTATCCAAGAGTCGTACATGATATTATTGACAGATATTCCTACCAAATATAGTCGTGTCTTGTGTTATTATCATAATTTTAATGATTCATGATTAAATATGGATCATCATACACAAATGTATATGGTATAATTAAAAGTAGGATATCATTTTAGTGAAAAAAATCATAAAATTCTTTATCAAAGGATTATAAAACATGATACTAGTCTATTAAAATATTTCTTCACATATAAAGTGGCTTCATTATAATCAAATGTGACTTTGAGGTCAATATTTCATAAGGAAAAGATTAATGGATTTAATTTCCAAGAATGGTTTAAAAATATAATAATTTTTCTTAATAAATAATAAAAATTCTATGTATTAGAGTGATACTTTGTTAAGTAACTAATGTTGATGTTTCTCCTCACATAGATCTATATTCTTATGAGAATAATAAATTAATTCACTTAAGGTTTCATAGGTATTATTTAAATTCAATATAACCAAAGTAACTTTACTCTCCACTTATGTTCTCAACATAACTAACTACGTTGATGACTTGGAGAGACTATAGGTTTCCATTTATTAATTTATTAGAAAAATGAATTCAATATGTAATTATTGTATGAAGGTTTTTTACAAAATTAATTGCTTTAATTAAATGTTAACCCCAATTCCTCAAATTTTTTATAGTAGATGAATTAGGAATGATATTACAATGTTTTGGTATTGTATTAAAAGTACATATGGGAAGAAGTTAAATCTAGGAAAAGAATATCGTATGGTATAATTTTTATCCCATATTATGGAATCCTAAAGAATGTGTTATGAATTTGGGGCAATTTTTCCATAGTTTGTAATTATATAGGGTACATGAAGGGGTTTTAAAAACTCAACAAATATTCCTCATCAAGTATTGATGTTATAGAAATCAATTTTTCCATTTTGAAGGGTATATGATACCAAATGTATCTTTTAAAAATATTAAAAACATATATTAATTAAAAATAAAGGAACTAATTCATGGAGTACTCAATTTTTATGTAAATATAGTAAAAAATGTTACTATTATGAAAATTCTAATAGTAAATAAATATTTTAAGCTTAGATCTATTTGAATTCATATTTTGTATTCTTATCTCGTTTATTTTATATAATAAGAGAAGTTATTTTTAAAAACCCCTTTATTATGAATAAAATTAAATAATTTATTGATACATGTTGTTTATGATTCATCAAAATATATTAAATGGTTTGAAATGAGGATAGGAGAAAAGGATATTTATATAGGTTTAAAGTGTTATATCCATGATATTTTTTAAAATATGTTGTTAAAGATATCAAACCACCATCATTTTCATATTTTAATAAATAAAATTTTTTTAATATAATGTTCCAAATACATAGAATACAATATAAGATATAGTTGTTAATAATTTATTTGTTAAATATTTTATCACCCAATCCTTCACTGGTATCCCTTTTGGGATACAGTGAAGATGGGGATGCCCCCAAAAGCCCATCTCTAATAGGGCACAGGTTGTTGAGTAGCATCAAGGTTATTAAATTCATACAAATGGGAGGTATTACCCTCTTTATATAAGTTGAAGGAAAATATAAATATTGATATCCTCCAATAAATACTATAGCCTAAATAAATAATCAATCTTGGTATATAATGCAATGTCATAAAAATAAGAAACAATTTAAAATAATAAAAAATCATAAAAACTAAACTAAAAACTCCAATAGCTCTTGAACAACTCCAAAAGATAATAATACCTAGATTGACCACAAACTAGCTCTTATGGACCTAAAATAATTATATATATATATATATTATCACTTTATCTTATAGGTATACTTATTATGACCCTCCTTGGAACCTCTAATATAAATATGTAAGAAGAATACTAAATACCAATGAATAAATAAATGAAATAAACTAATTTCATATATAAGTAAAACTATATCCCAACGTTAATATGAATTACTCACCATGTAGCATATATAAGAGTGCATATCCATATCAAATAATATACATAATAATGGTACACTTCTTCTACTTCCCCATTAGGTTTTCTCTCTCGTATCCCAATTCCAAATTTCATTTTCTATAGTCCCATCCATATGTCATCATGAACCTCTTTAAATCATACCACATCCATAAAATCATCACATATTTAATCCCATGTGACTCTTCATGGCCTCATTACCATCAATCATCAATAACTAATTATTATGTTTAAAAGATAGTACAAATAATTTATCATGTATTATACTTCAATTAATTACAACCCATGAATGTTCACCTATTGGAACCTAGAGCCACTGCACCAAATTATAGGTATGTGTAATAACATAATTCTACTACAGCTGGCACATGCATCTATAGACAAAAATATCGCCATCATATCCCATTTATACATGTACCTAGTATCTTAATATATTACATTGTGAATATTTATACACACTATGTTATGTTATAAAGAGAGTGGGGAAGAATAAGAAGTCATTCATTGGTCCCCTCGCCAACCTAAATATTAATTAAATCAACTAGATCCCAAAAAAATTGGTCATTGTTTTCCCGATTGAATATAGTGGTCACACATATAAAATTAGAAAATATAATATTAGATATATAAAACAACCAAACTAAGGGAAACTACCTATTATTGGACTCAAATACAACTATCATCTCCTGTGATGCCCGTCTTCCACCACTAAGGTCTAGGAAAAATATTTCATATAAGAATACAGGTACCAAGATTCAATATAAACCAATTCACTTAGTAATTTAGAAATTAAAATTTTTACTAGTAATCCCATTATAAAATCCTATTTAATCATTCTATTTCATCTTAAGGTGACATGATATCTTAATTCGTTGTACAATTTCCAAATTCATATTCCATGTTCATAGAGATCCAACAAAACCATCCCATGGATCCGATTATTCCACAAATAACTTTTCTATCATCAACACCCATCCCATGTGTACATTATAAATTTATTAACCATTCCGTAATCAGGGTATTTTACTACTAAACCAGAAATAACACAAGAATAAATGCACTCATGCGGTATAGGAAAACTACACCAGATAGTTGTAAGTCACAAAAATAAAACCTCAACAACTATAACTCAAACAAAAAACATTTATGTAAAGACCCTCTCTCATCTTGAACCATGAAACCCATCAAAAATCTATACACAACAACCCAAAAAGTATCCAACTCTTGCCCAAAACTCATGAAATCTTTTTAATACCTATACTAAATCCCAAAAAACAAATCATTTAATGGGTACAACTTCTTATATCTTATACACATGGAAAAAACATATTTTCAAAACCATAAACTAAAGAAAAAACAATGGCCAATATATCAAGCACATGAACTCAATAATCATGGAATAATATCAAGGTTGGGATTATAATATCCCTTAAACACTTTAATTTTAGAAGAAACTCATTTCATTACCATATTGAAATAATCGATTAATTATGAATTGGTTTCAACAACATGAAACACAACATAAATTGATAATACCATCTAAGAATCAACCAATAAGCATTATCATGAAACACTTCCATGTTCAACACTTTTCAAGGAAGAATAATAGTTAAATTCAAAATCCACTTTCATTATTCTTGTAATATTAACATATTTAAATTTTTTAACCAATTGTAATCATTTTAATCATGAAAAATAATAAAAATAATCCCAATAAACTGATAACAAACTATCTATAAAATATCAAGTGTTATCGTCAATATTGAATCACTAGATGTGATCACAAAACCCTTTTGATTCATTAATAATTCTGCATATTATATTATTTTAGTACAATTCCACTGTTATCTAAATAATCCAAATCATGAAAATCATATACTTGACCAAAACAAACTAATTTTTATCAATTACTTACCACAAAGCTTCCAATATTATCTAAGAAAGAACAGGAAAATATCCCAAATCTCTAAACACCTCCCCCATATAGAACATATGATTAATAATGATATAACCCCATAATGAATTTCCCATAAATACATGAATGTACCCCATGAAAATTAATGAAACCAATATTCTATAGTATGGAAAGTGAAATTAGAGAGATAAGAACCAATATAGAAGAGGGAAAACTCACCTTGGTTAGCCAAAAAAGGTCAATAATAGCCCGAGGTTGAATATAAGTGAATGGGGTATAAATTATATAAAACAGGCCATTCATTCACCTGTAGTTACAAGAAGAAGGTAGAAAATACAAATATTTGAAAGGCACTTAGGAATTTATACATGTTGGACTTTAATAAGAAAATGGTTCTCTACCCCTATCCATGTCGCATCGGTTGTAGTTTTCATCAATACCTTAGTGAAAAATAGGATGTTTCACCATAAGGTCTCCCATTACACCCTCAATTTTAATTATATGTTGTGTTATACAGTTTATATAACTCATATCATAAAAACCTAGGGTAAGGCTGTGAGGAAAAATGTGCACCATGTTTTTGTTACCCAAGAATAAATAGTGATAATGAAGCTCGATCCCCAAGGATCCACATTACAATGTATTATAGCATGGAAGCTACCCCTAGATCAATAAAGACACAAAAATCTATCACCCTATAACTCCATTCTATATTTCTATGTTCATGTAGTATGTCCCATCTATAAAACTTCCTCATGTTCCATCCTACAAGCTCATGATTCAATAACCCTCTTCCAGATGAAATTTCATCTCAACACCACATTAAATCTTACATACTCATCTAAAACATCTTCAAATACAAAAAAAAATTAGAACAAATTGTTCTATAAAAAGTGTTCCATTACATCATATACCTCTCAAACTATTCATGTACATAATAATTTAATCCAAACCCAAGAAGTGAAAGAATGTGGAATATAACTAAAACCTCATGAGATAACTCTCAAAGATCTTTTTATACCAAGAACAAATCAAACACATTTGTGGAAAAAGGTGTGTAACTATGCAACATCATTAATCATCTCCTAAAATAAGAAAAAGTTCATATATCTAATCTCAACCATGATAAAACATTTAATAGCTTAGGATGATGATCACACATTTTTGACCCTCCCTTCCAAGTGACCCACTCTATGAAACATTGCTACCTCAAAAAATGAACAAAAGGAATATCATTTCCATACTCTACCTTCTTCTAAAAACCCTAAAACACAACCTATTTATCATCGATTAACAAATCATCTTCAAATTCCAAATCACTAAAGGTAATGATAGGGGAATCATCCTTATGATACTGCAAAAATTGTGAGACATGAAATATTTCATGGATCCAGCTAAATTGTTGGGTTAGTACTAACTGATATGAAATAGCACTAATATTGAAAAATGCCTCAAAAATCACAAACAATTTGAGAAATCTTACTCACATTGTATCAATTTTAACATTTATAAGTGAAATTATTTTTTTAAATGAGTAAATGCCTTGTTAAGAAATGAAATTTTAGAAACAACATGCACTAATTTGGTTATTTTGGGTTGTTATAAGTTATATCATGTTCAATTTAAATGACTATTAAGAAAAATAACCATTAAAAGTAAATTCCTTATACAGTGATTTTTTGATTATTATATATATTGGGTTATGATAAATTTATTTTACATAGATAAAGGAAATGATGGCCTTAGACAGTAGGATCATACCCTATTAAGCCCATTTAACATAGATTCTGAGGGATATAGAATCACTAGGTTTTTCACTTGACCATTCCCAAGCTGGGATTCAAAAATTAAATCATAATTGAACCTAATTATAAAAAAATATCAATATTATTGAGATCACATCCCAAACCATATTCACTAAACCACCCCACGAAATTCCCACTATGGAATATCATTACCTTAGGGAATATTCTCATATAATAAGGGGTTAAATATCTGAACCTAAAAGTATATATTTATATATTTTTTTATTTTTAATAAAAAAATTCTTTTATTTATCATTTATTAATTTATAATGATTAAATTATAATTCTGATAAAAATTAGATTTTGATATGATGAAATACAAACTATATTTTTAGGAAATTGATAATTCCAATTAAGAGACTCTTATTTATGAATTAATGAATTTTTTGAAATGAATTATTTTTTAATAAAATATTTTGACTAAGAAATATTTATTAATTATAAATGCAAATATAATTTTACAAAGACAATGTTATTTTCATAATGGTCAAAATACTGTTATATTCAAAAAAAATTATTCTTTTATAAATGGGGACATTTAACATAATAGTGTAAACAAAAATATTTAGGGAATTATTTTTATAAAATAAATACTATTTTCTAAATCATCGTGTAAAAATTTTCCAACAATTAAATTTTCATATTTTTTTGAAACGGTCAAATTTGTAGGTATAAATTAAATACGGTATAACAACATGATCTATGTTATGACATCATAAATTCCAAAAATTTATGTAATAAATACTATAGAGAGTATCCAAAATCCATATAATGTTTCCCATTTTAAATAATGTGTTTTTTATTTATTTTATTAATTTCATAAACCCTTTATGAATATTATAATTCTTATATTATATTTTAAGGTTTTCAAAAAATTATTTTTTAACATGACTCACTTCTACATAACCAAGTGAATTATTTTAATGATTTTTATTGATTATAGTTATAAAATATTTAAGTCCATTACACTATGTAAAAAACAAGTACAAAAACATTGGGATGGTTTTTGGGGTAATTATTTTATCATATAGAGTCCAAAACCAATGTTTGGAAATTAATAAATAATTACCCTATATTTTTATATAAAAACTCACAAATCTCCCATTCCTCTTCATTACAAATACTTAGAGCATTAATTTATGTTTCTCTTTCCTCTCAAGAGCCCTCCCAAGGTGTTTCTAATCTCTTAACACGTCCTTCTAAAGATCTTAAAACTTCCCTCTCAAGGTAAGGGACTCTATCCTCATTTATTTATTTCAAGTACTTTATTTATACTAATAACATTTTTTTATTTACAATTTTCCATGTTTTAATGTTTTTTTAAACATCCAATTAATACATTTATGATATCCATGTAAATAGATACCATATTTCACTCTCATTTACCCCTTCCAGATACTTTTAAATACACTGATTATAGTCCCAAAATTATCCTATGATTTTTCCATTCCAAACATATTCATAGTTAATACTAATTTTAATTTCCAATCAAGTTTATTAAAGTATATGTACATATATTACATTGATTTGTTACTTCCATGTATATAACCCCGACTCCATATTCATGGGATTAATACTGACGAGATAAATCATTTCTTTTGTGGCATCTATTTAGAACCCTTATGCATGTACATTATATGAATATGATGGGTGGGAAAAAAATATATCCCTCCAATGCATTGGGTAAAGTTTTTATCTCATGAAATACCATGTATGGTTCATGGGAAGTTATCCTAAAAAACTATGTTATGATTTATTGGTGGTTATCCTGGACTTATTCTTATGATTTCATGTTTTATATTTTTATGTTTTATCATGATTCGATATTAAATTTTATGATTCTCCCCCATATTATGTTACCTTGATATTTATATTTATTCTCATGTATTAATTTAATCATTTTGTTCTTTTTTTATTCCTTATTGTGATTTATATCTCACCCATTAATTATGTATGTCCTCGGGATATCCCGTCAAGTTTAAAAAGATCGAGGACATTTAATGACATTTTATAGAGTTTTAGATTAAATATTTATATTTATGTTTCAAGTTATTTTTCTAGGTACATAATTACCCCCAATAAACTATTTCTCGTGATCTTATGGGGTTAAATTAAGTGTATATTTATGCAATAAATAATGAAATAAATTATATGAGAGATATGGGTTTGCATAGTCTATTTTAGAGAAAAATTATATTTATTTTTAGGGATTATGATTAGAAAAATCTTGTGAAATATTTACGGAGAAGCCTAAACATATGAAAAAAATATACAAATTTTACTAAATTATGGAGTAAATTCCTTCCATGAAAATAAATCCATGTATAAATACTAAAATTGGATATGGATCTTACAAAATTATACATAGGGGTAATAACCAAAAAATGGAACATTGAGTTGGACTCAATCATAGTCTATTGCATGAAAACATTTTTCTTATTGCATACCTATTTTGACACATTCAGGGTATATGGATTGATAAATTCACATGTTTATTATAAACCATTATTATGGGGAAATTTCCGATATTACATTATGTTAGAAAATTTATAATGGATATCTTATATTGAAACCCAAAAATTTGTGGATTAATAAATTAATATCATTTATGAGTTATCGCTTTAATGTCTATGTATTACCATTTATCTTTTTAATAGTTTAAAAATAATCATATTAATGATTATTTTGGAAGAAGTAAATGATTAAAACCATAATCAAATAGTTAAATGAGGGATTATCATCCATTCATGAAATTCAAATATACTATGTGATTATAGTTCTATGGATTCCTTCATATCACAAAAATCTAGTAGAACTATTAAAGAACCACAATAAAAAATGGAAGTATATCTATTAGTGAAAATAGAAAATGGGGAAATTATTTCATCCCATGTTTATAACTCCTACCCTTCAAAAATTTGTTGGGATAATTTCCTAAAAACTTCTGATACTCCCTCTAGTATAATTTGATTCTATTATAGGAATGGATTTTAATTCCTTGTATAGATCCAACAAAAAATTCTGAGATAATGAAATAACCCTCTTTAATTCAAATCACCCTTTGATTCTATACAAGTGAAAGGATGAGGTTGAACTTCTAATTTTATCATTATCTCAAGCATGGATATTATTTTTAAGTGAGAAAGTTTATCTATCACAAATGATTAAGACTAAGGAATAGGTCATCCTTGATAACATACCCATTGTAAAAGAATTCTACCATGTTATTCCCAAGTAATTGTCTGGTCTTCCTCCAATCTAAGAGGTTTAGTTCTAGATCAAAATTATAATCAGATCATTGGAAATATCAATGAATCCATATAGAGTAGTTACTGTTGAACATTAGGAGATTAAGAATCAACTACAAGAGAATCTGGATAAATGTTTTATATACCCAAGTGCTTCACCATGATGTGCATCAGTACACTTTATAACCAAGGCTTCTTTTTATACAAGGTATGGGAACTATGAGTTCATAATATTCCATTTGGAATCACTAATTATCAAAAAAATCATCATGGACATAATAAATAGAGTCTTCATGGATTACCTTGACAAATTTATAGTTTTCTTAATAGATGATATTTTTATCTACTCGAAAATAAAGGGGAAATATGATGAGAGTTGGGATATTTTACTATATGACTTTAAAAAATAAAATATATATGAAAATTATAATAAATAAAAGTTTTATATGGAGAAAGTAACATTCATGGGTAATGTTATCACTAGAAAAAAATGTGAATCCTTTAAAAATTGAGGAAACTAAATGATGGCATAAACCAACCTTGGTGATACAAATTAATATTTTTTATACATTATATGGGTACTATCAACGAATTGTGAGAGTATTTTCATTATTTTCTAGCCCACTAACAAAGTTAAATCAAAAGATTTTGATGTTTATTAGGAATGATGAATGATAAAATATATTTAAAGATATGAATAAGGGGATAATCACAATACATTTTCTCGCATTACCCAACAATGGGGAAGTATTCATGATCTACAGTGATGTGACTAAAAAAATGCTTCGGTTTTGTACTCATACAATATGAAAAAGTCATACCATATGCCTCTCGCTAATTAAAGATCCATGAGAAGAACTACCCAACACGTGATCTAGAATTGACTGTAGTGATATTCCCACTGAAGATTCAAAAAATCTCTATGGGGATAAGTATGTCATATATATATTCATAATAAAATCTCCATGTATATATTAATAAAAAAGAATATTAATATAATCCAACAAAATTAGTTAGAGATAGTCATGGATTATTATTTTTCAATCTATTCCCATCCTATTAAGGCAAAAAAATTGGTATATGTACTGAGTAGAAAGGATCCTAAAACCCTTTCCATGATATTAATTGAAAGGGGTCCAATATTCTTATACATGAATAGGATGAACATAGTAATAATAAAAGGATCTTCATCCTAAATTTTCCAAATAACTGTTCAAATATATATTCTTGATAGAATCAAGGAGGATCAGAAGGATGACGAGGTGCTACAGAAAAATGTAGTGAATATTATAGAGTTTAACATCTCCAAATATGGATTTATAAGGGTTTGATCATGTATATATATACCATCAAAACCATAACTGAAGTGGTAACATCAACACAATTTTTATATCTCACCATTCTCTATAAATCCAAGAATAAATAAGTTGTATAGATACTTAAATAAAAAGTAATGGTGTGATAACATAAATATGGAGACAAAAAATTTTGTACAGTGATGTTTGGTATTACAAAAGTTCATGGTTTAATTATTATAGTTTAAGGGTATTATAAAACCATTTCCTATACCAAAATAGAAATTGGGGAAATAAGCATGTATTTCATTAAAGGAATTCCTCGGTTCCTTAATAAAAATATTGACATCTATGTGGTAGTTGATCACCTTACAAATTCGGTGCATTTAATTAAAATCAATAAATATTTATCTATTGACCTAATCACCATGATATACATAAGGGGTTTGTTAAGACTATTGTGTAATTACATTCACTACTGTATTTGATCGGTATTGGAGGTTTAGCTTTAGGCTTTGGAGATTACTTTAGAAATAATTGGATAGATAAGTAATATTAAACAATTATTATCACCCTTGGAATGGTGGTTTGTCTAAAATAATAATTTATTCTCTGGATTATATGATGGTATCTTTTTAAATAAATTTAAAATGTTGTTGGGATCAACACTGTCCCCTAGTATAGTTCTTATATAACAATAGTTTCAATTATTGAATTCAAACGGTACTTTATGAGGCTCTATATGGGAAGATTTATTAGACTCCAACATAATGGGATGAATTTAGAGAGTGGAATCCTGTGGGACTTGATGTTATAAAATAGAGAAAAGTGAAGGATAAAATAATATAACATCATATTAAATCAACAAAATTTTGATAGAAAATCTATATATAAATTCATCAACGAGGCCTAGATATAATGTTTAGAGATATGTTTTTCTTTCATATATCATCATGGAATAAATTCATGAGGTTTAAGAAGAAAAGAAAGTTTATTCAAAGATACATAAACCCCTTCAACATCCTTTACCACATCAGAGTGGTGACCGATTGACTAGCACTCCAACCTATATCTCAAGTACAAGATATGTTCTATGTATCCATCTGGATAAATTACATACCAAACCCAACACATGTGTTCAATAAAAATTTTGGTACCACTAGATAATAATATTTCATATGAGGAGAATTTTGGGGAGATCTTATGTCATAGAGAAAAGGTTAGATGAAACAAGACAACTCAATCGGTCAAACTATTGTAGTAGAACCACAAGTTTGAGGAAGTGATAAGAAAACCATAAGATGTGATGAAACGGAAGTATCCCTATCTGTTTTACTGTTTGAATGAAATTTTAGGGTTGAATTTTTGAAGGTGGAATAATGTAATGACCCAAAAACAAAAAAATTAAATAATTTTGTTAATGAGAAAATTCATTATTAAGAAATGAAATTATAGAAAACACATGCTCTACTTTTTTTATTTAGGACCGTTATAAGTTATATTCTATCAAATTCAAAATATTGTTATGAAAAATAATTTTTGATATTATAGCTATTATATAGTGATCGTATGATAAGTATATATATATTTATATATATATATATATAGGTTTATGATAAATCCATTTTATGTGGACAAAGGAAGTGATTGCCTCAACCAATAGAATTGTACACTATCAGTCTCATTTATCATAGAGTTTATGGTATATAGAATCACTATGATTAACCCATGAAAATGTCAAAATAGAAATTTAATTACTAAAGGATGAGTGAAACTATTTATAGGATAAGTACAAGCTTATCAAAATCACATCCCAGACCCTTTTTGTTGAATCACTCTAAGATAGTGACATCAACACACAGTTTACCCTCAAATCATTTGTTGGTGCAATAAGGTGTTGTGTATCTAGTCCCTAAATATATGAATTTTTATATATATTTTTAATAATATAATTATAATATTTATAATTTATTACTTTATAATTATTAAATAATATTTTTTTTGTAAAATATAGATTTTGATACGATAAAACACAAATTATGTTTTTGGGAAATATATTGTTTCAATCAAGAAACTCTTTTTGATGAATTGTGAAATTCTAAGAAATAAAATATATATTAATAAAATATTATTATTAAAAAATATTTATTAAATATAAATGATAATATATTTTTATGTAGTAAAATGTAATTGTTATAAGGGTCAGAAAATTGTAATTGTCAAAAAAACCTATATTTTTTAATAAATAGGGATTTTTTTATTTAAAAGCATAAATACTCATATTAAGATAATTATTTTGGTAAAATTAATTTTTTTAAATCAACATAAAAAAATTATCCAGGGGTAAATTTTATATAATTTTCTGAGAAAACATTATTTTTGATTAAAAATTAAATATGTTATAATTATATTGTATGCATTATGACATTATAAAATCCAAAAAGTGATATAATAAATTCTATAAAGAGTATCCATGACCAATATCATGTTTCTCAATAAAAATAATTATTTTTTACGTTATTTTATTAATTTTATAATCCCTTGGTGAATCCTCCAAAACCGAAATTATATTTTAAGGTTTTGAAATCAATTCTTTTTAAACATTACTAACTTCCACATCACCGAGTGACTTATTTTAGTTTGTTTAGTTTTTAGACTAATAAAATATTTAAAAACAATCCACTTTGGTTGAAACCAGGGACAAAAATAGTGAATAGGTTTTTGGTTTTGATTATTTTATCATATAGAGTCCAAAACCAATATTTAGAAATTAGTAATGAATTATCCTCTATTTACTATAAAACTAAACCCAACACCCCATTAACCATAACTCATAACCATTGTAGAAAAAAATTCCTCTACCTTTACCTCTATATATCCTCCCGAAGGTGTTCCCATGCTCTTAATAATCCCTTCTAAAACTTTTAGAAGCGCCCTCTTAAGGTAAGGGACTCTCTCTTCTTCTACTTTTTATTTCAAGTTACATTCTTTATACAAATCCATTTTTTGATTTATAATTTTAAATATTTTAATTTTTATTTATGTATCCCTTTACTACCCTTATGACTTCCATGTAATTTTAAACCTCTTTTCACTCCCATTTTTCGATTTCATAAACCTTTATATACACCTATTATGCTTCCAAAGTTATCCTGTGATTTTTTCATGCCAAACATTTGTGTAGTGAATACCCAACCCCATTTCCACTCAATAGTATACACATATATGAATATATATTCCATTTATTAGTGAATTACATTTATTTACCTCACATTCTTTAATTATGGTGTTGATATTTAAGAAAACATTCTTATATTGTATGATATATGTGGCACACTTATTCATGAACATGATATAAATGTGATGGGTGGGATCATAATTTTATATCCCTCTAATTAATTTGTTAATGTTTTGATCTTATAAAATACCAAGTATGGTTCAAAAGAGGTTATCAAAAGCACACTATGTTAGGGTTTCTTGGTGTTTATCCATGGATTATTCTTATAGTGTCATGTTTTCTGTTATTTCTACATTCCCATGTTGCATTTTTGTTATCATCTTTTATCATGATTTGATATTCATGTATAATATTATAACCGCTCAATTGTTACCTTGATATGACTATTGACTCACATGTATTACTTTTATCATGTTATTATTTTATTATCCCCTTACTCGTATTTATCTCTCACCCCTTTTTTATGTATGACCCTCGGTTATCCTTTGCATATTTAAAAGATCAAGAAAATTTAAGGAAATGTAATGGATTTTTAGTTTATATATTTGTATTTATATTTCACGTTATTATTATATGTACCTAATTACCCAAATACACTATACCTCATGATATTAGAGGGTTGTATTACGTTTACCATTATATAATAAATCGTGAAAAAAATGTTTATGAAGGATATGGTTTTTCATACCCATAAATGATTTTTTTTTTGCCCAAAATAATGAGATACCTTCAAGACCACATGATCTCCAATGTTAAACTACATATTTCTCCTCCTATGATCAACATAAGGCTTCTAGTTATCCTATGATTCCTTCATCATCTCATGAAAATCATATACCTTGTTTCTAATTACTTAAACAATTCCAATATGATAATATCTGACTCCCTATCCTTGGTCCAACACAATGAAGATTGGAAAAGTTATACACGCATCACTTTGAGATTATCCATAACAATAGTGGGGTGAAAACTATTATTTTAAGAAACCTCCACCAAGGGTAAGTTCTTCACCCATCAACCTCCAAATTTTAGAGTGCATGCACATAAAAAAAATCCTCAAAAGTGTAGATATTATTCTCTATTTAACCATATATATGTGGATGAAAAGTGGTTTTAAGGAATAACATAGATGTAGATGAACATTGAAGTCATCTAAAAACCTATGAGACAAAATGGTGTTAATGATTGTATATTATCATATTCGAAACCTAATGAACTTCACTACCTCTTCCGGATACCTCCTTGAAAAAACAATCCCCTGAGATCGAATCCCCAATCTCTATGAAGTGAGTTGAATTTTTCAGGTGGTCCTTGATTACACATAAAGAATCACATCCACCCTAATATCATAAAAAATTATAGATCAAAATATTTGATATGTTCACCCACAAAGTACTAGGAGCATTGAGCAGCTGAAGCTACCCACCAGGAACATGGTGTTCAACCTTGTCCTCATAGAAAACTAAAAATCAATACATGATCACTATAACATACATATTCATACCAGAGCATAAAAATCTAACTTATAAGGCATAATATTGCTTATCTATAACAGGATGGACTACCAATGGAGAACATTGAAATTCATAGAGAACCACATCAATCATCTATGAACAAATGAAAATACTTCCCTGAAACAACACCCAATATTGATCATCCACAAACCAACCCATGGGAGAATTTCCATAAAAAACTAAACGTAACGAAACATATACCACAAAATACCCAATTTGGGAAACCTCTACCTTCAAAACTAAGGATGGCTGCACTTCCATTTGTTAGAGACACCCTTTATCTTCAACCTCTAAAATATCAAGATGTGTTACATGAATATCCTCCATCACCCAAGAAACATCAAGAGAGTCACAATCAACATATCGACATGAATTCATTCTTAATGAATCAGGTGAAATATTTCATTTTCTTTTTGTATAAGAAATATCTACGTGGTAATCCTCTAATAATTTCATCCATAAGTGATGCCATAAATTTAAGTCTCATTAGCAGGAGATATACCTCAATATTTTGTGCTATGAGAATACCACAAATCACTCACTAATTGGATAATTCTACCATAACATCAGATTAAATAGAACTTCAAAAAAATCACGATCATGAGTGGTGTAGCTATATTCAAGAGGCCATAACTACTGAGACCCATAAGATAAAACTACACTCTTCTACACTAGAACACAATCCAATCCAAGATCTAAATAATCATGAAATACCACAAAAGTAATACCTAATTATAGTAAACAAAGAATAAGATCATGTCTATAATTCCCTTTAAATACTCAATGTAGCCTAGAACTAGTCAATCTACACAAAAACCTAAACCATTTCAGTCAATTTTTTTAATAGTGCTTCAATATGGGATAATTTGGGTATGAACCTCGTATAATAAAATGAAATACTAATGAAACTATACACATATTTAATATTATTAGAATATAAGGAAGAAAAAATCACCTATGTATTTTACAGATACAAAACTACTCTTTATTGAGACACAATAGTTCCCAATAAATGGACCTCATAGGCCCAAAAATCACACTTCAATGGCTTCCAAAATGAATTTTGTTGATCAGGACATCTCATATATTCTTTATGTTATCTTCTAATGACATATAAAATAAATGGAAAATGTCAATAAACACCACCATGAATAGATCCATAAATTCACCAAACATAAAATTCATCGGTTCCATGAATACTGATGAAGAATTTGTAAAAATAAATGAAATTAAAATTAAATCATAATGACGACAACAAAATCTGAAAGAAAGATTTATAATATCATTATCATCCACCTACATATTATGGTATACTAACTACAAATAATTCTCTGATAACTAAATATCTCTCATTAACTAATCCTACATATCATCAATTCTTGAAAGAGGATTGTGTTTATTCACTATCATTGATTTAAGTAATGATAATTGATAAAAAATAAATATTTTCATCTTCCTTATACACAAATATAATTTCAACACTCCATGGTGATATACTAGGGTGAATACAACATCACTATTGAAGATCATAAATCTAAATTTGTATCTATTACAACTGAGAATAAGTTATCTTATACACAGAATGTCACGACCCATCCTCAGGGCCCGTGCCGTGACTACCCCAAGCCCGCCTTCCATAGGCCAGGGGCTGGCGACTAGCACCAAGGCATAATTCCCGGTAAAAAGGGAAGGCATTGCCATTGTAAAGTAAAAAAAAACACCACAGAGCAAGCACGCATAAGTAAACACTAAGTAAGAACTAGTTACAACAGTAAGTGCGGAAAAGTAAGTGGGCCAGAATACAAACCCAAACTGAAAGTAAAGTACAACTGAAAGGGAGTACAGCAACAGAAAAGTAAAGCCGCTACGGCGAGCCGTCCTCTGGTACTCCCAACTGGAGGGAGGGTACAGATAGCCTCCATAGCTCCTTGGGTGCAGCCGTCCGCTCCGAGTACATCCTGCCCAGGTGTCCACCTCCAGGTACCGACCTGCTCCGCAAGCCTCAACCACGATCAGTGATGTCCGTCGTCTGCAACCAACACAACATAGTGCGGCCATAGCCCGTGCAGAGGTGATTATAAGCTACTGAGTAGGGACCCCGAGACCCCCGAAGGTCTCCCAGAATCCACAAAGGATAATCCACAAAGGAAAGATAAAAACACGAAGTAACATCAGGCACTTATTAGGTATATGCCCATACATACACCTAAGTCATCAATTCTCATTCGGCTCCAACATCCGAGCCCAAGTACAACCCAGTCCACACAGGAAAACAAAACCCAATCCACACAGGAAAGCAAAACATAATCCACACAGGATATCAAGTCAATCTTATTGAAGATGAGGATTGAAAGTCAAGACTCATCTCACACAGGTATACTTCTTCGTAAGACGATAGAGATGATCATATATTGCCACTGATTCATCTATGTTGTCGAACCCACACAGGATCGATAGGTACTAACCCCCACAATGACCCACAATGTATTGATAGGTAACTAACCCCCACAATGACCCATAAAGGATGAATAGATAACTAACCCCCATAATGACCCACAAAGGATCGATAGGTAACTAACCCCCACAATGACTCACACAGGATCAGACCCACATAGGATTTGTAGGCGCTGGACCACACAGGACCGCTGAGCACTGACCCACACAGGATTTGTAGGCACTGGACCACACAGGACCGCTGAGCACTGGCCCACACAGGATTTGACCCACACAAGATCGGTAGCACTGATCCACGTAGGATCGCTGAGTGTTTTAGTAGTCGTCGTTGAATCCACAGAGGATTTCTGTACAGTCTTCATCGTCGTCGTAGTCGCAGCTAGCTCTGGGGTTCCTGCACACAGCAAGCTCGTTCGGGAGGGTCCACTCCACAAGCCGAGGGGCTGATACATCAACTGACACATAGTCTAGAGTTGATGTATCCAAAAGTTCTGTATCATCAATTGGAACTCAACGTCACAGATGGCGCGTCAATCGGATGCCCGGTCTGAGAGTTATTGGCTTTTCCATCCCAGGGTCCCGGTTGGTTTTTATGTCAAAACCAACCCGACCATACTCTAACTGCGTCCAAACCTCAAGTGGTGTAATCCAAAAGGTCTGTCTCACTTAGAAGAATCCATAAAAGTCGGTGGTACGTCAATCGGACGTCCGGAGCTCAGGTTATGAGCGTTTCCGCTCCAAGGGCCCGGTTGGTTTTGTGTACGAACCAACCCGGCCAAACCCAAAGTACTATGAAACCTTGAGTGTAATATATCGAAATGACTATCTCGATCCAAGGATCACATTATCGCTGATGGTGCGTCGATCAAAGGTCCGCAGCCCATGTTATGGGCAAAATACCGTGAGAGGTCTTGAAGTGAGGGTTTCTGGCCTGGACCGACCCGGCCCGAACCGAGTCGACCCGACCCGGGTCCGGGTCTGCCCCGCATGTGCATGGCCTGGCTCGGCTAGGCGGCACCCGGCCCGGCCCGGCCTGGGCGCGGCCCGGCGCGCTGGCCAGGGCCCGGCGGCTCGGCCGTTTCGGTCGAGCGGATGGGGGGGGGGGGGGGCGCTGCCCCCTGTCTCGTAACTGTGGCCCCCATGTGCTCCGATTTCGACGGCCCAG